>OY720682.1:61711464-63048923 GCA_963170755.1 Amphimallon solstitiale | reverse complement strand
AATTTGTAATTATTTTAATGATATTTGACGGAGTTAATTATATATTAAGTTTTATTCTGAAATAAATATATAGTTTTATTATTATTATGATTATTAATTATTTAAGTTGTACTTCTTATTATTTCCCACCACGATTTATATTTACATGTTGAGGCTCTTTAATAATATGAGCAATGATTTAGAGAAAACTAAAAAATGAAAAAAAAGAATTTTGTATTGTAACAACAGTTACAGTTGTTTCTTACAAAAAGTAAAAATATTTTTTCTCTAAGTATGGCATGTTTTAAATTATTGAAAATTATATACTTCAAAATCGGCACTGATATTGTTAATTACCAAAATTAAATTATAATAGTTTCACCGTCGGTAAGATACGAACGTAGAGGTTTGCCGGATTCTTCGAAGTAATCATTGATTGGAAGCAGATTTTAATACAATTTACAATCGATTGTTATTGATATTGTTATTTTTTTTTATTAATATCTTACATTGTTAATTTTTTTTTTCAGAAAAGCTTCTGCAAACTTTTTATTTATAAATAACCGTTATGTGGCATACAAAACGACAATGCACTCCTTTGCGCACTACCTTAGACGTAGAATGCATAGCGCGTCTTTGTTCTCATGGTATCCCTAGTAGGCCAAAATCATGTTTTTTTCCAAAAAATATATTCTCAAAAACATAGGAAACCAAAGAATATGTAGGAATTGACAAGTAGCTCCCTGCAAACTACTCCACTGCCATTATTTATGTCGTTCCTTTTGTAGGTGCAATAATGTGACATGTGACAATCAGTAGTACCACTTGTCGAATTTAGCTAGCGCCTCTACTACGTAATTTGTCGATTTCTCAAAATGCGAGGATCAACAATTTCAGGTAGTAAAGCAAGAAAATAACATTTCTCTAAATTCTCTCTAATTGTGTATTATCTCATGCCAAACATATTTCGGAGTTCAGATTATGAAATAACATAATTTTTTTTTAAAGTTATGTTCAACTATCCCTGTATTTTGTATATGTAATGATGCCTAGGTTTTGAAAGTAATTGAGCATCCAGAATTTCAGAAAATGCAATTAACTTTTTTCCATATCTCCAAAAGGAGTTACTTCGCGAGCCTTGAATGGACAAGTAACTTCAATAACCGC
Organism: Amphimallon solstitiale; assembly: GCA_963170755.1. NCBI lineage: Eukaryota > Metazoa > Arthropoda > Insecta > Coleoptera > Scarabaeidae > Amphimallon > Amphimallon solstitiale. Next base: position 63,047,777 of record OY720682.1, on the reverse strand, counting down.
GTTTTGATTAGCAATTGTTCCGTCCTGAGATGCCTATCTATATATAGGATGAATAAAAAGACCACCAAAAAAATCGACTTTTATGTTTGCCGAAAAAATGCTTCAACATCTAAAATAAATACAAATCACCGCGAGAAATAATAAATAACAAATAAAATTTTATAAAAATAATAATAACATATATTTATTCCAGACAAAGAATTAATACCTAATACATTTTCGCAAATATCATTAAAATAATTACAGAATAAAGCCGATATATGAATTAAACATTCGTTCACCCGACAAATAAAAGACAAAAGGATAAAAACCGCAAAAATTTATTTTTCTAATAAATCAATGTTATCATGCTAATATCATAAATAACTGTGAAATTTAAAATATATTTGACTGAATGATTTTTTTATAAACTTATTTAATATATTCTCTTACACTAATGTAATAAAAAAGTTGAATACCATCTCTGTTTATTTGGTGTTCAGCTTATTACAGTTGACCAGACATGCCTTCCATATCGCTAGTCTTGTACATTACAAAACTGTGAATAGACGTTTCGATTGTGTGTTACCTATCTGCATTTTATCAGTACGCAATTTGTGATCAATCTCATTACTTTCAAAGTAATTGTTTGTAGAGTAGGATTATTTTGAAAGTAAAGTAAATACATTGTCGCGTGCAGAATGAAAATATCTAGCGTCTCTCGATTCAAAAATGTACTTTATAAGCACAGTAAGCTTTATATAGTTAAAAATCCAAGAAATAGGCTGTATTTTAACTATTTTTAAATATGATTGTAAATTTTAATCGAGAGTTACTAGAACAAATATTGGTTATTTCTCTCATGTAGTGTCAAATTTTTCAAGTGCGTAAATTATTGCGATTTTTGCATGGGAATTGACCATTTGATGGCATACGCTGATCAAGTAAAACCCCTCATTAAGTTTATTATTTAAATTCTCAACGCAACATAACGTTTCATTAAGCTTGTGTTTACATATATTTTTTCCAAATTCCGAATTTTTAATCTCCCATAGCTGACAATTACTCTAGTTGATCAAATAATAAATTAACCCTGAACTTTAATAATGTAACCAGTCCTATAAGAATATTAAGGGAACATTTTGTTAGGTGAACAAAAATGTATTTAGTGCAATATACGTTCAGTTAAAAAATAATATCGAACACATATATTCATACATACATACACAATAAAATAAAATATTTACCCCGGTGTCTATTATGCGATGCACATCTGGCAATGTCTGGGGACTTGTAATTATGTGGACAGATGCGACAGATTTTAAATATGTCGTTTTAAAATCGGACGGTGCAACATAGTAACAGTAGCAATACAGACTGTTTTACGAATTCCAATCTATATTCTCCCGCTCTCTCACTCGCTCTCAATGGTTTATATTACCCCCCAGATCCCTACACCGAATAGTTATGATGTATTGCGCATAAATTCGTTCATAAGCGTGCGTATATATCTACGTCTATATATGTATGTATAATGTATATATGCGAGTGAGCGGTGTGAGCGGTATATCTAAATTAAATAAATAATGCCTGCGCTGAGATTTAAATTGAAACGCAATTAATTAATGGTAGGTACGTATAAAACACGTAATTCTCGGGCAATTTATGTTTTGCTATGTTTCGGGACACGCACGTCGCGACGGCGGCGGCAGCGTGGTGCTCCGTAATTAAATATGAGAATTTATTGGATGCACAAAAACAAATTTTCCAATTTTGGAGATAACGTGAAAACGCTATAAAACATTTACTGCTATTAGTCCGATTTTTTTTAGTTTGTCGTTCGTAAAATGGGGCCTACGTATGTAGTATGTAGGACATACAAAAAAATTAATAAAAATTATTGACCATTTTGATTTATTATTTCCATTTATATATGATGTCCCATTGCAACAAGTAGGCTTAACTCTAAACTGAGCTTAAATACATGTAGTACAGTCAATCTGTAATTTTTTTTGGAAAAAAATATGGGAGGATATTTTATTTGATAAATCGTTAGTGGGGCATGCGGCGAGTCTAAAACCAAAAAGTTGTAGCCCCCCCCCCTTGGGATTTTGGTAATCCCCGAAATTCTTTTGAATCGATTGGTCGGACAAATTTTCTTTTAACAAAAATTGTAGAGGACAATATTCTCTGCAAAAATGAGTTTTTACTATTTTTCGACGCGAAAAAAGTTTTTAGCGTTTTAATGCAAATGCAAAAGTTGTTGAGAAAGAAAAACCCCACAAAATTCATAATAATTTTTTTCTTGTGCGATACACTGTTGCGGAGTTGTAGCGCTTTTATTTTCGAACGTCTGCTTTTTTAGAATAACGCGGTGTATTGTTATTGTACAGTGAACGCCAAATTAGATGATGAGTGGTGGAAGTAAGTCAACGCAGCATTAGAGATAGTGGGACAAATATAGTCCAATAGTCTGACTACTACTTCAGTCGGTGGGCGTATGCGTTTTTAAAAACGACTACAGCGCCTCCCCACTGCTAGTCATCTAATTTGGCGTTTACAATACCTTGTTTAGAAACGCGTTAGAAACCGATTCTAACGTCTGCCTCAATTCGTCTGACGTTGGTACATTAGAACGTAACTTCTCTGGCACTTCGAAAATGGAAGCATCAGGTCATCAAACCAACCAGGCCTTCGAAGATGCAGACCGCCTTGTAGTCGAGAGCGCAGTCTGAACATCACCCGAATATGAGTCCGCAATCATCATTGGCGAAAACATCGACCCTGCTGGTACCGCTCACTGCTTTGTGTAGAAAAGAACTCAAGACATTTTTCTTGAAACTGGGCCATGGAGAAACTCCTGAGCGATTGTACTCTGTGGAATCTTTAAAGGACGCCATCGTCAAGCATGCTGTTTATTCGTGCTTTTAGCGGATGCGCCTTTTTTTCCAAGGCAAAAGAAAATTCATGACCCTGCTCGCAAAAGTTGAGATTTTGCGAATCACTGCAGGTATTTTCAATAAACAGATGAAGCCGCGGGACAAATCATATTCGTGGCATTGTACGGTGGTGCCACTTGCGAGGGTACACTGCTTTAACTTCGCTTTAACAAATTCACGCAATCCGCGACCAAAAGCAAAGTGAATCTTTCTTCTTTACCGCCTTCGCCCGATGCAGATAATCTCCATAGCCGAAGGGCTATTTTCAAGTGCAGGCTTGGGTGGGAAATGACTTGGATCCCTTGGATTGGTGTTGGAAGAGGACGGCACTAGGACTTGAATCAGAAACAAGCACAAAGGAACCAGCACTAGCAACCGCCGCCCGTGAACCTCATCATCTGCCATACAAGACCAACAAATGTGGTGTAACTTGTGGATTCCAGCTTTTTGTTCCATGTCCAGTATGTTTTCCACCATTGTTCTTGGTATTCTTCTTTTCAATCTGGTGTTGTGGACTATATGTTGACTGCTTTGCGATCTTTTTCAGTTACTGATTCAAGACTTGTTCGTATAACCTCACATCAGTACTTAGCAATGCTTATACAGTTATTACAGTGTCTCTGATCTGATTTTTTTTTTTAAAAAATTCATCTTCATTATACGTTTATTTTAGCAGTGTTTCCTTCCAATGTATTCCCATACTATTATGCATTTCTATAGTTCTTATATATAGTCTTTGCGCTTTTCGATTCATTAGTTTTCTTAAGTCTTATTTTTACTATGATTATTCTGTAGTCCTTTCTTTGTTTTATCTACTTTTGTTTATTTCATCTTGTCTTTCCTGTACATCTTGTTTTCCTAGCGATTCTTGAAAATATTCTTATTATACTAGACGCGAAGTCCGATACTGGCCTTTCTTACAGGCGCTATTTTGTGTGATTCAATAGGTATGAATCTTTTTTGTCAAGTATACTTTCTGGCATCATAAAACTTCACGAGATTAAACTGTGAGAGTAATTATTAATGTTAGTAATTTTTGTTGGAATATTTTTTGTTACACCAGAGATATTTGAAATGTTTCGGGCTTTACTGACATAAAGTAATTGTAGAAAAAAATTCTTTCGCCATAAAATTATAAAAAAAACGTTCACATTTGACAAAAAGGCAAGTCCTGTTTCACCAGGATAACGCTCGGGTTCACAAGTGCATGGTTGCAATGTTAAAATTGAACGATTTGAAGTTTGAATTGCTTCGGCATCCACCCTATTTGCCAGATCTGGCTTCTTTTTCCTGTTTCCAAATTTTAAAAGATACTCGGCGTAAAAAAATTTCGGTCAAATAAATGAGAATGAAGACGCTGTAAATCAGTATTTTTCAGTTTTGGATAATCAATGTTTTTCTGACGGTTTGAAGGGATGGGAAACACGTTGGACCAAATGTATCGAATTGCAGGAAAATTACGTTGAAAAATAAATTTTGTTTTGCTTCGAAATATGTGTTTTTCTTAACCCTTAAGTGGTTACGTCGTATATATTCGTCATGGCCTTTTGTATTGTGTAGCGTTTATGACGGATATATTCGCATCATGAATTTACTTGGTATACTGAGTTGAATATAAACGCCCAATCGTTCCTAGTGACAGAGAAGGGATATGAGTATTGCAAGATTGAGTTTGTCTAGGGTCGTCGGTGTTGCTTACAATGCAGAAAACATAACGTGAACTTAATTCTCTTTTCGCTCTTCCATGTGTTAACTTTGTATTATTGAAATAGTGTAAATTATCATTATTATGATTAAAATAGTGTTTTGAAATATATTCTTTCTTAAAGTATGATAGTATATATTACTTCAACATTTTTTAATTTATATAACAAAACATTTTTTTGCCATATTCTTAATGAATGAATTAATTCAATTACTTAGAAATTGTTTTAGTTAAATTTATATATTATGTACTTTGAATAAATTTTAAATATGAATAATAACACTTATTAGTAGACTGCCAATTGCGTGCTATAGCCTTGAAGTTTTTGGAATCTTTTTGCGTTGAGAAGCAGTTTGAGGTCTGTGGAGCAACTTTCATATCTCCTGATAAACAGGTAAAATTTAAATTACTGAATATATACAGGTCTCCAGATTCAGATGTCGAGCTGTTTTTTCAATCTCTTGGTGGGGTACTTCACAGGATATGTATGGATGCTAATGTCGAGGTAATTGTATGCGGTGATTTTAATATTGACCAATTAAAAGATTCAGACCATAAGTCTGATTTGAATAATCTACTATCCTCCTACGGCTTCGAAAACTTAGTTAATGAGCCCACTAGAATTGCACCTAATTCATCCACACAAATTGATTATATGTGTTCTAATTGCTCTCTTGATTCTGTCTGTGAAGTGGTTCATAATGGTTTATCTGACCATTCAGGTCAATTATTTTCTAAGATGCACAATTTGGGAAAACTAAATGTAAACGCACCTGTGAGCGGGAGATCTTATTCCAAACAAAATTACGACACATTTGTAGCTAGTATATCCAGAGAGAGTTGGAATGAGATCTTCTTCGTTGATTGTGTTGATGAGGGCTTTAGGTTGTTTGTCGAAACTTTAAAATTTTATATTGATATTTCTTTTCCTATTAAGAATAAATCAATTTCGACTGACCAAAATCAGTGGATTACTAATGATATCCGTACATCGAGTGCTAACCTAAAATATTTGTTTCGTGTAGCTACTAAGTCACAAATTCCAGCAGACTGGGAGTCATATAAAAACTTTAAGAGAGAGCACAGAGCGAATATTAGAGCTGCTAAGCGACTGTACTTTACAAATCAAGTTTCTTCGGCTCCTAACAAAACAAAAAAAATCTGGAGCATAATCAACAGGAATGTTGCTACATATGCCAGAACGTCTCCTGATTACATACAATCTGAGGAGGGCACTTTTTATGAACCTTGTGATATTGCTAATGTATTTAATCAATATTTTGTAAATATTCCTGTTACATTAAGTAAGAATTTGACACATCGTGGTCAGAACACCGGTAACATATTCGAGTCTAGCTTACAGCCTACAATGTTTGTAGAGCCGGTAACACCGGAAGAAATTTACTTGATTATAATTAATTCGAAGTCCTCAAATAGTTGCGGCGTTGACGGTGTTTGGAGTGGTGCACTAAAGGCTTGTGCTGATAATATTGTCACGCCTTTGGCCTTTTTAATTAACAAGTCATTGTCAACAGGAACTTTCCCTACAATTTTTAAAACTGGTAAGGTACTTCCTTTATACAAGAATGGAGATAGGGAGTATGTGCATAACTATCGACCCATTACATTGTTGTCTTCCATTTCTAAAATACTCGAACGTGTAGTCTTCAACAGGGTTTACAACTTTTTCATTAAATATAATATTCTTTCTCCGAAACAACATGGCTTTCAGAAAGAACGTTCGACTAACACAGCAATGTTAGACTTTTTAAACCAACTGTATTGTGAAATGGATTTGTCCAAGAAAGCAATTGGAGTTTTTATGGACTTAAGCAAGGCCTTCGATTTGGTTAATCACGAACTATTATTAAATAAAATGCATCACTATGGCCTTCGAGGAGTAATTTACAGTTGGTTTTCTTCATATCTTTGTGACCGTCGTCAAGTGGTTGAGGTGGAAGGCAAAAAATCGGGCTATCTTTACAGCGAGCGTGGAGTTCCGCAAGGCTCTGTCTTGGGACCTCTACTTTTCTTAATATTTATTAATGACCTACCTACCATTTGTACGGAGGGTAGCTTGGTCCTGTTTGCTGATGATGTGTCATATGTGTGTGCCGGTGATGGTATTGACGAAACTCTCGTAACTGTGAAGAAAATGCTGCGTAATTTTTCCAGTTGGTTCAGTTCAAATGAACTTTGTTTAAATGAAGATAAGACTGTCTTCATGAACTTCACGCCCAGATCTAAAACGGTAAATTACAGTTACCTAATAAAATTAAATAAGAAATCCTTGAAACAGGAAAAAACAGTCAAGTTTTTGGGCTTGTACATTGATTGTGATATGGGCTGGGATACACATATTGATGGCCTCTGCGGTGGACTGTCATCCGTTTGTTATGCTTTATTCAGGCTCGCTGGATTGGTGACCGGGGATGTGCTGTTGACTTATTACTTCGCTTGTTTTCAATCTAAATTGACCTATGCAATAGCTTATTGGGGAAAATCTGCGAAATCGCGACGAGTTTTTCAAATTCAGAAACGCGCTTTACGAAATATGGCTGGTGTGCCGATGCGTTCTTCTTGCCGACGGCTATTTAGAGAATACAACATACTACCGCTGCCGTGTTTATACATTTTTCATGTTTTGTGCCTTGTTAAAAGTAATATTGGAAACCTTGCAAAAAATAATTTCAACCACAATTATCATACAAGGTATGGTAGTGATTTTTTAACGCCTAGGCACAAAACAACGACCTTCGAGAGTAATCCCATGTATGCTGGAATTAGACTGTATAACAAATTAGGACCTGAAATTAAAGACAGCATAAATATAACTATATTCAAGCGGAAGGTTAAATCGTACCTTCATCAGCACTGTTTTTATAGTGTGGATGAATTTTTGGTGGCCTAATTTTTTATTATACTGTGAATTAGATGTAGAGGTGTGTGTGTTGAATGTTTGTATGTAACTGCTAGTTAGGTTTTTTGAATTGTAATGTACACATTTTGACATATCCCATGTCGCTGTATATGTGATCTAAGGGACAAATATATTATTATTATTATTATTATTATTATTATTTCTTATTTTATTTTATTTTATTGGATATGGCGAATATATGCGCCAGCTAGAAAAGTGTGGCCATTAAATACAATGCCTCAAGCCGCTTAAGGGTTTTGTTAAAAAGGCCGGAAATATTTCAAATGCCCCTCGTATTGTATCTAATGACACAGCTATATACCAAGCACAATCAGAGAAAGCAACCCATTTCAAATACAGCTCAAAAAGTCGGCCACAGCCATCTTCTTACATGTTTATTGAATGTCGACAAGGAAATCTCTTTTGTCAAGTCTGTGACTGCAACCTAAAAAAAAAGCACATTCCCGAAAGATGTTTTATAAAGCATATTTTTTAAATTCTTCTAGACTAAAATAAATAATGATAATAATTACCGATACATAATGAATAGTAAAATAACTCATGTCAAATGTAACAATATATGTACGTAGGTACACATTTCGTATAGAATATTATTGGATTTTTGTTTCTGTTGTCAGTAAATCACCCGAGGCAAAGAAGTAATATCAACGAGACTAGTACAATAAAATTTGAATATCTTGATCGAACGTGTACTTATGTAGCGAAAACGCAATCTTTCTGAGATAAGGTCTTGATTGAATTAGAGGCGGTGGATTTTTCTTGCTCTTCAATATCAAGACATCAAAATACGACGTACTTTCAGATTATATTTTTATTGAATTATGGAAATTTCTGTCGTGGAACACAGTGAGGGTACGTAGAACTTTATCATTGTGCTTCTAGAGTCGTTAGATTACTTCGCCGGAAACGGCTGTTTAAATTAAATTTTTTGTCGTCCCAGTCTAGTTCTTTAGACGCCGCCCGTCTTGAAGAGGTGGAAAAAACGAAACTTTTGTATTTTTAATATTTTACAATACTTTTTATTGAATACTAACACGATATGAAAGTCTGTTGTTTATATTCAATTTCATTGCTTATTGACGTTGAAAATATTCTTACCACAGATCAGTCTCTAAATTTAATCCGTATTAGTATTTTTCCCAGTAAAAATCAGAATAATGATACATATCATTTATGCATTAATTTTAATATAAATTTTAAAACGGAAACTCAAATTTTTGCAAAGATTAATAAACGAAATTGGTTTATTTCCAGAGAGAGATAATTATCAAGCAAGTACCGTTGTAAAGGTACTTTACATATTTTATATTTCAAATATGAATAGAAAATTACTTTTCAAAACGTATGTGTCAGAAACAGATACATTCCTTTAGGTTGGGCGTTTATCATCGTCTGGTACGTGAGAATATGTGTGTGAATTAAAAAAGGTGAAGGTTACATGTGCGAAGCCAGATTGATCGAAAACAATTCAACAGGGGACCTTCCAGAAAAGCGGTTGACAGCATCTTAGACTGTTCTGAACCGCATAAGTAATATAAGGTTCCCTATTTATAGATAAGTAAGTCGACTCAAACATAGCCGTCGACAACGTATTAGTTTTGAATCTCATAAATAATAAATAAGGTTCTTTCGTGTAAAGTTTAATATATATTCATATAAGAAGGGGGACAGGTGACTAATAAATGGGACTAGAGCAGTTAAAGTAGCTTCTAGTACCTCTACCGGAAGCCTCTCACGAGGCAGAGCGATAACAGCAAGATCTTCTGTACAGTGAAGAAAGAAGAAAAAAAGACGAAAATGAAAAAAGTTATTTAATAGTTATTAATACACAAGTGTTAAATAAACTCAAATGTTAAAATACGTCAACGAGTTCGTAAATAGTTATTGTAAAAGGATTTCTTATTCAATTTTTGTGTGCATCTGGCATAGGAAAATAATCACAAAAGCTGCGCCGAAGATTTTCAATATGTTGTGTGAAACTTTGTAAATTTTTATTAGACAGGTTTTTCTCAGTAGTTGCATGACAACATTTGGGATTTAGAAATGAATCGTAGACTTGATTCGATAAACGGTGGCTCCACAAGTCTCATTTTTTAACATAGCTTCAACCACGATTTTCAAAATCGTTATAAGCCTTGAAGGCATAAATTGAGAGTGCTTAAATGAGAAAAGATATCTGACAAGTATGCTAGTTTACATAAACAGAAAAAATCATGAAAACGTGCATTTAATGAATGTGCGAGGGAGTATTCTGTGAAAAATATTGTTATCTCGTATCTCAACTCAAAAAAATCGAGATAAAACTTTTCCCCGGCATAATAATCTCACTTCCGTGTGCAACAGCAATTGATGATGTTGACTGTGCATAGCCTTGCACAACTCTCCAAAAAGTATTGAACTTAATGATATAGCTTCGATAAAATGAACAATTTTTAGAGTTTCATTCATGCTTTCTTTCAATGTATCCGGTATATTCACGTTTATTACGCCGTTATTATTACCTCGAAGAAAGAAAATTGCAAAAAGTGATGAAGTTTTATTGTTGTAAACGTTTGTTGGCTAGTCACTACGGAAACAACAGGAACAGAACTGATTTAATTTTTCTGATCATTTTTATTGTCAATATTAATTTATTTTCTAAAATTTAATTATACAGCTTCAAAAAATATATAGAATACTTGGGGGTCAAAAAAGTGTAGGGAGACCAGGGAGGCTTGAGACAAGGGAAGAATGAGACACTACATTTATTTCCTAAAATCGAGTAAGCAGAGCCATCTGTTGGTTACTGGTTCATAGCTTTAGCCCAGTTTCTCACCACTTTACCAGCGAACCAGCGCCAGTTATTAGTAGAACGTTGTTTTTAGTGCACGTGGAAAATTGCTGCCAAAACTAAATTTTAATTTTGCGATATCATTGTAGTTTGAAGCAAGTTCAAGTGAAAATTCGAGTTGATTCTTTAGGCATAGTGACCTCAGGTATGTTTTGAATTATTCATATAGTTATCCGGTGAATTAGATGTTTAACAAGAATTTTAGGTTAGGTTACTTTATAAAATGCTATGTAGGGAGACATGAGACGTCTCAACCCTCCTCGATAGTGTCTCATGTCTCCCTATGTAACATTGTTATAAAATAGTCTAAACTAAAATTCTTGTTAAACACCTGATTCACCTGATTACCAGCATTTTTAAATGATTAAAAAATTCTAAACTGAGTGAAAAATAATGTGATAATAAATACGATCTATATTATTGGGACGGATTCATGTTTAGAAAATAAATATTTGGCTATTTCGCCACTAAAAATACTACTTTAAATTAAAATAAAAATGAAATATTCAAAATTAAAAAAATTTAAAATCAAAATATTTTGCCTAAAAAAGTCAATTTGACGTTTCGACATCTTATCTGGTGTCGTTGTCAAAAGTAAGGTAAAAATTAAAAATAAATAAATTATGTTTATAATCTTTTACCAAATCGCCTTTTGAATGCTCTCTTGAAATATGCTTGTTTTAATTTTTTTTTCAATTTTCAAATTTGTTGATTACAAAAGCTTTTAATTTTAGTAAGGATGTTTTTCACCTTACCTACTTTTAACAACGACATCAAGTGAGGGGTCGAAACGTCAAGTTGACTTTTTTAGGTTGAATTTTTTGATTTTAAAGTTTTTTAATTTTGAATATTTCATTTTCATTTTAAGTTAAAATAGTTCTTTTAGTGGCAAAATAGCCAAATATTTACAATTTTCTAATGTAATGATATTGTTACAGATACAATATGCCCCATTTTTGGATTAAAAAGACGAAACGAGTAGTTCCTCCACCTGACGTTATGGAAACAGCCGTGGAAGAAGTTCTTGGGGGAGCAAAATTACGCGCAACTGCTAGGAAATGATATAGACAAGTAAACGCTTTGCAGATATGTGAAGAAAAGAAATTTGAATGCCCCTGCTGGTAACATTACTTACTCACCTGATTTTAAAACTTCGTTAGTGTTTACCCAGGAAGAAGAAACTCTCCTATCGGATTATCTAGTCCATGCTTCGCAAATGCATCATGGTTTAACGGTCACATGTGTACGTCAACTGGCTTTTCAATTTGCTAAGGCCAACCATAAAAAATATCCTAAGAAATGGGATGAAAAATCCATTGCTGGCTACGATTGGTATCGCGGCTTTAGACATCGTCGCCCGGAGTTGTCGCTGAGGACTCCGGAGTCAACCAATTTGTCACGATGTACGAGTTTCAACCACACAAATGTTACCACGTTTTTTGACAATTTGGAATCAATCCTTAAGCGCGAAAAGTTTGAACCTCATCAGATCTGGAACATTGATGAGACAGGGTTTACAACCGTACACAAACCACCCAAAGTCCTGGCAGCGAAGGGTGTTAAGCAAGTTAAAAATGTCACATCGGCTGAACGAGGCACATTAGTAACTGCCTGTTGTGGTATTAGTGCTGGAGGGAGATTCATCCCTCCATTTTTTGTCTTTCCAAGGGTGAATTTTAAGGACTATATGTTAAGGGGTGCTTTTCCAGAAAGTGCTGGAGTTGCTCATCCCGATGGATGGATGACTTCCGAAAATTTTGATGTTTTCCTGGATCACTTCATAAAGCACGCTGGTTGTTCCATGGAAAACAAAGTATTGCTGCTAATGGATAACCACGAGAGCCATATTTCCGTCGATTCCCTGAGGAAAGCAAAAGAAAATGGGATTGCGATGCTCACGTTTCCGCCACACTGCAGCCCTTGGATGTATCAGTCTACTTCCTCTTCAAAAGATTTTATAATTCGCAGTGTGCCTCATGGATGGTTTCAAATCCAGGTCACACTTTGTCCATTTACAACATTGCTGCTTTAGCTAGTCAAGCTTTCGAATTAGCTTTCACACCAAAGAATATTGTATCCGGTTTTTCATCGACTGGCATTTGTCCTTTAAATCGTGATGTGTTTACTGAAATTGATTTTATGTCTGGCGCACCGACAGATCGACCACTGGAATCATCAAGTACAATTATTCTAGAAGATGCAACATCCATATCAAAAACCGGCGAGCTAGAGGAAGTTTTGAAGCCTGCAAATATTCTAGAATATAAAGCCTCAACGTCAACAGCCAATGTGCAAGAGAACAATTTAAATACTAACCAAAATTTTGTTAGTCCAGAAATTTTGCGACCACTTCCGAAGGCAGGTCTACGAAAGCGGATTACAAAACGAAAACGTGGTTCCTCAAGAATTCTTACCGACACACCAGAAAAAGAAGCTATAGAGGCTGAAGCAAGTGCTCGAAAGATAAAAAAAATTGTTCCGTTGAAGCATGATAACCTTTTTTCATACAAAAAAAAAAAAAACTTTACGCCATCTCAGTCTTCTTCGAGTGATGAAGAGGAGCAAAGCGAGTCGGGCGGAAGCAGCGAAGATGTTTCAGATATTGAAAGCTACGAAAGAGAAATGCTACAAATTAAAGATCTTGAAGATGTCAAAACACTCCAAGCGGGAGACTTTGTTTTGGTTAAGTTCGACACAAAGGTTTCAACTATGCATTATGTGGGTTTAGTAATAACAAAGGAAGATGATGAATACGTAATTAAATTTTTACGTCGTCACGGAACCACCTGGAAATTTGTTTATCCACCAATGGAAGATATTTCTTCAGTTCGAGAACAAGATATTATTTTGAAATTACCGCTTCCAAAAAATGTAAGTGGAACAGAAAGAGTAAAATCTACACTGACATTTGGGTTGGACTACCGTCATTATCAAAGTGTTCGTTGATTTTCTGTTTTTGTTTTTTTTCGATAATTAATAAACATTTTCCGAATGCTTACAATGTCTCAATGCTCCCTATACCCAGTCTCAAAGCTCCCTTACCTAGGGAGCGTTGAGACAATTTACACCACGTTGTTGAAATACATTTAAACTATTCAAATAATATTTTTGAAGCATGAAAAAGTATAGCAAGTGTAGCTAAATGTCACACAATTCACTTGCAATATATATTATCCTCAAATTGCAAATTGTAAAATGTACAGCAAATAAAATTCAATTTTTGTCTCAAACCTCCCTGGTCTCCCCACTTACTTGACTCAGTGGTTCAAATTTCGCCCCGCCAAGAAAAGTAGCACTTTCCCGTCTTTTATGTAAATAACTATTTTAGGCTTTGTCGTAATGATTTTATTTGAAGTTGAACATATTTCTCTTTCTTTGTCAATATAAATAATAATCATATCGCTACTTCATGCAAGAAGTGCAAGAGACCCATTTGCCCCTTCATAAACGAAAGAGGTCATAAAAACTGCTACCCTTGCAAATATCTCGGAAAACGACCAACACAAAAAAGAAATATTACTCTAAATTCCGTATGTACATACATACTTTGGCACTTGGCCGTTGTTGACGCTCTGTCCTCTTCCTCATAATATTCCCGTTTTTATCGACAATATCTCAACAAAGAGCGAAAACTCCATACAAAGAAAGTTCATTGTCGTATGTATAAAGGCCAAAAGTGGGCAATTTGTATCACTTAGTAATACTCATAACTTTTATAAAACTAGACGTCGGAAACGTTAAGACTGTATTAAGAATAAGCAGTTGATGCAGTCATCGTCACAAGAATGGGAAAGCCTTGAAAAGTTACATCATAATACAGTAAAGAGCATCGCAGAGAAGAGTATTGTTTGAGCAATTGGCGGAACGAAATGGTCTAGACGTAAAGGCGCATTAGCCCAGACGAGAACATTGAAAATTGATAGAAGAGAAGAAAAGAGAACGAAAAAGCAAGCAAGCAAGCAATATCGGGGCATCCAGGAGTCTTTATAATTTACATTTTGGTGAAAAACTTTTCTTTTGTGAATGCGCATGAAGATCGTACACTTCTCTCCATAAGCGGATTTTTATTTGCTCTGTTCGACGGACGTCTTTTGTTCTACTACAATCTGTTTTGTGTCATTGTTACAATGTTCAATGAGATTTTGTCAAGAAACAAAGACAATATTATCTGCTGGTTGAGTTCATACAATACTAGATCTTATTAGCACATTCTCTTCATACAACATATATTAAACGTATATATACACATAGTATGTACAGTCAGGTCTCGCTTAACGTGCATAATGTGTGTATACATTCTTGTAAGTTAAACGAATATACACAAAGCAAACTAATTTTTTTTTATTTAAAAACATATATTTCCAGTTTAATTCATTCTGCTTGATGCATTTCCTCCTATTTCAAATAAAATGGTCTGAAGAACGTGCACAATATTCGTGCAGGGGATGTAGTCACAGTTTTGGGGTCGCTGAAAATTAGAGTGCCTTCATAATCAGAGTGGTGACATTGATAAGATTAATTCTGATAGGCTGACGCAAATTGTACTCACATAATGGCGTCTTGTGCAAAAATGTATTTTACAGTTACATTTTTATCTTTGTTTATCACTTTTTTTAAATATATATTTATTTAATACGCAAATTATAGGTTAGTATATCAATCCATATTTAATAATACTGAATTAGTTGTTATTTTAAGCGGCAGTTACCCACAGGTTACCCACATAATGGCCGATTTGGTTTACATTAATTGCCTATCTCGTGTCACCACTTCCCTTATAAAGGCACTCTACTGAAAATCTATTTCGAGCGCCATCTAGAGGCGGAACATATAAATATTGACGATTAATGTTGGAACTTTAACATTATGGCAGTTAAAATGTTTATTTGGGATTTCCCCATGTTACTTGTATTTGTGTGTAACTTAGAATGTCATTTAGAAGCAATAAAACTGTGTTATTAAGAAAAGAAAGTAAAACAAACAAATCTTCCTCTCTTATAAATAAATCCCACTTCTAGTTTTTCCCTATTTTTATACAGCACATCCTAATATATCCTACCGATTTGTTGAAATTTTAACAAATTCAAATTAACACATACATAAAATCTTCAGCTCATCAACTAAAAAAATAGTGTACACGAAAAAAAAATTTCACAGAAATATTTTATAGACAGCAAGATAGGCTATAGCGGCAACACCCTCATCGAGGCAAAATATGATCTGCAATTAGTTTTAGTACCCATGCTAAATAATAATGTAATTACAAATTTTGAATTTGTAAAATACGTTGAAAATAGGTTGAAACCATAAATTGTCTAAAATGTCATGTAGCTATATATGTACACACATTATACATTAAATACATTTATTTTATGCTTAATGTTTTATGTAATGCTACGCCCTCCACCGTTACACGTAAAATTCAGTAACAGTAGTCGAGCAGAAGGCGTAGTAAAAATGGCGCCGTCGGAATCTAAAACGTTTTCATCCTTGCGGTAATGTAAATGAGCCCGTTTATCAATTGCAACTCTGCACAACAAATACTTATGAAAATCTTAGTTTTCAGGTGTTACGTCTTCAAGTTGCCTTACCTTCACTTCCCTAGGTATCGTTGTCAAATATGGAGGGGAGATCTGCCTCTAACTCGTCGGTTTTCAGGTGGGCATGGGTCTACTAGAATTAGATGAAGAAAAGGCGCCAGCTCCTTATAATATTAATGCCCAACCCCAAAAGTCTCTTGACCCTGGAGCAAAATCAAAATAATACCCCTGGTAGTAAAGTCCAGTCAAACGACGAAATTTCAAACAAAACAATTTAATTTACAAATATGGATCTGTGCGAGTAATTATAAAAGTAATAAATAAATTTGAAAACCGTGACAAGAAGATTATGAACACAAGTGAAACAAACTTCAGCTTGAGAAAAAAACAAAATATGGACCGGCAATATGCTAAAATTAACTAAATCTAGTTTCAAATGAATGTACTAAAAGAAAGAAATATGGTAACATAATATAATATACGAGAATTAAAAATGTGACCGAATTCTCCGACAATAAATATCCAAAAGCTTAAATAAAAGTGAGTTAGCACTAGGTATAACTAAACAAGTAAGTAGTCAAGATCTCGACCTAACATTGATTATACGTCTTCATCAACAGGATCTACCTGTATACATGTGTAATATTTATACACTATGTCAAAACAATGCAATTTTAATGAAATTTAAGATTTAAAGCAAAATGAACAAAATAATTTTGGCTGAAGGCTGAGATATGCACTTATAAATTCGACAAATAATTCAATACAGGACGATAAGTCCACGTAACTGACAAATGCTTAGAGTTACTAGCAAAATTACAAGCGTAACTTAGAATTTAGTTCTTATGTCTACCCCAGAATCACATTCTCATGCTTAATTAACGGCAACAAATGCTCGGTTAGTTTAAAATCTAAAATTACCAAATAAATGTAGGACAAGACTTAGGAATCATTTTCCATAAACTTATGGTTGAAATTAAGATTGTTAACATACCAAAATTACACGAATTGATACAGTAAACAAGGAATTTGTAAAACGCTTAGCTATACAGGTGCGATGAGAACGGAATTCACACAGATTTCCAACATCATAACTCTTTTTGGTTAATTCTACGGAATTCCAGGCTTGATTTAAATATTAAAGTCAAATCCTCTACCCCGAGGTTCTACATCCAAATGTCGCTGATGGAACAGCTTCCAGAAATTCTCATATATCTGGCCGATGTTGTTAACCAGAATTACTAGCCGGTAACTAACAGCTAAAAGGGCAATAGAATAACAACGTTATGGATGATTAATTGGAAAATTAGGCATCTTACCAGAAATAAAACATTCAGCGACTGTGTTCAAAAAAAAAACGACAAAAATGTCTAAATTTTAACGAGATTAACTCCAATCCAACTGTTGCATCTGCATCCACGTATATATCGTGTCAAATTGTCGGAACTCGGTACTATTCACCATCAATTGCAACAGGAGTCCAAGTCGGAAATATTTCTGCTGTTTCCAATAAGACGACCAAATCAAAAGTGAAGGTGACTTCTCATTTTAAAAATCAGAAAATGCCATCACAATACATGCAATTGAACGAGAGGTACCGACACCACACAAAACTAAAAATACATCGACGCTACTTATAAAATACAACCGCTCTACACGCAAGATGGCGCCACGGTCTAGTAACTAGAACTTCAATAATGTTAAATAATTCACAAGTGAAACAGGCGATAAATGTTACAAAAAAAAAATTAAACTCAGAGGCAAAGATGGAGGACTAAAACTAAAGAGTTCTCAAACCACAACAAATAATAGTGGCATTTAACCAAAAATAAATACCGAGAAGCTGGTACTAAGGCAGCTGCGAACCGACAACGACTTCACTCTGTCCACAGATGTCGACACGGTGAAAAATTAGGATTAATTTAAGAAATAGCTCGAACACAAAATAAAACAACAATTCTGAGAATTATTCAACCAAGTGCAATAAATTCCAAAATATAAATATAGCTTCGCTCGAAATTAAAAGAACTAGAATTCCAAAA
Organism: Amphimallon solstitiale; assembly: GCA_963170755.1. Lineage (NCBI taxonomy): Eukaryota > Metazoa > Arthropoda > Insecta > Coleoptera > Scarabaeidae > Amphimallon > Amphimallon solstitiale. Next base: position 63,029,801 of record OY720682.1, on the reverse strand, counting down.
AATTAACACCGGCGAAAAAATCGTATGAGACCCACAGGATAAAAAAAACGTAACATAATTTATACTTGAGCCGGGAGCCAAATAGTACCGTGTATGAGAGCTAACTTACCCACCATTCCCTTCCTGAAAACTGATTGCGGGAGCCAACTAGTATGTTCGAAAATGTCAGACAAGTATTTTACAAGGCCCTCGCATATCCTACTAAATTTAGTCTTATGCTAGATCCAAATAGTGTTTGTTTCTGCAAGAAACGTGGGTTAGGCAATGTACTAGCACTTTATCTGCCATAGTAAAATGAATTTTTTATGAGATCTTTCTTAAAGGCCAGAAACACACTATTTCTCCCCAATGTTCAACTCACTTCTCACTTCAGTTCTCGAGGTAGGACAGGTACATTAAAACACACGAAGTTATTATAGACATTATTCGTTATCCCATTTCTTTTATTGCCAAAATATACCTGAAGTCAACTTAAACACCGTAGAAACATGTAGAGAATATAATACTAAAACGACGATATTTTTCCAGACAAGACACTGCAGTATTGATAGTGTTTCCCATCCATAACTATGGTCAAACATAGGAGCTTTCGCATGTTCTTCAAAGTCAGTACAAGATAAGGTCAATTAATTAATTAATTATTTTTCAAGATTTATTTACCATAGTTTTATATAAATACTGTGCATTAATGTAATTTTTTCTATCTATTTAACTACCACTATAATAGGTTTTGACATGTCTGATGTTCAATACACTAAATTCAATCAATCTTCTTACATTCAAAATGTAATATGTATGTATATGTTTTTATTACGTATATTGTTAAAAAATTTGATTTTCACTTCGTATATGTATAATTCTAAAATGCAGTAACTTTTTGTTACATCACTAATGAAGCATACCTATTCAATAGAACAAAACGTGAGAGATTGTGATAATATGTAAAGAGCAAGTGAGAGGTTACATACCTACACCACCGGCCAAATAAGCATTTCACGTGAACAACACGCCCGTGAATGTAAGGAGAAAGCATATAAGCGGCTTGATATGTTAATCACGTATGCATTAAAGCTGAACATAATTAAAATGAACCAAGTACAGTGATTAATTTATGATGATATCTGTCCAGATAACAGTAGAGATAAGAGGCCAAGTTTTAAAAGAGGAGACCCACCGGAATATCCAAGGAGTTTACTACACGGTGAGTTGACATTTGAAATAATCGGTTTAAGTGTTTCAAGTGAAGAAGAAACCATACAGCTTACTCTATACAATAGACTGCGTAAAAGGAGTGGATTTTTGAAGATAAGCTGTCGTTGTGGATTTCTATCTCCGAATAGTCGCATAGGTATTTAATATAAAAAATTTATTATAAACCTTGCTGCGCTCTGTGTAGAATATTAAAATGTATTTTGAACGATTTAATACTGAGAATAACATTATCGATTTTTAATAATATATCCAGCTTTGTGCCGAGTTTTATAAAAATCACGTTTTTGAGAAGAATATGCTTTTTGACAATTCGGCAATGTAATATTATTTGCAATTTTAATATTTTAGATTTGGTGATGGTTTCATCACTGTTGATAAGATTCAGAGGCAAATGTAATTTAAATATCAGGTTCTCCTTCATCGCAAAGTACAGTATTTATCAGTGGCGGCTCTTTAATGAGAGCAAGTGAGCAATTGCACCCCCTGGAATTTTGAAACAAAACAAACCAAGCGGCGATTAACTGTGAAAGTATTTATTTATTACGTATTCATAGTTATTGAACAGGAACGTGGCGTGTGCGGCGCTCGAACAACCTAAATACACCGATCGTCGTCACAGATATAATGACGACTAACAGCGCACGGATGTAAACTATTCGAATGTTTACACCTTCCACCGAGAGAAACATACCCATGTACAAAGCCCTACCGTTGCTCCGTTAAGCCATTAACATTACATTGAAGGTGGGGAGTAATGTATTTTGTTCTACTTCCATATCGTATAATACATAGCCTGTGAGCAGATCCCCAGTCTGCTCACCGCTGTTGGTTCTGCATCTCCGCATAATACGTAACGGTCCCGCTTGATTTAATATTTTTATCTATGTACAGGGGTCGAATAATATTTTAATAATGATTTGAATTAAAATACGATAATTCCAGAACGCGTATGTCCCGTTTCCTTAATGGGGAAAAGGATTGTTTTTAAGATTGATGTGCCCTTATGTAATAATTTTATTTAAACGATTACGCATTCATGCAGAGTGGGCGGAGCTAACTGAAATTAATTTCTCTCTTCTCATTAAAGTAAAATTCGGCACTTGGGATTTTTTGTGGTGTCCTTGATCACGTATTCAAAGTCGAAATGTCAAAAAAAACAAAATGGCCGAAGGATTTTTTGAAAATTGACGTATAAACGTGAAATTTTAGATACGAGGGTATCTTAGGTCGCCGAACACAAATCCAAAATCAAAATGTCAAAAAAATAAAATGGCGAAAGATTTTTTTGAAAATTGACGTATGAATGTGAAATTTTAGATACGGGGGTGTCTTAGGTCACCGATCACGAATCCATAATCAAAATGTCAAAAAAAACAAAATGGCGGAAGATTTTTTGAAAATTGACGTATAAATGTGATATTTTATATACGAGGGTATCTTAGGTCGCCGAACACAAATCCAAAATCGAAATGTCAAAAAAACAAAATGGCGGAAGATTTTTTTGAAAATTGACGTATGAATGTGAAATTTTAGATACGGGGGTGTCTTAGGTAACCGATCACGAATCCATAATTAAAATGTCAAAAAAGACAAAATGGCGGAAGATTTTTTTAAAATTGACGTATAAATGTGAAATTTTAGACACGGGGGTGTCTTAGGTCGCCGATCACGAATCCATAATCAAAATGACAAAAAAAAAACAAAATGGCGGAAGATTTTTTGAAAATTGACGTATAAATGTGAAATTTTAGATACGGGGGTGTCTTAGGTCACCGATCACGAATCCATAATCAAAATGTCAAAAAATAACAAAATGGCGGAAGATTTTTTGAAAATTGACGTATAAATGTGAAATTTTAGATACGGGGGTGTCTTAGGTCGCCGATCACGATTCCAAAGTCAAAATGTCAAAAATAGACAAAATGGCGGACGAGGTTTTTGAAAATTGACGTATGGATGTGAAATTTTAGATACGGGGGTTTTGGGTGTTAAGCTTTTAAAAATTGTCATTACAATCCCAATGACAACGTGTGAAGCGGAACGCCAGTTTTCACGGCTGAAGAGAATAAAAACTTTCCTGAGAAATACAATGAAAGAAGACAGATTAAATGCCCTTACTATGTTATCTTGTGAAAAAGAATTTATAAATGATTTCCCAAATTTTAATGAAAAAGTGATAGAACTGTTCTGCAAGTCAAAGACACGCAAAATGGACTTCGTTTATCATCAGATGTAATCAAACTGTAGTGTTATATTTACTATTCCCTCAAAACAAACTGTACAGTGAACAGTACCTGTCTGGAACAGTATGTCGCTGAAACTTATTTTGTAATTATGCACTCCCTATGTGAACCACCCCGAGCCGCCACTGGTATTTATTAAAAACTATAGGTACACTATTTATTAAAAACAGAAAATTTTACAAAAAAAAAACTGCAAAATCTGTTGATACTACTATTCTATTTTTTCTTCACACGTTTGCAGATAGAATTTTAAGTTGAAGTATGTTATTCCTTTGTAACAATTTTATACCCGCTTACAAAAATTAATATATTGTCTTCTTTGTACAGGTGCATATACAGGGTTTGTCAGTGACGTAGGAAAATGTAACACTACTGAAGTATTTAGTTTAATATTAATGTTTTTACAGTTTTCTGTTAAGTAAGACTTACCTTTTTTTTTATAAACAATACTTGACAGTTGAGCACCATTAGGATCTACGCATTCTTGTAGTCTTATTCGAAAACTTTCCATTGCTCGCCGTTACATTTCCGGTGTAACACGCGCAACTTCTTCTTGAATTTTTAGTTTTAGTTCCTCTAACGTCTGTGGTCGGACAACGCACACCTTACTCTTAAGCCAACCCTAAAGAAAAAAATCACATGTGGACAAATCGGCGATCTAGCCGGCCAAACAATATCTCCATTTTTGGATAGGATATGGTTCGGAAAGAGTTCCCTTAAAGCAGCAATAGACATACGAGCAGTACGACTGGTAGGATCATCTTGCTAGAACCACGTAATCTCTGGAAATCGAACAAGTTCTTGCCTCAAAAATGTTGTGACCATGTTTGTGTAATGAATTGCAGTAAAAGTTGTAAAATGTTTTCAATCATCTTCAAAAAAGATTGGTCCAATAATGGCAGATGATGAAAGAGCGCACCATACTGTCACCTTAGGTCTATGCAATGCTTCATGTAATTGAAGCGGGTTTTCATCGATCCAATATCGGATATCCTGATTATTTACATAGCCATGAAAATGGGCTTCATCTGACATAAACATATTATGGTGAATTAAGTTTTCTTCCCCATCCAAACGTTGCAACATTTCTTGACAAAAATTCATGCGATTAACCAAGTCAGCATCTTTTAATTCTTGGACAACTTGAATTCTATGTAGGGGTGAAAAATTAAGTCCTTATGTAAGATTCGACGTATCGACAATTCACTGGTATTCAATACTAATGCATGTCTAATCGCAGAACGTTTTGGACTACCTGTTATGGCAGTTCGAACCCCAACAACAATTTCTAGCGTTCTAACACTTTTTGCTCCTGCTTTATGTTTTAATTCAAAGTTGATCCCGTTCCTACAAACTTTTGTCCCTACAAATTAATGACGTGAACAGACGGAATCCGCGCGGTTTTGCTTGCATTAGACATGTCGCATTGTTAATGCTAAATAACTTATAACAATTTGTTTCCGTGAAATCCTAGAAAAAAAAACATGAAAATCAACCGAAAATTTCGTACTTAGTGCTTAACATGACAATACCAACTCTCAGAGTACCTTGTCAAAGAATTCATCGTTCTTTGAAGAAGAAAAAAGACATGGAAACAATATTACATTTCCCGTATTCGTCTGATGCATCGCCCAAAGACTTCGTTGTACCCCAAAGTCAAACAAGAAATGCATGAAAAGCAATTTTCATCACCACAAAAAGCTGTTGAACATTTGAAAAACCAGGTAACCACATCAAAACGATTTTTTTTCGAGAACTGATTTAAATACATGCATACACAAATATTAAAAAAAAAAAAACAATAAAGAATTTGTTCCAAAATTTTTTTTTCTTTCCTAGTTTTTGTTAAAACTTAAAATATAAGACAGCATTCATAATTACATGTCACAGTGTTATATAATTCTAATATATACCGAGGTCGTCATATTTTAATTTCTGATAGGAAAGTAGTAAGTGGAAAAGAGCGCGACGAATTAAACTAAAGATAGACATAAGCGAGGCTGCCACACTGGACATTTGTAAGGCGTGGGGGTCCCCCGCCACTCCGTTGCTCTCCCTCCACTGTTAGCAAGCATGCAACGCTGCATATGATAAGATCATCTTCTGCATATGATAGAAGTGCAAACCGAAATTAAAATTTGACGCTTACGGTATAGTCGTCATATAGCACAGCGCAATATACTTTATTTATTAACTCAGGAGCAATCTATTGTCAGCTTTATGCCTGCATCCTCCGAGACTATAAATAATGTATGTGTAGTGGATCGTTCTTTTTTATAATATTCCGGTAAACTTGCGCTGCGCTTATGGTTCAAAGGAGCATTTGCTGTTTCCGGGTACCGCAAGCGTTCTTACGCCACTTTGTGTCCATACAATCGAGAGTTCAAATTCCATGAAATCGCGTTGCCTTTGTGAAATTATTATGAAATTAAATTATTATGACTAGCAAATATTTATTTTCAAAAAAATCTATAATTTGTTTTTTCAAAGTATATTAGAGAAGTAAATTTAATTAAAAACATTTTAAAAAATAATAATATTCGAATTTAAATAATTTAATACATTTTATTACATGTGAACAGTTAACGGTATGCAACCCGTCAAAATTGAACCATTTCTACCCTGCCCGTACCCCACCTGGCATCAGTTTATTTGTCGATAAACTGACATTATGCTCTCTCTATATATCTAACTTACTCTGAGATTCACACATAAACTTGTGAGAACGCAATGTCAGACTGACAGTGCTTAACCAAATTGTCTTTCCAATTGTCAAATGAAATTAACAACATAACATGATGAACTTTAACAAAACATGTTTTAAACTTACAGGTCATTGAGAGAATTAATTAATTTTCATATTACGCTTTAATAGTATACTATGTAAAACCCAATCGAAAATCTTGCTGGCTCCTATAATACCATTTAACCGAAAATATACTTCTGATTAGTTGGTGCCAACCCGCAGTCGCATGCTTTAAATGCTTGCTTTTATAACTGAATTGGTAAACGAAATTACATAAATGCTTATGAGAATAAAAACGAAAATAAAAAGTGTGAACACATGGATGTTAAAACTAACATCAAGCACTAAATAATTACTGTGACTTACATATATACCTTTATACGTAAAACGTATATGCATATATGCATGTGTTTATTTTATTGATGTATTTATTTTATTTCAAAGTGTTTCGGACACATCTGACAAATAAAGATAACTCACCCTATTATTTGTATGTTGAAAGATCGATGAGAAATGTTATTAAATGATCCCATTCGTAAAATGGCTTAAATTTATATAACTACATCTTGAACACTGACATATTTCCAACATTCTGTTGACATTTAGGTTTTGTATAATTCGTGTGCATCTAATGTAATTTGGCAGGCCCAAAGGGCAAAACTCAGATGGTTCTTCTTTATTTAGTCTTGCTTCAAGTTCTTCGTTGTATGAAATTGGCCTTACTTTTTTGCGTCCAGTTTTAAGCAAAATATAGCCCGTACTTCTCTCGCGAGCTGTCATCGTGACGACATTTCGATGACATATATAATGTATGTAGTGTATTTGTATTTAATATGTATGCATTATGTGTGTATTGCACGACTGGTGCTATATGCTTTCTGCCAATTTTGACGCTTCCCGGCAAATGCCATATCGCGAGCTCAAACTGATTGACGGTTTTGATAATTTATAATCTGAAATTGAATTTTTCGTGCGTTTAACTTAACCTTATCCAAACTTTGAGGTGTCACGGTCATCTGTGCCGATCCACCGCCATTTTAAAATCGAACCTAGTCCACGATAAAATATTCTAAACGTAGGCCTTATGGCAAAATGCTATGATGAACAGTCTTTTTCTGCACGTACTAAAATTTTCAAAAATTCCTTTCGGGCCCTCGTTCTCTCTTAGCAGACGTGAAAAATAGCCTAAGGCACATGGGACCGTAGTCACCGTCACGTGACACTTTCGTTCCCACCGTAGATGGGCCAGGTTCTCAGAAAAGTGTCGCCCCAATTCGTCAATTTTGGGGTATAGCTGTGCCGTATTAATCGTTCGTGTTCAAAAGAGCGCGACAATTGGCTTTTATATATTATGTTTAATAAAGGTGTTTCTTTTCTCTCCACAGTTACGGTTGCCCCCGTTTGCCTATTGATTCGAACATTCGAATAACTAAAAATTCTTAGCCATAACCTACAATTTGTGCATTTTCATTTTGTGTATACATATAGAGAGTAAATGACGACTTCTCCGTTTTGCGTAATTTAGGACTAGCACAGTTCGTTACATTTGATTTATGTAAAATGAATTACGCAGAAAAATTTCGAATCTACGACAGCGGTTGAGGAATTTTACACTAATAATAACACTGATACGTTGCAGTGTTATGAAGTAGGTAGTGCCCCTATGTTAGGCAAACAAACATAGGACAGGTATTTATTATTTTGCAAAGGATATTGAATACCAGTCATTGGCATTAAGAGGAGCGTTTACCTATCGAAAACTAAGGCATCGCCGTTTTGCGTTTTTTTAAATTTATTTTGTAATTTTAGAATCTCAAATTTGGGTTAGTGATGCAAAAGGCATAAATTTATAATGTCAAGGCCAATTTTTGTACTAATTTATGTTCTTGTGTTTTAGAAATAACCACAAAAATGCATGAATTTTATTAATTTCTACTAACTAAGGCCGGTACACAAAAGAAAAAAACAACCTCTACGCGCCAGCTGCACATTTGATGAACGATATAAAAAAATAAAACTTCATGTAATTATTTTTGAAGATAAAAAATGAGGTGTGGCCACCACACGACTTTCTTATACGTATGAGAGTTTCAAATAATAGGAATTTAAGAATATTTTTATATAAAAATTATTCAAAATCCTATTTATAAATACTTTTATTCTCTTAATAAATCTCTATAGAATGCATACTTTGCGAGATATTCGAAAGAAAGTACTACTCGCTAAGAGTAAAAGTGTTACTTCCGGTCCAAATTTTGAAATTTCATTTATACAAAAAATATTCCAAATCCAACTCTAAACACTTTCGTGCTCTTGATAAATATATAGAATGCATAATTTACGACATATTTGCAAAAAATCGCTCATCGGTAATAGTAAAAGTGTTAGTTCCGGTCCGAATTTTGAATTTTTTTTTATACAAAAGGTATTGAAAATTAAGTTCTAAATAGTTTTATACTCGTAACGTACCTGTCTAAAAATCATAACTTGCAAAATATTTGGAAAAAACTGTTTTTCGATAAGAGTGAAAGACCTACTTCCTACTTCGAAAAACATTTTTAATAAAATTGTGCACAATTTTAATTTTAAGTACATATGAATTTTTTTGGTTAAACTTAGTAGTTGACGAAATATTGGCATATTCACTGAAGTAAACTACTACTTACGGTCTGCCGATTTTACTGAAAATATAATCAGTTCTCAAGAGGGAGATTGTACTAGTAAATGCAAGTTTGAATATGCAAAAATTGAAGAATGAAGATTTTATCGACTTTAAAAATAGTTTTATAATAACTTTAAGGATCAGAATGTGTTCAGTAAATACGTATTTTCTTATAAATGTATTATCCATTTACTATTTATCATAAAACATATTCTACATTTTTCTTGTTAATGTTGTATTTAATTTTAATATAAATTCTAGTACACTTAAAATATGTAATTCCTTATCACTGGACATTGCACACCTATACCAATATACAGTGCGTTCATGATGAAAGGAACAAATTCGTTTAAAATTCAAGTAATTATTTTGCAGAAAAACGCTCGGACAGGTTGATTAGTATTTTTAGTTTTGAATTTTTTGACATAAGAAAATTATATACAGGGTGTCTAATAAAGAACATATGCACCAATCATTGTTTTTTTTAAATGGAACTTACTGTATATTATGCCATATTTGAATTGTATGGTAAATTCTCAACACTTTTTGTGTAACATACAATATGCCCAAAATCAGCGGTTTTCGGAATAACGACGTTTGAATTGTGCTAATTAAAAAAAAAATACATGAAAATCGATTAATTTGAAGAAGAGTTTTTTGTTGAAGATAAAATTTGCAATACCAGGTTGTTTTTGTTGGCTTTTAAAAAAATGTTCAAGGTGTCCTTGTTCAATTTGAACATTTTATTTCATTATCTATGTGTATTTTAATTTATCACAAAACTCATTATTCCGAAAACTGCTGATTTTCGGGATATAGTATGTTACACAAAAATGTGTTTAATGTGTTTAGAATTTACCCTACAATTCAAAAGTGGCATAATATACAGAGAGTTCCATTAAAAAAAAACAATGTTTGCTGCATATGTTCTTCTTTAGACAGTCTGTATATAATTTTCTTATGTCAAAAAATTCTAAACTAAAAATACTAATCGCCCTGTCCGAGCGTTTTTCTGCAAAATAATTACCCGAATTTTAAACGAATTTGTTCCTTTCATCATGAACGCACTGTATATTAAATTTTAGCATTTTGTCTAAATAGCACCTAGTACATCTACGTACATAAAAAAATAATCCGAAACGTTTCAGTACATCATCCTAAAATGCATGTATTGACTGACGGCCATTGCATATTCAGATAAATGTACATATATGTGCTCGTCTACTTTCAATGGAAACGTGCAGGGGTGAATCTAGCAGCTAGAAGGGGTATATCGTTCATTACAATCGGTAATCACATACGAGAGAATAAATTCGTTTGGTCGATGGTTGCACTAATACGGCAGCGTCATGTGTTTCCTGAATATCTCTCTCTGTGTGTGGCACTTAATCACTTTTTGATAATTTATCATCAAAAAGAACGCGCCTCGCTCAAACGGCTCTTGGTTGCAGTCCGCCAACACCTTGCTCATTTGCGAGTGCGGCTTGCTTGTCTTTGGTCTACAACCACAATGACGCACACATTTTCACCACCCCACGATTGTAATTTAACAGTCAGCAAATTTTACAACAACCAACTTGTATGTGCTACGCTGCTGAGGCATTAAATCCTTCTGCACCTTATCTGCGTAGCGCAGATGCAGTCAGGCATCGTGTCGACTTCACACAGTCATCTGTCTCTATTTCCTAGGATTTACGTGACTATTTTATGTCTGTGTGTATATGTTCCCCATTGGTATTCAGAGAAAACTTGTTTAACTGCAATATACCTAAAAGTAAAATATTGGTTACATACGTATAATATCGCGTAAATGAGTCTCAGTGATACAAAATAGTTATCCTTTTTATCTTTATTTGCGATGATACTCCTTGTATTTTTACTATACAATTATTGAACTTTAACTTTTGAGTATTATTTTATAAATGACTGTAGTTCTTCTCTTTTGTGATATAATAATCTTTTTTTGGCGTTTTGAATTAATAGCCTTGGCTTTAAATCATGTAAGTTGTGCACAAGAATTTAAATACAGAAACTTTCCACTAGATACTAAACCAGCAATTTAATCAATTACTGCTTAATAGTATTGTAACGAAACGAGTTTACATTAAAAAAAGAAGCAGACCTCTGGGCGACGTATAAAAACGCTCTTGTTTACAAACCGTAAATCATCTCACATATCCACTGCGAAGCGACGGTCTCTCGAATAATTCCCGCATGTGGAGAAAAATCCAGACTGTGCCCGTATATTCTCGAACTTTTATCTACAGATATAAAAGCAGTTGAACCGATGGATGAGTCATTACGGAATAAGAGATTCGTACGGTAGAAATAAATACAGTGAGCGGTGCAGTTTTTATAGTGCAGATAAATAAATAAACATAAATAAATAGTCGAAGAGTAAACATAAATATAAGTAGTACAAAATAAATATAGTGGTGCGGAGTTATATAGATAGAAGTATATAAATACGGTACAGTGTTACATAAATATACGGACATAAATATTAGTAATAGAAATAAATACCTGTGTTAATTTAAATCGTAATAGTTTAAGTGTGATACATTTATTTTATATTTTTATATTGTAATTAATTTTACGTGTGTGAATATACAGACTGTTTTAAATAAATAAATTGCACGAGTTGTTTATTGCGAACCCGAAAACGCAACAGAATTATAACATTTTGTTTCGTTGCACTGTAGCCCTGAAGGTACAATATTTATCTTGTTTCTTCTAGCAAGCAAGAGAAAAGTTATTGTTAAATCCCAAATAAAACGTATCCCTGTTGATCAACGCACTAGTGTAACGCTGACAAGTCTTTTACGATTCTGGCGAAACAAACCAGTGGATTCTATAGTCGCTGCTAATTTAAAAATTCGCAAACTCGTTTAATTATATTATTGAGATCAGTATATCTTATGATTATTCCCTTTTCGTTTGCAAACAAACCAAAACTGCAGATATGACTTTAGAAAATGTTATAGCGTTGTCTGAGGCTAAGTGAAGCCTAGAAAATTTACTTGTACAAAAAAAAACCAATATTTTATGATAATATTGTTTGTAACTACATTCCAGATTCAGGAAAATGTGATGTCCTAAAACAAACCAAATTTAAGAGTTTATCAAATTCTGTAGATGTTAGTACGTCGACGTTCATAATAGACCAACTAGGTATAGCTTCGTCTAGAAAACAAATCCTAATCTTGTTTTTGGCAGGGAGTATGGTAGACACAAGACCTAGAGAACGATAAGCTGAACTGGGCAAAACAGACATTTCTGATTGGAAATGACGATTGCGAAATTGCGCATGTTTTGAAGAAATATGTACGTTATGGTATGAAAACACAGCTTTTTCATGACAAAATAAGCAACGTGAGTACTGAATTAGGCTAGTCCTAAAATAAGAAGTTCTACTTTATTTCCTTTTAATTTAAAAGACTGACTGTAGGCTCCTATACAAATAAAAGATCCTAGTAATTCAAGGTTGTTAGCTGTAAACGTATACTTGGGCATCCTTTCAAATTGATTTTTAATGACAAAATTTTAGGGACAAATAAGTTCACATTTGGAAGAATTAATCTTGAGATCAGTGTCAGGTATTGAGTAGATAAACAGCAGAACATTGTTTAAGACAATTTTTGGTTGGTCTGCCAAGGGTGCATCATCCAGATAGCAAAGGTTTAATTCTAAACCAATTAAATATTAGTTGAGTTGCTAAAGGCCATTGGCCGACACTGGTTACCACGCTGACACCAACTTCTGATGCAATAGTTTTTTCAAAGAAAGGCGTCTATAACATAGGGAAGTTTGTAGAAAGTTTGATCTTATTTGATTAAAAATCTATAAATAATTGTTTGAATATTTAAATATCAGAGGCCAATATAATAAATCTCAAAGAGTTAAGTGGTTTTTGTGTTTTCTACTCAAATAAATAGCTGCACGTGGTAATGCCCTCTTCCATCGGTTCTTAGGCCGTGGAGTACAATCGCTTTTAGTTATTTTTTTATTGCAATGTAACGTTCAATTTAAAGTTTATTTTTACCTGAGTTAAAATAAAATAAAAACATGTCATTTGCAAGTAATTTTTTGAATTAGGTTAAATCACATAACAGCTGTACCTGCAACTTTTTTTTAATTTAAGTTTAAATTTTGAATTTTGGGATTATGCAAAATAAAAATTAAAAAGTCGAAAAAAACCCGTGGGATTAATATTGAGTTATTGAGCTTTAAGAGACAGCAAATGACTCCGGCTATCGTCGAAATTAATTTGTCAAACGATGCACCAAATACCCTGTATATCTAAGCGTGACAAACATTTTTAAGTTTCTATTAGCAATGGCAATTGTTTGGACAATTGAATTGGACAAAAATTTTATAATACAAGAGCATTGTTTGTTTGTGCGGCAAAGTAGTTTTAGGTAATTTTGACTCAGTAATTTATAAGGTACCGTGGTACTAAACTGCTACTTTTAGCAATTGTAATAGTACTTTTACGCTTAGAATAATAACTATAATTTAGTAATAATATAATAACAATGATATTACTGTCATCAATTTATATTTTACTGATTTTAAGGAAAATTACTTTTCTAACAGAAAGAAACAGCTGGAAGCTGGTAGAACAAGTGTGTAGCTCTCAAAAGAGACTGACTACACTCTTATCTATTCATCATAAAAATAACACGTATTTTCACGCGAATTATAGGATTTCTTTTCAAAAGAAACTTGATCGATTATTCATTTGAGGCACGTACATATATTCGCACAGCATGATATGAATGTATTGGACAATAAACTTGTGTGCAAAGGTAAATTACGTTTTCACTGAAAAGGGTCGTCGGTAGACGGTGTAGTCAGTGGCCGGGACGCGATCTAAATACAATCTGAACACAACGATACCGAAATTCACACACCGCATTCGTTAATGAATGTTTTCCTAATTAGTTAGTGTTTCACACTAGCACCTCCCGCACACTGTAAATTACCTCGCCGCCATATTCAGATTCTCATTCACAGTTTCATATGTATACCAATGTGTTGGTAAATGGATTCTACAAAACTTTACCGAAACAATAACTAGGAACTAACAAGACATTATTTTAATTAAATATAATTTTTTTTTCAAATGTAGAAAACTGATTATCTTGTGCTTAAAGTTGTAAACAATAACATGATACAAGAGCACACGTTTTAATATCAGAAAACACTTTCACCAAAGGTCTATTCTTTGCATACAATTACCAATTATTTCCCTTAAAGGAAGCCTAAGTATACAATACAAACAACTATGAAAAACCTATTATCACCATTAAAGTTGATGATTGAACATGATTTTAAGATTTATAGAGGAAAAACCATTTTTTTCATTTAAACACAATTAATTCAACAAAATATTTAGAGTTCGTTCCAATTAATATCAACAATCGACATAAGATGTGTTTTCTAAACTCGTATAAATATACTTCACACTTATTTCTGTAGAAGTGTGTGTGACGTATGTTATAGCTACGCGTAGTTACATCAGTATTGGCAAGTGACTATAAAACTAAGCACGTGCTTCCTGAATTCACAACAGACTATACGCGGTAGGCGCCTAATTGATCAGTGGTCTTCAAATGGGAATAAAAATGTTATTCATGACGTGAAAATGACGTGGAGAAGATTTGTAGCACCCAGGCTGGCGTTTTTATTTGATTTGAGTAATAAATTAGACAAGTATTCTCGTCATTATTATTCATGCGTTTTGATCTTCACTACAATAGTGACAGGTCTATCGGTTTGTTCGGTAGATTTACCAATTTTTTACTTTGATTTACCGGTCCACTTGCTATTCATTAGTGTACGTAGTTTTATGACGGAGTAAAGAAAATAGATGTTTATTACTTCAATACTGTACTACATCTGAGAAATAGATTCGTGGCATATGTTACACTAATTTATAATAAAAATGTTAAATAAAACATCGGAGAACCAGCGATATGCAGATATGCTTGTGAAACCCTATGCACAATGTGTATATTCACTACTGCCATTGCAAGGCATTAGAGGGGAGGGGGGGGGGAGATAGAGAGAGATATATATATTGTACTGGAGGGGGTATACAGCTATGCCATATACTCCCAACCAGTAAATTCAAAGTTCAAAATATTTGTTCCATTATTAAATGTACTATTACCCTACATTCGGGTGTTATTAAATGTACTGGTTTTTTTTTTAAAAATCTTGTTAACTCACTTATTCTTTTTTTTTTTTTTACTTTTACTATTTATAATTATTCTTAAATACCCTTTTTTCTAGCTCAGTCAAATTATTAAAATATTTTTTAATCTTTCTTGCTTATTTATTAGAACATGAGACAAATATAGTTTACTAATATTTATGTAAGAGTAAATCAATATGAAAATCAATTTTTATTTTAATTAAAATCTTATGATATTTTAAATCAACCAAATTTCCTTATTCCGGACCTGTATCGAATATTCAAATTGACATCTACGGTTCGACTAGTAACATGCAAAGTTATTATGTGTAATCCTGAACTATCAGAATTTAGGCGCTAAATAAATCAATGTAGTTACAAATTTTCTCAGTTAAATACACTCAATGGAATCTATAAATGTTAAATACCAGTTCAAATTACTTTACTACACCTTCATTTACCTTATATAGAGGTAACTATTCCTTCTAATATTTGTATATACTATAATAAATTATGTTGATGTACTTTTATTTTAGGTTACCTATGTCATACAAGTAAACACCTAACCTTACAACCAAGAATAATGCGATACAGTAAAACAAATTTCAATTCAAGATCAATCAATATTTTCACTGTATCATTACGTACAGAATAATATTTTATGCAAAGTAGAAAATGCCATTTTACAATATCCTTTCGTAAACTTGTTGAATGTTTATTACGAATCCAATAATAATGATGTGAAATGTACATAACCTTTCAATAACACAAGGTAAGCTATGTCAAGATACACTAATTTTGTAAACATATAAATCAATTAAATACTTTTATCGCCAACCGTCAGTAAAGCCATGCGTTACCATAGCGTTTTACGGAGGTAAACAAATACTTCATCGTACTGTACAATAAAGTACTTTACCTGCCGCTAATATCTGTCAACGTAGCCATGACTGATGACTTTAAACATAAATCGTTTGTCACTGTCATAAACTGTCATGTTATTATATCATTATTTTTAAAATTAACAATTTTCGCGGTTGGCGATAAAATTTTGTATGCACCACGTCAGTAAAGTATCTTTATCGAACTCGTCTTTTACTCGCCGCGCTCGCTTCACTCGCTTGGCTCGTAAATCAGACTCGTTCGATAAAGTATCACTTTACTGACTTGTTACATAAATGACTATTACCCAAATAAAAATATGAATTTAGATATTAATTACTTCTGCTATTTCAATCAAACTTTGAAAAATAGAGATCAAAACAATATAACTGTCAAATATCTTATGAATACATACACTACGTATGTATTTATCATAGAATTAATTAAATTATGTATAAACGATTATTGCATATCAAATACAATACATTCTTATAAAAAATTGAATATATTCTTAAATAATAATATAATTTATATGATCTTTCAGTCAAATTGTACCAGTATAATTTCTACTACTTCAAAAATTAATTTATATTTACTTGTAGGTACTGCTTCCACGATATGACTTGGATTTGATATTTAGATGATATTCTCCGAGGTCTTCTAATCTACGACGACTTTTTTGTACTCCTTTAATGGAATTACGCCACTATGATGCACGGATCTTCCTCTTGAAAATTCATCGATTACCTTTGAAAATACACGTTCGAACTCAGAATATTCTCTTCGAAGTTCTTTGCACGATGATGTACTGCAACTCTAGAAGAAATGTTTCCTACACGTTCGGACTCAGAAAATTCTCTTCTCATCAATATGGTCCTCGTCTTTGGTTAATCTTGATAATAAACTAGGAACTTCGTCTTTGGGTAATCTTGAAAATACACTAGGATCCTCGTCGATGGATTATTTTCAATATATGTAAGTACTCTTGCTAAATTATTATTAAACCTGTTTTAATATTACTTTCTTTATCTATAAATCGTTCTATCTATGATTTATAGATGTATGATAGACTATATATGAACTTTTCACTTTAATCTGAATTATTTGCTATGATTACGGTAAATTATATTATTTTAACACTTTTAAGCACAAAATGTACTATATTTGTGAAAGTATCGATGAATTTCTTTCAATTCACCGATAAACACAACCGCGTTGTATGAAAATTATTTACATCTCGTTGTTTTATTTGTTTATATCTCCTTAGTGATCTACCAAATTTAAATTCAACCAATGATCAAATAACTCACGGTTATTATACTCAAAATAGATTTTAGATCAGTATTCCTTCCTTACGTACTTTTTATAATTCAGTACTACTATTTTAATAAAACTATCCATGAATTTAGTAAGAGTTTTATGTAATTATAATAATTTTAAAGTATTTCTCCTTAAAAATTCTCACCAAATGTCCAAATTTACAATGACATGTCAGATCCCAGATACAAATCTTAGCGGGAATATTTAATTGATTTTGACGATTCTCTTTACAAAGTCAGTCCCTTAATACCTTCTCTCATCATTATTAATATCAATTCAACAAGTTTTAACAATATAAAAATACATATCATTAAACACATCTAATATTGAAATCTCTATCTATCAGATTTTTGGTGAAATTAGCAGAACAATGAAACTTTGTCGACCATCCATATACAGGATGTCTCCATCAAAACAGTAATTATTAAATACATTCTAATAAATATTCTATTTTAAGATTCTATCCTAGTTATTAGATATTTACAAACTTTCTATCATTGTTATTCAGTAAATTAATTTCAATACTAGAAAACACTTCACATCTTTATATTGTGAGTAGGTATCTACACTACCACAATATATTTGGCACTCAATGTGTAGAATTAATTTAATAAAATGCAGCAAGTTCTATTACTGTGAATTTTTCCGATGTTTCATGCTTGTAGTTAGGGTAACATTTTCGATCATCTTGCACGCAACAAAAATAGAAATCCTTCTCTCATCCATAGTTAATAGTTCGCATAAATTCCACAGTAATATAGCGCTTTGAATATATAACTGTACTTTTGCATTTAATGTTATTCTCTCATATTGCAGGGGAATCCTGAAGAAACTCAAGTGTTCAATTATATTACTATAACAAACCTCTATTTTGGCGTCGCCAAACAACTTAAGATAAAAACATAAGATAATTTTAATGACATCTAATGCATTACAGCACACTCAAATTAAATTAAATTTAACCAATAATATATCAGTCATTTTTCGACATGATGAAACATATCTCCTTATTTAAATTTGCAACCGTTTGAATTTTGATGTATCCATCAGCATCTTTATCAAATAGCGATTCAAATAAGTACCGCAAGCCTTGGGAAAAAAATATGTTTTAGAAACTATCGCATCCACCATTTCAAACGTACGATATTAAAAGCTTTAAAAAGTGCAAATCTTGATAAGAAAGTTCGATAGTCGTGCTGCACTGAAGCCCATGGTTTAACTTAAACCGTAACAGTGAATTGTCACATGTCTTTCAAGGTTTCCATCTGTTATCCCACAGTTTAAGTTGAGGCATTACCAGAAATATTTTTATACAATAAACTACTCTCCGGGCTTAATCTATCACACCAAGAAACCTGATTTGTATTTTCTCCTCTATATATCCTCCAAAAAAATTTAACACGGAGTTATACGACTTTGTGATAATCACTTCTTAATATCTCTCCTCTTCGTGTTGGAATCGGTACGGCTTAAAATATTTTGATTAACTAGATATTTTTAAACAGCGTTTTAGACTAAATAGAAAGAAATTTCCAAGTATGCATTAAAATATTTTGAGGTTATTTATATAATTTTGTTATCTTATATAGGTACATACCTATATATGCCAAATACATTAAATATTTTAACTGCACGTTGTAGCATGAAACAACTCTGTACAAACAAGTCCAGTCGCAAATGTTTACAAGTGTATCTAAAATTGGAAGGTTTACGTTTAATAATCCGACATCACGGTCTCGAATTGTCGGTAATTGTATCCGTTAGACAAACAATAACAATGGGGGCTGTCCAGGCGCCTGTTAGTTTAGTGTAAGGGGATTAAACCGATTAACTGGGAAATTACGATGCCGGTAATCTTGCTATATGTCACTATGCTATCCTGCTCATTAACAGATTTAAAAGTTTTGTGTTATTAAACTCTGGTTTTTAAGAAATGTCGACGTGCTCAAATTATGATTTATCAATTAAAATAGACTCCACTTATTTTTTTCCTTAAAAAAACACTTTTCCGCGAAAGACTGACTATACCTACTAAGAATTCTGAAAAACAAACTGACAAAAGCATACTTTATGTTATGACTAGGGCGCGGACATGACCGGTTTAAACTACAACGAAGTTACAACGGAGCAAAGAAATAATGTAAACAACACACGCTTACTGAATAGCACTAATTCATATGGTGAACTGCAACATCTGTTTACGCCCGAGAAGTGCCCGAGAATGAGAGCAAAAAATGACCATAAAATAAGGAATTTATAAGTAAAATCCTTTTTTCATCGGTGTAGATAGGAGCGTCAGGGGTTTTTAAAATATATTACATTTACCTTATATTTCGCAAGAGAAATAATGTAAATATGTATATACTTACTGTTATTTAGTTTCAATAACATACGCCTACATTTTTAGTTATCATTTATTTAGATCTAGAACGTAGTTTATGTTACTTTTTCTGAAAATGAATTGTCAGTATTTCCGAAATTTATTACAAAGTCTGTAAAATATCGTTACAGAACGCCAAAATATCCCACGTTCGTCATTTAGCTTTGCTAAAACATACACATAAATAGTTTTTGTGCAGAGAATTTCGATAGTTTACAAAATTTCGTTACATGTTTAAATGACGATGCTCGAAGTATTTCTGAGTGCAAGGAACTAACACAAATCCAAAATTTAAAAAATTTTAAATTTATTTATTTATTTGACTTGTTCCTTTACATTATGGTGCCCAACATTGGGGCGTTTTAAGGGGGTTCCATTACATTATGGCGCGTAACGTGGGGCAATTTAAGGGGGTTCTTTACAATATGGCGCCCAACGTGGGGCTCGAAGAGATGATTTTTTTTAATGTTATATTGACCGATAGTGATAAAATTTAAAGTTTATTTTTAAAAGTTTGGTATTGAACAAAGATTTTTTAAAATCTTTTTATGGAATTTAAAACGCATTATACATTTTAATATTTTGAATTTTTTTTTGTGTATACAGGGTATTATATGAATAAAGGTAAATATTTCAAGATGGTATTGCTTATACAGTAAGGATTGTAGTAACACATATTATACAGGGTGATTCAAAGGAAAATTATTATTGTAATATTTGAATATATATTGAAATTAAAACAGCAAAATGAGTCAAACACAAATGGAAGCTGTAATAGCATTGCTTTTAATTAATCATCTCTTATTAACCTCAATCGCCCTTGAGAGTCCGAACTGAGCTTAGCAGGCAAAACAATCAATTTTACATTTTATTTTAGAATTCAACATAACATTAAATTTATTAATTTTATTTTGAGTGGTTTCTTTACGTTATGGTGCCCAACTTTGGGGCATTTTAAGGGGGTCCCTTTACAAGGACAAATGTCATGCTGACGAGTCCACTACATCAAATGTGCCGTAATGAAAACACGTGTTTTAATGATGTTTTTTTGGAGCTCAAACGTAAATGATTGATTCATGTGTAATTTATTATATTATATTGTTCGTAATCCGCACATCTTTTGTAAATGTGTTCCCCTTGCTGGTTTTTTACTGTTGCGTACATAATAAAGCATTATTATTATTATTATTATTATACAGATTGAAAAAACCTCAGTGGTTTTGAATAAAATCCATGAATTTTGCCAAAAAAATGTCATCTTTATATCTTAAGGATCTCTATCAGTATATATACAGGGTTACCGCAAAATAGGTACCAGACTATGTGAATCTGAAGAATACGTATAAATGTCTAACTGGAAATCAAAAAAGAAATTTATTTGTAACTCATCAAAAATTTCAATTTTTTTGGGGCCAAAATGTAGTTAAAGTCGGTCCATAACTTTTTTTTATTTATCCTGTACGCATTTACGTAAATACCACTAGTAATTTCAGTTTAAGGTACTTCCAAAAAAAAACGATAAAATGCAAATAGTTACAACCTTTGTTGGAAATGAAAGGCAATTGAAAAGATTTTCTACGGCGATGTTTTTTTTCTTTTTGTGAATAACACGCCTTTATATGGAAAAGGACGACAACCTAGGTGCATTACCATGTTTTTTTTCTGTAAATAGAAGCATATTATTTTGAAACTTAAATTCATCTATATAAAAATTATTATGTTTGCAGATTAACGACAGACTCGAGAAAAATAAATTTCTTGTCACTGCGTGTACATTGGATCGCGAATTTTTTTGTACGGGTATTACTCATATTTTTCTCTCACTCCCTTTTTTTTAATGACGCTATTTAAAGCTAACCCTGTATATTTATAGATATTTTAGTTAACTGATGGGCACCCTTAATGTTCGTTTTGGATATATAATAAAATACATATATTTTCGAAATGTTGTTAAGTTGATAACCAATTGGGAAAACGTTTAACGCAATGTTCATTTACAATTCTGCAAACATTATTTAAATTAAAACTACCACCATGATTACCGCCGCTACTGCGACTATGTTTCATACCAGTGTAATTTCCGATCAAGTTACAGATAAATATGTTCAGTTCTCTGCTAAATTTCCGTTTAAGTGGGAAACTGACCAATATTATACAATATTCCCTATTGAAATGAGAAATCTACGCTGTAAGTTTAAAACTTAAAATATTGTTTTTTTTTGCAGTTAATTAATTACAATGATATTACGATACGATTTTCACATCTTCCGATACATACAATATATCTCTATGATTAAAAAAGGAGGAAAAATGGGGTCTATTAGTAGAAATTAGAAGTAGCATCTTTAACGTGTTTCAAATATGTATCTACATAATAGGCAATAAACATAAATCATAAAGAAAACACGTAGGCTGTTCTAGTGAATACATAATCAGGCATCCTCTTTTTTTTTAAACTGGAATATATGTTTGCCCAAAGTAAATTTCGAATTTTTGACACTGATGAGCCACAAATGTCCCAGTTGATATGTTTAAGCCTCTTCTTCATACAATACCAGTTATTTTCTAACGACGATTTTATGACATTTTAAGACGAAGTATATATATATATATATATACGCAGTGCACGCAAACCCTCCACGCTGCTACACTACGAACTCACTAATAATTTACTAGTTATTATGTCTGACGATCTTTTGTTGTATGTCTCCTACATATTACGTGAAGCTCTTTGATGTTTTTTCAGAACACGGAGAGAAACTGGAAGATATTTTACGATCATAAAGTTAACAGCTAGTAATAGTACCTTTTAGATTATTAAAATAAACAACTTCCTTCTTTTACTATTATTTTTTACTTGCGATATATGTATAAACGTCAACATAAAATGGAAAATTTAATGTTATTACAAGAAAATAAATTTATTATTAATAGCAAGAAGCAATAAATTAATCCACAGATCCATCAATACATGACACGTCGAAGAGGTAGAGTTCAAATTATGTTATCTCAACTTTCAACAATTCGATGCTGCACAAAACAAAGAGCAAGCATTAAATCATGACATGTATCGAACACGAACTACTTGAAGCAATTACAGTGCATTTATAAAAGACTTATTATCAGGGCGCGGACATAACCGAGTTAAACTAGGACGAAGTTACAACGGAGCAAAGAAATAATGTAAACAACACACATTTACTAAATAGCACTAATTCATATGGTGAACTGCAACATCTGTTTACGCTCGAGAAGAGCCCGAGAATCAGTGCAAAAAATGGCCATAAAATAAGGAATTAATGAGTAAAATTCTTTCTACATCGGCGTAGATAGCCTGATGGGTTTTTAAAATTCATTATATTTACCTTATATTTCGCAAGAGAAATAATGTAAATATGTATATACTTACTGTTATTTAGTTTCAATAACATACGCGTACATTTTTAGTTATCATTTATTTAGATCTAGAACGTTGTTTATGTTCCTTTTTCTAATATGAAAATGAATTGTCAGTGATTCCGGAATTTATTACAAAGTTTGTAAAATATCGTCACAGAATGCCAAAATATCGCACGTTCGTCACTTAGCTTTGCTAAAACATACACATAAATAGTTTTTATGCAGAGAATTTTGATAGTTTACAAAATTTCGTTACATGTTTAAATGACATTGCTCGAAGTATTTCTGAGTACAAGGAACTAACACAAATCCCAAATTTTAAAAATCAGTTGTTATTCCTTCAGGAACACTTTGGAAATTTGCCTAAATAATCATATATTTTGAAAAGCGAATCTCAAATTAAAAAAATGAAGTGTGGCCACCACACGACTTTCTTATACGTATGAGCGTTTCAAATCATAAAATTTTAAAAATCATTTTATACAAAAAATATTCCAAATCCAACTCTAAATACTTTTATACTCTTCGTAAATTATGCATATAGAATGCATAATTTACGAAATATCTGCAAAAATCGCTATTCGATAAGAGTAAAAGCGTTACTTCCGGTGCGAATTTTAAAATTTCATTTATACAAAAATATTTCAAATCCAACTCTAAACACTTTTGTACTCTTGACAAATATATATAGAATGCATACTTTACGAAATATTTGCCAAAATCGGTATTCCATAAGAGTAAAAGTGTTACTTCCGGTCCGAATTTTGAAATTTTTTGTATACAAAAGGTATTGAAAATTATGTTCTAAATACTTTTATACACGTAACGTACCTGTCTAGAAAGCATGACTTGCGAGATATTCGCAAAAAACTGATTTTTCGATAAGAGTAAAAGACCTACTTCCGGTAGGAATTTCAAAAAACTTTTTTAAGACGATTTGTCTCAAATTTAATTTTGAATACATTTGAATTCTTTATAAATTTGTTTAAACTTAGTAATTGATGAAATATTGGCAAAATTAGATTTTTTCACTGAAGTAAACTAGTACTTCCGGTTTACCGATTTTACTGAAAAACTAATCAGATCTCAAGAGGGAGATTATATACGTAAATACAAAATTTGGAATAGATATCTACAGCGGTTTGACCGCTATCGTGGTCAAAGGCAGACAGACACACAGACATTTTTTAAAAACCACTTTTTTGGTATCAGGGCACTTCAAAACGTGGACATCTGCAAAAATCTCGTGGTCCAAAATTTTGGTCATCACAATACTTCCTTATACTACGTATAAGAAAGTAAAAATGGATTAATCACATTAGATATGGCTATTAATAATTTCAAAAGTATTCCAAGTGACTTCGGATGTGGCCTTCGGCAAAAGTTAGACGCCGTTTTTAATAAAAATCCAGATTTAATAACATTGCGGCAATTGTGTATGCTAAATGTGCTGAAATAAATGAATATTTCCAGTACGCACCTATAACCAGTCGCGATGTAGAAAGGACGTTTTCTATCTACAAGGATGTACTTAATTCAAAGAGAACAAGTCTTACAGATGAGAATATGAACAAATAATAAGGTACTTTGTATTTTACAGATCACTTGTTATCCAATTATATAAATAAAATTAAAACCTCTTTAAAAATACAACATCTCAATAGTGCGCCCATGGGCGATGTGTCATGGGTCGTTCGTGTCGGCGGCCTACTTATTATATTCAAAATCTTAACAATTCTGGTGTTCAAGAAATTTTCAAGTACTTTGTGACAAAATATGCAAAGTTATCAGCATAATCTCGCTTTTCAGAAGCCAATGGAGTAGTTTCGTCAAATTGTATCCCAAGCAGCACATGAGAGCATGAGAGATGCCGACCTACAATCGAACAAATTTTCATGATCGATCCAACGTCTGAATCTATTGACACTAAAGTATGTTGAACCATCCACTACAATATTAGACTGGAATATTTAATTACAGAACCAATCTACCATCAGTTTTTACCTTCTTATACTTGTGACGATAAAAATGTTTCACCTTGAGATTTTTGCAGATTTTTCGAATAAGCACTTTTGTAAACATCTCTCTCTTCCTACCTCTCTCTTATACTCCTCCTCTACCTCTCTCTCACTTTACTGTTAAGAATATAATCTTCCACACCAGATTACATTAAATTTTCAGACAAATCTGTAGATCGGCAGAAGCAGTTTTTTTTTTTTGAGTGAAATAATTAAATTTTACTAATACCTCGTCAGTTTAAGTTTAGACCAATTTTTAAAGAATACAAAAAAAGTAGGTATTCAGAAATAAATTTAAGAAAAATTGTATACGGGAATTAGATGTTTTCTCTTCTCGAAAAATAGCTTTTTGCAAATATTTCACAAGTCATGCTTTCTAGACAGATACATAAAGACTATAAAAAATCTCTGTTTTGAATAATTTTTGCGTAAAATAATCTAAATTCAAACGGAAAGTAGCACTTTTTTATATAAAAAATGTGGACAGCACAAATTAGCCTGCCTGTTTGTCATCGTGTGAATACGATAGCGGCCGAACTGTTAAAGCTATCAATACTGGAACCGGCAGACCAGAAGCAGTAGCCTACTTGGCTGACAAAAAAGAAAGTATCCATTATCTCATCTACTACTAAGTTTAGACAAATATCTAAATACAAAAGTGAAATGAATTTCAAAAGAGCATTATAAAAAAAAGTGTTTAAAATTTTTACCAGTAATAGATATCAAAAAGCAGCTTTTCGTAAATATCTCAGAAATTATACATTTAACACAGATTAAATACGAGTTTGAAATAATATTTAGAAATCAATTTGGAATAATTTTAGTATAACAGAAATAGTAAAATTTGAACCAAAATAACACTTTTATTATTATTGTAAAGTAAGTCTGTAAATGTTGCATTCCATACATGTTTATTAAGAGTGTAAAAGTATTTCCAACTTAATCTAGAAACACCTTCGTGTTTTCTTTTTATTCAAATGTATTCCACAAACTAATAAAGATCACCTGAAAAACTAAAGAATCATAGCATGAAGAAGTTTATGGACTGTCCTGTTATGTAATTTTATCTGAAGACAACTGTTAGTTTCCTTTGTAATATGCAATGTTTAAAATATTATTATTTGAGTGTTTTATTATATATAATATAATAATAATTGTTTATTTCCAAAACGAAACAAAAATAGGTACATTGTAATGAAAAAGAGTGTATAAGAGAACAAAAGAAAAGAAACTAATATAAACATTGATATATTAATTTTGGAAAATACAGGATGGATATAAACTGTGTGAACAGTTCTTCCTATACACCTGAATAAAACTTATAATAATATTAAAAAGAAAAACATACGTACAAAGCTAACCTGACCTAAACTCTGTGAAATGTGCAGCAAAACGCACATACCCACATACTGAAAGACATAAAAATAAGCGCGGATGCAAAGTATTATAAGGGAACACACTCTATTTTGGCAGCGCAGCAGTAATCTATACAAAAAAAAAATTATTGAGGATTACTGTAATTGTTATTATAATAAATATACATTTCGGCCTGCAAATATGTACCTAGAGAAAAGTTTTACTTTTTTCACGTAGGAAGTATTGTACTGATAAATGTTGTCAACACATGTTGACGTTGTTTTGAAGTCCCCTGGTACCAAAAAAATATTTTTTCAAAAATAGCTCTGTTGTTTGTGCCTGTCTATGAATAACTTTCGTGTCTATTTTGGGTCATTTAATAGGAGCATTTCTCAAATATCTCGCAAGTTATGCAATCTATGACAACTTATTATAAGTGCAAAAATATTTAGAACTCTATTAGGGACAACGTTTGTATAAAAAAAAATCAAAATTCGGGACGGAATTGACACTTTTAATGGCAGATTTATTTGATTTAAAAATATTTAAAACTTAATTTGGAACATCTTTTGTATAAAAGGTTCGAAATTTGTGTGATGCCTTCATCACGTAGTCATCTACAAAAATTTGAAAATATAAATTGATCAACATCCCACTATTTCCGTATAAAGTTGAACTCTCTCATACGTAAGTGTGGTCCGAATTTTACACAAAAGTTGTTGCAAATTAAGTTCTAAACACTTTTAAATATTTGGCATATTGGCGGAGGAAATGCTTTTTGATAAGAGTAAAAGTATTACTTTCTTTGCAAATTCTCTTATACAAAACTTGTTTCAATCAAATTTCTAACTATTTTCATATTATATCGATAAGACCGAAAGACTTATTTCCGGTATGGATATTGAAAAACTCTGTTTACATAATTGACCTAAAATTTACTTTTCACTACTTTTACATTGTGTATAGATATTTGCTTGAATTTAGTAGTCGACGAAGACTGGTGCTTTCATTGAAGAAAACTACTACTTCCCGAATACCGATTTAACTGGAAAATTAGTCATACCTCAAGAAGAAATACTCTTAAGTATAAATTTGGTAGAGATATCATTATAGGTTTGGCTGCTATCGTGATCACCGACCTACAGACACATAAACATGTAACAGAAACCTTTTTTTCTCGGTATCGCGAGACTTCCAACTAATTTTTTATCAACACTGTATTACGTATATGAAGCAAAAGAGAAAGTGTTGAAAGTCCCATATGTTAATGAAGAACATAACATGTTATGCACTATGTTTAGGTATGTCTTGTGTATACAAACATAAAAGAAAAAAATCCATTAGATAAATGCATTTTTGTCTATAAAATTATCGCAAACATATCTTATACATATTGCTGTGGCAACATAACTATTTGGAATATGATAATTGTAGTATTGCCATACATTAGGCCTTGCCAAATAAATTATGTTGTGTGCTGTTCCAGCAACATAAATAATAAAGATGATGATAATTTTTATTATCCTTAATGTGTATTTTATTTATCTTAACAGCACGTACTTTATAAGTATACGTGAATTCTTCAGTGTATCTGAATTACTTCCCTCTCGTCAAATCTCTTGCTTTTTTTCTTAAGATTGGGATAAGGTTATAGCTTATTTAAAATGAAAAACCAGAAATCATATAAAACATAATTGTCGAATTTATTTAATATTTATTACATAAAAAAAATATAGCATCGCTATACTGTATTCACCATATATATTTTAAAAGAAACATAATTATAAGAAAACGTTTGTACCTTGTTCTAGGTTGTAACGTTTCTTTATGATACGAATATATTTTCTTATACTTAATTAAATAGAACTCTAAAAATATTTTCCTGTTTCTCAACAAATAAATCCAATTAACTTTTGTATATTATTTACATTTTATGCTAGTTCTATTTTCATCAGATACATTATATTCGCGCATAATGCCCTGATAAACTTAGAATTTCGCAATGGTCAATGTTTGGAGAAAAGCTTGAATCTGATTACTATCTATAACCATTCGCACGTGTTATATCTAGCATCTCAGAGTCCGCTACCCAGAAACACTTTCCTTATTTCAAATCTAATCTTAAATCATTAATTCATAATCAAAATTTTATTGTAACTATTAATGATACCAGAAAATATACATTTGCACGCTATATCCTCTTAACACTCAACACCGTTAATTATTTTATCTCTTTTAAACTAGAAACTAAAGAATGCTTATTACTATCTCAGGAAAATATTTATTATCCCTGTTGCATAACGTTATATTGAATATACGTTCGCACGATATATTTCAATACTCGTATAGCCACATTGATAAGTCTTTGCCTCTAACTTACTTTGAATCATTGAGAAACTTTTCAAATTCTGGAATTTGCATCTCCATTATTTTTACAAAATTACAAAAAAACAATTAAACAAAGAAAATAAAATGAATGAAACTTGAATGAAAATAAAATTAACACGCTAATACAAAAGAAATCAATATGAATCGTGGTGTATCTAACCCTACGATTTTAAGTTTTATATAACCAGCTAATCTGTGAATCAATCAATGAATGAATGAATCTTGTCGATTCTTGTTTTCAATTTATATTTCCCGTGAAAGACACGTGACCGTTCTCAACGCCATCTTCAGAAACTACCATTTAAGTTGTCACCCTGCATCTTCAATGCTCCTGGCTTTCAAGTTGCCGTAGTGATTTGAACACCCACACACACGCACTTGTTGTCTTTTTGACAGTTCCTCACCTCAAAAGGTCAACACCCCGAGAATTGTCTGTTTACAACTTAAAAGTTTCTTATAAATTGTCCAGCGTTTCTCCAACGTAGGTATACTTGTATTAATATAACTCTTCTTTATATTTGTCTATGAATTTATTACCTTCTTTACTATTTTTCACATATTTCCTCTTTCCATTAGCTAACACAATTCTTATTTTTGTTTTATGTCCAGCTCTCGGCAATATTGGAAAAACATTGCAAACAACAGGTATCCTTTTAATAAGATTACTCGTACTACTATGGTCCATTTGGTTTGCCTTTTCGTCGCCTCCTTCTATCCAAGACTTCTCCAACGGTGATATATCTATCTGTAATAAATTACAAACCAAGTTTACATTATATTTTCTTTTTATTTTGTAGGTCATCAAAAACCGTACAAAACCTCTCTACAGCTTATGAAACATAATATTACATATACAAATTCCTGAATGTATTCTATTATTACCAGCTGTCGTTTATAAAAAAAAACACTACTGCTGATTATATGTCTCAGAATATTTTTATTTATATCCTTTTTTTTTATTTACTTATCTAGTCATAAGTTAAGGTAAATATTTATTCTTTTTGTATGATTTATTTAATAAATTTTATTACCTTATGCACTTTCTCAAGTTTACATAATTATTCAATTATTTTCCTCTCGTGCATATCGAATTTCATTTTCTTCATACATTTTTATTGCATTAAGATGACTAGTTCGTATTACACTACCATCCATAAGCATAACCCTTTCTCGGTTATTTGCTTTCATTTCTTTTTTATTTTTAAACAACGATCCATTATTTAAAATGTTCAGTGCAATTCTCACACATTTTATAAAGTCAGGTTGTTTTTCATTATACACAAACCATACATCTTGTTTCTCTTTTCTATAAAAGAAATATATATATATATATATATATACATCTTTCTATCAAAGTCAGGCCAACTAGGATTTCATACAATTCTGAACCATCTATTTCTAGTAACCGTAGACAAAAAATTCTTACATAGGCGGACCTAAATGACATATGGTACACATGGAAATCATTATATACAACACTTTTTCTTTATAATAAAGTTTTTGTATATCGTCTCAAAAATACGGCAATCTCAAGCCATTGGCTTTTGGTAGCAACTCAGTCCAGTATATTCACAAACATGTAATAGCACCGCTTTTCCTGAACCAGAGCAGGGTTGCCGTAACTTAACACATGAGAAGGGTGATTTTAACTTGCGAGTGCAATGTGGTTTACATTTTGTTGCCTCGTACAAAGCAAGACAGAGTAAGAAGCGGTATGGAAAATGATTATAGGTTGGGAATTATAATGGAACTTTAAATGAGTTATTTTTTTTGTATTCTACTACAGTTCATGTTTAGTTCTATTTTATTAATTAATCAAACCTATTTGAATGCTAAAGTTATTAATTTCGATCATAAGGCATCTCACAAAAATTGATAGAAACAGTTTCTGACTGATTAATTTATTAATATCGAAATGATTAACCCCGAAAGCTCAGATAAGAGTTACGCATTTGTAATGCTTGCGTTTAATAGTTTTCTTTTTCAAGCAAAGAAGTTTCTTAATTCAAACAAATTAATTAACAAATTAAAATATTATGTACATTAGGACTGAATTGCTTGAATAATGTATGTGTATGTAGACTTAATGCCGAGCGTCAACTATCGCGCAGTGTTCCCAATTCCAAAAAACTTGATCAAAATATAAAATCTTTATCAATTTGTTTTAAATTTGATGACTAAGCATTTTTGATTCTCTTATTACGAATGTAAGAACACAAAGCTGATACAATATTGCGGAAAAGAAATGTTAAAAATTTATTTTACAATAGGTAGTGATAATAATGGATAAACTGCAGTTAATATATACCGTAAAGATAAACAGAAAATTACAAGTAGTATATTTTCAATTATCGCAAACTTTAGTAATACTATTAGGGCTGAAATGAAACGTATAAAACGTGTATAAAAAATATATTTATAGGGGAAATACTTATATAAATAAAGTACATTGTTAGAAATATTTATTTGTAATAAAAGTTAAGTAAATTAAAGCTTTGCATATACCGAAGAAAATATTTTCTTGTTTTCGTTTTTTTAAATTAAGAAAATTGGTATTAAAGTAAGTAAAATGCTTTTCTTGCGTGAGAAATAGATTTATTCAATTTAAGAAAATGGTAAAATTGGTTTAAGTAAATAAGTTACTTCAGTAGTATAAGTTGGTTATCACTTTAAAAAAATGGGATTTATTTCCTAAAAGCAAATATTTATTTGCGCCAATTCAATTACACATTTGAACTAAGTAACTTGGCGATTTGTTATAGGAAAGTACTTTCTTGATAGAAGCATAATATTTATTTAATATAAAAAAAATATCTATTCATCACACATTCACTGAACTAATATTTTTTTTTTTGTAAATGACTACCATGTAAACATCCACTATAGACTAAATGAGCTTAATCTTAGTCTAACCGAAGTTACAAACTGTTTTGAAGTTTATAGAAAAATATTCTTTTATCACAAAACTAGAGAAGGGAATACCTATACTTTTTATTGGCTTTATAACCCCCACGCTTTAGATAAAAAGATGTGTGACTATTTTCGCCTTAAATAACTTAAAAACAACCATTCTGAAAAATAATAGAAAGAAATCCTCACTATAAGTTAAAATTGGTTACAATATCGAAACAATAACAAATACACTTGTATACCATTGTGCAAAACAACACCCCTTTTTCTGAAGTCGAGCTTGTCGAACTTAATTATTTATGAATGGCGAATATAAAAAACATTCCTGTTTTAATAGATATAAAGAAACTGTCATGTCGTACTTAGATAAGTAGTTTTATGATCTTTTTCTTGCAACTGAAGTTAGAAAAAAAAACGGTCGCCAATGTTTTTTTCTGACCTTTTTAAATGTATGACTCCCTACGAAGAGAGCCATAAATCTTAAAGGCTTATTTTCAAGCTATAATTATTCCTAAACTCTGTGTTAAATTAATGTAGAGGTATTTTCCTGACATCGTAAAAATTATAATAATACTGTGTAGGCTATTGATTCATATATTAAATAATAATGCATTATTTTTTGAAATGAAAGAACAAATAGATAATTACAAAAATTATTTCAAAAACGTTTCTGTAGAAGGTATAGAAAATCTCATTCATCTAAACCTTATATTTAATCTTGCCAGTAATTTTTATTCATTGGTACTGAAATAATTTTAAAAAGTTATTGGAATTCTTTTCTTAACTCCGTAAATGATAGACGGGGTATTTCCGTGTTAATCGCAAGTTAGTAAATGCAAGAAGTAGACGCCTTTCTTCTAGTATATACTTTTTGAGTACGATATAGGAAAAAATGAGGTGTGGCCACCACACAACTTTCTTATACGTATGAGCGTTTTAAACTATACAATTTTAAAAAACTTTTATACAAAAGTTATTCAGAATCCTATTCTGAGTACTTCCATTGTCTTAATAAATCTCTATAGAATGAATATTTTGCAAGATATTCGAAAAAAAGTGCTACTCCCTAAGACAATGTGTTATTTCCGGGCCAAATTTTTAAATTTCATATATACAAAGAATATTGCAAATCCAGCTCTAAATACTTTTGTACTCTTGATAAATATATATAGAATGCATAATTTACCATATTTGCAAAAAATCGCTATTTGGTAAGAGTAAAAGAGGTACTTCCGGTCCTAATTTTGAAACTTTTTTATACAAAAGGTATTGAAAATTATGTTCTAAATACTTTTATACTTGTAACGTACCTGTCTAAAAAGCATACCTTGCGAAAGATTCGCAAAAAACTGATTTTCGATGCGAGTAAAAGACCTATTTCCGGTAGGAATTAAAAAAAAACTGTTTAATAAAATTTTTCTCAAATGTAATTTTGAGTACATTTAAATTCTTTATAAATTTGTGTAATTGACCAACTATTGGCAAAATTTAATTTTTTCGCTGAAGTAAACTACTACTTCCGGTCTACCGATTTTGCTGCAAAACTAGTCAGATCTCAAGACGGAGATTATACACGTAAATACAAATTTTGGAATTGATATCTATAATGGTTTGACCACTATCGTGGTCACACACAAACACACACACAGAGAGAGAAATTGTGTCTGGATGAAAATGATTGAAGCGACCTTTATCTACAGTTCTTTATAAAATATATTATTAAAATTGTTGGTTGTTTTTATTTACCTAATAAGGATTTTATAAATTGGTTTCAATAAATAATAATTAATAAATAAGTTTACTGGCTTTCATATTAAAAAAAATGACAATTTCACTGACAGTTTCTAACCTATTTGCAAATATAATCTCAAGATTCACATTTACAAAGTACAAAATACCTAAAAAGATGATTGCTTGATTTTGAAGTGTACGAGATTTTTCTGCACACAATTGCACATCGGGTCTAAAATTTGCTGAAGAGTAAATGTTTCTAAAGAACAGACAATTACATATGTATTAACGAATTTATTAAGAAGAACTGGAAGTTAGAACGCAAATGTACCTAGTTACGTTCCACGTGAGCGATCTAAATTAGATCTTGCTATTTGTCCTAT
This sequence comes from Amphimallon solstitiale, assembly GCA_963170755.1. Lineage (NCBI taxonomy): Eukaryota > Metazoa > Arthropoda > Insecta > Coleoptera > Scarabaeidae > Amphimallon > Amphimallon solstitiale. The sequence goes on along the minus strand of OY720682.1, from coordinate 62,995,972 downwards.
GTCTCCTATGGTTTTAGTTTATGGGGCAATTCTAAATTTAAAGTAGACATAAATAGGCCCAAAATCTCAAGATAATCATGTAGAGACATGTAAAGTTTTTCTAAATTGTCCAGGCAACATTAAGAAAGACATTATTGTATTATCAAATCATTAAATGTCAAATAATGTCATTTTGCGCAATAAAGACATGATTCATTTTTTTATCTCCTTTTGTAGTTAAAAATATTGTTTAATTAAAATAAAAAGCTTTCCTTTAAAAATTTTTTTAAAAGATTTTATATTAAAAATTTGTGTGATTTGTAGGGATTTAATAATAGACATTTTCGATAAAAACATTCTTTACATTTACTAATACCGCGCAATAAATACCGCGTGCATGTGAATAAATTAAAAAAGAGAGCCCAATGTTTCAAAACGTAAATGCGCGGTGTTTTAAGCGCCCGATAATCACCTCTATTTCTAAAGCAATGCGAAGGGTCACAAAGTCCATCGTTCCGCGCCGCTTCATTGTGGAAATACTCGTACAAATATACAATATACCACGCAATGGCAATCCGCACGGAAGCAATCATGTGGTGTAAAAGTGAGGATAGCAGGTAGTAAGAATCACGATGCATCTAGACCTTTATGTTAGAAAACAAGCATTGTTGCCAGACTTAATTGGCTCAGAATTGTGCATATGTAACTATATACAGTATATTACAACAACGACTTCAAGCGGCATAACCTAGAACTAAACAAACGGTTATTCCTACAAAGCTGAACCATCATAAATGTCCATTTTTTTCGTAACCGGCAAGTACTAAACAAAGACAAGCCTGCTGGGTGACCGCGAAATTGAAGGTCACTTGAAATTGTATTGGTATGTGTACTGTACGGCTTGAGTTAAAGAAGTTATATAGGGAAAACGATCCTGAGCCATATATATGGTTCAGGTTTGTTTGCCTGGCTCAAGATTGTGCATTCATCGTGCTATATTTGGCCTGACTTTGTATGAAAGATTTATATATATATATATATATATATATATATATACATCTTTCTATCAAAGTCAGGCCAACTAGGATTTCATACAATTCTGAACCATCTATTTCTAGTAACCGTAGACAAAAAATTCTTACATAGGCGGACCTAAATGACATATGGTACACATGGAAATCATGATATACAACACTTTTTCTTTATAATAAAGTTTTTGTATATCGTCTCAAAAATACGGCAATCTCAAGCCATTGGCTTTTGGTAGCAACTCAGTCCAGTATATACGCAAACATGTAATAGTACCGCTTGTCCTGAACCAGAGCGGTGTTGCCGTAAACACATCAGAAGGGTGATTTAAACTTGCGAGTGTAATGTGGTTTACATTTTGTGCCTCGTACAAAGCAAGACAGAGTAAGAAGCGGTATGGAAAATGATTATAGGTTGGGAATTATAATGGAACTTTAAATGAGTTATTTCTTTTTGTATTCTACTACAGTTCATGTTTAGTTCTATTTTATGAATTAATGAAACCTATTTGAATACTAAAGTTATTAGTTTCGATCATAAGGCATCTCACAAAAATTGATAGAAACAGTTTCTGACTGATTAATTTATTAATATCGAAATGATTAGCCCCGAAAGCTCAGATAAAAGTTATGCATTTGTAATGCTTGCGTTTAATAGTTTTCTTTTTCAAGCAAAGAAGTTTTTTAATTCAAACAAATTAATTAACAAATTAAAATATGATGTACATTAGGACTGAATTGCTTGAATAATGTATGTGTATGCAGACTTAATGCCGAGCGTCAACTATCGCGCAGTGTTCCAATTCCAAAAATTATGATGAAAATATAAAATCTGTATCAATTTGTTTTAAATTTGATGACTAAGGATTTCTGATGTCTCTTATTACGAATCTAAGAACACAAAGCTGATACAATATTGCGGAAAAGAAATGTTATAAATTTATTTTACAATAGGTAGTGATAATAATGGATAAACTGCAGTTAACAAATACCGAAAAAATGAACAGAATAATTACAAAAGTAGTATATTTTCAATAATCGCAAACTTTAGTAATACTATTAGGGCTGAAATGAAACGCATAAAACGTGTATAAAAAATATATTTATAGGAGAAATACTTATATAAATAAAGTACATTGTTAGAAATATTTATTTGTAATAAAAGTTAAGTAAATTAAAGTTTTGTATATACGAAAGAAAATATTTTCTTAGACAAAGACAAATATTTTTTTGTTTTCGTTTTTTTAAATTAAGAAATTTTTTTTTAATTAAGAAAAAACACATGCATATAAGAAATTGGTATTAAAGTAAGTAAAATGATTTTCTTGCGTGAGAAATAGATTTATTCAATTTAAGAAAATGGTAAAATTGGTTTAAGTAAATAAGTTACTTCAGTAGTATAAGTTGGTTATCACTTTAAAAAAATGGTTTTCTTGGATTGAATATGGGATTTATTTCCGCCAATTCAATAACACATTTGAACTAAGTAACTTGGCGATTTGTTGTAGGAACGTACTTTCTTGATAGAAGTATAATATTTATTTAATATAAAAGAATATTTACTTACACGGATTCAATATACTAACCTAAATTAAGAATTTAAAATTATTTTTTGGACTATTGAGCCACTTTGAATACAAAAGAAGTTTACACCGTTTTGTTGATTTTATATTGTATTTATTGTCTTCCTATGAATTCTAAATTATATTTTATGAAATTTTCAAATTAGTATTTGGAGATTTACAAATTAATTTTATATCCAGAGGGAGACAATACAATATGAAATCATCAAAACGTTGAAAACTTCTTTTGTCTTTACTCCAGTTAAATAAATTTCACAAGATAAAAAATAAATTTAATTCTACTGAAAAGGCTAAAATAAATAAAAAAAAAATAATGAGGTGTGGCCACCACACGACTTTCTTATACGTATGAAAGTGTTACTTCCGGTCCGAATTTTGAAATTTCATTTATACAAAAAATATTCCAAATCCAACTCTAAATACTTTTGTACTCTTCATAAATATATATAGAATGCATAATTTACGACATATTTGCAAAAAATCGCTGTTCGATAAGAGTAAAAGTGATACTTCCGGTCTGAATTTTGAAATTTTTTTTATACAAAAGATATTTAAAAGTATGTTCTAAATACTTTTGTACTCGTAATGTACCTGCCTAGAAAGCATGACTTGCGAGATATTCGCAAAAAACTGATTTTCGATAAGAGTAAAAGACCTACTTCCGATAGGAATTTCGAAAAACTTTATTAAAAGAATTTTTCTCAAATTTAATTTTGAGTACAATTGAATTCTTTATAAATTTGTTTAAACTTAGTAATTGACGAAATATTTGCAAAATTCGATTTTTTCACTGAGGTAAACTACTACTTCCAGTCTGCCGATTTTGCTCAAAATCTAATCAGTTCTCAAGAGGGAGATTATATTCGTAAATACAAAATTCGGAATTGATATCTACAGCGGTTTGACCGCTATCGTGGTCACACACAGACAGACAGACACACACACACACACACACAGACACAGACAGACACACACACACACAGAGACACACAGACATTTTTTAAAAACCACTTTTTTGGTATCAGGGGACCTCAAAACGTGGACATCTGCAAAAATCTCGAGGTCGAAAATTTTCATCATCACAATACTTCCTTATACTACGTATAAGAAAGTAAAAACAGACATATTTTGTTGCAGCATTTTTCTTATTTGCAACAGTCTTGTTCCTATGGAGCATTTCTGCAAAAGGTATAGTTTTACAGTCCTACAGAGTGAGGTAGATATTTTCAGTGGTTGTTTGTACTACCATGTTGTTTAAATTTACGGTAGTGTTTAGGTAAAATAAAAATTAGGCTATGAAATAATAGTATAGTCAAATAGTTGCATAATATATTTATTTTATTATCAGACTTTTCTAATAAATATGAATATGATATATGCTAATAAAATTAAACTAAAAATACTACTAAGGATAGCTGCCTTGGTTTTAAACAGATAAAATATTGTAATATCCTAACTTAAAAACTAACAAAATATATGTATATAATACTAGCCTATGTATTTGCTAAGATTTTCCATACAAGGAATTCACAATGTCTAAAACAATACCAATAAGAAACTATTAATCTGAACAATAACATTATTAAGGTTGAGTTGATTTTAAGATTACATAAATTAGTATGTTAAACTTTAACAAATATAAATATAAAAAGTACAACTTCCTCAATCTTCCTCTAATACCTTAAGTAAGTGCATAATTTATGGATAGTGTTTATCATATTCTCTTTTTATTTTAAAGATAGATTATTGAATAAGAGTCCATACATGTTCACTTTGGACAGGATATTTAGCATCGTAAACATGAAAAATTTTGAACAACGTGTTAAAAGCCAATCGTTTTATATATTTACTTGTAGATACTTTCACGATAAAAAAATGTTAATATTATTATAGTTGTAAAACATTTGGTTATAAATTATAATTACGTACAAAATTATTACAATTTGCTTTCGTTTTGTCCGAATATTAGTAGATAAGGATTTCAAAAATGAGTACTGCAGCTTAACATTAGTATACTATACTTGTAATTTGTATATCTGATGGGAAATTGTAACACTAGGTTTAGCAGACACTGCCATTTTTTTTTATTACAAATCATAGCTACTAGTTATGTTCGAAGTATTTATGACCTTCTTTAATAAAGTTGCAAATCTACCACTACAAATTTAACTAATATTTAAACAAAGTCGCAATTTAAACGTGCAATATATAGAGTTTGTCCTCGGATGGAGTTGAAAAAAGTATTTTGAGTTAGAATTTAATGTTAAATGTTAATCTCTAAATAAAAATAAAGGAAACATTTAGTATTTCAATTTCCCTGTGTAAATATTATATACTACAGCTTTAATACTCGTCCATTTCCTATTTTTAAAGTTATCGGAATATAACTTCATTAATTGAGAAACCTCTTCCCGAGTAGGAGCCCGCTTAGTTTTAATATGATTAGAGAAGTGGTTGGAAATAATATTTTTTTCTTCTGTAAGCCAAGGCTGTTTGACTGCTGATATTCGGGTGTTACACAAAGTCGCAGGAGTTGCGTTTGAAGTTGGTTTTTCTTCGATCGTTTTTCGTTCTTCGTTCGTTTCTTCGGTGTCTTCTTCACGAGAACTTATTTGCCTTAATAAATTCTCCTCTTCAGCTACTGGAGATAAATCTATGTCAATGTCGTCCAAATTTTTTCCCTTAAATCGCTCGATTCCTTCTTCCGACATTAATAACAATAATTTTGATACCTTAGCTGTTTGATACATGCTATCAGATAAACGGTAAACCTTGCAATGAGTTTTTAGTGTGTGTTCCATAAACTGAGACAGTTGCTCAAGATCTTTTCCACTGAAATGCAGAAGTTGAGTAATAGTTGCAAGATGTTTGCGTAATTTCGTAGCGCTTATGCTTTTTGGTCTGTTTGCCCCGGACTTCTCAGCATATTTATATAAAACTTTAGTTCCATCTAGGAAACCTTGTCCGCTTGTATGAAAGACATAGTTATTATCTTTCGTAAATGTATTCCGTATCGAAATAATATAATCAAAATGTTTCTTCATTCCCGGTGACATTAATATTGGCACGCCTCTTCCCCTTTTTCCTCTTATAACGATTCTACTGTATGTGTTAAGCAAAATCTTCTCAGTCTCAGTCAGACAGTTTTGGAATTCAACATTTTCATTGTCATTATTTAAGTTACCAATTGCAGTGTATTTGTCAACTTTTAGTTGTGCAACTTCAGCAGGGCGTCTCCTATTCAGCAATATTATTTGTGTGTACACAACCTCCTTCAGTGTATTGTAAGCTGCAACGTTCTTTTCGTTAAAATGTAATTTTTCAAAAGCCTCATCGGCAGCTTTCTGTAAAAATATACTTAACTTTTTGAGGTCACTAGTCAAAGGCAAAAGCTCATTTTTATTCCATTTGCTTTCGCTTAAGTTCGCGGCTGCTTGGGCTGAAATTTCATCTGCCCATTGTGATTCGATTAATTTTTTTAAAACTTTCAAATCCTTTCTTTGATCATTAGTATCAGCAATTTGGATTAAATGAATATAGGCAAGATCGCAACATTTTTTTAACAAAGTGCCGAAATTCATTGCGAGTGTGGGCGATTCATACACATCAGTATTTTTAACCCCCACTCTTTAAAAAAAAAGATGTGTGACTATTTTTGCCTTAAGTAACTTAAAAACAACCCTTCTTAAAAATAATAGAAAAAAATCCACACTGTAAGTCAAAGTTGGTTATAGTATCGAAACAATAACAAATACACTTGGTGTACCACTGTGCAAAACAATACGCCCTTTTCTGGTGTCTAGAGTCGAGCTGGTCGAACGTAATTATTTATGAATAGCGAATATTTTCGCCTTAAATAACTTAAAAACAACCCTTCTGAAAAATAATAGAAAGATATCCACACTGTAAGTCAAAATTGGTTACAGTATAGAAACAATAACAAATACACTTGTGTACAATTATGCCAAACAATACTACTTTTTCTGAAGTCGAGCTACTCTAACGTAATTATTTATGAATGGCGAATATAAAAAACATTCTTGTTTTAATAGATATAAAGGAATTGTCATGTCGTACTTTAGATAAGTAGTTTTATGATCTTTTTCTTGCAACTGAATTTACAAAAAAAAACGGTCGCCAATGTTTTTTTTCTGACCTTTTTAAATGTATGACTCCCTGCGAGGAGAGCCATAAATCTTAAAGGGTTCTTTTCAAGCTATAATTATTCCTAAACTCTGTGTTAAATTAATGTAGAAGTATTTTCCGGACGTCGTAAAAATTATAATAATACTGTGTAGGCTATTGATTCATATATTACATAATAATGCATTATTTTTTGAAATGAAAGAACAAATAGATAATTACAAAAATTATTTCAAAAACGTTTCTGTAGAAGGTATAGAAAATCTCATTCATCTAAACCTTATATTTAATCTTGCCAGTAATTTTTATTCATAGGTACTGAAATAATTTTAAAAAGTTATTGGAATTCTTTTCTTTGAACGATAATTATTGTTTAAGAAGTACATATTGCAATAACTAGTGCCAAAAAACTTATCTATATACAATTCGAATATTGTGTAAGAAAGTTAGAAGTAGGTCAGGTTCTTTTCTCCGTATTTCTTCCAACAGAAATATTCTAAGTGTGACTGTAAATTATGCGATGGAAGGCTTCTCATTTTTTGCCGAATGAGAGTTTTCACATTAGGCCATAATTTCTTTATAGGTTGGGTGTTAGCCCGAGTGTGCGGGTTCACTTAATTCAGTTTGATAGTTTACTGTATGACGAATAAAACCCCTTTGATTTAAAATACTATATACATTCGTCCGAATGTATCGTCGATCCAGGTTGTATTTCTCTTGCAATAATTGGTAGCAATTAAGCACCTATTTTCCGTCAACTCTAGCCCCATGATTTTGATGATTATCTATTTCGGCGTCACTTTCTTCAGAAGCAGGAGGTCTATCACCTTGTAGCATTCGCCCTCGATGGTATTTCCTTCTAGCAGAAAAATATGCTATATCATCAGGCGTACCAATTAGTGGGCCTCGTCATTTTACTGATACAATTTTGGTGCACACTTGTCGATACATATAGTACCAATCATTTATGGTGTGTTCTGTTCTGCTTGTCAAACTAGTGGCGGTTGCGAAAGGCACTTCCATAATAAACATATAGACAAACTCTAGGATTTTGCACAAAGTCCGGTTGCAATTAAAGCTACTATTTAAGCTTGTGTTCGGACGCATCTTGTCGTTTGACATCTTTTTCAGGAACTGCGAAACTTTGCAAGATATTCGAAAAAAAGTGCTACTTCCTAAGAGTAAAAGTGTTACTTCCGATCCGAATTTTGAAATTTCATGTATACAAAAAATATTGCAAATCCAACTCTAAATACTTTTGTACCTACTCTTGATAAATATATATAGAACGCATAATTTACGACATATTTGCAAATAATCGCTATTCGGTAAGAGTAAAAGTGGTACTTCCGGTCCGAATTTTGACATCTTTTTTATAGAAAAGGTGTTGAAAATTAAGTTCTAAATACTTCTATACCCGTAACGTACCTGTCTAAAAAGCATGACTTCTGAAATGGTTACAAAAAACTGAAACAAATTTATAAATAATTCATATGTACTTAAAATTAAAATTGAGAACAATTTTATTTAAAAAGTTTTTCGAAATTCCTACCGGTGTTAATCGCAAGTTAGTAAATGCAAGAAGTAGACGCCTTTCTTCTAGTATATACTTTTTGAGTACGATATAGGAAAAAAATGAGGTGTGGCCACCACACGACTTTCTTATACGTATGAGCGTTTTAAACTATACAATTTTAAAAAACTTTTATACAGAAGTTACTCAGAATCCTATTCTGAGTACTTCCAATGTCTTAATAAATCTCTATAGAACGAATATTTTGCAAGATATTCGAAAAAAAGTGCTACTCCCTAAGACAATGTGTTACTTCCGGGCCGAATTTTGAAATTTCATATATACAAAGAATATTGCAAATCCAGCTCGAAATACTTTTGTACTCTTGATAAATATATATAGAATGCATAATTTACCATATTTGCAAAAAATCGCTATTCGGTAGAGTAAAAGTGGTACTTCCGGTCCTAATTTTTAAATTTTTTTTTATACAAAAGGTATTGAAAATTAAGTTCTAAATACTTTTGTTCTTGTAACGTACCTGTCTAAAAAGCATAACTTGCGAAAGATTCGCAAAAAACTGATTTTCGATAAGAGTAAAAGACCTATTTTCGGAAGGAATTAAAAAAAACCTTTTTAATAAAATTTTTCTCAAATGTAATTTTGAGAACATTTAAATTCTTTATAAATTCGTTTAAACTTAGTAGTTGATCAACTATTGGCAAAATTTAATTTTTTCGCTGAAATAAACTACTACTTCCCGTCTACCGATTTTGCTGAAAAACTAGTCAGATTTCAAGACGGAGACTATACACGTAAATACAAATTTTGGAATTGATATCTGCAGCAGTTTGACCACTATTGTGGTCACACACACCGACAGAGAGAGAGAGAGAGAGAGAGAGAGAGAAATTGTGTCTGGATGAAAATTATTGAAGGGACCTTTATCCACAGTTCTTTATAAAATATATTATTAAAATTGTTGGTTGTTTTTATTTACCTAATAACGATTTTATAAATTGATTTCAATAAATAATAATTAATAAGTAAGTTTACTGGCTTTCAAATTAAAAAAATGACAATTTCACTGACAGTTTATAACCTATTTGCAAATATAATCTCAAGATTCACATTTACAAAGTTCAAAATACTTAAAAAGTTGATTGCTTGATTTTGAAGTGTAGGCGATTTTTCTGCACACAATTGCACATCGGGTCTAAAATTTGCTGAAGAGTAAATGTTTCTAATGAACAGACAATTACATATGTATGTATTAACGAATTTATTAAGAAGAACTGTAAGCTAGAACGCAAGTGTACCTAGTTACGATCCACGTGAGCGGTTTGAATTAAATCTTGCTATTTGTCCTATGTCTCCTATGGTTTTAGTTTATGGGGCAATTCTAAATTTAAAGTAGATATAAATATGTCCAAAATCTCAAGATAATCATGTAGAGATATGTAAAGTTTTTCTAAATTGTCCAGGCAATATTAAGAAAGACATTATTGTATTATCAAATCATTAAATGTCAAATAATGTCATTTTGCACAATAAAAACATGATTCATGTTTTAATCTCCTTTTGTAGTTAAAAATATTGTTTAATTAAAATAAAAAGCTTTCCTTTAAAAACTGTTTTAAAAGATTTTATATTAAAAATTTCAGTGATTTGTAGGTATTTAATAATGACATTTTCGATAAAAACATTCTTCACAGCGCAACAAATACCGCGTGCATGTGAATAAATTAAAAAAAAGAACGTAAATGCCCGGTGTTTTAACCGCACGACAAACTTCTCTATTTCTAAATACTCGTATGTTCCAAATATACACTATACCACACAATGGCAAACGGCGGCAATCATATGGTGTAAAAGTGAGGGTAGCAGGTAGTAGATAACAATCACGATGCATATAGACCTTTATGTTAGAAAACAAGCATTGTTGCCAGGCTTAATTGGCTCAGAATTGTGAATACCCAACTATATACAGTATATTACCACAACGACTTCAAGCGGCATAACCTAGAACTAAACAAACGGTTATTCCTACAAAGCTGAACCATCATAAATGTCCATTTTTTTCGTAACCGGCAAGTACTAAACAAAGACAAGCCTGCTGGGTGACCGCGAAATTGAAGGTCACTTCAAATTGTATTGGTATGTTTACTTTACGACTTGACCTAGAGAAGTTATATTGGGAAAACGATCCTGAACCATATATATGGCTCAGGTTTGTTTTCCTGGCTCAAGATTGTGCATTCATCTTGCTATAGTTGGCCTGACTTTGTATGAAAGATCTATATATATATATATATATATATATATATACATCTTTCTATCAAAGTCAGGCCAACTAGGATTTCATACAATTCTGAACCATCTATTTCTAGTAACCGTAGACAAAAAATTCTTACATAGGCGGACCTAAATGACATATGGTACACATGGAAATCATGATATACAACACTTTTTCTTTATAATAAAGTTTTTGTATATCGTCTCAAAAATACGGCAATCTCAAGCCATTGGCTTTTGGTAGCAACTCAGTCCAGTATATACGCAAACATGTAATAGTACCGCTTGTCCTGAACCAGAGCGGTGTTGCCGTAAACACATCAGAAGGGTGATTTAAACTTGCGAGTGTAATGTGGTTTACATTTTGTGCCTCGTTCAAAGCAAGACAGAGTAAGAAGCGGTATGGAAAATGATTATAGGTTGGGAATTATAATGGAACTTTAAATGAGTTATTTATTTTTGTATTCTACTACTGTTCATGTTTAGTTCTATTTTATGAATTAATGAAACCTATTTGAATACTAAAGTTATTAGTTTCGATCATAAGGCATCTCACAAAAATTGATAGAAACAGTTTCTGACTGATTAATTTATTAATATCGAAATGATTAGCCCCGAAAGCTCAGATAAAAGTTATGCATTTGTAATGCTTGCGTTTAATAGTTTTCTTTTTCAAGCAAAGAAGTTTTTTAATTCAAACAAATTAATTAACAAATTAAAATATGATGTACATTAGGACTGAATTGCTTGAATAATGTATGTGTATGCAGACTTAATGCCGAGCGTCAACTATCGCGCAGTGTTCCAATTCCAAAAATTATGATGAAAATATAAAATCTGTATCAATTTGTTTTAAATTTGATGACTAAGGATTTCTGATGTCTCTTATTACGAATCTAAGAACACAAAGCTGATACAATATTGCGGAAAAGAAATGTTATAAATTTATTTTACAATAGGTAGTGATAATAATGGATAAACTGCAGTTAACAAATACCGAAAAAATGAACAGAATAATTACAAAAGTAGTATATTTTCAATAATCGCAAACTTTAGTAATACTATTAGGGCTGAAATGAAACGCATAAAACGTGTATAAAAAATATATTTATAGGAGAAGTACATTGTTAGAAATATTTATTTGTAATAAAAGTTAAGTAAATTAAAGTTTTGTATATACGAAAGAAAATATTTTCTTAGACAAAGACAAATATTTTTTTGTTTTCGTTTTTTTAAATTAAGAAATTTTTTTTTAATTAAGAAAAAAACACATGCATATAAGAAAATTGGTATTAAAGTAAGTAAAATGATTTTCTTGCGTGAGAAATAGATTTATTCAATTTAAGAAAATGGTAAAATTGGTTTAAGTAAATAAGTTACTTCAGTAGTATAAGTTGGTTATCACTTTAAAAAAATGGTTTTCTTGGATTGAATATGGGATTTATTTCCTAACAGGAATTATTTATTTGCGCCAATTCAATTACACATTTGAACTAAGTAACTTGGCGATTTGTTGTAGGAACGTACTTTCTTGATAGAAGTATAATATTTATTTAATATAAAAGAATATTTACTTACACGGATTCAATATACTAACCTAAATTAAGAATTTAAAATTATTTTTTGGACTATTGAGCCACTTTGAATACAAAAGAAGTTTACACCGTTTTGTTGATTTTATATTGTATTTATTGTCTTCCTATGAATTCTAAATTATATTTTATGAAATTTTCAAATTAGTATTTGGAGATTTACAAATTAATTTTATATCCAGAGGGAGACAATACAATATGAAATCATCAAAACGTTGAAAACTTCTGTTGTCTTTACTCCAGTTAAATAAATTTCACAAGATAAAAAATAAATTTAATTCTACTGAAAAGGCTAAAATAAATAAAAAAAAATAATGAGGTGTGGCCACCACACGACTTTCTTATACGTATGAAAGTGTTACTTCCGGTCCGAATTTTGAAATTTCATTTATACAAAAAATATTCCAAATCCAACTCTAAATACTTTTGTACTCTTCATAAATATATATAGAATGCATAATTTACGACATATTTGCAAAAAATCGCTATTCGATAAGAGTAAAAGTGATACTTCCGGTCTGAATTTTGAAATTTTTTTTATACAAAAGATATTTAAAAGTATGTTCTAAATACTTTTGTACTCGTAATGTACCTGCCTAGAAAGCATGACTTGCGAGATATTCGCAAAAAACTGATTTTCGATAAGAGTAAAAGACCTACTTCCGGTAGGAATTTCGAAAAACTTTATTAAAAGAATTTTTCTCAAATTTAATTTTGAGTACATTTGAATTCTTTATAAATTTGTTTAAACTTAGTAATTGACGAAATATTTGCAAAATTCGATTTTTTCACTGAAGTAAACTACTACTTCCGGTCTGCCGATTTTGCTCAAAATCTAATCAGTTCTCAAGAGGCAGATTATATTCGTAAATACAAAATTCGGAATTGATATCTACAGCGGTTTGACCGCTATCGTGGTCACACACAGACAGACAGACACACACACAGACACACAGACATTTTTTAAAAACCACTTTTTTGGTATCAGGGGACCTCAAAACGTGGACATCTGCAAAAATCTCGAGGTCGAAAATTTTCATCATCACAATACTTCCTTATACTACGTATAAGAAAGTAAAAACAGACATATTTTGTTGCAGCATTTTTCTTATTTGCAACAGTCTTGTTCCTATGGAGCATTTCTGCAAAAGGTATAGTTTTACAGTCCTACAGAGTGAGGTAGATATTTTCAGTGGTTGTTTGTACTACCATGTTGTTTAAATTTACGGTAGTGTTTAGGTAAAATAAAAATTAGGCTATGAAATAATAGTATAGTCAAATAGTTGCATAATATATTTATTTTATTATCAGACTTTTCTAATAAATATGAATATGATATATGCTAATAAAATTAAACTAAAAATACTACTAAGGATAGCTGCCTTGGTTTTAAACAGATAAAATATTGTAATATCCTAACTTAAAAACTAACAAAATATATGTATATAATACTAGCCTATGTATTTGCTAAGATTTTCCATACAAGGAATTCACAATGTCTAAAACAATACCAATAAGAAACTATTAATCTGAACAATAACATTATTAAGGTTGAGTTGATTTTAAGATTACATAAATTAGTATGTTAAACTTTAACAAATATAAATATAAAAAGTACAACTTCCTCAATCTTCCTCTAATACCTTAAGTAAGTGCATAATTTATGGATAGTGTTTATCATATTCTCTTTTTATTTTAAAGATAGATTATTGAAAAAGAGTCCATACATGTTCACTTTGGACAGGATATTTAGCATCGTAAACATGAAAAATTTTGAACAACGTGTTAAAAGCCAATCGTTTTATATATTTACTTGTAGATACTTTCACGATAAAAAAATGTTAATATTATTATAGTTGTAAAACATTTGGTTATAAATTATAATTACGTACAAAATTATTACAATTTGCTTTCGTTTTGTCCGAATATTAGTAGATAAGGATTTCAAAAATGAGTACTGCAGCTTAACATTAGTATACTATACTTGTAATTTGTATATCTGATGGGAAATTGTAACACTAGGTTTAGCAGACACTGCCATTTTTTTTTATTACAAATCATAGCTACTAGTTATGTTCGAAGTATTTATGACCTTCTTTAATAAAGTTGCAAATCTACCACTACAAATTTAACTAATATTTAAACAAAGTCGCAATTTAAACGTGCAATATATAGAGTTTGTCCTCGGATGGAGTTGAAAAAAGTATTTTGAGTTAGAATTTAATGTTAAATGTTAATCTCTAAATAAAAATAAAGGAAACATTTAGTATTTCAATTTCCCTGTGTAAATATTATATACTACAGCTTTTATACTCGTCCATTTCCTATTTTTAAAGTTATCGGGATATAACTTCATTAATTGAGAAACCTCTTCCCGAGTAGGAGCCCGCTTAGTTTTAATATGATTAGAGAAGTGGTTGGAAATAATATTTTTTTCTTCTGTAAGCCAAGGCTGTTTGACTGCTGATATTCGGGTGTTACACAAAGTCGCAGGAGTTGCGTTTGAAGTTGGTTTTTCTTCGATCGTTCTTCGTTCTTCGTTCGTTTCTTCGGTGTCTTCTTCACGAGAACTTATTTGCCTTAATAAATTCTCCTCTTCAGCTACTGGAGATAAATCTATGTCAATGTCGTCCAAATTTTTTCCCTTAAATCGCTCGATTCCTTCTTCCGACATTAATAACAATAATTTTGATACCTTAGCTGTTTGATACATGCTATCAGATAAACGGTAAACCTTGCAATGAGTTTTTAGTGTGTGTCCCATAAACAGAGACAGTTGCTCAAGATCTTTTCCACTGAAATGCAGAAGTTGAGTAATAGTTGCAAGATGTTTGCGTAATTTCGTAGCGCTTATGCTTTTTGGTCTGTTTGCCCCGGACTTCTCAGCATATTTATATAAAACTTTAGTTCCATCTAGGAAACCTTGTCCGCTTGTATGAAAGACATAGTTATTATCTTTCGTAAATGTATTCCGTATCGAAATAATATAATCAAAATGTTTCTTCATTCCCGGTGACATTAATATTGGCACGCCTCTTCCCCTTTTTCCTCTTATAACGATTCTACTGTATGTGTAAGCAAAATCTTCTCAGTCTCAGTCAGACAGTTTTGGAATTCAACATTTTCATTGTCATTATTTAAGTTACCAATTGCAGTGTATTTGTCAACTTTTAGTTGTGCAACTTCAGCAGGGCGTCTCCTATTCAGCAATATTATTTGTGTGTACACAACCTCCTTCAGTGTATTGTAAGCTGCAACGTTCTTTTCGTTAAAATGTAATTTTTCAAAAGCCTCATCGGCAGCTTTCTGTAAAAATATACTTAACTTTTTGAGGTCACTAGTCAAAGGCAAAAGCTCATTTTTATTCCATTTGCTGTCGCTTAAGTTCGCGGCTGCTTGGGCTGAAATTTCATCTGCCCATTGTGATTCGATTATTTTTTTTAAAACTTTCAAATCCTTTCTTTGATCATTAGTATCAGCAATTTGGATTAAATGAATATAGGCAAGATCGCAACATTTTTTTAACAAAGTGCCGAAATTCATTGCGAGTGTGGGCGATTCATACACATCAGTATTTTTAACCCCCACTCTTTAAAAAAAAAGATGTTTGACTATTTTTGCCTTAAAAACAACCCTTCTGAAAAATAATAGAAAAAAATGCACACTGTAAGTCAAAGTTAGTTATAGTATCGAAACAATAACAAATACACTTGGTGTACCACTGTGCAAAACAATACGCCCTTTTCTGGTGTCTAGAGTCGAGCTGGTCGAACGTAATTATTTATGAATAGCGAATATTTTCGCCTTAAATAACTTAAAGCAACCCTTCTGAAAAATAATAGAAAGATATCCACACTGTAAGTCAAAATTGGTTACAGTATAGAAACAATAACAAATACACTTGTGTACAATTATGCCAAACAATACTACTTTTTCTGAAGTCGAGCTACTCTAACGTAATTATTTATGAATGGCGAATATAAAAAACATTCTTGTTTTAATAGATATAAAGGAATTGTCATGTCGTACTTTAGATAAGTAGTTTTATGATCTTTTTCTTGCAACTGAATTTACAAAAAAAAACGGTCGCCAATGTTTTTTTCTGACCTTTTTAAATGTATGACTCCCTGCGAGGAGAGCCATAAATCTTAAAGGGTTCTTTTCAAGCTATAATTATTCCTAAACTCTGTGTTAAATTAATGTAGAAGTATTTTCCGGACGTCGTAAAAATTATAATAATACTGTGTAGGCTATTGATTCATATATTACATAATAATGCATTATTTTTTGAAATGAAAGAACAAATAGATAATTACAAAAATTATTTCAAAAACGTTTCTGTAGAAGGTATAGAAAATCTCATTCATCTAAACCTTATATTTAATCTTGCCAGTAATTTTTATTCATAGGTACTGAAATAATTTTAAAAAGTTATTGGAATTCTTTTCTTTGAACGATAATTATTGTTTAAGAAGTCCATATTGCAATAACTAGTGCCAAAAAACTTATCTATATACAATTCGAATATTGTGTAAGAAAGTTAGAAGTAGGTCAGGTTCTTTTCGCCGTATTTCTTCCAACAGAAATATTCTAAGTGTGACTGTAAATTATGCGATGGAAGGCTTCTCATTTTTTGCCGAATGAGAGTTTTCACATTAGGCCATAATTTCTTTATACGTTGGGTGTTAGCCCGAGTGTGCGGGTTCACTTAATTCAGTTTGATAGTTTACTGTATGACGAATAAAACCCCTTTGATTTAAAATACTATATACATTCGTCCGAATGTGTCGTCGATCCAGGTTGTATTTCTCTTGCAATAATTGGTAGCAATTAAGCACCTATTTTCCGTCAACTCTAGCCCCATGATTTTGATGATTATCTATTTCGGCGTCACTTTCTTCAGAAGCAGGAGGTCTATCACCTTGTAGCATTCGCCCTCGATGGTATTTCCTTCTAGCAGAAAAATATGCTATATCATCAGGCGTACCAATTAGTGGGCCTCGTCATTTTACTGATACAATTTTGGTGCACACTTGTCGATACATATAGTACCAATCATTTATGGTGTGTTCTGTTCTGCTTGTCAAACTAGTGGCGGTTGCGAAAGGCACTTCCATAATAAACATATAGACAAACTCTAGGATTTTGCACAAAGTCCGGTTGCAATTAAAGCTACTATTTAAGCTTGTGTTCGGACGCATCTTGTCGTTTGACATCTTTTTCAGGAACGGCGAAACTTTGCAAGATATTCGAAAAAAAGTGCTACTTCCTAAGAGTAAAAGTGTTACTTCCGGTCCGAATTTTGAAATTTCATGTATACAAAAAATATTGCAAATCCAACTCTAAATACTTTTGTACCTACTCTTGATAAATATATATAGAACGCATAATTTACGACATATTTGCAAATAATCGCTATTCGGTAAGAGTAAAAGTGGTACTTCCGGTCCGAATTTTGACATCTTTTTTATAGAAAAGGTGTTGAAAATTAAGTTCTAAATACTTCTATACCCGTAACGTACCTGTCTAAAAAGCATGACTTCTGAAATGTTTACAAAAAACTGAAACAAATTTATAAATAATTCATATGTACTTAAAATTAAAATTGAGAACAATTTTATTTAAAAAGTTTTTCGAAATTCCTACCGGTGTTAATCGCAAGTTAGTAAATGCAAGAAGTAGACGCCTTTCTTCTAGTATATACTTTTTGAGTACGATATAGGAAAAAAATGAGGTGTGGCCACCACACGACTTTCTTATACGTATGAGCGTTTTAAACTATACAATTTTAAAAAACTTTTATACAGAAGTTACTCAGAATCCTATTCTGAGTACTTCCAATGTCTTAATAAATCTCTATAGAACGAATATTTTGCAAGATATTCGAAAAAAAGTGCTACTCCCTAAGACAATGTGTTACTTCCAGGCCGAATTTTGAAATTTCATATATACAAAGAATATTGCAAATCCAACTCTAAATACTTTTGTACTCTTGATAAATATATATAGAATGCATAATTTACTATATTTGCAAAAAATCGCTATTCGGTAGAGTAAAAGTGGTACTTCCGGTCCTAATTTTTAAATTTTTTTTTATACAAAAGGTATTGAAAATTAAGTTCTAAATACTTTTGTTCTTGTAACGTACCTGTCTAAAAAGCATAACTTGCGAAAGATTCGCAAAAAACTGATTTTCGATAAGAGTAAAAGACCTATTTTCGGAAGGAATTAAAAAAAACCTTTTTAATAAAATTTTTCTCAAATGTAATTTTGAGAACATTTAAATTCTTTATAAATTCGTTTAAACTTAGTAATTGATCAACTATTGGCAAAATTTAATTTTTTCGCTGAAATAAACTACTACTTCCGGTCTACCGATTTTGCTGAAAAACTAGTCAGATTTCAAGACGGAGACTATACACGTAAATACAAATTTTGGAATTGATATCTGCAGCAGTTTGACCACTATTGTGGTCACACACACAGACAGAGAGAGAGAGAGAGAGAGAGAGAGAGAGAAATTGTGTCTGGATGAAAATTATTGAAGGGACCTTTATCCACAGTTCTTTATAAAATATATTATTAAAATTGTTGGTTGTTTTTATTTACCTAATAACGATTTTATAAATTGATTTCAATAAATAATAATTAATAAGTAAGTTTACTGGCTTTCAAATTAAAAAAATGACAATTTCACTGACAGTTTATAACCTATTTGCAAATATAATCTCAAGATTCACATTTACAAAGTTCAAAATACTTAAAAAGTTGATTGCTTGATTTTGAAGTGTAGGCGATTTTTCTGCACACAATTGCACATCGGGTCTAAAATTTGCTGAAGAGTAAATGTTTCTAATGAACAGACAATTACATATGTATGTATTAACGAATTTATTAAAATAGGTCCAAAATCTCAAGATAATCATGTAGAGATATGTAAAGTTTTTCTAAATTGTCCAGGCAATATTAAGAAAGACATTATTGTATTATCAAATCATTAAATGTCAAATAATGTCATTTTGCACAATAAAAACATGATTCATGTTTTAATCTCCTTTTGTAGTTAAAAATATTGTTTAATTAAAATAAAAAGCTTTCCTTTAAAAACTGTTTTAAAAGATTTTATATTAAAAATTTCAGTGATTTGTAGGTATTTAATAATGACATTTTCGATAAAAACATTCTTCACCGCGCAACAAATACCGCGTGCATGTGAATAAATTAAAAAAAAGAACGTAAATGCCCGGTGTTTTAACCGCACGACAAACTTCTCTATTTCTAAATACTCGTATGTTCCAAATATACACTATACCACACAATGGCAAACGGCGGCAATCATATGGTGTAAAAGTGAGGGTAGCAGGTAGTAGATAACAATCACGATGCATATAGACCTTTATGTTAGAAAACAAGCATTGTTGCCAGGCTTAATTGGCTCAGAATTGTGAATACCCAACTATATACAGTATATTACCACAACGACTTCAAGCGGCATAACCTAGAACTAAACAAACGGTTATTCCTACAAAGCTGAACCATCATAAATGTCCATTTTTTTCGTAACCGGCAAGTACTAAACAAAGACAAGCCTGCTGGGTGACCGCGAAATTGAAGGTCACTTCAAATTGTATTGGTATGTTTACTTTACGACTTGACCTAGAGAAGTTATATTGGGAAAACGATCCTGAACCATATATATGGCTCAGGTTTGTTTTCCTGGCTCAAGATTGTGCATTCATCTTGCTATAGTTGGCCTGACTTTGTATGAAAGATCTATATATATATATATATATATATATATATATATACATCTTTCTATCAAAGTCAGGCCAACTAGGATTTCATACAATTCTGAACCATCTATTTCTAGTAACCGTAGACAAAAAATTCTTACATAGGCGGACCTAAATGACATATGGTACACATGGAAATCATTATATACAACACTTTTTCTTTATAATAAAGTTTTTGTATATCGTCTCAAAAATACGGCAATCTCAAGCCATTGGCTTTTGGTAGCAACTCAGTCCAGTATATACACAAACATGTAATAGCACCGCTTTTCCTGAACCAGAGCAGGGTTGCCGTAACTTAACACATGAGAAGGGTGATTTTAACTTGCGAGTGCAATGTGGTTTACATTTTGTTGCCTCGTACAAAGCAAGACAGAGTAAGAAGCGGTATGGAAAATGATTATAGGTTGGGAATTATAATGGAACTTTAAATAAGTTATTTTTTTTGTATTCTACTACAGTTCATGTTTAGTTCTATTTTATTAATTAATGAAACCTATTTGAATGCTAAAGTTATTAATTTCGATCATAAGGCATCTCACAAAAATTGATAGAAACAGTTTCTGACTGATTAATTTATTAATATCGAAATGATTAACCCCGAAAGCTCAGATAAGAGTTACGCATTTGTAATGCTTGCGTTTAATAGTTTTCTTTTTCAAGCAAAGAAGTTTCTTAATTCAAACAAATTAATTAACAAATTAAAATATTATGTACATTAGGACTGAATTGCTTGAATAATGTATGTGTATGTAGACTTAATGCCGAGCGTCAACTATCGCGCAGTGTTCCCAATTCCAAAAAACTTGATCAAAATATAAAATCTTTATCAATTTGTTTTAAATTTGATGACTAAGCATTTTTGATTCTCTTATTACGAATGTAAGAACACAAAGCTGATACAATATTGCGGAAAAGAAATGTTAAAAATTTATTTTACAATAGGTAGTGATAATAATGGATAAACTGCAGTTAATATATACCGTAAAGATAAACAGAATAATTACAAGTAGTATATTTTCAATTATCGCAAACTTTAGTAATACTATTAGGGCTGAAATGAAACGTATAAAACGTGTATAAAAAATATATTTATAGGAGAAATACTTATATAAATAAAGTACATTGTTAGAAATATTTATTTGTAATAAAAGTTAAGTAAATTAAAGCTTTGCATATACCGAAGAAAATATTTTCTTGTTTTCGTTTTTTTAAATTAAGAAAATTGGTATTAAAGTAAGTAAAATGCTTTTCTTGCGTGAGAAATAGATTTATTCAATTTAAGAAAATGGTAAAATTGGTTTAAGTAAATAAGTTACTTCAGTAGTATAAGTTGGTTATCACTTTAAAAAAATGGGATTTATTTCCTAAAAGCAAATATTTATTTGCGCCAATTCAATTACACATTTGAACTAAGTAACTTGGCGATTTGTTATAGGAAAGTACTTTCTTGATAGAAGCATAATATTTATTTAATATAAAAAAATATCTATTCATCACACATTCACTGAACTAATATTTTTTTTTTTGTAAATGACTACCATGTAAACATCCACTATAGACTAAATGAGCTTAATCTTGGTCTAACCGAAGTTACAAACTGTTTTGAAGTTTATAGAAAAATATTCTTTTATCACAAAACTAGAGAAGGGAATACCTATACTTTTTATTGGATTTATAACCCGCACGCTTTAGATAAAAAGATGTGTGAATATTTTCGCCTTAAATAACTTAAAAACAACCATTCTGAAAAATAATAGAAAGAAATCCTCACTATAAGTTAAAATTGGTTACAATATCGAAACAATAACAAATACACTTGTATACCATTGTGCAAAACAACACCCCTTTTTCTGAAGTCGAGCTTGTCGAACTTAATTATTTATGAATGGCGAATATAAAAAACATTCCTGTTTTAATAGATATAAAGGAACTGTCATGTCGTACTTAGATAAGTAGTTTTATGATCTTTTTCTTGCAACTGAAGTTAGAAAAAAAAAACGGTCGCCAATGTTTTTTTCTGACCTTTTTAAATGTATGACTGCCTGCGAAGAGAGCCATAAATCTTAAAGGCTTATTTTCAAGCTATAATTATTCCTAAACTCTGTGTTAAATTAATGTAGAGGTATTTTCCTGACATCGTAAAAATTATAATAATACTGTGTAGGCTATTGATTCATATATTACATAATAATGCATTATTTTTTGAAATGAAAGAACAAATAGATAATTACAAAAATTATTTCAAAAACGTTTCTGTAGAAGGTATAGAAAATCTCATTCATCTAAACCTTATATTTAATCTTGCCAGTAATTTTTATTCATAGGTACTGAAATAATTTTAAAAAGTTATTGGAATTCTTTTCTTAACTCCGTAAATGATAGACGGGGTATTTCCGTGTTTATCGCAAGTTAGTAAATGCAAGAAGTAGACGCCTTTCTTCTAGTATATACTTTTTGAGTACGATATAGGAAAAAAATGAGGTGTGGCCACCACACAACTTTCTTATACGTATGAGCGTTTTAAACTATACAATTTTAAAAAACTTTTATACAAAAGTTATTCAGAATCCTATTCTGAGTACTTCCATTGTCTTAATAAATCTCTATAGAATGAATATTTTGCAAGATATTCGAAAAAAAGTGCTACTCCCTAAGGCAATGTGTTACTTCCGGGCCAAATTTTTAAATTTCATATATACAAAGAATATTGCAAATCCAGCTCTAAATACTTTTGTACTCTTGATAAATATATATAGAATGCATAATTTACCATATTTGCAAAAAATCGCTATTTGGTAAGAGTAAAAGTGGTACTTCCGGTCCTAATTTTGAAATTTTTTTTATACAAAAGGTATTGAAAATTAAGTTCTAAATACTTTTATACTTGTAACGTACCTGTCTAAAAAGCATACCTTGCGAAAGATTAGCAAAAAACTGATTTTCGATGCGAGTAAAAGACCTATTTCCGGTAGGAATTAAAAAAAAACTGTTTAATAAAATTTTTCTCAAATGTAATTTTGAGTACATTTAAATTCTTTATAAATTTGTTTAAACTTAGTAATTGACCAACTATTGGCAAAATTTAATTTTTTCGCTGAAGTAAACTACTACTTCCGGTCTACCGATTTTTCTGCAAAACTAGTCAGATCTCAAGACGGAGATTATACACGTAAATACAAATTTTGGAATTGATATCTATAACGGTTTGACCACTATCGTGGTCACACACAAACACACACGCAGAGAGAGAAATTGTGTCTGGATGAAAATTATTGAAGCGACCTTTATCTACAGTTCTTTATAAAATATATTATTAAAATTGTTGGTTGTTTTTATTTACCTAATAAGGATTTTATAAATTGGTTTCAATAAATAATAATTAATAAATAAGTTTACTGGCTTTCATATTAAAAAAAATGACAATTTCACTGACAGTTTCTAACCTATTTGCAAATATAATCTCAAGATTCACATTTACAAAGTACAAAATACCTAAAAAGATGATTGCTTGATTTTGAAGTATACGAGATTTTTCTGCACACAATTGCACATCGGGTCTAAAATTTGCTGAAGAGTAAATGTTTCTAAAGAACAGACAATTACATATGTATTAACGAATTTATTAAGAAGAACTGGAAGTTAGAACGCAAATGTACCTAGTTACGTTCCACGTGAGCGATCTAAATTAGATCTTGCTATTTGTCCTATGTCTCCTATGGTTTTAGTTTATGGGGCAATTCTAAATTTAAAGTAGACATAAATAGGCCCAAAATCTCAAGATAATCATGTAGAGACATGTAAAGTTTTTCTAAATTGTCCAGGCAACATTAAGAAAGACATTATTGTATTATCAAATCATTAAATGTCAAATAATGTCATTTTGCGCAATTTTGATTCATTTTTTTATCTCCTTTTGTAGTTAAAAATATTGTTTAATTAAAATAAAACGCTTTCCTTTAAAAAATTTTTTAAAAGATTTTATATTAAAAATTTCAGTGATTTGTAGGTATTTAATAATAGACATTTTCGATAAAAACATTCTTTACATTTACTAATACCGCGCAATAAATACCGCGTGCATGTGAATAAATTAAAAAAGAGAGCCCAATGTTTCAAAACGTAAATGCGCGGTGTTTTAAGCGCCCGATAATCACCTCTATTTCTAAAGCAATGCGAAGGGTCACAAAGTCCATCGTTCCGCGCCGCTTCATTGTGGAAATACTCGTACAAATATACAATATACCACGCAATGGCAATCCGCACGGAAGCAATCATGTGGTGTAAAAGTGAGGATAGCAGGTAGTAAGAATCACGATGCATCTAGACCTTTATGTTAGAAAACAAGCATTGTTGCCAGGCTTAATTGGCTCAGAATTGTGCATATGTAACTATATACAGTATATTACAACAACGACTTCAAGCGGCATAACCTAGAACTAAACAAACGGTTATTCCTACAAAGCTGAACCATCATAAATGTCCATTTTTTTCGTAACCGGCAAGTACTAAACAAAGACAAGCCTGCCGGGTGACCGCGAAATTGAAGGTCACTTCAAATTGTATTGGTATGTGTACTGTACGGCTTGAGTTAAAGAAGTTATATAGGGAAAACGATCCTGAGCCATATATATGGTTCAGGTTTGTTTGCCTGGCTCAAGATTGTGCATTCATCGTGCTATATTTGGCCTGACTTTGTATGAAAGATTTATATATATATATATATATATATATATCTTAAATTCTATCTCGTCTTTTATTTTAGTACTTATTTAATATCTAAATTGTAAATATTAATTCAATTTTTATGTCTACATTTTCATACATAAAAATGTATGCAACCCAATATACTCATGTTAAAATTTTTGAAATACAATAAACTTATTATTATTGTTTCTTTTATATTTTATACACTTAAATTAAGTCTTAATACTATTACTATTATCTCATTAATATGCAAGATACCACGGCAATATGTAACTGGTCAGAAACGAGTAAAAAAAACTTCACCACCGAACAGCCTCTTTCAACCGCACATGAAGGATGTTAAGAAAATACATCACTGCCGGCAATGATATACTGGCTTCATTACCAGGTAGACGTATCGCGTATCGCATTAATTATGGACTAGGACATCAGGTAGTGACGTCTGTTTTAATGGTAACGAACTTATACGCTACAGGATGTTTATGGTCGCCGGAGCGCGTCCAGGACATTTAACGAGCACCGCGATGGGGTTGCGGTAGACAACGACTGCGGTACCATCTGTCACAAGCTGTCTGGTGCCTTGATCTATGCACGTGTTCAACGAGTAGCACACGTACTGACTGTCTGGACCACGAATCCTCATCGTACGAATCGCTCATCTTTAACGGGACCCGGTTAAAATATTTGCAAATGTTCAAGCATATATATGCATTTACAAATGTAGTCTCCAAGTTTAAATTAATAAAACAAATGGAATGTTAATACACACTGCACTCTGGTAAAGTTTAAATAGCGATCTTTGAACCCCTTTGTACACCAGGAGAAATGATTGTGCGTACGCTTTAGGGAGATATAAGGCATAGGCGGATTTATTATCTATGGTGAAAACACGGCCGTACCACCTTACGAAGGTGGTTTGGAAAATACGTGAGCTGACATAGAGATGGCGCGAATTTGCAGGAATCTTCTTTACCATTCTCACGAATCACCCACCCTTTAATAGATTAATGCCCGGTTTCTGAAACAGGAAAGATATCTGTTGGATATCTGTTAGATACCAAGTGAATATCGAACAGTTATCCTTAGAATATCTTACCGGTACATAAAACTGTTTCTGTAAACAGTGACAAATCCTTTAGTAATTTTTATATATCTCTACTGGACGGGCCAGTTCATTTGACAATGTACAAACATCATGAACATTATCACTGCAGAGGTTACGATTTCTCCTTGAAATTAAGATCAAATTTTAACCATTGCTATAAATAATTACACCAATTTGTAGAGAAAACTCAAATTTACGGTCGCTTAGTAGTAAAATTTTGAATTTCTTTTTATTTATTTCAAAATAAATTCGACAAAATGTCTAATATTGACCTAATACTGCTGCTAGTTATGACAATTTCTAAAATATGTTTAGAAAAAATATTACTAGGCGTACATAGATGTTCGAATTCTGTTTCATTTGGTATAAAAAAATTAAAAATCGATTAATATTTACGGTTAATTTTATGGGGAAATCAAACTGTCTACAGTGGCCTCAGCGGCTGGGAGTAGAGATCCCTCTTAAGTTTATTCAATCTTTTCAAATCAAACATAATCTTTGAATAAAACCATAACTGATTTATTCTTTTGTGTCGTGATAGTTGTACTCCTAGCGAATATTAATTTTTTTAAGCAATGGAAAAAAGATGCAAGAATTTTACTTCGTCTGAAACAGCTTTATTATTAAATGTAATAGAGTACTACAAACATATAATAGAAAATAAAAAAACAGACGCTGTTACAGTTACAGAACTATAATTGAATCGCCGAACAGATGCAGTAGCAACAGCGCACGAGAAATGCGTCACTTGAACGTCATATGTAAAACAGCTCTTACTATTGGTTCGTTTGTAAGGACGGCTACATTAGAATAAATTTTGTACTGCGTTTTGATATGTGATTTTGACAGTTTCAATTTTGCATTATTACTATTTTATTCTTTCTCAGTTTATTTGCTTAATATCTAACAAAAAGTATTTCTGAATATACTGTACATTGTTTTTTTGACAAACGTAAGTAAGCTCATGAAATATATCAGAAGATGATTTTGAAATATCTGGTTTATAGGCTATAAACTCAATCCTACGTTTAATCACCTGTGGTATCAGTCTCCGCCTTTGTGTAACATTCTGGAGAATTCATCTCCTAAGATGAGGCCGTTCAATCATTTTCCAGTAGAATACAAGGGAGATTTTTCAATATATGTATTCAAAACCTTACAAGAACAGCCAGGTACTTCGAAAGTAGCTAACATTGCAACTACAGCAACAGCAGCAGGTAAATAATGTTATTTTTTGAATAATAAAGTCTCATTTTGGTGATTTATAGTCAGGAATATCAGAACACAGTGTTTACAAGGTTTTGCAAGAATATAGTGCTGAGCATAAATTTCAACCACCAAAGAAATACTATTGAAAAAGGCCATACTGGAAAACGTTGATGATGTAATGCGGAATAGCATTCGAGGAATTATTCATTCCTTTTTCTTTAAAACGAACCTCCAACTGTACAGAAAATTCTTATGGTGATAAATGAAAGAGACGATTTACCAAACTTAAAAATTTTAAAGAAATTAAGAGAACTGAACTTTCGGTAAAGTATAATGAAAATGTGTGTTTCTTTTTATAAACAGTTTTGCATTTGTGGTTATCAAAAGAGGAATCATAATAGTATTCTAAAAGAAAAAAATATATCACTTAGACGAAACATGAGTGAACGTGGGGCACACAAGAAAGAAAGTGTGGGCAGACACATCAGTCCTTATTGCGAGACAAGCATTTATAGATGGTTTGTCCACATGCCTTAAAAATCCTTCCGGAAAAGGGAAAAGGTTAATTATAATACACATAGGTTCAGACGAGGAATTTGTAGAGGATGGCTTGCTACTTTTTGAATCTAAAAAGACAGGCGATTACCACGAAGACATGAATGCGGAGAGATTTGAACAGCAGTGATTGTTTTGGATAATGCACCATATTACAGTCACGAAGTAAATAAACCACCTACAGCAAACAACCGCAAAGCTGAAATTCAACAATGGCTTGTAAATCAAAACATACCATATGAAGATGACATGGTGAAGGCAGAATTATTAGCATTAGTTAAAGAAAATGTGACCAACCTTGCGAAATATGCTGTACATGAGATAATTGAAGCATCAAATAGAAAGGTATTGCGGCTACCTCCATACCATTGTGAATTAAATCCGATAGAGTTGATATGGGCACAAGTAAAGGGGTATGTTGCTAGGCACAATGTATCATTCAATCTGGAGGATGTAAAGCAATTATTCCAAGAAGGTGTGTTCAATACTTTATGTGAAAATGGGAAAAACGCAATCATACATGTGGTTAATTTGAAAATCAAAATGTGGGAACGTGATAATTTAATAGATTGTCAAGAAGACTCATTAATTATAACAGGTGATGATTCCAGTACATCATCTTCTATTGAAGACTAATTAATAGTGAGACTAATTTGATGCTGTTTAGTTTAATATGCTCTTTTTGTAAATCGAACACAACTGATATTCTGACGGACATGCCAAAAATACAAAATATTTAATGCATATCATAATTGCTAAAAATTGACGATGCCATGGAAAATGCTAAATTTATTTAGTCATATATGAAAATCCTAACTCAGTGGTTATGATTTACTTGTGTTGCGTCAAGTGTAACAAATCATCAAAAACTTTGCTTGGAAGTTTCTGATGATTTTATTGCTATTTAATTATGTGTTCAAAGCTATAAATTACATTCTATATTTGTCAGTAAAGTTAATTACTTATTTCAAAATTTCATTAACATATTATTTCTAAAGAAACATTAACTTCTAAATAAAAAATTCGGAATAGATACCTATAGCCGTTTGACCGCTATCATGGTCACACACACTGGCAGACACACAGACATACATTGTTTAAAAACCACTTTTTCGGTATCAGGGGACTTCAATTAGCCATTTTGTGTAAAGCAAATCTCTGCATCTTTACGAGCCACCGAGAACCTAGACACAACATCAGCGTCATCCGCGGAATTAACCAGTAAGGCAATCATCCGCGAAGTATAGTCTTATCAGACTTAATATTCTTCGCAAAACTATTAATTTAAATTAGAAACAAAACTGGACCTAACCCTGTGGCACACCTAAGTTAATTTTCAGCCTGCAGAAGCTCTACCCCCTACCCTAACTATCTGACATCTGTTAGTTAGTTACGGCTTGAGATACCGCAAAGATAAATCATCTAAATACATTAAAATATTGTGATCCACACAATCGAACGCTTTACTAATATCACAAATCTCTCTATAGGTCTTCTTCATTCGTTCGATTAGTTCATTTAAGCCTAGCTGCTCCCATTTTGTATAAAATTCATTAATTTTTCTGTTTTGAGACTACCTTTTATCTTTCAATGATGTACGATACTTATTGAATAATTTATTTTATTAATTTAAAATAGTTAACATTTTGTTATTTTATTTTCCACTTCACGTGTACCATATTGAATTAGCTTCTTCGTGCGTTTGGTTGTAAAATACTCATTTTAAATGTAAATTTTGTGAACGAAATATTCGGCAAGTAATCAACGTGAAAAATGTAAAGCTAAAACAAGAATAAATTTACTTTGCTAATAGAAATAGCTGTTAACGCAAGTCACGCATAGAGTGTAAAGAAAACCGAGTTTCTCTTTTCTTATCAAGGGTAAAAATTACACCTTAATTTCGGGTATCTCCAGGAAGAATTCCTCGAGCATCCTGTGGCTCAGCCTCTCTACAACGCCAATACAATGTGCATACATATATAGAGTATATATAAAGAGATCAGCTTAATACACACACCAAGCAAAGTCTAGCAGATGAGTTCACCCCTAGAAGTAAGTGAAGAAGGAAGAATGTGTGCTCGCTTCGGACTAGAAATACACGAGACACGTAGATTTGTTCCTATTTAGCCGTTTAAGCTCCTATTTATCAGCGCCGAGTCTTTTATTTCGTATATATATATATATATATGGATAAGAAAACGAGGTCACGTTTCTTTTTCTCCGTCTCTTTTTTCCTCTTCCGTCTACTTTACGAACTTCTCATCCACTCTTTTGTGATGCTCTCTCCTTTCTTCTCACAGTGTATCATCGGGACGGAGGGAGACAGAATAGCTCCAGTAACGGAATAAATTTCCATACTAACTCTGCTGTTCCGTGTATTCTTCTTTCGTGTGCGTATGATGTTTGTTCATGCCCATCACTTCGTGCGTGTGTTTGTGTTTGACAATTGACAGACGTTGAATAGACAAGTCCGTGTTCAGAACAAGTGGCATGCAATTTTGTTGCTTCTTTTCTAGTGGTCGTTTTATAATCTACATACATGCAGTGAAACTTTCTCTTTATTTATTTCTGATTAAAATTATATATACCTATTTTATTTATTTAAAATAGACATTAACAATTTATAATAAAAGAAGTAATATTTGACTGTCCGGCATGACCAATTAAATTACAGTACAAAATTATAATATTTCGTTCGGATTGTTGGACATTTAAGGTATTGAGAGGTAGAGGATAGGCGATTCAGTTTTTATATGTTCGCGATATAATGGATCTTATTATGAAACACTTCCTACTTATATGCATAGTTGTATTCATGCAAGCCTGCCCCCAGTTAAGAGATTCGTCCATATCCAACCCCAAATATTTGACCGAAGAAGAATGTTGTATTTATCGGTACCATTCATCGAAATATCACAATGTTGATTATTACTTTTTTGCCTGCATGGGATGGAATCTAGAAACATTTGTTTTATTTAGATTTAAAAGTAATTTGCTACTACAGCGTGACGTATGTAGAACAGGAAATATTACACAAATGGCAGAAAATCGTCAGACCAGGTCTGCTTAGAAATACAAGGCCTACATACATACACCGCTGGTCTGAGCAGATCTGGAATGGGGCTATCAGTAGAAAACGCGCACAGTGTTGCCTTATGTATTTGAAACATTTTTCCCGGTATCGACTTATAGACTATGCACTAACGTAATGTAAACATTAAACATTTTGTTGTTGTGCATTGGTTAGGTCAGGCTAGATAAACGTCAGTAAACGTCATGTAAACGTTACGAGTGCATTTAATGCTTCCGTATAGCGCGCTTTTGTTAACGGTAATTTATATTTTATCGAAAATAAGTAATATCACACTGAAGAGAAGTAAAAAAATACAAACAGAACACAATAATCAGTTTAGAGGTAGCAACGTTTTAATAAAATTGGAATAATTCTGCGTAAGCAATGGTATTAATGTAAAAAGATCGCTAGAAAATTAAACTAAAATATTTTTGAAAAATTAAATTACAAAATTAAACTACCGTATATTAGAATTAAACTAAAATGTTTTTTAAACTAATTAGTAAAAGGAAAGATTTTATTTTATAAAATTTAGTACAAAAATTCTATAAATATTAATGGAGTAAATGTTCAAATAAACCGCCTGCTTGCTCTTGACAATAACCAAGCCTGTAGTAAAATTCATTCCGTACGTTGGCAAGTGTTTCAGGCAATATACTATTGGCAGTGTTGACAATCTTTTGCCGTAATTCTTCCAAATTTCTAGCTCGCTCATGCGCATATGTATAAACTTTTTCCTTGATACAGCCCCAAAAGAAAAAATCTAACGGCGTCAAATCGGGCGAGCGAGGTGGCCATTCTATCGTGCCGCCTGAACCTATTATACGGTTAAGAAAAGTTTGTTGAAGAAATTGCCGTACAATCCGTGCAGTGTGAGCTGGACAGTTATCCTGTTGAAACCAAATCTCTTCAACATTAACATTGAGAGCACGAACGGCCGGCATGATATTAGTTTCGAGCAATTGCAAATGTCTGGCTGCTGTAAGTGTACCATCAATAAAAAATGGACCAATAATATGATCACCCAATATACCGGCCCACACATTCAATTTTTGAGGATATTGGGTACGAAGGGGCAAAAACAGATGTTTATTTTGCTTTGACCAATATTTAGTAATCATTGGATTAGAACGACCAAGTAAATAGAACGCAGATTCGTCCGTAAATAAAATGTTTTGTATAAAATTATCATTTTCGACGACTCGTGCCATTACACTTTCACAAAAGTTAATGCGCCTTACTTGACTCCAAGAAAAATTTCCTGGCGTTTTTGTATGCTGTAGCTACGATACCCTTGCCTATTCAAAATCTTTCTAACAGTACGCGCTGGGATATCAACCTGTTCAGATATTTGCCGTGATGAACATGGTTCATTTTGCTCAACAGCACTACATACATTAACTTCCCGTTGTTCCCTTTCCTCGCTCAGTATCCGTATACGACATCCTTTGCTCTTCTCAATGCATTTATGGCAGTCCGTAATACATCCAACAGATTCGAATTTATGAACAATGTTCAAAACTGTTTGAACGGCAGGGACGGGTCTATTTTCAAATGAAAATATGAAACGACCAACTACTTCCTGTGCTGTACTACCTGAATAGTACCATTTAATTATTTAAATTCTTTCTTCCGTAGTGTACAACATCTTAGACAGTGTCAGTAACTCAAAATCAAAGAAAACTGTCCGCGTGAATATACGATTTTCTATTAAATGTCATTTGTGTCATTATTAAGTGCTGTCATAGTTATGATGCCGGACTAAATTATATTGGCAACCTCGCTTGCTACCATATGTACGAAATACATGTATTTTATCCCGCATTCTAATAGTAAACAGACCAGCGGTGTATACACAAGCAAACAAAGTACTTGTTGTATAGAAAACAATCCCTCACCAGAAGCAGGTTAAGGTGTAGTATAAGTAATATAAAAGGTAAATCTTTGGACAATAGGAGACATTATCAAAGTAAATTGTTATAATATGTAGTTAACCACTACGAAAGTAAAGAACATCATAACCATGTTGTAACGGTACAGTAAAATCCAAATATTTTTAAATTTTAAAGACAAATAAAAAATACTTTCATTAACATGTGTGTTATAATCTGACTATTAATTTCTTTAAGTTGTTTATTTAAATGTATATCAACCTATGTATATGTTACGCATTATTAAGAATAGAAAATATTTGTATTTAATTTAAGGATAAGTGCGCAGTATAATCTCTTATGAGTAGGATTGGTGGCGCCTTGTTTTTATCATTACACGAACGTACAAATATGAGGAAACTGTATTGTGTAAAAGAGAGGTAGCATGGACAACTAGGAGAATGAAGCGATATGAAGGAGTCGACAAGGAACTTTCAAGAAGAGCGGTGAACAGAATTTTGAACTGTCTTGAACCAAATGAATAATATAGACGGTTCCCGATTTATATAAAGGTCGACCAGGAATCTTCATGTATGGCGGTCACACAGTATATCAGGCCGAGAAAAGTGACGAAAGATTTCCGAAATATATTAATAAATATTAAATGTGTAAAACTTAATATATATCCTTATTAAAATCGGAAATAGTGCACGTTCACCTATAGAAAAAGAATAGGTGGGTTTATACGTGGATCAACGGCGATTAATGAAGCTACCAGTATTTCTATCGTCAGGGGATGTCCCTCACTAAGCGGATCGACTGTGGGGAAAATCTTCTGTTCCAGTAAAGGAAGAAGGAAAGAAAACGATAATGGAAAAGGTACTTGAAAGTTAAGTTAATATGTGAGTGCTAAATAAACTAAAACGTTAAAATTCGTCATAATTTAGAAACTTAATCAAAGCATATGATAATATAAGACAAACATATTTATATAATAGTTTGTCTTAGAGGCGGCAATATTTAAGTATTTATGAATAACTTGCCGATGATAATTCATTGTGATATTGTTAGCATTATATGTTTATTTCGAGTCTAATCTGTTTTCTCATTTATGCCTATGTAGTTGTATTTGTATATGTACCTACGTAAAGGTAACTGGAAAGAGTATACCGTATTATTTTTGTAGAGACGGTAACATTTAAATAGTTACAACTAATTTATTTATATTGAATTAATTCTGATTGTATTGGTACTGGCAGATAAAAGTGTTAGTTTCTAACACAGATGTTATTTAATTAGAATAATACCTTTGTTTTCTTTTGTACCATTTAATGTCCGAGGATTATTTCTTGGAAAGGCAGGTATCTCTCTACCTGAATCGTCCTGAGAATAAAACCCGAATCTCATGTTTCTAAAGAACTTGCCACCAGGGAAAATTATTTAATTTTCATTTTATTTTGAACATAAATGAGTAACATTTAAATTAATAGTTAAGAGCATTAATAATATGCGGAAATAAATTGATGAGATCGGTTTATTAAACATCCAACTTTCTAACGAGAGGAAATATGCCACAACAGAATTATATATTCCCTTCATCTGCGATCAGTACTGATGTGTCATCTGCATACATAGTGATGTCACCTTTATTCAGGTAATATGGCAGATCGTTGACAGATAATGTAAATAATAATGGACCCAGGATCAAGCCCTGGGGTACGTAAATGTCAATTTCAGTTAACGGCGACCTATGATTGACTCTGCAATTCTCTGAAGTTATTTCCATGCACTGCTGACGATGTTGGATGTAAGACTGAAACCAAGTGGCGAATTAACCCTGTATGCTATAGTGCCATAGTTATATAGCTTCGAACACAGAATTTTGTGATCGACACAGTCACAGTCATGTAAGACGTTATTACCTTAAAAGCGACCAAAGAAAAGACTGTAAAAATCCCCTAAGTACAATAAATTGAATCGTAGCCAATATCTACTGTATCACACGAGGTGCACTTATTAATTTAGGAAATGTGAAGTAACATTCAAGGCCAACTGTGATTCAGAAAATATTAATGTACGTACGTCACATTTGCATGTTACATTTCCAAAAGTAGATATTTGTGTAACAAACCCAAACTTTATTAAATCAACGTTCCCCAAATACACACGAAACAGATAATTAACGCTTTCACATCGGACGACACTAACTAAGGGTTTTGTTTCTCATTGCGTGTACAAACGCACACACAGGTACTGATGTCTGAACACGCAGTATCATTAAATGCGTCTGATGCATGCGTGCTGTTTGACCCCAAACAATGTTTAATGCGTTTTTGATACGCACCTATGTCGTCGCTGCTTTTTGTCAACAGTAGAGGCTAACATTAACGTCGGCGGGCATGCAACTCATATTATATAGCAGTAGTACTTACGGATTTCACCGATAGGTGTCCGCCGTTATGTAGTTATCACTGTGTAACGATGAGGGCTTAAATCTAATACGATTTTTATTAAAGCACATTCAATTTCGGTTCGATTTTATGAAAGCGTATTTTCTGCTTTTGCCACATTTATTTCCTGTTTCGAATACTTTGCAATCCGGCTATTCGATTTAGTTTTAAATTAGATCTCTTCCCTTCCCTTTCACTGTATTCATTTGTGCATTTGTCATTATTTTCGGAGAATAAATTAGCGAAATGCGCCCGTACTGATTTAATTTGAAAAATATATACTTGTCTATATTCGTTAATATAAAATGGCCCCATAGCGATGACATAGAAACAATAGTAATTCAGAATCAACAGGAATGGTACAACTTAATTTTCTCCCAGTAAATTTATTGCAACTACGTAAACACTAGTCTGAATAAGGAAAAGACCGAAAATCAGAAAAAAATATTCTATTTTCAGTCTGGTTAATTTATTCCTTTTCCTCAGTTAATTGTAGTTCTTCAGTTTATGCTTTGATGTTTACTTTTCAATAATCATTTTCTTTCTATTTTTAGAAAATGCTCGGGCGTTTTTCGATGTGAGATTAAAAAGTATTTGGGGTAGTTACTTTACAAATTCCAACTATACTATAAATTTATTCCATTTCCCTTATTATATTACTTCTTATTTTATCCATTACGATATGTTTGTTAGTTTTCTTGAGTATTTAATTTTAATTCCTTGCCAATTCCTTCGGTTTGTCTTTTTAATTAAACTTTGGTGGCACATGCAATTCAGAAAGTCGGTAAATATATACTTTCATACATTACATCTTCGTCCTATTTGTTCTTATGTAGGAATTTATTTTCTACAGAATAGTACAGTTATGTTGTTATTCTGTTTTAGTAATAATTTATAAAAATAACATCGTGTAGTGGCCACGCATCAAATGTGACAGGTGAATAAATCTGCAAGTTCAGTGTTTTGCAGTCCTTAAGAATTGAATTAGCCTTACAAGAGTAACAATAATGTATATGATTATATATAGGGTGTTTCGGAATTACACGGCACTATTGTAGGTATTTGTTCTCCAACATAAAATAAACAAAAAAGTCCATATAAACATATGTCTCAAATTAATTTATTACTAAGATATTGGAGCATAAAGATATTTATTGAACAATACAACATCCAAAAGAACTGTTTAAAGTGGCCACCGTTTTGTTGAATGCAGCATTCGGCACGACACATTCATTCTTCCTTGGCACTTCGTATAGCATCAGGATAATCCTTGATAGTTGCTGAAGCTTCCACGATGCGATTACTAAATTACCGATCTAACGGCGTTAGATCGGGATTCATCAGAGTTTAGTAATCGCATCGTGGAAGCCGCAGCAAATATCAAGAATCATCCTGATGCTATACAATGTGCTAAAGAAGCACGAATTTGTCGTGCTGAATGCTGAATTCAACCAAACGGTGGCCACTTTCTTTTGGATGTTGTATTGTTAAATAAATATCTTTATGCTCCAATATTTAACTAATAAATTAATTTGAGACATACGTTTATATGGACTTTTTTGTTTATTTTATGCTGGAGAACAAGTACCTACAATAGTGCCGTGCAATTCTGAAGCACCCGGTATAATAAGTTTCCTCTTTTGTTGGGAGGTAGCCATTTTAACATGTCTAGAATTAAAAGAAAAGCATAAAAACTGAGAAGCTAAGTATTTCAGATTCTAAAGGTAGGTACTGAGATGATAAATTATAATATTATTTAAATGTATTAACTTTGAACTAGTTTTTAATATTTGTCATTAGTCTTGCCTCCTATCACTGACAATACTATACAAATAAACCGTGTTTATGCATCATAAGGGTGCGGTCAAAAAAATGTAAAAGTCAGACGTCGTCACAGTAATTTTGAATTTCCAGTGGCGAACATCAGAGGATACTGCTTAAGAGGATGTGTTGCCTCATTACTTTCTACCGATAGACGTCAGGATTGTCTAGGAATAAGAAAAATATTTAAATTTCGCAAACTTTATAAAATATAAATTCAAATATTCCATTTTAGGTGCTTTTAAACCTTACTCAGTATAAATATTTAATATTTTTAATCAGCAGAATAAAAGTAAAATTTTGTATGTATGTAGACTGAGTGAATGAAGTAAACGTATTTTCATAGAAAATGAAGAGAGATAGACATATTCAATGCATATTTCTTCGGGAAATTCCCGACTGCGTATGTACATACAGTGACATCTACACGTGTAAAATGACCCTACGAGGTGTGTGAAAATTAATAAGACCGATTTTGTATTAACAAATAAATCATATCAAATAACAATATTATCCTCTTCAAAGTAAGCCCCATGGGCAGCTATAAACTGGCGGAGCCGTTGTTTCCAGTCTTGGTAGCAGCGTTGGAAGGATTCAGCGTGTATGGTCTTTGACATATCAGTTACATTCTTTTGGATGTTCTCTAAATTTCCAAAATAACGTCGTTTCTTTGTGAACGATACCGCTAGTGTCAAAGAAGCAAATCAGCATTGATTTGATCTTTGAGTTGCTCATTCAAGGCCGGGGAGAATTCTCAATGTGCAAGTGCTGGCTTTGCCGCTTTGTCTCGGGGTCGTATTCAAAAATCCAGGTTTCATCACATGTGAAGAAATCGGGGTCTTTAGCAATTCCTTCAATAAGATCAAGGTACACGTCTTTTCGTATGTCCTTCTGTTCAATTGCGAGGTTTTTAGGTACCATTTTGGCACAGATCTTTCGCTTGTGTAAATCTTCAGTTAAACTTTGATGAACGGTGAAACTATGCAATTGTAACTGGTCATTCATTATCCTGATTGTTAAACGACAGTCTGACCTCACAAATATTCCATATTCCACCTGTTCTCGACCACCCAAAAATGATTTGTGCCAGCGAAAAACTTGTGCTCTTGATAAGCAATGTTAACCTGCTTCAACTTTTCAAAAGTTACACTCGGGCATTACCCAAGTTTGACACAAAACATAATGGCATAACGTTGCTCTAAATTTCACAGTTCAATTCTGTTTGACACACAACCAGTGGCGTAGCGTGGGTGTCAGCCGCCTGGGGCGGAGGAAAATTTCGCCGCCCACTTATTTAGTTATTTCATTTTAAAAGACTTAAATACGGGTATACAGTAATTCTGAAGAACTTTTCGGCAAAAATAATTATCATTATTGTGTATTGCACAGGTTATATATAAAACAGTGATGTGTATACGTTTTACAATATAATAATCAAATTTATTACAAAACTTCTTACACGTATGCCACTTACACTGATATAACACAAATCGACTTTCAAGTAGAACTAGAACGATACTGTTTCTATTTATATTTTTATTGAAAAATACTATAATGGTTAGAATTAAAAACAACGCATCTGTTTTTAACTAAAGCTTTATTCGTCTACTTTTTTAAGAGCAAAGTCTTTTATTGCACTATCAATGTCTATAGCACCAAATACCTCTTGCTCAATAGACAAGATAGCCAGATTGGTTAGCCTGAAAGTACTCATTGTTGATCTTAAATAACTTTTGATCCATTTCAATTTTGAAAAACTCCTCTCACAGCTGGCATTGCTTATGGCAATTGTGAGGAATATTCGGTACATTATTATAATATTGGGCAGTATTGGGCGGAGGATCTTCCAGGTTGGAGTTCACAATAAATTTTAATAATTCAAGTGGGTTCGCATTAATTAATTTATTTTCGTTGCTTGTGGCAGCAATAAAAGTTCGCAGTCGAACTCGTTCCAAGTTCCAACTTGAAGTCCTGCTCGTCAATTTCGGCAAATGCGTAGTCTAGATTACATTTAGTATCGTCCGAATCTAGTAACAGCTGGCGTTAGATAAGTAAACTTATCCACCAAATCCTGTAACTTCTGAAAACGCTCACGAATTTCTGCAATTATTCTATCTAACGAAGAAAACAGCTTCCGCCTCAACTCATTTTCACAAGGCAAGTTGGCATCTCTGGTTTCGTCATCAAAATGTGCCTTTTCGGTATGCGCCGCTGAGGTTCCATGGAAATGCCAAGACAAAAATATGAAATGAAATGGTTCAAATTTTTACAAGGTATTATTATTTATTGTGAAAATTTGCCGCCCCCTAAAAGTGCCGCCCACTACGCTACGCCACTGCACACAACACAAATACAACACACTAATACCGCTCTCAAAATTCACGTGGTGACAGTATGAAGTTCACCGACTAACAAATATGTCTAGGAGGGGAAAAGAATTACGGCGTTGCTAAATTGCTTGCAATGGTGCTAGTCTCATTACATTTCTAACAGACCTCGTATATGTATATAACCATATTTCTTTTTTTTTGGGTTCTACAAAAAAAAATAATCAAGTAGTTGTATGTGTGTTTATATGTGTAAAAACAACTGGAATTCCCTGGTAATAACGTCTATTTAAGTGTTGAAATAAATATACCAAACTCCATGATAACTAGTATCTCTTTAGGAGTATTTTTAAACAAAATATGATGAATTGCCATGGTTTGTCTGGGCTTGTATCATATTTTTCCTTTCTTCTAAGTGACTCTCTCCATACAACTTCTAATACTTCCCTTGGCTTACGTCCTCTCATTTTCAACTGATACTTTATCTTAATATTACATGACTTGTGATAAAACTAAAATCAAACTTTGTGATATACAATGAAACATACATTATCATTATACAAAACCATATAATTAGTTTTTGAGTTGTAAAACTAAATAACCAGAAATCACAACAAATATTTGATAAAACAAGTTAGTATGCGGCAAATTGTGACTTTCCAAAACAATCTCATCAAACGTAATTGTGTGGCGATGACGTGTTTTGTGATATATTCAGATTGCGCGAATGGGAGCCACTTTCTTCTATATTGTTTATTGGAACATTAAAACCGCATTAATTTGAAAAGAAAATTCGGTTCGTGATAAGGAGCATTTACGGCGTGGATCCGTTCGAATATCAGAGGAAAACTGTTGTTATTTTCGTTTACGCATGTTAATATCACGCCAAGGAACTATTCTTGCTCGTCATGGCCTACCACCACGCATTCAATCACAAAATGGATGCCGTTATGTTGAACTGTCGGCACGCAAACAAAAGAATAACAAGCCAGAAATCATACGCCATTATGACTTTATCGGATATGAAAAACTGCAGTAAATTTGTATTTGGATGCTTTATTAAGACAGATATACTGATTTTTCCTTTCGCTAGATACATTAATGTGTGCCAGAGGTCAATAAATCCAATAGCACGCTATATAATGAATATTCGAGGGGTTAATATACCTACCTTACAATATTTTTATGAAGGGATGTGAAAGTCGAAGAATAACGACTTACCTGCAAGAACTTTTAGAATTTCCGTAACTCATAACCGTTACATACAGAGAAACTTATAAATTCTGCATAGAATTCTGAATATCTTACATGTCACAAGGTAAAGCGTTAATCAGAAATTTTACTTCTTTAATACATAATCCTTAGCCAATTTCATAAATGAGTAGTTAGACAGAATTGTACCTAGCGATACAATAGTATATTTGGTCTTGCTTTCTTATTAAATAATGTAGTGTTATTATTGAAAATCATTGTTCTCATTATGTTTCGTCACCTATAATAAACAGAAGCGAACAAATAGCGCAAGGAAGCTTAAGTCCATCTGTCTGCTTAGCTCTTTTGGAACACTATTACCTTTTACACAACTTATTGCTTATTACACAGTACCGCCCTTAATATAAAATCTTTCTTCTGCCCTTTGGTTAATAATACAGGGGATGTCTGTCGCCGCTTTGCTTAATGAAGACGGTCATGGGTCTAACGAGACTGTCAGCGATAGACTAATAAGAAGGCGCACTCCACTTAATTAAAAGACAAGCATTGTTCACCGACGGAAGAGAAAGAATATGCCGACGCGAGGAGAACGATATTCCCATTGCAATTTCATTGTAAGAGCCCCCTTTTGGCAGAGGCTCAATTACTGTGCCTCAAACTACATTAGAATGCAACTCTGAGGAGTTTGAACCATGTTATTGGAAGAATGGGGCAATTTGCCTCAAAAATTATTTGACAATAGATCGTAAATATGCGTAGGCGAATGTACGCAATAATACGAGCTTTTGGAGGAAACACAAGTGACTAAAATTAAGTTTCTTCGTCATACACAAAAAAAAATAACAAAGAAAAAAATGGTTGACACACTTATTTTGTTTTCGATTAATTTATTCATTAAATTGGTATCGTTCTGTTTAGTTATTGTGTTTTACTTTAAATTGATTAAATTGATTAAATGATAAGAAAACGTAGAAAGAAAAAGCTAAATCTTTATTTTGTTTTTTCCGACATCTATCAAGAAAATTATTTCTTCCACAATCGCTAGTAAAACTCATTATTATTCTATTTATAACAAAGAGCAAAGCAAATTACTTTAACAATTAATTGAGCAAAGTACACGGGTATTTAATTCCTAGGTTATGTTTAATATATTGTTAATGGTGATATAACCAGTACCCTGTTTTTCTTTGTTGATGAATGAGCCAACATAACCTACCAAAAAGTGTTGGGCTTTTAATCGAATTTTTCGGTCTAAGTAGGAACATTTTGTGGAGTGAAAAAATATAAATAAAACAAATAAAATATCAGAAAACACGCTACTTGCATGCATTGCAGATAAAAATAAAGTTTTAGAACCATTCATTTTGTTATTTGGGTATAATATACACAAATCTATACTTTTAAAAGGATGAATCTATCGCACTTACAGCCGTGAAATTTGGCACTCAGGTAGTCGTAATGGTGATTCAACGCAACTTGAAACCAGGATTTTACAATTCAATCTAGAATTTTTTTTCTTTAATGTTTTGTGTTATTTTGGACAGTCTTCAGTTAATTTCATTTCGCGATGACACTTGCCGAGAAACGTACCTCACTTAATATAAAACCCTTCTTCTGCTCTTTGGTCAATAAAATCTAGAGATCTCTGTCGCCGCTTTGCCCAATGAAGACGGGCGTGGGTCTGATGAAACCTGTCAGCGCCACCCCCACTTAATTAAAAGACAGGCCCCTGGCTACATACCTGGTCGGGAGTTGCTCAGGAGATAGTAAGCATGAGTAATTCACAGAAAGAACACCAATAGTACGACAAGGTATAGTCTGTTTCAAGGGATAGTGCTATGTCATAAATGAAATCATTAAGGATCTATTGTGCTAATCCCTCCATAATCCGGTGATGGTAAACATAAATTATACATATGAACATATAAACAATCGCTGCGTTGAACTCCATGGCGCGATCGTCATAAAATATTACGATCAATGGCAATCTGTATCTCCGGCATATCAATTTGAACTTACTCGTTGGAGTATTTTAGCCGTGTAACCAAGACGCGAGAGGTATTATCTTTCCAATTCAAAACATGAATCCATACCCATCTATTCGGACATTATGCAATAACTAAAATCCCCGAATCTCATAATTAAACCAAACAAAATGTTAAGCAGTGCGATTTCATCCTAGAATTTCAAGCACAACTTCAAACATAATTTAATATTAGCACGATTCGGACTTGGGACATAAGGTTCTCGCCTGTTTTCCAAGAGTTGCTAGACAAAGTGAACACATTAAGTTGCAGATGAAACAAAGTAATAAATAAGAATTTAATTAATCCAAAGTTAATTGGAAGATTTTACAACGGCAGGGAAGGAAAAGGAATCTTTAATTTAAACTATATCAGTAACTTGATAAACTAAATTACTTCAACTTATCTTAAATTTATTATTAAAATAACTTTTCTGTATTCAATATTAGACAAAATATTTTCGTATTTTCATCAAAGTTACAAAATTCATAAAATTATTGTTTTTCTTAACAAATAAAATAAAGTATAAAGTCAACCGAGAACAACTAGTTCCCTATCTGTATACTAATTCTTCTTTTACAATGATGAAGCGAGAAAAAGTACAAAAAATACGGTACTATTCCCGATGGTGCATTTTGTAAGAATACCAGCTAAATGTTGAAACGCGTTATCCCACAATAAAAATATCACAACGAGAAATGGTTAGTTATGCATGAGCTTAATACAATGTTAAAAAGAAGAAATATACAGACGTGTATTTATCGTGGAATTTCGCCGAAACACATAAAGCCGTACGCCGTCTGTTTACGTCAAAACAATTTTACGTCTGGGACCGGGATATACACGAGAAAAAGGAAGGAGCTTCGGTATTTATTTTGTGCATTCATATATATCTAGTCTTATGAATTGACTTTTGCTCAAACACATAGTGTAAGAGTGACAATTATATGTAAGGATTTATATTGGCATTACCGTGGTTTTAATATTGTCAAGGATTCGTTATGTAAATATTTACAAA
This sequence comes from Amphimallon solstitiale, assembly GCA_963170755.1. Classification (NCBI taxonomy): domain Eukaryota; kingdom Metazoa; phylum Arthropoda; class Insecta; order Coleoptera; family Scarabaeidae; genus Amphimallon; species Amphimallon solstitiale. The sequence goes on along the minus strand of OY720682.1, from coordinate 62,952,674 downwards.
ATTCTGTTTAGACAGGGCAAAATATTTGTGGTGAATTATAATTTTTGTTTTGCGAGAGACTATCTAGTGAACTACATATAGATACTATACATGATACCAAAAGTCAAGTGTATAGTATACAAGTGCAGTAGTTCCTCAAGGATCTATACTGGGCCCTGCACTCTTCACTATTTTCATTAATGACCTCTTTATTTATACAACAACTCCAGGTTGTAATGTATAATAGTGTCTTACGCTGATAGCACGAATGTCATTGTGATGGTTTCCTCTTTGGCACAAATTGTGCAGGGAACCGATAGGATAATAAATAAGATCAGTTACTGGGCTAACGTTAATAACCTGTGGATAAATTTGGACAAGCGTAATTGCGTTGTTTTTGGTCTTGGCATAGCTGGTCTTCTCCAACATCTAAAGACGCAAGCATTCCCCTTTTGAATTCTGCAAGATTATTGGACCAATGGCTTGATAGTGGGTTGAGATGGAATATACATATTGACACGATATCCTCTAAACTAGCGAAAATGTGTTATGAGTAGATAGATACGAGTTCAAATTACATATTAGCTCCTATATATATATATATATATCAATACAAAAATACACTAATCTCATTCTGAGAGGGGGCGGACAAATTTGAATTACAAATTGAGTAGTGAGGAGTTATTTATATCTAGCTGGTCATTTAAAATTACATCGAATTTATTAATTTCTAAACTTATTATTACATATAATATATATATATTCATTCTAGTATTGAAGGTTTTTCCTGTTTGTCCTACATACACTTTTTTACAGTCTGCGCATGTCAACTTGTACATCTCTGAGTTTAATCTATTGTCCGTTTTATCGTTATTGTTTTTTATTGCTTTTTGTATGAAATTGTCTGTTTTGAATGAAATAATATCTCCCTTACTTATTTTAATTAAGTAAGTCCCTACTGCTTTTGAAATTTTACCAATGTATGTGATGAAATTATAACTGTGGGTTCTATTGTTTTGTTTTTTACTCTGGGCTAAATGGGATAGCGTTTTAGATTTCAGTAGTTTTGCTAAAATATTACTAATTAAATCTATTGAAAAGCCGTTATTTGACGCTATAATGTATATTGTAAATAATAAAAGTCCATTTGTAAAGACAAAATTTAAATGTCATATATATATTGTGTTTAATTCTAAATCAAAGTTTTATTTAATCAAAGGAACGTTAATTAGTGTTAATTAGTCTATGAAGCATTAATTGATAAGCAGATAAGCGTGTATAGTTGTGTCTACATGGGTAGATTTGTGGTAAATTGAGAATTCATGTTTTTTAGTTATATGAGTTATAGTTAGATCTAAAAAATTAATAGCTTTGTTTTCTCCTATTTCAATCGTAAATTTGATGTTTGGGTGAATAGTGTTAATGATCAAATTTATTGGGTTTCAACATGTATCTCCTTCGTCGATTATTAATTTAAAATGAAGTTATACGAACGAAATCCTCAAAGTATTACATCTTTTCTGCGTTTCTAGAAGGTGCACATTAAGTACATTCATTATAAAAATTGTAATATAAATTAAGTAAACACTGGTATAAACTGCACTTTTGTCTACTCACTAAAAGCCGACATGTGCATACTTTTACTTTGTTTCACATTACATATCTCTTATTCTCGGTAAATATTTCAATTAAGCGACACAAAGTGAGTATCTAGCTATGTAGCAGAACTTTAGGTAGTAAATTAAATTGTGGTCTGTGTACGCAATAATTTGCAAACATGAGGTCCGACGGAAAAGGTTAGTGTACATATTGCAACAATTTTGGAACACTGTACTTGGCTAATTGGTTAGAGAATTAGTAAATTAGAATTCCCATATGATTATTTAATAAATAATACCAAAACTAATTAGTACATTCCCTACATAATTTAGAGGAACATACATGTACTTTATGTTGAGCATGTAATACATTCACTCTGTTTATTTTACCTTAATTTAACACGTGTTTATTTTCTATTACCCAATGTTTTTCGATTTGTACACTGAATTTACCTGGAATATCAAATAAAGTTAATGGTATGCTATATACAAAACTCTGTTTTAAATAATGTGACAACCCTCTGATTTAACTTTAGGAGAAACTACCGATTCTTATGTGCAGTAGCTCTCCTTATTTATCTTTTTCTACTGGCCTATTTAAATAATGTAAATTATGTTGTTAATATTTTTATTAATGTTTTACTAATATAATTTCGACATGTTCTAGGCTTTGTGTATTATGGAATAAACTTCTTATTATTATTAAAATGCCATTTATCGTATGTTTCCATGATGGGAAGTGACCTTTTTAGTTCTTTAGTCAATCGTTATAGCTTTCATAATTAACTTAGAATTGAAGATTCTCTGTTACGTTTTATAATTCACAGTGCCAGGAATATGTATTCTTAATTAAATAAAGTGCCTTCCGCAAAGCAACCGATGTTTATTTTTAAATATTCAGCTGTTGTGACTGTTCTATATTTTTTGATTGGCCCTGTATAATGGTATTTATTTCTTGATTTAAAATTCGAATGTTATTTATTTATTTAATTTTTGTGTCCTTTGATGTCAACAGTAATGAACATGTGGGTATAAGAATTTGATATGAGAAAACTATCCTTTGCAAGCCTTACTTTTAAACTGATCTGTCACAATTAACTTCTTTTTTAAGTTGATATAACGAGCAATCAAATCCGGAGTTGAAGTAGGTTGTGCATGATAAAACGTATTTCCTTACTTACGCTTTTGTAATATCAACATTACACATACATAACTGTCAACGCTAACATTTAAGCATTAGATATTTGGTTGTCAATGTTGTAAATTAGTTTTTTTGATATAGTTATGTAATTTTAAAATGGTATTCACAATAAATCATAGGATTTTTATGGTTGAAGCATATTTGTGAAATGGACGGAAATTGACGGCAAGAGGCAGTACTCCTTTAACGATTGTTTGTAGGAATTTCAACATAAATTTCCGAATGTTCTTTTCAAATACAACAAATTTCAACATACTCATCGGCGCTGCATTAATCTCCTCAGAGAGACAGATAATATAGATCGTAAAAAAAACTTACACAAGAAGTAATTGAAAACGTTAGAAAAATAATGGATAAAACCCTAGAAACGTCAATTAGGGTACTGTCACAACAAACTAATCTTTCATTTGCACTTGCCAGAAAACATTGAAGAAGGATCTGCACTTATTTCCTTATCGTCTCACTTACTATCAAGAAATCCATTCAGCTGACCATCATCCAATACAAGAATTTTGTCATTGGTTTATAAATAATTTCGATGACGACTTTCTGGACAAAACTTTATTTTCAGATGAAGAATGGTTTCACATTAAAGGGTATCTTAATTCGCAGAATATGAGAATTTGGAGTGCTGAAAAACTCAACAAACCTTATTTTAAAACTGCTGCTTATCCTCAGAAAGTTCGTGTTTGATTTGCCACAAGTAGAACAATTACTGGTCCAATATTCTTTAATGGAATCATAAATACACAAAGATAAGATAGGAAATTTTGATGCCGTTCATTGAACTGCTTAATGTAAATGAGTTATCACTAGGATATTTTCAGCAAGAAGAACCAAGAGGACATACAGTCCAAAATACAATTAACATGATACGTCAATTTTTTGTCAATACTAGCGTACATAGCGATCACAAATTTCCTCCAAGATTTTGCGATTTATTTTTATGGTCTTAAAAGCGTAAAAAAGAGATGTGCAATATGTATTGAGCAAGGTAGTAAATATTGAGCTTAAGAAGCTAGCTCAATTTACAAATGCGTTAGTTAGGAAATACATACGTTTTTTGTACACAGCCTTACGGCAACTTAATTGGACATCGGATTCATTTCGTTTAAAACTTGCTAAAAGTGAATGCTGAATTATTTCACGTATGCAGTTCAAAATGATCGATTTCTTCAGTCGCTTCATAAATTCCAAAAGCAAAAATCACATGACAATCCTGCAAAAATTAAATTGCATATTTGCGAGGTTGATTTATTCAGAGGTATATTTCAATTCAGTGTGCCGAGGTTCGTGCGATATACATAAATTCACTTACCCCGGCTCGTGTTTTATTGCAAAAAGTCGACCGAATGCGTATTCATTTTATTGTGTCTGTGTTTATTTTTAGAATGAGTTACTCTGGCGTAAGTGTAATTTATTCCCGAATGCGGTAAACTATATAAGATAAATATGCATGCCAATTACGATAGTGGTAAGCATGTGATGAAAGTAAACATTCTCAAAAATAATCTGTTTTAAACGGAAGGAATAGAGAAGTAATTGCTTGTTTTTGTTATAAATTATAAATAATTTTATAAAAAGAAAATATGAAAGTGTATGTATATTTGTCAACAATTTCTCAAAGTGAGTGGCATAGGCTCAACATCACAATTAATTATACTGTTTTCATTTTGGTATACAAAAGTACTTCCATAATTAAATAATTCTCTAAAACTACAGATTCCTAGAAAGTAAACACAAAATATTTAGCATAAATATAGCAAAGTTAATTGATAACAAATTCCAAGTAATTTATTAAAAAAATAAAAAGAATTTTCTATCACTCGTCTGTTATTCGCCTCGCTCGCTTCGCTCGCTCGGCTCATAGATCAGACTCATTCGACAAAGGATCACTTACTGACTTGGTACATAAATAACTAGAATGTGTAAATAATTATTGAAACATTTATTGCATAGTAATTATATTATTCAAAAATACTGTTTTTAAAAACTCAGTTTTCAGCTTACTGTTGCCCCGACATTGACATTTCATCTCGTGCATTGGCACGTCACAATAATTATGTTGTTTTCATGTTTACATACACATAACAACTACCTTGCACAACATATTCTGGATACCTTTGAAATTGCAGGTTTTATGTTAACGAGAGTTTTTCTAATGCTTACTTGTTCACATGCTTAGGTATTGTTTCCGAATAACTTGTATGCCTATAAATTAAAATAAATATTTATTTGAAAACACGACAACTCCTGATTACGCTATAATTCTGCACAGTGCATGAGTACTTTTCGGATGCCTTGATAAAAAAATCAATATTCAAGTAAGAAATTAGAACTTAGGGTGCGTACTCATCGGTCGCGTCCTGACGGTTTGCTTTATCCTATACAAATGTAATTCTGTCTGACGTTACACGTCTATTTCGTTGCGGTATAAGTACAATGAAAAGATTGCGTTCTACAAATGTCTAATTTCGAGCGCCCAACTTCCACCACTGACTTTATAATTCATGCATCTATCGGGTTCGAAGGGCATTGTTTTCTTATCACTCCTTCTCTCTTTGTCCCTGTTTTGAACGTTAGGAGGATTCCATTTACCGAGCTTATTGTTCTTTGAGGTTAGAATTGACATGCGATAGCTCTTCATCAATTATTCATAGTGTTTGATTCATTACGTTTCGTTAAAATACTGGGGTTCTCTTTGCATTTCAACCTGAGTCCAAACAATTTACATAATGGTCTTCTTTAGAATGGGTAATAGCTACTTGTAAACAACAGAATGTGTATATATATATATATATTATAACGATATTTATATACTAAAATCACGTGTATAAGAAAAGATAGTACATACTCATATATTTAATTTTATAGTAACTCGAAACTAGGCAACTTGAGATACACAAATTACTATAGAATAACTCAGTCTTAAGTAAGATATTTAAATGTCTAAGGAATTATTAAAAAAAAATCAGAAGTTAATAAATTCCCAAGAATTTTGGGGAAAATTGAATAATAACATTTTAAATAATATTAAAAAATATTTTTATTAGTTATTCAAAGTTAGACAACTTAATATACAAGTCAAAAATAAAAATCAACTTAACCATTAGTGGGCAAAGAAAGAAAGACAAATGGAATTATAAAAGAATTTTTTCACAAGTAAGAGACGCTTAAAACGACGCTCTCAGAAATTAAAAAAGAAAAAAGTTAAATTTTATTATTAAAAGAAATATATTAAATACCTGTGAGTGCAGATCTTTATATCACGATTTCAACAATAACATTATACTAAAATAGTGAAGAAATGTATTATTATAAAGTTCCCGTCGATTAAACTGTATCTATTGATCTACAAGTAAACACTCCAAACTAAATAATTGTGAATATATGTGCTAAATTAAATTATACCAGAAATTAAGAAGAAGTACAACGTAAGGCTCGAGGAATAAGCAGCTCAATTGGAGGAATTGCATTCCAACACAGTATCCAGGACGAAGAGGATCATCAGGGTATAGAAGATCCCAAATACAATTTCGAAGATATAGTCCGCTAAAACAATTCTACAAAGTATTAAAAACTCGAGTTAAGTACTTAAAATTTTATTAACGTTGATTTTAAAAGAATCAGAAATTAGAGAAAAATTATAATTGCAATACAATTATCTATATAATTTAATCTTAAGAATGTACTTTAATTGTAAGAGTTATTCTATGCTAATCGTCATCACAAGTTAATATCTTTAAAGTTGAGTATTAAAGTTTTCCATACATAAGATATAAAAGAATTTTTAGATTAATGTTGATTTTTTTTCTAAACGTAGATTTTATTTACTATAAAAACAAATTATATAAATACCGTTCATGTTTAGTTGATCCCACTATTGCTGAATAGAAACAATCCCATAGTAACATTACACTAGCAGTTTTGTTTATTATATAAAATGTTTGATTGTAACCTTAATTTTTATAAGTTCATGTATCTACTTCGATATATTTTTTATTTATGATTTAACACTGTTTTTCTTTTATACGAAAGTAATCTTCTATACTATAGGAACTCTAACACCATGAAATTACTACATGGAGTCTCATAAATAAATTTAAACTGAGCTAGTAATTATATACGAAGACATTTTAAGCCGGTAAAAAATAATAAACATAACCAAATTTTGTTGCATACATGCATATTTTCCTCGTAATTTTTATTCAAATACTATGAATGTAGTTATAATCTTACTCATGATAATTTGGATACAGTGAGTAAAAATAAATATTGTACAATTTTAAATTATTTCTTACTTTCTCTTATTTTAGTTTACTAATGCTCGTCACGTGTACTTTTTATTACAATATTTAAAAACAACTCGTAAACTAGCGGCATGTTTTATCTCTGATGAAATTATAAATTAACAACGAAAGCTAATGGTATACATTTAAAGAAGTTACTTTTCTGATTTCGCTACTTTATATTATATAAGACAATTAAGAATATCTCTTAGAACATTAAACAATGTATATGAAATGTAAAGTAAATCAGTACAAATTATATTAGCTCATGGAATTTACCATGATGACGACAAGCGGATACATCACTAAGATGCACTGTCGGCTAATAAAGCAGAATATTAGTTCTTCATTTTGTTGAGTATGTATTATAACAGTATGAACTTCTACGACATTTTAGGGTATTCTAAAATGAACAAAATTTAAAAGCTCATCAACTGCACACATTGTCTAGACATTCCCTTTAAGCACATGAAGTCAAATGAAACCGCTGCGCCTCTAACTAATTAAATCATGTTTAATTATCCAAACGTCGACATACGACGTAAAGCCTTAGAACATCTATAAAACCCCAAACGGCCCGGGGATATTCTAATGAAAATTCACAGTTAATAATATGTCATAAAGATATAAAGTGCTACTTGTATTTTCTGAAAAATACAACTTTCTTGCTTAAAGCATTGTTAATGAATAGCGAACATTTTGTGGCAAAAATTATAGCAGGGAAATATAATTATATCTCTAAATTATCTTTCAATTCTGATTGTTTATACTGAATTTAAAATTTGTTTGAACTATTTATTCTTTGGCGGAATAATTTCTATTAAAATGCTATTTCAATATACTTATTTGTTTAAGTTGATAAATAAGAATTATCTATGATAATAATAAACGTAAAAACTGGACTACATGAATGATTGAAGTTGACGTATATCAAATTTTAGTAATTTTCTTTGCTTAGGTTTTAAAGCACTGAGAATTATATTGTCAAATCAGTTGGGTTTGTCATAGCTGTATATACTGGAGATACTGGAGACGCGTTAAGTTCAGTTGCACGTCATCGATGACGTTTACATGTTGTCATAACTGTATTAGAGAAACTAAAAAGGGACTTTGTTAAATTATAATTGAGGGCATTTATTTCATTAGCTTAAATAGAATATTTATAAATTGATCGTAATATACGCATTCATGGCAAATAAACACATAATTTCCGTTTCAATATTAAATTTCTTTATTACATATTTTTAATAGACTAATAGTTCAATTCGGTGTTGACAGATAAATCATATCTGTCAAAAGACGTGCGTTCTATATATTCTTCCTGTCAAATTTTTCATGTTCATTTTTGCTTTGATATAAATTGTTTAAAAACAGTGCTTCTTATAAGTGTATTTACTATTTATTTGCGTCCATTGAATATAATGCCGAAAGGTTTCTGTAAACAGTCGAGGCTTTTTACAAACTTTTCTATAATCATGTGTTAAATTTAATGTGAATAGCGTAAGTATTGCTTATTTTAAATTATATTATGGATACGTAATGAAACATTTAATGTTTTTCGACAATCTAAATCAATATAATAAATAAGTTGAGAAAGACTGTAGTCCTAGAGCATTTCAATTACTAAATGTATTACGTTATAGTTATTGTATTGCGAATAATTTTTTTCTTTGGTTATATCAAATGTCACTGACAGAAATAAAAATAGATCCGGCATCATATACAAGGCGAGTCGTCTTGGATCTAGTATGAAGTGCAACAGAAAATAACGCTTTTCCACCATACATGTCTCTTTTTACGTAAATGATTGAAGTTGACGTTTGTATTGACAATAAGTGATTTCATAACTCCGCAAAAGACAGTTTATCAAATTTGCGTAAGGAACATTTGATATTAAATTCCAGATTATATTTAAAACATCGCATAATTCTAATGGAAGCTTGACTTATTCGTTGGAATCGTGTATTGAACAATTTAATGCAGCGTTTTCCAATGCAAATATTCCTCATGATATTTTTGTCCAACATAAGCGAAGATTGTTGGACCGCTTTCCAACAAAAAACTGTTTTTGTAATAGAAAATCAACAGGCAGACCTTCACTTCTTACACAAGCAGTTGTTGATGATATCCATCATCCAGTTAGGCCAAAGAAGCCATTACGAAAGTTATCAGAACAGAGAGATATGCTAGTAAATAATATAATAAATGCATTTTTGAGGTTAGTTTATGTTTTTTGTAGGAATAAGCACGACTTTCTCAAAAGCATTAAAGAAGAGCCTCCATAAGCATTCAAACAAAGTTTCTTCAATTCATCGATTATATCCTACTGATTTGGAGTCAAGAATAGCTGACTGTAATTGGTTTGATGATAATATAAATAATAATGAGGCATTAGATCTAAGCTTCTTTACTGATGAAGCTTGGTTTCATTTATCGGGGTACGTAAGTTCCCAAAATTCTAGAAGATGGGCAACAGAAAACCCTCACATCTTTGTCACCCATAAAAGTTGGTATATACGTCTTCGAATAATAGGATCAATATTTTGCCATGATACAATCAATGCTGAACGATGTCAAGTCATACTGCAACAATTCTTGGAAAAACTCCATAGCATGATGATGAGTTGGAAAAAGGATTTTTTCATCATGCTCCAGCCCATACTACGCAAAGAACATTAACATTTTTAAGGGAATTTTACAAAGATCGCATTATTAGTCAAAGTAGACGGCCAACAAGATCACCAGATTTGTTGACCCCTCCAGATTACTCTGTATTTGGGAAGATCAAAGACAACATCTACAGGAATAGATTGCATAATTTAGAAGAATTTATGGAAGCAATTGAGGATGAGATTCAGATCATTACATAGGAAGAACTTCAGAATATTTTTGAAAACATGAAGGGAAGAGTTAATTTATGTCTGCATCATCAAGGACACCATTTTCAACATTTTTTGTAAATTGTTTTAAATGTGTGTTATTCACTTAATAAAGAATGTTTATATTTTTGTTATTACAATTATTTTATAAATATAATTTTATAATTCAATCAACTTCAATCATTTACGGACACCCCGTCAATGAGATATTAGGTTAGAAATCTGAAAACCGTTTCCAAAAAATACAAAATCGACTTAAATATTCTTACAATTAATATGTTTATAGGAAAACTTTAGTATGTTAGTATACAAGATATTTAATGTTTGCATTTTAGCAATTCTTTAAACATAATCACGTTTTCCAGATTATACATCCTAAGTGGTAAGATGATCTTATTTATTTGTAACCAATGTATTTTTGTTACCAATGCATCGATGACAACCTACTGAATGGTTCACAATAATAATATTATGTGTTTTCAACAATTATTGACAAGAGTAAGTTATTACCAACTTGACTGTGCTCCATTAGATGTTGCCAAGTCAAGCTCATTTTCAAGCATTTGCGGTTCTCAGATATCCAACATCCATCACCCATCATTCAATGCACACACACTTTACTTATCCTATTTGACAATATTATTAAAAATTGTTAATAAATAGTTATAAAAATGCACTGAAATTGGTGACAATTATATTAAAAAATATAAATTAGAAAATCTACAACTTTTATGCAGCCTGTCACACGGAGAACATATGGTGCTCAACACATGTGTTTGAGTAAGCTGAGCCATTGAAAAAAAAAGTTGGAAGATAGTATGTAGTAGTATTTACGCACTAATTAATTTGCTGTCCGCTAAGTATTTAATGAAATAAAATCTAATTTAATGGGATTAATATTTAAGTAAATGCGGCATACGTGTGCGTGAGAGAATTTACATGTCAACAGTGTCGACGCAATAATACCTCGCATGCAGAGTTTGTCGTATAAATATTGCCCGGTGAACCGAAGAAATCTTGTCACGTAGCAGAGGATGGATAACACAGTAGGGATAGGGGTGGCAAAAAATTAACGACCCTTCCAGTATTTACATTTGCTCGTTTTAATTACACCATAGTATATGCCATGATAATAATTTTTTTTTATCGTAATTCGCGTTGTAAACCAGGCAACTGCCATGTACACTGCCGTAAAATGCGAAATGGCATAAATAATTTTAAACGAGTTGTCACGCATCTGTTTTATATGTGTATATTTATGGAGATAACAGGTTTTCATTTAACATACGTACAACATACATATCTCGTAATAATATTCAAATATGTTATTTTGTTTCATTAATGGATTATTTCGTATAATTGCAGAATGCATAGACGAACTACCGTTAGTGATATTATCGGTGCTCTGCTGTCTATTGATTTATATTTTTTTATTTATGAATATTGAATAATCGTTAAAACTAAATTGAATTGGGTAAACTCGCCTGTAAGCGGTCACCATCCAACAGTCGGTCACTGATTACTTTTTTCAAGAATAATTTAAAATTCCCGCGAATATTAAGCTACTTCACTACACTAAACGCCAAATAAGATGGCGATCGGTGGAAATGCGCTGTAGTCGTTTTTAAAAACGCGTACGCCCACTTACAGAAGACTAGCCAATAATGTCAGACTATATTTGTACCACTACTGCTAATAATGCGCGGACTTACTCCCACCGCTTGCAACATTGAAGGCAACGGCCGACCACTACTATAGACGTCAAATGCTGATTTTGCCTTTGTCAGTCATGGGATTATAAGAAAGTTTCAGTGCTACTTTCGGACCAAAAATTTGAAATTATTGGTTTGCAGAAGATGGCAAACCACCAAAAATAAATATTCTTTGCATATTCCGAGGAGAATATGCAAACGGCGTAAGAAACAGTACAAAATGATGCAAAAGAACGAGAATCTTCCAGAAATTTAAATTTTTCTCGAGCAACACTACAAGACCGGTTCTGTCGTGTTTAAGGAACGAGCTGCCAGCAAGACACGTATAATGGGTCCAGATCCATATTTGAGTGTGGAAAGTGAAAAAAAAAGTAATCGAATGGGTAATTAGACGAAAAAAACATAAGTAAAGGATTAAAAGAGAAAATATAAGAGGAGGAAAATTTGACGAAGAAAAACTGGATAAAGAAAAAGTGGCGAAGAAAACTTAGATGAGCATCCGTAGATATATTCATGAAGCATTTCAAGTATCCCAAAGTACTAGAACAATCTAAGGAACCCAAGCCGAAACCATCCACGAGCGCCATATCTGCCAAAGTATGGGAAACTTGTTATATTGACAGAGAAAGAGAAAAAGAGGAGAAAGAAAAAACGGAAAGGAAATGAATCTGAAGCCAAAAACAACACAACATCGAAGAAAAACGTTCTAAAAAAAAAAAGAAACCAAGAGCCAAACATGCAACTAGCAGAAGCGAAGCAAAACTGCGGTGTCTGCGAAGAAGAATTGTGTACAATAATGGCGAAGAAGTAGGTGACAAAAATGTTCGATGTGACACTTGCCCAAGGTGATTTCACTTAAATTGTACTAAGCTCGTAGGACAATCATATGAAGATGTTGAAACCCAAGATTTATCCTGCCATTTTTACTGACGATAAATAATTTAAGAAGTATGCATTAAGTATTGAATTTTTGTATTTACAATTACCAGGACAGATTTAGATATCTAGTTATTGATCTTCTTCCTCAAGAATTCGTTTCTGTTTCTCGTCAATCAAAAAAGAAAAAAGGTAATTTTTTAATTTATATGACTATGAGAGATTAGTGTTTATTTTTGTTAGTTTATGTATAGAGAATTTATTTTTGGTTTTGTAAACTTATTTAGTGGAAAATATACAATCAGTTATTTTTTATTTATTGATTTTATCCTTTACACACACATTCATATTCTTTGAAAAGACAAAAAACAAAACAAAACAGAACGATTAATATGAGGGCTCGAAAAGTTTATTCGGACCTGGTAAAAATTGACAAAGCCAACAATTCGTGTACTAATGGCTGACTACCGAAGTGTAAATGGTCGACTACTACCAAATATGTTCGTTTTCAAATGAATCAAAAAAGAAAAAAGTATGCTTCATCCTAAACATTCTCTATCTTACTCATACCGTAACTGAATATATTTGTTTCACTCTCACGAATAAATCTTTAACATAATATGAGACGCCTTAATGCTATTAAATCTAAATTTTGACGATCCTCAAAAAAGACCGACTACTGGCGAATTCACCTTATAGTTATTTCTTTAAAAACACAATCAATTTAACATACTTTCATCATTTTTTATAAATAAAATTTTTGAAAATTACAATATGTTGGGTTAAGATATGCTAAATTTATTTACACAAAATCGGCTTTCATCATCATTTATGATATAGCAGAGATGTTAGCTTTAGCATGTCCTCTCGCTTTATTTCTTCATTTTCAAATATTAACCAATATTTGGAAATGTTATAATTTGAAGATTTTATATCAAATTAACCATAATAGAATTACACGTATGGCTAAAATGAGAGAAAAATTAAAATTGAAACTTTTGATATACTGAAGGGTTCAAGTAATATATAATGTACCTTGAGTTTCTGAATTTTTTACTTTGTAAAACTACTTTACATGTAAAAAAATAAAACCTCTATTTCATAACATAGGAATATTCCTGATCGCGACTTTTGTAAATGTCCTGGTATCAATACTTATAGTTTTTCTTATCCCGAAGTAGGTGTAGCTATGAGGAAACTGAATAATAAGATAACAGCAGGTCCAGATGGTATATCGAACTTCTCGATGCGTGACTACAGCTCTCTGTAGGTGTTTCGTTTGACCGTCATCTTTATTATTAACAGCTAGCTTCCGACTTATCAAAATATACAAAAGTGTAAAGAACTAACGGTCAATTCTATCTCTAACAACTTCGCTAAGGTCTTTGAGATAGTGCTGCATTGCCGAATTTACCCACTTATCAATATCTTCATTGCCAATGAACAACATGTGTTGTTCTTGGGCAAGAGGGCAACTATTACAAATCTTGCCAACTTCAGTCAATATGCTTTTGATAGATTTGATACCTGCGGCCAATTCAATACAATATATACTGACTTCTCTAAGGCATTTAATTAACCACATTGATCAGAAATTATTACCTTCAGTAAATTACACGTCATATTTATACAGTGCACCATCTGAAGTTCGGTAAGGGTGAAATATCGGTCCGTAACTGTTTCTAATATTCATTAACGATCTCATCACGGAGATTTAATGTGACAAGTGTGTGTTCGTTGATCCTTGGATCCGTCTCATCAAATGCCGACTGCCTACACTTATAAGACCAACTGGACAAAATTGCCGAATGGTAATACACAACTCTGCAACAACCTCACCTTAAACACTGACAAATATTGCATCGTAACATTCACCAGAAAGATAGATATCATTTTCTTTTAACTTTCAATCAAAAACCAAAGAACTAGGTATTTATTTTGGCTGCTCTGTTACTTTTGCCAAACATAGGAATCACAATGTTTCTTATGCCGTGAAAATGTTGGGATTTGTAATTAGAAATTCGGCACATTTCCAGGTGGATACTGTTAAGTTTCTTGACTTAACCTTCGTGGACTATGGTTCCATAATATGGACTCCATTTTACTCTACGCATGAATTACTTGTAGGAACGGTACAGAGGAAGTTGTAATTTTTTTACATCAGAGAGCAAGATACTTACTCTTGCATGGGGTACAGCTACGAATATGACTTCTACCTCAATCATAGTTTGAAGTGATTAAAGATAAACTAGATAAGAATTAATACACCTAGGAATTAATACATTCAATCTCCTTTGACCATATTTATTAATAATATCTGGAACCACAAATTTACCACTTTCCCCTACTCACTCTATTTTCATATTCACGACACACCAGTGGATAAAATCTTCTATCAAAGTAACTGATTAATAAAATGCCGAATATAAACAGCTTTCTTATTGCAAGGAGACCATCTGAATGGTACATTGAACACGTTTCTAAATTTCTATTGAGATTTTTTACAATTATAAGGTAGTTCAATGCTTATCCCCAGATTCCTTTATGTAGTAGTTCTTCAACCCATTTGATACATTTCCATGATTTTGCTGGCTAGGAATGTAGATGTTCTTATCGAACCCAGTCTTTGATGCGGCCCTAGGTCGTGCTATTTAGTGCCCCCAGGTTTTTTTATGATTCGATTCCGGCAAATTCATCAGCTTTTCGTTGCCCTCGATTAGTCTGTGTCCTGGCATCTAGCTTAGTTTCACCTTATTCTGGTACGCTAGTATTGCTAATTCTTCGAGACACTGTCATAAATGATCAGCATAAATTAACATTGGAAATTAAGAAGAGCAGAACAAAAACTTCCCTGCGATATCCATGACTTAATATAAGCTTAATCGGGTCAGATAAAATATCACATAAATAAAAACAAAATAGATTTATCTTGCATTCTACTTTCCGGTCTTAATAGAAATACCTAAAAAGAACTAAGAGAGCAATTTTGATGTGATTGTTTACAAACTCGAGAATAAACGACCCAATCAGACGAAACATACTTTTTCGCGTTTATCTTCGGGCTCATCTCCTTGTAGATACATAATGTAAAGACGTGTTTCTATAGTTCATTTATGTATAAACGTACGAATAAATGAGCCGGTCAAATTACCTCAATTATTTATACGTCGTCCTCGGATATGCTATGTGCCGTCTTCGCGTTACAATCTTGGAAATTTCTTAATTTGGTAACTTGATACATAAATGCAAACGAGCCTGTATGTAAGTATATAGCGCATGGGATATATTTAATAGGAATCGGTGAATAAAATTATACCACATCCTTATTTCACATTTATCATGTCATACGAACAATACCTTGCAATTATTGTTATCAGAAATGATGTTTTCGTTATCTACACTGATTATGTTTTATGGCCTGTATTCCATTTATTTAGAATTATATTTAGATGCTTTAGGAATCAATAAGATATTTAAAACAACGTGGTGCAACAACAACCGGGTGAGTCATTAGTAGTCGCTTCTTTGATTGCTCTTTGTGTTTTAAATGAAATAAAAAACAATTAGTGGAAGGTTCATGGTTATATGGGGCGCATATTCTAAAAATACTGTAAGATCTGACGCACTTCCGGTTTCAACGGAAATGCATGAAATTTAATTTTTTGAAATGACTAACTATGTATAATTTTGGATTTTCTAGTACCCGTTTAAATTGCCTATATAACTGTTTTTTCTTTTTCAAAATTGAGCCATTAGTTTTTGAGTTATTAATTTTTTTTCGAACTTCTTGACGAAAATACGTGTTCAGAAAAAAAAACTATATTTTCATTGTTTTTAAAAGTAAAAACATTAACTTTTAGCGCTTGTAGTTCTTTAATTGACCAATAATTGCTCCTATAGTGATTATATCAGAAATTACAAAAGATAGGTATAGGACATTGTTAACAAAAATAAAAGAGAATAAAAAAAGGAACAAAATGCCTCAATAAAATACTGGGTGTTCCATTTCAAAAAAAATAAGTTTTTAGTATGTGAAAATTTCAGGAAGTAGGCTTTGAAAAAACAAAGTTTTTTGAGGTGTTGTCGAATGCAACTTATACCACATGATGCAGAATTTTCTTGGCTACAAGTACCACTAAAGTTAATATTTTTACTTTTAAAAGCAATGTGAAAATGATTTTTTTCCTGAACGCGTATTTTGGTCAAATATTTCCAAAAAAAAATTAATAACTCAAAATCTATTGGTTCAATTTTTAAAAAGAAAAAAACAGTTGACCAAATATATGAATGAGTCATTAAACAAAATTAAGTTCCTTTCATTTCCGGTGAAACCGGAAGTGCGTCAGAGTTTAAAGTATTTTTACAATATGCACCACAAGCAACCATGAATCTTCTACTAAGTGTTTTTTCTTTTATTTAAAACACAAAAGAGCAATCAACGAAGCGGCTACTAATGACTCACCCTGTATATTGTTAAGGGGGGTTTCATTATTTAACCTCGACCATGAAATATAAAATACTAAAGAAAAAAAAAAGTAGATTATTAATTTCTTTTGGAACAGATTTTTATTCATTCCATCACCTCGGCAATTCGAATGTACACAGCAGGAAAGCAGACAGTTTCAGTATCTAACGATCTTATTTATTATATTATTAATAAGTATAAACAACCCTGGATTATACTTTAAATTACAATTAAATTATTAAATTGATATGACATACTAAAAAATTATGTTTTAATATGCGTTCTCTCAAATTTTAAATTTGTGGCTTTGAAATGTTCAAATAAAATAACTTCGACAGATAAATAAAGGATCGAACTACCCTTAGATGTAGAGGGCTGTGTGATTCGGACTCTACAATGAAATGGCTCCTTCGGTTATGTACGGGTGATGTTGCCTGTTCTAGTATAATATAGTAGGTCTGTTTTCCACTGTTATCGTCGATGCTATTTAAATGCTTCAAAACTTGAATTTTCAAATTATTTAAAAACTTCTTGGACTTTCTTAGTGAAGCTGGCTGTTTATTGAATAGGTATTTGCTACTAAAATTGCAATCTACACTATAATAACGACTATGCGCCTCTTTAAAAAAAACATTGTCGAATTGTTATTTTCCATGGATATAAAAGTCATTAAGTCATTCTTGAATGGAAGAAAGATTATTAATGAAACTTCTTTATTTATAATGTTAGGTATTCTTACGACAGCATATAATGCTGAAGAAAGTTTGCTTGAGAGACCATCAATATGGGCTCTCCAAGTCAGCCTAGTATCAACAGTTTTGCAGGCCCTGAATTTCTGGAGTTATGCTTTTTAAGATGCGAATGGTAGCTGGATTTTTTAGTCCTTATTGAATGATAGACAAGTCGAAGAAAACCAAGCGGAAGCTTTATTTAATTTCAATTTCAAATTTCAAATTTGCATGACTCAAAATGTAGTGTAGAAGTTATGTATATGCAGAAGAAGTCACATTTCTTATTTCTGCTGTCAAAGTATGATGTTAATATTTGTAAGACTGATCAGTCAGATTATTATGTAATATTATAATAAAATTGTACTCTACTCTATTAAACGAAATTAAGTAAGAAGATAATTTTAAAATACTGAATTATTTCATATAAAAGTGAATGCAGAAAATTCGCAAACAAAAAAGAGGTGATATAGTTGGATTTTTAATACCATTGACCGTTTTAAATGTGTTGTTAGTTTAATAATAATTTTAAATACCAGATGTGAATCTTTTGCCATACATCTTGACAAAATGCCTCATCAATGTCATCTAACACTATACAGGCTGTCCCAGAAATAAAAAGACGGAGTAGCAGGTATGTAAAGTCCGAACAGAAACAGGCCCAAATATACCGCAATAACGAAGAAATTAAAAATTTAATTTTCTATGTTGTTTTTTTAGATAAAAAAATGACACAGAATGTATGTTTATAAATACACGAAAGAATGCTCATTTGTAAATAGAAACGAACACGCATTCATAGAATAATACGCTTTTATTTGTATAAAACGGCAAAAAAACGTTAAATCGTACTCATTCATATAAAACATATTTTTTTGCCCGATGCGTCTAGATAACGCAGCTATGTAGTCGGTTGGTGACTCAGATGGGCGACGCACTTTATTGCAGTCAATAAAAGATTGTTTTTATTTTTAAAATAGGAAGGTTGTTGCTCTTGAATGTGTTTATAGTCGGAAAAAGTTGATTTTATTATTTTAGAATATTCAATAAATCGTAGTAAATATCAAGAATGTAATTATTTTATTTTAGCAGGTGTAAAATTAAAGTAATTAATGGTTTAATATTTATTATGAAGTATCTATTCCTCCTCCACTTTTTAACACAAGTAATATGGTGGTCCTGAAAAGGACCGATTGTGAAAGTGAAGCAGGTGGATATTTAGTCCAGGGTCGGCGTAAGGCCAATTGAATTCTATATTATTTCTTTTCAGCCGTCTGCGCACGAATAAAGACTTGATATTTTGAGGATACGTTTTTACACAATCTAGCTTCCGATTTCTGCTACTCTGCCTTTTTATTTCTGGGACAGCCTGTATACTATGTGTGGCAATAGTACATAGGTGGTTGATACTTGTTAATTGTAAAATGTTTGATTATGATTGAAATTGACAATGACATTGTGAATAAAACAATACATTTATACGCTATTTTAAAAATAACTTAATACCCCTAGCACAATAACTAAGTACAGACGATATATTTTACTTCTTGCAGGATAATGACCTCGAACATAAATCAGTCCTTGTACGCAATTAACTGCCTAAACTATAACTGCCCTAAATTAACGGAATCGCTCCAGAAAGCCCGTATCTTAACTCGAGTAAGTATCTGTGGAGACATTTAAACTGACAAATATACTTAAATCACAATGTATAAATAAGAAAGAAGAACTTTGAATGAATGATTCAAAGGAGGCCCATTAATTCTTTTTCCTTCGGAAATTACGAAAGAAATACGATTTGTACTAGTCATAGTTTACTAAATTCCAAAAATACTAACCGAGTTAGAATTATTATTTAATAAGATTTAAAAGACGTATATAAGACAAACAGTATTCCATATATACAATAAGTGATGCAATACGAAGAGTAATAATTAGGGAGCCGACACGAACGGTTGATGACTCATCACCAATGGGCGCACTATTGAAATGTTGTATTTTTAAAGAGATTTTAATTTTATTTATATAATTGGATAACAAGTGGCTGGTGATCTATAAAATACAAAATAATCTTTTATTTCAGCGTATTTAGCATACACAATTGCCGCAATGTTATTAACCCATTAGGTACCGGTACTAGAAATAATTGCAAAACAATTCAAATTTTTATTTACAATTAGTTTACCGACATTAACAAAGAGTTTTATATAAAAATAAAAATTAAAATAATTTTTCTAATATTTTTTTTAAAGTGTCCTATATATAGGACACCGGGACCACGTAATGCACAAAATCAATAATTATTTCGTATGATACGGCTGGAAACATTCAACGCACAACGTGATATCGCATTTGGAGCAATATGTCAATGGCTTTTTCTGACATCCTGTATACTGGCACCTTCTCTGGTTGCTTCTACGTTGAATCCAGTGATTTTTTTCGTCGTATCTAACGTCGAGAACTACTCCTGCAGCATGCGTCTTTCGTTTAGATCCGTTACAATTGAGTTTTAGATATGGGACAGCAACTGATCTTCTGAAGTCCAAACAACTGATGGACTGTGCCCCGTGTAAAATCCTATATAAAATCCACGCATTGGTAAGGGCCATGTCTATCATACGAGTGAATATTGGCCAGTACCGTTTTTTTCCTCGAATTTGAATTGCGTATTTCCCCACTAGCCAGTCTTGGTGATCAACTCCTCCCATATGCTGGTTATAGGATTTGATGAGATTTGGTTGAGGCACATTTAGTTTTGCCTTACTGGCACTACTCCAACGACTCGCTCGTCCCATTGGCTCAATATCGTCGTGGTTGGTACCCATAATGACACATTTATTGTCATTCCACTTTACCAGCAAAATCTCACCTTGTTCATCAAATCTATAATCGTAAGAGCCGCGTTGTTCTTTTTCTAACTGCTTCGAAGATTTTAGTGGGCATTTTTCTGTGCGGTTCTCGCGTATTGTACCAGTGGCTCTAAACCCTACATTTTTTAAATGAATCAACAAGTCACGATTGGTGAAAAAATTATCAAAATATACCACGTGATCTTGGGGTACTGCAACGCATTCCAAAAGACTGGTGACGACTTTAGATCCTAAGTTCAGTCCACCGGTATCGTCTGTCATACTCTTTCCCGTATATACAGAGAAATTATAGCAGTAGCCACTGGAACTGCATAGCGCCCAAAATTTATAACCAAATCTAATTGGCTTACCACGTATAAATTGTTTTAATCGATTATGTCCGTAATACTTAACGATCATCTCATCAATGGAAAGGTTTGTGGTAAAGACTCCCCACTGCTGAAAGGCTTTGTTAATTTTTTGAATTAGAGGACGAACTTTGAAACATTTATCTGCATGGTCTGTCTCATCGTTATTGGCAAAATGTAGCACTGATTTTATTTTCAAGAAGGTATTTCTTGACATTGCTTTTTGCACAATTGGTACGCCCACATCTTCATCAGTTGCCCAAAACAATTTTTCAGAAGGAAGGGTATGGTACCCCGAAAGCAGTAATATGCCAATAAAAGTTTTAAGGTCGTCAATTGTGATATCAAAATTTAAATCGTTTTTAGCACTTTTTGCATAGCGAATTGTTTCACAACGAATATGTTGATAGAATTCGTCATCCAAAAATTTTTCAAATAATTGAAGCGGTGTAAATTCAGCAAGTTTTTCATATAATCTTTCAACCTTGGTCTCCTCAGACTCGCCAGCTTGTGACACGTTTCTGTAAATAGGACTTTTCTTTATCCATTTTGGTGCAATGTCGGTTAGTTTTCTTTTCTTTGATCCTCTTCTACTACCACTAGTACCTGCTGCAACTTCTTCACCTTTTTCATTTTCAGGTCTCTCGCCTTCAACTTCAACAGTTTCAATTTTATCAGCTTCTTCAGATTGAATGTGCACTTCTAAAGTACCGGGAATATCATTTATTTCTACCAGACCTAAATTATCATCATCTCCTTCGTCTTCGTCACTCAGAGAATTGGATTCTGGAGGAACTACAACCACATCTATGGAATCTACATTTTCCATGTCATGCCAAAACTCTTCTCGCTCAAATTCCGCTTCTAGATCGGCCAACGTTAGAAATTTTTTTGTTGCCATCTATGCACAAATAATCATAAAGAACCTTTTCTATTTTATAATTTGAACTCACCTTGAGTTATTCAGCGGATTCAGCGGTACCTTGGAAGATTAGATTGCCTTTTAGGAACACAAAACATAACCCACTTTCATGCAAGTAAGTTGTCTAGACTTGTCAAAACGTGAGTACAGCGCGCGCACACCGTGATCAGTTTTCCTTTCAGGGTACCGGTGTCCTAAATATAGGACACCCATGTTTTTTGAGAAAAATCTAATTTATGAATGTACCAGTAGACAAAATTGTAACGTAATAATTATCTTACATAAGTAAAGAAGCTGTTCACGAGGTAAAATTTATGTCATGAATTTATTTGTTCTAATTATATGATTTAACGCACTGGCATGCAGAATGGCGGAATATCTTACAGAATTAAAAAAATTACAGCATCAGTAAAGTTGCTGATTTTGTGAAGAAAAAATTAAATATATATTCAGAATAGGTACATGTTGATCCTACGGTAGGCCGTTTTTATTATTATTAACGAGATTTCTTAAAAAAAAAATGTAAGTCAGTTGTCCTATATATATGACACCGGCACGTAATGGGTTAAATCTGGATTTCTATTAAAAACTGTGTCTAACTTTTGCCGAAGGCCACATCCGAAGTCACTTGAAATTATTAATAGCCCATATATAATGTGGTTAATCCATCTTTTAATTTGAGATTTTGATTTTCAAAATATGTGATTAGTTTAGGCAAATTTCCAAAGTGTTTCTGAAGGAATAACAACTGATTTTAAAATTTGGGATTTCTGTTAGTTCCTTGCACTCAGAAATACTTCGAGCAGCGTCATTTAAACATGTAACGAAATTTTGTAAACTATCGAAATTCTCTGCATAAAAACTATTTCTGTGTATGTTTTAGCAAAGCTAAGTGATTTTTTTTAAAGACTTTGTAATAAATTTCGGAATCACTGACATTTCATTTTCATATCAGAAAAAGTAACATAAACAACGTTTTAGATCTAAATAAATGATAACTGAAAATGTACGCGTATGTTATTGAAACTAAACGAAATCCAGTGCACACTTACGTCTAGATAATTGGGAGAAGTCGATTCAATAAACCGGTATTAAACAGACTATTACAAAAATTACGAAGTACGTAATTAACAGTCAAAACAATGAAAAAACGAAACTAACGTAAGTATGAATGAAACTTTTACTTTTCTTGCGAAATATAAGGTAAATATAATGAATTTTAAAAACCCCTGACGCTCCTATCTACGACGATGAAAAAAAGAATTTTACTCATAAATTCCTTACTTTATGGGCATTTCTTGCTCTCATTGTCGGGCACTTCTCGGGCGAAAACAAATGTTGAAGTTAACCATATGAATTAGTGCTATTCAGTAAGCGTGTGTTGTTTACATTATTTCTTTGCTCCGTTGTAACTCCGTCGCAGTTTAAACCGGTCATGTCCGCACCCTAGTCATTACAAAAGAAAATGTATTAAACCTCAGAAACAAGTGCGAGTCGAGTGTTGTGAGTGAGAGGTTTTTGGAGCTCTGTCGTGAAGATTCTACGAGTATTTGCGACCGTAATGTTACTGTAGATAAAATATGGGTTCAAACTCTATCTGCCGGGAGTCATGGCCACAGGAATTTTGCTGGCTAATTATGAAAAAAGACAAGGAAAACTGAGCGCTGGTCTGTTGATTTTTCACAACAACGCTCCGTTTAACATAGCACGTGTTTCGATGGCTGTTGTGCGAGAATGCTGTTTCAAAGAAATCAACCACCCACATCATAGTCCCCAACTGGCCCCTAGTGATTATTACCTGTTCCCAAATTTAAAAAAGATTTTCGTGGAAAACGATTTGCCGACGATAAAGATCTCAAGGCGGCAATAAATGCACATTTTACCGATAAGGAGGAAAGTGGTAATTAACTTTTTAATACCCTGTATCTAAACGTTAATTCCAAGATGTAATAAATGCATTGAGGTTACAGGAAATTACATTGAAAAATTAATTACATTTTAGTTGCATTGCTTTTAATACTGATACCGAGAATACATTGAACGATCCTCGTATATTGATGTCAGCCAATAGATATTACGCTTTAGTGCAAGAACAAAGAGTATTTTCAGCAGTTTCGTAGTAATGTGTTCATGATTCTTAATGTTTGAATATCCCCGCATATTTATTTATTTAAATCCATCCAAAATTCTTATCTAAACCAGGCGGGTTTCTTCTAAGCAGCTCCTTTAGGAATATAAATACCTAAGAAAAACTAATTCAATAAAGCATTAAATTAATTAACGGAGATATTTAGTATAGCATCACTAGAATATCGACTACAAAATATCTAGTGCCTTTATAACGCGAAAGTAATAAAAACATATTAAAACAATATTGTGTAATATTAGAAATACCCGCACAATAATAATAAAATAATGTAACAAAGACAAGCGACTTGCACACTGTTACAAAAAGCTCTATTAAATCGCTCAATCATGCGCTGCATCGGGAAAGATTGTAACCAGTGACCGGACGAATATATTCCTCCGATATGAGACTTTAAGTCTTTCAAGAAGTTGCTGTCCTTGAACTTCTCTACTTTCGATTTTAAATAAAACACAAGTCTTGTTTTTCTTCGTTCCATCTCCGGTTCTCTTTCTTTTACTTCTCGTACGCCAGTAATTCAAAGACGAATGAGATGAACGTGTGTAGAAAATTATTCACGAAAACAACGAATAGGTATATGAAATATAATTAAAACGATTTGAGTCGAGTTTATCTTTAATTCTTATGACCAACAGTAAAAATTTAAACCAGTTGGTAAACACGATCATCTACATAATTAAATGCTGCACGATAATCTTCCACGAAATTCGCTGTGGTCTGGTGGTCTGTGGCACTTAACTTTAATGTCTTTATTTTTGCGTTTAACGAACTTGGCGATAGGTTTTAGACGCGGTACCGTGTTGGCTTGCAGTAATTCTGTTTATTCAAGGTATGTTCACATCTGACTTAGTCATTGCAATTATAATGTTTGTATAAATTAAAATGGAATGTTAAACTAACATGCTTTTCATATCTTGAAAATTATAAATTTTGAGTTTGATTATTCGTTTAATAATCTAATTAAATATCATGACTTCAAACAAATACGAGTATAATATATTATTTCTTTTTAATGTCAATTGATCTTTTTGGAAAAGAATTGCCTTTTATTACAACTGCGCATAGTGGGAAGAATCGCGATTTTAAACGAAACTACTATTTAAGTAAGAGAAACATAAGGTCTTACTAAAAGAATTACAAAACATTAATGATCACATTTAATATACAAAAACTATATAGAACAGTAAAAAAAAAATAAATTAAAATAACTATAAAGACAAGAATTAATAATCTAGTCTAAAATATAAAATTCTCGTGTCACAGTGTTTGTCACAAAACTCCTCCGAAACGGCTTGACCGATTCTTATAAAATTTTATGTGTATATTCAGCAGGTCTGAGAATAGGACATAAACTATTTTTCATACCCCTAAGTGATAAGGGTGGTCCACCCTAAATAATTTTTGTTTGTTTTTTTGGACAAAATTTCGTATTTTATTTTTTTTATGATTCGGCATTAAAAAATACATACAACTCTAAATTTTCACCCTTCCACCACCAATCCCTATTTTTCAATAGCGATATTAGTACTTTAATAATGTTCTACTCTTGGCGGTCGATAATTGATCAGTTACCACTCGATCAGTTATTCTCGCCAGACATCTACCGGTGTCACTTCTCACCCCGTAAACAGCACAGAGTAGGGATGAGAACGAAGCGTGTCTCCTGTCTTTCTCACACAATAAGCTTTCTCTCACTCACTAAAGTTTAGGACCTAAACCGTTTTCGGTCATTATTATTGATTGTGCGTCGGTCGTAACAGTGACGCTTATACTTATCATATTACTTTCTCAATGCAACTCTCATATTAAGTATATTCTCATCAAGGCCAAACGATGTCTGTTTGTGGCTTAGATTTGGGCACACCGTGTTTCTCACACGGACAATTATACGTGGCATTTTCTCGCGTGGGTAAACCATGCAGTTTGTTTGTGTTGGCTAAAGATGGACTCACTAAAAATATCGTACACTCCATTGCACTAAGAGACTAATAAAAAAAATGTTTAATTGTCATTATTTGTGATAGAGATGTAATTAGAAATTTATTAGTTAAGATAATAAAAGTACAATGAATTTAAAAAATGAATGTTTGGTGTTTTGTTATTCTTATAGGCCGTCATCGTTCACAGTGCTCCATCCCTCTTTCAGTCATATACCGCATTTCCACACACTTACAATAAGTTACATATTTTTTATTAGACAAACAAAATATTCACTAGAAATAATTTATATGGCAAAACAACGTTTGCCGGGTCAGCTAGTATATACATAAAAGAATGAATTTTAGCACATTAATATTTGAAAAATATACAGACAAAATCAATTCCTCTTCCTCTTCGTATGCTTTTTCTGTTCCTCCTCATTCTCGTTATTTCCCTTATTTTCATTGGTATCAATTTCAAATTTGATTAACTCAAATGCATTTTGTGCTAGTTGCCTTATATGAAGTTATTAAACTGTTCACAAATACCAAATAACAGGATATGATGTAAAAACAAGCAGATGTAAGAGATGTCTTGTTGTGTATCTTATACAGGTTCAAACGTTTTCAAACTCCATCACATCATGCATAAACATACGTGAGGTGTACACTGTAAATATGACGGTTCGAAGCCTAGTAGTTTTTAGTAACCAGCCAGTCCGTTTGGGACAAGAATCCCTAGAATATGCTGATTGGTCGGATCGACCAATTGAAGTGATAACACCTCAACAAATTTCAATTATTGAAAGTTTAGTGCTAGAAGATCGCCGTTTGAAAGTGAATAAATTACCATTTGGGTATGAATAAAATTAGTGCTGGATGGGTACCGCGACTTTTTTCTGTTCTCCAACGTGAACGTCGCACAGTGGTCTGAAACGCCCGAAAAGCTGGTCAAAACTCGAAAAAGGTTCGGATTTGGCTGAAAATCAGTATGCTTTAGTTTTTTTACTTTCTGATTGTAGATTTGAGGTAAGAATGGTAAATTGCAAAATGGGGAGTTTTAAATTGCCAGTTTTATGTTCAAAAATACGATAAAATAATATAAAATTTGGCTTAATAAATTTTGTGTTGTTTCTCATTATACTTTTTGTAATTATACTTACGATAAAGACAATAACAATTATGATAACAATAATAATAATGATAATAATGATAATAATTATGATTATTTTTTGGTAATTGCACTTTAAATAATTCAAAGTGACTTCTTCTAAGTTACTATTTGGTTCGGATCGTGCGCATATTAAATCTCTTCAAGATTAATTAAAAATATGTAATTATTATGTGACATATACATGTGACGCGTCACATCTATAGGGCCGCGCAACCAAATACAAATAAATCAATTGCGAGGAGAATCGCAGAAAGTCGCACCTGAATTTTCGATTTTCTAGTTAGTTAGACATTCATCTGGGAAATGAATCAGCGAACAACGCGGAGTCTCGCGGAAACATAACTTTTTTGATAATTTCGGAAAATTTTTAATAACAAATTATAAAAAATTGTTTAAAAAAAGTAAAGTGTCAAAACATTATACCAATCTTCAGGCGCATCCTCCATCTTCTTGTTGAAGATATTTGCACGTTCACGAATTTTTGTGTGCACTTCAAATGTTGTTTTTCTCGTTTATTGTTGAACGTTGCACGTAGCAAGTTTTGACAACCGCGACTTTCACACACAACTACACGTTCCGTAGGCGCGCCATCTATCTGCTATTCGAGAAATAGACGCGCAGGCACCTCGTTTATCGACTACCACACACGAAACTATTTGAAAAAAGAAATGTTTTTTTAGGTTTTGACCAACTTTTTGGATGTTTCAGACCACTGTGCGTCGAGTCGAATGTGCGCAGTCGTTTTTAAACATATGTGGAGACGACCCAAAACCGATTTTGTCACAAGGGATGAAACAATGGTTCTGTTTTACGATCCTCTATCGAAAAGGGAGTCCATGGAGTGGCGGCGACCTGATGAACCTCGTCCCAGAAAGGCGAAAGTCGTTCAATCGACGAAAAAGGTGATGGCCAAAATATTCTGGGATTGTGAGGGCATTTTGCTAATTAACTTTAAAGGGCGCAATTCAAGTATGAACGGCACATATTATGCGTATTTATTGCATAAATTAAGGGACAGTATTCGTGCAAAACGTCGTGAAAAATTGACAAAAGGTGTGAGATTATAGCAAGACAATACTCCCGTCCATACTACCGCCATTTCACAAGCTGCCATCCGCGAATGCGGCTTTCAAGAATTGGAACATCCACCGTATAGTCCGGATATGGCACCTTGTAATTTTTTGTTTGTTTTCTAATTTAAAAAAGACCTTAGGGGATGTAGCTTTAAGGACGACAGTGAGTTGCAAGCAGCTGTTATAGAACATTTTGATGGAAAAACTTCAATTTATTTTTACAAGGGTATGGAATAATTAATTAATCGTTGTAATAAATGTATAAAAGTTAAGGGAGATTACACTGACAAATAAAAATTCTTATATTGTTCCAAGGTTCTTTTTTGTATATCAGGCTGACAATTTATGACACCTGCCTCGTACGAAAAGGCAAAGGCAAAAGTATTAATGACTTGAGAGTCGTAAATAAAAATTTGTTAAACAGTTGGCATTCTAAACCAACCACTTTCTTGGACAAAGTAATCTACTAGTAGAACTTTTTTACTTTCTTATTCGTAGTATAAGGAAGTATTGTGACGACGAAAATTTTCAACCTCCAGATTTTTGCAGATGTCCATATTTTAAAGTGCCCTGATGTCGAAGAAGTGGTTTCAGCAGCCTCTCTGTGTGGGTGCCTAATGCTCGCTATTTATCTCAGTTCTGTGTTTGCAAAATAGATTGGTGACCAAGACAATGATCATGACCAGTTAGTAACGTTATTACCGCGAGGGGTTGAAGACTTTGGTCCAGTCACCCCATTTGGTATTGGTTTTGCAGAAGCTTTGGTTCGGTAGAAATTTAGTGGTGTGTGATGTATGTAATAGATCAGGTGTTCTCCCTATCGGGATTGGACAAAGGCGTTACTGTGCGCGTGCGTGCGTGTGTCATTGTGTGACTACAATAGCGGCCAAACGGTTAAGCTATCAATACTAAACTTTATAGTTGAGTATAATCTTCCTTTTGAAATCTGATTAGATTTTCAGTAAAATTGGTGGAACGAAAGTAGTAGTCTACTTCAGTGAAAAAGTCAAAATTTACCAACACCCCATCAAATACTAAGTTTAGACATATTTCTGAAAAATAATAAAAGTACTAAAAAATGAATTTTTGGAAGATTTTATAAAAAAGTTTTTTGAAATTTCTACCGAAGGCAGGTATTTTTCTTACACATGAACTATAGAATTTTTGGGAAATAAAATAGGAACATCCTAGAGAGTCTTAAAAGAGTTCGTTAAAGATAGTTTTATGGTGCCTTTTTCAAAATATTATCGACGCTAGTGATGGGGAAACTATTCATATGCATTTTACTTTCTTATACGTAGCATAAGCAAGTAAAGTAGTAGTATTGTGATTGCAGATGTCCATGTTCTGAAGTACCCTGCTACCGAAAATGTCGTTTTTAAAAAATGTTTCTCTCTGTGTGTGACCACGATAGCTGTCAAACGCCTTAAGCTATCAATTCCAAATTTTATATTTGGGAGTATAATCTCCGTCTTAGGGTCTGCTAAGATTTTCAGTAAAATCGACAGACCGGAAGTTGTATATTACCAATATTTCGTCAACTACTAAGTTTGAACAAATTTACAAAGAATTCAAAGGTACTCAAAAGATAATTTGAAAAAAAGTATCAATGAAGTTTTTCGAAATTTCTGCTGGAAGTAGGTTTTTTGCTCTTATCGAAAACCAGTTTCTTGCGAATATCACGCAAGTCATGCTTTCTAGGCAGATACATTATGAGTATAAAAGACTTTCAATAAACAACTTTCAAAAAAAAATATTCTAAGAATTCGGACCGGAAGTGAGACTTTTTTACTCTTACCGAAAAGCATTTTTTTTTTAATTTCGTAAATTATCCATTCAATTAATTAATTAAATATCTAGGCACGACCCTGGTGGTAGTAGTAATGAAGGAAGACGTGTCCAAGTTGCCGATTTAATAACAAAAATTTCTAAATCGTAATGCGTAAGTCAATTACAAACACCCATTACTACAGATATAAGTAATAAACCAAGTTCAAATTGAAATGAAATATTTGCATGTCCACATTAATTTACCGTTAATGGCGACTAATTGAACTTTCCTGTATACTGTAGTTCAAAAAGTTTATACACTCACTCATGACATTACACCTAAAATACCAAGGTGACACTCATAAATATAATAAGATGACTGGTCTCTTTTTACGACACACACACACAGATGCTTACAGTACATTCAGCCATTACATCATGATGAAACATTAGGGCTCATTAGTAGAGTGCGAAGGCAATGTGTGCGCACAGAGTCACGCTTAAATTACGGCCCCCACAGTACCCGTTGACTAAATCCCCCAGGTGGCTCAGGACGTTCCGTTAAAATGATCTAGTAGTTGTGTATGTGAGCGCGCAAGGTAGCCACTGGCTCGCACTATCTATCCTACCTTTTGTGAAGCAGGTATATATATCGGGTACAGGAGTGGCCATAAATATCAACTAGTTTCGGGTTCGGGTTGTACAAAGGATTTGGTGCAGAATACGAACGAAGTAGTAGCAGCAGCGCAACATTGTTGTGTCTCGTATTGGGATGTATATTGAAATGGGGGGGGGGGGGGGTCCTTCCTTCCCTCTATATCTTCTTGACCGAACTTATTTACGGAAATTCACTTTATCATATTGGCAGTTATATACATGCAGAGACAGAAACGCTGATATGTAATATGAATTTCGCTACCGTTTGACTCTATCGTTTCTAAGTTATTGCCTTTGTTGGCGTAATATTTCATAAGGTTTTCCATTTTGCATTGAATGGGATCTGTACATCGCTAGTGACATTTGATGATTAATAGACATGTAAATTTACATTTGAAATGTTACCTTTATTTAAAAAAAAAAATGAGGTGTGGCCACCATACGACTTTCTTATACGTATGAAAGTGTTACTTCCGGTCCGAATTTTGAAATTTCATTTATATAAAAAATATTTCAAATCAAACTTTAAATACTGTTGTACTCTTCATAAATATATATAGAATGCATAATTTACGACATATTTGCAAAAAACCGATTTTCGATAAGAGTAAAAAACCTACTTCCGGTAGGAATTTCGAAAAATTTTTTTAATAAAATTCTTCTCTAATTTAATTTTAAGTGCATATGAATTCTTTATAAATTTGTCTAAACTTAGTAGTTGATGAAATATTGGCAAAATTCGATTTTTTCACTGAAGTAAACTGCTACTTCCGGTCTACCGATTTTACTCAAAAACTAATCAGATCTCAAAAGGGAGATTATACACGTAAATACAAAATTTGGAATTGATATCTACAGCGGTTTGACCGCTATCGTGGTCACAGACAGACAGACAGACACACAGACGTTTTTTTAAAAACCACTTTTTTGGTATAGTGGACCTCAAACCGTGAACATCTGCAAAAATCTCGAGGTCGAAAATTTTCATCATCACAATACTTCCTTATACTACGTATAAGAAAGTAAAACTAACAAACACAGAAATACAAGTGGTTGTTCTGTTGATGTGATATCTTCTTGGAGACTCTTGGATGGATACCGTCTTTTGCTTTTTTTCTTTTCTAAATTGTTACATGTTCTCCCTCTCGTTTTGGAGGGGTGAGTCTAGTTACCGGCACTATATTTGATATTGCTTGAAATAAACATTTACTTGTAAAACCGTTCGGATTTTCCAAAGGTTGTTAATATACTTTTACAAAATCTCTAATGCGAGGGATAATTACCTTCGGAGATTACTGAGGTAATTTAAATATAGTAAAGTTTTATATGTTCTAAATTACATTATTAAATACAATAAACCTGAAATGGTAAAAATTTTAGAGTTACAATAACACCACGTAAATAAATGTGAATATACAAGCACATTCAAAATAAAGAAACAAAACTAAAATTAATTAAATAAAGAACACTTCCGGCAAACCGGAACAATATCATTTAATAATAATGTCAGATGTGTATAAAATTATTTTCTGTAAATTCCCGATAAGTGGAGTTTATGTAGTAGATCATAATTTTGAAATTTTCTTTAATTTCTATAAATTTGCAGGATTTATAAAATATTTTGAAAACAATAATTAAAAAGTTTCAACAATTTAATTGCTGAACAATATTTTGAAAATTCTTAATAAATAAGGTTTTGTTTTGTGTGTGGTGATTCATATAGCTAGATTAAAATGTTAGTACATTTATATGAAATTTATAAAATGCTTTTCCTTTGTGTTTGTTCATTGAGATTAGACATGTTGAACTTTGAATTAAGGATGTGTTCAATAAGTTCACAATAATGAACTTATAGAATGGAGCTCTAATTGATTCTCTGGCATGCATCTCTGCTTACAAATGTCATTTAGTCGACCTTTTAATGCACATTTAAATACCTTTCCAAAAGTGTTCTAATTTACATTTACAAATTTTTTTTTATTCATTCAACTTGCTTATTAGAAATTTAGATACGTATTGTTGTGAATCAAACATGTATTTGATGAGTTTTCAATAATGCACTTATAGGATAGAGCCTTGATTGACACATTGGCGTGAATTCGTCTTGGAAATGTTATCTAGAAGTGAGAAAATGCATTTGGATGGGATTAATATCAAGGGGAAGTCTGAATTCTAATGGCCTCATCATATTATTTCTTTTTATTACAAAAGTACCTGGTGTATGAGTCATCATCAGAAATAAATTATTTGGTGTATCTGTACATAATTTATTTGCATTTTTGTTTTAAACAAATGTCCATACGTATATACTTTTTAAGAATATTGTAAATTATATTAAATTGTAATATTGTATATAAATTTTAATTGATGTATGTTTATATTCTCTATTTAGGTTATTATTTAATTATAATAAATATTTCTAAAACTATTTCTTGTATTTTCCTTAAAGTAAGTAATAAGTGAGTTCTTTGGAGAAAGAGTGTTTCTGCCCCTGAGGTGAGATCTTATCAACGATCTAATTATTTGAGCTAGTGAGATACGATATTGCCTGACTAATTATTAAATCTCAGGTTAGCGTAAGGCTAATTCTCTGAGACACGTCGGTGAACCTTTATATTTAAAAACATAGTTTTTCGAAAAATACTCATATGTATTAATGTGTAAGGGTCACAGCAGTATGTGTATTCCGAAATGTGTAAGTATACAAAAGTTGTTCAAAATTAACTTTTAAAAGGGTTACTTCCGGTACGAATTTTGATTTTTTTTGTTACAAAGTACTTTTATTCTCTTAATAAATCTGTACAAAGTGCATAATTTGCGAAATATTTACAAAAAACTGCTATTCGATAAGAGTAAAAGTATTACTTCCGGTCCAAATTATTTTTTTATGCAAACATTATTATAATTGCAGCTGTAAATACTTTTGTGTTCTTAATAAATCTGTATAGAATGTAAAGTTTGCCAGATATTTGCAAAAAAAACTGCTATTTGATAAGAGTATTTTCTTTCAGCAAACTAGTAACAGTAAGTACTGTTTCTCAATTCATTATTTCGTGTATGTTGTATAGTTAATTTTCGACAAAGATAGCTATATAACTGTTAAGATAAATTATACATGTAATATTTAACAATTTACCTGTTTTAAAAAATCCAAGAGACGCATTGAAGAGTATTTCAATAAAGACTCACCTGAAACAAAGAAACAACTTTAATTAGATATTTCTTATTGCAAGAAATACATGTTATATATAATGAATAACAAACAGGTACGCATTTAAGAAAAATTGACATACATTACAAAACAGTCAGTCATAGCTAAGAAGATTCATTACAAGATAAAATTTACTTAAGAGAATTATATAGACGGATAGTTTAAAGCGCAACTTATCATTTATTTCCGAAACATAAGGTGCCAGTGTAACTAAGATTCAAAAATACAATACTAATAGTGTCAGTATTTGTATTGTCTCTATCAGTGTTTTTTTTTTCTAGATAAAAAGTATTATCAGCAAACAACATTGTCTCGGTGTTAATTTTATAAAGAAAGTTATTGGTATAAACGCTAAACAACAAGGGTCCAAGTACTGATATTTGCGGAGCATCATGTTGTACATAATTCTCACAATCTGTGGAAGAATTGAAAAAGCTTTATTTATAATTGCGCAGGTGAGACTCCATCAATCTGCATTAGTTATTAGTTATTATTTTCGCTTTATCAACAATACTAACGTGTGGCATTTTTACAAAGAAATGTATCGCTGACACACTGATGACATTTATAAAGTTATGACTATTATGTTCTATTCAAGAACATTTTATCACACAGCAATGACAACTAAAATAAAGCAAAATTTTATGTAAGAAATGTCGCACTTTTTTCTGTCCGTAACTGTACAAAAGACTGATTTGATGATGACCAGAATATAAGAAATGTATCACGAACTTCATAAGTAAACAATGGCATACAATAATGTTTAGCAATTTTACACTGTCGAATACGAAGGTCTTAGATTGACAACAATAGCTTCCGTGAATTCAAAATCATGTGAATTTCTTAAATATTTTGAAAGGTAGTGTATAGTTTATTTCAAATCTTAGATTGACAACAATAGCTGCCGTGAATTCAAAATCATGTGAATTTCTTAAATATTTTGAAAGGTAGTGTATAGTTTATTTCAAATTATAAGAATATAACTTTGGACGGCTATAATGCTTTTATCATTACACCTGGTCTCCTTATTGAACGGGTACGGTTTACCTATTCGCAACGTATGAATCTACGTATTGACTATAAATTAGGGCCTTATAAGATAATAATGAAACGCTGTTAATTTCAAGTATATAATAAAAAAATATCTATACATTGGGTTTATATACAAAGAAAAAATTACAAATCATGTGGCAACATGTGTAGTGGATACATATAGATATATAAAGGTAATTAGTTTGTAATACACAATAAAATTTTTATGTGTCACCACATTTCATAAATCATCTTCTGTGATTGAGTCGTCTTGCAAATCGGTGTCTGTGTCTGAATCGTATTGCAAATTTAGGTGCTACTATTTTATACATGCGCATATATTTGTCCTCTTTTGCTATTGCGTGTTTAATAGCATTTTCCCAATTTACAGCAGTTATATGTTCCATAGCATTTTCTATGTGTGTTACACTGCTTTCACTAAATTCCGGTGTTTGTTTTGTTCGTCTTATGGAATTTTTCAGTTGGGCTCATATCAATTCAATGGGATTGAAAATGCAATGGTATGGTGGTAACGCAAAATTGTATGTTCTGCTTCTTTGGCTCTGTTATCCACATAATAATCCTTTAAATATTCTTTTGTCTTCATCATCTCTATTAATTGGTTTTTTGTATAATAATCCTGAAAATATAAATCATTTGCTTCTAAAAATTCTTAATATTTGCTGCCGAGAATGATACGGAGCGTTGTCCATCACTATCATACTATCTTTTGGTAAATCTGGCAGCAAACTGTCACAAAACCATTATTCATAGGTCATATCTTCATGGTAATCTAAACTTGAGGATTTAACATTTTTAGCAGATAAAGGTTGTCTGATTCATCCTTTTTCTGACCAAACATGAAGAATAATTATTCTTTTCCCTCTCGAAACCGGCGCGTCCAACTGACACATATTTGAACTATCCACCCCACCTTTGCAAATTGTGTCATGGGTGTCATACCACGTCTCGTCTAAATAACATATGAATCGTCTATACCTTCTAATTGCCGTTAAGTATTCATATCGAAGTTTCTGTAACCTCGAGCTTTCCATAATTGTGCGACGTTTATCTATAGTGCCAAACTTAAAACCAGCTTTCTTTAGCGTCCGCCACAAGGTTGCTTTAGAACACTGAATATTTATAGGTTTATCACTGATTCTCTTATGTAAGCAGTCAAGTGTAGATACAATAGTGTTGCGAATCAACACTCTGTATGGTACTAGAAGTATTACCCTGGTAACGCCGAGTCCGTCCTTACCTCGCTAAATCGCACATCCCTTCCGTTCGATCAACTTCCGTTTAAATCGAACGGACAGACAGGATGCTAGGTAAGTCAGGATTCAGGTTACCGCGGCAATACTTCCAGTACTATACAGAGTGTTGATTCGCGACATCATGCCACTTCTAGTACTATACAGAGTGTTGATTCGCGACAATATTTCCTCTGTAGAAGGAGTATACTTGCTGCCTAATAGTATCAATTTCATACTCTTAATTTTTCTCGGTGCTCCTTTATAACTTCTTTGCTTTCGAGGCCCTGCGTTATTCTTAATTATCTTATATATTGTTCCAGAAGGCACCTTGGTTAATTGCGACGTTCGTTGAATGTTCTGGGTTTGTAGTTCGTTATTTTCTTCCATCAGGGTATGATAGTGATAATTATCTGTTTTGCATCTTCTGATATATGCTTTCTCTGTCGTGCTCCAACGGTATTATCACTATCCACATCATCATCATTAACACTTTCAGCAAAAGGTCGCCACATGTTCGTGAAATAAAGAGAGAAAAATCAAATATGTATACAGCAGTAAATATTAACAATAAATGATAAATAAACTTAATATTAGATGTAATATATACCAGCTCTCCTATGATAACGATATTTACTTAAATTTTCTTTAATAAATATAAGCACTAACTATATATAATAATTATATATTCAAATTAACAACTGTTGGTAATTATATTATTATTGAATTTTATTTCATCTAAATTGCAGTAATTACAATTTACTTAAATTTTTTCATTACGGACCTCAACAGTTTGTTTGCGTAAAAGATAATCGTATTGAGCGGCCAGGTAGTTATTGCCGCAGGTGGTGCAACAAAAGCATTAGAGTCGTTCAAAGTTATATTCTTATAATTTGAAATAAACTATACACAAGCTACACTTTTCGCATTTTCAGAGTACACGTAACACGACTTTATCTTCTTCTCCGACTCTGACCGTAGGTAATATGATAAGAAACAAGTTCATCTGTTACACGAAATAGATGTTGTCGTGTTAGGGGACTGGCAGTCTACTAACTTGTAACCGTATAGCCTACTCGCACTCGTGAAGTTCGCATGATCTACAGAAATTCTACCACGAATGACTTTGACGTGTGGCAATGCACTGTCTCTTTTGAAATTTTAAAGTTCTCGCAGTATATTTCGTCTTCACTATGGCCATCATTTTACGTCTTTCTTGTAAGAGAACACCGCTTAGGAAATATGAATGTTTCATCTGATATTTCGTTCGTAATGTCGTGGAAACATGGCATACAGTCAGTTTTGAAAATGTTCTTTCTCGTAAATTCTGTACCTGCAAATAGTAAAATTGTAACTTATATTTCGTGTCATCACCGTCAAGCAAATCGTTGCTTAAATAGCATAAATATAAAATTTCTGGCAATTATTTGTCATATACAGTCTGTCTTAGAAAAACGAACCATGTTATAACTCTATTATTAATAATCCGATTGCAGTAATTCAAAAACCATATAAGACAGGTGTATAAATATTACCAAATAGTATACTTTTTATTTTTTTAATATGTAATTTTTGACAAGCTATAGTCAACTTTTTTTAATAGCAGCACTTTATTTTTTTTTGACCAAATTTAGCATTCAACCTGTTAACATTTATCCTGATATTATGTGGTATAGCGAAAAACAGTCTATTTAACTCTGCAAGAGGTAAGTTATACAAGAAATTGTCCAAATTTTCAATTAAGAGTTGATGGTATTTGTCCAGATTGAGGGCGGCATCAATGAAAAATGGTCCAATACATCTGTTACCCAAAATACCACACCACACATATATGGTGAATCTGTGTTGTCGATTGGTTTCAACAATAATTCTTGGATTTTGTTGACTCCAATAACGGCGAATGTTTCTGTTGAAAACACCATTAATGCTAGAAGAGCACTCATCGAACCAAATCACATTTGTGTAGAACAGCCCAACTTGACGTAATATGTTTAAATAGAAAACACAAAATTGGTATCGTCGATTTGGATCGTTTTCATAAAAAGTTTGTACTTTTTGTGGGATGTACGGTTTAAATATGTGTCTTTTTAAGATTTTAGGAACAGTGTCCTTTGACGTGCCAATGTGTTACAATTTAATTTACGTTGTTGCTAACGCATATTTTCTTGTACCTATTATTTTGAGGTACTCTGTATATATATATATCTCGTTCACGTAACATTTAGAATTGCTAGTTACCCTTTTGGTACTTTTATTGGTAGAATTTCTACTTTTCAGCTTAGTGAAATTTATTCTTGTCTTTGTTATTTCTTTAATTGGGAGAATATTTATTTTGTTTCTATATTAAATTACCATTGGTAGATATCTTGTATTGATTTTCTTTTATTTATCAATGTAAAATCGATGAAGATTTATTATTGATTGGGTATATTAACGACATCTATAGGGTAGATAGGTAAGTGCCGAAATTTCGAAGAGCGCTGTTTCTTACCGCAGCGGTAGCCGCTGTTTAACAGCTATAGATGGCGCGTGCCAATTTATATGTAAATTCTGGTCGGAATTCTTGTTATTTTACTTCTAGTTGGTTATTTTAGACGTTGTTTGGGGATTTATAATTTATATTATAATTATTCCGCTTGAGATTATCGTTAATTAAGCCAAATATGTGTTAGTAAATTGTCCGTAGTTCGTTTTACCTTCAGAGGGCGCTCTTTGACGTCTAATCTTCCCGAACATTTTTAAATAAATTTTGATACTGCGTCTTCCTCTCTTCGTTCAGATTTTCTTAAAAGAAACATCTACCGACGCAAAAGTAGCATTGTTTTCAGGCAGCCTTGAGCAGATTAACTTGAATTTTTGGTTTTATTGTTGTTTTAATCACGAACAATGTGGATTGAGTTGTAATTTGCCAAGATTAATTGGAATTTTGTCGAAATTTTGAAAAGCTCGTAAGAGGATGTTTTTTTTTTGACTGGAAGTTCTTTCGCTGCTGTAAGTATATTTATTGATGGGTTTTATTGATCCTAATTGTATTTTATTCCTGTCCCGTTTTTTAGTTTGCGTTTATTGCATGGTGAATTTTGAAACGCAGGCCGTTTTATGTATGGAAATTTCGAAGACACGGGCATTTTTTTTTTTGTATTGAACACTGTGTCAGCCATTTGTAATTTTGGAAGATGGCATGCGCAGATACTTGTATTTTTAATTATCTGGGAAGATATTCTAACGTTCCGATGAGATTTTAATGGAAGATTTTTAACTACTGCCCTCCGGACGTTAATCCGCAGCCCTGCACATCGTGGGAAATCCTTTGAGGTTGTAATTATTGAGGAAACTCGTGTCGAGATGGTGTGTTGAACTGTGTGGACAGATGCAGGTATTTGTGATCTAGTTTTATGTTTTCTAGATGTACTTCGTGTGCTTAGAACATTACCGATTAATTTAATTAGGCACAGCCACCTGTGTGTTGCCTGGAGTAGTTACCCAGTACATCGGAGAGTTCAGCGCTTGTGTTCGTTGTCAAATCATAATTTCAATTATCATAAATTAACAATTTTAATTTTATGGCACTTAGGCCTCTGCTCAATTTCAAATCAGTCATATAACGATCAATTTTAGAGTTAATTTCAATCTCCCTATGGAGATTACGAGGAATTTTTGCTCGTTTTACTGTCAAATTTTTCAAATATTTTTAATTCATTGAGATTTAGTGAGCTACTTTAATTTTCACACCTGGAGCATTGTTTGTAATTTGTAAACCTGTGAAATTTAATAATTTTGGTCTGTGTTATCGGCCAAAAGGTATTTTTGTTGAACGATTTGTAATCGTGATGTACTATATAAGGTTATACGTTTTGTTAAGCGAGGATATCTGAGCTGCTACCAATACCATCTAGTATATATAGTTTGGTCGTCATTCAGCTTGGCGTTTTGCCCCCGATATATAGGATGTTTCATATTTTTAATTTATTTTGTTACAATTTAGCGACCAAGCTGCTCGACAACCAAAGTTCTAGCAATAATAGTGTTTACATGTTAGTTAGCCTCAATTAACATAATTTTCTTGAACTAGTTAAGTCAAGCAAATTTGTATTTTATCTTACCTTTGAATTTTATGTTTTTTTTTTGTTATAAATTTGGATAGGATTTCTCACACTTTAGTGGTATCAGGTTGGTAGACAGTAGATTACTACGGATTGGCGCCCTCACATTTTATAACCTTCGACTTGTACAGTGATTCAAACCTGCGCTTGCAGCTGTAGCTGGAGGAACTACTGTTTGATTATATTCAACACCGATCCCTGGGAAGTGTAACAGGTAAGACCATAAGTGTCGTATAAGCTGGCAATAAATAAATAGACAAGCATCCCTTAAAATATTTTGATTTAGTCTCTGATAATTTTTGAATAGAAGGTTAGTAACGTGGTGGCGTCATGCTTTCTGCCTCCTTGTATTTTAGAACAAGAGGGTAGCAAATGTTATGTGCGTTTACCCGAGTTGAAGTTCTTGGATTTTCTTGAACACTGAGAATGGCATCTAATTCAACATTTTCACAAAATTTGCTTTGGTTTCATGAAAGCTCCCTAATTTCTTAAATTTCGTTCAATTCTTTTATATTTCTGACGGCCAGGAACTTCTCTATCGGGAAAGCGAGCTGCGTAAATACGTAGTGCTTGACCAGAATTATTATGGCAGTCGAAATACACAGTTAATTCATTGTTATCCACAATAAAACAACAATATGATCACAAAATAATAACAAAAATGCAAAAATAATACAACTAACAATAAATGGAATCAAGCTGCCAATTCATAAAAGACTTATTTTTTTGTGGCTTATCATTGAATTCCGCAGGAATTCAATGATGATGAAGAAAAAAGAATTTTTTTTAACAGAAACATTTTACAAACTAAAGTTGAATCACACCATTTTATACAGAAAACAATATCTCTGCCAAACTGTAAAAAAAAAATAATGTGGTTGCTATTTTAAAAAAAATGACGATGGCTTGTCAAAAATTACATACTAACAAAATAAAGATTATACTATTTTGTAGTATTTATACACCTCTTTGTCTTATGTGGTTTTTGAATTACTGAACGCGGATTATTAACAGAGTTATAGCGTGGTGTGTTTTTCGTAAAACAGATCGTTGTAGATAGTTCTTTTCAGGGGGAGCGCTCACTACCTCAATCAGTTTCTTCCAAAACCTGACTTTATTTTTTGAAATAGTTAGACTATTATTTTTTTGAATCACTTAAAAAATAAAAGAAATATCATAGCATAGTCCTTTTTCCGAAACTATATGTAGAAAAAAAAATAAGAACTGAAATTAGAAAAATATCCGAAAATTAACGATACCACAATAATTTAAAAAATAGTCTGACCACGTTCTTGAAAATATATTTTCTTAATTAAACTTGTGATTTGGAAAATAGGATACATTCTGCAAAAATGTATCCTACAGCTGTAGTGTCTTTTAATTCATATTGTTGTTTTATTTTAATTTAATTGAAAATAGACAATGTGCGATAAACAAGAAAGGTCTTATAAACTAAAAAAGTATTCATTGAGAATGAAATGGTAACTATAAATTTTAATATAATTTAAGTGTTATTTAAAATGTTACTGACTCTTTTGTATTCTCAAAAGCAGAGTTTGCTTTTCTTCTTTTATAAACGTATACGTTTTGTTGATCAGCAATAAAAATTTAAATATAGCTGGACTCTTTTATTTTTGAAATACTAAAAAAATTACTTTAATGTCCAGGGTTAGAAATTCACACACATTTTTTATGTAATAATTTACATACTAAGGAGAAGAAATACTTGTGTTTTGCATTGAAACAAGGCTGTGTTATATGTTTGTTATATTACTTAAATAAATATATATTGCAAACGTAATTTTTTGAATTTATACACATTTTTTTGTTAATTGTTTATATAATAATTTGCATACTAAGGATAAGGATAAGAAATACTTATGTTTTGTATTGAAACTAAGCTGTGTTATATTTTTGTTATATTACCTAAATAAATATATATTACAGATAGAATTATGTGATTAATTTTTTAAATAATAATTTACTTACAAACGATAAGAAATATTTCTTGCAATATTTTGGGTAAAGAACAATAATTTTATCTGGTACCTGAAATAGCCTGTATTGTATTGTGTCCCAAGATTTTTATGGTTATACAACAGTCCACGTTGATTTGAGTGACACATGTCTAGTATCGATTCAACAAATCAAACGCACGGTACACTCATAAATCTGAGTGTCTATGGGGATGCAACTTAACATAAATATTTCATCTGTTTCGCACCAGTTGCGATTTGCATGACGGTTCAAAACGTACTTCGGTGTACAAAAATCGGAGAAATACAGGACACAGCTCTTTGAAATCCGAGTTTCTACAATCTGGGAACACAGCCTTAATATTGGAATTTAGTATGATTTGGATAATTTGGATTCAGATTTGATCGAGATCACTGCAGGCGTACCGCGAGGATCCATATTGGGTCCATTACTGTTTACAATATATACATACAATTTGTACAAAACACTGCATTATGCTTCACATCACCTATATGCTGATGACAGAGAGGTATACTTTTTATATCCGCTGGATGAAGCGTACACAGCCGCTCTAAAAATGAATGAGGATCTGCCGAGATCATTCTGATGGTTGTAATTTAAGAGTAAATCTAAAGCTATTTTATTTGACAAAAGAAAAATGATCTTTTAATGGTATATACAGGATCTTCTCCTACGATTTAAATATATCTGGCCTCTCTATATTAAAAACATGTTAAAAAAATCTTACAAAGAAGTGAATTATAAGTTTACTCAAGGTTCATAATTTAAAGTACACTTAACAGTAATTGCATGTAAATTTATACAGAATTCGTAATACCGATAAGGTTAACGATATTCATTATTATAATATAAAGTATCCGAAGATAATCTGAAGAGAAAACGATACCTGTTCAAAGTGCGGGTTATATAAGGTATATATATACACTCATAGACAGGCATAAATACAGCCGACCTAAAAGCAATTTCTTCGCATTAACGAAGCGGAATAATAATAAATACGAGATAATCAATTTACATACTAACTAGTCTGAGTGTTTGGTAATTACTGTTCAGTTAACGGCAGTAATTGCTGGCAATCTATCTTAATTTTCCATTAAAAGACGGTCGATGTGCGGGGTCCGAAAACAGTTAGGAAGATGAATATGTTTAATAAATTACGTAGAAGAAACATTTTCCCATTTAAATGCTCGCAGAAAGCTACATTTATACGCTAGCTTGGTATGTATATACTTACGAAAACTATTCGATGTGTGTTAGGAGATACAAACCCAAAACTTAAATTACTATTTACGACGGAAGTAAGGAAAACTTCCCGGAGCTCTGTTTGATACAAAGCAAATTTCAAACTTAAACGGAATTTCTGGAAATCATAAAGTGGAAATGTGCTTTTTCTTTCCCTGAGTATAAAAATATGATAATCTTGAGAGTTACTGTATATTATTCTGAGTCTATCGAGGAGAATTAATACACATCAGTGGCATTTTAACATTTTCCGAATCCCCGAGGCGGAATTCTTTCTGGTGACCTTAAATTACTTGAAATATCTTTTTTTTTAAATTCTAACAAAAAGTTAAGTTCATG
Organism: Amphimallon solstitiale; assembly: GCA_963170755.1. Classification (NCBI taxonomy): domain Eukaryota; kingdom Metazoa; phylum Arthropoda; class Insecta; order Coleoptera; family Scarabaeidae; genus Amphimallon; species Amphimallon solstitiale. Next base: position 62,908,891 of record OY720682.1, on the reverse strand, counting down.
TCGTAACATGTTGTGTATTCAAAAATTTGAATATATTAAACGCATTCGCATTATATGTATTTTAAGCCAATTTAACAGAGTAAACCGCAAAAAAGGAATTTAAATCGTTAATATCATTTTTTGAGAATATTGAGGAACAATGATAGCATATTTGGCGGTGCATTAAATTTGTATAAACGAACACGAGCGCATGCTATCGAAACCATATCAACTCGTTCCACATCTCGAGGAAGAAAAGGAAAACTTTAAACATCAATTGTTTTTACCTCATTATCCAATCATTGGTAAATAATTTCAAAACACGTAGCGCTATTAATTCCAACTTGGACGATAAATTTAGCTTTCTGACGAAATTGAACAAATGGAGCCCAGAGGAAATATCAAAATCGTGCAAAACCATTGTCATTTTATTCAAACGTACTGGATGAAGATGAGTTAATAGAAGAATGGTAGCTTGCAAAAGAATATTTTCTTTTGACATTTAAAATCGACCAGCGTTTACGCGGATCATGAGCTACCATAATTTCACAAAATATTTCCATGGTTCGTGAAATTGACAACAAAACTCTAGTTTTTGGCCAAAGAACATATGGCACTTTTCTCCACGCACTGTACTCGCAGTGCGTGGTTGGTGCCGTCATATGATTACTAATTATATATTATTAAGTTTTTATTTTGTAATAGTGTACGTCAGATACATTTTTGTGTTTCTAGTTAAGACCCGTATATAAACATTCCCCGCAATTTGCGTTCTTTAACACAGAGACAGCATCTTTTACATTTTATTGTATATAATTTAAACTAAAATACAAACCAGAGAGTTATCGTTATTTTCCGTTTGAACTTCGCAAATCGGTGCATTATTGTTAATAAATGTTTTAGGTTGACGTCACAAAATAGGGTGATCTGCCAATAGCATTTTGTTTGGTGGAAGTAACACATATTGTGAAGGTACTCTTACTGTCAAGAAACATTCATTCCAATTCAATATGTAAAATCAAACAGTTCGTCTTTAAAGCTAAAAATAAAGAAGTTCGATTCTTGATGTAAAAACAAGACAGTTGTTGGAATATACAACTAAAATCATTACAAACATAATTCAATGGATTGCTACCAAGTAATCCGGATTAAACAAACGTGTCAATTAAAGTGTAGTTGACATAAAATAATTAGTGCTACAGTGCTGCAGTTTTAGTGCATCTACGAATAGCCTTTGGTCCTTCAATATAACAACATTTGAGAAAATTAGCGTGGAGTTGCCGTTGCAATTCATCACCAAAATACATTGTCTTCATGCAAACCGAACACTTATAACTGTACGCCTTTTTAATGCAATAATCAAGTTTAATTAACGTCCATTCGACTCCACAGAGCAAATTCAAGAGGAATAGCAAAACGTCTTCAAAGCTACTACAACAGCCTATTTCGTAGAGTGCTTTCATTTATGACACGGACGTTGGTAATGCTGTGTTGATGCACTGCTCCTACCTGAAACGGTCAAAATAGAATTTTCATTAGAAGTAAGAACTTTTTATTAATAATTCTTGAAACTTTTGGGCAGCACCTAGCTATTAAAAGCAATTAAAATTCTGCATACTCTGTTTGCAAGAGTAGAAATGAATTCTTGCACTTACAGGTTCTTCTTCATACTATGGTGATAACGTGTCGAAATTTCTCGATACGCTAGACATTACAAGAAATGAATTAAATATCCCGAATAATATTAAATAATAAATAAAGGACTTGTATATTTCTATGATGCGTCTATTAGTTCATAAGATATCGAGAATAATTATAAAGTTGTGTTCCTGGCGCGAAACTTCCGTTTCCAGGCATATGTCCCGACCAACTTTGTAAGTGCATTAATAATTTTCGCATCTATTAAGATGCACATTAAAACCGTATTCTAATGAGGTGTCTTTAGCAGAAATAGCTAACTTTACTAAAAAGCACATTGAATACCTGTAGTGAAAATTACATCTTATCTTAAAATGTTCACTCACATATATTAAGTTTCATTAAAGTTCATAATTTTTACAAAGTATTTCAAAACTGCGCCTGCAGCTTTATGGAAAATTCAGAAATGCAACCAACAAAATGAACCGAAGATTTTTGACACCAACTTGTACTTTCTTAAACAGAAAACTATATTTTTAAGATGATTCAATTATTCTAACTATATTTGCGAGTAAACACAAGATGCATTAATTTCTATAAACGTATTTTAGGCAAGTCCTCAGTCAATTTCAGTTCGCGATGACACTTGTCGAGAAAAGTCACAAATGAGGGACAGAATAGCGTCTAAAGTCTACGCGAAATGCCGGCATTCAATATGGAGGTCGTTCGGCACTGCTGACAATGACATATCAAAGTTCACGTCAGGTTGGCTTTAATGTTATAGAAATCGCCAGAATTGAAGGATGTAAAATCTATCCGAAGTTTGGTTAACGTTGGCAGTAGCACAAAAATTCAATTCCAGGTCATGAACTGACTTTCAATGAACGACATTTGTAGAGTATCTGGTTTAATAGCTGCACAAAATGCGAAAATTACTAATTTAGCCCGACCACACACGTAAAGGAATATAAGGAATATTAAAAATCCGTATTTTAGGCTTATCTGTCACAACAATCATGATACTACGGAATTCTATGGAAATCTGGCGGCAAAAGAAAATAACAAAGATTATAAGAACATATTACATTATTATGTATTTCAATCACCTTACTTAACAATACGAACTTGATAAAACTAATATTCTTTTATGAAACTGCTTTCCCATACTGACGTCGACAAATCAATTATAATTAAATTATAGAGAAATAATGGTAGCTAAACGGGGAGAAAATATATTAAGTTGTTAATCTAAACGAAAACACCATTGGTGGTAATATTACTTCTTCTACTTGTCTGCGCAAGAGCTACGATCAGCAATATTTGGCGGTCAATGTGCTTGTAGTGACGCAGATAGGGGAAATAAGTTTTACTCGGCCATTCATTGAAGATCACCAGAGACTTCGGCCCCTAATTATAACCAGAAATCAAGATTAAGTTATTTATGAGGTCCGCTGTGTAGTCTCCCAATGTATTGGCATTACTTTCTTGCAATGCAACGCGTTGGGTCTCACCCAGCGATATCTCTTTCATTTTCCTCTTCGCAGCTTTCGCTTTCATCTCAAGCGAATAGCATACATTAATCCGTATCAAGTTTCTTCTATTTGTACCGAAGAAATTTCTAGTAATTAACATTCACAGAAGCATATTATTTTAATCACAGTTTTTTTTTAATTTAAGTTGGTACTTTATAAAGTTATTATTAAGGTACCAATGAGGGTACGTTTTTTTTTGTTTTTCCTATTTTAGTTTGCAGTTAGTGAATGCACTCTAAAGTGAAATTATATAAGGTGGTGCCGTTGAGAAATGAACACTACAAGGTGTCCCAGAATTGATATAATTTAGATGATGTGGACCAAACTTTTAATAGTCCTTATGGAGCAATGTAATTGCAGAACCTTAACAACTAAAGAAGCCAAGAAATCTACTGGATCCAGGCAGGATCTAACTAACACACAATACAAACGACCTTAGTAGCCACGTTAGTATGAGATAAATGCGGAAGATCATTTAAAGCGAAGGCAATGCTGGCCAAACACAGGAAGAACTTGGTGCCCATGACTGAAATAAATGTATGTTTTGCCCTGTAATTAATGAGGTTTTCTCTAGCGTATGGCAACAGGAGAAACTGGTTCAACTAGTATAGTACCAACAAGACCTCGAAAAGAAGCTTAAACTCCAGTATTATCTAGGCAATATCGCTCAATTGGAGTCTGGAAGTAAATAAGCTGTAATTATCTATCAAGAAGTGAAGCAGATCAATGGCCTTACTTAAGATCAGGTACCGGAAAGAAACACTTGAGTAAAATAGCTATTTGGCAGCGTACCAAAAAAGAGCTTATGGAAGGAGATTAGAAGGAACCAAATTATTCCTGAAGCAGCTTCTTTAAAGCCCCGAAGTAAGAGACAATAATCCGCCCCCCACCCCTCAATGAGTGACTCATGCAAGCATTTTCTGATACAGAAAACCAGTGACTGCATTTCATGTATTCATAATGAAGTGATTATCTTTCAGTGATTGTAACTTCCTATTATATTTCATTGTAATATCCTACCGATGGGCAACATCTTAACTCGAAGTATCGAAATAAATATATTACCTTAAACTAATAAATCTTTGAATATAAACTTTTCATGTTTTTAAAGTTCTTCGGCAAAATTTTCAATTGGCCTAATATTGGCCAGCTAACTATAGGTTTGTTCCAACATGCAGTTCTGAACGGTTCTAGAACTAGTGCGCATGTCATTTAAGAAAAAGACTGTTCGGACCATGCAGTTCTGGAACTACAAATTCTGAGAACTAGTAGTTCAATGTTCGGTCTTGCAGAACGCGTAATTCAAGAACCGTTTTGAATTACGAGTTCTTCTAGAACTGCATGGCCCGAACAGTCTTTTCTTAAATGACATGCGCACTAGTTCTAGAACCGTTCACAACTGCATGTTGGAACAAACCTTATAAAAGTAATACATTTACCACACAACATGAAATTAACTTTGGGGTTCTATTAATAAACTGTTCGAACAAAGTTAAGGATATTGAAAGTTTACAAGTACACAGTGACCATTTGGGGCAGCGCCTCTATGTCCCGACGCTCGTTGTTTTAGATTAATTGGCTTTGAATGATATCTTGCATTTAACCGTATCTACAAAGTTTCCATATCTTGTATACAGTGTGTATGGAACACTGTCGTTAAAGCCGTAATGAACCATCAACCTCCCTCAGCTGTCAATCTAATCGTGCAAAGAAGAATTTTTCCAGATTTGTGGGGCAATCTTGATCAACAGCTATTAAACAATTTAATTTTGAGCATGGCAAGAAGATATCGCAAGGAGAAACAAAGTAGTTCTAATGGAGTTACTCATTGTGTATAAGACGGATTGTTTCTTTAGATTTTATTGATTTAAGTTAAGCAAATAAAGAACTTTTTCACTTTTATTGAACAAGGCCATCAATTGTTTCATCTAAATCAATTTTGATGAAATTTTCAAGAAAACTCTAGCATAGTCACGAGCGTGTTACTGAGAAATTTGGTGCCGATCAACTAAAAATAAAAACATTTTCCATCATTTAATCTTATTGCTATCGGATCACCTGTGATTATTCCGTGGTTAGATTAGTACTAACCCATGAAGTTGCACTAATGTTTTTTTTTTTACATTGAATTACCTGTGATTATTGGCTTGTTAGATTAAATAAAATTGGATGTGTCTATGTAGCGGTGTGTGTATGTTCCCTATAGACTCCAAAACCGTTGAACCGATTTTGACGAAATTTTCAGGAAAACTCTAGCATAGTCTGGAGCGTGTTCCTGTGAAGTTTGGTATCGATAAAAATTGTTTTTTTACGCGCCCCAGGTATCGCTAGTATATGGACTAAAAATAAAAACACTTTCCATCGTATAATCTTATCGATATCAGATCATCCGTGATTATTCCGTGGTTAGATTAGTACTAAGCCATGAAGTTGCACTAATAATTATATTTACATTGGATTACCTGTAATTATTCAGTGGTTAGATTGAATAAAAGTGGATATATGTGTGTGGGTGGTAGTGTATGTTCCCTACAGACTCCGAAACCCCTGAACCGATTTTGATGAAATTTTCAAGAAAACTCTTGCATAGCCTGGAGAGTGTTCCTGTGTTCGATCATTTTAACTGGAAATTAAGAGTTTTCCTACTAAAACATTTTTGAATAAAGCAGTATTTTTATTAACGACAGTTATGAAGTTAATTTTTAATAGCTTATTTTATAGATCATATCTAAATATAGTGATAACGTCACTTATTTTAAAATATAGCGAAAATAAGAAAGCATTACTGTCAACCATTCCTATAAAGCAATTTATTAGAAAAGTCTATCAAAAATATCTGATCCTATGGAAAATCTGCTACTTATTGCATTTCAGTTTCATTAATTGAAACACAGATCGTCTCATTAGTTAACATCAGTGATGAAAAATTAACGAAATAAGTCATAAAAAGATATGAAAGTCATAAAAAATCGCCTGCTGTGATAAATGTTATACTACATCGTCAAAGAAATAAAAATGGTAAGCAGATTGAAATTGTGATGACACGACGTGATTAAAAGGGTATCAGAATTAATATCTACAATTTAATTTCTTGATATGTACAACCTGCCGTTCATTAAAACTGACCATTTATAAAATGGTTTGCGTAGAAGGAGAAAGAGAGAGAGATGGTCAGTTTGCTAGTGGGAGGAAAGAGACCAATTAATCAGCCTGCAGATATTCGCGGGCGTGCGATTGACAAACGTTTTAAAACCATTAATTAACATGTGGCGGGATAAACTCGACGAAAGTAACAAAATAAACAAAAAAACGCGAAACATAACGTAAAATAAACAACTGCAGCCGATCAATTGGCATTTAACGGCAGAAACAATGACTAACAACAGCAAGCAATTCAACTTTCCGCGAAATACTAAGCGAGCGCCTAGTACCATGCGAACAATAAAGACCACGTCGACAGACTATGATAAAATATAATGAACACATCAAAATGTTAAAAGCGGCGTATCTCGTTAATCAAAGCGGATGAAAAACCACAGACTGTTAAATGAAATCAGAGATGAGACATATAACTAACATCTGGCGAAGTTGAGTTTGTAATTGTTACGACTAGAACTGGATTATGATCCAGTTTCTGTGACAGCGTATTGTTTCTTTTAATGTCCAGTGGCTATGTCCTCTTTCTTCATGATTTAAAGTGAATTTAATTTAGTTATGTGATAGAATAAAATAATTCAACCAAAAAAAAATTGAATTTTGAAGAAAGAGTCATTTGGCACAAAAGCATTATGGCGTCAAATTTGTATTGCTTCTAACATGAGAATTTTATTTTTGACGTAAACAAGAAAAAAAAAATATTTATTAATATTATTAATATGTTTCTTATTTTTAAAATACGTAATATTCTGTGTATTAAGGGGCCCCCCACACAACGACGAAACTAATGACTTTAAATGGTTTTCTTCGTTTCTGTTACGAGTCTTGTGAAGTTTGCAATCGAATTTGCAAAAATATTATATTTCATTGGAGCTGCCGGTAGATAATAGTTCTAGAGTACCTTGCGTAACCTTGCAAGAGTTCTGCAGAATTTAGGGAAAAAATGCCAAACACCAATAATGAGCTTCGCAAACACTTTTAGATATATTTGTGCACCTCGACTCAGAGTTTTTTAACGATTTTGCAAAAAGTTCTGCAAAAATTAAAATTTTGCAAAAACTGTTAAATTTTGAGAATCGCATAGCAGTTCTGAATACATTTCTTGTTGAAACTCTAAGAGTTCTGTGAAAATCCTAATAATATTCTTCTGTAATGTCGCAAATTCAAAAGATATTTGACAAATTAGAATTCATGTGATAATAGTGAAAAGGAAAAAAATCGCATAACACTTTTAATCGCAGTTCTCGCTAGAATTCTAGGAGTTTTTCGAAAATTCTAATAACATTTTTTTGTAAAACAGAAAATTAAAAAGATATTCTTTGCAGAGTTAATAATTTATTCGAAATTTAGCGAAGTAAGAAAACATTTTATTCATAATAAAAAAAATTGCATAACCAATCTGTTTCAAATCTTGCTGGAACTTCAAGAGATCTATCGAGAACTGCAATCAGAACTGTTGTCCGAATTTTTGCCCTATGCTATGTCACATGAATTCCAATTTTTTGAATATCTTTTATATTTTCAACTTTACAGAAAAATTTTATTAGGATTTTCGATAGAACTTTAGAGTTCTATCGGGAACTGCGATCAGAATTGTTGTCCGATTTTTCCCCTTTTCACTATGTCACGTGAATTCCAATTTTTCGGATAACTTTTGAATTTTCAACTTTACAGAAAAATATTATTAGGATCTTCTGTAGAAGAAGTTTTTGGAGGATGTTGAAAATGCGTCGCTTTGTATTACTGCCTCCAGATGCTCATTATCTCATAGATAAGGATGAGGCAGATGAAGATATAATAGGTATATTACAAATTTATCACTTCATGCATGATGTATTCTGGATGATGTACTTCCAAAATCAGAGAAAAAAAGGCTGTTCATCGATATATCTACCAGCGAAATATGGCGTAAAATGGACGCTGTCTATACAAAATTGAGGGTAGAAGGTAATAAAGCTAACAATAAGTTTGAGGATCTAAAAAACGTGCTAAAAGACAATACTCCTGTTGAAATTTTTGAAAAGTTTTTCACTGAAACAATAATGATTTTTATAACTAAAGAAATGTTTAGATATGCTGCAGTAAAAAAATTACATAGATTTTACTTTTTCACCAAAATAACTCAAAGCTTTTATAGGTGTTTTGATGTATTCTGATGATTGCAAATTGCCTTCTGAAAAACACGAAGTGGAATGCAACAAATCATGATAGCATCGATCCCCTATCTCAAGGACCCCGGTGGGATAGAAAAACCAAACAGAAGAGAAATATACGTCAACCAAGAGTTTTGAAGAACTACAATAATCATATGGGTGGAGTAGATCAACATAATTGGAATGTTGGAATGTGTCCAAATAAGTGGTATTGGTAATTTTTACTCAAATGATTGATATGATTATCGTAAATGGATGGATACTCTTCAGAGTGTTCAACTCTTCCGATATGACGTTGCTAAATTTTGGAAGAGCGATTGCTAAGACCTATATAAAATTAGGTGTGAGATCAAGGATGGCCCGGCCAATTATGTCTTCAATATCAAAACTGTTTGAAGATGTCAGATATGACCGAAAAAGCCATTTTATGAAACAAAGAGACAAAGAAAAGAGATGCCAAGGTAAAGCAGGCAAGTCAAAGTCTCTTACATTTTGTATCAATTTCAAGTTACGCTCTACAAGACTGCTTTACTCTTTATCACTGTAAATGGTTAATACGAGACTTTACTGCTATTATATTTACTTTTGTATTTTGTATTGGTGCAGTTCATGTAATAAAATTATACCTCTAAATGTAAGCGTCCTATTTATGTACCAAATGACACCTTAAACAAAAGCCTTTACGCGAAATTTCTGAATTTTCGAATAAGAAAATAACTTGGTACTTAACGGGTTAATGACCTGTAATTTTAAATTCACATTGTGTTAAACAAAATTAATGCTAATTTGTATCTTAAACGAAGTTGCTAAATTCAAGAAAGGGTAGTGAAGCATGCTATAATGCAAATGGTGTATAATATAATAATATAGCACAAAGCAAAAACTATTGACTTTTTGTTATCTCTTTTAAATTATCAGTCACTATATAATTACCGATATATCAAGTCCCGAATAATGAATAATAACACGGGAAGATTTGCAATTCCTATAGAACTGGACAATTACACATAAACCCGTTTACGACAAAGACGATGCGAGGATATGAACGCTAGCGGATCTGGCGAAATACATACTCTTATGATAAAACAAGCGTGTGCGACAGAGATGAAAAAGAACAAGAGGAAGAAAAAGACAAGTTTCGTAATAATGAGCGATTCCTCGAACCAAATTACAATGATCTCACGCCGTAGCTCTGTTGGTCTGGGAGTGGCCCGCTTGAGATATCTTCATTGTGAGGTCGCTGGAGGCTGCTCACGGGAGGTCCGAGATTCGCAGCTGATGAGACCGTCGGTCAATCAGTTATACCTCCAACGAAACGAACCAAGAACGTCTTTCGTGTCGTTGTACAAGAATGAATCGGCTTCTACGTTTGTGTGCACACTTGAGTTGTTTCTTTCTCTTTAATTTTATACCTAAGCGATATGCGATAAATAAGAATTTGAAAAAAACATTCTATTAGTTAATGTATGTACATATATAGATATTGTAATGGCACAGCTTATTTTTATTTTTATTTATAAGTTATATGATATTAAATAATCAGTTAAATAATATTTTATGAATTCATATATATATATATAAATAAGTTTTAGTATGTACAAGCATTGTGGCGCCGAACGTTTATGTTAGTGTAAGAAAAGCGCCGCGATATCTATAACTTCTCACGGCATACGTGAATTTGTAGGTGAACTGTAAAGGGAATACCCAGACAATATAGAAAAAGGGGAATCCCAGGTTTCAAACTATAAGAATGGAAATACGTGTTGCAAGAAGAGAGTCAGCAAATAGACTTCAAGTAGAGAGTCGACAAGCGAACTGCAGGAAGGGAGTCGAAAAGTAGACTTAAAGCAGAGGGTCGACAAGTAGACCTAAGTTTAAAAAGTGTGACGGCTCCAACAGTTATAAACAGCGGTTAATTAAAAATATATTTCCAAGTAGAACCTTGTGAAATCGACCGCGTATTATGTATTCAAGTTTAAGTGTTCAAGTCATTATATCGTCAGTTACAAAGATTTTGTTCTACAATTGGCAGTGTATGCAAATTCTCAACGTCTTGTTCGTTGAATGTAGAAAATCCAATTTAATGCTGCTAGCGCCTTATTCATCGAATAAAAAGATTCAACTTGAAAGCATCGAAGATAAGAAGATTCCCATCGAATCAAGAAACAAGTATTAAAATGAGGTATTTAAAAAAATATTGTTTGTAAATGTATTAATAAAATAAGGAACTAAACATAATAACTCAGTTTCAAGCAGAGACTAAATAAATAAATATATTTATCTAGATGAGATAAATATATTTAATAACTTCACAGCGTCTCCAAAGTATAATCGATAATGTAATTTGATATATTTTTAGCGTTGTGGTATGTACATGGATGTATATGAAACACGTTTAGCCTGAGTTGTTATTTCTAGCCTGTGTTGTTACAACTTTATTATAATGAACAATATGCGTAAATCTTATTAAATGTTACCATTATAAAAGTGTATTGAACCTATTTGTTGATGTGTTGTTTTATAAGTATTTTACTTTGTTTGTAATAAAGTATAAAATCACTGATTTCTAATATAATTATTATCTAAACTTATACAATGGTATCGATCATTCGTGAAGCTTTAAAAAGTTCGTTCATGAATATTTTTCTAGGTAGGAAATATATTTAAGCACCTCACAGCAGATTATACGCTTGGTCACGATGAACTACCAAGTTATCTAACTAAAAAATATTGCATTTATCTTTATTAGCCCCGATATAAAACTTTTAATCTTGTACTCAGTATATCTACATTCCCAGAAATCTGGAAAAAAAGCCAAATTAAGTACTTAAAAATTAAAGCAAATCCAATACATGGAATTGCAGAGAGATGAGTAGTATATTGTCTAGTGGGAGTCGGCGATATGTTGTTTTTAATATCGAATATCGTTAAATGTAAGGTTAGATATACCTACGTCTTATTAAAGTTATAATGAATTTTGGGTACCTCAAAATGTGAAAATAATTACCCTTTAATAACAGTAGAATTTTGTATATCAGTGCTTCTTTATAAAGATTGGACTAAAAGACACAAAAAAACACAGAAAAGGCATTTAAAAAGATATTTTTTTAGTACCTAAGACATAAAAATCAGATAAAAACACAAAAATTACTGTACCTAACAATAACATTTAATTTTCACCAAATATACATTTCTAAACAAATGAATATAAAGAAAACCAGTAATCTCGACAACTGATCAAATAACATTTTATTTTCATCAAAATAATATATAAGCAAAGCTTTGGATCAATGCCTTCACGTTGATGTTATTACACTGACATTGCTAAAACCTTTGATAGCATTGATCATTCGTTGCTTCTACAAAAACGTTATGCTTTCGGTTTTTCCCTTAGTTTGTTCAAGGTCTTGTCTTTATATCTTTGCCATCGGTTCTGTTACGTATGCTACAACGGATTCTAATCTTTTCACTTTACACTGACTTCATGTGTTCCGCCGGGAGCAAACCTTGGTCCCTTGCTATTCAATATATTTATTAATGATCTCTTAAATTCTCTGGACTGCTCAATCTAAAGATCTTCATGGAAATTAGAATGTTGAAAAGTGTCATTTACTTCAGGACAATTTGCAGATAGTTTATGAATTGGTGTCTACTACGAAATAAAAAAAAAAAACTTTTTTGGTCAAAATTTTATGTATTTCTAAGTGCCCCTACCTGCTTTTTGGTGCCTTCGGTTTTTACAAGTTATAACATTTCACATGAACTTAATTAACAAAACTCGATATCTAAGTAAGTTATTTACATAATGGCGTAGATGTCAAGTAGTAAGGCCTTTAAATAATGAACACATAAAATGCATACTAAATTGATCTAGCTATTACACACGCGTAATTTGAGATTCATGAACCCAAGAAAGAGTACAAGACAACAAGACTTAAAAAAATAATTAAACTGATTAAAATGATTTTATTAATAAAGATTAGGGTAAACGGTATAGTCGTTGGCACTCGTATAGTGATTGGCACTGCGACGATAAAAGTGGATTTAGTAAGAAACCTACAAAAGCTTTTAATATATGATAAATCTCAAAATTTAGCGCCATCTATGTAAAATGTGTGTTATTAGTTGCGTCATCATTAATCCAATATGGTATTCGCAGTGAGTGAATGTATCGGACGCGGTGCCTGTTGTTCCTTATGAGTGACAAGTTTTCACAAATTATGTAAGCCCCACCTCATTGTTCGTTGCGCTGTATTCGAGTGTTATCTGAAATAAAACATAATTACAGGTGAGTTACCTTTTAATTGAACTTTATAAATGATAATTTGAGGTTACTTGGGACGTTATTCACCCATTTAACCGTAATTTCAGTAGTGCCAATAACTGTATGAAAAAATGTCAACTTTTTAATCATTGGCATCAGGTGGCAATGACTATGCTTTGGGCGGGAAAGTATTTTATGTCAAAACTCATCTTAAAATACCTACAATTTTATATTCTATTAGGATTTTGTTAAATTTTCATGTCAGAAGTGTAGGTAGACAGTTGTTGGCACCAGTGATATTAACTGTCTGATTGGGTGCCAATGAGTATAGTTTATCTATGTGATCGTCGCCGTCATGCCGAACGTCATTGAAGGCTCAAAATATAGGAAACCTATGACGAAGGAACGATATCAAGAGCCCTGGAAGATATATTAAATAAAGGCATAAGCAAGAAAGCTGCCTCTCGGAAATATGGAATTCCACGTTCCACATTGCAATTTCGCTTGAGTCAAAAATTCAGTAAATCGACATTTGGACCAAGTCCAATTCTCTCAAATGACGAGGAACAAATTTTGGTTGATTGGGTTTTCCATAGTGCTCAAAAAGGGTTTCCGCGAAGAAAAGAGGATCTGCAAATCAGTGTCAAGTGTTTTCTAGACGAGAAACCACGAGACAATCCATTTAAAGACAATATGCCTGGTGATGGGTGGTACAAAGCATTTTTGAAGCGACATCCTACACTGTCTGAAAGAGTGCCTGAAGCCGTTACTGCTGCCAGTGCGAGGGTTAGTGAAGCAGATATTCGTAAATGGTTTCTGAATATTGAAACATACTTAAAACAAGAAAATTACTTTGATATTCTTAAATATCCCGACAGAGTTTTTAACGCAGACGAGACATGCTTCATGTTATGTCCAAAGAACAAAACTGTCTTAGCACCTAAAGGTGTCAGGAATGTTTACGAGGTTGAGAATGCCCCAGCAAAATCAAATTTAACTGTTTTATTTACTTTGTCTGCTAAAGGAGACATAACTCCTCCGTTTGTCATTTATCCTTACAAACGTGTACCTTCTGGAATAGCCAGTTCAGTGCCAGATACATGGGGAATTGGCACGAGTTCCAATGGGTGGATGAAAGCAAACTGTTTTTTGAGTATATAGCAAATATTTTTTATCCATTTTTAGTTAAAAAGGGCACTCAATTTCCTGTTGTTTTATTTGTGGATGGCCACAGCACACACAATTCGTATCAGCTGAGTGACCTCTGCTCCCAACTGAAAATTATTCTAATTTGCTTGTATGCAAACTCTACACGAATTTTACAACCGGCCGATATATCCGCATTTAAACCGCTCAAAACGTATTGGAAAAAAGGCGTATTAGAATGGAGAAGACACCACATTTCGGAGGCATTAACCCTAGAAAAATTTGCTCCTATTTTACAAAAAGTAATTGAAACTTACATGCAACCTGATATTATACAACACGGTTTTGTTTGTACTGGTTTGTGTCCATGGGATCCAAATTCCATTGACTATTCAAAATGTCTAGGTAAAAATAATACTGACCAATACACCAAAAAAGAAGACAAAGTTATGATACCTCGGTCAAGATTTGAAGAAATAGTTGGCGTTAATTTAATGAACAAGCTAAAACTGCCAAATCCAACGACCGAACAAAAATCTCAAGAATTTTGGGTTTTGCATAGATTGTGGAAGGAATACGATTCGACATCGGTTGAAAACGGGGTTGAAAACGAGATTGAAAACGGGATTGAAAACAATTCAGTAGTAGTTGAATTTAAAAATTTTAGTGAACACTTGCCTGTAAATATGGATTTAGACTGTACCAATATCACCAACGAAGACAACGAAGAATTGTTCAACATTACAGACATGCCGATTATATTTGCAAGCACTTCCAAAATATCAATAGAAGAAGAATTGTCAACAACTACTGCTGCAACGGGTGAGATTTATTTTATTACTTCTTCCTGTTGGTTTATTTATGTATTTAGGAGTTTCAGAAAATACAGAAGTCCATGAATCTAATGAATCGGTCATCAATCTCGCCTAGAAAACGAACACGAAGAAGAATTATCAACAAACGACCCTGGCCGGAAAGTCCTGCCAGGAAAGGCAACAGAAATTCGGAGCGAATGCCTTTTGTTCTCACGTCTGAACAGTGGAAAATAATACAAAGTGAAAAAAGGGAGAAAAAAATCATTGCCGAAAAACAAAAAGAAGAAAGAAAACGTAAACGCTTAGAGAAACAAAAAGAAAATGAAAACAAAAAGAAATGCCAGAAAGTAACAAAGAACAATAAAGGAAAATTGAAAGATGTAAACAGCAATAACCTAAATGAAAAGCAAATAAAAATCATATCTAATGTAAAGTTATGTGAAGCGGTAGAAACTGCAGAGAAAGTTCTTTTCTCAGAAGACGATGATGATGATGAGGAGAAAAAGGAGAATGATACCAATTACGAAATTCGAGGAACCATGGTTAATCAAGGACTATGCTATGTTTGTGTGAAAAATATAAATACTTCTAGTAATGGATTTAAATGTTCAAAGTGCTGTCGTACTTACCATCAAAATTGTATACAAAAGCAGCGCCTTTTTGACATTTTGGACGATGTTTTTACATGCAGATGTTGTAAAAAAAAATAAATATAATTTTTTTAATCATTTAAACTAATTTATAGATATTTTATTAACTTACCTTCCCAATGTCTGCCTTACTACTCCCCTAGGGAGGTGCCAATCACTATACGCTACGTGTGTCAATTATTGTCATTTAAGTGCCAATCACTGAAATTTAGGTATTTTATACTTCTCAACGAATTTTCTGCTAAATGAGGTAGAAATTATTATGGTAGACGTCTTAAATTGTTAATTGAATTTATACTATTTTTAATTTGCTGGAGTATATCAAACGCAGATTATACATCCAAATACGTTAGTTATCAATAATTAAATGGTACTACCTTTCTTAAAGTGCCAATCACTACACCGTTTACCCTAATTCCCGAATGCCCAATTTATTAATATTTTCATAGAAGAGTGGTGACAACTACATTACGCAAAAAATAAAGGCAAACGTTTCGTGATTCCATGTAAAGAAAAAAGGCAATTAAAAGAAAACTAATAATCATTATGAGATTGGATTGGAAATTTGAGATTTAGTGACACCTCGAAACTACTAACATCAAAGTGAGAATGACATCGCAAGAACCCAGATTATCGTATCCTCATAACCTGATACGGCCTTCCACTAATTAAGGTAAGTACAAATAAGAGGGTTCTAGATTTCACGGGCTGCCATTAAACTGCTGTCAATTAAAGTTACGTCCGTTCTAGGCAATCCGCAGTAAAATAACTCCGAACAGTTTCCCCTCACTGTGACACGTACCGAATGGCAATAGCAAAAGTATCAAGAAAAAGACTTAAGACCGGAAACTCACCGAGCGATTAAGCATGTCACTGATTGGCGCGGTCTGTATAGCCGTCAGGTGATACATAAACACCAGTGAAGTATGTACGTAATTACCCAGTGCTATTTGTCGATGTACGGTGACAACTTTGTGTTATTTAACTTTTGTACATTAACGTGCAGAATGCAAAATGTAAATGATGGATTTTCCTTAGTTTAAGTTTTGAATGTTTATTGTTCATACATTTTTCTGGCTTGTTTTCTGTATTAATTGAATTCATACTTTTTAGATACAAGTTTCTAATACAAACGTACCTCTTTGTAAATATAAAAGATACCTACATAATATACAGGTGAGTCATTAAGAGCCGTTCTGCGATCGCTCTTTTGTGTTTTAAATAAGAGAAAAACAATGACTAGAGGAGTTGGGGCAAATATCATAAAAACTCCTTAAGCAATATGTAAATATTACTGGATTTTCTAATACTGTTTTAAATTGTTATTCAACTTTTTCTTCTTTTTGAAGTTCAGGCAACAGCTTTTGAGTTACGATTTTTTTTTTTTGAAATGTTTGAGCCAAACACGTGTTCCGAAAGAAATCATATTCGCAGCTTTCTAGGCAGATACATTAAATATAAAATATAAAACAATTTAAAGTTTGATTTTCAGTACTCTTTCGGCAAACATTTCAAAATTTCGATCGGAAATAAGACTTTTACTCTTATCGAATAGCAATTTTTTGCAACTATCTCGTAAATTGTGCATTCTACACAGATTTATCAAGAGTACAAATGTATTTAGAACTATATTTGAGGTAATTTTTGCATTAAAGAAATATCAAAATTCGGACTTGAAGTTACACACTTAGAGATTTACTTTTTTAAGAAGATAAAAGTTTATTTAGAACAACTTCTGTATAATTTGAAACGCAAATCTATATGTAAAAGACTCGTGCGGTGGCTTGATGACCACACCTCATTTTTTGATTTTCTTTCATTTTTGTTAACAATGTCCTATACTAATCTTTTGTAATTAGGGCCGGTTCTACAACACGTAGATAAAGCTAGTATAATACTATACGGAGTATAAACTAGAAAGTGTCGTTCTACAAACGCTAGATAAGTCTAGTATAGAATAACTTACGGTATAAACTCCGGATACGCTATACCTACATTGTGTGGAAGATAAATATTGGAATATCTCTATTCTGTTTCGTGATTGGTTGGTTAAAATTAGTTTTGAATAGCGGGATAACCTCGGTTTTATGTTTAGTTAGGTTATTTTATTTGTTATATTGCGTTTCACGGTATAATTTATCCTTTCAAAATTATATTTCTATATCAATTGTGGTTATTTGAATCTCCAACAAGTGAATTATAATTAAGCATTGATACTCAGAATATATGTCAGGAATTTATTTTTGATCACAGTGTTTTAATATGTTAAATAAATATTATGTAATGACGAGTATGTAAGTTGAAAGGGTATTTCAATATATTGTGCAAGTATGTATGTTCTTTTAAGTAAATCCCTTTTTAAATTTAATAATTTTGTTTGTAACACACTCTACTTTCTAAATTAAATAATTACAATACGAAACTCTTTCAAAAAATGTACTTATAAAATTAACATTTATTTAAATTTGATAATGTTTTTGCAAAATTTTTATCTCTAATTGATGTTTTTCCTTCTTCTGTTGATGATCTTCTAGCAAAACTTGTAATTACAAATCAACTAAATTCATTTTTTTTGTGGAGAAGCAATGAAATTCCTTCCCTATCCTCTGAAATTTAGTTTATAACACTATATATCAATTGCATGTATTTTTTATAACTTGTAATATGCATACCTATCACATTTTACTTTCTTATACGTAGTATAAGGAAGTATTGTGATGATGAAAATTTTCGACCTCGAGATTTTTGCAGATGTCCACGTTTTGAGGTCCCCTGATACCAAAAAAGTGGTTTTTAAAAAATTTCTCTCTCTCTCTCTCTCTCTCTCTCTCTCTCTCTCTCTCTCTCTCTCTCTCTCTCTCTCTCTCTCTCTCTCTCTCTCTCTCTCTCTCTCTCTCTCTCTCTCTCTCTCTCTCTCTCTCTCTCTCTCTCTCTCTCTCTCTCTCTGTGTGTGTGTGTGTGACCACGATAGCGGTCAAACCGCTGTAGATATCAATTCCAAATTTTGTATTTACGAATATAATCTCCCTCTTGAGAATTGATTAGATTTTGAGCAAAATCGGCTGACCGGAAGTAGTAGTTTACTTCAGTGAAAAAATCGAATTTTGCAAATATTTCGTCAATTATTAAGTTTAAACAAATTTATAAAGAATTCAAATGAACTTAAAATTAAATTTGAGAAAAATTGTTTTAATAAAGTTTTTCGAAATTCCTACCGGAAGTAGGTCTTTTACTCTTATCGAAAATCAGTTTTTTGCGAATATCTCGCAAATCATGCTTTCTAGGCAGGTACATTACGAGTATAAAAGTATTTAGAACATAATTCTAAATATCTTTTGTATAAAAAAAATTTCAAAATTCAGACCGGAAGTACCACCTTTAGTCTTATCGAATAGCGATTTTTTGCAAATATGTCGTAAATTATGCATTCTATATATATTTATGAAGAGTACAAAAGTATTTAGAGTTGGATTTGGAATATTTCTTGTATAAATGAAATTTCAAAATTCGGACCGGAAGTAACACTTTCATACGTATAAGAAAGTCGTGTGGTGGCCACACCTCATTTTTTATATTGTTTCACCAAACCAACTAGTATTTCTGTTTCAGACACTGTAAAATTAGAACTCGCTTTGCATTTCTTTTTTAAAATAAGGTATCACTACTGTACTGGTTATTTACCACCGTCAAACTGAACAACCAAAAAAATATTTGTCATCAGTCCCTAGCATCTCGTTGTTTTATTGCCGTTATTTTCTTTTTTATGTAAGGTTTTGAAACATGTGTTGAACAGATAAATTTAAAACATCAGTCTGTGCAGGTAGAATCACAAAACACAAATTTACATCTCTCTTCACTTTAAAAGTACGCATACCTATTTATACACGTAAATTGAAAATATGTACTAGAAAAATACCATATATTTTACATAAAAATGTAGGTAGGTACGTAAAAACAAAAATATACATTTCAAAAAGATGGGTTAATATTACGAAACACTAAAAATCACACATGTGCATTGCTCATTTTCATTGCCAACTTAATGTGTTATGTGTACAGCTTGTGCTTGTAAGGTCACACTTCAACAGCTACAGCCCGCTAGCCGCGCTTATTTCAAAGCTTCGGTCTTTTTTGAACACACTTGGTATATGCACACATGCGCAAACAGAACAACCAATACGATAAAGACAAATGGACAGATAAGATTCAAATTCAAAAGACGAATAAATCATGTGATGGATAATCTACTGGAGCTCGGAGAGATCACTTGATAAATTCGCAATACTATAGACACTAGTAGATAATAGCAAAAAGTCATAGATGCTTCTGTTGAACATGTATATACATTTGAATAATTGTAAAATAGAAATTCATTCATGGTTTTACAAAGCATTAACGCATGACTGAGAACATGCGTTAATTTACGTAACAATAATATATGAACGCCATTTAAAGAATATTTAAATTATACACAAACATTTGTATAATTAGAGTAACGATTGAGTATCCAAAGGCAATTTACATTCTGTTAAAAGCATATAGCAAATATTCCAACAATTTTGAAATTACTTTTTCTAGTATCTGATTAACCGACTAGCGATCACGAAGTCTACGATTCGAATCTCGGCCGTGGGTAATTTTTTACAATTAAATTGACCAAACTAAATTATCAATGCAAAGCAGAAAATCATAATTAGAATTTTCAGTGACTGAAATAATCAAATTTTATGATTTGGTAAATAGAATGGACTGACGAAAACTCAACATCTGTTACATGTATCCCACGGTGGCCCCTGGAGCCAAAGGCACCTCAGCAGCGATCGGGAACCCTGGGTTCGAATATCGCCCGAGGTTAAATTTTTATAAATAAATGTACCTATTAATGCAAAACATAAAATCATAAAATTCCAGCAGATACTTCGAGATAACATGAATATGGCCTATAATACAGTGAAAAAACATCAGCAGAAGAAGATATGATACTAAATGCCCAAGATTTCCGGTTTAGCAACACAGATGGGATGTGTATGTTATATATTTTAAAATGGAACTTTTATTTAAAGAGTATCTAATATAAGAAATAATTATTACTTAAATTATATAATATTATTTTATCGCTTATTGTATATACATACAGGGCTTTTAATAAGCAATGAGAATCTTGATTAGACTTTACCACAAGATTGTACCTATACCTGTGGAATTTTACATCCAGTATTTCTAATAGTTCCCCCTGGTACTATTTCAGATTATTTTGCGCTGCCTTACCTGTTGATTTCGTATTAAAGGCTGTGGAATATAAATAAGGCCGAGTTAGATAGGAATTATACATGTGTTACAGATGAGTTTCTTGTCGCTGTTGCTTTAAGCGTGAACCAGTTAAACAAGTATTTCATAAAAGCATCTATGTAAGTAGCGTGTTAGAGAATCATCTTAGGAAATTTTAATATAAACGCGGCATGAATGAACTTAGTCATAGATAAAATCACATTGCTTATTCTAAAATAATTAAAATGCGGAGAGTTCTCCATAAATATCAATATTTGATGAAAAAGTAATTTATATAAAAGAATTATTTTTGTTAAATTTTGCAATACATATAAATTTATCAAGAAATAAAATATGTTAAGAATTTAGTCTTTGTACAGCAATTGAATAAGAAGCAGAAGACGTTCGACAAAAGTAGTACCCACATAAAAAAAAATGAGGTGTGGCCACCACACGACTTTCTTATAATGTGTTACTTCCGGTGCGAATTTTGAAATTTCATTTATACAAAACATATTCCAAATCCAACTCTAAATACTTTTGTACTCTTCATAAATATATATAGAATGCATAATTTACCACATATTTGCAAAAAATCGTTATTCGGTAAGAGTAAAAGTGATACTACCGGTCCGAATTTTGAAATTTGTTTTTATACAAAAGATATTGGAAATTAAGTTCTAAATACTTTTATATTCGTAGCGTACCTGCCTAAAAAGTATGACTTGCAAAATACAGTGAAGTCCGGATATAGTGAACTAGAAAAATGCATCAAAATTAGTTTACTATATCAGAGGTTTACTATAAAAGAAAAATATACTTTTGTACACACCTGATGTTTGCCTGATGAAGGGGGGTTATGTATATGTTTGTTTTATAAAAAAAATGCCATGATGTACCTTCGTTGTTTAAAGTTAGGTAAAGTTTTATTTACGGAACATATGTAAATCACATTCTGTATAATACCTGACCTTAATAAACAATAGTAACAAAGACACTAAAAGAACCTACTCTTTGATATTGTACTCGGTTATTTTGGTTTGTACAAGTCTGTTAGAAAAACTAATGTTACTTATATAGCTTTCAAGGTTGCAAAAAGAATTCCAAACTTTTTCGGGAACTTCGCGTGATTGCAAAAACGTGCGAATCTCTACCATATTTTGTGTCACCATTTTCACTGAAGGAACACTGACCATGACATCTTCCTCATGTGCCCCCTCGTCCAGCTCCTCATCACTCAATTCTGCATTTGTCATTGAAAAAATTACATAAATCAGTCATCATTCTAATGTTTCATTTTATGTTTATGTACATACCTGTTAAGACTGACTGAATAATTTGGTCTTCCGTCAAAGACTCTGTTGGAATAACTTGATCGTCGACTGAAACGTAGTGTTCAAAGTCAAAATCTTCAATTCTATTCCTCATTTCTGTTTCAAGAACTTTTTGGGTGTCGGAATTTTCGGAATCTCCTGCTTGTTTCTTGAGCCACTCATTTAGAGGCAATTCGTCATCGGAGTCAAAGTCATCTTCTGCTTCAAGAAATCCTGCATGTTTGAAACAGTTTGCGATGGTTTCTCTGCTAACTTCCTGGCAAGCCAGGTGAAGAAAATTCACAGCATCCAAGAGGCTCACTGAAAACTCTTTTCCATTATCAATTGCTTCTATCATTTTCATCAGCATAATCTTCCTGTAGCGACACTTCAGAGAATGAATTATCCCTTGATCCATGGGCTGCAGCTTTGAACTGGTATTGGCTGGCATAAAAACCAGTTTGATTTGGTCCAGCGGAACATTGGGATGTGCTGGGCAATTGTCGACTAAGAGAAGAATTTTTCTGTTTTTACGCTTACACTCTGCATCCCATTAGAGTAGCTCTTCGGTGAATAATTTAATTTGTATTTGACTGGTAGGATTTTGTTTTTGAAACATCTGGGATTGGCTGATTTGCCTATAACAAACAGTTTTCTCTTTTCTGTCCCAGACATGTTTGCAGCGACCAAAACTGTTATTCTAACTTTAGACATTTTCCCACCTACACAGCTTTCTCCTTGGAATTTCAGTGTTTTATCAGGGGTCAGTTTGTAGAAAAGGCCGGTCTCGTCGGCATTAAAAATATTGTCAATGTCATAATTTTTGCGAAGATCAGGCCAAACAGTTGTAAGCCAGTTATTAACAACATTCATATCAACTGATGCAGATTCACCAACAATTTTTCCTCCAGAAATACAATTTCTCTTCTTAAAACTTTCAATCCAACTTCTGGAATACACAAAATCTCTTCCTTCAATTTTACTTCCTATTTCACTTGCTTTTTGCTGAAGAATTGGGCCACTCATGGGAACATTGTCTTGTCTTTTTTGGGTGAACCACTTTAATAGTCCCTTATCAACACCTTCATGAGCTGATTTTCTCAGCCTTTTACACCTTGCGTTCACTTGACCATACGGCGAAAGAATCTCATCTTTTTTTTTCCAAATGATGGAGACAGTTGATTTCGGCAAATTCATTTCACGACACTTTGTTTGATACCACTTTCTATTTTTTGTACGACATCATATTTTTCCTTTAGAGTTAACGCTTTACGTTTTTGTTTCTCCATTTGAAAGTCTGTCACTGTACAGTATAACCGTCAACCAATGTTCGCAACGAAGTCTAAAACGCAACTGAGAACAAAACAAAGACGAATGTGCTCAGCGCTTCTGTCTCTAAGTAAAAATCGGGGAATCCCCAGGGAATCCCCGAAAAAGTTCACTATAAACGGAAAATTTAACTTAACCTTTATGAAATTTGGTTCACTTTATCCGAAAGTTCATTATATCCGAGTTCACTATAAACGGTAAAAAATTACATTGGTCTTATGGGAAATTTTATGGGTATTTGAAAAATCGTTCATTATAACCGAGTGTTCTCTATAAACGGGTTTGCTATATCCGGACTCCACTGTATTTGCAAAAAACTGATTTTCGATAAGAGTAAAAGATCTACTTCTGGTAAGAATTTTGAAAAACTTTTTTAATAAAATTGTTCACAATTTCAATTTTAAGTACATATGAATTCTATATAAATTAGTCTAAACTTAGTAGTTGACGAAATATTGGCAAAATTCGATTTTTTCACTGAAGTAAACTACTACTTCCGGTCTGCCGATTTTACTGAAAATCTAATCAGTTCTCAAGAGGGAGATTATATTCGTAAATACAAAATTTGGAATTGATATCTTGACCGCTCTCGTGGTCACAGACACACAGACAGACACACAAACACACAGACATTTTTTAAAAAAAAACCCTTTTTCGGTATCAGGGGACATCAAAACGTGGACATCTGCAAAAATCACGAGGTCGAAAATGTTCATCATAACAATACTTCCTTATATTACGTATAAGAAAGTAAAAAAGACTGTTCAGACCATGCAGTGGCCTCGTATGTATTTGAAATTCTGATAAATCCGGAGCAGGCGTTAATTGTCACTCGTATCAGCTTTCGCATTTTTCTGGTTATGTTTATCGTATTTATGTTGAACTTCAGAGTTTGGAGTTGTTGTAGGTTAGATTTTAAGTTGTCCTTCAAGTACCTATTTGTTTTTGTTTTTTATTTTAGTTTGTGATATTGTTAGAGTATTGGTGTGATTCGGTTCATCAAACTTGTTTTTAATTTTTTTAAAGTTGTTTTTACACACAGCTATAAGTATGTGATTAAACGTTCAAATTTCTTCAAATGGTGGTTTATTGTCTTAGAAAATACTTCAGTTACTGCCATGTTCTTGAGTCTAGCAAGTGATTCTTTCTCCAAGAATAAAGTGCATGTAATGGTACAATTATACAAACTTGAAAAGATATGAAAAATTAATTTATAATTATCATATATTCGTAGACAAACCAACATATTCGTTAAACTTAGACAATCTAGTACTTAGTATGTAAACTAAACTTATAATTTTTGATTCGATGTGTCCCCCTTGAGATTTAAGAAAAATAAATAATTGTGATATCAATATATTAGATATCTGAACAATCTGTTATATGTATGTATTTGTACCAGCCTGTTACTTCATGAAAATTATAATAAATTGCAAGTTAATGTCACTTCCAGACTTGTATGATACAGAACGTTCAGAGTCTGATTGATGTAAGTACCAAATCATGTAGGTATCACAATTCAAATTACCAAAAGGGCTTCAATTCTCAATATTCTCCAAAATGGATTATAGAGTGCACTACTTCACGGATTAAAAATAATCCTAAAAAAATATCTTGGGCATAATCTTTTACTTTAAATGAATAAGTACAGGAAAAGAAAAGGATCTGGCTTTGAACATAGAAAATGTATTCTAATTTATTTGTTTAAATCCATTATGATTGTTCATTTTATAGTTATGTAATACATATTTATTAATGTGTGTGTGAATTTGATGTATGTGCCAATTGTTAATAACAGCTTGTATTAAAAATACTTGTTTTATTTACCCTGCTTGTCAGAAGAATCCGTTACAAAATTTAGAAAACAGTATTTCTTCTAAACAACTTCTTCATTACTTTTTAAATCCTGTCGCAATTTTGGTAGTTAGATACAGATGCAGTAACATTTAAATGTTCATTACGATTGATATTTGTCACCAGGTTGGTGTTTTTTAATTAATATATATATATAAATATATTGCTTATATAAAAAATGCAGAAATATCCATTACAAAATTTAGAAAAATTTATTTCTTATAAACAACTTTTCTCTTACTTTTTAAATCCTGTCGCAATTTTGGTAGTTAGATGCGTTAGCTATTAAATGTTCATTACGATTGATATTTCTTCCCATAAGTTTGGTGTTTTTTAATATTTCTATTACTAATGTTGGTAGTAAGTTTCCCTATAATTCCAATTCTAAAACTGTTCGGACCTTCGTGATTTCGAACCGTTCTAGAACCAGGATTTGGTCGGACATGCGCATTATTATGAGAACTACTAATTCAAGAACGGTTCCGGAACTGTTCAGAACTGGAGGGTTGACCAAACCTATAGTGAATATAGATGTAAATACAAGACTCCAAACACCAAAATTAACTACAAACTCAAACTATTTTAATTTAATTTGGTTTTACTTACTTTTTATAATATTTTCTTTTGTAATATTATTACTAATTAATAGAGATTAATAAATAAGTCATTATTATTATTTTCATTATTTTCTCTCTTATTTGTGGTAATCAGCCAAGACCTTTATAAAAATATAAACATGACTTACTACCTTCGCTAACAAAAAAAATTATCTCGGATTTGAGAGTGCGTGCTGAAAATTATAGTCTGTGAAAAAGAATAACACTTTTACCTACTTATTAAAGAAATGTTGATTACTGATTGCATATCTGTCTCTTTAATAATACACGTGTATTATACGGTACCTGCATGTTTATCATGCAGAAA
Organism: Amphimallon solstitiale; assembly: GCA_963170755.1. Lineage (NCBI taxonomy): Eukaryota > Metazoa > Arthropoda > Insecta > Coleoptera > Scarabaeidae > Amphimallon > Amphimallon solstitiale. Next base: position 62,882,870 of record OY720682.1, on the reverse strand, counting down.
TGCAATACCCATAACTAGCTAAATTAACACTTTCATACTTAAACTATTTTTCTTTTTTAATGTGAGTTAATTTATTTTGCAAATTTTATTTAAAATAAATGTGATATACAGGGTGAGTCATCTCCGCGGGTATGGCCGATTATGCCTTTATGAGTTAAGATATTTCGAAGCGGTTTTTTTTTTGTTATAGCTGCTTATTAGGAGCACATTTTAAAAATATTTTGTATTATACAGAGTGTTCCATAACTTGGTGGCTAACCATAGTCATAGTTTTTTAAATGAAGCACCCTATAAATTATTGCATTTTTGTATTCCCCGTATAATTTTTAGTCAAAAAGTAATAAGATAGTATAGGCCTAAAATCTAAAGTTTTTGACTTATTCCCATTTTTCTGAAAAATTCAATGATAAAATTATATTTCGCGAAAACGACGTATTAGATTGACATTTTTTTTGCAGTATTGTTTAAAATAAGAGGTTCTAATAGAAACATGTTTTATTATTTTACAGTTACTAACTGCATGTGCAGAAAACTGGATTAAAATTATATGACACGTTTTTTTATAAAATTCAATTTTTTTAAATAGAAGAACCTGTATATGAATTCATTTTTGAATTGTTTCTTAAATTTAGTGCCAGAAACATGTAAGACGTTAATACTTTAAAGTGACTATTACTGAGCTACTGTCGTTTTCTGCTATAATTTTGTTAGTTTTTGCATAAAAGTCGATCTTTTCAAACGGAACAACCTGTATATCAGTTCATTTTTGAATGTCTTATTAAATTTCACATCAAGAACATGTAAGACGTTAATACTTTAAAAGTGACTATTACTGAGCTATTGTCGTTTTTTGATATAATTTTGTCAGTACTATACTAAATTAATTAAAACCATAAAACTGACAAAATTATATCAAAAAACGACAATAGCTCAGTAATAGTCACTATTACTGAGCTAGTAGTAGTCCGAACTCTTCCCAGGTCGGTAAGTAGAAACATGTTGACAAAAGTAAATGTGGAATCAGTAATATGTCAAGAACAGTAGCAAATTAAGTGTTAACAGGGCTTCATATAATCCAATCATATTGCATTTTTTTAGCACGTGATTTTTAAGATGCTCCGCGATTACCGAGTAGTTGATAATGCTTTGGATAGATGGCGTTACTTAAGGATCAATATTTTGAGGTTACCAGAATCAGAAAAATCTGTTTATAAGTTTTATTTATGAGGCAGTAAAAATGGAGAGCGTTATTTTTATAAACACGTAATTAAAATTAATATTGTATATGTGGTTTTAAAATTGAATTACTGTTATATTAATTCTCGAATACAAAACAATATGTATATGTACATATTTTGAAAAATGTGTTTTGTCTATACAGAAATTTAAGTCATTTGAACAATGCGGCTGATAATGAAGAATGTTTATATTAGATATACTATTTGAATTTTAAGAGTCATCATTCCCCTTTTATATCTTATCAGCAGTCTGTAAATAGAACTGCTAAAAAGAATTTAGATAAATATACATATACTAAAAATTCACTTTTACATTAAAGAATATGTGTCAAGCAGAATCGTTAAATACAAGATAATTTCTTTAAATACAAGTGCCTTTGTCTCACTCAATTTTTCATCAAATATTAAGCAATTTTTAATCTATGACGAATCGTGAATACATACACATATCTACTATTTTTAAAACGAAACACGAAATGCTTTCTCTAGTACATCACCAGGGAATAATAAGATATTGTTTTCTTGTACAATGGTATGCTGTTAACACGGTACTGCGCCATGATTCGTGTTTAATTCCACTTCGGCCGCTTCATTCTTCATTACTGTTTCGTATAAATTCATACAGATAGGGGCCGTGAGCAAAGCGAACTCTGTGTTTCAATCGTCCCACACGATGAATGCGAAAGATAAAAACAATGACCGAGCGCGACCAATAACAAAAAGGACATTCTCATTCGGTTGCAGTTTTACTACATGACTACGAGGGAGTCATTGCATAAATCAAGAATCTGAATAATTTCCCGATGATATTTCCGTTAAACACAACGGGATTAACACTTGATAAAATGACTGCGATAATGGCAAGCTTGGTGAAGGTAATTTATTCTGCAATTTGCAGTTTTACACTGTATAGTTTTGTCGATACTGCTTCAGTATTTCTATAAACTAGCTGCAAACTTTTTATACAAGAAACTCAACATACAGGAATGGGTTCACATATACTATACTATTGTCTTTCTAGCTAAGCTCAGTCGGTATAAATTATAATCGAGTATGGAAAATAAATAATAATCTCAGGTTTGAATTCTTTTGTAAAAGTTATTTTAATATGTACTTCAAAAATAATATTTTTTTAAAAACAATATAATGTATGTTGATAAATAAGTTAAGTAATGAAAAAACTCTTTTTAACACATAAACAATAAATTCAATTTCAAAATTAAGTTCTCCTTCTTAATGAAAATTATTAATTCAATAATATAAATATGACTATTCAGATGATATAATATAAAATAGGATCATTTTTTACAATAAATGAAAGACCAATTCTATTATTCTCTTTATCTTTTAAAGATTTTACTTCAATGGTTGATATTAACGATTAGGAATTGATTTTCTTTTAAATGTTTATAATTTTACTTTACGATTTTCTGTTTCCATCTAGGACTTGTCCTCTTCATAAAATACATCTATCCTTGATTGCAGGTAGAGTTTCTTAAAGTCCGGATAATATGTCATATACAGTGCTTTTCATTTGCTTTTCCTCTTTTGTCAATTGTGTTTCACTATTTTTCAAATGAATTTCCCCCATTCTGTTAGTAGTTGCTATGCATGTCAAATAATTTCCTCATATGTCAAATATATATTACATTTTGTCAATTCGGTTCACACATTGAGTTGTAAACAACATGAATGGTGAAAGACGAAGAAAAGCTGTAATAAGTGATGAGGGGCGTTCTCTTATTATTAGAGGTATGAATAGCGGGCATTCGTCAACCTTTATAGGGCAACAGTTTAGTGTACGACCCAATACGGTACGAAAAATGTATGCCAATTATCGAAAAACAAATCAAATTAAAAAGAAAAGTGGCGGTCATCGGCCAAAAAAATTAACTATAGAGCAAAAGGAAGCTCTTTGCAATTGGATTGATGAAGATTGTTCCCTAACACTTCAAAAGTTAAGAACTAAATTATTAGAAGAAAATCCTCAATTGCAAGTTTGCATATCCACCATACAGTCTTTTTCTTTTGGTTTTCCCCTTTTGTCAATTGTGTTTCACAATTTGTCAAATGACTTTCCCATTTATTATAATATGGCGGCGATGTGTCAAATAATTTCCTTATTTGTCAAATGTGTTTCACTATATGTCAATTGACTTTCACGAAGCGTGTTAATCATTTTGTATTCATCTATTATGGAGAATCGTCGAATTAATAGTAAAATAAGTACTTAATGATTTAAGAGCTTTAATAATTCGTTCTATGAACAACGGGCTCACGGCAAATAATATTGGAGAGCAATTTGGAATTTTACCCAATACAGTAAGAAAGATTTATTCTACATACCGGAGAAACGCTAATATTCATAAAAGAAGTGCTAGTCACCGACTAAAAAAATTATCTGTGTTACAGATAAATGAAATTTGCAATTGGATTGATGAAGATTGCAGTTTATCACTTCGTCAGTTAAAAGAAAGATGTTTGACGCAGTGGCCACTTCATCAAATATCGCTATCGACGATTAACAGAGCACTTAAAACTTTCCATTATTCGTTTAAGAGAATCTCTTTCGTTCCCGAAAGAAGAAATACACCACAAATCATACAGACTCACTTTGAATATGCTATCCGGTACAATAGAATCATGTTCGAAAGGGAAAAGATTTTTTTCATTGACGAATATGGAATTCAAGTTAATTTTCGAACTTCATATGGAATATCAGTTAAAAATACTCAAGCAACGAAAATAAAAGCTCAACTAAGAGGGCGTAATTATTCTGTGGCTGCAGCAATGAATATAAATTCACTATATTTGTTCCAAATCCAAGATATACCATTCAATACAGTTCATTTCTGTGAATTTATTACAACTCTAATTAATCATTTACATAATGATAACATACAAGGCGCCTTTTTTGTTATGGATAATGTAAGAATTCATACAAATGAAGAAGTTGTCAATCTCATTAGAAGTCATGAGCATTTTGAAGTTTTTTTACCTGCTTACAGTCCATTTTTAAATTCTATAGAGGAATTATTTAATCAATGGAAACACATAATAAAGAGAACTCAGCCGACAAATGAGGATGAATTATATGCAGCAATACACAATGCTTCTGAACAAATAACTGCAGATAATTGTCTTCATTATGTTCAGCATATGGAAACATATCCGGGTGATTGTTTAGAACAAATTGAAATATTAAATTAATTGTTTCTTCATTTATATATTTCGATAGTTTGTACTGTGCATATTTGTGATATTTGAAAATGTTTTGCATACATGTATGTTTTTATCAATTTCTATGTACATTACACAAGAATAAATTAGATAACTTAAAATTTCAAATGTATACTTTATTTTCAAGGGTACGTCAATAACTAAATGAAAATGATGCACGGCTTGGTAAGTAGTTATTAAGCAAAACATATAATTTACATACATGGGAAAAGTAATTGATATAAAGTGAAAGAGATTTGACAAAAAAAGAATTAATTTGACATATATGTCAATATGACAGGAATTGGGAAAGTCATTTGACAAATTGTGAAACACTATTGACAAAAGGGGAAAACCAAAAGAAAAAGACTGTAAGTAGGGCTTTCAGGGAATTTCACTATTCCATGAAACGAATTTCATTTGTACCAGAAAGACGCAACACACCGGAAACTATTCAAGCAAGATTTGATTATGCTGTTCAGTACATCAGAATAATGGTTGAACGAGAAAAAATATTTTTTATCGATGAATGTGGAGTTCAAGTATATTCGCGAATGGCATATGGTAGATCAGAGAAAAATACCAGAGCAACGAAAGTCAAAGCCCAGATAAGAGGAAGAAATTATTCTATTGCTGCAGCAATGAATAGTTCTTCACTGTACTTATTTCAAATACAGGACAGACCCTATAATGCAGAATATTTTGGAGAATTTTTAACTAATTTAATAAATCATTTACAAGAAGATGATATCCAAGGCGCTCATTTCGTCATGGATAATGTTAGATTTCATCGAACCGAAGAAATCTTGCAAATAATAAGAGCCCACGGACATTTTCCAATATTTCTTCCCCCATACAGTCCATTCTTAAATCCCATCGAAGAATTATTTTATCAGTGGAAATGTTTAGTTAAAAGAAGAGAACCGAACAACGAAGATGAACTATACAACGCGATACATAACGCATCAGAAGCAATAAATGAACAAAATTGCAATAATAATATTCGGCACATGGAATCCTACTTGGGGGATTGTTTAAACAGAACTGAGATATTAAATTAATATAGTTGTAGTTACCCAAAGTTTATTTCAATGTTTTAGTAATATTAACCAGACAGCTTTCGTTGCATGCTGTTTTTTCTTATACTTATATGTAACATAATGTATTGGTATTCTGTACTGTTCAATAAATGTGAAAAGCATTTGATATAAAGTGAATCTGTTTTGATAAAAGGGGAATCTTATTTGACATATAATGTCAATGTGACAAGATATGGGAAACTCATTTGAAAAATAGTGAAACACAATTGACAAAAGGGGAAAAGCAAATGAAAAGCACTGTAAGGTCCAAATTAAATTCATCCAATAGGTTTTTCTCGTATTTGTATACACGTTATAGGCTTCTTCTATTTCGGTAAAACGTTTCTTATATGTATTTTCCAGTTTATAAATTCAATTCCATTTATTTTTATAAGTAACGTCAAAGTAAATCCGGTTCGGTAATCACTTCGGTCCAAGATATGAGTTCCACAAGTTTACGACTTAACAATCATGTAGATGATGATAGTTAACTTATAAGATCAGGTATTTATTACTTTTATACCAAATTTTCTATATAAATTCTTCTTTACTCCAAAAATCTCTTCTAATTACATAATTCTTTACCATTCATGTCAAAATTCACAAATCATCTATTTGTTTTTCAGTAACCAGGATAGTTTTACTTAGTTTCTATAAACGTATTTGATTTTTCATGATAATAACATTTTTTTGTATAGTAATTTAAGTTGCCTATCTTATGTCTTGACAATATTAGTTATATTGTGACTCTTTTAAAATCTTCCAATAAGAATGAGATTAAAATAAATTTAGTTCCTATCTAATATTTTATACATTTCATTACTATTCTAATAAAATTCTTCTATTCTATATACGAATGATCTTTAATTTTGATTTTATACTTATAAATGTTGACAATTTAAATCATTATAATACACCGTGCCCAAAGTTATCGGTGCACTATTGTTATCTCCGTTTTTTCTTGAGCTAGTATTTCAGTTAAGTTAGCAAATTATTAGTGTTTTAACGCTGATTAGTATGAAAATCATGAACAAACAATTGAATTACGTATGTCTGAGAAATTTGAAATTTTTTTTTTGAAACGGAACATCCTGTACATTTGTACATTTTTAGAAAGATAATTTGATTTGTGATATAAAAGCTTCAATACACTATTGTCCTTAAACGAATATTAAAGCAGTTGTGTTGGATTTTAGTTGATGTCAAAAAACATTATTAATAGTAGGCTTCTGTCACTTCAACCCAAAACAAGTAGTATGCTCATTGAAATTGTCAATAACGTACTTTGTCTGATTCTCTTTCGCATGATATATTATTTAAAATAGTTGTTTATTTGAATTTGTCCTGTGTTCTTTAGTTCTTTTTTATTAAACAACTTATTGCTAAAAAAAATTTAAAATCTAATAATTGAAATTGTTTGTTCATTTATAAAAAGTCTTTTCACTAACTTCCTATGCATTTCCATCGGTAGATATATTTTTCTATCTTCTTAATACAGGCCCTCCTTGTATTTGTTTATTAACATATTGCCTTTCTCATTATTTGTTACATACTTCCTTTTTCCGTTCGCCAACACAATCCCTAATTTTCTTTTAGAAATATCTGGACTAGGTAAAATCGGAAACACATTGCAGATGACAGAAATTCTCCTTCCCATATCACTCACATTACAACGATTAGTCGGGCCCGCTACGTTGTCTCTAATTTCTATCCAGGACTTTTTCCATGGTAACACATTTATCTACAAGAAACTGTAAACAATGTTTATACTATATTTTTTTCTCTTTGCAAGTCTTCTAAACCACACAAATTATTTTTATGGTCTATGGAAGCTCTTGTACACACACATACAAATTCATGAATGCATATTTTTATTCATTCAGTTGTTTTTTATACAGAACGTTGTTGCTGACCATATCGTGTTAGAATATTTAACTTATATCCTTTTCCTATTTATAGTCATAAGTTTGAGGTATTTTTTTATATTCTTTAAGCATGATTTATTAAAATCTCTCTTATAAATTAGTCACATTGTACACGTTTCAATTCGCATTATTTATTCTGCCATATTTTCGTCTCGTGAATAACGAATGTGACCCTGTTCATATAGTTTTATAGCGTTTAAATGACTCACTCTCTTTACCGTTCCATCCCTCAACATGACTCTTTCTCTGTTGTTAGCTTTAAGTACCTTTTTAAACAAAAGTGCATTATTTAAAATATTTAAAGCTATTTTGACGCCTTGTGAAAAGTTAGGTTGTTTTTCAGTGCATACAAACCATACCCCCTGTTTATCTTTTCTACAAAATAAATATATATATTGCTTAGACTTATTTTGTTTATTAATTTTTGTACCTATATAATACTTAATTTTAATACTTATCCAACCTATAATGTAACAATAAATCATATTTGATTGTCATAATTTCTATATTTAAATATAGGCAACCCATTACACCTTTGTGTTACTTGTATTGTATAATGCTTGAAATCAAAAATAAACAAGTTGATATTACGATTTCTATTCTTTTTAACCACTTAAACTAGTTCTTAATATTTCTACGTAATCTGTGGGCCGACCGAAAGGGCTCTATTCATCCGCTAAATGTGTTTCTACAATATACTAATATTACAGATGAATCATTATAATTTCTGTACTAATGAATGGTAACTTTATGCGGAAATTGCAATGGAATTTCGCGCGTCATCCACAGTTAGCATACTAAATACAACGCTTCTTAGTGGGTGTGACGAACTCGAAGAAGTTCCTTTTGCCAGAACACGTTGTTTGTGAGCAAATAAACAAATACGCGCCTGCATCACCCACACATCTGGAAAAGACTTATGTGTACATATACGTGAATACGCATCGGTCACTGTGCGTCAAAGAGACTTACAATTAAACGATAACTTGAAAGTAATTACAGCAATGGCTCAATTAAAGCAATTACCATCAATGAAATGCGTTACTCCATTAAAGTTATCGACAATGCAGGCTACTGCTTGTTATTCGCTACCATAAAGAATAGTCTATTTTAAACTGTACGCTCTACTAACAAAGGTATATGCACATCGTTTCGTCTATTAAAAGCATTGATAATAAATTGGGCATTTAATAAAAACAATTGGGCAATTAAGACTTAATTATGATTGATATTTAACATCGAATACTTATTTTATGGTGTTTACAGTGCCCAGCATACATTTCAATCATAGGTTTGAAAAAAAATAAATTCAAGAACATTGAATTTTTCTCACACCAACAACGGTAATGCTTGGATTTTAGTACAGTCAACCTGTCACGAAAAAAATGGCTTTTTGGAAAGAAGTACGCGAGACTATTTTATTTGATAAGAAACAATTTGCAGGAAATGTTGTAAATTGGAAAAAAGCGGTACTATCATTTAAAAAAAATAGGCTGGTAATGCATAAAGGTTTTGGTTTGGGGAAAATACTTTTGGAAAGAGAAATTTGCAGGAGAGAAAGACACTGCAAGGACAAAAAATTTTTGAAAACATTGGACAATACGTTCATGGCAATTTTTTGGGTCTCCCTGTCGTTTTTCGTTTCTTCCTCGAAGACTCTTCAATGTCGAGTGCTTCTTCGATTAAGTCCCACGATGTCTCTGTCGTCGGCTCCACTTGTAAGTGTACGATTGATATAGAGGACCACCGAAGAAGCACTTGTGACTGGGGCTCGTCAATCTCAGCTTCTTCCATGTCCATTTCGATTCTGGTTCAAGACCTCGGGCTGTCCTCTTCCAACCCCAATCCATAAAAAGAATAATTTTTGGAAACTTGGGTTCCCTCTGCTTTTTGGGCTATTGGCCGCAGTGTAGCGAGTAGATGAGATAACTTGTAGAGAATATTATCTTCTATAACTTTTGTTAAAAAAAAATTGGTCCTACCAAGCATTTAAAAAAAAATCGATTCAAAAAGCTTTTTGGGATTACCAAAACCACTCAAGGGGGGGTCCCAACTTTTTGGTTTTAGACTCGTCGCATCTCCCACTAACGATTTATCAAATTAAATAGGCATGCGTATTTTTTTCCAAAAAAATTTACAGATTGACTGTACTTTTTGATCTACTTTCGAAAATTTAAAATTCCATATACAGCCTTAGTCATCTACTCTACCCATATCTTTTCTATTCTCCATCAACATAACAGAACAAGATATAGTGAATAATTGCATCACAAACACAAATCCACAGATAAGTAAATATTACAATAAACGGCAAAAACTAAATACGTGTATGTATTAATACATATGGCGATCACAAAGCATATTACAACGTCACAACACTAATTATAGACAAGTAATAAAGCAAATGCGATAAGTTATTACAAGTATGTGCTATTAACGTTACAACTGTTCTGTTTACATGATTGATATGTATTTAGTAAACGAGGATAGATATCTTCTTTCACAGTTTTATACAATAACTAGACAATTGCATAGAATATATACTATTAAAATATTATAGCAATTAACTCACGCTTCAATATATCCTAACAAATCAATTATTTGGAGCGCCTGTGGAGCGACTTCAGTTTGCGTTTTCACGCATTTGCTAAAGAGTATGAAAAACTAATTTGGGTAACGGTTTATGAGGTATACAGTGTTAGTTTTAAATAGCGCCATTAAAAGAAAGGGGGTGAAAGAAAAGTATGAGTAATGCCCGTACAAATAAAAATCGCGGTCCAATATACACGCAGTGACGAGAAATTAATTTTCTTTCCTCGAGTCCAAGCCTGTCGCAGTTAATATACAAACATACTAATTTTCATATAGATGAATTTAAGTTTCAAAATAATATACTTCTTTTAAACGAAAAAAAAAAACATAGTAATGCACCGAGGATGCCCACCTTTTCCACATAAAGGCGTGCTATTCACACAAAAAAAAATATCGCCATAGAAAATCTTTTCAATTGCCATGCATTTCTAGTAAAGGTTGTAGCTATTTGCATTTTATCGTTTTTTTTGGAAGAACCTTAAACTGGAATTACTAGTGGTATTTACGTAAATGCGTATAGGATAAACAAAGTTATGGACCGACTTTAACTACATTTTGGCCCTAAAAATTTAGAAATTTTTGATGAGTTACAAATAACTTTCTTTCTAGATTTTCACTTAGTGTTTTCAGATTTGCATAGCCTGGTACCCATTTAGCGGTAACCCTGTATACGAAATACAATTCCTCACTAACTCGGTTATAAAAAATAACAGTAATAAATTTATGTGAACTTAGAAGTGAAATTCCAAGAAGAAAAGAGAAAAATACACAATAAGTCTAGGGAGTAAACAACAAGGTGATGTTCAGTTTAACTCTAAACAGGTTATCAGTACTGCCGTTTCACCAGGCGCGGCAATACATTAAATTGCTTTCAGAATTTAAAAAAGAGAAAGGAAAGCAGGCATAACAATTTCTACGAACTAACAAATCTTGTAAAACGCAATATGTAATTACATATGACACTGCATCATCACAAACCTCTTTAAAAAAAGAAGCCGTCTTGTGAATCGATGTAATGAAAATATTTTTATGTCACTTCAAAGTATTGGAAATGTAAGTGATTACATTACATTAAGAGAAATATTTGTCTTAGGTAACAATTCTGTGATCGCTAATTTTTCCAATTACTTGTGATAAGGAACATCTGCCCCGTCAGCAGTATTTTGGTCTTTATATTGAGGAACGTTCTATTATTATTCAACACTTTTAATATGGTCAAATGCTTTACATATAGTAGCAAATGTATGCTCTCTGAACCTAAGATCACAAACAGGTAGTACTTTTAGAATTTTCTTGACATTTTCAATAAGAAAAGCGTATTCGCTAATGTTGATCTCAACCTATCAAGGACGCGTCCTTTGTCCACCATTCTATCACTCTGGAATAAAAGAACTCATGGCTTAGCTTAATTAATTTTTAAACATTGTTATGTAAAGGCCCATAATATTACAAGGTCCACATTAATAGTTATGGAGGCCTCATCACCATCACCAGACGCAAGGAAAAGATAAATCATCAGTAGTACTTGTAAGTGATTTGAGTAGAGTGAAAATAACAATACTAGCAGTATCAACCTTTAAGGGACATCTCGGGGTACTACACGAAGTTGGCTTTGATTATTTAAGATTTTTACAAACTGTGAAGAACCAGACAAATAGTTCCTTATTAACTGCACAACAGGCAAAGCAAGTTCCAGATACTTAATATCTCATAATTATGGCATTGTAAAACGCAAGCATAACAAGAACAGTACTCTTCCCGAAATCAACACATTACAAATATCATGCTGCGATCAGGGCAATATCTTACCAATACTTTGGACAGTATTGGTAAGGTATTAGTAGGTCTTAAATTCTTCAGATCAGTAAATTGCCAGCTTTAACAAAGGCAGTGTTCAGGACGATAAATAATATTGTATAAAAAAGACAATTGTTTTATATATTTATGTGTTTACGTTAATTTTAAATATTGATAACTCACACGGTAAGCACTGCAAGTTTGGTCAGAAAACCCCAGATTTCTCTTCTACTGTGAAAAAATGTATGTAAATATCTAATTTATTGCCAATCATTATAAAGGTACAATAGTTGGGGTCTCTTTCGACGCGACCGCCATAAAATCATAGAGCCCCTTCAAAACCATTATTTTATTACATGGTATTTACGTTGCACTCAATGCACTCAAATATTTTACTGTAATCCCCCCCCCCCACATGTGTTTAGGCATTTCTCTTGGTAAATAATTTCCCCTCCTATTCATGCAAAAGAATATACTGTAAGTAGAAGAAGGGAAAGAATCTTTGATAAAATAACAATAAAATATATCAAGTTCGACACAAACATCCACACGAAGCAGTTGTGTTAGTCTTCAACAATTTACATTTTATGTGTTAGATAAATTAAAGATAGTGACATATTATCAGTGTATGATTTAATATTTAAACAATAAGCATTTATATTCCTTCAAAAAAGGAGGAATCAACAGGCGGTATCTAAAATATTTTACCCAAAGATAGTAAAATCATATGTAGTCAGTAACTGATAATGTGAGTTATATAAAGCAATTAGTCAGGCAACGACGTTAGGTTTGGTTCAAGCAATAGTACAGCTTTCAGTTATGAAAAATCAAAATGAAATTTAAAAGACAAATAAACAAAAATTCAATGTATGCTTAACTGGAATTAGTTTTTAAAACAATGTTTCTGAAACTGTATTATGATGTTTTGAAATTTCGCGAACTTCGAGGGTGAAATGTAGGAGTGAATAATTTTAATTATAAGAAAATACTCCCAAGAAATCCTTAATTAATTCTTTGAATCCAATTTAATGCAAAAAGAAATAATAAGAAAAACAAAAACTTTTGCTGTTCCTTACCACGATGGAATTTGCATTAGTGCATATGGCGCCACCCCCTCTTACGTCTTTCCAAATAGCACCTTCGCGTAAACCCCCTTAACACTATATACTTACAGGCAACAGTCGAAGATTTAATGGCACGAAATACGACAAATAATTAATGATATCAAATGTAAGGACAGTGAGGATATTTATGGGATGAACACCAGAGTCTTGAGGTATGTTTCTAATGAGCTAAGTGAGCCTTTGACAAAGGTAATTAATGCCTGCATTATGGATGGGTACTTCCCAGACTAATTGAAACATGCAAAAGTGGTACGTATATATAAAGAAAATGAAATCAACAACTGTAAAAACTATAGGCCAATAAGTATATTACCCATTATATCTAAAGTCCTTGAACAAGCCAGACTATCAAGGCTATCTTACTTTTTTGAAGAAAATGGTCTACTAATGACATGTCAACATGCGTATCGTAAGAATAAATCGACAACGACTGCGCTGGTAAGTGTATTGAACTATATAAACGATGCCCTGGATGAAAAGAAGATGGCAAGCTTAAATTTATTAGACCTAAGCAAAGCATTTGAAACGGTGGACTACAGTATATTGATACACAAATTAGAATACTATGGAATAAGGGGCCAACCCTTAAAATTAATTAGGTCCTATTTATCAAATAGGAAACACACGGTTCACTGGAAATCTAATAAATCACAAGCAGGACTTACTACCTATGGAGTACTCCAAGGGTCGATTCTGGGTCCTTTGTTGTTTATTGTCTATGTTAATGATTTACCAGGGGTCCTGACTGAGATAGAAATATGCCAATATGCCGATGACACCACCATCATTTGCAAGCATAGTGACGCGAAAGAACTGATGACACAATCCGATGAAGCAATTGAAAGAATTGAATTGTGGTTTGCAGCCCATAAACTGAAATTAAATGTCGATAAAACACAACAATTAGTTGTTAAGACGAAAACAGATGATGATAAAAGTGTTAAGTTTCTGGGTCTCACTATAGATACTGGGTTAAAGTGGGGAAAGCATATAGATAAACTAGCGAAAAAACTGACTTCGGGGATCTATGCCATTAGGAGAATAAAGTTGATAGCAACATATCAAGCTGCGGTACTCGCCTATCATTCCGTTTTCCATAGCCATCTCTTGTATGGAATTCAGTTTTGGGGCCCGTCAAGCGCAGCCAGTAGAATATTTATTCTTCAAAAGATGGCATTGCGAGCTCTTTGTGGTCTGAAGTATAATGAGTCGTGCAGGGGTTTCTTTAGACAAACAAAAATACTAACTTTGGAATACCAATACAACACAAGGGAACGTAATAAATTGCGTATTCCGAGACAAAGGCTAACGATTACTCAGGACAGTCTTCACTATTATGGTGTAAAGTTATATAACCACCTACCAGAAGACATGAAACAACTTAGTCACACATGCTTCTCAAAAGAAATTAAACGAATTTTAACAGAAAAGGAATATTATACCATGGAGGAGTATATGGGGGATGCCTGGTAAATGAAGATAGAGTAGTCCGTTTAATACCTCTCTGCGTGTTTCATTGTTTTTTCTTACACACGCATACATATATATATATATTTTCAATTTTGTTCTTTGTATGTAAACATTTTGTTTGTTTGTCATATATCTACTTTATATTTTATTTTTTATATTTATATTTATGTCGGACCTGTAATTGTTTATATTGCAGTTTTTATTGACTATTATTGTATTTTTAAATGCATTAATAAAATTTACTATTACTATTACTATTACTATACATATATCTCATTTTTAGTATGCTCGTTTAACACGAACTCGTTTGTTATTTTCGGAAGAAATATTTGATAGAATATGATAATTTTAGCAATAATTATTACCTATACATATATTACACAAACGGGGCAATTATCAATTTGGTATTAATATATTCAACGCCGATGATCTGTAAACAAGCTATATTAAAAAAAAAAATTTCACATATATGTGCCGAATTCATGGTTCATTCTTAAAGTTTGTTAGTACATAAACTGACTTCGAAAATAATACAAAGGTAAGGTTACCACTATGTGTCTATGTATAGATATGAATGTATATATATACATCCGAGAAGGACTTGACTTGTACCTAACTTTCCTTTAAATATAGCTCTAAATAGTAATGCAAACACATGGTTTGTTTTCAGTAGATATTTAAAATGAACTCCAGCACAGGAAACAGATGGCTTCTTCTTAGAATATCCTGCTTTCTATTCGCTTCTGAAACTTCGCTGAAGATGTTTGTCTATAAATATGATGTGTAAATGGATGTATAAAAGTCATGTCAGCAGATCTTGACATGTATATAAATATTAATAGCTTTTATGTCTTCTCTATTTTGAATTATTAAACTTCTAATATACGCAGAGAGTATTAAGACGGATAAATATAACGTCCATATTTTAAAACAAATTAAATTGCTCCACACTATATATTTTCGACGAAAATCATCTAATTTATCAAGATGGAAGTTGATGTTAATTTATTTATAATGATAAAAGCAATACATACAGGTAATTTTAATGCTCCGTCATACTCAACAAAAATTATGCCTTTTATGACATCTTTAAGGTCCCCTAGCTTGACTTGTACATAAATTTCAAACAACAAAGTTTTACAGCAGTATAATACACTACAGATGGCTTATTTGCAAAAAAAATCAGATTTTTAAACTTTGTTCCGAGAAAGAGTTTTTTTTGAAATTTCCCAATTTTCCAAACTCTCAAAAGAAGCAAATTTCAATGTTAAAATTTTTTTAAATGCAGTGCATTAAGGTAGGCTACATATGCCCATAAAAGCAATAGCAATACGGAGAAGAGATTTCTTTTGGGAATAACATGCCGTCGAAAATTAAAAATTTCTCATTTTTGAAGTCAAATTTATAGGTTGATTTTTGCTATTTATCATATAAGTTTCTTTAAATATGTATTGGAGATAATAAAGTCTGTACCTTCCTATATAAAGTGGCTTTTGATTCATCAAGCTCGGATTCACCAGTTCCGAAACAAATAGAAAATCATTTGATTATCAAATAATCCAGCAACCAACTATTTTTTTTCTATATTACTTGACATGAAATGACCCCTTATTTATTTAAAAATATGAGTTGATACGAATATAACAAATAGCATACCTTAAAGTAGTCGAAAAAAGTTACTTATACTATTTTATGTTTACGTTTTGCTGTAATTTTTCCCCACTTATAAATAAAAATAGCTATATAATATTACTACGCAAGCAAGTAGTCCTTTCGAAATTTCGACTCTATAGATTTTTGCTGCCTACAACATTTTTTATACTTTGCATTGACTTTTTTGATTATTTAATTGCCCTAGAAAGTCCGCCGACTTTGTTACTGTTTTATTTTCGCTTCTATCAACTAAGGAAGATGTTATTATACAGGGTGTTTGGTGCATCGTTTGCCAAATTAAATTGGATGATAGAAGAGGTCATTTGCTGTATCTTAATTCCCAATAACTCAATATCAGTTCCACAGGTTTTTTTGCATATTTTGATTTTTATTTTGCAATATCCAAAAATCCAACATTTAAACTTAAATTTGGAGGCTGTACCTCTAATTTTTCTTTTAATTTCAGTTTAAATGCTGAATTATGGGATTTTGCAAAAAATAAAAAATGAAAAGTCGAAAAAACCCGCGGGACTAATATTGAGTTACTGAGTCTTAAAAGATGCAAAAGAAGCAAATGACCCCCGTCTAACGACCAATTTAATTTGGTAATCGATGCACCAAACACTCTGCATAAATAATTTCAGAAAACAACTTATTAACGATACTGTTATAATAATGCAGTAAAATACCAAATCAAAAACTAAAATATACTAATAAAATATTTGTTTAAGAACGATCACTAACATTCGTTCAAAACAGAAAAACACAAATATAGGAGATATATTGTGCCATAAAATAATATTTGAACTACTCTTATCCAGTTATTATCCTCTTATTATTAATCGACATAGGTAATAAGTTATAGCAATATAACAAAAAGTAAAATGAAATCTCTATTTACCTGAAATCTTATTTAACAGCCAATTGCCTAAAACGGATACATACTACGTATGAGATTTTATTTTGGGGGACTACAAAACTACCTGAAGTTTTTAGTACTAGTCGTAAAAATTTCAGTCGCTTATTAGTGGTTTAAAATATCACCAGAGCTACCTATTATAAAAGAATATTTTAGGAAATTGTTGATTATACGCTTGCACAGTATTTGTCCAAAGATACAATACATTTATTTGATTAAATATTTGCTTATGTATACATATGCACATTAAGGGTGTTGTATAGCAAACTAAAAATTTCGACGTCTTCGGCGCGGGTATCGGGGGGTAGTGCTCATGGGTGGGACTTGCCAATACCCCACTACCATGTACTGTTTTGCTAAATGCTATAGTAAAAATCTAAATTGTACAGTTCCCAGTTTATAAGTACCGCCCTTTGGAGCGATGCATTCGAAATCACATACGTCTGATGCGTTAAGTGCTAATTGTCTCTGTTCAGGCTACACATACTCTACGTAACGTAGGTGCTAGTAATATTTTGTATGATTTATTCAGTCTAGCCGAGTATAGCGCTACGGTAAGCGTACGTATATGCTTTAATATTTTCGATAGTTTTATAAAATTGTGGTTTTACATTACGAAGAATATGGGCCAAGGTGCAAAGCATCCTTTATCAGTTCGACGAAAAAGTCGAAAAGTACGTGCTAAATGTGCAGCGAAAATTAGGGGGAGGTAAAAAACAGTGCGATTATGAATTTGTGCGTCTATATTTGTATTTTGACACATTTCAGACAACAACAGACATTATGCACACAGTCAGAAGAATTATCCCAACAAACTAGGTAATATGATGCGCTTTAAAAAAATAAAAGACATACAAATTCATTAAAAATATATTTTATAGTGAAGTACAAACGGTTGTTGAAGATGACAATAGACCGAATATTATGCCTCCCGACGAATGTACTGAAGAAAGTACACAAGAGTAAGTTCATTTGTTATTAGAAATTATAGTGTTCTAGCCATACAGGTAGTCAACACAAATATTTATTTCTAAACCATAATAATGGAAGAAAATGCTATATATTTTAGATTGCTATTCAATTTAGATAATTATGGCAAAGATTTATCTTATTTTGAAATAAATGTGATTCCAGGGTATCATCTCAAATAAAGGCTAGACGAATAGTTAATATCCACTCTTTCATGAGCCAGATATTGGGCACTAGTCGTCACACGCCTTTTGACTGTAGCATTGTTGATATGGAAATCATACAGGAAGTTAGACACGGTTTAGTCTCAGATTTACATCTCAAATGTAAATTTTGCAATGAAACAAAAATAATAAAAACAGATGATACTGGAAATGAAATGTATGACATAAATACTGCAATAGCAGTAGGAGCGTTATCTATAGGAATTGGTTATTCGCAGATAGATGAATTAATGGCTACAACAAATATACCATTTATGTCGCCAAATACTTATCAAGTAATGCACAGAAAAGTAGCAGACAAAATACATGCGTGCGCTTGGGAAAGTATGGCTCTAGCTGCGGAAGAAGAAAAGAGGATTGCTTTAGAAGTCGGTGATATTAGTAATGACGGCACACCATACATAACCGTGATATGCGACGGCGCATGGTCCAAAAGGTCATACAAAAGTAACTATAACGCTGCTTCTGGTGCTGTGAGTAGCTATTGAGGGTCAATTTCTCTTTCCTAATGGGTTTTAATTTCTTTTAGGCATGTATAATCGGTGCTAAAACGGGGAAGCTACTTTTTTTGGGGATAAAGAACAAGTACTGTTGCATATGTGCAAAAGCAGAATACAAAAAAGAGAACGCAGCATCACATTTATGTTTTCGTAATTGGCAAGGACCTTCCACTGCAATGGAAGCAGAAATACTTGTAGAAGGGTTTAGAAAAAGCAGGGAATTGCACGGTGTTATGTATAAAAGGATGGTTGGTGATGGTGATAGCAGTGTGCATAAAAGACTGCTACAAGAGAGACCCTATGGATTCCAACTTGTAGAAAAAGTTGAATGCAGAAATCATCTACTAAGAAACATGTGCAATCATTTGCGAGACGTGAGTAGCAGAACTAAAAGTAATTCCAGTAATCATTCGGTACCTGTATACTTACGAAAGGTATTACAGAATTCGATTGGTCGCATTAGAGCTTGTATACAAAAAGCTACAATGCATCACATTAAGAAAGAGTCTACAATGGACGAGAAGATAAAGGAATTGAACACAGATATTTTAAATTCAATTTCGCATGTCTTTGGAGAACATGAGAAATGCAGTGAAATTGGGTACTTCTGCAACGGACAACCAAAAGAAAACGAAAAAAATTTAGTACCTCCTATGAAAGAATGCGGTCAATACACTGATATTAAACAATGTCTATACAGACTTGTACATAACTGTTCCAGTCTACTAACTAACATGAACACAAACGCCGCAGAAAGTTATAATGCAGTGTTGTGTAAGTTTGTAGGTGGAAAACGAGTAAATTTCTCTCTACGAGATTCCTATATGGTACGCGCAGAAGCAGCTGCTCTTTCCTATAACTCGAAAGGACGATATCACAACATTATAGGAAAGGCTCTAAATTCAGGAGCTCTGCGTTGCGATACTTTTACTGAGAAGTATGTCTCTAAGATATTGCGACAAAAATATATGAGAAAGAAGCGAAAGGCAAGTGTCATGAAAGAACGTGCATCGCTTAGAAAACGAGCAAAAGTAGTGGCTTCTGCAGATAAGCACTATGGTCCTGAAGCAGGACATGAAATGCCAGAGGAAGACGTCATTAGTCTGAAAGAAGATTTCTTAAAACAATTAAAAAAAAATAAAGAAGAAATCACATCAATAGAGAAATCTACAAGAGGACAAACTACTTCTGCTCTTTGGTATGAAGAACGCAGCAAGCGCATTACAGCTTCTTGTTTCGGCGAAATTTGTCGTATGAGGAAAACTACTTCGCCACTAAACAAAATAAAAACTATGTTGTATAATTCTTTTTTGGGCAATATACATACTAAATATGGACAAGATCATGAAGCCACTGCCATCGAAGAATTTCAAAAAATTATCAACAAGAAGATCGAGCAGTGTGGTTTTTTTATTGACGAAAACTACCCTTTTCTAGGTGCGAGCCCAGACGGACTAATTGACAACGATTCCCTAATTGAGGTGAAATGTCCCTCAACATGTAGAAACATGCATCCTATGGAAGCACTGTTAAATAAAAAAATTGGTTTTGCAAATATCGATGAGAATAACTGTATGAAATTAAAAGAAAAGCATAAGTATTATTATCAAGTACAAGGACAGTTGATGATTACGAAACGAAGCTACTGTTATTTTGTAATTTGGACACCATTAGGAATTGTATTTGAAAAGGTAAGCATACGAGATATATTACAATTTATAATAGACAATCTTAATAAAGTCGACTGATACAACATTCAATTATTCAAGAAATTTGCCCAGCGGAAGAATTCGGGTTGCTTGAGTTAAGTTTTGGATCAACAAAGTTATTAAAGTATACATGCAGTATTCCCTATTTGTATTTTAAATATCACAAAACAAAATAAATAAGCGGTTACTTTAAAACCACATACTGCTAACTTGTGTATCTAATATACCTATGTGGATACATATACCTATATTTTTTTATAGATCGAAAGGAATGATGACTTCTGTAAGAAGATGGTAGAGACATTGGAGAAATTTTATATGAGCCACATTTTACCAGAATTAATAAATCCAAAATTGAATAAATAGAAACTTTTCTAAGGAAAATAATATTAATTCAATTTAATTTGGTATTTATTTTTATTAGTAAGTAATTGGGGGAAACAAGCGAAATGCAGTATATTCTCAATTAGTCGACTAGATGTGAGAAGAATGCAGTCTACAGATTTCTATGTTATGTAAGCGTATGATGCTTGAAGTATTAATTTTGTTGACGGCGCTAATGCGTGTTGATTTTCTTTTCCATTGGGCGTATTAAAAATCGTTCTATAAAACAATTTATTATGTTATGATGTACCCTATGTTATAATTTACCTTTCATAATTTTACTTAATGCTAAAGTAAATAATAATGAATTGTACCTATATATATACAGTATATGCATTTATATTTAAATTATGTTTCACTTTATTCAAATACTCGTGATACACGACATTTATTTCTATCTATATTATTATATGCGCAATACATACACGAATATGTTTCTCCATTTACATTTCTCCAAAAGTTCAAAGGCCACTTTTTAATTGCATCTCTTATATATTACAGAACATAAGAATACATACAAAAATTAAAAAGTGACGTATTAAAAAATTTAAATTCATTGTGTGAAAAACGAAGAATAACTATTCATGATATGTAGTGCAAAATGTGGTTCATCAACGTCGTCATTGTATTTATCACCAGAGCTATCAAAAGCTGTAGAGGGGCCTGGTAAGGGAGATGGAGGCGAAGAAATAGAAGTATTTACAAGGGCAGGAGTTCTGGTTATAGCTTTTGAAAAGAATGTCGTTAATGTAGTATGCTTTGTAACTTGTAAAACTTCACTTATTGGCCGTTCAACTTTCGTGAACCGTTCAATATTTGAATCCATATCTTCTAGTTTTAGTAGTTTCATTCACTTTCCTCTACTGGTTCCTCTTCCGGGAGCCGTTGTACTTCCAACTCTATTAATTCTTCAATATTCTCCGCTTCAGCTTTTAAATTAAGTATGTTAGCAAGTTCCACTACTTTATGTATGACATTAGTGTACTCGTCTTCGTCAAAATCTAAATTATTCCTGAACACTTTCTGACATTTTACATTTTTCCATAGACCCTGCACACATCTTTCTGTCACTTCTTCCCACGCGGTTTCAATGTTCTTTATGTATTCTAAAATATTATATGACTTTCAGAAGTCACGAGTTATTTCATTACTTTCTGTTGCTGTTATGGCTTTGGAAAACGTTGTGCACAAATAGTATTATTTAAACGTAGCTATTGTACCCTGATCCATTGGTTGTAGGATAGCGTTTGTATTTTTAGGCAGATACACCACCTTTACATCTGGGTGTAAATCATCAAGATGTTGGGGATGACCTGGTACATTGTTAAGCAGAAGGATAATTTTAAATGGCATGTTCTTTTTCAAACAATATTAACCGACGGTATGAAGCAGTTGAGGAACCATTCCTCAAATAATGCTTGCGTCATCCATGATTTGTTGTTTGCACGATAGTAAACATGCTTTAATGCACATGGGTTCTCAAAGCAATAGATAAGAAAAAGTTTTAACTTCAATCCAGCGACATTACCTCCTAACAACAATGTAATTGTATCTTTAAATGCCTTAAAACCGGCATTGTCTCCGTTTCTACGAGTATATAGAAGCTCTCGGAATTTTTGTTTTGTATCTGGTCATCAACCAAATCGCGAGGAGCTTTTCCATCTCATGAATCAAACCTTTCCGCTACATAGTTATTACGGCTTTAAAACCTGTCGATGATTATAATGCATCTTTTACGCATCAACAAAACGTATCCGAGTATTCCCCACGTTAAACAGTTGTTTGTTGCGGGGAATACCCGACGCAGAAGCTCGAGCGTCGAAGTCGTATGCCCGAGCGGTAGTTAAACGGTTTTTAGACAGGTACGTTACAAGTATAAAAGTATTTAGAACTTAATTTTCAATACCTTTTGTATAAAAAAAAAATGTCAAAATTCGGAACGGTAGTAATACTTTTTTTAGACAGGTACGTTACAAGTATAAAAGTATTTAGAACTTAATTTTCAATACCTTTTGTATAAAAAAAAATGTCAAAATTCGGAACGGTAGTAATACTTTTACTCTTATCGAATAGCGATTTTTGCAAATATTTCGCAAATTATGCATTCTATATATATTTGTCAAGAGTACAAAAGCATTTAGAGTTGGATTTGAAATATTTTTTGTATAAATGAAAATTCAAAATTCGGACTGGAAGTAATACTTTTACTCTTAGCGAGTAGCATTTTTTTGCAAATATCTCATTAAGTATGTATCCTGTAGAGATTCATTAAGAGACTGGAAGTACTTAGAATAGGATTTTGAATAATTTTTGTATAAAATAATGTTTAAAATTGTATGATTTAAAACGCCCATACGTACAAGAAAGTTGTGTCGTGGCCACACCTCATTTTTTCCTATTATCTTGGCTAATTTCGACTTTTTTTTAAAATACGTTGGAACAACCCTAGAAAAACCTGATACGACTGTCAGAATTTAGATTTTCGGAAAGAGGGGGCTAACTTCTCACTTTTGGATTTTGTTTTTTTTTTTTTGCAATATCCTTCGATATACCTATAAGAGATACGGTTTTGAGGCATTAGAAAAATGTTTAGAACAAATCTACAACTACATGAAACAACCGTCAGAATTCAATTTTCGCAAAAAGGGGGGCTGTAAGATATCGTTTTTTCCTATTAACTCAGCCAATTATGACTTTTTATTTGAAATACTTTGGAACAATCTAAAACAAACCTAGAACAACCGTCAGAATTTCGATTTTCGAAAAAGAGAGGGGCTAACTTCTCACTTTTGGATATAGTTTTTTTGCAATATCTTTTGATATATGAGATACGGTTTTGATGTATTAGAAGAGCGTTTCAAACAAATCTAGAACAACCTGAAACAGAATTTCAATTATCGCAAAAAGAGGGGCTGTAAGAAAATCGCTTTTCCTTTTAACTCAGCCAATTACGATTTTTTTTTTGAAATACTTTGGAACAATTTAAAATAAACCTGGAACGACCGTCAGAATTTTGATTTTCGAAAAAAGGGGCGCTAGCAAAAATTTGTTTTTGCCATTTTCTCGGCCTATTATAATTTATTTTTTGAAATACTTTTGAACAATTGAGAATAAACCTAGAACAACCTGGAACAACCGTCAGAATTCCGATTTTCGAAAAAAGGGGTCTAACTTCACACATCCAAAAGTGAAACTAAAACGACATGTACGTGTATCATTAAGAATTTTTCAAATTTCCGGAATATGTCGCAGAGTGAGTAATTAAGAATTTTTTGGATTACGGAATACTCACCCACGCAAGTATACCAGCACTTCGTATCTATACAAGAAATTATTTTGAAGCGTACGGCTTCCTGAGAAGACCCAAAGTAGATAGAAAGGCATCCATGTCTCGCTAATTCTTGGACCGAAAATATTCATTATATATATGAATGACCCCGCCCTGTAGTGCCCCAGACACGGAATTGTGTCTATATGCGGATGATACCACGTTGTTAGTAAGGGGGAAAGAACTCCAAGAACTAACAGCAAAATCTGCAGCTGACATCCAAAAAGCAGAGGGCTGGTTTGCGGCAAATCACCTGAAAATAAACCCGAACAAAAAACAAAACATGAAATTTTCCACGAAAACAACAGAAGATCGGGAAAAGCCAAATTTTTGGGTCTGATAGTGGACTCCAATCTGAGGTGGGGACACTGGTAGACTGACGTTTGTGGTATTCACCATAAGAAGACTGAGACATGTATGCACATACGAATCTGCAAAGGTGGCGTACTGTTCGTATTTTCATTCTCTTCTAAGTTATGGAACTCTCTTTTCGAGACAGACGGCTGATGCAAATAGAATATTTCTACTGCAAAAAAGGCTACCAACAAACACACATTTTATCCAAATGGAAACAAACCTGAGTACAACACACTAAGTAGAAAGCATCTAAGAACCCCTTATCATTGACTTTCACTGTTGCAGTCGGGTGTCGATTATTGGGGTCCCAAGCTATATAACCACTTGAAGAAGAACTTAAAGACCTACCACCTGACGAGTTCAAGAAAAGGGTCAAAGGGCTGCTGATGGAGAGGAAGTACTACGGCGTCGAAGATTTTCTGGCAATTAACGCGAGCTGCTGAAGTATATAACATTCTATCATTTATTATTATTTGTTTATTTGTGTATATCGTTGTTTGTCATATTGTTGATACAATGATCTTGTTATACATATATACACTTTAATTTAAATTAATGTGATATTTTATGTCAAATGTGATAATTACCACAAGATTACTCAGATATGACGATAATCTGTAATTATTATTATACTATTATTATATTATTATTATATTAAAACAACGGTAATATATTTTCGAATTAAAAATGACTTTGTTTTGTTGGAGTTTGCAGAACGAAAGGAATGTCATTATATTATAATGTACTATTTTTCGTGAGTGAAAGGAACAAGATTCTATTGGTGGTATAGTATGTTAAAAAACAATTTTGCAGTTACTTCGGTTTTGCTTACTCCAGAAATTATTGAACAACCAAATGAACACATATTCCATGGAAACAACGTTCGAGAAGTCCGGGCGAAGGCGGTAAATAAGGGAGATTCACTTTGCTCTTGATCGCGGATTGCGTGAATTCCTTGAAGCGAAGTTGAGACAGTGTGTATTTGCAAGTGGCACCATCGTACAATGCCATGAAGATGACCTGTCCCGCGGCTTCAACGCACAGTATTCTTCGTCTCCGAAATTTTTCTTCGCAAATGAAGCAAACGCTTATTTCCAAAGAGCCAGAAAAGATAAGTCCTAACGTAGAAACGGTCATCTCTCTACTGCCCTTCAGACAAATTGAGGCATTCTCTGCAACTTTACATTTGCATCAAACGCTAAAAAAATTTTTCGCGCCGAAAAATAGTGAAAACCCATTTTTGAAAATTTTGGCGCCCTCTGCTTTTTCCGCTTTTGGCTGTGGCGCAGCGAGTACATTAGATAATTTGTAGATATTGTTTTTTTTTGTTAAAAAAATTTTTTGTTCGACCAACCATTTACGCCGAGAATCCATTCAAAAACTTTTTGAGATTACCAAAAACCCACAAGGAGTTCCAACTTTTTGGTTTTAGAGTCGTCGCATGCCCCACTAACGATTTATCAAATAAAATAGTCTCCCATATTTTCTTCCAAAAAAAAATATAGAATGACTACTATAATATCATGTATTGAATCGAATTTCATTGTTTTATTATTATATATAAATTATTTAAAATTTAATGTTTATTCATTATTATTATGTAACTACATCTGTAAAATAATAAGTCCTATTTCTGTCTGTTCTTTATTTACCATAACAGGAAAAGTAATCTAGTTAAATTTTTAAAATAAAAGATATCCTTTTGGAGCAATTTCTGGTTTACTTCAAATCTTTTTATAACTGTCCGAACACTGAATCGTTTGAGAGTAATTTTTTACTAGGTCGTAAATTAACTCTTTTGAACGTCTACCAGTCTGCTACAATATCTGACGATC
The DNA here is from genome assembly GCA_963170755.1 of Amphimallon solstitiale. Lineage (NCBI taxonomy): Eukaryota > Metazoa > Arthropoda > Insecta > Coleoptera > Scarabaeidae > Amphimallon > Amphimallon solstitiale. Next base: position 62,856,548 of record OY720682.1, on the reverse strand, counting down.
TGTACAGATGAAGTACGCACCATCTATATCCATCTCATTTTCGATATTAGTTTTACATTATTTTTAACTCACTTATAAATGTCAGTAGTATTTTATCTTGATAAATGTAAAATAGTGGAAGAACTAAAAAAGCTAGTATTATTTATGAATCATATGTAATACTTTTGTTTAAGTTTGTATTTATGTAAAAGTTATCAAAGCCTACCAGAAAATGTGTACAATTTTATGAAATGTAATACAAAATAATATAAGTAAATTTAACAAAAAGAAAATATACATTAATTTTATAAAGTTAAATCAAGGTTACTAGATAATGTTTTCAATTTTATGAAATGTAAAATAATATAAAAAATGTTTAATCAAATACCTACTTAAAACCGTAACAAGGATTTCTGTATTGCGAATATCGCTCGTAAAGTGAATCCCCACCTAAACAAAGTAACTCCGCCCTGTCTTGGATTGCAAGGATATATCAAATATTTCACTGCAGGTGGCGTACTAAAGCAGTGCCAAAAATCCATTTCTTTCTTATCAAATTACACATTTATCTTAATAAATACGAAAAAATTTTGCTAGAAATTAATGTTCACAATAATATGTTATACGTCGATACGCATTTTATTTTTCGATTGTCTATTTATATTTAATTTTTTATAACAATTAATAAAAAATTGAAAAAACAAAAAGCCAAAGGACGTGTAGATAAACATTATAAGAATATTTCATCTAAATCATTTTTGCATAAAGTTTAAAGGTAGCCTGTAATCTGTAAATATTTGAAAATGTACCTATACAACACCCTTAATTAAGCAGCTTAGTACGTATACATTGTTGCAAGCAAAAAAATTACAACGACATTTCAGATTCGTTTTATTTTTATTATGCAGTGTTTAAAGCACATAAACGCGTCTAAGATTTCTTACGGCTAATTAAAATTTCAAATTTATGCGTTGCAGTTAATTGTGGTACAAAGGAATAAGAAAGCTTCCAATTCATTTTCAAGGTCTCACTGTCCAGAGTTCATTGACTATGAATGTTAAATAATACCATGTCATTCCTTCAAACAAAAATTATTATTATAAAATAACAATCATAGAGAGAGATATATTTAAAAATTAATTTTGTAACAGAATAATTGTTTAGCACTTAAAAATGTAGAACTAGCAACGGTTTAATACTATTTGAACTACGTTAAATACTTAAAATAGAACAGAGAGAACAACATTTGTAAAAAATAACTTCTACGGTGTCACTAACATAACCTGCAAAAAAGATCAAGTTTTTGCTTAATTATGAGAATATATATATTATTATTACTATTATTATTATATATAAAATATACAGGCTGTCATCTTAGCGGGTAAGGCCGATTATGCCTTTAAGAGTAGAGATATTTCGAAGCAGTTCTTTCCTTGTTATAGCTGTTCATTAGGAGCACATTTTAAAAATATTTTGTATTATACAGAGTGTTCGTTCCATAAATTGGTGGCTAACCATAGTTATAGTTTCTTAAATGGAACAACCTATATATTATTGCATTTTTGAATTCCCCGTATAATTTTTAGTCAAAAAGTTATAAGATAGTATAGTAAAGTTTTTGACTTATTTCCATTTTTACTGAAAAATTCAATGTTTGTAAAAATTATATATCTCGAAAACGACGTATTAGATGGACAAAAATTTTTGCAGTATTGTTTACAATAAGAGGTCCTAATAGAAGCATATTTTATTTTTTTACAGTTACTAACTGCATGTGCAGGAAACTGGATTAAAATTAGATGACACGTTTTTGTCTAAAAGTCAATTTTTTTAAACGGAATACCCTGTATATCAGTTCATTTTTGAATTGTCTATTAAATTTCATGTCAGAAACATGTAAGACGTTAATACTTTAAAGGACCTATTACAGAGTTATTGTCGTTTTTTGATATGCTTTTGTTAGTTTTTGCAAAAAAGACAATTTTTTCAAATGCAACACCCTGTATATTATTTCATATTTGAATTTCTTATTAAATTTCACATCAAAAACATGTAAGACGTTAATACTTTAAAAGTGACTATCACTGAGCTATTGTCTCTTTTTGATATAATTTTGTCAGTTTTGTGGTTTTAATTAATATAGTATAGTACTGACAAAATTATATCAAAAAGAGACAATAGCTCAGTAATAGTCACATTTAAAGTATTAACGTATTACATGTTTTTGATGTGAAATTTAATAATAAATTCAAAAATGAAATAATATACAGGCTGTTCCATTCGAAAAAATGACTTTCTTGCAAAAACTAACAAAAGCGTATCAAAAAACGACAGTAGCTCAGTAATAGTCACATTTAAAGTATTAAAGTCTTACACGTTTCTGACATGAAATTTAATAAACAATTCAAAAAAAGAACTGATATACAGGGTGTTCCATTTTAAAAAAATTACTTTTATTCTAAAACATGTCATGTAATTTTAATCCAGTTTCCTGCACATGCAGTTAGTAACTGTAAAAAAATAAAATATGCTTGTATTTGGACCTCTTATTGTAAACAATACTGCAAAAAAATTTATACAAACATTGAATTTTTCAGAAAAATGGGAATAAGTCAAAAACTTTACACTTTAGGCCTATACTATCTTATTACATTTTGACTGAAAATTATACAGGGAATACAAAAATGCAATAATATATAGGGTGTTCCATTTAAAAAACTATAACTATGGTTAGCCACCAAGTTATGGAACACTCTGTAAAATACAAAATATTTTTAAAATGTGCTCGAAATGGGCACATATCACAAGAAAAGAACGGCTTCGAAATATCTTTACGCATAGAGGCATAATCGGCCTTACCCGCTTAGATGATTCATCCTGTATATAACCCCATTTTTGAAACCTTACTTTTTAAAGTAATGTTTAAACATTACTTTAAGAAGAATTAAAATGATTCTTTTACCATGTCTTTTAGGTTATTAAAGTGTTCATATTTTAACCATGGACCTATGAATGTTTTTTAAAACCATTCCTTTCTTTGACAGTACAACTGTGTGTCTTTATTCTCGTTCCTATACATTATGGCAATTAAATTTGTTGATTAATGTAAATATAAACACTAAGATGAAAGCAGTAGTGATAAGACAATGATAAGGAAATAAAAGAATTTTTTCAAATTAACTGCTAGATAGTCTAACCATTACGAAGTTTTAAAAATTTTGGGAACAGTTATAGATAGTACCACGAGGATGTATCAAATATCCGAGAGAAACAGCAAATATAGCAACAAACAAAAGGTATAATAAAAACGGAGCTAGGAAGTTCTAGAAAATATATTGTAAAAACCCAAAAGCGATGGTGGGGGCACATAAAATGATTAAATGCAGAAAAACAAATTTGAAAGTGTGGTAACCAAAGAAAATGAAGAAGAAGAAGAAGAAGAAGAAGACGAAGGAGAAGAAGAAGACGAAGAAGAAGAAGAAGAAGACGAAGGAGAAGAAGAAGACGAAGAAGAAGAAGAAGAAGATGAAGAAGAAGAACAAGAAGAAGAGGAAGAAGAAGAAGAAGAAGACGAAGGAGGAGGAGAAGACGAGTGAGAGGAAGAGGAAGAAGATGAGGAGAAAGAAACAGACTTCTCATGTTTTGGGATGATAAGGTGCTTAGATTACTGAAAAATAAGAGTTTAAGTTAGAAGCATGCAGATATTTTAGCAGCAGAGAGGGAGAAGTGGAAAGAAATGGTGAAAAAAAGCTGAAATAAAGTATGAAGCAATTACACCATGACCAACACTTAACAGTATGTATGAAATGAATGTTCGTCTCAGTGTGCAGGAGAATCCGCCTATTTCAACTCGAGAGATTGCCAGTAACATTGGCATGTCAAATCAAATAGTACATGCAGTGTTGAAAAAGCATAACTTTAAGTCATACATTCCTCAAAAAGTGCAAGAACTAGAGGAAAATGATAGAAGTCGAAGAAAAAGATTTGGTAACTTTAATTTGCATTTTTTAAATTAAATATCAACCAAATGTTAACTAAATGAACATTACTAAATTCAGGGAAAAAATATCTACTAGACTAAAGGAAAAACTACAGGTGTCCATTTAAAAAAGAAAGTTGACTATAGTTACGTATTTAAGAGAGCATTAAAAAATGGGATTAGGACCAGTTTATAGTTTGTCAAATTATTCCTATACATTTTTTATTTACTGAAATCGGATAATAAATAAAGAAGTTACAGGATATCAAACAGTATGTAAAACTATAAATAATCTGGCACAATAAATGAATTGAAATTCGAGTTTCTCTTATTTTAGTCTGAAATTATGCATATACATAGTTAGAAACTTACTAATTTCCATAAATGCAAATGCACTTTTCCTGTCAAAGAATGAATTAGAACATATTATAGAAAGCATCCTAAGTATATTTCGCTTCTAATCAGGAATGTTTAATTAATTGTCTTGACAGTTGCATATCAAACAATTAACATAGTAAACACAAGCGTAATTAATTGATAAGAAGTGCAAATGAACAAGAAATTGACCTATTCTCCGTGACACATGACTAAAGAATAAGAGATAAGTAAAACAAAGTATGCAAAAAAACGCATTTGCTGTTTCAAATAAATCAACCAAGACGAGACAATCGTATCACATCTAAACTGCGACTACATGTTTTAACAATTTGTTACGGCTTCGCTACCATCTATTAAAGGTTCCTTCTTTTTCTTTTGGCAGCGCATTACTTGCTTTCTCGCAACGTTCTGCACTAGAAATGACTCGTGAAGATTACCTACCTACCTGAGATCGAATGCATTTCGTTGTTTCACCGGCGTTTCTCCACAAATCGAAATTACGGTGTAAGAAGCGGAACGAGATACTTCGGGGAAAACGCCAGGTGATATGACCTGGCATAATAGGCCCAGGGCAGGTGGTAACAAATTACTTCGATGGTTCCTCCTCAAACGACATAATCCAGGCTTTCCGACTCTTTATACGCGCTCATTACTCATATTCAGGACAGGATTAGGGTTTGTCAAAACCTTTATGGTAAATTACTGCGTGAAACTGTACTATTTCAGTAGGAAAGATTTAGCAAGGGGCCTAATTATAACTCTATATTATTAATAAAAGTGTTGCTTTCATATTTTGATTTGTGACAATATATATATAGAATCCGTATATAAAATATGTTAGTGTACAATATAAAATAAATAGCAATTATAAATTAACAACACCAATTGTTGTTAATTTATAATTGCAACGTCGGACGCAGAAGAAGAGATAAGAACACGAACGATTATAATTATTTATATTATTAAAATAAATCGAACGGATTTTTATTGTTATAAAGAGATTCCAGATTTTTATAATTAGCATCTAGCTAAATTATACACGCATACGTATCTGTATCTAAATAAATACATCAAATTAGTCGTTAGCAGCAAGCACGAAACAAGGATGTCTTTAATAAAGTACTTCCTACACGGAGTATATTATACCTACCTAACGGTATAGTGAACTCGAATTCGGCCTAAATAATTATCTAATTACCCTCCTTCAAACAATATCTGGGATATACTGAGTATCAAGTTATTAGTATACCTAACATTGTGCAATGCACATTCACTTTTTTAAATTGCCATCATCCTGCGGTCGTAAGAGTGTGTTTCTAATCTTATTCGGTGATGTAAATGGTAAACTATTATCACGCGAGATATGCATATTTCATCTCTTGAAAATTTATATACGGAATAGTAAGAGTATATATCAACATATAAACGGGTGTATGTAATTCACTTACGCACTGCGATTTAGAAATATTACATGTTATTAAATCGGCAACTTGGAAACGTCTTCTTTCATTTTTTATACTGCCAGGGTCGTACCTAAATATTCAATTTCCAAAATAAAGATCACTTTATAATCATCATGTGACGAAATAGTACTAATAACTAAAGACCGAACTAAAAGGCGTCAGAAAACAGAAATAGGCATAATATTTGTACAAAAAAAGGCTTTTTTTTATAAAAGTTTGGTATAAAAATATATTTTTGATGAAAATAAAATGTTATTAGATTAATCGTTTTTCAGGAGTAGCTTTCTTTATATAAATTTGTACAGAAATACATATGGGGATGAAAACTTCAAAAACGTAAAAATCTCTAATATGCAAATGGTGGCTGCTTCAATCAATCACAGACATAATAAAATCGTTTTAGAAACCGATTCGGCCAAAATGCGCACTACAGACGATGATTCAATGCCCCTTCAAGTTGATATAGATCAAAACAATTTCAGTGAAAAGAAGTTAACCTAATTAATTACTATTATATGAAAGCAAATACAAATTGTATATCTTAAATGCATTTATTTCTATACCTGCATATATTTTATTTAATACTTGGCTATTCTCTTTCATGGACAGGCACTGCTGACAAGTTTGTATTGTTTGGGATACAATCATAATAATCCTCAATAAATAGTTATTACATCTTGCATATACAATTGCTGTATAATGTATAATAATAATTCGGACACAGCGGCACCTATCGTATTCTCTCGACAAAACAAATATATTGTGTGAATATGACCTAAATCGGTCAAGTCTTTCAGAAGTTACACGATCACTAACAGAGGCACCAATGATTACACTGGGGTGTCTCTGAAAGGTGCGGAAAAAACGCTACCACACATTTTTGAGGGCAAAATATGACGATCTAACCCAACTTACCTCAGTCCAAAAGTGGATGCTTTCGGAGATACAGAATGTCAAAAGTTCAATTTGGTTTTAGTTTTTTATAAATAATTTCTGTAATAATTGGTATATTGTCACAATATTTGGGTGGGGGGGGGGGGGGTTTCGTGGGGCAAAAAATTTAAATCTGCTCTCATTTTCATTGCAAAATGTAGAGGGCGCCACCTGCGGCATATTGTATCCATTTAAAACGTAATAACTTTTTTGAGACACACTGTATTTAACTTTTAAATAAAAATTCTTATTCTCCAATGTTTTTTACCTAGAAAAGGTATACCTGGTAGGAGTTGATTCGAGCAGCCGTTTATGAGTAATCTGGATATAAAAAATTCATTCCGTATATGGACACATATGCTTCTGTAATTTGGGTGTTATTCTTGTGGCAATTCAATGCAATGGTGCATCCACTTTTGGACTGAGGTAAGTTGGGTTAGATCGCCCTCAGAAATGTGTGGTAGCGTTTTTTCCGCACCTTTTAGAGATACCCTGTATATGTGATGATTTTTCTTCAGATCTTCGGAGATTTTCTTTTTCAACTGAAAACATTCAATTGAGCTATTTCCATCTCGGGAGCATAACGAACAAAACAAAGAAAAGAATTACGCATATCTATCATTCGAATCGTGAGATATGGTCTTGTGTTCAATAAAAATACGAAAGAAAAGGCACTTTCAGTATTTCCCGAATTTTCTTATTTTCCGGGCAAATTTTCCAATTTTTCTTTCCCTAAAAACCTTATTCGGACGATTACAAAAAATTTTTTTTATAAAATTAGCCAAATCGGTCCAGCCGTTCTTAGATGATGCCCTTGCCAACGAACAGAATTTAATTTTTATTTATATAGATAGTTAAGTAAGGTTTCATCTTATTGCAATAAAATAATAAATTGATTCAAATGTATTAATAATCCATAAAACAAATCAAGCGGAAGGACTCTCTTAAGAAAATCCCATTTTCAATGTAAACCAACATATTTAAATCAAGACACCTATTCATTTGATTTAAATTTATTTTTTTTAGTTCATTCAATTTGGTTTAAACAAACGGAATATTTACCCAAATTTAGCTAGCTTATGGTTTGAAGAAAAACAACCTGCACACTAGATTTAAATAAATGGTAGTTTATTTTAAGGCTGTGTTCCCAGTTTGAAAGAACCTCGATTTTAAGTGGGCGCGTCCTGTATTTCTCAGATATTTGTACATCGACATATGTTTTCGACGGTCATGCTAATAGCAGGTGGTGTGAAGAAGATGGAATATTCATGTTAAATTGCAGTAGTAAGGCACTCTGATTGATGCCGTGCATCGTACGTTTGATTTGATGAAACGACACTAGATCGTAAAACCCTTATCTTTGTGTCTCTGTTAGTTCTCAGAACCGATAAATCTCCTGTTGAAGAAACACCACCTGTTAGCTGAAACTGTACCATGTTTCACTTTAATATTTACAATTAGTCTTCCAGTATTTATTTTATTTTCAAAATCACGCGTTTATTTGTAAAAATATTTTTTCGACTCTTCAAGGACGTAGTTAGAACATATTTTAAATTATGATAGTGTGGTTAATTTTCGGATATTTTGCTAATTTCTTTTTTTTTTCTACATATACTTTGGAAAAAGGACCACGCTATCATATTTCTTGTCTTTTCTTAATAATGTACAAAAATAATTCTATAACTATAAAAAATAGTGTAAAGATGTGCCTATATTTTGTATGTATTCTTAGTGTGTTATCTATTACACTTTCTAATAAAAAAAATGTTGTGTGTTACTTATCGATCCTCCCTCGTATATGGAAGGCAATCAAAACGCCGTTCCACCAGTTGTTCAGATACCATTTTAAAATTCCAGAGACCACAAATAATTGACTGCGCAATTTATTCAACAATGCGTTCACTATATCTGGAATAATTGTAATAGCAAAAATTGGCGTATTAAATGGATATGTAGTTTTAAAAAAACCGTGATAAATGAAGATACGAGTGAGAGAGCAAAATACATTTCTGACACAAGACGTCGTGATAATGTGAGTAAAAAGTGCGTCAACCAGAAATAATCCCATCATTATCGCCACTTTGATTATAAAGTCACTCACTACTAGAGACTATTACAAAAGCGCAGGCATTTATATAAAATATTTCCAGAAAATTTCTTATTCCTGGATGTGCACTATTTTTAGAAGAATTTTAACGAAATAAAGGATTCTTCCCCTGCCCCCTTAAGGAATATAAGCAAATAACAAATAAATTATGATTACATAGACGTTTTTGCATTGAAAAGTATTCTATAATTAAACCGCGAATTATATTTCAAAAATCAAAATTTCTTCCTATTTCCGATGATAATTATCTCATCAATTGAGACATACATACAGATATTTTGATTCCAGCAATTAGCCCCCCGTAAAATCCGATAACATCATCTCCATTGTTAGACTAGATTACTTCGTATCGGCGACGTAGAACTGAACCATCAATCACTGAGTGGCAAGTTTTGTTTACTCGAAAACCAGTCTGACAATGAGTTTATCGTGGTCTCCATGGGATTACCTCGGAAGGGTTGAGCAACCCCTCGAGTATAAAACGGCCGCCATAACGCATTCACGCAGCGAGATATCCCCAACTACTTGATTATCTGGCGAGGAGGCCTCGAGATAGGTATTTCTTTAGTTCGATGCCGGTGGGCATCCGGACTTGAAATTCTTGAGAAGGATCTGACATGCACTACCTACGTACCTGAAACAAAAGGAGAAAAGAAATAAATTTCGATCATTTACATAAAACTTCGGTTGAATTTGAATATCATTCCGTGATGGCGTATTAGGTAAATGTAAAAAAAAAATGAGAAAGGCATATATAAAATACAAAAAAGAATAACCCTATTTTCTTATACGGAACTAAATATTTAAAAGTTTATGTATAGGATAGTACGAAAAGGTTTTCTTTGATAACTTCAAATTGAATAAATTACTTATAACAGCATAAAATTTGTTTCTGTTTTCATCTAAAAAATCTTGTGCGAGTTCAACCTATATAGAATTGAAATTCCAGGGGAATGTTAGAATTGGTACTTAACAGAGTAATAGTGCAGAACTTTATATTATTCTGGTAGTTATTACACATTCCTGGAGTAAACGCCAAATCCTAAAATACAGTTTAAAGTAGATGGTCCCTGGGTTTGGGGTGCAATTGACACCAAAGCCTTTTATTGCTTTCTCGGAAGGTCGGTGTATAAGTAGTATGCGAGTATTTTCTGTTGACGTCACTATTATCCTAGATCAAGGTTCAAAATCCAAACAAACCGGACACTTCATTTTATCGCGTGTTAAGTATATGGACTTAAGAATAGACTATTTCAAAGTAATTTTTATAAAAGCTGTATACATAGATTGACCTTTTTTGTTGCTAGGCAAGATAATTGAAATGTTATTCTAACGATCTATTATAGTTTAACACATAAAATACTTGTATTTTTAGACTTATAGACAATATGTCTTTGTGGTTTACAACAAACAGTGACTGTTTTTTCTTCATTATTATGTTGAATATCTTTATGAATTTGCAAGTTTAACTATATCAATAATACAAAACAATATACTTCAAGTAAAGAAAGAATATTTAAATTGTATCCAGTATAGAAAGTTATTTTAATAAAGGTTTTGCATACACAAGTTCAGTACAATTCATAGATAATTATAATTTTATGTTCTTTTGAAGAACCTAAATGTTAAAAACTTAGATTACTTACTAGGAACGTATAAATAAAATCTTTCAGAAAAAACAGCCACAGTTTCTTGTAAACACAATATTTGAAAACTCAAGTATTTTATGTGTTAAACTATAGTAAATCATTAGAACGCATTTCACACATCAGATCTACCACTAAAAAAGTCAGTTTATGTAGGCACTCAACAATACCAAAGCCAATAGTTTTGGGCTTTAAAAAAAGTAATTCGGTAGCAGCATTTTATAGGTACATGCTTTAAAAATCCTGAAAATTTGCATTCAGATTATGACGTGAACTGTGAACTGAGTAATTTCTCTTTAAAATGCATTATTATTTTTCTTGGGAAGACAATATTTACCATGCAAATATTGAATTTTTTCACATAATTAGTGCTTCATTAGAATTTATTTTACAAATCAAAATGGTTTCCTATTTTTTTAAATCTCCTCAATATACAAAATCCAGAAAACCTAATTAAATTTTCTTTGTTGGATTTTTAAATAACACTTATTTTTCTGAAATCGGCAATATAGCGCACACAACACCACAGCTGTACGTGGGGTACACGTAACTGTAAATGTACTAGCGACACGGGGCTACCCACGAGTCGCTAGTTTTAGACAAATATATAAGAAATAGGGAAATTACTGTATTGAAGTGATATTTTAGAACAATTTTATGAAAAGATTTTCCAAATTCCTATCGGAAATATTACTTTCACTTTTATCGAAAAACAGATTCACTAATTATAAAATTAGAATTATTTAGAACATGAAAATAATTACAAAATTCATACCGGAAGTAATATTTTAACACACTAAACTTTGCAAATATATCAGCAAATGTGAATTCTATAAAAAAAATTAAATACCATAAAAGTATTTATTGTTGAATTTAATCTAGAAGTAAATAGCATTCAGAATTCTAACATTGAGAACACTTGTACATACAATAAGCAACAACTGTAAGTTTAATCTTGTAGGACATAAAGACATTTCACTCATGTTCTCATATTCTACATTACTATAACCATTGAAACTAATAAATCAAACCACAGTGTGTGTGCGTACACCCACTAAATAATTTCATTTGAGGAAATTTATGTTTGATCCTCTCGTTGAGCTTTTGTGCTGTCAAAGATGAATAAATGCGTGTTCGACCACATGAATTTCAATTACAATAAGTCCCTGTCCGCTTCAATACCAAGAAAAATGCCTGTTTTATTAACAAGTGTAAGTCTGATGTCTATTGTACGTCGCTGGCAGTTATTGAATCTATCACATTGAATTTCTATTGTCGTCTTGTGTGTAACTTGTCTTTCTTCTTGAATATGTACATTCCTAGGTGGATAGTCTCGCGCAAAATATTAACTGTGATGTATAAGTAAAAAGAAGTAGCAAGAGGATCTCAATGACATACACTATAGGTGTTGTATTGTTTTATTCAGCAAAGAGATGATTAAAATGTGAGTCAGAAATTGTTAAATAAAACGCGTACTCTCATATATCACCTATATATTTCAAAATTATAGCGTGATTGTTCCTTACAAGTTATAAAAATATTACCTTTCACAGTCTTTAAGAGAATATACGTGTATTTTACAGTTTCAGCAAATAAAATGTATTTCTTTCATATAATCTAAACAAAAACACTAAAACACATTTACCACACTAAAGCACAAAAAATGATATACGTATTTCGTAATCGTAATTGTAAATTATTTGCCAACGTCATTTTTTAAAATAACGTTGGCAAACAATTTACAATTACTGAGATATTATTGTATCTAAGACAACGTATTAAATATGTTTTCAATCTTAGACTGTTTTATTATTGTAAATACCTTTACATATCGAATCGAGAAGTGAGGACCTTCGAAGAGATCGGTGTATTAGCCCGGGTTAAGTAAACCGTAAAAGAAAGTAAAAAGGTCCTTTAATTAATAGGTAAGTCGACTCACACATAGCGGTCGATATTGTATTATTTTTCTATTTGACCCTTAAAAGTAATAAAACAGGTTCTTGTTTTACTTAAAAATGTCTACCGAGAAATAAGTGTAAATTATACAAAGTTTATTATATAAAAAATGTAAGCCGTGAAACATCACATATATCCAAAGGAGCTGGTGACTGATCAAGGGCCCACAGTATTTCAAGAGGCTCCGAATTCTCTGCTGTCGGAAGTGGATATTTTCAGGAAACGAATCGATATGCAAAAGGTATTTACAATAATATAATAGTCTAAGATTCAAAACATATTTAATACATTGTCTTAGATACAATAATATCTCAGTAACTGTAAATTGTTTGCCAACGTTATTTTAAAAATATTATTTGCGTTGTAGCTATATATATATCTTGGAGTAGGTTGTTTGTTCATTAAGGCTTATGTAGTTAATATTAAAATAAATACAGAAGAGTGGTGGAAATCAAACAATGTATGACATATATCAGTTCGTAGAAGTGATATTACTAATAAATCACAACGAATATTTCAGTATAAAAGGCGCTATGAAATTATTTTATTAAGTATTTGTTCTAATAAAAATTGACATTATTTAGTGTATCATTTTTTTGTTTGTATTAATATATGCAAAAATCTTGGATTCTAATACAAATTTTATTTAAATTAAAATAATTTTGTTTTATTTAATTGTGCCAATTAATGCCCGAAGATTGTTTTGTGTTGAAAAATATACAGGGCATTAATATTGGGGTTTAATCACAATATGGCTTTACAAATGTGCTGCCGTTATTAATTTATATTTATCGGGAGTTTTATTTCAATTTCTAATACTAAACTTTGTTTCGAAAAATTCTGTTTTGCCAGACATGTCCAACTGAGTCACTAATAATTAATAAAATTGTTTTTAATTTAATATTGATAAGTTAGTTATTAAATACATTACGCAGTACTAATACAGTCCTATTTATAAGTGTATTATATCAGTGTAAATGTGCGTGTATTTAATTTTTTATTATGTCAGAATGTATTTTATTGCTATTTTCCAGTAAATTAAATAATTTTTTTAATAATATTTTTTCTCGATACACTCGCACCCCCTATTTAGTTTTATCACCCCACAGGTTGAGAATCGGCTGGTTTAATGTATTACGATTTGTAACCTTTTCAATTCTTTTTGCTACTTCCTTTTATTAAAATAACCTGCTATACATTTTTACCAATATTAATTATAACATAGTGTCTATAAAACTTAAATGAATTCTCAAGAATGACGTAAAATGCCAAGAGTCGGGATCGGCAAAAAAAAAATCAAAAGGATTTCCTCGGACTACATAAGTTTAAGAATCGCTGATTTACCCCACAAAACACATAAAAATGTAGTTTTATAGTCCTTGAAACGCTTAATCTTTTCGATTCCGATTCGTTCAACGGTTTTTTTCTATAGCACGAAGTAATTTAGATTATTGGTTATTTGGGGTTATTTGGTATTTACCGATTTATTAATTTTTTTTTATGAAACTAAAGGTAATAATTAAATAAAATTTGGGAGCTCAATTTTCAAGTCACTTGTTTCTGGTAAAAATTGGAATCATAAATACAATTTGCAGAAATTTGCAAACGGTATTTTTAATTCAATGAATTTTACAAAGCAAATATTGGTCATCGTAAAAGCGCCATACATGCGAGTACAAAGTGCAGGAAAAACTATAGACGATGACGAACACTTCATGTTAAATTACGCATATAATTCAATAAATATTCGATTCGATTAACTATGCACTTTCCCCTTTCCCAATTTGCAATAAAAAAATACACCCTTTTGAGTTGAATTTAGCAAGTACTTTGTGAGCACTTCTATAGTATAGTTGAATAATTCAAGTTCACACACCGTCGGTTCGACTACACAGTTCGACAAACTTTAAAACATAATCTCGGCTAAATTGCAGGCAAAGTTAAAGGCAAGTCGATAGTTTGAAAGTGTATTCGAGCTATCATAAAAGGCGGATGCAACAGCATTATTCATAATCCATTTGAATCTATCAGACGGGATTATATCGTATTATATGTACGAGTATGTACCCATATATTCTTTGCTATAGGACTACCAAACGTGTAAGTAAAAAACCAGGTAAATATAAAAAAGCAATATTTTAAATTAATTATTAGAATCTTCTAAGCCAGAATATAATTATTTTAGTTAATACTTAAATTTAAATATTTTTATTTTGTTTTTTAATTTAAATTACCATAACTCTAATAAGACGATGTAGACCTAAATAACGCATCAGTCACTAAGGCAACACAATTCGTGATGAAAATTTACGGGATTTAATTTTCGTTCTAACGATCTTTTGCTGAGACTGTGGAATAAAATCTACATACGAACATATCAAAAAGAAATCAGTATTCCAATTTATATTACTGCTACGGCTTTTCTCTGGACAACATTAAATGACTAGATCAAAGAAGACCTCAAAAACTGATTTTTTGGATAGTCTAATGTAAAATAGGAATGTAAGAACATATTCAACAATTTAGTTGTCAAAATTTTTGGATGTTATAACTTAAAATTACTCGAAATAATCAGCATAACAATTTTTTTCTAATCTGATACCATAATGACGCCTATCAACGCATCGAAAATGATGCGTTTATAGATTATCTAGTTCAATTTAGTTTTTCGATGGTGCCTACTTGTAATTTGTAGTTAAAAAAAAATCAAAATGGAATGTATATTTTCAATGTAGGATGTGTAAAATTTGTATAAAAATGAAACAAAGTGAAATATTTTACAACTATAATAATTTGTGCGGACGGTGTTCATCGAAAATGTTTTACAAATATACAGGCTGTCCCAGAAATAAAAAGACGGAGTAGCAGGTATGTAAAGTCCGAACAGAAACAGGCCCAAATATACCGCAATAACGAAGAAATTAAAAAATTAATTTTCTATGTTGTTTTTTAGATAAAAAAATTACATTACGGACCTGGCACAGAATGTATGTTTATAAATACATTGAATGCTCATTTGCAAATAGACACGAACACGCACTCATAGAAAAATACGGTTTTATTTGTATAAAACGGGAAAAAAACCGTTAAATCGTACTCATTCATATAAAACATATTTTTTGCCAGATGGGCGACCCATTTTATTGCAGACAATAAAAGATTGTTTTTATTTTTAAAATAGGAAGGTTGTTGCCCTTTAATGTGTTTGTAGTCGGAAACAGCTGATTTATTTATTATTTTAGAATATTCAATAAATCGTAGTTTCTCTAGATTACCTAGATTACAGTAAATATCAAGAATGTAGTTATTTTTTTTAGCAGGTGTAAAATTAAAGTAATTAATGATTTGATATTTATTATGAAGTATCTATTCCTCCTTCTTTTTTTAACACAAGTAATATGGTGGTCCTGAAATGGAACGATTGTGAAAGTGAAGCAGGTGGATATTTAGTCCAGAGTCGGCGTAAGGCCAATTGAATTCTTTATTATTTTTTTCTGCCGTCTGCGCACGAATAAAGACTTGATATATAGGGAGAATTGAAACACAACAAACCAAAATAAAAGGGAGACTTGTTCAATTACAGAAAGAATTTAATGGTAATTAATTGCAAACACCAAAAGACGCATAGCAAAGCATTATGAATGAAGAAAAAAAGAAATTGAAAAATATTAGACGTGAAAATTTAAAACAAGTTTCGCAAATTTTGTTCAAAAATTATTTAATATTGATTAAAAAAATAACAAAAGTGATGGAAGCTGAATCAGCCTGTATAGTAATATTTCAGTTATTTAATAATAACAAGAACGTAGCCAAGGTGATGACATCCAAATCACCTTGTATACTAGATATACTTAATTATAAAGAAAAACAAGGTTTATATTAATTTTATCGAAAGGTATGAACAAACCGATCGATTTTTATCGATCTAATTACACTTCAGTAAATATTTTATATCAACACTAATTATTCTGCTAATAGATAATTACGTTTAATGTTAAGTAAAGATACTTCACCAAGCACGAATTTTAAGTGCTCTACTTAGTAAGTATTTCTGTCGGTGGTTAATCCAGCACTAATTAATAGTCACTACTTAAGGTGCTTTAATTACAGCGCATTAATTAAGGTGAAGTAGTTAATAAGCTCTAGCTAAGATGCAATAGGTAGGTTGCACTAGTACTCCTAAAGAAAAAAAAATTATTACTAAGAAAACTATTACGTTAAAAATTTAAAAAATAATATATACCTGTTTTTTCAGGGATAATTTCACAAATAAACCCAGATATAGATTAGTAATTAGCAAACTTGGTTTACAGTGCTCAATAAATAAGGTCTAAACACGTGCACTAAATTAATCCGGTAATAGAAAATTGAAACGTAATATATCCCAAAAGCATCCGGTATTTTACCGTTAATAACCAAAATTAATCAGCTGGGAAAATTTTTTACAAGCACACTCGATTAGATAACGTTAACTATAACGACAAAATGTAAAGTAAGCCTGATTTGCCAGGGAAACGTATGCAGAAGGTGACGAACAATTCCCCTAGACTGACACGGATAATTAAAATGTGAATTAATAACCAAATGTACAAAGAAATAAACATTAAATGTATAAGTGAATAAACGTTCAATTCCTCATGTACCTCAGGCACAAGTTATTTCTTAATGAAATCTTTAAAATAGGTTTCTTTTTATTAAGTAGGTCTACCATAATTTTAGGTTACTAGTTATAGTTAGTTAGGTTAAGTAACGTACACTTGTGTATGCGAAATATGTAATTCATATTAGGTTACTACATTTCGTAGACTTTATAATGTAATTGCACATACAGGTAGCTAACAACTTGCACATGTATATTCTTTAAATAAATAAATAAATAAATAAATAAAGTTTCACAACAACACTATAATTTGTGAGAGGGATATTCTGAAACATTGCATACAGGGTGTAACAAAATAAGTGTAAAACATTTCAGGGGGTGATTCCTTAGCGAAAAAGAGATAGGGCCTTTCATATAAAAAAACTTCAATGGAGCATCCCTTGTTAAGATAGAGCCCCATAAAGGGGGTACATAAAATTTGTTTTACAATTTTTCTCACAAACACTAAAAATGTAATTTATTTCCAATGTAACTTTTTGTCTGATTATTTGTTTATCATTTAAAAATCTATTTCCAATACCTTGTTTCATTCGAAACAAAAAAATGAGGTGTGGCCACCACACGACTTTCTTATACGTATGAAAGTGTTACTTCCGGTCCGAATTTTGAAATTTCATTTATACAAAAAATATTCCAAATCTAACTCTAAATACTTTTGTACTCTTCATAAATATATATAGAATGCATAATTTACGACATATTTGCAAAAAATCGCTATTCGATAAGAGTAAAAGTGGTGCTTCCGGTCTGAATTTTGAAATTTTTTTTATACAAAAGATATTTAAAAGTACATTCTAAATACTTTTATACTCGTAATGTACCTGCCTAGAAAGCATGATTTGCGAGATATTCGCAAAAAACTGATTTTCGATAAGAGTAAAAGACCTACTTCCGGTAGGAATTTCGAAAAACTTTATTATTACAATTTTTCTCAAATTTAATTTTGAGTACATTTGAATCCTTTATAAATTTGTTTAAACTTAGTAATTGACGAAATATTTGCAAAATTCGATTTTTTCACTGAAGTAAACTACTACTTCCGGTCTGGCGATTTTGCTCAAAATCTAATCAGTTCTCAAGAGGGAGATTATATTCGTAAATACAAAAGTTGGAATTGATATCTACAGCGGTTTGACCGCTATCGTGGTCACAGACAGACACACAGAGAGACAGACACACAGACAGACACACACACACACAGACATTTTTTTAAAAACCACTTTTTTGGTATCAGGGGACCTCAAAACGTGGACATCTGCAAAAATCTCGAGGTCGAAAATTTTCATCATCACAATACTTCCTTATACTACGTATAAGAAAGTAAAATGTCTCTTGAATTTTTTGCCCAAAAGTAATCAGTTCGCAGCAAAAAAATATTTTACGAACAACTACAGAGATACATCGTCATAAATGCGAACTGGATTAGTATTGTTAT
This sequence comes from Amphimallon solstitiale, assembly GCA_963170755.1. Taxonomy (NCBI): domain Eukaryota; kingdom Metazoa; phylum Arthropoda; class Insecta; order Coleoptera; family Scarabaeidae; genus Amphimallon; species Amphimallon solstitiale. Next base: position 62,838,012 of record OY720682.1, on the reverse strand, counting down.
TTTGTAGTTACTACCTGCATCAAAATACATATGATTAAAGATGAATAAACAAAACTAATTTATTAATAACAAAACATAAAACATGTAGAAATCATAGTAAATGTTCAATATGTCCACCTTCAGTCATTACACATGCGTCTAGACGTCGCGTCGGCGCATTGAGCCACGTATTCGCTCAAATATTCCTGGATTCTCTCTAATTACCCTGCACGCATCGATGATGCGGTTTCTTAAGTCCTCTACATCGCGAACAGGAGTAGGATAAACCAAAGTCTGTAAATGGCCCCAAGTAGAGAAATCGAGAGGATTGAGATCCGGGGATCGAGCGGGCCAATTCTGTGGTCCTCCTCGACCTATCCAATGATTTGGATATGTTTGGGTTAAATGCTGATGTGCTGCTTGACTAAAATGGGCGGGAGCCCCATCATGCATAAAACACATATCCCTTCTGACGCCCAAAGGAACTTCCTCCAGCAGTACTGGATGCACTTCTCTTAAAAATTGAGTGTATGCCTCACCATTTAATCGAGGAGGTAGAAAATGAGGGCCAATTAAATAATCCCCAATAACTCCGAGCCACACGTTAAGAGAAAAGTGTTCTTGATGGTTAGCTTGTACAATAGCGTGAGGGTTTTCATCAGCCCATATGTGGTTATTATGAAAATTAATTATCTTCTCCCGAGAAAAAGTACATTCGTCTGTGAATTCGATCGTCTTCAGAAAGTCAGGATTTCTTCTAATCATTTCCAGCATCCAATTGGAAAATTCAAGACGGTTCGGAAAATCTCGCTGTAACAGTGCCTGTACTCGTTGCAGATGGTAAGGGTATAAGAGTTGTTCCTTTAAAATTCGAAATACCGTCATATGATCAACATTTAACTCGGAAGCAATCTTTCTAGTACTGCTAGTAGGTTGTTCTTCAACCAAATTAAGTACTGCTTCTTCAAGATGTGTTGTTCTAACTTCTCAATGGCGACCACAATCCTGCGTTCTTTTGTCGAATGAACCATATTCTCGTAATCGTTGATGAAGTCGGGCAAATATTCTATGCGAAGGAAGCTGCCGTTGAGGATACATTTCAGCATATCTTCTAGAAGCTTCTAACCCATTCCCCTGCGACAGACCGTAAACGTAATGCATATCAGCCATTTCCTCATTTGTGTATGCCATTTTAATAACAAGTGAATTATTAAACTAACAAATTACGAACAAAACAACGACACACAATTAAGTATTAATTTAATTTCAAAAATTTACAAACTGACAGCGTGATACCACTACTAGCGGCCTACTAAATAAATTAGTTTTACATTTTCGTTTTATGACGATATATCTCTGTAGTTGTTAGTAAAATAATTTTTTGCTGCGAACTGATTACTTTTGGGCAAAAAATTCAAGAGACATTTTTTGTTCCGAATGAAGCAAGCTATTGGGAATAAATTTTTAAATGGTAAACAAATAATCAGACAAAAAGTTACATTGGAAATAAATTACATTTTTAGTGTTTGTGAGAAAAATTGTAAAACAAATTTTATGTACCCCCTTTATGTGGGGTTTTTTATATGAAAGACCCTATCTCTTTTTCGCTAAGGAATCATCCCCTGAAATGTTTTACACTTATTTTGTTAAATGGTAAACAAATAATCAGACAAAAAGTTACATTGGAAATAAATTACATTTTTAGTGTTTGTGAGAAAAATTGTAAAACTAATTTTATGTACCCCCTTTATGGGGCCGTATCTTAACAAGGGATGCTCCATTGAAGTTTTTTTATATGAAAGACCCTATCTCTTTTTCGCTAAGGAATCACCCCCTGAAATGTTTTACACTTATTTTGTTACACCCTGTATAATGCCACATTCCTTGTGTTATAAAGGAGAGGGAGAAACATTACAATTCTCAATATAAATGCTATAGACATAAAGATGGCCCCAGTGGCTAAGTCGACCTAAAACTATTCAAGTGAACGTGCAGCTCAACAGATGGCGGCACCTGTATAACTTGACGTAAATTATATAATATAATGAACAAAATTTTAAAGAGATATAAAACTAAATCTTAAGAAAATAAATTAATTATATACTGGGTGGATTTTAACGCGTAACATAAACCAGTACTGAATTATATTTTATCTGTTCTAAATGAAAGTATATGATGAATCAAAAGAACTTCAAAGTGACCGGTCGAACTCGTATTGTATGTATGTGTACATACATACATATATTCAGTTAGTATATATGGAGTTTAAAAGAAGTGATATTGAATGTGTCAGATAGAATGGACCGAGCATAATGAAGCTATTGTAAATATTGATATTGAAGCGAACGCGACCGACTCGTTTTGTTTCGGCAATCCGAGGCTTCAAAAATAGATTTTCACCGCAATGGACGGATGATAATTGCCGATTCACCTATGAAAGGACCTCTAAATTAATCACATTCCACGGCACTGTCTCGATCTCGCTCCCTCGATCGTGCTGTGTACGTCTTTTCGTGTTTTTATTCTTTAAAGTAACATTATACTCGGGCGTGTGTTATGTGTACGTTGTGTACTTTTTCTTTTTTTAATGAATGGTCTCTATGTTAAGGTTAGTTGTTCCACTTAACGAATAACAGTTTCGATTACAGCATGTTGTTGCCTGTGTGGGGAAGAAGAGCTTACATGCAATATTTTACACAACATACACAGAAATTGGTTTGGTATCTTAATGAAGAATTCTACGTGGTTAAGGAAATTGATAAAATATGTTATCATACCAAGCCGGTTGGTTCTACTACAAGACGTATAACACGTTTTTTAAATTAAGTCTTTCCATACACTGTGTACCAGCCAAATCGATTATACGAACATTAAAATAAAATAAAATGCATTCCTATAAAATAACACCAACTCAGGAACTCATGGAAGACGATTTTGATAAGAGATCGTATTTTTGTGAACAAATGATGGCAATGTTAGATGACAATGTGATCCAATTAGAACACGTTTTCTGATGAGTGCACTTTTACACTTCATGCTAATCGTCAAAATTGCCGCTATTGATCAAGGGAAAATCCTCACTGGATGAGAGAAGAACATACGCAATATCTGTAAAGGTTAATGTTTGGGCAGGAATTGTTGGAGATCATATCATAGGTCCCTTTTTCATTGATGGTGATAATTATTTTGCACTCCAAAATAATGACGTGCCAACTTTGACAAACTTATATCCTGATCCAAATTATTGAAAAATTGCTGTCACTGTTAGAAGTACATGTGCTAAGTTGTGTTTAGTTTATGCTGTGTATATAGATTTGAGACGGTCTATTTCTCGATAAAATGAGTGAAACTAAAGTTGAACATTGCAGCGTAATAAAGTTCCTGACGAAGGAAGGCAATGGTCCAAAAGCAATTCATGAAAGAATGGTTGCTGTATATGGGGAAGATACACCATCTTATTTCCAAGTAAACTATTGGTCTAAACTCTTTCGATGGGGCCGAGAGTCAATCAACGATGACCCAAAGTCCGGACGACCCGTTGAAGCTCGAACTGAAAACATTATGCGAAAAATCGAAAATTTGGCACTGAAAGATCGGCGTGTAAAGATCTCTGTGATTGCCAATGAAGTCTGTATATCCGAAACAAGTGTTCTCAAAATTTTGCATGATTTGGGTCTGAAGAGGGTGTCTGGACGGTGGATACCCAGATTGCTTACACCTGAACAAAAACTGTGCAGAAAAGAAGTTTCTCAAGAAAATTTGGTCAAGTTGGAGAGGGACAAAACATTTTTATCTCGAATTATTACCGGGGATGAGACTTGGGTCTCATCCCCGGTACCCTCCTACTAAACAAAAATCCATGCAGTGGGTTCATAAGGGCTCTCCACCACTGATGGCAACTGTTTTCTGGGTTGCTGAAGGAGTTTTGCTTATTGAATATATGCCGAGAGGGTCTACCATAAATGGAGAGGCCTACGGAAACACAATTAAAAATTTAAAAACTGCCCTGGAGGAAAAACGCCCGCATTCTTATCCATAAAAAAACTTGTTGCTGCACGACAATTGTCGGGTTCATAAGGCAAACAAAGTTCAGCAGATAATCAATGACTGTGGGTTTATAGAGTTAAGGCATCCATCTTATAGCCCCGACCTAGCTCCGTCAGACTTCTTCTTATTCAAAAATTTAAAAAAGCATCTCAGAGGAAAGCGTTTCGCTTCTGATGAAGAACTCAAAGAAGCTGTTGAAGAATATTTTGCGGGGTTGCAGAAACAATTTTTTTCTGAGAGTATGGGGCAACTGGAAAAAGATGGAATAAGTGTATTAGTGTTGAAGGGAGTTATGTAGAAAAATACTTTTTTTTGTTCTCTTATGTGCTTTTTTTCATGGCCCAGGTAGAGAACATAAAAATACGTCCTCGTAATATGATTTCAGCAAGATGGATCACCGCCCCATTACCAAATCAATGTCCGACAGTACCTCAACCGAATATTTCCAAATCAACGGATGGGGAGGTGAGGATCGATTGAATGGCCAGCGCGATCCCCTGACCTGACGTCATTAGAATTCTTCTTATAGGGATATGTCAAAACCATTGTATACAAAACTAAAACCATCGACTTAGCTGACTTAAGAAGACGAATAACGCTTGCGAGTAGATCGGTCACGCCTGAGATGTTGACTAACGTTAGAAGAAATTTCTATTGAAGATTGGGATGTTGCCAAGATATTCGCGGTGAGCATACCGCCTCTGACATCAATATTTTTTTTTGTTTTTTTACATTATCACGAAATAAACAGATTACTTATTAGCTTTTGAGTGTGTTATAGCGAATTTCAGTAATCAAATAATTTTCTTTTTTAATGTTAATTTTTGCAATAAATCTGAAAACACTTAATAATAATAATAATAATCAGGGTTACAAACTATATTACAGGTGTATACATAATATAAAAAAAGAAAGAAAAACAATAAGTAACAACAAATTCCATGATGATCCACTATCCACAGTCACAGTCTTCACGCAAATAGGTCAACATTTTTGTTCGCCAAGCGACAAAGTGTGTAAGTTGGAGCTCGTCTCATGATGTTGGTTCGCGCAAAAGGTGTTGCAAAAGTGCAATTATGTCTGGAGTTAAGCCACGGTATCAGAAATGACATTCGGGTCAGGATATCAGGGCAGTCAATGCTGCCATTCAACAGTCTAAGCAAAAATCACTCACATGTAGCGTATCTCCTTTCACTCAAGGATCACCCATCGCCACGCCCCTCTCCGGATAAACACCATCTGCCCAATACGTGAGAAACTTCAAGAACCTACGGTGAACACGGTCCAATGCCAAACAATCACTTGCATAAATAGGAAACCATATTAAGGAGGCATATTCTAGCTTACTCAATACATAGACATAGTATAGAGATTTCAACAATGCTAAATGAGTGAAATACCTAGACACACGCATAATAAAACGCAACGATCTGAACGCAGATGTACAAATGTTCTCTATGTGAGATTTGAAGCTCAAGCTGGAATCGAAGGTAACTCCAAGATCTTTAAATTCAGCTTTACTCATTAACTTGTTGTCACCAATGAAGTAAGAAGAATTGTACGAAGTTGAAGACCGTCTGAAGGTTACTCCACAACATTTATCCAAATTCAACTTGAGTCCAGAACGTTCACACCATGAAGACAATACACTTAAATTTCTGTGAAGGTTAGTCACATCAGCAGGACCATTTATTACAGAATAAATTTTAATATCATCTGCATATCCAAGAACAGGGCAATCGATCTGTAGGAGAAGATAATTCATAAACAATATGAACAACAGGGGACCCAAATTTGAACCCTGGGGAACACCAGAAGTAACTACAAACTCAGTGGACGAAAAACCATTATAACAGACATAACATCTCGCACTAAGGTAAGACCCAATGGGGCCGACAGCCGAAGGAACAAAGCCAAATGAACTAAATCTACGCAGTAGCAGGTCATGGTCAATCATGTCGAATGCCCTCGAAAGGTCAATGTATATTACATCAACTTGTCCGCGCCTGTTCAGAACCTCTGATATACACTGAGTAAGTACTGCCATGTTCGTAACTGTCGACCTCCCAGATAAGAAACCATGTTGGTCAATTGAGATAAAGGAGCGTACACTGGTATATATAAAGGAATATAGAACTCTCTCGAATAATTTGGAGAAGTTAGATATTATAGAGATCGGTCTATAGTTAGATATCAATGCACGGTCACCCTTTTTGTGGACAGGTACAATCCTAGTTTTTTTCCAACGCTCGGGAAATATTCCAGAGGAAATTGATAAATTAATAATTACTTTGAGAGGGGAAGCAAATATATACCTGCAGTCCCGAATCAAGAAACAAGATATAAGATCATCACCAGTTGTTTGTTTATTAGTGACAGTAGCCATAAGTTTTATTAAATCCTCTTCATCTTCCTCTTAATATTGTCCCAGCTTTTTTTCGAACCCCCCCCCCCCCCCCATTTAATTATTTTCGAATTTATTTCATTTGGCCGATACACAGTGATTCTCTTATAAATCAATTATAAAAACATTTCAATTCAAGAATAACAAAATTAAATGGACTTACAGGCAATTAGTAAAATTAATATGTTACATAACCTATTGTGACTTACATTCATTTATATAGAAAATTGGAGCAGAAGTTTAAAATATTTTATTTATTGTAATAGTCGTACTTGTCGGTAGAGTAAACTTTTATTTTATTTTTTCTTAAAAGTCGTTGCATTTTATGCCAATGTTTAATTTACAGCAGAGTAACGCTCGTACGGTAAACTCCAGCATGATGAACCACATTTGGTCGTATGACCGAAGCCGCATGCTTGAGCGGCTTCGGCCATACGACCAAATGTGGTTCATCATCCAAACAACGCGCTCCAAAAGTACAGTCGTTCTTAGCAGATAAAAAATATATTGGATCATTTGAACCAGATTAGGTACATCTATGTGTTTCGCGTGAAAATAATTGAATAATTTTGGACCCATTTGTCGGCGTCATCAACTTGGGTCGTCGTTAAGGTCTACGCTTCATTCTTTGAGGCAAAATAACCTTTTGCGAGCGAAAACTAGTCAAGATCAGAGCCTCAGAAATCTCTTCCCACTTCAATATATTTTATAAAGAGACCCGCGAATATTTCGGCGCCACAAAAACTATCTTGCCACAATTCGATGTATGTTACTATCCATCCTTTCATGATGATTAGATTTCAATAGTTTTAGCTCCAAAATAATATCTCTTGCGCTTGCATCACTTTTTTCCATGAGCAGACAGCCTTGTAAAAAATGGCTAGTTTTGAATACACAAACCAAAGATATACCTAATTCTCGCAATGCACGTCGCCAGTTTTCTTGCACAAGGAAATCACCGCCAACAGATTCAAAATCTAGGAGTTTTACTTGTACGCCTGACAGTGGCAAAACATATCTTACAACAATGGGCGCTAGTTTTAAGTACTTTCTATTTGAAGTGTTGTTGGTAACACTTACAAAAAGCGTCTTCTGTAATCAGCATGTAATTCTTCCACAAAGGTGCCAGATCATTTAAAATTATTGCTTCGCATCTGGTTCTTGCGGCACTGAATTTTGATTCAAATAGTGTTGAGAGCAATTTGGACGTACGGGCAGAAGTTTTGAAGCTCATATCATCGCATGGGGGTGTGAAAGGCAAATATCGCCTCTTTTGTTGCAATAACTAAATAATCTTTCTTAAAAAATGTATTTATATATGAAATACTTGCAGTCACCGTATCACCAGCCTTGTGCTTCCCAGAATTCAAATGATTCTTAATATCCGTTTGCCCACAGTGTGCAGTAGAAAACTCAGAGAAACATTGCTGGCAAGCTTTTTAATAAATTGGTAGTCCTTTTGCAATTCATTCGTAAATTTGCATTTTTTTTTTCGGGATCTTAAGCTTCAACACCATTAGGTTAAAATCTAAATTTAATAACGTTGACAAGTTACGCGTATATCCTTTTCTCACTCAATACGCACACCACCCTCATCTCCGTGCGTCTCATCACTTTAAATAACAACGGGGACAAAATAAGTATGTGTTTATTAAATTTCCACAACTTGACGCTTTCACAACAGATTTATTGTTTCCATTGTCATCTCTTAAATTAAACAATTCTGTTAAATTATCAGTCATTCAGCTCGCAAAATCTACATCAGCGTCTATCTTTAAAATAAATCTTAATTACAGAAATATTTCCGAGAAGTACCACGAGCATCTTCTACAATGCTTTCATAATTAAAAGTATTACATGCTTACATGTCTTTTGTATGTGCATTCGCACAGAAAGAAGTGTGATTTGCACTCCAACAACCTCTTCATTAAACTGCACAGTTCATTGATCTTTCTCATACCAAGAACACAATTTTTATATAAAATTACATATAGTTATACTGGTATAAAGAGGACGAGGACTATATCGACGTCGCACTTGCTCTGGAACATTATTTAATCGAGAAATTAACTCTAGACGATGCATATATAAAATTACGGAATGTGTTGTGTGACGACGTTTGTTTGCGTTAAGTTCAATTTTCCGCATAAACGGCAACAGCTGTGTGTGCATGTCCGTCGATTGTGTGTATGTACATATTGTACACACAAACATATTCACGAATCACGAACTAGCATAATTACAAACATATTGACGCTTGCATACGCGGTTTTCATCTCTATGCGTTGCTGCTGCATGCCTCTCGCTAAACAAATTCATCTGGTGTGCCTTCAAACTCTCCGGGAATCAATTCAATGACTCATTCGAAATCGTAAACATTTACTGTTCTGTGGGAATTGCTTATTTAGTTTCCGTTGTAGCCCCGAATTGAACGGATGCATTATTTTTCTGTGAATGCAGTGTGTAGCAACTGTTTTATATCGGGAAATTTACACAATACAAGTAAATTCATTTGCGGCAATTCACGCTGATTGAAATAGTATTCAATATAAGCACACACTGAAGCCTTGCTCTAAATTGTTGTATTTAGTAAGAAAATAATGGAAAAATCTGCCGTTTTCGTTAGAACAATACCTATGTTTAGTTTGCACTATCATTAGTTAGTAGTCAGTAGAGTTAATGACTGTCTTCTGATTTTGAGAAGGCAGCTTAATTTCAATCAATTAATTTTAAAATAAATGCTAAGTCACCATAACATAAAAAATAACAAAAAATTGACTCTCAACCAACCTGTGAGGTAAGTATAAGACCGCAAGGGAAACCATAAGAGAAAAACGTATAAATTATGAGAATCCAAGGTTAAAAAAAATCCATAAACTCACTGTAGAGCCGTCCACACAAAAAAAATGAGGTGTGGCCACCACACGACTTTCTTATACGTATGAAAGTGTTACTTCCGGTCCGAATTTTGAAATTTCACTTATACAAAAAATATTCCAAATCCAACTCTAAATACTTTTGTACTCTTCATAAATATATATAGAATGCATAATTTACGACATATTTGCAAAAAATCGATATTCGATAAGAGTAAAAGTGGTACTTCCGGTCTGAATTTTGAAATTTTTTTTATACAAAAGATATTTAAAAGTATGTTCTAAATACTTTTATACTCGTAATGTACCTGCCTAGAAAGCATGACTTGCGAGATATTCGCAAAAAACTGATTTTCGATAAGAGTAAAAGACCTACTTCCGGTAGGAATTTCGAAAAACTTTATTAAAACAATTATTCTCAAATTTAATTTTGAGTACATTTGAATTCTTTATAAATTTGTTTAAACTTAGTAATTGACGAAATATTTGCAAAATTCTATTTTTTCAATGAAGTAAACTACTACTTCCGGTGTGCCGATTTTGCTCAAAATCTAACCAGTTCTCAAGAGGGAGATTATATTCGTAAGTACAAAATTTGGAATTGATATCTACAGCGGTTTGACCGCTATCATGGTCACACAACACAGACAGACAGACAGACACAGAGAGAGAGAGAGAAGAGAGAGAGAGAGAGAGGGGGGGGGAGAGGGAGAGGAAGAGAGAGAGAGAGAGAGAGAGAGAGAGATTTTTTAAAAACCACTTTTTTGGTATCGGGGAACCTCAAAACGTGGACATCTGCAAAAATCTCGAGGTCGAAAATTTTCATCATCACAATACTTCCTTATACTACGTAGTAAGAAAGTAAAAACAGATGAATGACCTTAGTTAAGCAGGTTCCAACTAAGGAATCTAAGAGGAACACTTAAGTGTGAACTAAGAAAACAAATATAAAACCGGACGTGCAAATCATTCTAAATGCCGTTTGTGTACAGGGTATACATGCTTCTGAGTGATAGGATATGTAAAGAATATAGAAGAAATGCATCAGCGAAAACCATTTTTGGTTCTTTGAATGCTTTTACGCTATTGCGATAATGCTGACAGGAGACATGAAAGTCCACAGTACAGTGGATAAAGTTACCTCAAACCTCATCAAGTGTTAGGAACAAGGAATAGACGTGTGCAATTTCTGTTATTAAACATGGAATCGCCGTAGCGTTTTTTCCTTTCATGCGGCGAAGAACAGATGCAATTTCAAATTTAGAACCGTCAGTCCGCGGTAACCTATGAAAGTCTTGAATGTTCCATCGTATTCTTATATAGTAGCTTTCCAAACTAAGCCATCCGAATTGCAAAATTTATTACCTACTAATAAATAAATAACGTATGTTGCACAAATTAATAAATTAATGAATTTTAATCATAATCCAATTGATTGGAAGCTATTCATCCCCCAAGCTCAGTTTGAAAGCTATATTGCTTCACAACGGCAACCATCTTTCTTTTGTTCCTGTTGGTCAGGTAATTCACATGAAGGAAACTTATGCAATCATGGCAGTCCTCCTCGATTCAATCAAATATGTTGAACACAAGTGGAAACACTTTGGCGATTGAAAAGTAATTTGTGTACCCTTAGGAACGCAAATGGGGTACACTAAATACTGATGCATTTCATGTATGTGAAATAGTAGGGATAGAAAATCACATTATGTTCAACTAGGGTGGCCTCTAAGAAATTTTAACCAAAAAAGATGTTCTTCTTCCATCCCTTCATATAAAGCTGGGTTTGATTAAAAAAAATTCAAAAATGTAACCAAGATGGGCAGCCTTTATGTGCTTAAGAAGCAAATTTCGTACATTAAATGGTTCAACATTTAAGGAAGCTAAGGAAGGGCTTTTTGTTGGGCCAGAAATTCGACAACTTGTAAAATATCCTGAGTTTGACAGAATTATGGAGTGGAAAGAAAAGGAATCTTGGCAAGTCACTCATAGATTTTCAGGCAATAAAGGATATAAAAACTATAGTCAGTTGGTGGCAGAGCTTCTGCAAATATACCATCAATTAGGATGCCACATGGCCCTTAAAATTAATATTCTCCACTCAAACCTAGACCTCCAACGGGATATTTATGTAATGGAAGAAAGATATCAGGGTCGTTGGAATGAAGCAATGCTTGAGGTTTATTGCAGGTCTCTGTGTAGGAAAGCTCCAGTACTCACAAAAAGCAAGCCAAAGGACAACGATCTCATGAAACCACCAGACGATTCTCTTCAGACCCAATCAACTCTCTGGTATTCTTTCATCAATTTAGAACTCTTGGAATATAACTGTCATTACAAAAAAGGACTTTCAATGTTGTTGGCATATGTAATAAAATGTATCGTTTTCTTTTAATCCGTTAAAATAAAATACTTCCACCTACTATAATATATAACAAAAACAAGAGTTAATAAAAATTTTACATTGTCATGTTTGTATTTCTCAAAATTAGTAAGATTTGACTTATCTAGTGAAGAAAAAAAATTAATATTAATAAAATATAAAATATTTTTTGTTGAGCAGCGTAAGTTTATTAAGTCAAGTGCAATTTTATATGATCGGTTAAAATTAAATAATTCTGCCTTGTCGAATTTAAGATTGTAATTGCACTGATCGGGAAACCCAAGTTGTATAGGTATAACATATTAACTAAATTATCATTTTTTCAAATTGCTTCTAACTTTTATAATTAATCATTTTTTATGTTTATTAAAAGATCGTAAATGTATGTTCTGTAAAATATTTTTTATTTATTCAACAGAAATTTTAGGTATGAAAAATACATATTAGCTTTAATTGCATTCAATTCTATTAGTAGAAGTAATATTAATTATTCCCAAAGAAGTAGGGCTGAAAGCAGTAATGATTGCCCACAGCATATGGTAAATAAAATGCAGCGTACTCTCAAATCATATCTACTACTAGTCCTCTCGTATGTGTGTATACACAAAAAACCACGGGAACACAAGGGCTATTTATTGCTCCAGTATCTAACATATGTCGGTGTGTCTAATCCACTTTTTGTATATTTATAGACCTGATACACCCTATAATTCAGGGCAAAGCTGGGAGTTGCAACCAGGCGGGCGCTATCAATAGATTTTTTACATCTGTATTTCTTAAGAGTAACCCGATGAACATCCACAACTGATCAAGTAAATAAATAAATTATAAACTAACGAGTTTGACACACATAAAAATATTTTTTTATGATATAATCTGTAGGTTTATTAATTTTATATACAAATATAAAAGAAAGCTCTTTGCAATAAGTAAATAACATGTATTTTTGGCGATTATGTTAGCTAACATGCTAACGTTTAATTATTTTTAATTAAACTATAAAAAGGGACATTTTAAAGACGCATAAGACTAATTAAATTTTATTTAAAATGTGGCTAGCCAAAACATTGCCTTACCTATATTGTTATAGTATCTAAAAATTAATTCATTGAAACACCACACATACAATAAAATTAAATAAATTATATTCCTACATAAAAAGGAAAACTTCAATAAACTTCAATACATACATAAAAAATTAGGTATGGGCACCACACGACTTACTTATAAGTATGAGCGTTTCAAATTATACAAAAGTTGTTCTAAATTAAGTTTTAAATACTTTTAACATCTTAAAAAAATAAACCTGTAAGTAAGTGTGTTACTTCAAGTTCAAATTTTAATAATTTCTTTATATAAAAACTATTTAAAATTCTATTCTAAGTACTTCCATTCTCTTAATAAATCTCTATAGAATTCTTTAAAAAAGTGCTACTCGCTAAGAGTAAAAGTGTTATTACCGGTCCGAATTTTGATTTTTTTTATTATACAAGAAGTATTGAAAATCAAGCTTTTAATAATATTGACTTGCTTAAGAAAAATTTGGTGAAACAATAATGTCAATTTAACTAATTTGTCTTAGTCTTTGGGAGGTTATAAAACTGAAATATAGAATGTTCAGGAGCACTGAATTTTTTAAAAGAAAGCTTCAAACTGCGTATAAGAAAATCTATAGTTTTTGAAGTAAAAGTGCAAATATAATTAATATGACAGGAGAAGCTGTAATGTCCTGTTGTTAAATTTTATGTTCTAGGCGATACCGATGTTGAACCGTGGCAGAATTTCAAATAACATTTGCGAAAGCAATGCTTCCATTGTAAATATAATAAAAATTATTTGATTACTTGTTGAAATTGTCCCCATTAAAGAGCCAAACGGCATCCTAAATTATAATAAAATTAATCTATCACATTTTGAAATATTATTTAGGTGATAAATTGAGATTCATTCACAATACCAAGTCAAGTAGGTTTACAACGTATACTTGATTTTTCGCATACCATTCTACGGCACTTCTTCTGTTTATCCTGCGGTTTGGGCAATCTTACCACTTGTCCAAAATACGGAGGTGTTTAATCACGCTGGAACCCCAAATTTTGAAATTACAGTTTGTAATTGTTAGTATAATTTGGTTTTTTAATGAGTTACAATCTATTTCTGATGATAAATTTTTTGATTTTCAGCAACCCAGTATCGATAGTTTTGTCGATTAATATCATAGCATAGACCATGAAAGTAGTTCATTTTTAACGGATTTAATATATACGCTTGTATTGCAACTTTTCTTAGAGGCTAGTTTGGGTTTTCAACGTATCCAAATGTTTCTCTTCATTATATAACTAATTCAGGGTTCCTGGACGTCTTCGTTTGTTGAGGATCCATGTTCCTTCAAACTCTTGAATTATTCTAATGACAGATTACTTGATATATCATTGGTATACTCAATATTTTCAACGTTTAGTACTAGTAAGAAAGTTGGACCACAAACTTGCTAGCGTTTGTAGTTACGGAAATAACATCGAGAAATTTTACAAAATTTCAGACGATTATTTTCGAAAGTAAGCAAGGAAATGGGAAACTGTGAACGTATAGTACTGGCAAGTAAATTGGCAAGATGCACATAAACCACAAACTTAATGAAATAATGATTGCAATATCCTACTTTTCTTACATTAGACGGGATTGATTCAAATCCGTTTCACGACCTTAACTTTCTTATTTAAAACCCTTATTTATATTCCATTTTTTATTTTTTTATAACGAAATTCTATAAATTGATACATATGAATCATCAGCTAGAGCAAAAAATGAAAATAATAAATTAACTTAAATTACAGACATGTAAGTGTTTATATGCTTTTATTCTTCCCATTCCAATAGAAAGTTGTGTTCTAGAGTTAATGAAGACTATAGAAAAAGCCCACAAATACAGGTTACGACCATTATTTTCTTTAACTTTATATCATCTGTACTGCGTGTGCATTTTTACAGCGGTGTAAGTATACCATTCCGAGTTTTAACATTCACGTAATTATCCGATAAGCTATGGAATGCTCAGTTATCAAACCGAATGTTATTAAGACATTTAACGTTTATACTGCCTACTTTAGATAGTAGTTTATTACACGCTAACATTACACCTTATATAGTCTTATCATAATATACTCATGGATTGCGGCGAGTAATTTAAAATTCTCTAATGAATCACGTGTTCCCAGTTTTAGATATCTTCATTTTAATTTTTCGTTAACCCGGAATAAAGAATGCCAGCTACAATATTCTATGTCAATATTGTCTGTAACTAATTGTTGCATTTGTAAATAGTTACATACGAAAGAACTTGTAAGTCTGGCTATATTATATCGCTGATTCTACGATAACTGCACTTAATATATAATGTACTAACTCCTACAATGGAAATGTTTGGTGATAAATGGTGTAATATGCGTTTTGTTTGTTGTATGATGACACCACACTGTATTTTTGGTGCTACATTAAATTAGCGTTGATTTTTACGCTCAATTTTTAGCGATTGTAGAACATCGGAATACATAAAAGGTTATGCTATTTGTTAAAGTTAAGACCACAAATTTGAACTTCAGTTTGTGGAAACAACATTCAATTGTAGTATATTATGTGAAAAAGTTAAACCATGTGTACTAAATCTAACGGTTTATAAATCTGTGGTTTAGTCGGAAAATGGCCTACGTGCAATTTGACGGAAATTCAATTATTGCTAATATAAACCTGCTCTATCCAATGCAATGCATTATTTGTAATCGTTACAGAAATTTCGATGTCATAAAGGCCTAAATGATAGTAAATTCATTAATCTCTGGTTTAATTGTTATGAATTTTGTATGCTCAAGACCAAATGATACCATTTGAATGAAGTTATTAACCATATTTATAGATCAGATTTTACAAAACATTTTGGTAGAATTAAATACTACAAAAAAAGAAGAGTAAACCATTATATACCTATATAGGATTTTTTTCTGAACTGGAAAACGGTCCAATAAACAGAATAATCAACCAGAGAAATCAAGAAATTTGATCATTATCCGTTGGTACCTCTCTATATCACTAAATTCCTGTGTTTTTATTGCGAATGGACCGTCTAGATAAAAAGGAAAATTATGTAATGAAAGAATTACCAGAACGGAAGATTCTAGAACCTATGAAAAATATTCAAAAAAAGATATATTAAAAAGGTTTATAGTTCAACTGCTTCATATTAAGTTAGGCCTTGAACATAAATAAAGCAAGTTGTTAAGCCACGGCCAAAAGATGGAGAATCTTTTATATACCTTGTGCGGTCAAAGGACCTTACATCAGAAAACTGATGAAAAATGGATATTTTCAGAGCGAAATGAAAGCAGACAGAACAACAACGAGGAATTCATTCAAAATAGTAATTATTAGTTTTCTTGTAAATAAAACCAGCCTCTGATTGGAAAATTGTTGAAAAACGTTTTGAAAAAAATGAATGAAACGTTACTATAACGATTTGCAACCCTTTCCAAAATCTTTTTTCTATTGAATTGGTACTTCCTAAATGTAAAAATGTATTTTTAAATGATCAACTAAAAATAAATGTGTCAAAATGTTATAACTTGAGTTATTTCCTCTAAAATATCGATTTGGTGGGGGAAACTTTAGGTGACGGAAAAATATTGTTTTCTGTTTTTGGAAATAACACCAAAAATATTATAAAATCAATTGTAAACTCAAGAATAACTTTCAAGCTGTATTTTTTCATACACTTGCATAATAAATTGACTCGCACATTCCAGCGTCCTTAATCTATATAAGGTGAAATGGGGTAAGTGTGTATTCAGGATAAGTGTGTAGTTGATCATTTTTCTCTGTTTAAGAAGGTGTATATGTACCGCCACCTTTCAAAACAAGTGCATAACTCTTTAATCTTTGCGTCCATAAAGAAGGAAACTGTATTGCGCGTGTTTCATGATTTCGGTTGGTACGATAGAAAAATTTCATGCTGTGCTCTTGATCAGTGAGTGTGTAATTAATCCATTGTTATCTGGCTAAAAATTAATAGTTTTAATTGAAAATTCGTACAAACAACAAAAACAGGTATTTATTATATTTGTTATTATCGTACACATTTTTCATAAGTAATTAATTAATAAATTAGATATTGTTTACTAAACATTTGCCCCTGCTAAATTGTGCACTGGGGCAAATGTGCAGTAAACAGTCGGGTAAAGTGTGTAGTATATTACACACTTGCCCCTTTATATTTGTTGCTTCTTTTTGGCATATTTGTTTCAATTTCAGCTGCCATGATAAGGGTTTATAAAAGAAAATCCAATAGAGGCAATGGCTACACTAAGACTTTATTATAAAGGACACTTACGACTGCTTATGCGGCTTCAAAGAAATATAATATTCGAGTCGAAGGTGTTTTTACGTTTTTTGAAAAATCATTTTTACAAGTTTTTGTTGGGAAAAGGCCTGTTTTCCTTACATACGATGAGCATGTATCTCATGTAGATTACCGTCTCATTATGACAGCAATGGAAAACGATATCAGCCATTGGATTTGAGCGTTTTTAAATCTCTTAAAAGCAAGTGAGACCACGAGCTAGTTCAATGGCAAAGACACCACGAGGGTCAAAAGATTCCGAAAAAGACTTTCAGTACATTAATTGGCAATATGTGGACTGAAATTAGACCAGAAATTATTTGTAGCGGCTTTCGTAAAGCCGGAATCTTTTGATACAATCGTAGTGTTCTTACTAAAGCGCAATACCATCTTGCAGCTTATAAACGATAGCAAAAATTTTATAGAACCCAATACAGTAATGGTCATACAGCAGATGATCAACAAAACACTTTTGTTGATTGATTACGAATTCTGGTCGACCTAATTTATCTAAAACGCAAGATAGCAATCCTGTGCTATCTACGTCTACCGTAATGCAAGTTGAAACAAAAAAGACCAAAAGGGATGTAGCCGGAGGATCTGAGGTTATAACTTCTACAAGGGTGCTAATGCGCTTGCATGAAAAAGTCAGAACGTTATTATGTAGGTCAAGTATCAGTGTTCAATAAAAAGGATGAACAATTAGAAGTGAAATTTACCAGAAGGGTTCCCTCATTACAGAAATCTTCCACAACTTGCAGCTGGGCAACTCCAGAAGATATTGCCACAGTATCTAAAAACGATATTAGTATGGGCCGACGAGGTCTCATACTGTTTGATGTTGGATTTTTCACCTATAATATTGAATAAAAGACTTATGAATTATTGTTCATGAGATTTAAGACTGTTTTAGAATTGTGATCTGTTTTTATTTAAATTGTCATTTTGTTCTTTAATAAAAAGTTTATACTGTTTATATTTATTGATGGTTTTTTTTTTCTACCAAATAGCAATCAAAAGAAGAACGACTGTAGTTTTACATACTTACCCCATTCGAGTATAGTATTATACCTAATATAAAATATCATGTCCTTACACACTTGCCCTCTTTTTGGGTAAGGGTGTACTAGACTGTTTCTAAAATAAAAAAAAAATACAAAAAAATATTTGAATTTAATTATTTGATCTTTTGCACACTTGTTAGTAACAAGCTTGATTCTGTCAAAGCAGGAGATTCGACAATTTAATATATTCTAGATTAGAACATAGTCTATCTTAAATAACAAATATTTACTACACCCTTACCCCACTTCACCTTAAATAAAAATCAAATGCTGGTTCCTTAGTAAGCGCATTACTTGATGAGAATAGCTGGACCGATTGGGCTATTTTTTTAAAACAATGTTCGTAATTCTTGGGGAAAGAAAAATTGGAAAAGTTGCCCGGAAAATTGGAAAATTCGGAAAAAACAAAGTGCTTTTTTCTATAGGATTTTGTATGAACTAAAAACCATTACTCACGATTCGAATGATAGATATTTTTTTGTTTGTTATAAACCTGGAAAAGACTTAAGGAAAAAGAAATCGGGACGATTACAAAAGAATGTCAGAAAATTCGAACAAACTACAAAAATCATGATTTTTGTATGCACTCTCGCTTATAACTAATGATAGGAACGACATATTTGGTTCATTCTTTTTTTGTTTTGTTCAAGGGATGGAAATAATTCAATTGAATGTTTTCAATTGAAAAAAAATCTGGAAGATCTGGAGTAATTTCTGAACGACTTGACTGATTTGGGTCATAACGTATGTCACATAAGTTTTGGGAAAATTTTCGTCGGCGTAAAAATAACTGTAAATAACTTGCAATCTAGTAACCATGGAAACTTGTTATGACATTTCATAGATGTCAAATAATTTGTCCAATTATGTCGTACAAACTTGAAATACGGAAAAGCATTTACAACCTGGTTGGACATGTACCCAAGCAACAAATTGTAAACATATTTTGGAATCAAAATATTTCAAAGACAACCCTTTATAGAACAATTGCAGAATGTGAACAAGGTATACCATGCCTCAATTTACCAAAAAGCGGACGTCCCGGAATGTTGACCGAAAATCGCGCCAACCTAATCTGTGAAAGTGCAAAAGACCGCGTTGGAACGTCATGCCGAAAGTTATCCAGAAGATTTAATGTTTCTCATGAAACTGTAAGAAGGGTATTGAAAAAAAAAAGGCCTAAAGTTTCGTAAAAGACGTAAATGTCCACGTTATACAGAGGACCAGTTACGAAGAATTCCAATGTGTTGTCGTAGATTACGCCGAACTCATATTGCAAACAATAAAGTGATCATCATGGACGATGAAAAATATTTTACGTTCTCTCACTCAGAAATGAAAGGCAATGATGGTTTTTATACCGATAATATAGAAAATTGTCCAGATAATGTTAAATACAAAACAAAACAAAAATTTGAAGATAAAATTCTAGTTTGGTGTGCCATATCGGAGAGAGGAGTTTCACGACCTTATGTTGGGCATGTGAGGGGTGAGGCAGTTAATGCCAACATTTATACCGAAAGATGCCTACCGAAGTTGCTACAGTTTATTACTACGACTCATCCACGTGAAGAAATAATGTTTTGGCCGGACTTAGCAAGTTGCCATTATGCAAGAACGACTAGAACATGGTTAGAAGCTCACAACATACCCTTTGTGCCAAGAGCAGACAATCCGCCAAATGTGCCACAAGCTCGACCCATCGAAGATTTTTGGGGACTATTGACCAGAAAAGTATATGATAATGGGTGGGAAGCTCAAAATGAAGCTCAACTAAGGCGAAGAATATATCAAAAGATAAGAGAAATTGATATAAACATCGTCCAAAACATGATGGGATAAGTTAGACAAAAACTGCGTGCCATTGAGGACCATGGCCCTTTGTCATTATTTTAATTGTAGTTTTAATTAATTTAAATATAAGGTAAAATGTTGGTAAAGTGGTCATTTGAATAAATTACGTTACACTTAAGTAGTGTACTTAGGACAGTTCTGGACCACTCCTCCCCCTCTCACCCAGCTCCCCCTCACCCCCCTCGCCCTAGTGGCGCCCTCTGCCAACCCAACTGATGTGGCGCCCCCTCGCGGTCGCCAACCCAACTAAAAATTGCAGATTTCATCATTACCAACCCAACTAAAATTGCAGATTTCATCATTACCAACCCAACTAAAAATTGCAGATTTCATCATTACCAACCCAACTAAAAATTGCAGATTTCATCATTACCAACCCAACTAAAATTGCAGATTTCATCATTACCAACCCAAGTGATGTGGCGCCCCCTCGCGGCCTCCAACCCAACTAAAAATTGCAGATTTCATCATTACCAACCCAACTAAAAATTGCAGATTTCATCATTACCAACCCAATGTGGCGCCCTCTGACGGCCACTAACCAAACTAAAAATTGCAGATTTCATCATTACCAACCCAAATACCATGACGCCCTCTCACAGCCACTAACCAAGAAATGGCATCTCTCATGATTGCCTACCTAACTAATGCAGCATCCTCTCACGGTCACTAGCCAAACTAAGGTGACGTCAGACAAAATGGCGGACCATCAAGATGGTCTTTGCTTCTAGAGAATTCCTGAATAAATTACCAGGCTTGCTATCGCGCTTCTCAATGTACTTTAAACAGGTCTAAACATGTTTCCAGCGGAAACCGCAACGGCTGTCTGCTTCTGTGATAGCCGCATGCTTGAAATGTATATCTTACTTATAAAATAAAATAAAACAAACAATATATTTTTTAAGAAAAAACAATTTATTTATTATTATTTATAAATTAACAATATTATTTTAAATTAACAATATCTCCAAGCTTCATACCATCAAGATGGTCGATAAAAATATAAACTTTACATCTAAGATCGGCATACCATTTCAAAATTATAAAATAAATATACAGTATGATACTGGATAACATAGCAACCAAGTATGAATATACAGGACGTTTCAAAGTAGGGATTTTTAGAAAAGCAAGATGGCCGCCAAAAATCTAATAAACTTCGGTGACATCAGGCATCAATCTATTAAAACCACTATCAAATCATTCTCTTTAAAAGCCATCATTCCAAAACAATACATTCAAATCATACATTCAGTGATAGACACATAAATGAAATGTATTTGTGCAGCCTAACAGTCAAAAAGCTTGATATCGAGCTTACCAGCATATTTCTAACAGATCTAAACACGTTTTCTAATGGAAACCACAACGTTTGATCGCTATCAACACCTCTATGATAGTAGCCTTATTTAATATATCTATATCATAAAATAAAAAGGAACAACATATTTTAAGAAAAACAATTTATTAAAAAATAATAACCACATTTTGTAGGTGAATTATGGCTAATATGTAGCATATCAATCATAGGGAAAAAACATTAAACGAATTACAACGATAAACAATTATGACATATAAATCCATAGGTAAAAGATATATAGCAATCAAAACCCTTCCTATATCTACCTCTCTTCATAGAAGACCTAGATATTTAATACCACATACATAAATACATAGACACTCTAATCCTCATATGAATAAATTGATAGACTTATAATAATTATTTTCATCCATAAGTATACATACATACTTTTATATATATCACTACAAGAAATAAGTCGACACCGCTGTGTTAGTCACCTTATTTAATATATCTATATTATAAAATAAAAAGGACCAACATATTTTTAAGAAAACAAGTTATTAAAAATAAAACAACTGCACACATCAAACAAACCTCAACCATACTTTCAATTTCACAAATATCAAAATTTAAACAAAACAATCAAATGCAAAGGCAAGGAATGTTCTCGAGATGATCCATATAGTGCAATATAACAATGCAGTAAAACGATAGAGGTGAGATACATGGTCTATCAAAAAATTTTTATTACCCACTTTTCTTCAGCAATCAAAACTTTTGACAAAACACTATACATATGAAAAATAGCCACAGCATTAAATATTTCCATTTTAGAGATACCCCAGTTTAATCCCAATTTTAAATAACATAAATTCTTAAATTGATTTAGTTAACTTTCTTATAATATTTAAAAAAGGTTGAAAAAGAAAACATACTAAGTCCCACAACAGATAAAATATGTACTATCTTTTCACACTTCATGTTTAGTACTGTCATTAGAAGAAATATGCCTGAGGTACAGCTTTTAATATGAAATTTAGGGGTTTTTTACACAAAAACATAGTTTATGCCTAATAAAACTAATTTTGAAACATAATGTGCACATAGTATTAAAAAAGAGAATAAAAACATTAAACAAGGTACGCTTCACACGAAACATTATTATAAATCACATTTTAAAAACATGGAATTCTATTTTATTTAGATGACATTGTATTTACAAATAGTTTTATATCATTACAAGAAATATGCTTTTCATTAAATATTAACCACTGAACAACAGCAGTATACACAAAAAACTTGATAGTCACCTTATTTAATATATCTATATTATAAAATAAAAAGGAACAACATATTTTTAAGAAAACAATTTATTAAAAATAAAACAACTACACACATCAAACAAACCTCAACCATACTTTCAATTTCACAAATATCAAAATTTAAACAAAACAATCAAATGCAAAGGCAAGGAATGTTCTCGAGATGATCCATATAGTGCAATATAACAATGCAGTAAAACGATAGAGCTGAGATACATGGTCTATCAAAATTTTTATTACCCACTTTTTTTCAGCAATCAAAACTTTTTGACAAAACACTATACATATGAAAAATAGCCATAGCATTAAATATTTCCATTTTAGAGATACCCCAGCTTAATCCCAATTTTAAATAACATAAATTCTTAAATTGATTTAGTTAACTTTCTTATAATATTTAAAAAAGGTTGAAAAAGAAAACATACTAAGTCCCACAACAGATAAAATATGTACTATCTTTTTACACTTCATGTTTAGTACTGTCATTAGAAGAAATATGCCTGAGGTACAGCTTTTAATATGAAATTTAGGGGTTTTTTACACAAAAACATAGTTTATGCCTAATAAAACTAATTTTGAAACACAATGTGCACATAGTATTAAAAAAGAGAATAAAAACATTAAAGAAGGTACGCTTCACACGAAACATTATTATAAATCACATTTTAAAAACATGGAATTCTATCTTATTTGGATGACATTGTATTTACAAATAGTTTTTATATCATTACAAGAAATATGCTTTTCATTAAATATTAACCACTGAACAACAGCAGTATACACAAAAAAAAAACTAATATAAAGACAGTATTAACGTTCTAACCAAAAGATTTGCAAAATAATAAATATATACTTGTTCATCGCTTAAAAACAATTGAAAAATTGATGTTTGCCAAGCTATTTATCAATATTTAAGAGTTAAAAATTATCATCATTTTTACATTTACAGATACCCCATGTTTAATATCAATTTCAATTAACATAAATTCATAAAATGAGTCCATCTTTTCACACATCATGCATTTTTGTACAACAGCGAATGTATTACATTTTAAAGCACTTTATAATTTGAGAAAAATAGCAAAACCTATCACGAAACATTATTATAAATTCTATTTTATTTGGATGACATTGTATTTACCAATAGTTTTTATATCATTACAAGAAATATACTTTTCATTAAATATTAACCACTGAACAACAGTAGTATAATAAATACTCGTTTTCAATTATTTAATATTGAAATTACACAAAATTCAATGCAATACACTTAAAACATTTGAAAAATCATGTTTGGTAAGCCCAATATAAATTATTTTTAATTTGTTTTTCATAGAATGAATTGCATCATTTGCGGAAAATCCTTCACCCGGCGCGACAACATGAAGCGGCATGTGAATACCCTCCACCGCAATTTTGTTTGCGGTATTTTGTGGAGTGAGAAAGAAAACATACTAAGTCTCACAACAGATAAAATATATACTATCTTTTTACAGTTCATGTTTTTTGTACTATCATTAGAAGAAATATGCTTGACGAGCGGCTTTTAATATGAAATTTAGGGGTTTTTACACAAAAACATAGTTTATGCCTAATAAAAACTAATTCATGTTTGGTAAGCCTACTATTTAAGACAAAAATTATTAGTTATTTCCATTTACAACAGATAGCCCACTATTTATCAATATTTAAGGCAAAAATTATTATTAATTCCCTCATTTACAACAGATTTCCTTGCTTAATCTCAATTTTTAAATAACATAAATTCTTAAATTGATTTAGTTAACTTTCTTATAATATTTGAAAAGGGTGAGAAAGAAAACATACTAAGTCTCACAACAGATAAATATTAAAACTAAAATAAATATATACTATTTCAAAATGTTTCTACCTTTTATAGCTGTGTTTTGTTATACACAATCCAAACCATTTTGCATGTAAATATCAGTCGCCATTCCGACATGCTTCAGAACTAACCCCATCAGGTTAACTGAAAGAAGAAACATAATCCTATCAAGAATTTTATCTTATATGGTATATGTTTGAATATCTTTTTCGACCGCAATTATAGGAATACAATTAGTTTCACATACCTAATGCGGGTGACAGATTGGGCAAAGTATCGGGGGGATCACCAAACTAATCCTTTCAGAACATCGCTCGCATCTGATTATTTCATATTCTTAAAAAAAAATATATACCGAATAATATTTTACATCCCTTTTTTTTCATAAAACTCACCTGTCATGAGTAAATTAAGCACAAAATGGCTCAGCACCCTGTGTCGATATATTTCCCGCAGAGGTGCAGAATAATAGCACATCGTGCATAATATATCATCACCCCCTTCATGCACTCGCACGAAGCCAGCAGCAATCACGCACATATTATTGATAGGTATCAATTGATGACGTCCATATCCGTCATCTCGGTACACATCAACCACAATGTCACCCGAACCACGAGATTCATAACCATTGTCTGTATCAACAGACGGCAAAGTTAATGTTGAATCTGAATTTTGATCATCCATCACCTTAAACAAAAATTAATCAATATTAAATTCTACACCCCCAACCATCTTTAAACATCAACAAAAATTATTTGATATTAAAATACCACTCACAAAAATAAACAAACTAAATAAACACAATTAATAGCCAACAATAAAAGATGCAGGGGAAAAACAAAATCTACTTCGAGGCACACTATCAAAACTAATATAAAATGATCTACTACACATCTATATATAACCAACCCCCACTAATGACCTTAAACGAAAAAAATTCTCACTGGAAATGGATAAAGAAAACACAGGATTACCTAAAACAATCTTCTCAACATCTTCAAACGATTTTTTTTATTATCATCATAAACATCCAAACAATTGCCAGCCCAATTAAAACTAGGACCCTTTAACGATAGACGATTAGCATTAAATTAAAAAAATATAACCAAGTATCATAACTTTCAATACCATAAAAGCAAATTACCGACATCCGTTCCAGACAAAAAGCCCTAAAACTCGGCATTGGTCAAATAACTGATTACACCCCGTACCGTAAGAATTATTTACATAATGAACCCTTAGGGAAGAATGCGATATATATACATATTTAGTAGATAAATTAAGAACAAATTTAGTTTCACCAATTATAGGAACCCCCACATATCAGTCAGCAAATTAACAAAAAAGATTGATTTAACCAATTCCAACGTTCTAACAAAGAAACGCACTTTATGTATCTGGAGATGTCTTCAACATAATTGAAATTCCACTTAGTCCGAGCAGATCACAACCCCATCATACCGACAAAGGAATGAATACCAATAAACCTGTCACAATCAACAAACCCATTAGAAAACGACACAACCTCCCAGCAGCTGTAAATTAAATGCTAATGATGCAAAAATACCTAAAAATATTTCGTAAAACAAGAGTATTTTAGTTAAATATACAATAAATATTATTCAGTATTGGAATACACAATGAATAACACAAATTTGAGTAGAGAAAGATAAATATTTCTAATTACACATGTGTGAATTTGAATTTACATCACCTGCCCGAATAGAGTGTCTTATATATGGATAGTAAAGTCGTCGCGTCCATACAAATACATTTCTCACATACGTATGTATATAGTCACCGCGCTTATGTGCAAACTACTACGGCGGATACAGCTCTTCGCATACATACATAGGGTAGGTAGACAGGTAGTCATTTGTTGACCGTCATTATTTTTAGTCCCATCGCTTCGTATATATAATGCATCATTATTAGAGGTTCCTAATAGATGAATTTTATTCATAAATATGGGGATGTTTAAAATGAAAAATAGGAAGTATACATATTCTCTTTATTTATTAATGTATACAAGATATATTTATTTATAACATTTTTATATATTTATTTTAGCAATATTTATCACCAACGCATACTCTCTAAATCGGATTTTGATTTTTTCAATTTCGGATATAAACCTCATAATTCTAATGTTCAACAAGTCATTCTTCTGTCTAAGAACCCTCCGCCTGCTTTAGGAAATTGCCGCAAATGCCAACAAATTGACGAATAGCCTCATATCTTTTTATTTATACGTACATATATTGTGAATTATTACACTAATTATAAAACAAAATTAATTATAGATAGACAAACATTATACAGGTATATTGCAAACATGTAATGCTAAGATAATCAGAGTGATATATACATACATGTAAAGAAATTTATAATTTATTCAATCTCTTATTAAAAGAGTTATTAATATTTTTCAAATGAATACCTGACAGTGGTGGAAAACTGTTGAAATTTGGATAGATTAATAGTTACATATGCGAGCTTCAGAATAGCTTCTGAACATGTTGGGTTGTAATTTGGTATACAATAAAAGGCAGCGGGGAACTGAACCGCCTCCCAAAAAAGGTATTTAATATTAAATCGTCGTTTTCCCATCACAGAAAAATAGTGTATTATACAATGGAAAAAATTAGATTTTAGCTCTCGGTAATTTATCTTACCTCGAGCTAAAATCTAATACTTTTTTCCCTTGTATGATACACTATTTTTCTGTGATGGGGAATCGACGATTTAATATTAAATACCTTTTTTTGGGAGGCGGTTCAGTTCCCCGCTGCCTTTTATTGTATACCAAATTACAACCAAATATTTTTAGGTATTTTTGCATCATTAGCATTTAATTTACAGCTGCTGGGAGGTTGTGTCGTTTTCTAATGGGTTTGTTGATTGTGACAGGTTTATTGGTATTCATTCCTTTGTCGGTATGATGGGGTTGTGATCTGCTCGGACTAAGTGGAATTTCAATTATGTTGAAGACATCTCCAGATACATAAAGTGCGTTTCTTTGTTAGAACGTTGGAATTGGTTAAATCAATCTTTTTTGTTAATTTGCTGACTGATATGTGGGGGTTCCTATAATTGGTGAAACTAAATTTGTTCTTAATTTATCTACTAAATATGTATATATATCGCATTCTTCCCTAAGGGTTCATTATGTAAATAATTCTTACGGTACGGGGTGTAATCAGTTATTTGACCAATGCCGAGTTTTAGGGCTTTTTGTCTGGAACGGATGTCGGTAATTTGCTTTTATGGTATTGAAAATTATGATACTTGGTTATATTTTTTTAATTTAATGCTAATCGTCTATCGTTAAAGGGTCCTAGTTTTAATTGGGTTGGCAATTGTTTGGATGTTTATGATGATAATAAAAAAAATCGTTTGAAGATGTTGAGAAGATTGTTTTAGGTAATCCTGTGTTTTCTTTATCCATTTCCAGTGAGAATTTTTTTCGTTTAAGGTCATTAGTGGGGGTTGGTTATATATAGATGTGTAGTAGATCATTTTATATTAGTTTTGATAGTGTGCCTCGAAGTAGATTTTGTTTTTCCCCTGCATCTTTTATTGTTGGCTATTAATTGTGTTTATTTAGTTTGTTTATTTTTGTGAGTGGTATTTTAATATCAAATAATTTTTGTTGATGTTTAAAGATGGTTGGGGGTGTAGAATTTAATATTGATTAATTTTTGTTTAAGGTGATGGATGATCAAAATTCAGATTCAACATTAACTTTGCCGTCTGTTGATACAGACAATGGTTATGAATCTCGTGGTTCGGGTGACATTGTGGTTGATGTGTACCGAGATGACGGATATGGACGTCATCAATTGATACCTATCAATAATATGTGCGTGATTGCTGCTGGCTTCGTGCGAGTGCATGAAGGGGGTGATGATATATTATGCACGATGTGCTATTATTCTGCACCTCTGCGGGAAATATATCGACACAGGGTGCTGAGCCATTTTGTGCTTAATTTACTCATGACAGGTGAGTTTTATGAAAAAAAAGGGATGTAAAATATTATTCGGTATATATTTTTTTTTAAGAATATGAAATAATCAGATGCGAGCGATGTTCTGAAAGGATTAGTTTGGTGATCCCCCCGATACTTTGCCCAATCTGTCACCCGCATTAGGTATGTGAAACTAATTGTATTCCTATAATTGCGGTCGAAAAAGATATTCAAACATATACCATATAAGATAAAATTCTTGATAGGATTATGTTTCTTCTTTCAGTTAACCTGATGGGGTTAGTTCTGAAGCATGTCGGAATGGCGACTGATATTTACATGCAAAATGGTTTGGATTGTGTATAACAAAACACAGCTATAAAAGGTAGAAACATTTTGAAATAGTATATATTTATTTTAGTTTTAATATTTATCTGTTGTGAGACTTAGTATGTTTTCTTTCTCACCCTTTTCAAATATTATAAGAAAGTTAACTAAATCAATTTAAGAATTTATGTTATTTAAAAATTGAGATTAAGCAAGGAAATCTGTTGTAAATGAGGGAATTAATAATAATTTTTGCCTTAAATATTGATAAATAGTGGGCTATCTGTTGTAAATGGAAATAACTAATAATTTTTGTCTTAAATAGTAGGCTTACCAAACATGAATTAGTTTTTATTAGGCATAAACTATGTTTTTGTGTAAAAACCCCTAAATTTCATATTAAAAGCCGCTCGTCAAGCATATTTCTTCTAATGATAGTACAAAAAACATGAACTGTAAAAAGATAGTATATATTTTATCTGTTGTGAGACTTAGTATGTTTTCTTTCTCACTCCACAAAATACCGCAAACAAAATTGCGGTGGAGGGTATTCACATGCCGCTTCATGTTGTCGCGCCGGGTGAAGGATTTTCCGCAAATGATGCAATTCATTCTATGAAAAACAAATTAAAAATAATTTATATTGGGCTTACCAAACATGATTTTTCAAATGTTTTAAGTGTATTGCATTGAATTTTGTGTAATTTCAATATTAAATAATTGAAAACGAGTATTTATTATACTACTGTTGTTCAGTGGTTAATATTTAATGAAAAGTATATTTCTTGTAATGATATAAAAACTATTGGTAAATACAATGTCATCCAAATAAAATAGAATTTATAATAATGTTTCGTGATAGGTTTTGCTATTTTTCTCAAATTATAAAGTGCTTTAAAATGTAATACATTCGCTGTTGTACAAAAATGCATGATGTGTGAAAAGATGGACTCATTTTATGAATTTATGTTAATTGAAATTGATATTAAACATGGGGTATCTGTAAATGTAAAAATGATGATAATTTTTAACTCTTAAATATTGATAAATAGCTTGGCAAACATCAATTTTTCAATTGTTTTTAAGCGATGAACAAGTATATATTTATTATTTTGCAAATCTTTTGGTTAGAACGTTAATACTGTCTTTATATTAGTTTTTTTTTTGTGTATACTGCTGTTGTTCAGTGGTTAATATTTAATGAAAAGCATATTTCTTGTAATGATATAAAAACTATTTGTAAATACAATGTCATCCAAATAAGATAGAATTCCATGTTTTTAAAATGTGATTTATAATAATGTTTCGTGTGAAGCGTACCTTATTTAATGTTTTTATTCTCTTTTTTAATACTATGTGCACATTGTGTTTCAAAATTAGTTTTATTAGGCATAAACTATGTTTTTGTGTAAAAAACCCCTAAATTTCATATTAAAAGCTGTACCTCAGGCATATTTCTTCTAATGACAGTACTAAACATGAAGTGTAAAAAGATAGTACATATTTTATCTGTTGTGGGACTTAGTATGTTTTCTTTTTCAACCTTTTTTAAATATTATAAGAAAGTTAACTAAATCAATTTAAGAATTTATGTTATTTAAAATTGGGATTAAGCTGGGGTATCTCTAAAATGGAAATATTTAATGCTATGGCTATTTTTCATATGTATAGTGTTTTGTCAAAAAGTTTTGATTGCTGAAAAAAAGTGGGTAATAAAAATTTTGATAGACCATGTATCTCAGCTCTATCGTTTTACTGCATTGTTATATTGCACTATATGGATCATCTCGAGAACATTCCTTGCCTTTGCATTTGATTGTTTTGTTTAAATTTTGATATTTGTGAAATTGAAAGTATGGTTGAGGTTTGTTTGATGTGTGTAGTTGTTTTATTTTTAATAAATTGTTTTCTTAAAAATATGTTGTTCCTTTTTATTTTATAATATAGATATATTAAATAAGGTGACTATCAAGTTTTTTGTGTATACTGCTGTTGTTCAGTGGTTAATATTTAATGAAAAGCATATTTCTTGTAATGATATAAAACTATTTGTAAATACAATGTCATCTAAATAAAATAGAATTCCATGTTTTTAAAATGTGATTTATAATAATGTTTCGTGTGAAGCGTACCTTGTTTAATGTTTTTATTCTCTTTTTTAATACTATGTGCACATTATGTTTCAAAATTAGTTTTATTAGGCATAAACTATGTTTTTGTGTAAAAAACCCCTAAATTTCATATTAAAAGCTGTACCTCAGGCATATTTCTTCTAATGACAGTACTAAACATGAAGTGTGAAAAGATAGTACATATTTTATCTGTTGTGGGACTTAGTATGTTTTCTTTTTCAACCTTTTTTAAATATTATAAGAAAGTTAACTAAATCAATTTAAGAATTTATGTTATTTAAAATTGGGATTAAACTGGGGTATCTCTAAAATGGAAATATTTAATGCTGTGGCTATTTTTCATATGTATAGTGTTTTGTCAAAAGTTTTGATTGCTGAAGAAAAGTGGGTAATAAAAATTTTTTGATAGACCATGTATCTCACCTCTATCGTTTTACTGCATTGTTATATTGCACTATATGGATCATCTCGAGAACATTCCTTGCCTTTGCATTTGATTGTTTTGTTTAAATTTTGATATTTGTGAAATTGAAAGTATGGTTGAGGTTTGTTTGATGTGTGCAGTTGTTTTATTTTTAATAACTTGTTTTCTTAAAAATATGTTGGTCCTTTTTATTTTATAATATAGATATATTAAATAAGGTGACTAACACAGCGGTGTCGACTTATTTCTTGTAGTGATATATATAAAAGTATGTATGTATACTTATGGATGAAAATAATTATTATAAGTCTATCAATTTATTCATATGAGGATTAGAGTGTCTATGTATTTATGTATGTGGTATTAAATATCTAGGTCTTCTATGAAGAGAGGTAGATATAGGAAGGGTTTTGATTGCTATATATCTTTTACCTATGGATTTATATGTCATAATTGTTTATCGTTGTAATTCGTTTAATGTTTTTTCCCTATGATTGATATGCTACATATTAGCCATAATTCACCTACAAAATGTGGTTATTATTTTTTAATAAATTGTTTTTCTTAAAATATGTTGTTCCTTTTTATTTTATGATATAGATATATTAAATAAGGCTACTATCATAGAGGTGTTGATAGCGATCAAACGTTGTGGTTTCCATTAGAAAACGTGTTTAGATCTGTTAGAAATATGCTGGTAAGCTCGATATCAAGCTTTTTGACTGTTAGGCTGCACAAATACATTTCATTTATGTGTCTATCACTGAATGTATGATTTGAATGTATTGTTTTGGAATGATGGCTTTTAAAGAGAATGATTTGATAGTGGTTTTAATAGATTGATGCCTGATGTCACCGAAGTTTATTAGATTTTTGGCGGCCATCTTGCTTTTCTAAAAATCCCTACTTTGAAACGTCCTGTATATTCATACTTGGTTGCTATGTTATCCAGTATCATACTGTATATTTATTTTATGATTTTGAGATGGTATGCTGATGTCAAATATAAATCCTCGGTGGTGGTGTTTGAAAGTATGTTGGGTTTGAGCTAGATGTATCTTCCTAAGTTGATCTGGTGTTGTGGCGTTTTGAAACTATGTTGGGTTGTTGTTGTGATGCGTGATACGGAGTTGGGTATTTTATAGAAGTTGAGTTTATATTTTGATCGATCATATTGATAGTCAGCCATTTCGCCTGACGTCACCTTAGTTTATTAGATTTTTTGGTGGCCATCTTGGATTCGCCATCTTGCTTTTCTAAAATCCCTAGCTTTGAAACGTCCTGTATATTCATACTTGGTTGCTATGTTATCCAGTATCATACTGTATATTTATTTTATGATTTTGAGATGGTATGCTGATGTCAGATATAAATCCTCGGTGGTGGTGTTTGAAAGTATGTTGGGTTTGAGCTAGATGTATCTTCCTAAGTTGATCTGGTGTTGGGTTGTTGTTGTGATGTGTGATACGGAGTTGGGTATTTTATAGAAGTTGAGTTTATATTTTGATCGATCATATTGATAGTCGGCCATTTCGCCTGACGTCGCCTTAGTTTATTAGATTTTTGGTAGCTATCTTGGATTCGCCATCTTGCTTTTCTAAAAATCCCTACCTTTGAAACGTCCTGTATATTCATACTTGGTTGCTATCTCGTCCAGTAGCATACTGTATATTTATTTTATAATTTTGAAATGGTATGCCGATCTTAGATGTACAGTTTATATTTTTATCGATCATATTGGTAGTCGGCTATTTCGCCTGACGTCACCTTAGTTTATTAGATTTTTGGCAGCCATCTTGGATTCGCCATCTTGCTTTTCTAAAAATCCCTACCTTTGAAACGTCCTGTATATTCATACTTGGTTGCTATCTCGTCCAGTAGCATACTGTATATTTATTTTATAATTTTGAAATGGTATGCCGATCTTAGATGTACAGTTTATATTTTTATCGATCATATTGGTAGTCGGCTATTTCGCCTGACGTCACCTTAGTTTATTAGATTTTTGGGGGCCATCTTGGATTCGCCATCTTGCTTTTCTAAAAATCCCTACCTTTGAAACGTCCTGTATATTCATACTTGGTTGCTATCTCGTCCAGTAGCATACTGTATATTTATTTTATAATTTTGAAATGGTATGCCGATCTTAGATGTACAGTTTATATTTTTATCGATCATATTGGTAGTCGGCTATTTCGCCTGACGTCACCTTAGTTTATTAGATTTTTGGGGGCCATCTTGGATTCGCCATCTTGCTTTCCTAAAAATCCCTACCTTTGAAACGTCCTGTATATTCATACTTGGTTGCTATCTCGTCCAGTAGCATACTGTATATTTATTTTATAATTTTGAAATGGTATGCCGATCTTAGATGTAAAGTTTATATTTTTATCGACCATCTTGATGGTATGAAGCTTGGAGATATTGTTAATTTAAAATAATATTGTTAATTTATAAATAATAATAAATAAATTGTTTTTTCTTAAAAAATATATTGTTTGTTTTATTTTATTTTATAAGTAAGATATACATTTCAAGCATGCGGCTATCACAGAAGCAGACAGCCGTTGCGGTTTCCGCTGGAAACATGTTTAGACCTGTTTAAAGTACATTGAGAAGCGCGATAGCAAGCCTGGTAATTTATTCAGGAATTCTCTAGAAGCAAAGACCATCTTGATGGTCCGCCATTTTGTCTGACGTCACCTTAGTTTGGCTAGTGACCGTGAGAGGATGCTGCATTAGTTAGGTAGGCAATCATGAGAGATGCCATTTCTTGGTTAGTGGCTGTGAGAGGGCGTCATGGTATTTGGGTTGGTAATGATGAAATCTGCAATTTTTAGTTTGGTTAGTGGCCGTCAGAGGGCGCCACATTGGGTTGGTAATGATGAAATCTGCAATTTTTAGTTGGGTTGGTAATGATGAAATCTGCAATTTTTAGTTGGGTTGGAGGCCGCGAGGGGGCGCCACATCACTTGGGTTGGTAATGATGAAATCTGCAATTTTAGTTGGGTTGGTAATGATGAAATCTGCAATTTTTAGTTGGGTTGGTAATGATGAAATCTGCAATTTTTAGTTGGGTTGGTAATGATGAAATCTGCAATTTTAGTTGGGTTGGTAATGATGAAATCTGCAATTTTTAGTTGGGTTGGCGACCGCGAGGGGGCGCCACATCAGTTGGGTTGGCAGAGGGCGCCACTAGGGCGAGGGGGGTGAGGGGGAGCTGGGTGAGAGGGGGAGGAGTGGTCCAGAACTGTCCTAAGTACACTACTCACTTACTTTAAAGAATTTAATTATTTTTCCCAAAACTTATGTGACATACGTTATTCACACAATATATTTGTTTTGCAGAGACGATGGTTCATTGCTATGATAGGATACGATAGGTGGCGCTGTAATTGAGTTATTAACTAATTCTAAATTTATGGATCATATTTACAATACATGTTGGTTTAATGTCTAAAGGGACGAGTATACCAACATCGGCCACAAAATTTGGAAGACCTAAAGTCAGCAATAAGACTAGAAATCACTGCGATTTCACAGGATTTAATCGACAGACAGTTGGCGAACTTTCGAAAGACTTCGAAATAATTACATTTCAAAATTGAAATGTTTGTTTATTTATCTTATTTGGTTGGTCTTTATTCACATCCCAAATCGGGACAACCATTTTGTTGCCTACTATTCCCGCTAAGCCAATCAATATAACCAAAATACTTCATAAGGTGTATAATTCAAGTACTGATATTGAAGTTCTAACGTCTTTAATAGAAGGAATGAATGTAGAAGTAAATATGTATTACTTTCCTTTCATTTATTATCACACCTACGAAAGTTTTTAATCGCATTAGTTCTCGTAGTATGTATTATGTTGAAATAAATAAAACTTCCTTTCCGGCAGAGATCAACGGACGTAATCAAAACGAATATGGTCCGCTGATTACATTTCATATACGAGGCGAACCATTCCCATCGGGCATTTCATAAAGAAGAAGTCAATAAATCAAATGCGTTACGTTTCGTTGTACGACGCAACGGTCAAATCTCAGCCCTATTCCCCCCTCGCACTCTCTACAATAACCCATCTATCTATCCATAATGTTGATTACTTATGCATGGCAATTTAGATGCTATCTGAAACAAAGAGGTGCAGTATAAAAGAGGTATTAATTACGCTGACTCGACGTTTTGTGTGCACTAGTAATGTTACTTCTGCTTGTATAACTAATGCTGTTTCTTCCTCGCTTTCATTTTTTTCCTACTAAAGTATTTATTTGAGGTATTGTTTCACGAAGTTTTCTGACACCCGTATAGCAAGCCACCTTTTCTTGTTATACATTGTCTTCCATAATAACTACCGGTGTAGTGCTACTCTACAGATTATATACCGACTGATTGTAAAAATTGAACGTCGTGTTATATAATTGGCAGCAGTCCTTAAGTATGTATTATATTGGCATGCCTAAGTTTATAATTTCAAATTAAACATCAGATAAAGCACATGTGGCAATAGACTATACAGGGTATATCACGACGAGATTTCGTTAGAACAATATAGAACTAATAAGAGTTGAGTTTTGAAATTTCGCAAATATTAGTTTCACTCTTTTCATTTAAAATAGTTTCGAATTTTCGCTTCTTTCGGTTACACCGGAAATGGAAATATTTTTTATGATTTATTCGTATTGGGATTCCCTTGAGTCATATAATTAATCTATCAATATCACAAGGTATTTTTCCGACAAAATTGAAAACCATTAATGTAATTCCACTACATAAAAAGGGCGACACTGACATGATTACGAATTACAGGTCCATAAGTCTTTGTACTAGTGTATCGAAGGTTTTTGAGTCTGTAATTAACAATCAATTAATTGAATATTTAACTAAATATAACTTCTTGTCAGCGTCACAACACGGTTTTATCAAGGGAAGAAGTTTGGGTACTGCATTGGGTGAATTCATAAATAAAATAACAACTGCTTTGGATAAATCTCATGTGGCTCTGGGTCATTTTATTGACTTCTCTAAAGCATTTGACTTTGTTGATCATGGGATACTACTGCATAAGCTGGATAGGTATAGTATAAGAGGAACACCGTTAAATTTGTTTACTTCATATCTAACAAATCGTAGCCAGCAGGTAAAGATTGAGGATTGTGTTTCTGAGCCCAGAAGGTCAATTTTGGGACCAATTCTTTTTCTTATTTACATAAATGACCTACTTCTCCATCTTCAGGATGAAAATGGGCAATCAGTGATTGTATCATATACAGATGATACTAATATTTTAATAACAAGCAATAGTTTAACAGACGCGGAACATGCTCGGAGCTTGTACAAGAAGACATGTATGTGGTCAAAAGCGAATAAACTGTGTCTTAATAACGACAAAACTATTTTCGTTCTTTTTAAAACATCTAGATCCAAAGTAACGTCTCATGATCAACTACACCTAAATAACGGTAGCTGTATAGAGTATAACAACACAAGAAAAATATTAGGACTAATCGTCGATTATGTCTGCGAAAAGTTGTCGAGAACATGCTATGCTCTAGCGATATCATCAAATCAGTGTGGCCGCTGAATCATGCGTCAGTTATACTTCGGCTGTTTTCATACCGTTTTGAAGTATGGTATTATGCACTGGGGTAGGTCATCGAATTTCAACAGAGTTTTTCTGATACAAAAACGTGCTGTGCGCATTGCCGCAAATCTTAGGAGAATGGATTCATGTGTACCAGCCCTTAAAGAACTTGGTATTTTGCCCTTGCCATGCATTTATACCGTGTGGCCGCCGTTCATAGCGCGATGCATGTATTAGTAACTACTGGTCGACTATAAATGGGCGTGCCAACTTGAATTGCCACACCGACAGCGGGCGTATAAGTTATACGTATAAATGTATTCGTAGGCAAATCAGGTGAAGAGCAGTGTAATAGGTAATGCGTTCCCGTTGTAAGTAATTATTTGTAGTTGTTTGAAGCATCAGATAATCACTGATAATATGTCAGTGAAGTAACTCATCACAGCTTCATAAACAACATAAAAGAGCAAAAATAAATAATAAATAACTCCTAGACTGTAAAATAAAAAAAACTTCTTAACTAAAATAATATTTTTCAACAAATATTATAATCTAAAAACTCAACTATAATAAAATACTGAAACATAAAATATTTACTTCTTAAAACAGAATTGTAATTCAACATTGCAATTAACCTGTAATTAGCTAAAAAAATGTTATTCTTAAGCAATAATAAAACTCGAACTGACGCCCATATGTGGAAGCGACGGCGAATGCGACTGCCCGACTACACCGTATAAATGTCGATTTTTTGGACAAATGCGAGTGCATCATAGACATATGCGGAATACTAGCTCTGTTGTAATCCAGTATAACACTGCGTCTACTTGTTTACCGTTCTAATACACAGGCATCTCTATCTGTTTCGCTTACTCTACAGGTATCGCGATAATGCAGACGCACGCGGTCTTATGGTATATACGAGCTGTTTTGTTTTGTTCATAAAAATAGAAAATTTTTTCAGCAGCAAATTGTTGACCATCGTCATGATGCCAGAAATAAAACATTAATGATGCCAATACAACATAGCACAACGTTATATCAAAAGAGGATCTATTATAATAGTTGCAGATTATACAACAAACTGCCAGAGTGCCTCAAGGAAGAAAAAGTTTAAAAAATTTCGGCTTCAGGTTAAAAGGATTTTGTTGGAAAAGTGCTACTACAGTACGGATGAGTGCCTACAAGACATGTCTATAAAATGATTGTCGTATATATTTTTTGTTTTTTTTGATTTAGTGTAGCTATGTCTGACGACATTTCATCAACACATGTATACAGCATATGTAGTTCTGTGTTTTTCTGAAATCAATAAATATTATTTTTATTATTATTATTATTTCCAAATTAATTTTAAGGCTAGTTAATAAACTTTGCCTCTGAAGTTAGCCACTTTCAAAGTATTTCAATTTTTGTAAAGAAATTGACAGCTGCAGGCTATTACTCATAACAACATTCCCAATAACTGAATGCATGCACAGGCTTATAATTCTAGATAATTATTTTGGAAAATATACATACTACCTCAAATGCGGTATTATAAACTTTTCACAATAATACAGGGTGATCAGAAAGAAAACAATGTTAAATATTTCATCCAGAAAGTATCAATATCCTGTTATTTTTAAATAGCAACATAAATTTTTTTCAACTTCATTGGATTCCACGTTCAAAATTAGGGGCATTATGTATTTACTTCCCTATAACTAAACGTCTTAGCTTCAGAGTTATTTTGAAAAATGTATCAATTCCTTTAAAGTTTTATTTTGTTTAATCAATTAGGCTTGGAAATTAATGCGTATAAATAAAACCAAAACAAGTCATTGCTTAATAATCTTCTAAAACACTTGAAATAAAAGTATATAATATCAAGAAGAAGTAATCTTAATAATAGCTTTTAATAATCTTAAATTAAGTTTTCAAACACATCACCACCTCTGTCTAAACACTTTCTTATTCTTTTTAAAATGTTCGTATGTGTATAGCCAGTATAGCACGCTGTATCATTGTACCGTCTAAGTCTAGATCATTGAATGCACCTCGTACTCTGGCCATCATATCTTCTTTGGTGGTAGTAGGTATACTGAATACTTTATCTTTAACATAGCCCGAAATAGAGTAATCTAGGGGAGTTAAATTGGGTGATCGCAGTGAAAACCTAGAATCCACCGATCATAAAATATTTCGTCTAATACTTCTCTAACAGTACTATGTGCTGGTGCACCATCCATCTAAAACCAAACAAAATCAGAAACGGAAGACAACTAAAACGCCTTACTGATGACAGGTAATATGATTGCAGCTTGTTTTTATTGATTCACATGAATTTCCATAGCCTAATTGATTATACAAAATAAAACTAAAAGGAATTGTTTCATTTTCCAATATAACTCTGAAACTAAGACGTCTAGTTATAGGGAAGTAAATACATACTACCTCTAATTTTGAACGTGGAATCCAATGAAGGTAAAAAAAATGAGGTGTGACCACCACACGACTTTCTTATACGTATGAAGGTTTCAAACTACATATACAATTTTAAGAATTTTTTTATATAAAACTTATTCAAAATCCTATTCTAAGTACTTTCATTCACTTACTAAATCGCTATAGAATGCATACTTTGCAAGATATTCGAAAAAAAGTGCTCCTCGCTAAGAGTAAAAGTGCTACTTCCGGTCCGAATTTTGAAATTTCATATATACAGAAACTATTGCAACTCCAGTTCTAAATACTTTTGTACTCTTGATAAATATATATAGAATGCATAAATTACGACATATTTGCAAAAAATCGCTATTCGATAAGAGAAAAAGTGGTACCGATCTGAGTTTTGAATTTTTTTTTATACAAAAGATATTGAAAATTATGTTTTAAATACTTTTATATTCGTAACGTACTTGTCTAAAAAGCATGACTTGCGAGATATTCGCAAAAAAACTGATTTTCAATAAGAGTAAAAGACCTACTTCCCTTTGGAATTTCGAAAAACTTTTTTAAGACTATTTGTCTCAAACTTAATTTTAAGTACATATGAATTCTTAATAAATTTGTTTAAACTAAGTAGTTGACGAAATATTGGCAAAATTCGATTTAATTTCTTCACTGAAGTAAACTGCTACTTCCGGTCAACCGATTTTACTGAAAAACTAATCAGATCTCAAGAGGGCGATTATACAAGTAAATAAAAAATTTGGAATTCATTGCTATAGCGGTTTGACCGCTATCGCGGTCACAGACAGACACACAGACTGACAGACACACAGACATTTTTTAAAAACCACTTTTTCGGTATCAGGGGACTTCAAACTTCAAACTTTTCTGGATAAAACGCTAAACTTTGTGTTCTGATCACCCTGTATTATTTTGAAAAGTTTTTAATACCGCATTTGAAGCAGTATACTAACCAAAATAATAACATAGAATTTTAAACCCGTGCATGCATTCAAGTACTGGAAATGTTGTTAGGAATATAGTCCGCATTCCTACCGAATATAATCAATTATAATAGTTATTTCGATTAAATGTGCGAATATAAAAATCAGTTTCTGATTATTCATTACATGATAATGGTATAGATGTATATACATCATATTGTATAAGATTATTGTTTATCAAAGATTAATGCAGGATGTAGGTAGTTATAAAAACAATAAGTATTGATCAATCAAAGTCACTTTAGATATTAATTTGGGGCCATATGTTTTTACGAAGGTTCCTGTTGACGTGGAGTGTTTCTCATAATCATTTTTCATCATATACGATAGACCGGAAGCCAATGTCATTTTGTAATGCCTGTCATACATGTGATTATTTACGCTTTAGTAAGCAGACATTTCTCAGTGCAGTCTATCATA
The DNA here is from genome assembly GCA_963170755.1 of Amphimallon solstitiale. NCBI lineage: Eukaryota > Metazoa > Arthropoda > Insecta > Coleoptera > Scarabaeidae > Amphimallon > Amphimallon solstitiale. The sequence goes on along the minus strand of OY720682.1, from coordinate 62,797,245 downwards.
ATTTTAGAGGAGGCTACAACTTTATAAAATAAAAAATATTATTAATATTATTTTTTTACTTTGTGAAAGTGTTTCTTAAGCAAAATTATACTTAGCGGTGTAAAAATGAGACAGCGAAAATTTTGGGTAAAAACGACACAGTAATTTTTTTTCCAGTAAATGTAATAGGTATCATTGGTACGCAAACATGTTAAATTGTTAACAATATATTGTAATTGTATTATATTCGCAGTGTAATTTTGTTTTTTTTTGGTTGGATGTATTGTAATTCATCCATCGAACACTTTTAAGGGCCAACTGCTGCCGTCAGTAAGATTCTTGACGAGAGTTGTAATTTTCTGTTTTGTGGAACAAATACAAAAAAAAAGTAATATATTTGTGTGTTTCAAGTTAAGTATATCTTATGGTTGACTCATTATGAGAGGAACATATCATATCTTTACATAAATATTCTCATTTTAGATCAAACTGTATTATTATAACCTCTACAATAATAAATAACACGCTATGCATTTCTATTTTTTACCCCACGAGGCCGTACAAAAATGAGAGTTTTTATTTATTGTTATACAAAATATTTTATTTCGGTAAAACCTTACATGCTGGTGTTATTCTTCAATAAAATCTGCATATGGGTGGTAATTTTTGATAATGAATTTCGCAAATTAAGATGTCAAAAAATTAAAAGCATTGAAAACAGTTGAATTTTTACACCCCCTATACGTAAACTAACAAATCAATGGATAAAATTGCTCTACTACATTCACTTAAAACTGTTGAATTTATCTTTTCTATGAATCCTATTATTTCCTTTCAACTACTTTCCACTTGTATTTTAAAGCTACAAGAGAATTGCTTTCACATATCATTTCTCGTATACCAGGGAAACAGGCGACAGGGGGTGGATATCTTAACTGAAATACATTAACCGGTTGAGATTAGAGTATTCGGTGTGTGTCTATTGTCGGCGATGTTCAACATTTGTTAAAAGAAACGTACAACAGACAAAAACGGACGACCGAACAGACGGAAATAGCTTCCAGCGTTCTGTGTTTATCTAACAGTAGACTTCGCCGACTTCGGTGCTGCCACACAGCGCCGAGGTAACACGCGACATATACTAGCCGTTTATCCTACTTATTTTGTGAACAAACTATTCTAAGGTTATCTTGAAGTTTCGCCCGTGTGTGTGTATGTTGGTACACGTGAATAACTGTTTCACGTAAATGAATACATATGTAGGGTAGATGTTAGAATATCGCGGTATAAAATTCAATTTATTTTTCAAATCTTCATAAAAGCTTGTCTTCATTTAAGGGTGGTATACATACAGCCAGTAATGTCGGTAATAATGGATAAATTTTCACTACTGCTGTGGAAAAAGTAACAGATTAATTAAGTGTTGTATAGAATGGGGAATCGATAAAAATACATATTAAACGTCTACTTCTTCAGATATTAGATTAAGAAATATATACAGTACAAATTATATAGCATATCATATATCTAATACTACTGTATTGCCTGTAGACAAGGAAAACTTCACTCTAACACTGTGAAATAGAAAACATAGTGCTATGCTGTTCTCGAGTTACATTGTCAAAACTGCGCATGCGTTACAAATTATTTTTCGATTTTAGGTCTGCTCATCACATAAATTTATTACCACAAATATTTGATTAAATTTTGTAAATCGTCACACAAGCTTAAATAGTTTAAATATCTTCTTTATAATTAATAATTTTGCCTTGTTAAATGTGGACAAATAATTTAACTTCCCTTAAATAATGAAGAAATATCATTGTGGCATTATATGTAAATAGAAGACAAACAAACGATCATATGCCAGAAATATAAGTTGTAGGAATTATAGTAAATTAATTAAGTAAAACCCGCAGTCAATTCAATTGCATTGCAACTGTGTTTCTTTGAGGATGTCATGGTGGGAAATTGTGAATAGAAAGAAAATCACCTCTATAGGTCATGTATAATAATTTATGATATATAATAACAACACCAAAATTTATCAACTAAACATGCAAGAATAATAATAATGAATTAGATAATGGTAGTCTTGTATTCTAAAATCACTGCCATCTACATCGAAGCAATTTACACAATTTACAATTGAAAATTTACACAATTTACAATTGAATTGCTCATAATAAAAAGGCATATTAGTAAACCTCTTAGAAGAGACGCATACCAATCTTTTTGCCAGACTTCCTAATTTATTTGATATATGTCTAATGCAACATGTATGGGACATAGAAAGTTGAGGAGTTATGACATGTCCACCACAGATCCCATATGATGTGAGGTAATAATATGTTGAGATTGGATGTTTTAAGAAGAGATTAACCGGTTATTGGAATTCATGTCATGATGCATCGATGATTGTAAAAATCACTTGAAAGGATGAACACATTATTTATAAGACAGTGAATTGAAAATACATGTAATTTCCGTAACTATACTGTATTGTAATCAAGGACATATAGAAAGCACTTTATATTAAAATTTGCAATGAAATGTGCTAAATCATTTTTAAAAGGATATGAAACAAAAAAAAATGCGGGAAAACCTAAGGAAGCAGAATAAGAAATATCATAAATAGATCGGAAAAAGAAAAATTTAATTATTCAGTGTGTGAAAGAAACAGAGGTAGCAAAACGGAAGCTAGTTCAAATCTAAAGTGGGAGATATAATATAGTAATAAACATAAGTAACAACCTAAAGGCAGAAGAAGATGTTATAGAGATGAGCAACAAGGTAGAAAAGAAATATCAGCTTTAACAGACCGCTAATAGTGAAAATGAAGACGGAAAAATGGTTAGATGTAGATTCTGAAAGGGACAAGTGGGCTAAATATTCCAGAGGTATATATAAACGAAGATTACCAGAAAGAAATGTTGGATAAACGAAAATTGGTGAAACACAATGACATGGAAGATACTAAAGAGAAAGGACAAAGCCAAACTATATTACAAATTATACATCAATGGTGAAATGTGAGACCTGTACCAAGTGAATTCAGAGCGTGAGAAAGAAAGGAAGGTATTAGAAAGACTTACAGGTAAAGCAAGAACATACAGCGAAAACTACAATATCGTTAATTATTCAAGGTTCATAATATATAACTTAATCAATCTAACGTCACACTCGAAGAGCAAAATTATTAATTTAAATCTTTACATATTAAAGTATTTCTGTAACTCATATCTGAAAAAGCAAATAATTTGGCAAACTAATTATCAACTTATAATTAAATCAGTGAAAATCTAAATAAGGCTTCCTATTTAATTTATATATGCAATTAATTAAGTACTTTTGGCATTGATATTTGACTTTATAACTAAAATTATTAGTAAAGTGAAAGGACTTTGAATTTCTAATCGCAAATATCTAGAAGAGTAATAGAAACAGTTCAGCATAAACGAAACAAAGTAAGCGGGACAACCGAAATCCTACAGACCGATATGTCTTTTGAACACCATAAGCAAATTATATGAATCTATGATACGACTCTGGTTGGACGATGAAATTGAGAGAAATGGAGGTCTAGGAAAGCACCAGTATGGATTTAGAAAGAGACGATCAACGCTACAGGCATTGGAAATAATTAAAAACGTATGCGAAAAAATGGGGAAAAGTGGAATGTCCTGGTAACCTTGGACGTCCAGAATGCTTTTAATACAACCAGTTGGCACTTAATTCTGAAAAAAAGAATGCAGGAAAGGAAAATATCTCAGTATCTCATAAATATCGTATCTGACTATCTAAGAGAAAGATATATCCAAATAACAAAGAAGGATATAATGGAAGTCAAGCTGGTGTGCCACAGGGCTCAGTTCTGGGTCCTACAATATAGAATATCTTGTACAACGATCTGTTGGTGGTTGCATTGTAGGGGAAGGCAAAGAGCATTGCATTTGCCGATGATCGTTTTTGGCGCTGATAGTGACAGCAGACACCAAAGCATATTTAATGAGAATTACTAATGAAAACCTCAAGCGCATACACACCTGGATGAATAAAAACGAACTAAAGTTTGCTCCAGAACAGACAAAGGCGCTTATAATGAATAAGAAAAGAAAACGAGAAGGATTAACTTTCAAAATAGACACTGTGAATATTGTGCCAAAGAACGATATCAAATATCTGCGGATCTTCTTTGATACAAGGTGTAGCTTTGGCGAGCATTTGGGACGAGTGGTCTAAAGGGCCGAAGATAAAATGGCCAAACTTGCGGGGCTGATGCCAAATATTGGAAGACCAGTAAGCTCGAAGAGGATAGTTCTTGCCGCGGTAGTCGATTCCATACTACTGTATGGAGCACCGATATGGGTGGGAGCGCTGAATATTAGAAAAAACTGGCTACTGTTACAAAAGGCGCAGAGGAAGTTATTAATTAGAATCGCTGCTGCATACAGGACCGCACTAACTGTGGCTCTTCAGGTTATTACGGGGATTCCGCCGATAGATTTAATGGCGCACGAGAGGAAATATATCTATGAAGGAAAAGGAAAAGATACAGGCAGGAATGAAAAAAGCAGAGCCCTTAATGCATGGCAGGATAGGTGAAATAGTAACACACTTAGAGGACAGTGGGACAAGGTGCTTATACCGAACTTGAAGGAGTGGATGGATTGTAAACACAGAAGTGTGGACTACACACAGGTTTTGACAGGGCATGGCGTTTTCAGAACATATGCAAGGAGAATAAGTAAAGCTGCAGGAGAAGAATGTGTGTACTGCGGCTACATTGACACTGTAGAGCATACAATATTCAAATGTGTAAGATGGGATAGGTTAAGGCAAGAAGCAAATAGGAAGTTGGAGAAAGAAGTGACAGCAAGAAATCTAATAGGAACGATGTTAGCTTGTAGAGAGCATTGGGATATATTACATCAGATGATTAAGTCTCTTATGAAAGCAAAAGAAGAAGAGGAAAGAAAACTGCAGAACGGGCAGTAGAAACACAAGGTCAGGGTAACTGACTACTCAGCGATTTCGTGATCTAGATATCAATATATAATGGTTCCATGAAATGAGCTAGGGGGAATAGGGTGATTTTTATGGGTAGACGGTTCGTTTTAGACTGGAGTCCCACACTACCATGTTGTGATAGACATAAGCACATGGTGTTCATAAAGGATTTCCACCTACCATAAAAAAATAGAAGCAGTTCGAAATAATATGAACAGATGATGTGGAACAGGATTATATTACTTAAAAATATATTTAATTCGTCTTTACAGTATATCTTCCTTTTGCAGCTTACGTATAATAATTAAAGCTAAATATAACGTAATATAAAATTACCATCGCAACATATAACCAGAAACAACATATGACATCAAAAACATCTGAAATTTACTGCATAGATTTTGTATATACTTTGAACAACCAAATTTTTATAGTTTCTTCGCGAGAATAAAATACATCTTTCATGAAAAATTTCACCTATTAAATTTTATTAACCTACTGTCAAAATACGATATTTAATTACTTTTACTTTTAATATCTTTCAAGGCGCGTCTTTCATTGTAATTAGGTGGCATAAGCAACAGTAGTAATTAGAGAAGTATTGTCATTAACATGCAACGACAAACTAAATTTATGTCATTAAAGCATTCTTGACATTTAAATTTTACGTATCAAACGCAGACAAGGGAATGCACAGCGCGCGGGAAAACAACCTCTCTCCGAAATATAAAAACCACTCGGACACAAACAGCAGGTAGATAGACACTATAAATTAGGGAACTTGACATCTGAATGGGGCAAGCGTTATATCCATCCAATCAATATTGATCAAACCACCTAAGCATACGTGTTCCAGCTATATTAGTCACCAATCTCAGGGGCACCTGCACTAACACACATACAAATGAGTTGCGCTGAAGCGCTCGTTAATTTCGGTGGTATTGTGTTAATAGTGATCAACAAGAATAGCTTATTGTCAATGTATAAATTAAAGCATTAATATAACATTTCATTTTACATTACATACATTACAAAAATTAAGCGGTATTACAAAAGAGAACCGGATAGATTCTAAAAATGTTTATATTAATATGTAATAATACATTAACAACGGCAAAAAGTGTATACTATTGCATAAATTATAAACAAAAGGGAACTATGTTATACATAAAGTATGATAGTAAACAGGGCAATGTATGTACATACAAACTCTTCTATGGAATGGATGATGGATACTTTCTGATGAGTTAAACAAGAAAATAGTATTATAGGGCCGGTTGCAGACATACTCGTAACAGATACTTTGTGGATTATCGCGATAATTCCATATTTGTAATCGCCACATTTGCATTCTCTCCCCCTCTACAAGACAAGACATTTTTCAATTTTATATAATTTTTCTCTATAGCTTGAATATCGAGCAATTATGAAATTCTGGACAAAATAAGGAAAATCCCGAAACATTATTCGTGAAGAAATATTGGTTGGCTGTATAGGGTATGACGCGATACCCTCTTTAAAACTGTTAAATATTAATTAACGAAACTAATTGCCAAATTGAATGGCCCGGTGCTCCCATCTATACTCAACAACGGATAGCTAAATATATTGTATACTCATAGGGATATTTAACATCAGAGTGGTATTGTCATCAATCAAAACTACAGTTGGTATTCGTCCACCTTCACTATCTATATTTGACAGTTAATTAGATTTTAAACTAAAAACAATACTTGCTATAATAATATTAAGTGTTTTAAGTGTCTAGTGAATGTGAATTTTATCAACAGTAAATGCTCAATTATGGGTAGCTGGTTTACGGAGAAAAACTATGATAGGGTATGTTCTAGCATCTTTTATTCATTAATATTTTTCTTGTATATTACCTCCTAGTATTAAGAGAAAACGAGATATTTACAATGTTAACCCTTTTATTTACATATAAAATAGATATTAAATTATACAAATTTAGTACATATATTTACAAGAATATCATAAAGTATTTGTTATATACAAAAGCAACTATAATTCTTATATTGAAATTAACCTTACATTTACCGAAACTTATTGCCAGTATATCAACAAACATATATCGGGATATTCAAACATCGATCTAAAAATCATACGGTCGTGAATATTTAGTAAATTGAAATATTATATACATGTTATTTACTTTGAGAAAGATGGTATTTACACAAGTCCGGCAAAAACGTTAATGCTTCTTTTAGTACGTGCGTTCGTATTATTGAAGGTATATTCGACAAGAGTGATATATATTTAAAATCTTACGTGAAATTAAAATTTACTTTAGTACATATGCAATTTAACAGAAACCCATCTGACATGATTATTTAAAATGACCGGAATAACCATATAAATACTGATTTGGGTCTTGCAGGGACGGAATTGTTTTCTTTCCACATGCTGCCTGGAAACAAAACAATTTACGGGACTTCCTTTCTAGACTGCCAGAAAGACTAAGGGAAAGGTAAAGGTACTCTCCAGACTGCCAGAGAGTTTTATGAGAATTCCTCCGGACTGCCAAAGAGAATTCTGTGAGAATTTTCTCGGACTGCCGAGGAGAACTCTGACTTTAATAACAAAATCCTCGCTTTACATAACCCTGGACTCACATAAATAATAGCTTAAAACAGTATTTTTGCCGAAGTATGTAGTAGAAAATTAACAAAAATACCATCTTCCTCATTACTAATTGACATTAGACCAATTAAATATATTTCAGAATATTCGTATAATATTATCGAACCTATTAATGTAAAATTAAATAAAAGGCATTAATACAAATTAGTTCGATAATTTATACAGTGACGGACAAAAGTCCGTTACAACGGGCACGATTGTTCTTCAAGGTCGACTATTTGCGAAAACTCAATATTGTTTAAACATGGCCGATAATCACACATCCAGGTCGGCCTGTTGACGTGATCACCGCTGATGTTATTAAAAACCCAAGATTAAAGAAGCGACAATTAGCAGCTCCATTAGGAGTTTCAGAAAGCACGGTTTTCAGTATTCAACACGAATACCTTGGAATGACAAAAGTTAGTGCCAGTTGGGTTCCGCCATGTTTTTCCCAATGCTTTTGCCATTTCAAATGCGTGTGCGGATGTAGACGTGCAAACAATTTTTGGCGCTTTCTGGAGACGAACCAGGTTTAATTATCAATTGACTTGTCACCGCCAATGAGACCTGGGTCCATCATTTTGAGCGTCAGCCAAAACAAGAATCAAAGCAGTGGCATGTTAAGGGTTCTAGTCCTTCCAAGAAGTTTAAAGTCACCCCTTCTGCAAGAAAAATAGCGGCAATGATTTCATGGGATTGTCAAGGAATAGTAATGATTGATTATCTACGTAGGGGTAGCATACGATAACATGAGAGTATTACGCAAGTTAATACATCGCCTAAGAGATTCTATTAAAGCAAAAAGGCGCGAAAAACTGACGTAAGGTGTCCTGTTGCTTCACGATAACCACTCCACAAATCAAAACTTGCAAAACTGCTGTTGCCGAATGTGGCTTCACAGAAATAGACCATCCACTTTATAATCCAGATCTCGCTTCGTGCAACTATTTTTTGTTTCCTAATCTCAAAAGAACTCTAAGGATAACAACATTTATGGACGATGACGAACTTATAGCGGCTCTTGAAAGGTATTTTGCAGACAAATCAAAAGATTTTTTTATAATGGATTAGAGATGTTATTAAAACGATTTATTGAAAAATATTTTTTATTGCTGATCGAAACTTTTTTTTCATGCCTAGTCCGGAATATAAAAATGAGCCCTCGTAAGTCATATCAATTTGTGACGTCAGACTAGTACAGTGGTTTCAAGCAGATAAATGCGCAGTATTCAAATTAAAAAATAATCACAAGGCAGTGAATATTTAATTCAAATATATAGGAAGAAAAATATGATGATCATTAGTTTCTTGTCCGGATGCTTTGTGTTGAATCTTCCTGTTTTGAAAGACTTGTATAGTTTTCCTTTCACTTGGTTCTTCTTGTTTTAGAAGTAGTAAAGAATAACTCCTCACTGAATTTACGTTATACCTGGTTATTCACAAATGAAATAACACTACACTGTTATATACAACTTTATTTACAATTAAATAAAATAAAAATGAGAATAAATGTAGGTTTCTTGCATTGGGCAAGTTGAACCGTACATGATAGCTATCTGCTAACAAGTTGAGTTTCGTTGATAAACTGATTTCAATTTTCTGTTACAAACAATTTCAGTATTTAGAGTGGGGTGGTAAGTTCACAAAACCGTACCTCCTCTATTGTTGTCTGGAAAAACCGAACATTAATGGGTTGTAAGTTTCATTAAAGGTTCTCGGAAGGAGCAAATAGCAATACAATTATCTAATATAAATATATGAGCCCTGCTGTGCGTTTACGGGTTTCTTCAATTACAGAATATCTATAATTCTGAAATCCGACAAATGTTTATGAATTTTTAAGTACTACAACGACATGATGTTAATAAAAGAAAGGAAATAAATGGCGATTTAGACAAAGCATTTTACTGATTTCTAGAACGGACAATAGAGGAGTTTCTAAGAAAGAGATTACATTAGGAGGCTGATGTCCCTCTTGGTCATTCCAGATTTAATTTTAAATATAGGTACATTATTTTACGATTATGAAGTAATAAAATGACTGTAAGCACTTATACAGAGTTATATACATGTTCTAATTAATTGTACCTTTGTAAAATAAAGCAAATTGAGGTTAAAACTAAACACATATACGTTTTACATAGAACAGAGAATATTACTTTATAAAAAAGGAATAAAAGAAAAATAATAATAATAAACGTCCTTAACACTTTGAAATAAGATAATTAACGGATTTTGGATTAGAAAGCGCCCATTTCATATTCTGAAATTGTAGAGAATTCATCATAATTGTCCTGAGTTTAGACAGTTGCATATGCAATACAATATTGAGAGGCAAGGCAACACCTCTGAATATGTGCTGTTATTCTACATAGTGACAATACAATTACAAGACATGGAGACAGCAATGAATGAAAATACAATTATGTTATGACTACTTCGTGGATTAATAAAGTGAAAACACAGCCATGACCAAAGGGATAAATGAAGCTGCTCGGAAGTTACTCAGAAGCAAGGCGGATTAATAGAATTGAAATAGGATTTTTCGTTTCCCCTCGTAAGCTAAACGCAATAGTTGTTACTGTCTCTATTTAGAATTAGGTATAAAAATACTTCCTGGCTAAAGTTAGGCGTGTTTTAATAAGTAGAATACATTGACTTCGGTGCGTTCCTCATGAATCACCCCGTATAACATAACAAGTTTGTCTCACACTGCACATATGAAATTCGTAGAAAATTACATCACTCAAAGATATTACATGCTTCACATTGTTTAACTTAGCACAAACGACAACTAACGGATAATGGCTTTGAAAATATGTACGACTTCAAAATAATTTCACGTCACTGTTGCGAACGAATCGTTACCGAAGAGGCATTTTATTAGATGAGATATAATCTCTATCCGTGGCGGCAACTTATCGTTGCTAGCAAAACGAAAGGAAAAACCTCAGACTTCATTCCACGGATTGTTGCTCTTGTTAAACAGCTAAAATTATTTCTACTACATTCCTGGGTACTTCCTTTGCGTACACCGACGTACAAAACTGAAGAAAAAAGAAAATCATAAAATGCATACACACACACACACATACAAATATAAAGAGACATATAGAAGCAATGCACAGGCGCAGACACTTGGGAAGTGAACAAAACTTTTAGAAACGAGATTCTAACTCTTCTGTTTTAGCACCGCAAAATGTGGTCATGTTCGGCTAAATTTATATCGTAAAGCCGACACTCCGAGAGAGCTCCCAGAATTACATTAATTAAGGACTAAAGTTCAGCAGTACGATTCATTTGGCCTATTCATAAGATTTTAATGTGGCAGTTGCCTAAATGGAAAACCGTGTATTCCTAATTATGAGGATGCCTGTCACAAAGGCACAATTAATATTCTATTAATTCCAGACTGGTTTCATATCATTGATTATATGGCAGCTCTGATAAAGGGGTTGGTAGGATACAGTCGATATTTCAAATTTGTATTTCCATTTTGGCACAGTTTAGCCATTCTATGTATATCTATCTGGAATAGTATAGAAATTAACTATAGTATAATGCAGTAAGTATCTCTTTTAATTCGTTCAGACAAAAGAAGCTATAGAATTATTTCTATCAAAGTGTATTCCTGCAATTGAAACTATATGTACACAAACGATAATGACGTAATATGAAGAATTACTCATTAAAAAATAATTACAGTGCGGATTAGGTGAAATTCGTTTACACTCTACCCGTGGACACACACGAACTGCACAAATTCTAAGAGCAGGTAGTAGAGATATGAAAAATATATCTAATCTCTAAACTGAACTGCACAAATTATGAAAGGTTACGGATTAACCGGTGCACACGAACTGCACAACAAATTTAATCCGTGTAACAGATTTATTTTATTTCTTAGGGGGGTAATTAAAAGAAAATTAGTGATTACCGTTGTGGTCAGTATAAAAAGTAAAAGGGTTGTTGCCAAATAATTATTTTATTTTATCTCTACTGTGAAAAAAGGTTAAGATGGAGTTAAATGTGATGTTTAGCGAGCGAGGTAACCAATTGTTGGTAGACTCTGAAAATTTTAAAAATTACAAGTTTCGTGAAAATAAAAAAAACGGGTGAAACATGTTGGAGGTGTGCAAAACGAAAATGTAGTGCTAAAATATTTACTGTAAAGACTACGTATTTCTAAAAAAGTTCAAACTCATCATCATGACGGCGTAAGTGAAAACGTACTAATTAGAAAAACTTAGCAACTCCGTCAAGAGGAAAGCAGAAGAGAATCTAGCAGAAACTTCTGCAAAACTAATAAGAAGTGCAATTAATACCAATATGTTAAAGACATTAACTGCACAAGATGTTACATATGTCCGAAACAACCTTAATCACGCAAGACTTAAATGTCTTCCAAAATTACCAAAATCCATCGAGGATGTTCACCAGTGTATTCGAGAAATGAACATTAAAACGTCAGAAATGGAGAACTTTATTGAAGTGTAAACTTCTTTGAGTGCGTTGCGTTGATTGTATAGCGCGGCCGCTGACATAGCAACGGCCGCGCAATACAATTGTATTTCGCGGACTGTGTTGCGTTCGCTAATTGGTAACTTCGCGGACGGTTAACCAAAAAATTTGTTGTGTGTGAGACATTATCTCTATAATAATATAATATAATATTTCGCGCTCAGGTAAGTTTTAGCATGTTTATTAAAATGATATGGATGATTCGGGAACTGATCAGTATATTCCGGGTGTTAAATAACGTCCACACGCATTTACTATAATTTGTATACCAATGCAAAAGAAACGTTGAAAATAGAGCATTGCTTTAATTGCTCATTATATACGAATTTATAAGCATTTAATTCTTTTCTGTTACACAGGATGGATGAAGAAAATCAAATCGATGACAAATTAAAACGAGAAAGGGAATTGTCTAATGCGCGCGTAAAGAAATATCGTCAAAATAAGCACACTAAATCTCAGCAACTGAATTCGTCGATGCAGGATGACCCTATAATGTAATATAGAACGAAAGAAAAAGTTGGATTTCGTATTATAAACCTCGCCTTGATGAAGTTTTCACTTCTGCCGTGTGGTTTTAAGCACACCCATTTTCTTGTTTTAATAACAATCCATGTGTATGTGAATGACAATTACGTACCGGCTGTTTCCTGTTTGTTAAAAAAAATAATAAATCAACCTACGAAGCACTTTTTAAATTGTTACAAATAAAATGCAGTGAGTTAGAACTTGAATTGAATCCAAGAAAAGTGTATGTAGACTTTGAGCAAGCAATACACTGGAGTGTTAAAGAAGTATTTCCCTGTTCCGTTATCATAGGCTGCCACTTCCATCCATCTCAATCCTGTTGGAGAAAAATACAGCAAGTAGGCCTCGCTGCAGAATACAAAAATATGGAATCGATAACAGGAAAATGGCTACGATATCTTTTTGGGCACTCATATTTGCAGCCAGAAGACGTCGGTGACGCATTTGTGGAGGATTTCGTGAGCGACAAACCTGAAGATAGAAGAATCGATGACTTTGCTGACTATTTAGTCAATACATATATAGATGAAAATGCATTGTTTCCACCGAAAATCTGGGCACTTAGTTCAAATACATGAAGAACAACTAATTCTTGCGAATCTTTTCATGTAAAATTCAACAGAAATTGTGGAGTTCCACATCCCAATATATATGTCTTTGTCAACGCTTTAAAGGATATGCAAACCCATACATACCTATATAAAGATTATTACCTGTTTGTTGGGGCAGAAGAGATATGTAAAAAAATCTATTTTAAGGAAAACTTCATACATTGACGAAAAATTGCACAGCTGACAAACAACAGTATCTCTAGGTATAATTCTCTAAAATGTGTATCGCATAATTTAAGTTCCTCGAATTTGTAATATAATTTATGTAATTTATATTTATAATATATACATATATATAAATTGTACATTTTAAAAATGTTCGAATTTACTTTTCGTTTCTCAAATTTATATTTATTAAAATTTGCTGTATGTCAATGTTTTTACTTTATTTTAACTTCACTTTGTGTACCTATCTACCTGTACTCAATAGTTGTGCAGTTCGTGTTAGGGATTAAGAACCGGTGTATTACCCAAAAATTTTGTTGTGCAGTTCATGTGAGGGATTACATACGGATTAAATTTTTTTTTAGATTTTTATGTTAGATAGTAATTTCTCTAGATCATTGTAAAATTACACCATCAAATTTACTTCGTGAATATACCTACTCCATAAGAATTCTATTACGCAAAAATGCGGTTATTTTCTGTCACTATTGTCCTAGGTCTCACTATTATCCTAGGTCAAGGTTCACAATCCAAACAAAACGGATACTTCAACTTTTTATCGCATGTAAAGTGTATGGAGTAAAAGAAGAGGCTATTTCAATGTAACCTTTATAAAAGTTGTGTACATAGATGGACTTTTTCTGGTGTTATGATGTTTGAAATGCGTTCTAACGATTTATTATAGTTTAACACATAAAATACTTGTATTTTTAGATTTACAGACAATATATCATTGTGTTTACAAGAAACAATGATTATTTTTTCTGTTGAAAATCTTTATGAACATGCAAGTTTAACTATATCAATAGTACAAAGCAATATACTTCAAGGAAACAATATTTAAATTGTATCCATCATAGAAACTTATTTTAATAAAGGTTTTGCATATACAAGTTCAGTAAAATCCTTTGACAATTATAATTTCATGTTTTTTTAAAGAATCTAAATGTGGAATGATTAAATTACTTCCTAGTTAGGTATAAATAGAACCTTTCGGAAAAAACAGTCACAGTTTGTTGTAAACACAATGTTGTATTGTCTATAAATCTGATTAAACTATAGTAAATCATTAGAACACATTTCACACATCATTCCTATTACTAAAAAATCAATACTCCCTGTAATGTAATTTTACTGACCCTTTTTATATGTGCAGTTGCTTGTTTCTAAAAAGAAATTTTATGAATAAAATCTTATTTTATGCTCTTATGCTCTCTTAGCACTTCAGAAAAATAAAAACTTAAATAACATGGATTTTCAAAAAACTGTTCAAAAAATTTTACCGTAATTATAAAAAATTGAAACAAAATTTCCGAAATGCTTTTTCTGATTTTGGTAATAAAATCGCATATTCTCTATATCTATAAATAAATGAATCCTAAGAAATATATGCAAAAAATGGTTAAACTAACGTGTACTTCAAAAAAAAGAATGTAAGCACATAAACAAACGTAAGATGAAAATAATATGATATGGAACTAAACGGGGCATACAGAAATCTTGTAGGTATTAAATTTCCAAAAAAGTATTCGAAAGTTAAAGACACCATATTCAAAAGTTACGATAACCTAATTGTTCACAGCAAAGGATATAAGAAAGAAATCAGTTTCTGTTTTAAAATGCTAAATAACTGACTTTAGCCTCAATATCTGGATGGCATTTTAAGAGGTAGCGCTCAACCAACTACACATACAAGAAAATTTCTTACTTGGAAACCTTCTGCATCAGAAACTAACTTGATATAACCTCAGTACATCACCAGATATGTACCTACAAACAAAAAATAAATTGCTACGTATTTGCCTTGAATTACAAATAACTTGAACACTTATGAGTAGTCCATTTATATTTTAAAATTAAAATAAACTGTGACACTGCATCAGATGGATTAAATCCGTTTATTGTGTAACAACATGAACAACTTGTATGCGTCCATCTTCTATTCACGCTAACTGCCGCGATACATAACTTCGCGGGAGTTCACATTTACAATTACAACGTAATTTTACTGTGCAATGTTCAATAAGGGTAATATAATTAACCAAGTATTCGTTTGTCAAGTGTAACTTATAAAATTCCATAGTTTGAATGAAAATTATCCCTCAATGTAAAATTTCACAAAAAAAAATCCATAATTAATACCAAACCACTTTAGATTTTCACTAAATTTGTCACGTTGGTATAAATCCACATCCAAATTCTAGCATTTTTTTTTAGTGTGGGTACTGTGCTAGGAATTTTCTCAATTAATATTCATGCAGATTTCGACATTTTGAAATCCTCTGATAACGTAAAAGTATCATAGCGTCTAATCAG
The DNA here is from genome assembly GCA_963170755.1 of Amphimallon solstitiale. Lineage (NCBI taxonomy): Eukaryota > Metazoa > Arthropoda > Insecta > Coleoptera > Scarabaeidae > Amphimallon > Amphimallon solstitiale. The sequence goes on along the minus strand of OY720682.1, from coordinate 62,781,472 downwards.
TTAAAGCTACTAACACAAAACTTCCTCCTAAAATCTGAACAGTGTCTTGCTAACTAGGTATTAAGGTTGGAAAAAAATTGAAAGGATTTGAAAACATCATCATCATCATAGTTTGCTCTTATTATTGGACATTAGAATTAGGTACCTTTCCTTTCCATTGTTCTTAGTTTTAATGGCTTCATTTTAAAAGTACAGTTCCACATTTCAAATTTGCTTTAGACATTTCCACGTTACTCTTGTATCAATCAACGCTTAGGTTGACCTTGTTTACCATGTGGTCAAAGTTGTTATACCCCGATAAATTACGGATCTTCTGACAGAAGTTACAAATGGCATATCTTATTTCTTATTTCCTATCTAAATCAGAATGGATCTGTTTGTGATTATCGCAGCAGTAGAAGCCCTAAAGATGTCCCTAGTGTGCGATAAGAACACCCATGCTGAATCTGGAAATATTTATGTATTTTTTTTATAATTAAATATATGTATATAATTATTTACGTGTTTCTTTTAAATTTAATAAATATGTAATCAAAAAAGTAAAACAATGTATAATTAATACTACAAAAGGAATAATGTAAATAAGTCAGTTTAGATATCAACCTTCGAATGCAGATTTTATTGAAGTTCAAAACCTAGTTTGTCCAATAGTACTATGCTTCCTCGATAGATATCAGACAAAATACATATCTAATTATTTAACATTAAGTGTCCTTTCTCTTTGGGGTATTCTCTGATATGTATATTGTAAAAGAAATTTCAACCAAACGCAGCTAATTATAATTTAGAATAATTAAATACTTTAGTGAGAATAATGAAGCCTAAACATTAGACTGTTCAAAGGTTAACTTGCGACTAAAAGTAAATTGTACGACTACACTTTTAATAGAAAATCATTGGCCACACACCAACCACCTACACAATCAAAGTTGGCTTGAAATTTGAGCAGCCAGTCGGATTAATGTAGGTAAATATTTTTAATCATTTGCATAGAAAAATGACTTGATATACACAGATTCTGTTATATCGTATATCAAAAATATTAAAAATTAAAGGTCTCAGAACTGATCCTTGAGGTACTCCCAATGTTGTTTTTATATTGTCGGATCGAGAATTGTTATATGAAACTAATTGTTAACGATGTCTAAAATGTTTTTTTTAAATTTCTCTTTTGGTGAGCTATTTAAAAAAAAACTAAACGTACAATATGCACTCCCATAAAAGAAAATAAAAGCATGGCAGTTGTCAATATCGGCAGTACCTACTATATGGAGACAAAAATATTTCATCAATATATTATTATCCGGTTAACATTCACATCTTAAACAGTATATGCAAATGTATATGTGCACATCTGAGACAATAGGATACTTACAAACAATTTTAAAATGTAACGCGAAAAATGACCGCCTCGAAGATAGAGAACGAATAAGGCCAAATAACCATAAACGAAACAGTAATTAGGAACATTTTAGTTATATGGTAGTATAGTAATGACTATATTTTAAAATTTAAGCCGTCCAGTAAGTACATGAATTTTCAGGACAATGCAAACAGGTATTCCAGAGGCAGTGCCTTACATGCAAGTAGATGTAGTCCGTCGCTTCTCCGTTCATGTGTAGCAACTCGTGAATAGAAAGTGTCCAATTACGCGAAAAAGATATTCCATGCAGCACTATCGGACCTCAATTAGTGGCAATTAGTACGAAATGCCTTATACACCGCGGTAATACGAAATTTTTCTTTGTGGTTTTGCGTCGCGACAAACATAGGTACACACAGAAACATGAGCCGTATACCTAATTTATTCTAATATTCAAGTGTTCTAATGGTAATCGTTTTCGGACGACGGTGGTTTGTTTAAATACTTGCACAAAGGTATCTCTGGAATACGTAATTGTCTATACGGTGTTTTCTAAACGACCGACAGTCTGGTTTTAATATTGCTAAATATAGTAGTGATGTAATGAAAGTGGGTACAGACGTATAACATTAAACTGTATTAATTTAAATACTGTAGTGCTCATCAATTTTAATATACAACCAATCATGTATTTAAAAAAAATATATATTAATTAAACAAATTTAATAAATTATACCTTCTATCATATAAGACTTTATTCAAAAAGTCAGAGATCATAAGGTGGAACAGGGTGACATTTTAGTTTCATTTGATGTAAGTTTTTATTGCACAAATGGTGAAACATTATTGACGTAAATTACAGGTTATATAAAATTTAGAAACATTTGATACTCATGCTTATGAGACATCTATTGATATCTTTAAGGAAATTATAATAAATTATAATATATAATCAAAGTTATGTCAGTACTATTGAATTACAAATACAATTCCGACGGAGTTCATTACGCAAGTAAAATGTATGTAACTATATAGATGAAAATAACTTGAGCAAATAATATAGAAGAGGAATTTTTAAAATACTTGAGACACCCAATCAGAAAATAAAATGTCAATAACCTCTCTAGAGGTCCGCCATTGTAATTTTTGTTTATATACTGGTGACACTGACCATGTTTATGTGAAATGTATACAAAACATGATTATAATATTTATACCAACCCGAAAACGATTATGTAAAAGTTAAAATTAAATTAGCAAGATATTATGTGCTACTTCATAAGTCTTCATTTGCATTACATTATTGCAGGTGTGTTTATTTACAAACTATGGAGTAACTTCATTATATTTGGAATAACTAATAAGTGTCGTTATTTTTATGTGTATTTACCACTAGAAGTTACATGTACAGCCGATCATAAGCTTGGGAGTAAAGGCGCATTTACACGTGCATGGATTCAGTGGTGCCAGTTCCAACGCCAGTTCAACTTTCGCGCCAGTAAACGTTTACATGTTGCATGTAGAAAAATAGTAATTTTTCTCGCTAGTTTCTGTTTCAACTTTGTGGTCTAATCAGCATGTCTCATGAACTTATTCGTAGAGCCTCTAAAATAGCCACAAAAGTTGTGGTTGAGGAAATGATTGACAATTTGCGAAGAAAAAGAAGAGATAGAACACACGGGTATTTTTCATAAATCTCGAGAAATTTGATAGTTGTTGCAGGGCTGCACTTTTTGTTCATTATTATTAATTTTAAAGATGAACAACATACACAAATAACACCTGTTGCTGAAAATTAGCAAAACGTCTGCAAATTTATGATTATATAATATTTTTTTATACTCGCCATTCCTTACTGGCGCATGGAACAGTTAGAAGGCAACTAACTTTTGACATATATCCACGCATGGATATACTGGCGCGCCAGTAAAGGTTTACACTTGCAATGATTTGGGAACTGGCGTACCAGTAGTGACTGGCGCCACTGATACCATGCAGATATAAACAGCCTTAATAGTCTACCAGTTACACAATCAAGTAAACAGAAACAACATAGTTGGTATATATCTCACATTATTAAACGTAAAAAAAAACTACAAAGAAAAAACAGAATCCGGAAATTTTTAGCTATCATAAAGGTTAAAAGCTATTTCAACATGTTTATCTTTGGGAATATATGTTTATACAAGGGTATATTAGGAAATATTTTTGTGAGAAGTCGATTGTTTGTAACTAAATACATACAGCACGTGTCAATTTTCATTAGCCATAGGCGATTAATTCATGCAATACGTGACAACATCGCACCCCACCTTTCCTCTTCAATGCGAGCGCGAGACCGATACAAGCTCAAGTTAGCAGTAGCTGTTGGACTAATGACTAGGGTGTTTGTACTGCGCTCAGAAATAATATTTACGCATTGCAAGGATTTTTCTGTAAATGCAGAGAATTATTAAGCTGCGTTCACGATGCATGTCACAAACAAAAGCGTAATTCTAATAAAATTAAAAATAAGGTAAATAAAAAAGGATTCTGAAAATAATAATAAACTACTAGATCGCGGCGGCCATTTGATGATGACGGCTTTTATTGCAGACTAGATCGCAACGTCTTCGCAGCTAAACATTTAATGTAGAAGTGGGAAGATCGGCGACAGTCGTTGTGATGTCGATTGTTGTCGGGGTTGGTGACGGATAGTAGGGGTGACACACGTTGCCACATATTATTTGTATACGTATAAATCGCATGTAAACATTGAATCCGTATACCTAATGAAAATTGACACATACGGTATAGCACATTTCATATATTTATAGTATATATTTCATAATGGTCAGATTCTTAATAATACCTAAAAAATGTGTTTTTTTTAATTAGATTATTTATTGTATTTGCAAAACTTAAATGCGTGAATCTACCATGTACAATAGAATGTCTGTGCTAAGTGATATCCATCTGGCATACTTTTTTGGACTATCGGAAACTTGATAATCATAAATATATTAACCAGTTTTTACTATGGTATGCAAAAAAAAAAAACATTTACACATTTGTATTTTGCAGATTTAGTAGTATCCATTACTAGTAAAAAGAAAATGCCTTAGCTAAACTGTAGAGATTGCAAATGCATAATTAGATATCTACAACGAAATTGGCTATCCTAGCAGATTATTTTAATTAAATATTTCTAAAATTTACAGATGACGACATCTATCACACACGAGATAAAGACCAAAAGCGGACAAAAATACCTTTAAATTCAATTTCTTTTTAAGTTGTTAGTCCACATAATAAGCTTCCAGAGGATGAATGAACAAATTTGATGTATCTGATAAACACATTTAATATGCGAAGAACTTGTTAAACAAATTATTAAATTACAGAAGCTAATCATATACAATTTTATTTATATTTCCTTCTTTGTAGATGGTATGGTAAGTCTCAATCTTAAGCAAACTTAGGTAAGTATGGTAAAACTGGTCATAGTTAATTTGTCGGCTTTGAGTTTACAATAAAGATATATAATTCTCTTCATAGATGGATCTGACGGTTCTTAGTGAAATATATTTTATTTATACTTTTAGGTTGATAAAAATAAAAACACTTGATTTTGCTTCACTTAATTTATTAGAATTTCTCAAAGAATTGCAATCGTTTCCGTATACTTCTACTATTATAAAAGTAGTTGAATAAACTTTTTGATAATGGTAGAATTATATCGAAACGATGAATTTAATGTATGATCACGTGCTTATTGGCTAACGTCAATGTATCCTCTTTATCTTATCCAGCTGATTGCACAAAACGTTGTTAAAATGATTCCAAAGAAAACTCATAGAAAAAAGCGATCTTCTATTATTATTTCACGAACTAGCAAGAACTGCAAAACATTTAATGATGTTGCTGAATTAAATATAAATACTCTTCCAACTATAGTCTTTCTATTCAATCTACAATCTCCTTAGCTCCCAGGGTTTCTAAAACATCGCCTATAACAAATCATTATACAATAATGTTTACTTTTACAGAGAACGTTTACTAGGTAACCTCACTATTGTCTTTGCCAATTAAGCAAAAGAGAAAACACTAGGGGAATCTTTTTTGTTCATATTTCTCGATTTTTTTCCACGCTAAATGCATTTATCTTCCCATTGTCCGCCAGAACTTGGCGGCACATTAGGAATGCGTCTTGAGACTCATAAGATAACGTAGCGTTCCGTTATCCCAACCCAACCGTATAATACAATATTTACAAATGATGCTGTATACATAATCACGTACCAGCAAATGTGTACACATGATTGTATTCAAATAAGTACAACGTGCACCGTTGGTTTTTACTCTTTCGCTCTTGTTTAACAACAGCAGACGATCTGATTCATATGAGAATGTACCTATTTGCATTGTGTTCACATACGTAAATACGGTAAAATATGCAAACATATACAAGGTTATATGCTTTAAAATTATGATTTATTCTTGCGAGGCATACATGGCTTTTAATATTTCAAACACAAAGGCAATTAGCAGAATTTACTTCATATTATCCATTATTGCTTATACCAAATTCTCTACATTCTTAAAATACTCATAATGATTTTTTTTTACTCACTGCCTGTAAAGTGACATTTCGCGCATGCATTGCTCGACCAGAAACGAGTGTTTCCCGGTCGACTCTACTATCAAAATTGCAAAAAACACTGGCTCTTTGGGACATTAAAAAACAAATTTATCATTATGGTAATAAAATGTATTCTATAAAATACTACTTCCGTGGATTTTTTCCTTATTAAAAGCTGAGAAAATAGGAGTAATTCCTCAAAATTATTCCATCAAATTTGTAAGCGCCATCTATTTGACGATCTTTCAAGCAACGTTCACATTGACCGTTAACTGTAATCAAACCCTAAAAGCGGTAAATCCAATATACCACAAGACCGTTAACATAAGAAAGTTACAATTCTCCAGGCCTAGTGGTAGGTCCAATAACACCTACTAAACCTTGCATGCGAACAGCAACAATATGGGTAGCTCTTATAAATGGTGCCGTCCAAAAGCATCAACCTGCCCGGCGAATGCGATTTTTTGTTCCCTGTCACTATTCTAGTACAGTGCACTCGCGATAATATTAACACCCTAATAAATGAACACCCCAAAATATGAACACTTTTTCTCTGCCATTGACTACTCCAAAATATGAACTTTGTACAAAAGCTTTAAAATATGAACATTTATTTTTTTTATTTTGAAACGGATTTCAGCTACATAATATGTATAAAAATTAGGGGAAACCCCGAGTTATTAACATTTGAATGCCAAATGTCAATGGTCAAACAAACAAGTGCACTTTTTAGTTAGTTTTTACATGTATGCAGACGCAAACGCATGTTTGGTTTTTAAGTGTTAATTAAAAGTGAATAATTTGTAAAATATGCATACAAAAAAACATAAATTTCTAACTTTAAAGGAAAAATATGAAATTTTGGAGAATTTACAAAAAGGTGCAAGTGTTACTAATTTAGCGAAGAAATATGGAGTGACAAAGTCCACAGTATCTAGAATAAAAAAGAATAAAAATGCAATTTCAAAATGTGTCAACAATACATACATCGGACCTGGAAAAAGAAAAACTATGCGACCGTCGGAGTACCCAAAAATGGAAAAATCATTGTATAAATGGTTTATGCGTATGAGGGATAATAAATTCCCCATCAGTGGACTAATGTTGAAAGAAAAGGCCAAGGAGCTTCATTATAATATTAAGGAAAATAACTCTGACTTCAACGCGAGTGACGGATGGCTGCATAATTTCAAAAAGAGATTCGGCGTAAGATTGCTCCAAATTTCTGGAGAGAAACTTTCATCTCAACCCCAGTTGGTTGAACCATTTAAAGTGGCACTTAGATCGAAGATTGAAGAGCTTGGATTAAGTAATGATCAACTTTATAACGCCGATGAATCGGGTTTATTTTGGAAAATTTTACCAACCAAATCATACGTGTCGTCTCAGGAAAAATCAGCCCCAGGTACGAAGACTGAAAAACAAAGAGTTACTTTCCTGTACTGTGCAAATGCTACGGGATCTCATCAGCTCAAACTGCTTGTTGTCGGAAAGTCAAAAAAAACCCGTTGTTTCCAGAATTTTGATTGCCCTGTTCACTATCGTCATTCTAAATCAGCGTGGATGACTGGTAACATTTTTAAAGACTGGTTTCATCGCTCATTTGTTCCAGAGGTAAAAGTTTTTATATTGACATTAATCGACACATACCTATTCATTTTAAAATATTTTTTACACAATTCAGTTGGAACAGTTTTTAACCAAAAAAGGGCTTCCAGTGAAAGCTATTCTCTTAATAGATAATGCCCCATCTCACCCACCTGAGGACGAATTAAAATCTGAAAACGGCTCTATTTTGGTGATGTTTATGCCACCGAACGTGACCCCACTCATCCAGCCCATGGACCAAAATGCTATAAGGATCACAAAGCTGTATTACAGAAATAGCCTTTTGGCTTCCATTGCTGCTAAAGGGGGTGGTTTGATAGAAACTATGAAGCAGACTACATTGAAGGAAGCTATCATTATTTTGGAATCAGCTTGGAGAAGAGTGGATTCAGCTGTGTTATGCAAATGCTGGAACAACATTTTAAATATGGTAGTGAATCAAGATGATCCCGAAGATGAAATTCCTCTAAGTGTTGTTAGACAAAATTTGCAAATGAATTTACGTGAATTGGAAAAAAGCGCCGCCAATGTTTTATGCGCCTTACTACCCGAGGTTTGTATTCTCTGAAATGTACTTAAAATTGTGTATTCTATATTTTTTCATAGGCTGAATATACGGCCTCGAACGTTAAAGAATGGAATGAGGATGCTATTGAATGTGAAGATAATGAAGTAGAAGCCATATCCGATGAAGATGATTGTGTGAAGGAACCAAAGAGGACGATTAAAGTCGGGGAGGCTGTCGATATTTTCAATAAAGCGTTTGATTGGGCTGAAGGTGAAATGGTTGAACAGCGAGTTTTAAATGTTTTAAGAGACTTACGTGAGAAGGCAGTTTTAAAAGTTCTCGACCAAAAGAAACGGCAAAAGAAGATAACCGACTTTTTTGAACATTAGCTTTATATTTCTACGGGCTTATTCAAAAAAACTATACAACGTTTATTAAGCTCTTATTTGACATATTTTTGTGAAACATTTGTCATATAAGAGCTTATTAAACATTGCATAATTTTTATGAATAAGCCCGCTAGCATTTATGTATATGAATATGTATAGAAATAAGTATATTTTTGTTTGCTGCAAACAAACTTAATGAAAAAGTTCCTTTTATGTTTTAAAATAAAACAAAAATATAAACTATTTAAATTAAACTTTCATTTATACAGGAAATAACTTTAGGTGGTAAGTAAATGACTTGGTTTTATTAAAATTTTGTGCCATTTGTAAATATGAACAATCCCAAAAATTTGAACTGCCCTTGTTTTCATTAGTTCATATTATCGCGAGTGCACTGTATAACAAAGTGTGTGTAAAGTTTCCGGCACACAGACCCGGAAGTTTGGCTGTTATTTAACCACTTCAAAGAGGTCATCCTGAACCTCGTCTAGAAATTAAAATATACACCAAGAATAATATTGATATTAATGCATATTAATGCAAGTAAAATAAATTATATACAGCAATGTCCAGATAATTTATTTCTACATATAGAGGAAACGCGTTACATTCAATTGTACGTCATACTAGATCCATGACGTCTCCTCTTATTTATGTTGCCGGATCAATTTTTATTTCTGTCAGTGACTTATGATATAACCAAAGAAGAAAATTTTTCACAATACAATAACTATAACGTAATATATTTAGTAATTGAAATGCTATAAGACTTCAGCCTTATTTAACTTATTTATTATATTGATTTAGATTGTCGAAAAACCATAAATGTTTCATAAAGTATCCATAATAAAATTTAAAATAAACAATACTTACGCTATTCTCGTTAACCAGATGATTATAGAAAAGTTTGCAAAAAGCTTCGTCTGTTTACAGAAACCTTTCGGCATTATATTCAAAGGACGCAACTAGATAATAAACAGGATGTACAGTTCTAATTGTTTTTATGCAATTTATATCAAAGCAAAAATAAACATGCAAATTAGACAGGCAAAATATACACAACACACGCCTTTTTGACAGATATGATTTATCTGACAACATCGAATTGAACTATTAATCTATTAATAATATGTAAGTGAGAAATTTAATATTGAAACGGAAATTATGTGTTTATTTGCCATGAATGCGTATATTACGATAAATGTATGTATACATTTTCTATCTAAACTAATGAAACAAATGTCATCAATGATGTGCAATTGAATATAACGCGTCTTCTCTATATAGATTATATACAAAAAAATTATAAATAATTACAAAGTAAGAAAGACCGTATTTGCTGTAACTTTATGCAATTAGGTCATATAGGCAACACATTATACACGCGAATCAAAACGATTGAGCTTTATATAACATGTTGCTGTGAATCAATCAAGAATAAAGTAAATGCCTAAAAATCACTTGCCAATATATATAATCACAGATGGATAAAATAATAGAATTCAATGTTAACTTTTTAAATAAAATTAAAACTTACAAAATAATATTTGCTCATATATTATGTTTTTAATAACATCGTTAAGTTCACAGTAATATGTTACCACTGTCCGTCACAGTATAACATATCACTTCGACTTGCTAAACCAGTTGCCGAGGACCAACATTGAGAAGGCCTGTCGAGATTTTCGTACACAAAATTGCCCATCGAAGACTAAAATAACATTTCCTTTTCACAAAACCTTTGTTGAACATTTAATGAGAAATATTTAAAAAGTAATTAGTTTTTTCTCAACATTCGCAATGAGCACGTTTGAGGTAGACGAACAAGAAAACCGAGGTAACAATTCGGAGAAGAAAAAACAATTAACGAGAATATTTTAGTGTTACGGAACGGCTGAGGAGGTAGGTAAATGCGCGCAAAAGGTCGCTCTTCGATACCGCAAAAGGCATTCGAGCGTTAATGAAAGCAAAAACGTGGTGCGTTCACCGGAAACACCGGATTTTCTGACAACTAGCAATAACATTCTCCGCTCTCCGTCGTTTGTTATTGCATTGTTACTGGATGCTGTAGCCTGGCTTTTGTTTAATGACTGGCGTCGTTTCAACTTCGAACACGTTTATTATTATTTAGGGTCTGAAGCAAGAACGGGCAGAGTGCATTATCTCTTAGTGTCTCTTCGACGTGATAAAAGTTTAAATTTTACCATTTAGAGCAAAACGAAAGCAGAATGAGAACGCTCAAATTCACCGATGGTAAACGTAAATAAATTTTATGGTGAATTCAAAATATCTAGTTTAAGTCCTTTATGTACATATTGTGTTTCTTTGGGGCTTTACCAAATACACCAGTAGAATTACATTAAATCCTACTGGGAATAAGATATGATAAATTGCGCAGTGAGTGACTGCAAATTAAATCTACGTATTTAAGTACGATGTACGCAAAATGAGAGAAATAACAATAATATTCTTTTCTAATCTGATGCCATAATAATGCTATTAACGCATCGAAAGTGATGCGTTTATATATTATCTAAGTTCAATGTAGTTTTTCGATAGTGGCTACTAGTAATTTGCTATAGGCAAAATAAATAAAACGAAGTTGCAACGATCCATTCTTAAACAAGAATCTATTTCAAATATTTTATTTTGAATTATGTTCTTGAATTGCACAGTTACTGTATACACTGATACATAAGATGTTCTTGGGCATTTATAGCAACACCAGGCAAACTACTCGTACTTGGTGATAGAATATTTTGATAAAAACTGTTTTTCCATCAATTGCAGTGGTTTCGTTTGAACATCCCCGGAATGTTTGTACACCGAGACAAATAAAATGTTCAGTCAACACAAAACACTTTCAGTCACCATTCATGTTTATTCACCTATAATCAATACCTCATCTGTTTTGATGCAATGCAAGTGAAGTTGTTGACACTTGCACATTGGTGCAGCAGTTCGTGTCATGTATGAACAAACATTATTAATTGAATTTGTATTGAATCGTATTTGTTGGCCTGACAATGCCAACTTATTGCATGATTTAGAATAATTTCAACAACTCGTATTTGTGAAATGAATAAAATTTTGTAATTCTTTGAAATCCTTTTTCAGTTGAATGAAATATTCTAGTCTATTAATTCAAGAAATATGAGGTTTCACTTAAAATCGTTAATTTTCAATCTACAAATTCTTGCATTTGGTCATAATAAGTTTAAGATCTATGGATAATTTAAATTTATATTGAACACCATAACTTTTAAGTTAAAGCTAGGATTGTTTTATGTAGCAAGAACCTATATTTAATTTGTTTTTACATAAACTCTTGAACTATGATACTAAATAATGATATTAGATTCGGTAACATCAAATCTGTATAGAGTTTCCGAAGACATACAAATAAAATGTTGTAATGTATAGTTACAAACTCTTCTTCTATGGAAGGAAACCACTGGAGACTGGAATGTGTCTTTTACTCAATGCTCTTTAGTACATCTGGTTCAATCTGGATATTTTGTGCACGCCGGCGCCGCATTAGTACAATATTCTAAGATAGTTCAATCAAGGGAGTTTTAAAATTTCTAAGGTTAGAATAAAAACATGTTGATTCAAACGTATGGAGAAATTTAAATTTGCAGATTATTTATTCACCTGAAATACTTTTAATATGTCAAATATATTGAAAATAGAATATCTTGAGCAGAATCATTCTTGTTTAAATCAACTAATTTATTATTTCATTCAACTAATAAAATTCAAATAAAACAGAAAGCTTCTTTGAAGAATAAGATGGTGTTGCTTGAATATATATTTAATTATATTCTACAAAAAAAGGAGACACCACATGCTTTCTTGAATTTACATTTTCATTTTTCTCAGTGTATTAGTCTGAGATACAAGGATAGAGATTTTAATCTTTTTGTTTAAGGAAGATTCCTGTCACAGCATGATTTTTTAAAGTCAACATATCATTACCATGATTTGCCAAATGTGCTGTACTAGATCTTCTGCAACAGTGCCCTGTAAACAACGCTGGATTTGGCAATTTCAAAGAACTCGTAGTCTTCTTCGGAATTTTGCCTGTAATATTAATACACTGACCATTGTGATAAGTCAAGAAAAATCGCTTATGACTAGTATTAATAGGTCGTAAGTTATGATATTTCTTAATTAAATCTAACCATATTGTATCTTAAGAAGAATCTCGGGATATTATTTGTTGTTTTGGATACAGAAATAATGATTGTGTCAGACTTGCAGTCAATGTCGTCTACAGACAATTATATGCAAAGCTGCAATAGATGTCAAAAATGTACTTATACTTTCATTGCCACATATATTTTATAATATGCTTCTAAGATTTAAATTCTTTTGGTAGGTAACCTTGAGATAAACGATTCAGGAAAGCCTGTAATTTGTTGTACTGCAATATATCTACATCCTTATATTATAGTTAAAGACCTCAGCATAGAATACATTGTCCATAAAGTAGATGGTTTATATTTAGTATATTGTAAATGAAAATAGGTAGTTAAAGCGTTTTCTGATATAACGTGAAGCTTTTTTTCTTTACACCAGTCTTCAAATTTCATATACTGTTTCTCATAATTGCTACGCGATTTAGTAGGAAATAAATTATTTATGCCATTTTCAGCAATTTCTCCAATTTCAGGTGGTGTACGTGAAATATTTGCACTCACTTTATATTAAATTTAAGAAGACCAAATCCTGAATATAAAAATCCCGATAACTTCAAATTTTGAAGAGACGTCAAATTTCTTAACATATTGCCAACTACTACAAAAATTACTACATTTTGAAACTCCTATTATTTTTATAAAAAAAATGGTATATATTGCACTTGTATTTAGAGCTGAGATATATTTTATAACAGTTAGTATAAATAATATTAAATGTCCCAAGTTCTGGGCAACCAATTGTAACAGTATTTAGAGACTCTAACAATAATATCCTTATTTTTAAAAACCTCGGCTTAGCTCAAAAATTGATATAACAATAATAATACTATTTACCTTTTATTTATTGCAATGGTAAGATTCTTTGTATTTAATGTCAGAAATGTCTAACCTCTTTTCAATTATAAATAATCATTACTATCAATCCATAATTTTTTTAATAAATATACTTTATAATATCTCTCTGAGCGTGTAATCTGGTCCGATATGATTTCTAAGAAATTTGTATTACTATTCTATATAACTTTATCTTTTAAAATTCTCCAAATTTAGTAGATTTCTATATCTAAATATATATTTATAGCATTCTGTAATTATGTCTATCCCCTGAAGTTACACATATAATCTCAAATAAACGCATCTGATTTCATTCAATAAAAAAAAACAATTTGATTAATCTATATATTGATCGATTTTACTGATTGTGTACAAGAAATGCAACATTAACATGAACCAAAAGATATTTATTTCCTAGTAAGCATTCGTTTTGTTAAGAAAAGTTGTTCATCTCTTTATTTTACAAGGTAAGTACAAATTAACCTGAATAATTCTTTAAGACAAATTTGTTCATAAATAAATTAATAATGTGTTTTCTAATACCTAGATAATTATTACTTTCACTTTGATAATCCTTTTGATACTTCAATATTTACTTCTAATAAATTATGTTTCATATTTATATCAGTATAACCTAACTATTTATAAGTATAATCACTATTCTATTTGTGATCTACATAAATTACTTTGTATTCAAATTTTTGTACTGGTTTTACTTTAAATATGTTCAATACTTGTTAAATATTATTTCCTAATATCAATATGTAAATTTCCTATACAACCTTAATTCATTAATGTAATGTAGTTCTATTAGTTCATCAATTTACTAATATTTTCCTTCTTGTAGATTTGCACTGCCTCGTTGTATACGATTTCCTCGAAGTATTTGTATGATCCACGATGTCTTTGTCCTCTCAAAACTTGAAATTATTGGTTATAGATAAAAGCTGCCTGCGATCGTCCACTGCAACTCTCGTATAAATATTTCCTGTGCCCTAAAATATAAAACACTTCTCGAAGACACCTTTTCTAGTAACAGGAACAGTATCAGAATCTCTTCTCCTTCAATTAGAACTTAGTTTTCTTTTATATTTTATCACAAATCTTCTCAATATTTCCACATGTTCAAATTAAACCACTTAACACACAATTAGTGATTGCTTATGAACTTTAATCTCCACATTAAGTTGGAAATTATAAACAATTATATATTCGCGTTAAATAATACAATACTAACACTTTAAATACTCAAAAGTCTTACAATATGTGTAAATTTCAATGTTATTTAGGTAACACCGAAATTCTACACCCGTACAGAATTAATAATAATAATAATCTCCTTGACGATGTTTTTTAAAATTTTCTAATCCAATCAAAATACACCACCTATTCATACTATATTCAAAATATTCTTTTAAACTCTTGTAAGACTGTTTATCTTCATTATAGCTTATAGAATACACATTATTTAATTCATTTTATATTATCATACCTTGATTTTTATATCTCTATAACACATTATACATATATCGTTTTTAAAACATATTTCTGAGAACTGTCAAAACAAACTGTCAAGTTTCTTATTTTAAATAAAGCTGCGAATCTTAATTCAAGATTAAATATTGTTAATACCCAATAAATTATCATCATTGACTTCACCTATCAACGTTAATTAAACAATTTTGTACAAATTTATAAAATACAACATTTTTAAACAATAACTAATATCTCTGATTTCTTCCTTCCAGATTTTACAATAATTGGTTTGAAGAAAGAAAAATGAACATTCTACCATTATACAGAGTGAAAATAATAAATAATAATAAATAATCGTGACTATATTTTTTAATTTTATAAGTATTAATTTTAAGAACTTGAATATTTTTATATATACTTGTTAAGTAATAAGAATACCTTTTCTTTATATAAGAACACGTATAAAATTATATATAATATATGGCATGGTTATCCAAACCATGTCAATATATAGCTTAGGGTATTTTTCTTGCAATTAATTGCTCTTATCAAATAATTTATTTTAAAATCTCATGTCTTAATTAGAGTCTAATATAAATCACTTTTTCTCGCCCTTTTCTTTTCCTAAACTGACTGATAACAATTAATCAAATTCGATTTTATATGTTTATAGTGAACAGGTCGTTATCACGGCAATATTGCCCCCTTCGACCCCTCTAAAATTATCGAATAATTAGGCAATAAATCATCCAGATAATGTAACAATAAAAATTGTCCTAGATTTTGAGGTGCTGCGCGCAGAGGACAACCGACGACGGAGCTGATGACGCGCAATTATAAAATGTTGTCACGAGCATGAAGGAGCTATTAATCAAATGTTAATTACATCGTCGATGAACGACAATTACGCCCCCGTCCTTTTGCTACGGGAACTTCGGCAAGTTTTAATAGAATGTTCCGCAAACGGGTCGCAGCATCGGAATTTATAAATTTCTTGAAAATTTAACAACTTTAATCGAACGATGTTTAGTACATTTTTTCTCCCGTCTATAGTCATTGCAATTTGGAAAATTAAAAGCGCTATTTCATGATAAAGAAAGAAAAAAACAAATTTTTAGTAATGGAGGCACTTTTACTTGGAACCGTGCTGAATTTCCTAGAAAAGATAGGAAATACAACTTGTCGGGGGAAAATAATTACAGAGGAACTGCAATAGAAGGAATAGAAATCGTTTGTACCGAAGTGGAACTGATTTATAGATAATTGCTTACATTCAGCGTTATATATACCTCGCAAAGTTCTTTTAATTCGAAATACTAGTCTTGAATTTGGCGAAGGTCTTTAATATAAAGCACTTAGATATTTCTAGAAATTCTTTCTTGCCGAATCTTTATCTTTATATAATAATGGTTGGTGGGTATGTCCGTTATTCAATAACTTTCTAATGGCTTAACCAAACTTTAGTGCTAAAAAAGAAAAACACATAATCTGGACACGAGAGGTGGCGCTAAAAAATCTTATATTTATAAACACAAATGATTTATATGAACCTACACAATATGTTTGCGTGGTCAACAAAATTGTTTATAGTATATGCTGCCGTTCAATAGATGGCGTTATTTTTTGTTGTTGGTAGAATTGAATTTTGGGATATAAACATAATTTCTCTTTGAATTTTGACATAAGTCATTTTTCGGACCCCATGCCTATTCTGTAATCGCACTAACGACCTCCTGTCCAGACTTTCTTATACAGGGACAAATTATTTTCTCCTATATTTCACTCTCAAAGTTGACAAAATTTACAACATCATAACACAGTTTCAGAAACTTTATTTTAAAAACTAATTCCAGTGGAGCATGCATTGAGCTTTTGTTTATGTGTTTTAAATTTCGTTTCGATATTTCGTAAATAAAAGCGGTACTATTGTTTTAACGAAACCTTTTAAAGTCCAGAATTTACATTAGCGTACATGGCTCCACCCCCTTATGTCCTAGTCACGGCAGTTAGTCGGCACCTCCGCGTAAGTCTCCTTAAGCAAATCAAACTCATCGTGCCATCTACCGGAAAGGGCAGAACAACGTAATAATTCCGTAGCGCACGAAAATAAAATGGATAGTATTTTTAAATGCAGAATTAACTTTGATGACTTTATTGTGCTCTTAGGGATAATCATCAAGTAAAAAGCCGAGTTTATATTCAATAGTGTTTGCACATTTTTTCTTTCAATGTATGTTGCATAAACATTCATATATTTATTTTGAATTGCCTTTTAACTTAAACGTTCTTATGCCTTGGAATTCGATTTGTCGATTTGCAGCCAGAAATATGCCAGAAATTGATAGGTACATGCTTTATTTGTGATTGCAGAGCACGTTTCATGTTTTTCAATTATTCCTCTATTTTCTCTTTAAAATTTGCGTTTGACGTTTACCAACATAAACATTAACCGAAGTAACAAGCTTCTAATGATTACATGCCAGCAACACGAAAATATATCAGGTAATCGGTGTAAAATACATCTATTTATATCTGAAAGTAAATTAGTAAAGTACAATGTATGATATATTAAAATGTGTGACTCAAGCTAATACTGTAAAAAGTAATAAGTAAAAAGTAAACGAAATTAACAAGAAAACTTCATACAAAAATATTACATAATACTGTGCTTCAGCAAAAACAAATAAGCAAAGTATTTATTAAAACATTATAGATAAGCGAAAATGCCTGGTTGCTAAAATACCGTTCGAAATTTTTATTAGATATTTTTGCTAGAAATGTCTGTACAGAATTGTTTCTAAAGACTTGATTGTTACAAAAAATTGTAGCTAAGCTGAAAATATTATTTAAATTTTGAATACGGCACAAAAACTTTGTCTTAAATTTATTTCTTTTTCATTGGTTGACTTCGCAGATATTTCTTGGTGAAACATTTTGTAATAACTTAATTAATTATTCGAAAATAAATGCTTGGCTCAGTTTCACAACTTCTTTATTAGATACACTAACAATTGTTTCGGCTATGAGGCCATTATCAAAGAGTTATCTAGAACTAAACTTATTCTACTTAAGGGTTAACTTATATACCTGTGTTCATTATGGGTGGGAGGATATGGATAATTGATATTTAAAATTACATCGATATAGGGGGTATTTACAAATTCTAATTGTGTGTTTGTGATAACTCGATTTTGTTTTTGAGCTTTTTTAATTTCAAAAATCTCTAATATATTTAACTTTTTACTTTTTACTACATTATGAATAAGGTTACAGCTATTTACATCTGGTACGTGGTTGTTCTCTATTCAATGTTCTGCAAATCCAGTGTGTTTAACACTATATTTTACATCTCTAATATGTTCTGTTACACGTGTATTAATACAATTTACATTGGACAAAGTGGCAGATGTATTAATACACGTGTAACAGAAGATATTAGAGATGTAAAATATAGTGTTAAACACACTGGATTTGCTGAACATTGTATAGAGAACAACCACGTACCAGATGTAAATAGCTGTAACCTTATTCATAATGTAGTAAAAAGTAAAAAGTTAAATATATTAGAGATTTTTGAAATTAAAAAAGCTCAAAAACAAAATCGAGTTATCACAAACACACAATTAGAATTTGTAAATACCCCCTATATCGATGTAATTTTAAATATCAATTATCCATATCCTCCCACCCATAATGAACACAGGTATATAAGTTAACCCTTAAGTAGAATAAGTTTAGTTCTAGATAACTCTTTGATAATGGCCTCATAGCCGAAACAATTGTTAGTGTATCTAATAAAGAAGTTGTGAAACTGAGCTGATTTTCGAATAATTAATTAAGTTATTAAATTTATTATGTCCAAGAACTACGATTTTCATATTATCAAAATCTAATAAGCAGTATTATCATTAGTATATAAATAAAAGCTAATAATCCAAAAAGTAAACTAACAAAAATAAACAAGAAAATTTTATACAAAAATACTAAATAATACTGTAGTCCAGTAAAAAAAAAAAAACAAAGCACTCATTAAAACACTACAGATAAGCAAACGCCTGATTTAAGTATCACCAAAAATTGAAAATTTCTTTGGTTTAAATATCAGACATATAAATTTAATTCTGAAAACTTGCTGAATAATTAAACGAACGTCGGGAAGGCAATATAGTATTTCCGGAATATTTAGAATTCTTTTAGTTAAGATATGCATGTTACGTTCTCGTATGTGTGATTCATAATTATTTATGAGTGATAAGTATACGTTCATAACGACCTTGTTATCATGATTTTTTTTAAATATTATCAGTTTGCATTTTTGTAGAGTTAAGTGTCTGGTTTTAATTACCAAACGTCATGCTTTCACCACAAAACGTTTATTAGGAAAGGTTAGTGAAAATAATATCAATAATTAATATTATATATGTGCAGAATGTCCACGTGAAAAAAACTGGTAGTGGAAATAAATTTTAAATTTAGAGGAATAGGTATATGAAGCAAAATAAGAAAAGTATTTTCTTTTAATTCACACTTTTCGTTTAATAATGATGGCTTAGTTTATAGCACATATTTTTCTCATGAGATTAACAAGATTAGTAACTGTTAATCTGCTTTATAATTTTTGTAATTATTATTTACATTTATAAGCAAATTTGATGAAATTTTAAGAATATTCATTTAATACACAAAAAACAAGATGTAAAAATATAATATATAATATATACCTTTCTTATTTAACAAAATAAGTCACTAATGGAGTTATTGGGATTACTAAGAATCGAACACATACCTTCCCTAACTTCATAGCACTGATGAGAAGCAAGGAGTTTGGAACACGTGTCTGTGAGTGCACCACATCAGAAGTTTTCAACAATTCAAATTTAATTTATAAGTATCATCAATGAATTATCACTCCTATGACAGGTTAATAACGTCTGACATTCTTCTGTTACTGTTATTAGCTGCTATGATTGTCAATGTAACCACTACGTAAGGATGACATATATCTGATAAGTATCTTTTTGCTTTTGCTTGAACGGGGATGATTTAACGGAGAGGAGGCTCGTACTTGTATGTTTATTAAAAATAAGTGTATTAATTTAGAGTAAGCCGAGTGTTCACTAGAAAATATTTAAATTTTCAATATAGTCTGACGTTTACTTTGAGAAATACTGTTGCTTAGAGAAGGCATGTTAGTGAAAATTGTAAAATAGCTACTATTCGTGGTACAATTCATCAATATTCCGCTGGGTTGCTACACTGTAAAAAATGTAAAAATTACACATACTATAATAGGAAACTATTTCACATGGATTATCACCTAAAATTACATCACTATGTAAAATTGCACACGAGTGTGTAATAGTATTTTATGAAAAAATACAACAAAAAATTAAAATAAATACATGTTCCGGCCCGAATGTGAACCCGGGGGCAATCCAAGTACATATTTTTTTGTGTGTATTTTTTCATAAAATACTACTACACACTCGTGTGCAATTTTACATAGTGATGTAATTTTACGTGATAATCCATGTGAAATAGTTTCCTATTATAGTATGTGTAATTTTACACAAAAAATTTTTACAGTGTAGCTTTAAATAAAGAAAGCATCAAAACGAAACGTGTCAATATTCCAGAAATGGTTAAAAAAGTTCATGAAGTTAGGTTACGTGAACGAAGTGCGGGGGGGGGGGAGGTCAAGATATCTACTAAATTTGGCATGGTGAATTACGCATGTGTAAGCTTTTTGCTTTTTGGGAACCGCATTTACTGGATGGATCAAAATCCTGAAAAAACGCGAATTTGCAATGAAAATTTGAAGTATTTTACATCACGCCAGTAAATTTCTTGCGTTGCTTTGTGACAGTTGATAAAACTTTGTTCTATTACTGTGTGTAAGATTCAAAAGAATAACCTTAGCACTGTATTTATAACAGTCCTCCTCCAAAAAAAAAAAACCTTTCCTTTGAATGGAAAGGTGATTGACATTGTCCAAGAATTTATGAATTGCATTCCACGTAAAGACTACAAGACATTCATTATAATTACTTAATTATAAGTTTTAAATTGCGAGTTGGATGCGGTAAATAATAAATGTGTAATAGAAAGCCCATAAAATTAACATTTAATTATATATCCTCGGAGAACAGAATAACAAGTAAAAAGAGGAACTCTATACGGAGGATTTCCTATTCTCCAACAAATACTATGCATTAACCTTAATGGATGTATAATATGAATACATATCCGTTATGAATAAGAAAAAATAATATTAGGAAATATACAATTTTTCATTTCCCCTTCATAACATAAAAGCAACAAATTTACTATTCATTACTATTTCTCGTCCTACTAATGCAATCGTACTTGGAATAATCATAGCTAATACGTATAATAGTAACTTAGGAACGTCCTCTTGTAGTGGAATAAATAGCTTTTATATTTCATTTAATATTTATACAGATAATTCTTTGCTATAAAAGACGATGCGGCTAAAATTACGTAAGCAATCGATATCGATGTTCATGACAGTTTATGTATATTTAAACAATGATAAAATTAGAATGATAGTTACAATATTTATTAAATGCTGTAATAATATGTACGAAAAGCATTGATAACGTAGCAATATCAACGAAAGAAATTTATATCTATAAAGGCATTATAATAGAAATAATAAAAAGGCTCTTAATATTGCTCATTAAAGAACATTTCTTAGCTAAATATCCGTTTATGTTATTGGGTTAAATATTCAATTCGAACTAGCGTTTTTCCTGGAATATAGCTATTACAAGGTGATCAGAAGTATTATACATATTGAACTTGTATTTAAAGACGCTATAATTACTGTAAAAACTTTATTCTTTTTTTATAAACCTCGGCTTAGCTCACTCAATTAAAATATCAATAATTTTACTTCTTTTGGTACAGTTTATTAAACTGTTAGTACTATACTTAACCGTACGACTTTATTGAAATGGTGGGTTCGTTGGAAAATCAATGTCAATGATTTTAACCTAATTTTTAAAGAATCTATTACTATACATTTTTACCATAAACAAATCTTTAAGTATGATTTCTTGAATCCCTGGGCGTGTTCGTAGTTCGTTCTTCTGGTATCTGTATTAAATTTAGTTATCTCACATTAACATGTATGTATTACTATTTCTTTATCATTTATATCTGTCAAATGGACATTTATGTATGCATCTTTTATTTTACAGAATGTTCTTTAACTTCAAAATCTCATATTCTATCTACGAATTCACATGCATAATACCATCAATGAAGAAAAACGATAATAAATTAATAAGTGTATATTGATCTTTCAGCAATATTCAGTGTGCAAACTAGTTTACTCAAAGAACTACAAAGAATGTGCTCAATAAAAATTGTTTAATCCCATTAAAAAGTACTATTCATTTAAAGTAATGCGATATAACCAAACATTTGTATTAGAAGATGAGCAATGATTATATTCTGACCATTTATTTTAGAAACAATAAATAATGTGTTTTTCAGTATTTAAATATTCATAATATTTACTATAATAACCTTGATAGATATTATATTTGATATTTACTCTTAATAAAATTTTTTCCATATAAATTTCAACATAACCTAACTTAACATAATGTAAAACTAATATATTAATAAGATATCTAAATTATTTTTGTATTTAAAATATCATATTCAATTTATTTTAAATGTGACCAATATTGGTTAAAGATTAATTCCCAATATCAAATATAAATATTCAATACGACCTTTGTTTATAAATGTAGTAGTTCTATCAATACGTCAAAATGGTAATGTATTCCTCTTTATAGATGAGTACTGCCTCGTTAAATACCATCTCTTTGAAATAATAGTCTAATCCTGGAAGTCACAATCCTCTCAGTACTTGAAATTGTTCAAACATCTAGAAGTGGACTCTTATTGTTAACTGCCGCCTTTGGAAAACATGTTCGATGTATCCTGAAATAAAATACACTTTCCGAAGATAATGTTCTGGACTGGAAACTCTTTCTGCAACTATTTTTCTCCTAATGGTTCTTCAACAATGGTTAAACTTGCTTTATAAGATAGTACTTCTATGGAAAATATTCTATCAATATCGGTCTGCTATTGGAAACACCTCCCTGGACTAGAATCAATGTTGAGTCTTTCCTTCTCCTAATGGTTCATCGATAATGGTTAAACTTGCTTTATAGGATAATATTCTTATGGTAATTATTACATTAATCACTGTGTGCTAATTGAAAATCCTTCTATTAGTTCGGATCCGTATATTATAAATTAAAGGTAAGTTTTCTTTATATTCCAAAATCTTCTTAATATACGTGCTTATTATGTATGTTGTTCACTTAATAACCCATTCAATTATTTGTGTTTAGCTTTTGTCTCCAAGTATATTTGGAAACTATCAAAAATTATATATTTGCTTAGATATATTCAATGTTATCACTTTTATTACTCAAAAATCATATAATATGTACAGTTTTCAATGTTATTCAAGCAACATTGAAAACTCACAGCCTCGCGTACTTAGAATAAAAATTATTCTCCTTTATTTATTTTTAAATTTCCTTGACGATCCTTGACATTTTCTATACTCTTTAAAAACTATTTATATCCATTTTACCTTATAAAACATATTATTTAATCCTTTTTTTATATTTAAAAAACTTAATTCCAATACTTCATTTCTCATTTTCAATCATATTTTAATAATATACCATATGAACTGTCAGAATCAAAATGTCATATCCGCTTATTCAAAAAGTGAGCGCTAATCATAATTCGAATTTGGTTATACTCAAATTCCAAAATATTCTTATATTTCACTTTACATTTTAACGTTCATTAAACAATTTTGTACAAATTCATAATACATAACATTTTTCAACAATTCTAATATCTTTAATTTCTTTCTTTCAGAATACACAATAATTATACAGAAGAAAGAAAATTGAACGTTCCAACAATATACAGGATGAAAAAAAACCTTAACACATTATTTAATTCTGTAAATATTAATTTTTATAACCTTGCTAACCTTTTAATAAACATTAGGACACTACAAATACCAATCCTACCAGAACACGAAACAAAATAAATATATTATATTACATGGCATGGTTAAACAAACCGTGTCAATATATAGATAAGGCTTATGGGTATGCTGATTTTTTCCGCTTCAGGTGTTCCGCAGGGCCTTAATTCTATCCCATTGCTGTTTATACTTTTGCAGCTGATTTCTTGCAGAAAATTGAGCGTTGACGATATCAAATTTTACTTACAAATATTTATTATTGAAGAAGACAAAGTAGATCAGAAATTGGTCTAATACATATATTTAACAATATTTTTTGTAATGGACCAAAAAAAGTTTGGTTTCGAAATTAAGAATAATATGTGACAGATTCCAAACTTCCATATTTTACGAACAATGCATGGTATTAATGTTCATAAATATTTAAGTTTGCTGGCAAGTAAAATATAATTTAGTTACTTAGAGATTTTAGACGAAAGAATTTGAAAAAATATTATTTTGAAATAATAGGCATAGATACGCTTATACTACACCTAAATTGAAAACTGTAGGACTAACTTTGGTGGAAGCGTTCGAAATAGTACACAATTTCTAAACTGCAATATCAGATGTTCTTAATTCTTAATTATGTAATTATTGGTTTCCTCATATGGGCATTTTATTACTTTTACTAGTTCATTGTTGATGTTTATTTCCTCCGGGCCTTTCCAAATTAAAAATAATCTCAAGTCAGATCTATTTAGAACAAGAGGAGGTGTTAGGCAGGGTGGTGGACTCAGCCCATTATTGTTCATAACTTATATGGATGACATCATCAATGAGACCAGACAACGGACCAAGTCAATGTTTATAGGCTATAGAGAATACGACGTTGTGATAAATCAAAGAATTCAAAAAAGCTAATAAGATGTATTACGTTATGAGCAGAGGATTTATCAATAAGAAAGGAATAACAAAACAAACGAAAATGAAAGTGTACAGGCCCATACTCACATATGGGTGTGAATCCTGGGTACTATCCGTAAGACAGAAGAGCATGTTGCAGGCGGCAGAGATGAGATATCTTAGAAGAGCCAAGGGTGTGAGAAGAAGAGATAGATTTAAAAATCAAAGAATCAGGGCAGAGTTGGAAATCATTTCGGTGTTTGATTTTATTGAACAAAGGCAATTAAGTTGGTGAGGACATCTACAAAGAATGGAGAAAAGTGTTCCAGTCAAGGCAGTATGGGAATCAAGAAGTCCAGGTGGAGGAATTAGAGGCAGGCCGAGACAAAGATGGGACAACGATGTGTAATATCAGATGTACAGGAATCTATAGGAAAAATGTTCTAACTAACTGAAAAACACAGGCTTTAAAATATTAGAACAAATCTTCAAAATCTTATACGGAGAAATTGTGGAAAATTTGGAAGTAAAAGGATTTTTGGTTCCAAAACTTAAACATGCTCCAATTACAAGACCTGCTGAAGAAATTTATCAGTACAAAACATTTACATAATTTTTAACATTTGCTAAAATATTATTTTTATTAATTTGTCTTTTCCTGCATCCTTGATTTTTCTAAAGAGTTTATATATTTTGGTTTTTTGACGAATTCCTTTGAATCTAATAAAACTAAGTACATGTAACATATTTTTCAATTTTCTTATGCTTTTGTGACACTTATTTTGAAGCTTTTCTGAATTTTTATAATTATTTAGTTGGATTTTAAGCTTTTTAAGAGGATTTTCCATTTTTTGTGCTTATAAATCGAGCTATATTTATTATGGTACAGAGATGAAGGTATTTACATAATAGCTGATATATATTTGTTAATTTTATTAATAATAGATCTGCAAATAAAAAACGTAACGAAATAGGAAGGATATGAGTTTCACGATAAAAGCAATTAGCTGGTGCTATTATTTCAGACGAAGGAGTTGTTCTTGAACATATTCGATAAACTTTAACCAAGAGTTAATAAGGAGGAAGCTGTCCTAGGTTCGATGTACGTTGTATTTACTTGTACAGTACTACATGTACTAGATAAGCATCATTCTCATCAAACAATTTTCTGTAACAATCTTCCACCTCATGCAATCCAAAAAAAAATATAGAAACTTCAAAAATAATACTCCGTCCAATGATAAGCGAATAATTAAAACTCCATTACTATTTAATATGTTGTTGATATTTTAAATTATCAGACATTGCTATTATATACTTTGCGATGTGTCACCTATTGTTATCGTTTATAACATTTTTTGGCTAATATATTTTCCTCGATTTTGACAACGCATATAGTAATTGTAACCAATTCTTGTACATACGTTTTTATATACAGCGAGATCAAAAATTATATTGATAAAGGCTTGCCATAGAATGTAAAATGTCTGTCCTAAATTATATCATTAAGTGTCATACTGTCATTAATATTTGTCATTATATTTTCTCTTGTAGTTCTTGAATTATGATTTACATCACAGCACACAAAATTTACATGATTGAAGCGTATTTTAGAACAGGTATGCCAGTTAATGGTATTTGGGAATACAGTAAGCGTTTATGTTTGGATAATTTTCGTGAACACTTCCCAAATTTCGCGGTAGTATAGCAAGATTTTTATATGTGCCTCGCACATAATGTTGGTGTATTACGCGAAACTGGATCTGTTACTCATAAAACAGGTACTGCCTACCAGCCAACTATTCGTACAGAAAAACTGACTACTGACGTTCGTAATCGTATGGAACAGGACCTCACAAAATCTTTGAGACGCCTGTCCCAAGAAATTGGAGTTTCTTATGGAACATGCCAAACCATTGTAAAGGCGAACTTGAACATGCAACTATATAAGATGCAATCATATCAAGCCGTTTTGCCAACAGACCACTCCAGACGTTTTGCGTACTGCAAGTGGTTCGTCAACAATTTAATGAATAACGACCTGTTAAACTTAACATTTTTTTCCGATGAGGCATGGTTTCATCTTTCGGGGTACGTAAATTCTCAAAATATGCGATTGTGGACCACTAATAAACCGCATTTTTTGTTGAATCTCCACTGCATTCTCAAAAAATTGGGGTTTGGATGGTAGTCTCCCGTCCAATTGGTCCGTTTTCTTTCAATTTCACCATCAATGCAGAGAGGCACAGAAATAACATTTTGAATGAGTTTGTTCAACAACTACACGACGATGAAATTCATAATGGTTATTTCCAACATGACATACGACACGAGAAACTATAACCTTTCTCCGTGAGTTTTTTGATGACCAACTTACAAGTTTGCATACGCAAGTTGAATTTCCTCCGAGGTCACCTGGTTTGATTATTATGGAATATTTTGTGTTCCCTTACTGCAAAAATAGAATTTTCAGAACTCCTGTACATAATTTGCAAGAACTTCAACAAAAGATTATTGAAGTATGTGTAACCATAACGCCACAAATGATGCAAAATGCTTTTGATAGCATGCAAAGGCGCGTAAACGTGTGCATCGAACAAGGCGGGGGTCATTTTGAACATTTATTGTAATTTGTTTATTAATTTTTAATAAAATGTTATTCAAACATGTAAATCATTTTAAATAAACAGTCAAATGTCAGTATAACACTTAATGATATAACTTAAGACAGACGTTTTATATTCCATGGCAATCCTTTATCAATATAATTTTTGATCTCGCGATATGTAACTATTGTATTTGTTTATATTTAGAGAATAATAATATGCATTTCATATTTATCAAACATTCTCGATTAATGCATTTCAGTGAAACATAAAGATTATTAATTATAAGTAACCTTCATTGCGAATAATACTGCAAAAGCAGAAAATAGGGGAATTGCATTTGGTAAATTCCACGTTTTAATCAATGTTACTTGTGTGAAATAAGATTTTAAAACAAAACTTAAGAAATAAGTACACCTACATTTTTAACGTCTTACACATCTAAAATAAATTCAAATTTTACAAATATACCCTGTAAATATAATAAAAATAAATTATCAAAATTGCTTAGGCAATAAATATTAACAATAATAATGGAATTAGGTATAGGTATTTTCATTTTAATTATAAAATTATTGGACCAACTACCGCGATATATAAATCTGGTAAATAGGTGACTATTTGCAACGAAATAGGTAATGTGTAGAAATTCGTTTAGAAAGGTATTCTAAGTTGAAATATCCAAAACAACCAAATTAAATAACAGGCAATTTGAAAATTTAAATGAAGCACATTTAGATTCTTTGATGCTTTCATTAAAAACAACTTCCAGACATATGTGTTGGAATTAAGTACTTAAATAATATTTGGAAATCAACGTGTATGTATTTGATTTATCGGAAGTTTATTTTGTTAGGAAAAGTTGTTGATAAACAATTTATAAAGAATGACCGGTAAATTCAAACAATTAAGGAAGAAACTAACTAACCTCTATGATGTCTGACGTGATGATTTCCTCCACCTGAACAGCACGGTTGTTCCATGTACATCGTCCAACTATTTTCAAAATCTGCACTGGCCACATCAAACAAATTCATGGTCACTAAAAGCAACACCAAAACAAAGAGCTTTCCGCTGAAAAACGAAGCTAACCTGGAACACTCCATTTTGTTTATATTAAACACGTGGTCTGCACAACAAGAAGGTATAATTTCCGTTTCGTCACGATTTTATATCAAATACGTCCGAAAATATAATAATTAATACTTTTTGACGAGTCTATCAGGAAGTAAAATCAATTTTTAATATCACTGAACTAAATAACAGCACCAAACTAGCACGTTTATTGTGATTATACCTTGTTTAAACGGCTTGAACAAACTGCTGTCCCTGCTTTCGAAATGATTGAAGCATGAGTTATCGTCCTGTTATGTTTTCATCGCAAATATTTGTGATTATTCGGCAATGACTGACATTGTGTGAAGATGATATACGTAAATAAGACGCGTGAGCGACAAACACTCACTTCCCTCGCGATTCAATTCGAACTGAATGGTTTGCGAGTCCTTTTCGAATATCTGGCGGTTCGGGCATGAACTCGGAGAGCGCCGAAGTACCAAAGCTAGCGAGATGCGCGTATATACGTTAGCGTCCTTTTACCGGTCTGTGGCGTAAATTCTAGCGTGTTGTTTAGTGCCAACTCTCTCGTTCCGTACTTGGAATTTATTCTTGCGGTTGAGGATGAACTTCGTTTAGAATCGACAAAAAGCGATTATAATAACGAAAAGTTATCGAAATTTTAATGAAATATTCGTTTTTTTTTTTTTTGTTTACAGGACAACCAAAATGATTAATAACTTAAAACTCAAATTTGATCAAGACTGCATGATATTTGTAAAATATGATTAGCCTTATTCATAAATAAATCAGAATAAATAATAAACAACCTACTACAGGTTACTTTTACTAATAAACTATATTGTTAGCAGCGTGTAGGGGTAAATTTAAAGTTATAGTTACGGTAAAGATAACCTAAGAAAATAAATTGGTGCCAATATAAATTAACAAGGGATTGTGTCAACGTTTTCTTTTAGACCTAATTAGAATGAGTAAACTAGTGTTGATCGTATATTTTAAAATTTTTACGTTCATTTCTAGAAAAAAATGATTACCTATATGATTTACAAGATTGTTACTCTTTACAGCACAAATTGGCATATTAAATAAAGAATTATTTCAAAAACTCGATAAATGAACTTGAAAGTGTGTTAAAATCATATATGTAATAATACCACTATATTGCGTGTGCTACAATTACAATGTGTGATCTTTCGTTGTAACAAGAGAGATGGAATTGGTCACATTGTCTATTATGCGCATGCGTTAATTCAAAATGTTTATGTACAATACGAAATGACAGATACACAGAAAGCATAAGTATAACCTCTGATTTAAATTGACAACTATTATTATTATATTAGGTACTGAAAGCATAAGCAAAGTTGTTTTTTTATTGAATTCAGCTTTGTGCAAGTTTCACGAGTTCATTGGTGAATTTGTAGATTTACCCAAAAAATACGATGTGGATTAAGGAAAGCCTATGAAGACGTAAATATGAAGGTTGATTCAAGTGGATTATTAACAGAAAAACTTCTAAAGTTATAACTTCTGTGTTGATTTATATATGATTATTGGAATATGTGAAATTATACCGCGAGATCAAAACTTATATTGGTAAAGATTTGCCATGGAATGTAAAACGTCTGTATTAAGTTATATCATAAGTGTCATACTGACAAATATTAAGTTTTACATTTCGGCAAAGCTTTATTAATATAATTTTTGATCCCGCGGTATTAGTAAATGTAAATACCAATAGTAGGGAAAATGGGCAGGTTCTGGACCCTCCCACCTTCACCTCCCTTTCCTCCCTCCAGGTAATTTGAAATCGTGCCAACCCAAGCCCACTCACATGCCCGAAGTCGAGGTAATCCAAGCCGACTTAGATGCCCGAAGCCGAGGCAACCCAAGGCAACTCACGTGCTCGAAGATGAGCCAACCCAGGGTCAAAGGTCAAAGGTCACGGGGTTGTGCCCTCTAACGGCCAACAGTTCAACTAAAAATAGCGCCCTCTGACGGCCACCAGCACAACTAAAAATAACGCGCTCTAACGATCAGTTGCCAAACTAAAAATGTCGCTCTCGGACGGCCAGCAGCTCAACTAAAGCGGCGCTCAGCAAAATGGCTCACTATGCCCATTCATGAAGTGTATTTCTATTATACAATAAAATAGAAAAAGCAGTATTTTTTCACCTAACTTTAAAAATGGAAGCTAGTAAATGTCTTTCCGTCATGTTTGTTTGTCAATGATTTGTATACGATGTCACAATATTTCTTCATTCGTTAAGGGCAGTTAATTTATCCGCATTTAACAAGGCACAATTATTATTTATAAAGAGGCTTGTCGATTGTTAAACTATTTATGCTGGTTTTACGATTTACAGACTGTAATTAAATATTTATAGCAATAAATGTATGTGATAAACAAACAGACCTAAACTAAAAAAATTATTTATAGCGCATGCGCAATTTTGACAACGTGACTGAAAAACGGAATAAGCACTATATTTCCTATTTCACAATGTCGGAGCGAAATTTTATACAAAAAAGTTTATAATAAACAAGGTCCCCAAACGCTTCGTTACCGATCTACAGCGTGTTAAAGTTTAATTAAAAGAAACAGTAAAAATTAGATTTCTCCAAGACGGCATTAAAGATCATAATGAAATTTTAGGCGTGTTATTTTTCAAGAAAAAAATAGGACGCCGCTGATTTCTCTAAAAATAAAAATATGTTTCTATTCTTTGTTTAATTGTGAAGAAAAAAGCTCTCTTAACTTTCTATCATACGACGTACCGTTTTTTAGTAAAAAAACACATTTTAGTGCATGTACATTTATTACAGAATTTTTTTTTTAATTAACAAGGGTTTTATTTAAGGGCAAAAACAAATATTTTACCATACCAACAATTTTAGCAAGCAAAAATTACAATAACTGTGCAAAGTGACCACCTCGAGCTCGGATGCAAGAATCCAATCTTCTCCTCATCGACTGGCGAACTCTCTCAAAAACAACAGGATCGGTTTCAATTGAGTAGCACCCAGCAATGATTCGATTTCTTAAGTCTTCTACGTTTTCCAATGGAGTAGCGTACACCAATGACTTCAAATGGCCCCACAGGAAAAAATCCAGGGGATTTAAGTCCGGGGATCGTGCAGGCCATAAGTGTGGTCCACCTCGGCCAATCCAGCGATTTCCGTATGCTTGTGTTAAGAAATCACGAGTTACTTGACTAAAGTGGGCTGGTGCGCCATAGTGCATATACCACATTGCATCTCTAATTGCTAATGGTACGTCCTCCAGAAATCCAGGAATTTTCATTATGATCTTTAATGCCGTCTTGGAGAAATCTAATTTTTACTATTTCTTTTAATTAAACTTCAACACGCGCTGTAGATCGGTAACGAAGCGTTTGCGGACCTTGTTTATTATAAACTTTTTTGTATAAAATGACCTGGACAATCAACCCCTTTAATATTGCCGCATCTTTTTTAAACACCCTGTATATATGGTCAAAATGCAGCCGAAATGACAACTGTCAAAACTGATTTGTTTCGCAATTACGTCAGTTACAGGTCTAGTGAACATACCGGTATATGTCTATAGTGTATTTCAGACAGGAAGTAACATTGTCACTCTTATCAAAAAACAGTTTCAAATATCTGGCAAAATTATGTTTACGTTTATATTAGCATGTTAAATGAAAGATATTTTTTATCATTCTCACACCTCTCTAAACAAATGTCCCTACGTATAGTTATGATTCCGTTCCTAAATTATTTTTTATTCTAAACTACTTAATAAATATAACACTGCAAGATACGTATACTGGCCATATAGAGGTGATTAAAAATAAATGAGTATTATCGACTGAGCTCAAACAAAACTTCATACAATTAGATTATAAAGAAAGAAAAACTGGCGTTTTACGTCAAACTATGAGCTGACCTAAGCGTTGACAATCAATAAAGACCTTAATAAATAAACACTTTTTATTTGTAGACATAATAGCAACCGCTAATTTAAATTTTCTATTACGGTTTGACCCACATCACAAATAGTAAGTAATTGATATAAATAACTTGACCGAAATTGATGCCGACGAAGGGGATTCATTTACGTAATAATATCTTAACATCTGTCTTAATTAATAAATAATGAATAAATTAGTGAATTATATTCTTTTATAGCGGGGTAATTTTATACGTTGTTGTATGTAGTGTATTTATTGCACAGGTCAGTTTAATAAATTAAGTTTGAAGGGGCTGAAAACCGGCGCCGGTGGGTGTAAATTGGGTACCAAATTTATGGCTTTACCTACCCTTCAAGAAGGATTTCCTAATACTATCATTTGAATAATGATAATTATTGAATAGAAATAAAAGAATTCCCATGTTGTACTAATTAATTCGTTTTTACGCCCTATTCCCAGTTCTGAGTTTTGATGTATACAGGAAGGGGAACTTAAAAAGTTTTGGAGATCTTTGTCGTTGACAGTAAGTATTGAAAGTTGCCAAGTTTTTTGGCGTAGTGCAAAAAAACTCATTAAATTGTGCTGGAAAAGTGTTTACTCTTGGTGCAGAAAATTTAGTGAGTAAAATCTAGTTTAAATCTAATCATGAACAGAATGGGAGTAAATTAAACCCACTTGAAATCACAAGTGGGTAAAGCTTTTGATAATATTTCCGAAAAAACCAGCAAAAGCCATACGCCGTGAGCTGGCTAATGTACTTCCAGAAAGAATTACGACTACAGATGTCACTTATATTCGAAGAAATTTGTACAACGCAAAGAGAAAGTGCCTGACCATTACCACAAAGTAAAACAAAAGTCTATAATATAATGAAAACTGCTGATATTAAAACAAGCAAGGATGAAAGTTTCGTTTTTGTAAACTGAAAATGAATCATTCTATTCAACATGTTCTTATATTTATAATAATAATAAGAACAGGGATGTTTTCTTTCCGCTGAGCCTACTTAGTCGGCCATGATATTTTTCGACATATTTTGTATAACAATTTCAATCAGTGTTTATAATTTTACTGATAGTGATAGTCTGTAGTCAAATATACCTGATTTTTTGTAAGTTACATTAGCTTAAAGTACTCCTTTCGCCAATAAATCATGGAATTGAACAAGGAGCCATTATCTAGCAGTGATTTTTTACAATTTCAAGAGCGACTTAAACCGTAAAGAATGTTTTGATTCGTTACCGTAAAGCAGTGGTTTGATGAATGTCAACGTGGTCGACTTTCCTAAAATGACAGTTTTCGAGCTCCTACGCCAAAAACGAAGGTAAATTTTGCTCTTATTCGGAACATGATTGTAGAAGACCGGCATACTATTGGCAGACGCATTCAAGCAACTTTAAAAATTGATGTGAAAGCAATTAAAATCTTCATTTTCAGATCGAGAAATACTAACTGAACATTTGTCAGCAAAGGCTAATAAAGAAGATTTACTTTTGTAACAGTACACAAAGTATTTAACTTATCTATTGCAAAGATTGAAATTTACTTAAAAAAATATGAACAATGAACAAATTTTCATGGTGTTTGTCTTGCAACCAGATTTTAATTTCATTTTTTTACATTATCAATGAAATTTGTAAATATTATATATATTTTTTTTGAAGCATTGATGTCAAATTTTTAATTATTCTCAGTTGGAAGATGCTCTTTTACCTTCCATACCACTTGCAATTTTTAAAGCAAAGAGAACTGTGGAAGATACAATTTTTGTGAGTTTTGTTTTCCATATTACTAATTTAAAAGTATGTATGTGTATATAGTAGACGTAAAGAATATTTGTACTTCAGCTAAACAAATTGTTTATTAAGAGTAAGCATGAAACCTATCTATTTTCAGTTACTAGTTTTCTCAACATCACAGTGTAATTTATTAAAGTTTAACAGTTCGTTTATTTAAGCTTACTAAATAATATTCTTCTTTCTAATATATTGATTATTGGGATTGAGGGTACTTCACATTTACAATAAAACTAAATTTTATTAGTATCTACAATAACTTAGCTTAACATTGATAATATTTTATTTAAAATCTAAAATTTAACTTTATTAATATAACAATAAATTTTGTTATTTTTGAGCACTAGCTTTTGCTTTATTTAAAAAAAGGTGTATTCGTATTAAATATAGTTTTTGTTTAACGTGTAAGTATATAAATTACAAAATCGCGTTGCTGTCCTATGTACAGTAACATTTTATATTAAGCGAACAGTATAAATATATTTGATTCTAACAAATATTTCTCTCTGTGCGTTTCCGTCGGCCGAAGAAGAGTTTGATGTCTTTAAAAATGAAATAAACAAACTGCGGCCAGAGAATTGGAGAAAATGTTTTCAGGATTGGTTTTCACGGATGCAAAAATGCATCGACTGTGGAGGAGAATATTTTGAAAAATCATAAAGTAATGTTTTTTTGTAAATATGTTGTTTTTTACTTTACCAGGTTGAGTGGAAAGAGAACACCCCTCGTATGTAGGTGCATCATCCTGAAATACTCTTATATTTCACAGTTATAACTTTATCATGTATTATATGTATGTATAAGAAAAAATATGGAGATAAAACAAGTGGAAATTACTTGCCCCATTCTTACCTTTCTTTCCCTTCTCTTTTCCTATTCCCACATCTGAAGACTACTGAAAGAAGAAATCAACAACCCCAGAGCGAGATGAAGAACAGACCAGAAAAGGGCTATTGCGTCAAAAACTTCGCCCTAGCACATTACTGTAGGCCTTACAGAGAGGTGCATTTTTAGCTAGTACGTTTATATATTGGTATTTTATTATAACTGTACAGTATTCAGACGCATGCTTCTTAATGCTGCCTTTTATCTTCTTGTATTTATTATAAATTAAATACGAAATCATTAAATTCGGGCATAGATTTTAATAATATCAAAGCCTTGCTACCATATTGCTAACAAGTGCCTTATCTAACAATTTAAAATTCAATGATAATAAGTAAGCATAAACTCTTATACAGCAAGTGAAACATTATTTAGTTCTTCTTCTTCTTGTTTGACTAGAATGCCTCAAAGCGCGGAAGCAGTAATAAGGCAAACACTAGTATCTCTTCCTACCTCTTGTCATTATTTTTAGTTGGCGGGCTGTTTTATCTCTTTCTTGTGCTAATTCTTCGATCTTCTGTTTCACATTATTACCTGGTTTTTCTACTCACCTTTTTCAGCGTCCATTAAAATCTACTACACTTTTTGTTAACACATCATGTCATAATCTCTGCACGAACCAGTTAGTTTTCTCGGAATTTTCTATTTTCAATATTGGCTGCATGAGTTTCTATATTTATCTCTGTTTGGGTGTTGTGCTATTCTTCTGAGATATTTAATTTCGGTGGCTGTTATTTTACTTTCATTTTGTATGCTTAGTGGACGCATCTCACGTCGCGTCGGTATAATATAGAAGGTATTGCTGCTGTATTGTATATTTTAATTTAACTTTTCCTGTTAATTTTCCACTTCCTCAGTATTGTATTATTTATCTTATAATATGTTTGTTGAGCTTTTCTTGTCTTGTACAACATATTGCTGTGACCTTTATATCTTTAAGAATTATCATAATATAAAGAATTAGCTTAAGTGTTGAAAAGAACGTTAATTCTAAATTTAAAAATGTTTATATTAGTTTTAAGCATTAGAGTATTAGACGATTCATGGGTTGCCTATATATTAAAGAGAAACCTTTTGTATGAAAATAAACATAATTCATTAGTATATTTTAAGTTGAATAAGAATTAAAATTAAATATAAAATAAATACAAAACAAACACAAAATAAAACTATGCAATCTATATTTTTTGTAGAAAAGACAAGCATGAGGTATGGTTTGAATATACAGAAACGCAACCTGATTTTTCACAAGGCGTAAAAAGAGCTCTAAACATCTTAAGTAATGGACCATTATTTTAAAATAAAAAGGTACTCAATATTAATAACAGAGAAAGAGTTATGTCGAGGGATGGAACGGTAAAGAGAGTGACTCATTTAAATGCTAGAAAATTGTATGAGCAGGGTCACATTAGGTATGCACGAGATGAAAATATAACAAAATAAATAAATGTAAATTTAGACGTGCATAATGTGACAATTTATAAGAAAGATTTTCAATAATCATATTTTAAATATAGTAAATACCTTAAACTTATATTTATGAATAGTAAAAGGATATGAGTTGAACATTTATAATACGATATGTTCGATGACAATGTTCTATGTAAACAATAACTGTATGAATACAAGAATACATTCATGAATTTTTGTATGTGTCGCACAGGAACTTTAATAGACTATGGGAATGATCTTGTATGGTTCGAAAACCTGCCAAGAAAAATATAGTATAAATATTGTTTGCAGTTTTTTTTTTGCAAATAAATGTACTATCGGGGGAAAGAGCCTGGATAGAGTCTAGAGACAGCGTAGCAGGCGTGACTGATCTTTATGATGCAAAGTGTGAAAGAAAGATTCCAGTTGTCTGTAATGTGTTCCCAGTTTTACCTAATCAAATTATTCCTAAAAAGAAAATAAGGATTATGTTGGCGAATGGGAAAAGAAAATATGTAACGAATAATGAGAAAGGCAATACGTTTATAAACAAGTACAAGGAGGGACTGTATTAAAAAGAAAGGAAAATATACCTACCGCAGAAGAAACATAGCAAGTTGGTGAAAAACTTTTTAATAACAAACAATTCGAAGTATTAGACGCGAATTTTTAAAAGAGAATAAAAATTTTGGGAATAGCAAAAGTGAGTGTAGGGTTTATACACTACATTTCGACTCACGATTAGTTTATTTGTATTAAGATTTAGAATTTAATTTTCATTTAGTTTTTTTTGAAAAAAAAATTTTCTTTCAATCATTTAATTTTTATATTACTGTTTATTTAAAATGGATGATATGCATAAGGCAGAATTTGAAAAGATAAATGATGAAATAAAGGAAGTTAATAAATAAATGATTCAATTTTGGAGATAATTGTTGGTGCTGTGTGTTTCTAAAAAGTACTAAGTGAAAATGTTTGCTTTTTAGTAAGACGTTGAGCATTATTAATTTGGACAAATATTATCCTGTTTAGTAATAATAATTCTTTAATCTATAATAGCAACGAAGTGATAGTTAATGGTGTTTGATGCTCTGAGAGTACTACGTGTGAATGTTTACTCTCAGTATATTATTAGGCATCATTAATTATTGTATTTAAAAATTGTTTTGATTTAAATTTTCAAACCAAATAATATAAATAGAAAGAGAATATTTTTGGTGGGCAGGTATTAAGACGCTAGCGGTAGTACGTGCGAATGTTTGCAGCTAGTGATTAATATAGGCCAATTTCCGGACATTCACCA
Source organism: Amphimallon solstitiale (assembly GCA_963170755.1). Classification (NCBI taxonomy): domain Eukaryota; kingdom Metazoa; phylum Arthropoda; class Insecta; order Coleoptera; family Scarabaeidae; genus Amphimallon; species Amphimallon solstitiale. Next base: position 62,743,477 of record OY720682.1, on the reverse strand, counting down.
TTACAAAGTTCTAGGTTACCAAGGCATGGTGGGCAGGAATCGTAGTTTCATTTTATATTTAAAATCAGGATAAATACTTTATGACTATCATTATAGATATATGAGCTTTACAGAAACATTATAACCAAAAGATGCATAGAAATCTTTTCTCTTAATTACTTATATTATAAAAAATTAATATAGATACAGTATAGCAAAGCTATTTATGGTTGATGTTTTAATAAAAATATAAATATGATTTTTATATAAAAAACCTAGACTTTTCTTTAAAAATTTGTAACCTTATCCCAAACAATACTGAATAAGAGGTATACCAGAAAACGAAGAAGCTAAAAACACTGCAAGAAATAAGAACTTATAAAGTATATGCTGTTAAGGAATAAGTTTGTAGGTAGAATATAATAATCTTCAATGTATTCACAGCATTAATTTAAAAATTAATGCAATTCTTGTAACGTTACAACCACAGCAATATGTGTGTCAATTTTCTATCATCGCCAATTCGTGCAAAATTAATCCATTATTGAGCCTTGCCCTAGTACAATCCTATTTATCCTTAACCTGATAATTGGTTTATAATAAGTTCGGTTTACAGTTATTACTTCTGTCTGTCCACTATTTATATCGACTTTTATTTGCTGAATTATTTTGTTGCAAGTATTAAACACATTTTGGTGTTTTTCGCAACTACATAATATATTATAGTTTTTACGTTTTACAATTTCCACCGCTACTTGAATTAACATTAGAATTCAATAAACGCAGTTTAAAAAGTTTTTTAGTAATGATTTTGAAAGTTATAGGCTTAAACGAGTCAACTTTAACCATAATATAAATTCGAAATTACCAGTTATTAATGCTATTTCTACCCATTGGCAATGTTATAGTGACATAAAAGCATGATCATAAAGTTAAAAAATGATTATGTAAATTAAATATTTGGCTACGACACTGGCGGTGGAAGAAATGAAGGAAGACTTTTCCAAATTGTCTTTTAATGCTTTGTCCATGTAGATACATACGATGAACAACGTTGAAATAGCTGGACGACTGTATATGAATGGAGAGACGTAGTCTAAAATACACGTTGCCGACGCCAACACAACAGTGTTGCCAGATGCAAATAATGGTTATCCCCAGAATTAAACATCCAAAATCACTAGGTTTTTACTTTCTTATACTCAAGTAGAAACTTACAACAATTACTTAGTGTAACTTATGCAGTAGTTTTAACTCTGGTAAAACTATATTAGTTACATAGCTTGTCTCTGTGTGTGCATAAATGAGGACAATCTACGCATTTTATTTTGTCATAAAGCATGCAGCAAATTAAGCTGTTTTTATAAATATTTGATGAAGTCACGATTATACATGCAACTATAACATTAATACATGATAAAATAGCGTAAATAATTTTAAAAATCATTGCTAAGACCCCTTTAATTTCTTCTTACGAGATTGTAATGTCAAATTTGACAATTATGTTAAATTCAAACAAATATTTTTTATTATCGCATATTTAAAGATTAAGCCAATCATCCCACCATAAAAAGTATATTTCCAATTGCAATTTTAAGTTTGTAAATCTTACTAAATAATAGAATTTTGCAGAATATTTAATGTATGTACTTGATAATTAACTGTTAAATAGACAAATTTTAATTTGGAAAATAAGGGCTCCAGCGAACTGAAGTTATCAGAATTATTCATGTGTTCTTGGTTTACGCAAGTTTTACGTTATTATACTAAATTTATATTTTCCCGAACAACGTGCTTACAAAATCAATACGATTTCATGAAAAATTTAATTGACCTTTGCTGTAATCGATACCGATTTAAATATTAAATAACTGAAATTCTGAAAATAAATCCAACCTACGCAAGAGCTAAAAATCGCTCAATTATAATTATATATATATATAAAACAATGTGGAGGTCGTTATGAGTATTACATTTTAAATATTTAGATGTGTAGGTACGTAGGGTATCCCTATGTACGTATTATGTCGTCACATAACCAGATTTTCGTCACTGTAGCTACATCTACATCTATAAATTACCAATTTATTCACACATAGGTAATTACTAAATTGTTATATCTATTTTTGCCCAAAATGTTTTAAATTATTTCATTCAATACGAATACTAATCACTAATAAAAGGAAGAGAGTTTGTTCCATTATTGTTGTACATACATTGAGTTAACGAGTAAAACTTGTAATATACACATGACTCTAAAATATTTTTTTTTAATTGTAAAGTTAACTCGTAAACATGTAAACACAATCCTGGGGATATAGTATACTTGAAAGTAGATGTGATATTCAATATACTATATTATTATAATGTAATGTGTATTGGATATGTAATGGTAGTAGAATAAAAGTTAGCCTTGAAGGATAAACCATAGTAGTAGTATAATAAATACATAATATTTCGTAGTATAAATGAATTGGATTGGATTGTTAAGTTAATTATAAAATATATATTAGGTAGAGAAAATATAACTTAAAATAGTTTCGTATTAGTACATTGTATTTGCTGAATTATTGTTCTTTTTCTAATACACAGACTTGCACACTAGGTTTTGTTTGTCCCTAGTACAATTGTTTTCATTGAAATCATCATGGTACAATGATGAATGGAGGGAACTTATTCCGTGGGCGTGTACGTTTATTCGTAGGAGGGGCCATGCAAATCAGCCGACATTAAACTTCAGAGAACTTCTTTGTCAACAATAGAACTTCTATGCTATATTACCAGTAGTAGTTCTAATTTAGAATCCTGTGTAAATTTTGAATAATTTTTAAATAATGAAGACATTTCCCACCTTCTATTTAAATACTTACTTGCTAAATATTCCTAAATTGTGTTGAAAATTTCGAACCGCTTGATTTTTGTAAATTGTATCAAGAATATTAAATCAGTTTAGATCTAATATATTGTTAGCTTAAAAACGTGTTATAACAAAGCACGAGAAAAATATGTGAGAAATTTAGAAACTTCTTTATCTGTTATGCAAAGCGTAATTGAAAATCTCAAATTTTCTGTTCGAAAAATAGTGAGTAACTAAGATATTGGAAAATCATCGGCAAGAAGAGTTTTGGTTTATGAATTTCTGCAAATAGATCTACATAACGAGCTGGACAAATTGGCACTAGATATTAGAAGAAGCCTTTGGTTTATGCAAGATGTATACATAGTGTATTAATAGTCGTAAACTTGGAAATGCAAAATTTGGAAAAAGATGGATAGAACGAAATGTATCTTTTCCATGGCCTGCATGCTCGCCCCACCTAAACCCCAATATCACTATATCTGGGGATGGTTAAATGATAAAATATATTTTAAAAGACATTTTCAGAATGTAGGGAATTAAAAAACAAACAACATACGAGCAAGAATTTCAACAGAATAGCTTTTTCATTATTTGGATTTCTGAATTTGTTGCTTTTATTAATTTCATATTTCTTGTATATTAAAAAAAAACACTTCTTCAAATTGAATTGAACTATTAGTCTATTAAAAATATGTAATAAAGAAATTTAATATTGAAACGGAAATTATGTGTTTATTTGCCATGAATGCGTATATTACGATCAATTAATAAATGTTGTATTTAAGCTAATGAAATAAATGTCCTCAAATATAATTTAACAAAGTAACTTTTTTAGTTTCTCTACTACAGTTATGACAACATGTAAACGTCATCTATGACGTGCAACTGAACTTAACGCGTCTCCAGTAAAGTACCTATGTAATCTATGCAGCTATGTTTTTATGTTTTGTTCTACTTTAAGCAATTCAAGAGAAATTTGATAATGTTTAGGTGCAATTAATTTATTTTTCTCAGTGTCTGTAAGTTGTGTTACATGTTTTCGTAATTATACCGGTTGTGTCAAATATCATTAGCCATAGGGAATCTCATGCATACGTATGTACGATGTATACGTATGTATATGTATGCCAACCCAGTACCTACTATCCGTCCCAATGCCGGCGACGTATACATCGTATACACCGTGTCCAAAGTTATCGGTGCACTATTGCTATCTCCGTTATTTCTTGAGCTACGATTTCGGTTAAATTAGCAAATTACTAGTGTTTTTAACGCTGATTATTATGCAGTTCATGAAAAAACAATTGAATTACGTATTTCTGAGTTATTTAAAAATTTATAATTTTTTTAAATGGAACACCCTGTATATTTGTACATATTTAGAAAGATAATTTTATTTGTGATATAAAAGCTCCAATACACTATTGTCCTTAAACCAATAATAAAGCAGTTGTGTTGGATTTTAGTTGATGTCAATGAAATATTATTAATAGTAGGCTTATTTCACTTTAACCCCAAAAAAATAGTATGCCAACTAAAGTTGTCAGTCACGTACTGTGTTTGATTCTCTCTCGCACGAAAAGTTATTTAAAGCAGTTGGTTTATTCTTCCATATTTATTAAAAACAATGCCGTTTACGCATTTAGAAAAATGTGATATGCTAGAGGCATATCTTATTTGTAGAAAAAATGCAAGAAGTGCGCTTCGTTACTATCAAAACACATATGTGAATCGTCAATTACCAAATCAGTTTTATTTTCTAAGACTGTATAGAAAATTTCGAAGTAACGAAGAAACATTTAAGATACGAAGAAGGAAAAAGGATTTTGTAATAGACGAAGAAACGGAAGTAAATGTATTAGCTTATTTTGAAACTAATCCAGAAAAAACCATTCGAAGTTGTACCAGAGAATTAGATTTGAAAAAGAGTACAGTGCATGGTATTTTAAAAAAGCATAAGTTGCGTCCATACAAACACCACAAAGTTCAGACATTACTTCCCGGCGATGCAGACAGAAGAATAGTTTTCTGTAATTGGCTAAGAAATTTTTATAATGAACGTCCAGATAATTTAAATTATATTCTATGGTCTGACGAATCAAATTTTTCTAATTCAGGTATGTGCAATAAAAAAAATCAACATTATTGGAGTAGAGAAAATCCTCTGAGAGTTGATCCACGCAATCCCCAGCACCGATTTAGTTTAAATGTGTGGTGCGGATTAATGGGCAACAGTATTGTTGGTCCAGTTTTCTATCAAGGTACCTTAACTGGAGACCGCTATGTGCGGTTATTAACAGAAATTCTGGATGGTCTCTTAGATAATATGCCAGTGCTTGATAGGCTCCGTATTTATTTTCAACAGGATGGAGCACCTCCTCATAATTACGTCAACACTACCAATTTGTTAAGCGAAACGTTTAACCAAAGATGGATAGGAACCAACGCCCCCATTCGTTGGCCTGCACGCTCTCCTGACTTGACACCTCTGGATTACTATCTTTGGGGTTTTGTAAAGAATGAGGTGTACAAGCAGCGATATCGAAATGTGATGGAACTTGAAAATAGTATTAGGCAAACGCTAAATAATATTTCTGGTAGAACTATTAGAAAAGCTACAGATAACGTTATTGTGAGAGCCGAAAAATGCATTGAAGAACAAGGCAATGTCTTTGAACATTTACTAAGTTAGGCAAAATGTTGAATAGGTTATTAAAAATTAAATTTATTTCATTATTATGTTTGTTTGTACCGTGAACATTATATTTCATTATTATTTTCCATGACCTACTTATAATTAAATGTTAACAAATTTCTTAAGCTTTAAACGCTTGCCATTTGTTTATTTTTTAGTTAAAGATAGTTATGTATTTGATATTATTTGTTCAAAATATTATGCTTTTTCAAAATACGTACAAATATACAGGGTGTTCCATTTAAAAAAATTATAAATTTTCAAATATCTCAGAAATACGTAATTCAATTGTTTTTTCATGAACTGCATAATAATCAGCGTTAAAAACACTAGTAATTTGCTAATTTAACCGAAATCGTAGCTCAAGAAATAACGGAGATAGCAATAGTGCACCGATAACTTTGGACACCCTGTATACGTATACATTGATTTCCTATGGCTATTGATATTTGATACAACCGGTAAAGTGTTTTTCATGACAAAACTGCTTAATTCTTTTTAACACTCAAGAACGCCAATAAAGCAGCCACCTCATCCCAATAATGCCAATTAAATACATTATTTTCATGAAGTTGAAGTTGAAATCTTGTTGGTAAGACATTAAACAAAATAAAAAGAAAAGTTTGATATTGTATTTTGTATAGCTAATATTAATTAATTAACGAATTTTTCAATCAGAAAAATCTCTTAAGGTGCAATGGGGCTTTTCCCTATATGATTTCTGGTATAATTCTACGCATTTGAATTCCAAGAATTTGATATTAAATGTAAATTATTTTAGGTGAAAATCACACGGAATTTGTTATTGAAGTGACAATCGAAATGACAATTAGAGAATTACTGTAATGTAAATAACAGTTAATAGTTATTTATGTACCAAGTCAGTAAAGTGATCCTTTATCGAACGAGTTTGATTTATGAACCAAGCGAGCAAAGCGAGCGAGGCGAATAACAGATGAGTTCGATAAAGGCGCTTTACTGACGTGGTGCATACAAAATTTTATCGCCAACAGCAAAAATTTGTAACTTAAAAAATAAACATTAATGACTTATGACATTTTATGACAGTGACAAACAATTTATGTTTAATGTCATGTAATCATGTCTGTGTTGACAGATATTAGCGACAGGAAAAGTACTTTATTTTACAGTACGATAAAGTGTTTGTTTACCTCCGTAAAACACTATGGTAACGCATCGATTTATTAATAGTTGGCGATAATAGTATATTAAAATACAAGTTTTATAAGACACGATTTTTGCGCATGCGTTCAAGTTTAAAAAACGAGCCGCTAGGCGAGTTCTCTAAAGAACACGTACGCAAAATGTCTTATGAAACGTGTGTTTTATACAATTTTTTCGATTTCGGTTATTAAAAGTTCAAAAAAGCTTAAAATAAGAGACATGTTTTGTTCGAATATTTTAGAAATTTTGTTTTTTTGAAGTTCGTTACTCTGATTTTTAAGTAGAACATTTTAAATATTTGAATATCGACGGTGTTATATGTAATTACGTTTAAAATTCAGACTGATTTATGCAATAAATTATTTCAAATTATCAACAAAAAAGACGAAATAAATAATTGCAAGCTCATGGTGTGTTCCGAAAGTCTTCCTGCAATATCCATTAATGCACCGAATCTTCTAGTGTTATAGTAAACTTTTATAATAGTTGTACTATTCAACATGGGAAGTAAATTACAATAGTAGCATCAGGAAACTTATCATCCAACTCCGCTTAACAATTTATATTGTTAATTAGTAAATAAAATGGTAGATGTGTTTTTTATTCTTTGTACAACTTCTATTGCACATGTTTGTTACATTAAATGCTTATATTTGACATTTAAATATGATTTGGTTGCATTTTTTTTTAATTACCAAGTATTTGTGTATGTCTCAAAATTACAAACAATATTATTTAACGGATATTGTTGATATATTTAAAAATAAGTGGTGTTTTTACTCTAATGGCAAAATTAATTATTTTCAAATTTCTCTCAAGTAACTTTGAATAAAAGATATTCGATTTCTAGTGACGCACAAACCTTTTTCTCGTATGAACTTTTCTGTGAAATCCATAATGAAAACATTTACCATCTGCCTCATACTTACGTGAACACGTTATATATGTTGTACCACGAAAAACCGTACACATTGGTCGACATGTTCCATTTAAAAAATATATATTAGATTCCATAAAACAATCAGAAAGGCTTTTGTCCAATCAAAATTATCGTCACGGCAAAATTTAAGGAGGGAGAATTGACATCGAGCGAAGAAGACACGATTTAATTTGAGACGTGCAATTCTGCGAAGGCCACGGCGAACGTGGCGTTTAGAAAAGCGGAATAATTTCAATTCGTGTTCGGTGTCCTGTGAAGCAAAGCTTTCCTTACGGAACGTCGAATTACCCGCGGCCCGATCAAAGAAAGAGAGACCGCCTTTCGTATCACACTTTCTCCGCGTTCGTTTGACGAACATCGTACGGCGTATCGGGTATTTAAGTTCTTTGTACCTATAAATTGTTATTTCAAAGACAGCTATGCGAGTTACTAAAATAAACAAATCCATACCGATATACTAGCGTATTGGAAACTATTTCCTTCCGTGATATATATTATGGAAAAGACTCATTTCATTTTAAAAATTGAAGAGTATAACTTCTAAAGGGTCTAAGTGCCAAAATCTTAAAAATTGAGATTTTGATTGAAAACGGTAGTATGTCCATACCCTATTACAAATCGAAAGGGTCTATGTGCCTGAGAGCAATATAATAGTTATGCCATTCATTTATCGAAGGCGCTGGGTCTAAGTGACGCAATCTGTAAATGTTGTAAAGGGTCTATGTGCCATTTATGGAAACACTGTTTTAAACAGCTGTTTTACGCGAAACATCATGGAAAACAACGGTGTGTTGGAAGAAAGAGAGTGTTATAAATGAAAGAAAGAGATTATGACTGTGTGGCAAGCAGTATAGTACTTACTTATAAAGGTGCAATTGTAAATGGGAGAAAGCAACCAACAGAAAATAATGTAAGCTAATCTAAAATTAACTTTTGTGGCTGTTGGAATAATCATTCTTTGAATTATTTTCTAGGTGTGCAAATGTAATAAGAAATGCAAGTTACTTTCCATTGAACAAAAAAGGTTTCTGTTTGATGACTATTATAAAATAAATGATCACAAGAAACAAAGTACTTACCCTCTTGGGCTCATTCAAGTTGTCCCTGTAAATAGAAGGCGCCATGGCCATTATGAGGATCCTGCAGAAAGTCGGAGGCTATGTACTACTTACTATTGTGTTCCTGATGGTAAAGGATGTCATGTAAATGTGTGCAGAAAAACATTTTCAGACATATTTGCCCTTTCCCACAAAAGGGTACAAGTTTTAGTGGAGAAGAAAAAGCAAGGTGAAACAGTGTACAAAGATAATAGGAGTAAGGCGAACAAACCAAGGAAGTACTTTCCTGAGCTAAGAGAGCAAATAGAAGTCCATATAAATTCATTTCCAATAGAAGAAAATCATTATAGCCGGAATAGGTCAATAAAACAATTTCTTAGTGCAGATCTTAATGTAAACCGTTTATATATTGGTTTCAAGAAAAAATACCCAGACACCGTTGCAACATATCGGTACTTTTCAGACGTTTTCAATCAAGATTTTCCTAACTTGGGATTTGGTAGGCCAAGGTCAGACACGTGCTCTGTGTGTGACCTCTGAAAATAAATCTATCTACTGATGATGCAACTAGTAAACGGTCTTTTGCGATCAAGTTAGAATTACATCATAGGAAACCAGAAGCAGCAAGGGATGCAATGCTGAAAGATGAAAAAGAAGCTCAAATGCCAACGAGTAAGAACACAGTTTTGTCCATAGATCTGGAACAAGTCTTTTTTTTACCAACGTTGACTCATACGCAGATGTTTTACAGTCGGCAGTTGTCGTGTTACAATCTGTGTGTACATCTGTCAGACACTGGTGATGCATTTATGTGCTTATGGAATGAGTCCATTACAGGCAGAGGGGGCAACGAAATTGCTTCTGCGTTGTTAAAAGTACTAAAAAGTGAAAATGTAGCTCTAAAACAAAAACTTGTTGTTTGGTCCGACAACTGCATCGGACAAAACAAAAATCGCATGATCTTATTTATGTTTATTTATCTTGTGGCGAATGGTTTTTTGAGGAAATCGAGCATAAGTTCCTGGCAAGTGGACACTCTTATTTGCCGTGCGACCGCGATTTCGCCCAGATCGAAAAGAGGAAAAAAGTTACAAAAAATGTCGTGCCTGCTGATTTGGAAAAGATGATAAGACAAGCTCGTCACGAAAAACCTTTCAATGTGGTTTCTATGGAAGAGCATGACTTCAAAAATCTGGATAAAGCAAGTGACTATATGTTAAATACCACAAAACTAAATATATCATCGTTGTGCTGGATGCGAATCACAAAAGACAATCCTGGAAAAGTGTATAAAAAAGCATCGTTTAGTGAAGTGCAAGACTGGACTGTTTGCAACGTTATAAAAAAAGGAAGAAAAGTAGAAGACAACTCGTGTGCAAAAACAAAATATCAAAAGAAAAGTTGAAGAATTTGCAAGATATGCTTGACTATATACCTCTGAAACATCTAGCCTTTTATGAAACTCTGATTGAGAGAACACAACAGGGTTTCAACGGGGAAGCAGCTCCTATAAGTCAGAATTAAAAAAAAATAGAGTTGGTACTTGGACCCTTTCAAAGTAACTTGCAGTTGGCAGTTGACTTCCTTTATAGAAAAATCATGGGGATCTTTTCTTTTTAACTAAGAAAAAGTGTTTATTTTAATTTTGATTTTGTTGTTACAAACTTCTGGTTTGGCATTATGTATAAAAAAATTAAAAATTAATCCTAAAGTGCATACTTATGTTTTTATTCATTTAATTTGAATTTCCTCAACTTTATCATTTTGGCACTTAGACCCTTTAGAAGTTATAGTCTTCAATTATACTAATACAGATCTACGTATGTTGTATGTGTACAACTGAGTTGTATCATCAACTATAGAAGTTTTACTGCACCTAGAGTGCCAGTGAATAACTTCACCAATAGAGCGCCGTTTACGCTGACGACAATGCCAAATTAATAATGCCGTTTTTTTGCCGTTTGAAAGGAACAAATTCGTTTAAAATTCAAGTAATTATTTTGCAGAAAAACGGTCGGACAGGTCGATTAGTATTTCTAGTTGGGAATTTTTTGATATAAGAAAATTATATACAGGGTGTCTAAAGAAGAACATATGCAGCAATAGTTTTTTTTAACGGAACACCCTATATATTATGCCATTTTTGAATTGTATGGTAAATTCTCAACACTTTTTGTTAATATAGCATATCCCCAAAATCAGCGGTTTTCGGAATAATGACGTCTGAACTGTGATAAATTAAAATACACACAAGTAATGAAATAAAATGTTTAAATTGAAGAAAGACACCTTGAACATTTTTTTAAAAGCCAACAAAAACAACCTGGTATTGCAAATTTTATCTTCAACAAAAAACTCTTCTTCAAATTAATCGATTTTGATTCCTTGACCACTAGACCATTTGCGTGTTTTCTTTTGTGGCAATAAAAATCAAACTATCATCGGGTTTTAGTTTGTCAGTGTCATTTTGTTAGTTTTACGTTTCATTTTAAAAATGCATTTATCTGAGAAGGAACGTATTGAAGTACTTATTATGATTGGTTTTGACGATAGAGTGCATACTCAACAAGAGGTGTGTAATTTATTTAATGCAATTCATCCTAATCGACGTCCAATTACTACATCTACTGTCAGCAAAATTGAATTGAAATTTGCTGAGCACGGTCACGTTAGAGATTTATTTAAAGGAAGACCAGTAAAATAACAGAAAATTCTCAATTAGCCGTTTTAGTAGAAACGGTAAATAATCCCCATGTAATCGTTAGGATAATCTCCGGAAATTGTAATATGTATGTCAACGGGTTCTGAATCACAAATACTGCAAAAAAATAAAAATCATCCTTATAAGGTTCATTTAATACGTGAATTAGTTGACGAAGATTTCGATCGAAGAACGCAGTTTTGTGAGCAGATAATTGAAATTAATAATCAAAACTTAGATTTCATAAAAAAGATTATTTTTTCTGATGAGGCTACTTTTTACTTTAAATGGACACGTGAACAGACAAAACTGCAGGTACTGGGCAACTGAAAATCTTCGTTGGACACAATACCATCACACACAGCATCGTCAAAAATAAATGTCTGGACAGGTATTGTTGAAAATCAAATTCTTGGACTTTTTTTTTGAAAAAACTTTAAATCGGGAATGTTACTTACACCTTCTTCAGTTTGAACTCATACCCGCTTTAGCTGTTGTGTTTCCTCATCCACAAGATCCAGATATTCCTCACAATGACATATGGTTTCAACACGATGGCGCATTATAGTACGACAATTGACTTAACTTTCCCTAATAAATGAATTCGACGCAGAGGTCCTATTGAGTGGCCACCAAGGTCACCGGATTTAACCCATTAGATTTTTTCTTATGGGGTTATTTGAAATCTAAAGTTTATGTGAATAGACCAAATAATCTTCATGACCTGAAAAATAGAATACACCAGGAAATAAATTCCAGCAGAGGTAATTGAAAACGTTCAACAGGAAACAATCCGTCGACTACAAAAATGCATTGAAGTAAACGCACAACATATTGAACATTTATAAAACAAATGTTATAATTTTTTTGTATGTTTTATTATTTTGGGTTCATGTATTTTTTTTTTAATTTATCACATTTCAAACGTCACTATTTCGAAAACCGCAGTTTTCGGGGATATGATATGTTACACAAAGAGTTTTGAGAATTTACCATACAATTCAAAAATGGCATAATATACAGGACGTTCCATTAAAAAAAATGATTGCTGCATATGTTCTTCTTTAGACAGCCTGTATACAATTTTCTTATGTCAAAAAATTCACAACTAAAAATACTAATCGACCTGTCCCAGCGTTTTTCTGCAAAATAATTACCTGAATTTTAAACGAATTTGTTCATTTCATCATGAACGCACTGTATAATGGCGGATAGCTGAGTTGGCCGCCATTATAGAGCGCGTGAGTTAACTGCGTGGTTCCTTGATTTGTGAGTATTATTAAGTGTTGCATTTTCTTTGTATAATCATTGAATAGGTTTGCTTAGGTTTCCATTAATGTCATTTCTTACAAAATATTAATTTACTTTAATTACATTTATACTTCTTTGAAATTGTTTTGAAAGAGATTACGTTGTTCTACGGAATAAGTTTCTACTTATTTTAATAATAAAAATATTTTCTTTTGAAGGAAATGGTGATTGACGTCTGCAGTTCCTGTCGGTGCATTTTACAAGGGCCGGCTTTTGGTTCTGCTGATAGCAACTATTACGTTGGTACGAAGAAGTTGTTGGGGCTAAATATTCAAAAACAAAAAAAAATATTCTTGTTATTATTATTTTTTATTTCTTTTTATTTCTTTTTATTTCTTATTATAAATGACAAATATTTATTGTAAACATATTTCCCGTTTCCTAATACAAAGTATTAAATTAAATTGGATTATATATGAGATATTTAACTTATATTTATCTATATTCTCGTTATTTCAATTCCTCGTCCCTAGGTTTCTGACACTCCTGGGCCCCAATGCGTCCCAGTCGAGAGTGTCAGAGTATACTAACCAAAGAAAAAAATATTGACAATACAATAACTATAACGTAATATATTTTGTAATTGAAATGCTCTAAGACTTCAGTCTTTTTCAACATATTTATTATATTGATTTAGATTGTCGAAAAACCATAAATGTTTGATAACGTATCCATAATAATATTTATATCATATGCCACGTGCATCGCATCGTATACGTACATGTTTCTGTGCTCCGCAGTTATTATAAAGTTTATACTGTTAATAATTATCGGTTGTGTTTATAATTGATACCATACTAAAGTTTAAAATCTGATTTTTCATTTTGTACATATTTTATATTTCTAAATCTCTTTGTTTATTGTGTAATTGCATCGGTAAGTTATCTGTTTTATTCTCCCGTGTTTCCTTTTCTTTTTTTCACTACAGCTTTTTCGTGCTGGTTCTTTATATCTGCACTTCTTTCTTGTTTATAGTTTCCTTGATATATACATACATCAATATTTAATCTTTTTTTTTTTCCTGTGTACACCGTTCGAGAACCTGTCCGCTGCCTATCTTTTCCTTTATCTTGTTTTACATAAGTCTTCAGTGACGGGCACCTCTGGAGTGAAGTTTGTCTCCCTGTCTTATCCTTGTAATTACTTTTAATTTTTTATTTTTGTTTGATAAATATGCCTACCTGTGCGTGTTGCGGTGGCTCTGATGATGCACATAAAATTATCAACTGCTGCGTCTGTGACAGACAGTACAGGATTGATTGTGTTAATGTCTCGACTGCCGAGGCTCGCAAATTACACCTAAAGACGGGCTTTACTTGGACTTGTGGAGGCTGTATCGGAATGGGTAGCGATCTCAACAGTTTGAGGGCTGTTCTTGTTTCTCTACAGGAAGAAATCAAAATTCTTAAAAAATCCATATTGGAAACTACATCTAACTCATCGTCTTCCCTTCTTGATTATGAGAAGATTATACAGGAGATTTCGGACAGGGACAAACGCAAGGCAAATATAGTCATATTCGGCTCACGTGAGTCGGGTTGCAGTAGTAATGCCGAACAGCTGGTTGTTGATAGGAAATTGATTCGTGAAGTTTCCTCGGAAGCTCAGATTATCGACGAGGATATGAGGATTTCAAGATTGGGCAAGTTTGATGCTACGGGTCCTGGTCGGTGTCGTCCGATCAGGGTTTCTTTTGCTTCTGAAGCTCGTGTACACTCTATTCTTCGTAACATGGCTAAAATTAAATCCAAGTTTCCCAATATATCAATTTTTAGGGATCGCACTCCAATGCAGCTTCAATTGCATAAGGATGCCGAAGCTGAAATGAGCAAACGTTTAAATAATGGTGAATCTAATTTGAAGATCAAGTATATTAAAGGCATACCCACCGTTGCTTCTTTAAACTGAATAATCCCAACGGGTCTTCCACGCCTCTGAACATTTATTACCAGAATACCCGTGGCTTACGCACTAAGACACATTCTTTTTTTACCGGTGTTTGTGAGAATTTCTTTGATGTAATCGTTATAACTGAAACTTGGCTTGATGATTCATTTTCTAGCTCTGAGCTGTTTCCTCCGTCATATTATGTTTTTAGATCTGATCGTAAATTCTCATTAATAAACAGATCAATTGGTGGTGGAGTTCTGCTTGCGCTGAGTGACACGATTTCTTGTCAACTTGTTGATACTGCTGCTGTCTTGTCTCTTACCCCGTCGATTGATTTTATTCTGTGTAAATGTCGTATTCTGGCTGACCATTTTTACATAGCTGCCGTATATATTCCGCCCAGCACTAATCTACATGATTTCGAAACTTTCTTTGAATATCTCGAAATCCTTTTAGATGGCAAGCCTATCTTATTTATCGGCGACTTTAATCTAACACAATATGCAATTAACCCTACTTCTTGCTCGAAATGTTCTACTTTTTTGAACTTTTGTGCCTCGCTACGCTTACAACAATACAATTCTGTTGTTAATTGTGACGTTAGGCTTCTTGATTTGGTTATTTCAAATATTCCGTGCTGTGTTAGTGTGTCCCCAGATGAGTCTCCTTTTGTTCCCTCTGACCCATATCACCCGCCCTTATCAATAACGTTAAATTTTTCCTATTCTGCTCGTAGACCACACCTATTTCCATCGAATACTAACTTCAGATATAATTTTCGTAGGGTGGACAATGCTCGTTTGTTGTCTGATCTGGCTGAAGTGGATTGGACATTTTTAACTCATATAAACGATGTCGACCTTGCTCTTCAACAATTTTATAATACCATTTACAACGTATTGGATGCTTCTGTGCATAAGTATTGTTCTGGTAATGTTCAGTCATCTTATCCAGAATGGTATACTTCCAACATAATTAAAAATCTAAAACTGAAAGATTATTATAGACGTCATTGGAAAAGATCCAACAATATATCGTACTATAATGAATTCAGTCGACTAAGAGCTCTTTGTAAAAATGATATTGCTGCTGCTTACTCAAAATACTTGGATGAAATGCAGTCCTCAATTCTAACTAATCCTAAAAAGGTTTTTAAGTTTTTACAAACCAAGAAGTGCAGTTCCAGGATTCCCAATGGCCTGTCTTTTCTCAATGTTTTTCATGAATCTCCGCAGGACATCGTGGATGCTTTTGCTGAAAAATTTCGTACTTCCTACCATAACAGTACACCTTTTCATGACAACGCACCCAGTTCTTCAGTAAATCATTTACCTGTTGTTCTTCCATTAGTTTCTGAATCGGAGCTAATTGACATTATGTCCAAGTTTCCGCAGAATTTTAATTCTGGGGATGACTTAATTCCTAATTTTCTTATTCATGATGCCAGACATATTTTGGCGATACCTTTGGCTATTATTATTAATCTATCAGTTCGTTTATCTGTTTTTCCTTCCTCTTGGAAGCGTGCACGAATATGTCCAGTGCACAAAAAAGGTGATAAAACGCTTGTTGACAATTATAGACCGATATCTATTTTATCTAACCTTGCTAAGATTTATGAATCCTTTCTTTACTCATGTATATATCATGGCACTAAATCATACATCTCATCTGACCAACATGGCTTTGTACGTGGTCGATCGACAGTTACAAACCTTATCACCATTTGTCAATATATAAGTTGTGAACTTGATGTGCAGGGTCAGGTGGATGTTCTTTATACCGATCTTAGCAAGGCATTTGACACCTTAGATCATGGTATTTTACTCACCAAATTGTCTGTGTATGGTTTGAGTTCCTCATTACTTAGACTTTTGGAGTCGTATTTACTCAACCGAAGTACATATGTTTATTACAATGGTTTCAAGTCCTTCGAGTTTGTTCCACAGTCTGGCGTCCCTCAGGGCTCCAATCTGGGACCCTTATTATTCATTCTTTTTATTAATGATTTGCTCACCTCATTATCATGTCCTACACTTGCTTATGCAGATGACATTAAAATTTATCAATCCGTCAGGACCTGGAACGACGTATTGCTTTTGCAAGAGAATTTGAATATGATCAGCGAATGGTGCATGCATAATGGTCTGGTTCTGAATGTTGACAAGTGTTGCCACATGACTTTTACTAGGAAGCATAGAATTATTCCATCCACTTATGTGATTGACGATCACAATCTTTCTAAGGTCAACGAATTTAAAGACCTTGGTGTAATTTTTGACAGCCGTCTAACATTTATCCCACATATTTCAAATTTATGTCTTGCTACCTCTAAAACCTTAGGTTTTGTTATACGTACCTGCAAGCATTTCAACAATATCGGTTTACTGAAAACTCTATTCTATAGCTTTGTTGCTAGCAAACTTGAGTATGCTTCCCCAGTCTGGGCACCACACTACACTTACCTCCAGTTAATGGTTGAGAAGATTCAGAGAAGATTCCTGAAGTTTTTGTCATACAAAATTGATGGCACTTATCCTATGCGCAATATGGATTACGCTACGCTTTTGGCACGACATGGAATGCAGTCCTTGACGTCGCGTCGTGAAAGACATGGTGCGCGTTTTATTTGGAAGCTAGTGCATGGACTCATTGATAGTTCTTACATTCTTTCCTCCATAAATTTCCTTGTTCCGCGTATTTCTTCCCGATCTTCCCCTACTTTCTCCCTTCCTATTCCTAGAACCAACTTACTATCTTTTTCTCCTGTAACAACTATGTGTCGCACAGCTGAGCTTATTTATGGTGATACTTTTTTTTAATATAATTTACTTGTATTAACGTCTTCTTTTGTATAATTTCTATTTCTAAATGTATGTATACAATTTTTGTTTTTTTTTGTTTGTCCTGTTATTGGATTGATTATCCGTTGGGCAATAAATAAATTATTATTATTATTATTATTAATATTTAAAATAACCAATACTTACGCTATTCTCATTAAATTTAACAGATGAGTATAAATAAGCTTGTGAAAAGCTTCGACTGTTTACAGAAACCTTTCGGCATTATATTCAAAGCACGCAAATAAATAATAAACACGATATACAGTTCTAAGAAGAACCGTTTTTACACAATTCGGTGCTTCAAAGCAAAAATAGACACGCAAATTTGACAGGCAAAATATACACAACACACGCTTTTTTGACAGATATGATTTATCAGACAACACCGAATTGAACTATTGGTCTATTAAAAATATGCACGAGAGGAATTTAGTATTGAAACGGAAATTATGTGTTTATTTGCCATCAATGCGTATATTACGATCAATTTATATATTTTCTATCTAAACTAATGAAATAAAAGCCCTCAAATATAATTTAACATAGTAACGTTTTTTAGTTTCACTAATACAGTTATGACAACATGTAAACGTCATCAATGGCGTACGCTAGCAGAAATAAGCAACCGTCCAGTTGGCGGAGATATAATGTGGTATGGGCGTGTTTATTATGCATTAGTATAAGTAGTTGCATCGTTTTTGCAGTGCAGTTGTATATTCTGCAGCTTTTCGAACGTAATTTTAGGCCCCTTTAATAGCTGGTTTTATACTTGTTCCACATATTCGTCATAGTTTATTTTATTATTATTATTATTGCTATTATTATTATTATATTAATACTGCACATATTTTCTTTACTCTCATAACTTTGGATTTGTTCATTTCACGCACAAAACGCGGGAAAACTTTTGTAAAGAGCAGACGTAGATTACGAGAAAGTGTCATTTTTAACAGCAGAAGAATACGGATATATTCAGATTTATTACCGGGTTAATCCAATCCAGCTCCGAGCGATATATATCTCCTTGCTCATAAAATGTACTTTTATCGATGAAGTTTTGAAAACTTAACTTGCAAAAAGCTCGAGAAAAAGTGAACGTAATAGAAGTAAATATTGTATGGAAGGTGCCCCATGTGTTTGTGTGAGTCTGTAGCGCATGCCCGGAGAAGTAAAATGAAAATAATAAAACTAGATCGTACAACTAAATATGTTTTTGGTGGAGCTGTGTGTTTTCAATCATTGTAACTTCCACTGTATCAATCGATTTTATCTCACGCTAGAGAATTACCTTTGATCTGCAATGTTGGATTTGATTAAGAAAATTTTTGCAATAAAATAGAGCGGACGACAGACTCGAGAGTAAAAACGATGTAGCTTCCGTTTGATAAATATATATTAGATTAAGAGATATTGCTCCTCTGAAGATGGTTTATGATTTAAATTGTTATTAAAATTACTTTTTTGCCTATGATAGAATGTCAGCAGGCGTTTGCTGTGAATTTGTTACGTTTTCAGGAAAGTCCAGATGACATAAAAATTTTTGGCAGCATATAACCATACAAGAGTATTTATATTGGGTAGTATGCAATTTTCAACAGTCTCTTTCTTCTGGTGGTAGAACGTGTTTGGAAATCTGTTGTAGAGTTCAAAAACTAAACAACAATATTCAAAAGCGCACTTTTCTTAATTGACCTCAAAACAAAAACCAAAACATAATTTCAAACATTCTAGGGTCTGTCACTAAGAAAGCTAATAACGGATCTATTTCATTCAAAACTAACAAATTCTCACTACGAACAACAACACAAAACGGAAACGAACAAAAAATTGACAAATGGGGAGGACTTTTGAGGCCAGAATAAAGTGATACGAAAGAAGTTGTAATAACAAAAAAAAAAAAACTCGACCTTTTCTAACCACTGTCTAGACTGGAATCATAAATTTAACGTGTTTTAAATTTTACATATAAACGAGAAAATTAAAAACTTAACTTTCTGGAATGTTTAGAAATAAATAAATTTATTTAAATGGGTATAATATTAAACGATTAGTTGGATCTAAATAGCTCCACTTACTAAATTTAAAATTGCAGTTAATACCGCTTCCCAATAATAATAATTGTGTTATCTATATCTGTATGTAAAAGTACCAGTACAATAGAAATTGAATTTGTATCTTTTCATCACCTGATGAAGCCACATTTTGGTGAAACGTATGTAATGTCTACATTAAACATTTTTTGAAACTAAACTTTGTTTTTATACATTACTTATTAAATAAAAATTTAGGTTCATTTAAATCAAAACTTACGCACACAGTCTTTGGAAACAATATTTAATAAAGAATTTTATTTCATTAGTTTGTATGACACTGGTATATACTGAGCTTTAAAGCACCTCTCAACTTTTGTCTAAGATCTTTTAGCTTTTCTCAAAAGCGATACAAATTGAAATATACCCAAGATAATAATTATCAATTTTCAATGGAATATTGTGAAAGCTTTGTATTACATCTTATAGTGGTATTTATACATACAGTGAAAGAATATTTTATATAATAATTAATGAGAGTGATGGATAATAGTAGTTTGACATGACACTTTGAATTCAGTACTGTAGATAACAAAATTGAATATTTAAATGAAATATTTCCAAAATAGAGGATAGAAAATTGTATTATAAGTAATTATTATACAGATAAGTATGTTTAGACTAGAAAAGACTAAGTTTGGTCAAATCATGATTTATAGCTTTTTTAAATATAATATATTTATATACGTGTAATGATAAGAATAAAATAAGTAACTATAGAAAATTTCTTATAAGAAAGAATACTTTTTAAAAGCTTATCAAAGATAGTAGGTAAAGATCATTTAAAATGACCTTGGGATACGGATTATTTATAAACAAGAGATGAGAAAAATTATTGTCTCTGATAAGACACATTTCATAGTTTATCCCGAGAAAAAAAAAGCTAGTACTATCAGAATAATACAAGATCTAGAACGAGACGTTTTTGAATTGGTTATCAAACGTGAATTGCAACAAAGAAATATTGCTAGTTTATCCATTGTGACGAGCTAGGAGGAATATTAGTTAAAGAAACAGACTAATGTTTAAAATTTACACAGTATTTAATAGCAATAAACAACGACAGCTATTTCAGTATACTGTAGCTTCTTCAGGTTGACAAATACAATAACGACCATCTACATACACTTAAAACTCTTATATATGTATGTGTATGTAGATAATCATTATTGTATTTGTCAACCTAAAGAAGCTACTGTGTAGCGAAACATCTGTCCCCCTTAAATATTAGCATGTTTTTAAGAAACATATCGATGGTATTTTGCCAAAAGGGCGAACGCACCAATTTTACGATTTAGAGCTTTACGAGTATGTACCAAAAAATAAGTACCTGCTGTAAGATGATGTTGGCAAAAGGATGAACGTATTTGATGGAATATAAGGTGTTGATAGTGAAAAATACAACACACGAGAGGACATTGCTAATGCTGTGCGCCAACAGTTGACCCGATTCACACATGGTGCGGCAAATGCTGAGGCTGATGGTATTCAGCGCCTCCCACATCGTTGGCAACGTGTGGTGACAGTAGCAGGGGACTACTTTGAGGGTATTTAGGCCCAGGTTTGTCATGTCAACTTTATGTGTACTGTGTTATCATTCTTTTGCACGGTGAAGGCCATATTGCCCAGTATACTACCGTAATAAATTAGTGTGTTACGATATTTCAGTGCTAGTCATTGTCCACATATGTAGTTAAGACCTTGTCCTTTCGTCTGTATATGTCACAGTTTCCAACTGGACTGGTATCTCCAAAAAAAAAAAGTTGCCATGACTTTTGCCCCAAACCCTCGTATTTGCCAAATAACTTTCGAAATGTCTCCAATTTGTATCCAATATATAAGTAATACCTTGCCACAGAAGATAATACAAAAGGCAAAATTAGTTTATCACGGATTGAGGATGTTGTGCACAAATGGAACTGTACCTTCGCAATATCACCATGAGTACCTATCTGTGTCATTTAGACCAGACGTGGAAGATAGGCTCTTGGAGACCGATGAAGAGGACGAAGACTGCACCCAATTATTGACTTTTTGCCCTATTATTGTAGGTTTTTGTTACTTTAATCTTATTTGTAATTTCTTATTTTTTGACAAAATTTTTCTTTTCTTCTTTGACTTTTATTGAAATATTTTAGAAATGTTTATTATGATTTTATTGTAATTAACCATCAATTAGAGGTTTGGGCGAATGAGTATAACACTTAAGCAAAATGAAGTACTTTGGGCCAATACACAACATATACCAGAACTATTCTGGAAAAAGGGCGAATATCCACAAAAATTTAAATCTTAAACTAACAGTACATTTAATTTTGATTCTTTGATTACTTATTCATTTGATGATGTGAAAGGTTTGAGTTGCCCATATATTTCCAGAACAGTTTTCACCAATTTTCTCGAAACAACGAAATGGTGCAATGGCCCTTTTGGCAAAATACAATCGATATGATATAAAGTGTTTCGAGAAAATTATTCAAATTACAAATTGCATATATTTATTAAAGATAGTTATTATTCACACATACCACGCCACTATGAAGCTTCTATCATTGTAGTATATGGGTTCTAACATGAATAGTATACGATAAAAATTGCCTATTCCTACACTGATGAACAATAACAAAAGTAGGAAAAGGAAAACAACGTGTATAATAAACGCAAAACAAACGTAACAATTAAAAATAATATATAGAAATGTCGATAATAATGACTTGTTAGCGATTACATCTAGATATATACTTGTGAATGTATATGTGTTTTCTTCTTGTATATGTGACCGTAGTGGTATCATGGAACAATGGAAAACATTTCCGTGTGGCCCGTTGTTGTCGAATGAAAACTATTTCCCTATAATACCTAGCTTTTTTTTTGCTCGGTATGCGTGCAGACACTCGGGCAGACATAGATGCAATTATACCGAATGTGCACGAGTACGCGGCTACCGTTGTTGACTTCTTTTCGTCGATAGTCACGCAGCCATATCAACCCCCAGTAATTACTTTTATTTGTTTTCGATTTCGTGTGAGATATTTATTAGGTACGAAAATAATTGGATACGAGGAATTGGTCTGTTTATTTTGTTTATCGTCAAAATTCATGCTTTAGTTATAGGTATCTATACCAGTATGTATTGTAAATACATACCTGTACTTTCACAGCTATGTGACAACGTGTCCTACTAATGAGGTTTTAATCGCAGAGCGGGTAGAAAAGTGCATACAAACTGCAGTTAATGGAAAAATAATTTCAGTTGCACCAGAATGTCGAAAATGTCTAAAGAGGTAGAATTAAAGTGTTTTCTGTGACAAGCCCTAATTACATACATTTTAAAATAAAAAAAATTCAATATTAAAAATTAGTTTTCTCATCATACATAACTCATATGCAATATATCTGGTCCGAATATTGTCAAACAGGTTTTTCAGGAATTTTGAAAATGATCTGGCTAAAAGTTCTTTCAAAATAGGTTTGAAAATACACTTCTGATATTTTACAAACATACATACCGGGTGCGGCAATAGTGTGTCGGCGGAGCTTAGCATGAAAACTAATAACGTTGTAGCAATGAGAGTTCACGTACGTATTGCCGTGAACTTTACTTTAGAAATTAAAACAATATTGTATATAATCATAAAATGTTAGAAGTAGATATAATTAACGTTGACACTAAGATATACTCGTGTATTTAAATCAATATTAGCAATAAGAAAACTCACTTATAGTCTAAGAAATATTTATTCTAAAATAAATATTTATTCGATCATACGATAATACAGGTATGCACTAGGAATATAAGTATTTTAATTAAGAATATTATATATATATATACATATCATTTAGAAATAAGTGAGGAAAAGCCTCAACAATAACAGTCAATGACGCAAATGAATGCTTATTTTCAGAAGTGAAAAACCCGAGATAACATTCAAATTTGAAAATAAAGAACCTGACTATAAGTTAGGAACAAAAAGAGCTCTGAGTATATTATGCAAAGAACCTACATTTAAAAATGGAAAGACTCTTAAGACCAACAACCGTGAAAGAGTGATGTTAACTAACGGAAGAATTATAAGAGTCAATCATCTAAAAGCAATTAAACTATACTCAGAGAATAAAATAAGATATGCTCGTAATGTATATGAAGAGGCTTAATGCACTCAAGTAACTTAGAAATAAAATACATACAATTGCGTTGAAAAGGATATTAAGATAAAGTATATCATAAAGAACATCACAAAATCGTATAATATTTTTAATATATACAACAAAGGTATCAATTCTCATTCTAATGCGAGTAATTGCAATCTTCTTCATGGTTCCAAACTTAGTGCACATACAAACGAACATCTGTAACCAAAGAAATAAGCAGCATTAATATAAAAAGCAATGATTTATTACAGCATATTAGATATTCAAAGCTCACCAAGCACAATGAGATGGTTCAAAGAGAGAACAGAGCAGACGGGGAAGCCGCAAACGGAGGGACTGACGATCGAAACAATATCCAATTTCTTTCCATTCTTTCCGATTAAAAACACCAGAACAAAAATACGAGTAAGGTTAGCGCTTGGTCGAAGAATGTATCTACGAAACAACGAAAGTAGCAATGAGTGTATTTATAAGTACAATGAATGTTTACGATAGCAATAAACGAATAAAATAACGTAAGAAAAACATTAAAGTGAATATCAATATACTTACTGCACATTAGATATAAATATATGGAACAACAACAAATACTGTCGTTGGTAAATGTAGAAGACATCAAATGTCAAGATCAAACATACCAAAATAAATACCAACCCAAAAAACGACAAGAGGAAGAAGAGACAAGGCATAAATGTCGAGATATCCGCTAGAGGCGCTACAACGAACAATTCAAAAATAAAAGTCCGCAAAACAATCAAATAGCGTGTGGCATCTATTTTCAACTATAAAAAGCGCGTCGGAACAGAAAATTAGTTAGTTGTTAGCTGGTTCCTGTTACATTAAAAACTTCTAACTCACAACAAAGTAATAGAGTCTCTTGAAGAAAATAATACATCTACGTGTTGAGCGATTAATGGTCAAGTGGGGTCGTTACACGCTTACCATTATTACCGCAAAACAAATATAAAAGGATTACCTAACAATTCACAAACGAACAAGAAGCATATACGCTTCTATAGGAATAATTTCCAATTGTTTCTGGTCGCCATATTTTCAAAAAGTGAGCGTCATTTAATTTATAGAAGATTCCAATGAGAGAAGAATCCACAAAAATGGAAAACCAATTTCAACAAGAATTCGAGGAATTATATGAATCTACGCAGTGAGTAGTAAATAATATTGTTTTAACTATTAAATTGAATCAAATATATACAGGTTCTCTCTAATCACTCCATTTCTTTTAATACTTAGTTATTTAAATGATAGAACGTCAATATAGGGACACAATTTTAATTAAAATTAAGAACATTAGTCTTAAAAGTGTACTGTGTGCGAATACTTACACAACGGACCAGTGTTCATTAAGAAAGACCTTAGAAAGTACTGCTTTGAACAATATTCAAACTTTTATAAACAGGAACGCCTAAACGCTTCGCACTAAGAATCTAAAGTCTCCGTGAGAATAGAGGTTTAGACAATTAGTTTGTGATGCATTAGGAATGTATCTGGGGTGGTGATTGATTCAAGCTTTATGTAGTACGTGTGAATGTTTGCATAAAGACGATTAGTCAGTACCTTCATTATCAAGTCAATATAATTTGGCCCAAATATACAGGCTTTTTATAAGAAAAGAGTGAAAGCCGAGAAACCCTGTATTGATTCAATACGTATTTAAGTGAACGAACACGATAGTATTGTGAAAACTGTTATTTGTAAGAATTGTAAATAAATAATATACAGTCTAAAATAAATTCTACCTATTGTTATTGATAAGTATATAATACATTTTTCACACGAGTAATCTAGTGTCATAATTATTTATAACCCTATCCCACACAACATCACAATAATAAAGAAAGTGAAACAAGTAAGGAAAGAAGTAAATCACAGTAGAACCCACGAGAGATAATCAATTATGCTGTTTTACCTATAGAGCTAGTACAAACATCAGTTTTATAGACTCTTTAATAAATAAATTATAAAAATTCTATTTAAACGGAAGGTTCACAGCAGTATGTAGTATGTCACTGTGCTTTTTCCATTTTTATTTACAAATATACAGGTTGTTTAAAATTTCCGCAACTACCTTCAACTTTTTAATATTAAATAGATTGCAATACTTTCTAACCGTTATAATGATGGCCACCAAAATTCTCTGAATTTTTAGGTAAAAATAAAATGTAGTATTCCTATTTGTAGATTCACGTGGGGATAATAGGTGGCGCTATAATATTAAGAATTATCAGATGATTCTGCCGTGTCAGTTAGAAGTTATTTTGGAAATGGTGTTTTATTTGGAGTTTAATACTTAAACTATTTCATTTGTTGATTCGCCAACATATTGCGTATTGAATTTTAATCGATGACACAGCAAGATTTTGTGATTATATTTTCCAGTGTAAGAACTAAATAATTTTGTCGGTCTACAGAAAAATGTTGTTACCAAATACGTGCTGCAATCGGGCAATATGGATACAAAATCTCGCATAAAATTTGTCGCTTACATTTTCATTGTTTTACACATATAATTCTGCTGTTACGAATAAACATATAGAGTATTATGTATGTCCCGTTTAATTCTTCCTGGAAGCCTCCCCATCAGATGTACAGTCAGGGTGCTGTCTTATTATAGGGAAGCACCTTAAGTTAGTCCAACATCTGACAGATTTCGGTAGACCCACGCCCGTTGTCAGTGAGCAAAGCGGCGACAGATTTACCTGCTTTATCGACCGAAGAGCTAAAAGGAAGTTGCAGATAGGACGATAAGTACTTGATTTTATCAGGTATAGCATTTTAATTAAGGGAGTTTTATGTAACAGTAATTCGTAACTAGCAGCCGTATTCAGTGGCAGCTAGTGAGATTTCTGATAGGGTGGGTAAGTCGGATGGGACATTTCGAACAAGGTATCATACATCTATTAAAATTTATTGGAGATTTATGTTGATCGGAATAATTTCTTAAAGAGACTATACCGTTCAGCATGAAGCAAGTGAAGGTCTATATATAGCCAGGAGAGGAAAAAGGGAGGTTATTGTTTTGTTGTTTAAATTTCGAAAAACTTCTTCCTACAGACGCTGATGTAGAAGGCAGACAAAAAGCAATGCATAACAATTTATGTAATTAAGAAATTTCATTTTGTAGGTCTGTTGAAAAATAAAATTAAAATTATCAACATAATATGAAGAATGTTCCAATAATTTAGCATCAGAATATCAGATGCGTTGCTGACTTTGCAATTTTGGTTTATCAAACAAATTCTTGTAACTCTTTAAAAGCTTATCAACCAACTGTTGAGGAAATGTACTAAAAAAATCTAAAGAGACCATATTCTTGAACCTGACTTCTAGTTGATTAATTATCATGTCAATAATTTCATTGAAAACTCGTTTGAATACATTTTTGGATGATGATCGTTTTTTAAACATGGTAGATGATAAAAATTTGTCAAAATAATTCTGATCATTTCTGAAGTTCTTTAAACTATGTTGCAACTTTTCAATTCTGATCTG
Source organism: Amphimallon solstitiale (assembly GCA_963170755.1). Classification (NCBI taxonomy): domain Eukaryota; kingdom Metazoa; phylum Arthropoda; class Insecta; order Coleoptera; family Scarabaeidae; genus Amphimallon; species Amphimallon solstitiale. The sequence continues at coordinate 62,716,260 of OY720682.1, read as the reverse complement.
ACAGTATGCTATGTTTGAAGATTTAGATTGGACAGTATCGGAAATTAACTCTGTTTGCCCAAAAATAAGACTGATAGTGTAAAGTAAAATTAAAAAACTAAGATTCTTTAACATTTCTTTAAAATTCAACCGATTCTTTAATTGCCTCATAGTCTCTAGTAAAATCATCAGAATCAATAATTCTTTCAAAAACATTTAACAGTTTTGCTTTTGCTGGATGACAATACCAATAAGACGAGATTTGAAATTCCATCTAGTGTCGGATCCGCTAAGAGAATGGAGATTCTGTAGAAAGCAAAAACACATACAAGACTATAAATAATTCAAATCGATCTCCTGATTTGTTTGAGATGTATACTTGATCAGTCTATAATGCTGAGTTTTGATCTTCCGTTTCCTTTTAAGGAAATACTTGACTGAATGTGCATGTAAAATGTGACCAAGGTAGGTAGGCAAATATCATGCTTTCATCATATTTTATGTTATTAATAATAATCATTTTTCAATCGGCTTGTGACATATATTTTTATATTTCTCCTGAAGAAGACAGCATAGTTACCGAAATGCGTTGCTTATTTAAATACTTTTGTTTGGTGATACGATTCTAAAGCAATATATGGGGTTATCATAAAGTAAGGGATATACTTTAACTTATTATAACTTTTTAACAAATCAAGCTAACAAGAAAAAGTAAACGAAATCTAGTTGCCTAAGGAATGGGATTTGTTGTATCTATGGAAAACAAAAGCGTTGTCATGACAGTTGTTGACACAAGTGTTAAAAGTAAATCATTCAATTTGGAGTTTATTTTCAAATTAAAACTCAAGTAAACGTAACGTTTTAACGACTAAAACTGTAATAGCATGGACCTACGAACAAGAATTGGTTTAGTTCAGTGTTATTATGAATGCGGCAGAAATTACACAGCTGGATTACGAAGGTTTCGCACGAGAATGGGTTTGAGAGCGGGGCCCTGCCGTATGAAAGCGTACCGCAATTTGATACAAAAATTTGAAAGAACAGGTTCGGTAATTGACCTTCCGAGATCAGGAAGACCAAGCATTAGTGATGTCCAGGTTGCAGAGGTTCTTCACGAAAATCAGGACATAGCCAGAGGTAATCCACTAGCAATAAGCAGTGCAAATGCGATATCCAAGCGATTGCAAATGCCGTACACCACGGTCTGGAAAATTTTACGCAAAATTCTAAAAATGTATCCATATAAACTCAAAATGCTGTTTGAATTAAAGGAGGCAGATTTGGCTAGTAGGTACGATTTTTCTTTGCGATTATTGGCTCAGATGGAAATTGAACCCGAATGGTTATCCCGTATTTTATGGACAGATGAGGCACATTTTTCTCTGAATGGTGGAGTCAATACTCAAAACTGTAGAATCTGGTCTGCAGAAGATCCACAAGTAATTGTTCAAGAAGGTCTTCATGACAAGAAAGTCACCGTTTGGTGCGGTTTTACAGCTGATTTTATCATTGGTCCGTATTTCTTCGAAGAGCTACAGCATGGAGAAGCCGTATCTGTAACTGTTAACGGTGAACGATACTTGCAAATGTTAAGAGATTATGTTATTCCACAGCTGCAAGACGAGCACCACAGAATTGAAAACATGATTTTTATGCAGGATGGAGCACCTCCGCACATTTTCCGACCAGCTAAAGAATTTTTAACTAACGTTTTTCAAGATCGCGTTTTAAGCAGACATTTTGCAAATTCATGGCCACCAAGATCACCTGATCTTAACCCAGCGGACTACTGGCTGTGGGGTCATTTAAAAAAATTAGTGTCTAGAAGAAGACCAACAACGCTACAAGAATTAAAAGACAATATTACGGAGCAAATTGGTGCAATTCAACCAGAAATGTTAAAAAATGCAGTGTACAATTTAGAGGAACGGTTGCTGATTTTACAAGATCAAAATGGAGGACATATTGAACATTTGCGGTAACTGGGTTTGGGCATACAAAATCCCATTATTTAAACAATTAAATTTCGTTTAGTTTTTGATATTAACTTAATTTGTTAAAAAGTTATAATAAGTTAAAGTATATCCCTTACTTTATAACAACCCAAGCAACACAGAATGGTAGAATAAACGTATATATCTAAAATATCCGTATACGGTATATTGGTTATTATACGGTATATGTAAACGGTATAATAAACTGCAAAATGTCCGCGACTTCGACGTTTATTTATGTTATATGAAATCCATTAATAATTGGTAGACGAAATCTGAAAAACAAGTGTTTCTCATATACTGAATTTATACGTAGGTATATTGGTTATTATACGGTATATGTAAACGGTATAATAAACTGCAAAATGTCCGCGACTTAGACGTTTATTTATGTTATATGAAATCCATTAATAATTGGTAGACTAAATCTGGAAAACATGTGTTTCTCATATACTGAATTTATACGTAGGTAATATGCATTGATTATATTGTGTATTTACGGTATCTAATAAACCGGAATTATTGGCATACGGAATACAAAAAAAAACCGTATGATGTAAACGTATATTTACACTATACTTTTAACGTTAATTATCCCAATTCATGTATACAGAATTTATACGGATATGATATCTCATTTTGCACTTAAATTACGTTATTGATATATACCTATATCAATGTCTGATTTTATACGTAGAAGATCACCAGAAATTAAGCGTGTATTTTATACCGCGAAATCAAAAATTATATTGATAAAGGTTTGCCCATGGAATGTAAAACGTCTGTCTTCAGTTATATCATTAAGTGTCATATTGACAAATATTAGTGACAGTATGACACTTTATGATATAACTTAAGACAGACGTTTTACATTCCATGGAAAACCTTTATCAATATAATTTTTGATTTCGCGGTACTTGCATCAGTATTTGAGTACACGTATACACTAAAATTAGGTAAAATAATACATATACCCAAATAATTTCATGTAAGTACTTAATGTACGATTTATAAATAAAATGAGGATAGATCCTGCAAGGTTAATCGGAAAGATTACAAATAAAAGTGTGTAAGTGTATTTAGCAAGAGCACATTTTTCAATTTTAGTTAGTAATACTAAAATTAGAGTTATGTGTGATTAAAAAAATTTTTAAGCTATTTTGCTTTTTATCCACACATTTTATATCTTAGATGCATTGCATACAATTAGAAAATATTGGGATAATATGTGAGAATAGTAATAGATACAGGAACAAAAGCTTACTCACCTATTTTGTAACTTCTCTGTGTATCTAGATACAAACTTATTCTACCGACGACATTTTTCAAACATTATATCTGACATATTAATATTTTTTTTTAATTTTAATTAGATAAATTCCGTCGAGGGTGGAAAAAAATTATGTTTACAAATATTTTTAATTTTAGTTTATTAAACAAAACTATATATAGATAATACAAAATAAGAATTTGTATGCATAACTAATAAAATAAAATATACATATATGACGTAATAAACATTAAACATTACGTGTTCTAGAAACAGAAAAACCTAGTAACATTTTATTCAACTCTTACTTTTTTTGATGAGTAAAGGTATCTGTGTTTGGCTAATTTTAACCAATCTTTAACAGAATTTTTAATACAAGTATCAGTCAAATCTGATTGTTCCCTTCCCGAATAAGACAGTTTTACCGCTTCTAAAAAATAAAAGAATATAAACACTTAATTAAAAGCACAATTGCTAAAATATTACCATTAACTATCGACATTATTGCGGTATGTTTAAAGGCCCTCTTGTCCCGATGACAAGACCAATTAAACTTCATTGCAACCTCATTGCTGGGGACGAATTTTAAAATGTTCATTACTGTAGACCTTACACTAGAACCCCCGACAGCTGCTAATCTTCGTCTCTAGAAAATATTAAACGTTTCGGATACAGACTCAAAGTAATTGAATAAAAACGTGTAGTCTTACCATGTACAAAGCCTTGCTTTCGTCTGTCAAAAATAGCTCCAAATTTTTGTACGCAGCTTTAGAAGAGATGGGTAAAACAGGCATCGTGGAAGGTATCTGTAACTGCTGAAGAACGCTGATTTGTTGATTTTTTTCTATGTTATTTTCGACGCAAATGGCGTTTACTGACAATTTTATTTAACTTAGACATCTTAACCACATACTTTCCGATTTATTGCAATCTCAAGAAATTTATTTTTTACCCAAACAGTAGAAATTAGAATAAGGAGCAAGCAATAACTTCAAGGAGTTAGCAGAACTTGTCACTTGTTGAATAGGCTGCAACAAACACAAAATTTTAAAGAAATCTAAGCAAAATTAAAAGCTAGCGTTTTTTTAGTTATTCTTATTTCATTCTGATACGATATTGGAAACATTATTGTCAAATATAATGTATATGTTTGTCAAACGCATACACGGAAAAACCGATTTGTTTGAGTCAAGCAAATTTTGTATGACCCAACCAAATTATTTCTTTGTATATAGGCAAACTAATTTTTGGTTGTTGGAATCAAATAATTTTGTTACGTTCATTTTGTTGTTTCTACTAAATAACATTTTTTCCTACTAGATACCTATATAGTTGCGCCAACAAACAATAAGCTCAAGCTAACTAAATAAAATTTAGCTATAAACATATAAATTCATTAACTTAATTATAATACACATTCATTGTAACATAATAACTTGTTATTTTAATTAATATGTATGTTTGAAATTAGGAAAGCATTTAATTAAAACAACAAATATGATTGCTTGATCTACTAAGATGTTTAATTAATTTAAACACATCGTTTTTGTTAAATAAAGCTTATAAAATTAGAACAATAAATGACTCGAATGCAATATAAAACGAAATCGGTATCAGTACGCAGCACAAATATACTTGCAACGTTTGGACAAATATCAGCAAAAAACGTAGACAGACAGTCGTCTATTTTCCATATATATGTCTCTTTTGGGCGGAAAATGCCTTAGGTAATATTAAAATAATTCTCTCTTTTAACATCTCTGTTTTAGTTGAAAATAGATTTACTGAAAGTGAACAATTTCTTTATTTGAAGCAACTAGACGCTTGATTTAAAATACATATAATTCGCCAAATAATTTAGTTACATGAAACAAATATTTTAACAAAATTATTTGTTTAAATCAAACAACATTTTATTTTGTATTTTCTTGAAATAAGAGAGACAATATATTGTACAACAAAATCGGTGTGTTTACGGTAAACATCGGTTTTACAAAAACATGGCGTATTAATTGCACAGAATTATGTACTAATTGTAGGTTGTTTGGCATGCATTGTATGTAATATACTTACCAAAAGACGGCTAAACCATACAACAATAATTGCACTTCACTTGAAATAAATAATTTGCAATCACTTAAAGTATTTTCCAAACTTTAACAGATAAATGAGATCGTTGATAAGTCCTTAAACTGTTACTCTATTAGTAGACTGCGACTGCATACTTCTTAAACTCTTACGTTAACCGTTCGATGTGCGCATGAGCAGAGCAATATCTGTAGCTAAATATATGCTCCAGAGTTACCAAGAGAATAGGTATTCATCTATGATACCATATATCTATACTAGAATCGCCGAAGAGATTTGGTAATAAAAGTGCGTGATCAAGGCATTCTATGCACAAAAACGGCCGGCGCCAAAGATCAATTACATACTATGTGTGCATACGAGTTTGGTGTGATCACGTGAACCCCACGTGATCACTGAATCTGGTCCGGGATTTGAGTATACGTTTAAATACCGTAATTCATAAATGTATTATAAAAGTGGTTGGTAAATGTTTAATATACAGATGTGCACCAAATTTAAAGGTATAGGGCGAATATACTACATATATCTCTACTATGTTCTAGAAGCTTAAATTGCAAAATATTTCTATTAGATGTATCTCAGATGTAAAATACGTGTAATCGAAGATGTTACACAAAAATCGTTTAATTTTTATATAAGTATTTTGTTTCAATATTCTGTATTAAGAAAAATACTTACACATACAATAAGAAGCACCAAGTGCAAAACCTAGATGTGCGCGTATATACCGCGGCGGTACATATTGACACAAAAGTATAAATTTAATACTTCTAATAATGCATTGATGAAATAAATTAAACATATATATATATATTATATATGTATTACCTACATTCATATTTTAATCGATACCATTAGAGTTAGAGTATTCCTCTAATATACTCAAAAAATACATAATAAATGTATGTATACGTATACTTTAATGGGCGAACTTTTTGAATTTCGCGGCTGTTGTAAGTTGGGTACGAAGACAAGCGAATAGAATCACATTTTATTGCGGAATTACTAGACAAAGCGTGTACCTAAGCAGAAGATTGGTCAAAAAATAGATGTAGAAACTCTTATTGATAAAATTACATTTCTATTCACAACTTTTGCAGTGAAATATCATAGAGTACATCTTTGTATATTATTCTATTGCGTCCAGTGTAAACTATTAGAATACCCGCAAAATTCGAAAAATGTTGTTAGGGATATACCAAAACACATTTACTGTATTATGACGCAGCTGCAAAATACGTATAATCTATATCTGGTATATGAGAAACGTGTAATTTTTAAACGTTTATTTAAATATTCCGTTTAAAAGCAAAATTACGTATATAACACATAATTAAAGTTACCGTATACCGTATACATATAAATCCCGGTATATATTTATACGTAAATATATTTCGTAATTCGTAAACGAATTATAAACGTTAAGTAGTGGTAAAGGTTTTATCTAAAGGTATCATATACCCGTAATAGACTGAAACAATATTCGTAAAATATATGGTATATGTATACGTATATTGACGGTTTATCCGTACACGGTAGTATAAATACTACATATAAATACCGTATAAAATACATGTTGGTGAAAACCGGTATATAAGAAACGTTTCGGAAATATACCTGCGTTTCCGTACACACATATAAAACGTATACTACGTATAATATACATGTACTAAACCAAGCTGTGTTGCTTGGGAACCCTGTATATTAAAACGCAAACCAATATTCATAAATGCCTCCATCTTAATTTAACGAGTTTAAATTTAAGTCGACGGAAATACTTATAAAAAAAAAAAGATGTTTAATAATTAACAAGCAAAAATTAAATTATAAATATACGTCTAGATATTTGCTCTAGATTGACGAAATTAATCGAAAAATTCCGTATGAAAATAATTAAGAAACACCCTTTCCTTATTAGTTCCGGTAGCTTCGTTGACACATTTAAATTCAATGATTCCGCTGTCGAGATTTGGAATTCTATGAATGCAATAAATCTATTTACCCGTGCATAGGTAATTCTCATAAAGAAACCCTTCGCTCCGTGAGTTACTTTAGTAATTTTCTATTCTTCACCGTTGGAAAAACATTCTTTGTTTGTAAGTGATGAAACAGGTAGAAATTCATGGCCCTCGTAAGCTCGTTCGGGGAAAGTATTTATTGGATGGCTTTGGTCTATGAAAGCGAAATCTAAAAACAAATATCGTTGGTTTTTTTTTATGAATGTATCAAAATCTCATAGCTATTGAAAATTTCTTCTAAAAAGTCAGGTATTTGTAAAGTTAATTATTGGTTTATTTATATTTAATTTTTAAATACTGTCTAATGTAATATTAAATATTTCATACATGAAAATGCCTTGAGGTTTATATAATAAATCAATTTATTTAGAAATCCAAAAAAATAATTTACTTAATGGAAAGTATGTCTATTTTTTAATTAGGAGGAGTCATCAATCTATAAAAAGTCGAACTGTAAAATAGTACACTGTAATGTTTATACGTTTTATCTCATTTATGGGCATTATTAAATAATAATTAAAATTATTATTATATATGTGGTATTAAAGTTGAATTATTGTTATATTAATTCTTAAATACCATTACAATGTATATTTTTTTATTATTATAAAGTACCGGAAGAACTAGTAGCTGTATTTATTAGTTAATATTGTTTCCTGTAAAATACATTAAATTAAATACCTTCTACCGCAGTCACTAGTGAATAATCATTGGCAATTCTAATATTAGAATATAATTACATTCTAACTTTGGAACGTTGGACATAGAACTCCATAGTAAAGAAAATTACACAAAGACCTTACCTTGGCGTAAAGACATCTTTTCGCAATAATAAATCTATTTCGGCTTAGAGAATTACATTTTTATAGATTGCGTACCTAGTAGCGGTGACGTTGAACTTACGGGAAGCGCAAAATTAAGTCATTAAACGTCATTAGAATTCTGACTAAATGCTAATGGAATATTATACAGGTAATTGTGTGAGTGTAACAAAGCGGAAAATTCGTTTAAATTGAGCATGGAGAAGGTCATTCGGTGTCGCTTCATTATGAAAAGATCGTCAGGAGGTGATATTTTATATTCAAATTTAAATTGAATAAAAATTATTTCGGATTGACTTAGTATTATAAAAATAAAAATTACTTCTAATTTGAATGGAAAATTAAATTTAAATTAAAATTTAACTTAAATTATATTTCTACATCTACTGGATTGAAAAGAAAACATCTAACGACAAAAATATAATTGAAACTTCCGATTTGAATCTTTCCTCTTTTAGGATACTTTGATTAGACAGAAAAATAGTGAATTTAAGTTATCAACAACTAATGAATAATAATAATAATAATAATAATCATAATAATAATAATATAATTTATTTCAGTGACATGTGTACATACAAAGAAAACATACACGTATGAAAACGTCAAAATGAAAACTACAAAATATAGGTCACAAACCATTAATTCAAGAAGTCCTCAAAAGAATGAATGAAAAATTATTCTGAAAATTAAATTAGAAAATTAATTATAAAAGTGTTTATATATGCATTAAAATGCCGACCCTGTGCTGATATTAATTTCATTTAAATGGATTTTCTCACTTCTGAATGACATTCTCAACACAAATTCATGTCAGAGAATCAATTAAGTCTCCATTCTATAAGTTCATTATTGCAAAACTTATCTAACACATCCATAATTCAAAAAAAAATTCAACATGTCTAATTCTAATGCATAAACACAAAATTAAATAAAATAATTATAAACTCTAAACAAAAGTACTAACTTTGTTAACTATCAATATATATCACCGCACAAAACAAAAACACTGTGTAATCGAAAGGAGGAAAAAAATATTTATATGAAATACCTGAGCTCTTCGTACAACACTTCAAATCTTTCGTATTTATTTGTATTCTACTATACTTTTAATCAACAATGAATTATAAGATATAATAAATATATACTTGTGATAAATTATTAGATAAAACGTCCTTATTCTAAATTAATTACAAACACTGGAATCTTTACCATAACATGTCGCGTATTGCCATATCATGTCTTAAAATAAAATATTCCGGTCCTTAATTAAAGTCTCCTAAACATAAATCAAATGTACTTATTTGCATTTGAAAATATTCTAAATTCTGAAAAACTGTTTCTTAAAAATTATTCAAAGTCCTCAATATTATTTGTAAAATTATTCTAATTCTAATTTTATATCAAAAATTATAAAATTGAGAAATTATTCTAAATCCTGTAAATTATTATTTAATTTTAATACAGACACCGTATGTTTATTTGTATTCTCAAGCGATTTTCACCTGCGTATAGAATTCCTCGAAAAATAACGTGCAATGCCATTTCTCAACAATTTTCTAAATAAAACACCTAAGCATGCCTAGTGAGACTATTTATTATTCCCATACATAAATATATTTTACCAACATCATGTTGTCAAAATCACCACTAGCAATGTGGAAATACATTACTTATTGAAAACGTAAACAAACAAATGCAGTATCTATTTAATACGCAAAAATTAAAGAAAATTTCAGCAAAAAAGTGTTACAATATATAAACTACTACTAGAGCTTCAATTAATAAGATAGTTACAGTAATACATTTATGCATTTATAACATTATTTTTCTACTCCCATACTTTAATTGTATTATTAGATATGCCGAACCTGTACCTCAATGATGTTCATTACGATACAGATTTTCATTATGATACAACTTTATATCTAATAGGAAAGCAGATTTTTCATTACGATACAAGTTTATATCCAATAGGAATGCGATATTCCAATATTCAAACAATATTCAATATGGCGACTGCATATCTGACAGATATACAAATTAAATAAATGTGACAGTTCTCTGCAATTTACAAGTAAGTACTAAAAATTTGAGTTTTTTGAAAATATAAACGGTAAAAATAAGGGATAATGACAGTGAAATGTAAAATTTGAGTCCACCAAAAATTATGGAACAATCCTTAGTAACCACGAACAATTTATTACCACCTAAATTCGCAAAGGTGCATGGAAAATTTTAACCTCAATTTATGCAATGGAATGTTCAAAAAATAAAGTTTTATTATGGGATCGTAGAAAAAATAGTGTATGCAACTCGCATTTAATGGTTATTAAGACACTCGTATTCATTACAGTACTCGGCTTCGCCTCGTATTGTAATTTTCTTACTCGTGTCTTAATAGCTATCATTAAATGCTCATTGCATAATATACTATTATATCGTAAAGTGACACATTATTGCCATTCAAAAATGAGGTTATAAATCCCTCTATTCCTGTTACTATGACCCTTAAACCATTTTTCTATGTTATTTGGACACTTAATTATAACTTTTCTTGTCTTATTTCTCATAGAAAACAAAGGAAATGTGTACGTAATCGTTGGAATGAGTTTTCCTAAGAAAATGATTCAAGTGTGGTTAGAACAGCATCAGGTAAAGGAATTACATTTACTTAGACCCCATCATCAGATTCTACTCATCGAATGATTTCAGACGACACATCTTTTTAGGCTAAAGCTACAGATAAACAATTAGTTATCAATATTTACTTGCTATATATACAAGGATCATTCAAATATTAATTTTATAAATAAAAATTTTAACAACATTATTACATTGTTTTATCTAAGATATTACTAACTGTTTAAACAAAAATAAATTTACTGAAATCTTAACCTACTGTAATTTTACAGTAATTATTTATATACAACGTGCATTCTTTAATCTTAATCTAAGACTGTTCTAAAAGTGGAAAAATAAAATTAAACTAGTATAAATCTAGTTGTGGTCTTGACAATCTTTATAAACAGCTTATTTCTAATCACAAGACCACAGTAGTATGTAAGTTGTTCTAAATTAAGTGTTAAATACTTTTATCTTGAAAATAATCCTGTAAGTGCATTACGTCAGGTTCAAAAATTATTCTATTTCTATTCCAAGTACTTCTATTCTCTTAATAAATCTCTATATAATGCACACTTTGCGAGATATTTGCGAAAAATAGCACTCGATAAGAGTAAAAGTGTTACTTCCGGTCCAAATTTTGAATGTTTGTGTTGAAAATCAATTTTTATATACTGTTATACTCATAATATATCTATGTATCTAGAAAGCATGACTTACGAGATATTCGCAAAAAACTAATTTTCGGAAAATTTTTCTCAGATTTACTATTGAGTAAATTTGAATTCTTTATAAATTTGTTTGAACTTAGTAGTTGACGAAATATTAGTAAAATTCGAATTATTCACTGAAGTAAACTACTACTTTCCTTCTGACGATTTTATAGGAAATCTAATCCGATCTCAAGTGGGATATTGTATTCGCAAATATAAAATTTGGTATTGATAGCTTTAGCCGTTTCACCACTATCGTGGCCACACACATATTTCAAAGAGCAATTTTTCGGTAACAAAAGACATCAAATCATGGTCAAATCTAGAGGTCACAATACTTTCCTATACCACGTACAAGAGTCAAAAAAAAGTTATGCCATGGGATACTTATAGTAGCATTTGCACTTAAGACACATTGTTATTATTTTCGTGTTTTTATTTAAATATTTCTAATTTGTTCTGCTCTCTTCGTTTTGGTCTTCTTCGATTTGGATGTTCACTTGCAAGTGATGTTCGGCTCATGGTGTCCATCATCGAATTTGAGGCTAAGTTAGTTTTAAGTAGTATTTTTTGTTGTACAGTGTTATTTATTTATTATCAAGGTCCAGATAACTGTATCTACTGGGGTTAGTCTTGCCATTACGTTTCCACTTATTGTTTTATTTTTGTTATTTGCATTTTGCATTTAATTTTTCTTTATACGTAATAAAGACATTTATTATTATTATTATTTCTTTGGCTTGTCCTTCTTCTTCGTCTTGTTTGTCGCATCCATCTTCTTCATCTTTCCCTTTTTTTCGACTTCTCACACATTCTTCCTGATTAAGTTGCTTGTTCCATGACAGTTTAAAGACTACTGAAGCGAATGTGTTAAAACTTTATATTTATACTAATTATATGTCATTGAATACGTTACAATACGAAACTAACTTAAATTGCTACCTCTTAAGTTCCAAAATTAAAATGTCATTAATTCATATATAACATCCCTGGTGTTTTAAATAGTTCTAATATTTAATTAGGCAGGATATTATAAGACTGGTATTCAAGAGGTTTTAATCAGTAGACGGAAACTACTACTGTTTCGAACACCGGTGTCTTGGGTTGCCTGCACTCTCAGGCGCCGATGCCACCTAATGATGCATGTTCCCTCTGCTTAATAGTTACTTCGTATTATGTTCGGTTGGTACTATGTGCACAAAAACAAATGGCATGTGACCAGTGGTGTTTTAACCTCATGATCTGTGAATACATAAAACTCTACGACTAGCACAGGTGAAGAATTTACAGTGAGTACACTTGTTTTAATATATTACTTTGCTTAATCATGTAATTATGTAAAATTAATAGAATCTACGGTTGGTTCTTGGTGAAACATTATGAATATTAAACGAATAAAACACTTGGTTATATTGTTTCACTTAAGAACAGATTTATTGTACTCTGACACGTGTTTCGACCTCTCGCTCATTAACGAAGAGTTTACAGACTTAAACTGTTTAAGTCTGTAAACTCTTCGTTAATGACCGAGAGGTCGAAACAGGTGTCAGAGTACAATAAATCTGTCCTTAAGTGAAACAATATAACCAAGTGTTTTATTCGTTTAATATGTAATTATGTACTTAACGGAGTCGTTGCTATCGGGATGATAAAGAATAACACATGGAAAATAAATACGGTAACTTATTTTTAAAATAGCATTTATTATCTGTCAAATGAGGGTTTCAAATTTTACACACATTTATTTACATATTATATACATGAATAATTATATACACTTTGCTAATGTTTCTCTTATTGCAGTATAATCAAATTAATATCGATAACGGAATTTTTGTTCAATATGTATTGACATGTAATCGAGCGGTTAGCTAAAACAAAATCATAACCCTAAAAATACGATCAGCAGGTTCAAATATATTTCGTTAGTTTCGATACACAGGAGATATGACTCGGTTAATTTGAATTAATTAATATATACATATACGAAATTTAATAATTTAACTGAAAATTATTTTCATGCTTCGGAATGCTCATTTAAAAGAATTTAGTAAAATAATAATAATATTATGGTTATCGGTCTGTCTACTGGCGATCCAATAAATTAAACAATGAATACGCGGTGCGGTTTTATATAGAATCTTTTACAATTGCGGTTAATGGTCTGAAATAATAATTTGAAATTAATCTCAGGTTTTTCGGAAAAGATATCAGATCACGACATCATAGTCTGATCGGGAAGGATGATAGGTTTTTAAGCGGAATTACTTAATCTTTCCACGACATCAAGCCTGAATAAGAAAAAGTATGCGGGTACGAATAAATGGATTTAGAGCGTCTGTTCCATGACAACGACCTGAATACAGAACGGTCTTAGACGGATTTCCTAGGCCTTTTCACGCCATCAAGGCTGAATAAGGTCAGGTGTAGGATTCGAGGTAGGTCTGAGATCTAAGTGAACGAGACGAACCCGAGGACGGTCTTTTATATGGTCAGAATCGTCTACGTACATAAGTAAAAAAACAGTTCAAAACACAAAATTTGCACACGATACTGGTATGAAACACGCGACTCTGAGCATGACGTAGGCATTCGGTATTTTTCCGTATACAAATAAGTAAATAACATGAATTATTACTAGCAATTGACAATATATACAGGTAGATTCATGTCACACGATACAAAACTAACATTTGAATAAAATAACATTCATACATATATGTAATTTGATATTTACAAATAAATTAAATATGAATTTAAAAATGTTATTTTATTGTAATTAATGAAGGGACTTCGTTACACATAAAGCTTCCGCCAAAAGGGACAAATTTTTAGAATCGTGCAGATAAATAATGTAAATAATATTTTATTTGAAATTTGAATGCTGAATAGTTTAGTTCTTTCAGAAGTATCAATCGAAACACGTAATTTATTTTCGAAAGCTACTAATTTACCATTCAGATTGAATAGTGACAATTTTAATAATCAGAGGTATTTTAATGAATGCTTTATAAATCTACAAGTAAGATATTTCCGGTAGAAATTCATGATATCTTCACAAATATAGCCATAATGATGCTGATTGCTAAAGCGATAGCACGAGAACTTTTGAAAAACCACAATAGGGAATTTTAATTTTAATTCACATCGAACTTGTTCAAACAATTAGATAATAGATGTTTAATCTTGTCTTTCTTTTCATGTTATACGCCTTCAATACTGTTTGTTGTGGGAAAACTTATAATTAAAATGTTTTTCCCCAGTATCGCCGTCATTGGGAATTGTTAAGACATGTTCCTTGACAAATCTAAAATGTCATCGGTAATTTTCGCGTGAATTGAGATTCCGCCTTCGTCTTTTGTTCTGTCAGCGGTCGCAATTAATACCTCCGACTGGTATAAATCGCTGTCAAGGACAAACGTCACGTCGCCAACCCCGTAAACAGTTTCCGAATCAGAAAAACCGAATCTGGACAACGTCCGCATGACCGAACATCGAGCCGTGAAACGAACCAGCGAACAGCTGAGAGCAGCGCCCTCGTACTGTTTAATCCAACGATGCGTTCACAACAAATGTTAGAGTAAAACGACTTGATCACAGCAACCGACTTTGATATTTTACGAATGTCTGTTATTTCAAGTCTATAATGATCTGCGTCTTAAATCTGTGTAACCAGTGGATCGTCTCTGATAATTCAAGATATATATACTTTTAAAGAAATACGTTTTATATTTAGGACATACATGCACATTGTAGAAGTGTTAAGGGGCATGGATTCTAATCTCAAAATGTATTAGTGTGAAAGGTATAATAATAATATACATATTACAATTAAACAATTGGCCAATCAATCAATCAATTCTTTACTTCGAGATAGTGTACAAACACAGATTGGCAGCTACATTCGGAATTGTCATACAAAATATAGATATTTTAAAAGACACTACAAAACATTACAGATTAAAATCTTCAGTATACGTAAAAATTGAGTATATAATTCATAAAATACAGGGTGTCCCAGAAATAAAAAGACAGAATAGCAGAAATCGGAAGGTAGATTGTGTAAAAACGTACCCTCAAAATATCAAGTCTTTATTCGTACGCAGACGGCAGAAAAAAATAATAAAGAATTGAATTGGCCTTACGCCGACCCTGGACTAAATATCCACCTGCTTCACTTTCACAATCGGACCTTTTCAGGACCACCATATTACTTGTGTTAAAAAAAAAGGAGGAGGAATAGGTACTTCATAATAAATATCAAACCATTAATTACTATAATTTTACACCTGCTAGAAAAAAATAATTACATTCTTGATATTTACTGTAATAAAGGCTAGAAAAATACGATTTATTGAATATTCTAAAATAATAATAATCAGCTGTTTCCGACTACAAACACATTAAAGAGCAAAGACCTTCCTATTTTTAAAAAAAAACAATCTTTTATTGTCTGCAATAAAGTGGGTCGCCCATCTGGGTCAATAACCGACTACATAGCTGCGTTATCTAGATGCATCGGCCAAAAAATATGTTTTATATAAATGAGTACTACTTAACGTTTTTTTCCCGTTTTATACAAATAAAAGCGTATTTTTCTATGAGTGCGTGTTCGTTTCTATTTACAAATGAGCATTCTTACGTGTAATGTAAACATACATTCTGCCCCAGGTCCGTAATGTAATTTTTTTTATCTAAAAAACAACAGAAAATTAAATTTTTAATTTCTTTGTTATTGCGGTATATTTGGGCCTGTTCCTGTTCGGACTTTAAATATCTGCCACTCCGTCTTTTTATTTCTGGGACACCCTGTATATAAATGTCAATAAAATTTAATTCATAAAAAGAAACCCATAAAGCAAGTGATCAAAAACAGAGAGACTAGCAGTATACTACTCCCCTCTGCTTAGATAGTGTTAGTAGTAGTAATAGCTTAATTTGCAATGATTTTAACTAATTATGAGTTGTACAATTTTCATTTTTATTCACTCTAAAATAATAATTCAAAGTTGTACGATAATTATTTCTCTTCACTGTACTAACTTTTTAGGGAATATAACTATATTAGTGTAACTCTGTTCATATTATTTGAAAGTATTACGCCCCCGTAATACTTCGGTAAGAAGTGATATTTTCCCCCGAAAATATCAATTCTTACCGTAAATTGGGTTATGTTATTATAAAAACTAGCTCAGTTAATCTTATTTATGAGACTCTAAAATTGTTGTTCAAACATCAAAGTTATAATCCTTGCAAATAAAAAACACAAAAACTGTTATGGTGAACTAAGATAACTTTATACTGGAATAAAATAAATTGAACGAATATTGTATGTATGTATGTATTCAAATTTTAACAATTGAAATCTGCTTTTAGGAAAAACATAATAATTAATAAGGCAATTATTTTAAATCTATCGGCGAATAAAACTTTAAAACACCATTCAAATAATTAACTTATGATGAAATATTATTATAGAATAACTCTTACAAAAAACAATTATTCTTATACTAAATTACATATAACTTATATGGCCATTATCGTTAAATTTCTGAATATTTTAAAATCGATTTTTTTTAGATAAATTTGTAAGTACTTATCTGACTTTCTAATATGTTGTGTTATTGTTTTAGATCATTTTATCTGGATCTTGTCTGGATTCTTCTATCTCTGTGTTCCTTTTCGTTCTGGATACTCTTCATGGACCGCTATTCCTCAATAAGCTGCTTATTCGAATAATTTTTATGTTATATTTAATTTCAATGCAGGTACTGTTTAATTTAACACTTTTAAATTACGATTCACTGGTCTATTTTTCTTCTGTAGGTTCGAATAAGTTTTTAATCTATGAAGACCTTATACTGTTCCAACGTTTAATATTTTTATATCATGTTAGTGTATAAATCGTAATAACAAACACGACATTCACAGGTATTTATACAATTACTTTAATAATACGTTTTTAAACTAAATTCGGAGAGCGCCTTTTATAGCGTGTTTTCTCCGTAAAAATTCAAATTACTCTCTTGTTTTTTTTTCTTTTCTTAAATATAATCTATGAGATTGCTTTGATTTTACATAGGTAATGTGTATGCTAAGTTGTCTAACTTTAAGTCATTAAATATAAAATTGTTTTTTAATATCATATAACTGTTATAATTCAAATTTGCCTTAATTCTTGGTCTTTTATTACCTTCTGAATTTTATTAATAATTTCTTAGACATTTAAATATCATTTTTAAAGGCTGAGTCATTCTATATTAATTTGTATCTTAAGTTGCCTAGTTTCGATTCTATACCTACATGCTTTTTAGTATTTATATTAGTATAAGCAGCAACCAGACTAGTCCCATCCGAAGTATTCCTCCATGGAGTAGATACTGCTGGATAGAAGCATCTGAGTCGCACGTTTTATGAATGGTTTTAGAGGCATCGTCTTCAAACAAGGTGACAAATGCTTATACAGTTTTATAGCCATGTAGTTGGACCCCATCTGCGCACAGGTCACTCGGTGACAAGGGATCACGTAATTATTTTTCTTGCTGCCGCTGATCCACCCCATAACAGAATTCCGTAAGTGGCCCTACTATGGAAACTTCCAAAGTATGTCAGTCGTGCGGAGTCTTTTCCAGCTATTTCCTTTATTCTGCGTTTTGCGTATATAGATTTGGAAAGCTGGTACTGCAAGTTGGTGATTTGGTCGGCCCATGCTAACCTTGAATCGAAGATAATGCCTACGAATTTCTTTGATTCCTTTTGGTTATTGTCTGTGGAAAAGACCAAAGTTTGGGTTGCGTATTGATACTGGGCTTATTTGCACCAAACCACTCCTCAGCTTCCGCCAGAATATTTTCCGTATCCTCAGTCAAATTAGTACCTTCGTTTCGCAAAGGAAGGACGTACCATCTGCGTACATTAAGGTCTTATGGCAGTAGACATTTGGGAGAATATCATTTATGTACAGCAAGAATAACACAGGCCCCAATATGGGTCACTGCGGTACTCCCCTATTCACTATCTCCGCTTCTGTTAGTTGTTCATTCCAGCAGACACAGCAGATTAGTTTTATGTCTGTTTTTGATCGAAGGCCTCTGTAGCTTTACAAGTTCAGTCATTTGTAGATCGTTGCTTTCCAGAACGATGCTGTGCCTCACTAAATAAATGTTTTTTTTCAAACGAGTTGCTCTTTCAGATGTTTTTGAAATTCTTGGCAGTATGGAAATTGGCATGTAGTTGTTGTCCAGTTTTACGAACTGGATGAATCGGAAAAGTACCATGAACAAACTTCTTCCTCGGTAATGGGTGATAGATATGAAGTAAATTTTTGCATTTTTGAGTCCCTAATAGTGAGGTTGTGCATAACGATGGTCCCGGTACATTCCTTGCCAGTATTTCACTCACGCCTGCAAAGAACTTAAAATCTTCAGGAGAATGTCCCAGGCGACTCTATTCCTATTTGGCTTTTCTGTGTTTTCTATGTAATCAGTCACTGTCCTGAACCCTTTTTCGGTATTCATTTCTGGCATCATTGTACTCCGCTTGCGATTGTTTACTCTTCATTACTTTATTTATAACATCTAGTGCGTCAAATTTGTCTTTCAGCTATTTTAATTCATCTGTGTGCCAATTGATAGTGTGGTCAGTTCTTTTCTTCGGTTTAACATAGTCGACAGGAAAAGAATCCTCGAAACAAACAAGGAAACCCCCACAGAAGCTTGATAATTGTGCCTCAGGTTCTATATAGTGTATATCGTCCAACATTCTTCTCTTAGTCTTTCTCCAATATGTATTCACGTAGCTTATTTTTCTCACTTTCAAAAAGATTTTCTTTTCAGGGTTTAAGCAGTTATAAAGTCCAAGATAATAATAATTTGTTCGTGGTGATCAGATACATGTGGTTGTACAGTCTGTACCAGAAGATCGTCTTTCGAAAAATTCGCAAAAATCTGGTCAAGACATGTAGCAGTTTCCCCTTGTATCCTCGATGGTTCGTTAAAACGCGTTGCAAATTGTAGATTGTTCAATACTGTTGGGTAAGAAGTCTATATTGAAATCGCCTGCAATTATAATTTTAGAATTTGAGTAATTTTCAAAAATATATATAAGCATTTTGTTCAATTGTTGTATGAATAAAACATTATTACCCTTTGGTGGCCTGTATATTGCTACAATTACAATTTTGTAACCTCTATTTCTTTATCTACCGCCTGTCTTTTAATTATTGGTATCCTGTTTGCACCATATTCCTTCGATATCAATATCATTGCTCCTCCATGTTTCGATTCATTTCTACAGTATGTGTCTACCATATTATAATTTGCAAATTTCAAAACATCAACAGCCAATGCTACGTAATACAAACCACGTCAATTTCTTCCGTATGATTATATAGTGCCAATTCATCCATTTTATTGTGCAGTGACTGCATGTTAATATTTAATACTTTTAATTTTAATTTACTCTGTTTTTAATATTAAATTCCTCTGTAATTAGATCTTCTCTTTCTGAGTGGAGCGGACATGAAAAAAATTTCTATTTGCTGCAAATATAAGTACTGAACAACCATAATTATAACAGTTCTTTAAATGTACCTATATACACAAAATAATTTATATTATAAGAGATGTCTAAAAAGTTAGGAATTACAATGAGATTCGTTACAACTGACTCTAACTAAATATAAATATTCATTAACGGAAAAAACACTTTTCTGAAAAAAAAGTGTATTAATACAATTCAATACAATGCTTTCGTATTTCGTAATACGTGTGGCGTTTCAATATCTCTAAAAATACTTAGCTTCTCACGCTTTATTATTAAAGAGTGCAATCATTTCAGGTTTTTTCAGATTACTTACGTCATTTTCATTCATGGATTAATATTTCAAAAGACAATCGAACGTTACCCTCACCGATTCCCGAAAGGCTCCCACTCAAAAATATTTTTAAACCACCAACTACCAAGTCTATTTTGGACTCCAGACGTATTAAAATGTTCGACCTTTTGTATGAACCGAATGTGATCCCCGTGGTTTTTACGTGGGGCGAGCTCAGGTTGCTCAAGAAAGGTCAATGTCTCTAATTATTGCTTGCAAACTTTGAATAAAATTTAATCATATTATTTCAAAGTAATCGTATTTGTATTAATAAAATTTACCTTTATTTAAGTTTAAAAAAGAATAGCTAAGATTTTAGATATTTATAGTTTGCAATCAAGTTTAATTATATATATAAAATGTATTAAAAACAAATATTTATCTTAGTGCAGCGGCACTATAAAATGACTATTTGACAGCAAGATGTCATGTAAAAGGTTTGAATAACATCTTACCAAGATGTAATGCAAAAAATGAAATGTATAAAAGTAAAAATATAAACAATTAAGCATACTACCATCGCTATTTTCTATGTAGTATTATCAAGCGATCTTGAATTATCAAAGACGTGCATTCAATAACATTAAACAAATAATATCGATGCAAATTGCACAATTAAAAGAATAGGTATTGTAAAAATAGGAATAGGACTGTCGTGCACCAATCTTGTGCCGGCCCTGAATGCACATAAATTAAACAAATTATTAGGTTGCTCTAGGAATATTATAAAAATTACTGTAAAATCTAATTGCACTTTAATCTGACATTTGTAATTAGTTTCAAAATGCATTAAGAGGGGCGTTTACTAACAAATAGAACCTTATGCAACTTATAATACTCGCGGGACAGGTAGACGCAAGGGGGTGTGAGTAGGTGAAGGTAGATGATATTAGGTTCTGTCACAGTGTTTATTATTTATTCACAGATTCTGTCATAGATAAAGGAATACTATAGATGGGAAACATAATGTATAAAGAATGAGTACTAGATATTTTATAATAAGCCAATTTTCGCTTGCCCATAACTTATATTATTAAACACTCGAATATTATAGGTATATATGACGCTTCTTTTTAATTACAAACTGCCACTCTGACCTAAGTCTGGAATAGCCGAGCTATTCCGATAGATTTTCGTCTTCGCTAGGACCGGTAGAGTTACCGTAAAGTGGGGATAGACGACGCAATAGCTTGGAAAAACCTCGTGTGAAAATGTTTACTATTTAATGTTTTTTATCTTCAAAAATAATTACAGATTTTTTCTTTATATCGTTCATCAAATGTGCAGCTGGCGCGTGGAGGTTGTTTTTTTTCTTTTGTGTGTCAGCCTTAGTAAGTAGACATTAATATAATTCACGCATTTTTGTCGTTATTTCTAAAATACATAACTTTTTTAAGAAAATAAATTAGTACAAAAACTTACCTTGACATTATAAATTGATGCCTTTTGCATCACTAACCCAAATTTGAGATTCTAAAATTACAAACTAAATTGAAAAAACGCGAAACGGCGATGCCTTAGTTTTCGATAGGTAAACGCTCCTCTTAATCAAGAGTTTGTTTTCAAACATTTCAGAGAAATTTGATGTATATAATTTGTACCATTGAGCAAGGCAATATTTTAATCTAATCAATGAGGTTTACAATCAACATCAGTGGAAATGTATGTTCGTAGTTTTATTTTTCTCGAAACTTATCATATGGCTATAGCTTTTTAAAGAAGACTGGTAGGAACTGGTAGTTTTTACCATCCGCTATGATTATTTATATGCTTCAATATTATGATATTAAACTTATATCGTTCCATTTAAAATGTTAAGCTGGAAAAAAATAATATGTATAAACTAAAACAAAGCTCCTTACTATTCCCACATAAATGTCTACTATATACACTTTAATGCTTTGAAAAATTATGTTCTTAATAAATCTGGTTACATTAAAATCCAGCAACATAAACACAAGTTATAACTTGTTTCCACTACTCTTTGCAGCGGGGCTAGGTTAAAAACTATTGAATGAGAATTATATAAAATGTTGTAATATTATATTCTCATTAATTTTAAACTATGTTTAACTACTTAATAATTTTGCAAACTTAAATATGTTTTTACTGAATTTCCATCGATTCCTGTTATGATCAAGATCCTTGTCGCAAATTTTTTCGATGATCTGTTGCCCAGATATGGTGGTCAAGCTAACAGCTAGCAAACAGAAAACTCGGTTAAACACCTGCAACTTTTATACCGATGTGTATTATTCATGTCTAATTTGTTGTTAGTAATTCCGTGCCGTCATCGCCGTCAATTTGTCGTCCTACACACAACTATGTTTTACTCTTGAATGGAACACAAAAAAGGAGAATAAATAAATCATGACTAGAACAACGAAAGGTAATTGTAATGTAATGATTTGAAGTCTTCGTTTTTCACAACAAAGGAAAATCAGACAAGTCGTTAGTCTCCAATAACGCATAACGTAAATAAAACGTAATTTAAATCTTTGTACGTTGGAATTTACGATAATAATTGTAATTTGAAGGAATTATTTTAATCTAGGTACAATTTCGTTTTAATGATATTATTTGTTGACAAACATGTATCGATTGGATTGTGATGAAAAATATATATATATATGAATTATGATAACTTATAGTTAGAATAAAACAATTATAAGTTTTATACGCTAGAAAAATTATGTTAAACTTAATAAACGAATTAACACTGAGAGTAAGTTTGAAAATTTGTAATTTAAATTAAAAATATTTACACCAATTTTAAATAATTTATTAATCATTTAAAATATGCATATATCATTAATTAAACATTGTAAAATATACACAGACATAATGAAATGATATTCATGGAAAACAACAAGTCGATAGGACACTATTAAAAGAGACGTTTTATCGCCATTAAAGCGCGGGTTGCAATTTTAGTAGCGTCCTCGATAATTAAAATGAATAGTGGAAAATTACCACGAGAAAAAAGTGAATAAAAAGAAAACCTGCTGTATTAAGTGTAATAAAAAAAAACTATCTACAAATATCTACAAAATAAATACCTATCCTCTAAGCAGCCAGCTGAATCAAGAAACCAATATGTTTGAAGAAATTGGGAAGACAACATTACAAGCATTTGAATAGTAGCGACAATCGCGGGAAGGACTCCAGTATTAAGTACGAGTGCTGGCGTCATTATCCGAACACAGACAAAGATGCCACTTAATAATTATTTATAAAAATATATTTACAGAAGTTAATATAGTGAACATTTCAAAATAGATCTGAATTTTTATATTCTCAGTCAATCGTTTCTTCAACCACATTACTATAGCTGGCTGAATGTGATCGCCGAGGAATAAAGCCAATACTTGGAACGCCTCTGATATGATGACTCCATATACTTAAACTACTGCAGCGAGTTACTAACACAGACATTCAATATTCAAACTTGAGACCACAATATCATCATATATGTATTTCAGGTAAAAATATATTTACCTACTGGTCACTAATAGGAGATGAATCTAACTGCATGCTACAGATATTTGAGACTGTACTTCATTTGGCACACATTTTTTCTTACATGCACAGTCAGCTAACTATACCAATATGCGCAATTTAAAATACTCTTCAACAAAATCCCAGTGTTTAAAGTGTGTAATTAGCCCTTCTAATAAGTATAAGAAGTTCAACTGCTTCTTATAACAATAATAAAGTAAGCTAAGAAGCGAAACAAGAATTTTTAGCACTTGCTTTTTAGGTTACAATCAATCAACGATATAATCCTTTTTAATTTACAAAATAAACGATACTAAATTAGTATTCAACAATTTATGAATGAAAATGACTAATAATTAAGATGCAGTTATATTGAAACTCATTAAATGTGGCGCTCTTATGAGCACTTGACTATAAACCAGAATACAATAGGGTTTGGTGAAATTTCTGCATTCGTTTTTTATAAAAAGCAATCCGATTGTAGTTGTGAATATAAACTTGAATGTGTTTGTATGACACATATTTCCCCTGGCATATGATAATTACAATTTTAGTGCGAATTATCACAGGAAAATTGAGTGTCGATTGTTACACATATTAACATTATCCATTTGAAAAATTTCTATTTCGTTAAAAATAAAAAATATTTACTTATTGTGATTGCAATAAGTACAAAAGCAGCAACAAAAATATTAACGTTAAGCGCAATATTCGCTGTTTTCGAAAGACTAAAGATCGTCGATTCACGTTCAGTTCATATCTTTTGGGAATGCCATCATTTATTAATAGCAGTCAGAGACCAGTAGATATTATCTAGTTATCCATGACGATACCCCTGGGATGATGAAGCGCAAGGGTTAGGAAATTGTTTTATATTATGAGACATGATGCGAGGTAATATATTTCGTGAATATTACATGCTTGCAGGCCTGCACTACACCACACCGTGCCATCGTATCGTATTGCCAGGTATACTCCTTAATATCCCTTCTATCTTGGCGTTATTATGAAATTTTTATTATGCGGTTATTGTCTAGTACACTTTTCGTTTTGAAAAGATGTGAAGAATACCACAGTGAATTAAAAAAAAACTGCAATATTAAAAGTAGTAGAGTAATATTAGTTATAATTAAGGTTTATTATTAAAAATTGTTTTATAAGAAATTTAATACATTAAAGTGTTTTATAATGCATTCTATAAAAGTATTAATATTCGTTATATTTAAGTTAGTTTGTAAGGGTACAGCCAAAATTGATATACTTTATAATTTTAGAAACCGACGATAAATTTCTTTAAACTGTTTATTCTATATGTATTTAGATAACAAAATCTTTGTATTATATTTAAGACTCATGGCGGCACATAGTATTTGTGTTTCTCACCGGTCGTACGTGAGATTATGCGTGTGAACTGCTATTAAGGGGAAGAGGGATTTCATGTGCGTCCTAGAGAATGGGGATTTCAAAAAAAGGAGTCGACCACTAGCCTTCATGTAAAGAAGTCGGCGGAAAACTTTAAGACACAGCGATTGGCAGCGTATTGGACTGTCCTGAACTGCATAAATAGGTAATATAAGGGTCTCTATATATACATATATAAGTAAGTAAGTAAGTCGACTCAAACTTAGCGGTCGACAGCGCATTAGACTGTCATCTTGAACCTCATAAATAATATAAAAGGTTCTTTATTTATATAAATAGGTCGACCGGCTAATGAGTTCATATAAGAGATTAAAAAAGTGCAAGGCCATCTAGAGAAAAAGAAACAGGTGACTTATAACGGCCCTACAACAGTTAAAGCAGTTCCTGGTGTCTTTACCGTCGAAAGAGGTCTCTCACGAAGCAAACCAACAACGAGAGAAGAAAAGAAGGCGAAAATATATAAAAGGTACTTAAATGTTATTATTGTGCAAGTGTGAGATAAACTAAAATGTTCAAATTTGTCTTAATGTAGAGACTTAATTAAATAATATCATAATCTACGATTAAGAAACATATTTAATATTTTGTGTTAGATACGACAATATCTCGATATTTGTTAGTTACTTCTTGATGTTATACTAAGAATATTATATGCGTTGTATGTTTAAATCTGAGCATAATTTCTTTTCTAATCTAGGCCTGTGTTGTTTGTGTTAATGTAGATATGGACAGGCACCGGAAAACAAATAATGTTTAATGTATTATTTGTAGAAACTATAATAATATTTGAATAATCACAACTAATCTGTGAATATTAAGGGATTTCTGAAATTATTTTAATAATGTGTTTATATTGACTGAATTTGATATTATTTTGAATATGTTCTTTGTGTTCGTATTGATATATGCAAAAATTTTGGTTTGTTATTTAAATCAGAATATCTTTGTCTTCTTTAATTGTACCATTCAGTGCCCCAAGATTATTTCCTTTATCTCTTTATTTGGATCGTCCTGGGTTAAAAATATGAGCTACCAGGTGAAACGATTTAGTTTTCATTTTATTTAAAAACATTGAAAATAACGGGTAATAATTTGATGGTATCGGTAAGTGCACTGTGGAAGTTTTTCCTGAAAATCAAATGTCATTGCATACTAACTTATTATTCTAAATTTGTTTTTCTACTCCCATACTTTAATTGTATTATTAGATATGCCGAACCTGTACTTTAATGATGTCCATAACGATACAGATTTTCATCATGATACAAGTTTATATCCAATAGGAATACAGATTTTTCATTACGATAGAAGTTTATATCCAATAGGAATGCGACATCCCAATATTCAAACAATATTCAATATGGCGACTGCATATCTGACAGATATACAAATGAAATAAATGTGACAGTTCTCTGGAATTAACAAGTAAGTACTTAAAATTTGTGCTTTTTTGAAAATATAAACGGTAAAAATGAGGGATAATGACAGTGAAATGTAAAATTTGAGTCCACCAGAAATTATGGAAAAAGCCTTAGTAACCACGAGCAATTTATTACCAGCTAAATTCGCAAAGGTACATGGAAAATTTTAACCGCATTTTACGAAATGGAATGTTCAAAAAATAATGTTTTATTATGGGGTCGTAGAAAAAACAGTGTATGCAACTCTCATTTAATGGCTTTTAAGACACTCGTATTCATTACAATACTCGGCTTCGCCTGTTGTTATAATTTTCTTACTCGTGTCTTAATAGCTATCATTAAATGCTCATTGCATAATATACTAATTATAAACCAAATTTAACTCTCAAAACTATTGATTATTGAACA
Organism: Amphimallon solstitiale; assembly: GCA_963170755.1. Lineage (NCBI taxonomy): Eukaryota > Metazoa > Arthropoda > Insecta > Coleoptera > Scarabaeidae > Amphimallon > Amphimallon solstitiale. The sequence continues at coordinate 62,689,125 of OY720682.1, read as the reverse complement.
GATATTTTTCTAACATACATTTTTTGCTCGTTTCTTTTATATCAGTTAATACTCGAATGAAGTCTATAATGAATGATATTTTTTTCATCAATACAAAGCAATGTAAGTATCTTTCCTGTGTCCGAAATCAGGACTACTTCATTTGGTGGTGCTGTGAGTTTTTGTTGACCTAAAAGTAGTGAATTGACGCTAAAATGTGCACATTTTGCTCCCTATTTTCCCCAGTTCCGAATGATTCTTCATCAGTGGAAGAACGTCGTCGGACTAGAATTACAAACGGTACCGTGCATTAGCGTCATTTCAGCACACAGAGTCTCCGATCTCGGAAGCGAGGAGTGAGTCTGCGAATCACTTCCGGTGTCCGTCTTCGTGGCGCTTTGTCGACTGACGCACTATTTGTCCTTTCACCCCCATTGTCGTTACCCTCTAATGCCGTCTGATTAATTTTCTTTCGGGAGGCGGCCTTATTTCTTGCGGCTTACCGCTTCACTAGCAAGAACTGCACGTTAGAAGTTCTAACTTTTACTATTTATCGCTGGAATTTTCATGAGCCTGCCTCGAACTAATACTTTATTTATAGTGTCCTTCTAGAGTGTTTCACATAACGCGCGCATTACTTGATTGCATGAAAATTTTAAAGAGATTCGTTAGAAAAGTGTACTTATTACATATTCGAAGCAAATATCTATATTTCTCTGATTTATAAATTTTCGTTAATTCTACATTATTCTGTAGTCGCTTTCAAAATTAACATCTTTAATTTGGTTTAATCCAAAAATACTTTTATATGAAATTGATGCATAAATTATCTTAAAAAAAATCAAATTTAAATCACATTTTCATGTTTCATAATTCCATTTAGATTAATAATTATATCACGTAAAATTTCCGAATTATTTATTTAGACTATGAAAACTAACCTTATAATTAAAGTTATCCACTGTAAAATGGAGTTACAAACTGGTAAAACATACTGCTGTGGCAACATAACTATTTGGAATACAATAATTGTAGTATTGCCATACATTAAGCTTTGCCAAATAAATTATGTTGTGTGCTGTTCCAGCAACATAACTAATAAAGATGATGATAATTTTTATTATCCTTAATATATATATTATTTACTCTAAACAGCACGTACTTTATAAGTATACGTGAATTCTATCAGTGTATCTAAATCTCTATTCTCTCATCAAATCTCTTGTCTTTTTTCTTTAATTGGGATAAGGTTATAGCTTATTCAAAATAAAAACCAGAAACCATATAAAACATAATTGTATAATTTATTTAACATTATTTCACAATAGATAGCATCGCTATACTATATTCACCATTTTATTAAAAAGAAACATAATTAAGAGAAAACATTTGTACCTTGTTCTAGGTTGTAATGTTTTATAGTACGAATATATTTTTCTTATGCTTAATCAAATAAAAATCTAAAATATTGTCCTGTTTCAAGAAAAATAAAACTCAATTAACGTTAGTATACTATTGATATTTTAATGCTAATTCTATTCCATCAGAGACATTATATTCGCACGTAATGCTCTGACAAACTTAGAACTTCGCAATGGTCAATGTTCGGAGAAAAAGTTTGAATCTGATTACTGTTTATAACCATTCACACGTATTATATCCAGCATCTCAGAGTCCGCTACCCAGAAACACTTTCCTTTTTAAAAATCTAATTTAAATCATTAATTTATAATCAAAAATTTATTGTAAACATTAATGATGCCTAATAAAGTGCCAGAAAATATACATTTGCACGTTATATCCTCTTAACACCCAACACCATTAATAACTCCACTTTTGTGTTCTTGAAACTAATGAATGCTTATTATTGTTACAGGAAAATATTTATTATCCATGTTGCACCACGTTATATTGAATATACATTTGCACGTTATATTTCAATACACGCATAGCAACGTTGGTAAATCTTTGTATCAAAAACTTACTTTGAATCATTGAAAAACTTTTCAAATTCAGCCATCTGCATCTCCATTATTTAAAAATACAAAAATTATAAACCAAAGAAATATGAATGAAACTTAAATACAAATGAAATTAATACACTAATACAAGAAATAAATATGAATCAAAATAATCGTGGTGTATCTGACCCTACGATTTTAAGTCGCTTTTAATCTCTTTCCAGATAACCAGCTAATCCAACTTGTTCATTCTTGTCCTCGAATTTATATCCCCGGGAAGACACGTGACCGCTCTCAACGCCATCCTCAGAAACTACCATTTAAGTTGTCACCCTGCGTCTTCAGTGAGATCTTTGCTTTCCAAGTTGCCGTTGTGATATGAACACACACACACACACGCACTTATTGTCTTTTGACAGTTCCTTCACTTTAAAATGTCAATAACTTGAGAACTGTTTGTTTATATTTTAAAAGTTTCTCACTCAAATTGTCCAGTATTTCTCCAATGTAGGTATACTTGTATTAATATAACTCTTCCTTATATTTGATTATGAATTTATTACCTTCTTTACTATTTGCCACATACTTCCTCTTTCCATTTGCTAACACAATTCTTATTTTTGTTTTATTTCCAGCTCTCGGCAAAATTGGAAATACATTGTAAATAACAGGTATTCTTTTAATAAGATTACTCGTACTACCACGATCCATTTGGTTTGCCTTTTAATTGCTTCCCTCGATCCAGGACTTTTCCAACGGTGATATATTTATCTGTAATAAACTACAAACCAAGTTTACATTATATTTTCTTTTTGTAGGTCATCAAACCGTACATAACCTCTCTACTGTCTACATATACTAATTCATGAATGTACTTTATTATTGCCAGCTGTCGTTTATAAAAACACTACTGCAGATTGTATGGTCTCAGAATATTTTTATTTATATCCTTATTTTAGTTTTATTACCTTATGCACGTTCTCAAGTTTACATAATTTATTCATTCTTCTCCCGTGCATATCGGATTTTGTTTTCTTCATACAATTTTATTGCATTTAGATGACTAATTCTTATCACATTTCCATCCTTAAGCATAACCCTTTCTCGGTTATTTGCTTTCATTTCTCTTTTACTTTTAAACAGCGGTCCATTATTCAAAATGTTCAGTACAATTTTCACGCATTTTATAATGTCAGGTTGTTTTTCATTATACACAAACCATACATCTTCTTTCTCTTTTCTATAAAAGAAATATATATCTTAAATTTTATCTCGTCTTTTATATTGTACCTGTTTAATATCTAAATTGTAAATATAAGTTCATTTTTATGTCTATGTTTTCTCACTTTAAAATGTATGCAACTTAGTATACTCTTACGTTAAAATCTTTGAATACAATAAAACTTATTCTTATTGTCTCTTTTATATGTTATATACTTAAATTAAATCTTAATGCTATTACTATTATTTTTAATATGCAAGAGACCACGGCAATACGTTATAAAACAATCTTGATTAAAGTTTTTTATTTACTTGTTTTATTTACGCTTGTTATAGAATATAAACATTATGATGTTTGTTGCGCCCATAATTAGTAGAAGGGTAGGTAGAACATGGTGCAACAAAACTTTTAGTCCATCTATCTCAGATTACATTCGGGGAGTTTAAGCACTGGAATACGGCCAGTGGGGGTGAGCAAGATGGATACTACCCACTCTAATTTTTTGGATCTTGAAAAGAAAGAATTTTAATTTATAAACATCAGTCAACAAGTTTTGTAGTAAATCCGCAGGTCGGACAGGATCACCTTGACCACAGTGTGATGTCGATAGTCCTCGTGCAATATCGTTTGATTCGCTCGACTCAAACCTCAAAGAGCTCGCTAAATTTTTAATCGCATCGTGCATCGTAACCATTGCTTGAAAGCGCGAGCATTGCCATGATGCTTTTTATAATGTCCAATTTTCTAAACTTTTGACGCGTGCTGTATATACGTCTAATTTGAGCAAAAGTTAGTTGATATTTATTAATGCATTTATTCGTTCCTATAAACTTCATATCATAAATCTATTGAAAGACCTAATTGTCAACTTGAATGTCATTATTGACATTCAATTTTAACTCTGAATGGTATATTACATATTAGTTTTATTAACAATTTATAATTGGTAGTAACAAAAATACATATCTAAGAGGTATCTCATTTCAGTAAAATATCACACTTGAACCTGCATTTCTTTGCCATTATTATTCATACAATGACTGCTCGCTCATTCACGCCTATATAAATCTTTGACGTGGTTCATAATCCGGAAATCAATTTTTGTAGAACTGTCGTCGAAAATCAAACTTTAGTTGGATGTTTGACTTTTCTTGTTACTTTAAAGAATATTCTAAACTTAAAATTAATTACCTGCCTAACATTAGCACTTCTTTAAATTTTTTCTTTGATGTATGTTATTCGGCAGCGTGCAGTTAAAGTTTTCATACAGAAAACTTAAAAATATGAATATCTTCTTCTTTATAATACATGTTTAGGTTACGCTTTGTCGTATAAATACTAAATTCGTGTTTGATGAAATTAATGCCATTTAGTATATTCCTTAGTGCTTACGTATTTGATTCCCTCGATGGATATATTTATTTGCCCTGGATTTTTCCAGTATTTAACGAATAAAACCTGCAAACGTTTAAGACTGTGATTTCTAAATGTTATACGACATATATTCATATGTAGTTACTGACCTTGTGGTGTTAATTCTTTCCACCTTAATTTGCGATAGGGCTTGTTTTGCCGGTCCCTTCTCTAAATGTCGATTCTTCTACCCTGTGGACGTCCTGATAATTAATAATGGGGTACGTTTGACTTTTCTATGCAACTTTCAAAATGTGGTGTGTGTTTGAATTGACGCGAGCTGTCGCCTACTTTTTCTAGCAAGATTTTTTTACTGGATCCGCTTGCAGGTAGGCTTTAAATGACCTGTACCTTTGTTATAGAAGTACTTGGAAAGTGGAGATTGCTGCCCACGTTGCGTAAGAGTCCATTTTATAGGTTTCTCAGCCTTCATCTGCACGCAAAACCTCGATAGCGTTGAATTCTTTCGTGAAAGTGAGAACCGTGAATCTTTTCAATGTATCTGTCATTGTCATACCTGACAATTTTTGTTTTTTGAAGTCTTCCCTTTTCGGAGCCTCCGATTTCGTGTATGGTGCCGCCAGCAGCCACCAAATATAGCACACGCAAAGGAGAAATGTCCAGCCTATACGTACCCAAAGAGGGAACGCTCCCGACGCGATTTCCTGGGAGGAGTTACACATATCGTTTTGTCTTTTTTGACGGTTCGGTTAAGCTATTTCAACCAAGGCGAAACGCGGAGTAGTAGTAAATTATAATTAGATATTACAAAATTTAGCAAATAAAATTTCGATGACAAAGTTTTTAAAATTAAAAACTTCAACCAAAATTAAAGAATGTGTTACCTGCCTTTATTACAAAGCTTCAAAAAGGACAAACCAACTAGATAAATTACGTGCTTCTTTTTTTGCAAGACCTGCAGTTTGCACCGCAGCCAACAAGGCTGTACAGGTCCATATTTGGGTCTACATTCGGTTGCCCAAAATTGCGTTTCTATTAGGTGCCAGAAGAATACCTAGATCAATTCCTCATTCCATCTCTCAATTTCTAGTACCCAAATGCCATTTATCATCGTATGTCTATCTCTTAATTGTCCTTCTTGTGGTTTCGACTCTGTGTGTTTTTAGCAATGGCACCATTCATTCGATGGGTGTGATCATACTATTGTATTCATTGTCCTTTTATTATCCTCACTATATCGCCACCTTCTAATATGTCATTAATCTCATACTTTAATAAACTTTTGTATTCTGCTCTTATTTGCGATCCTCCTTACTACCTTCCTCTCAATCGTCTTTCGTCTAGTATCTTTTACTGGGCACATAGTTTCTGATGAACAGATACCAACCGTCTTATTGCTGATCTATAGGTACTTAATTCTGTGTTTTACTTAATTTCTTGTTTTCCATGAAAGTTTTATATTGTAATATGCCCTACACCCGGCTTGACTTTCTTGTGATAATTCACTACTTCTAATTAACTATTGTACCTAGGTAGTTAAAGTTTTTCAATACATCAACCCTGAAATCTCCTAACTGTTGTTTTAGCATGCCACTTGTATTACTTCCAGTTATTCCCATATACAGTGTCTTTTCTTCGTTAAACTGTAATTATCTTTCCAGCTTATTTTTCTCTTGCTATAATTTCAAGATCATTAGCATATGCTATCACTTCTGATGACTTTTCTATTATGCTACTCTTAACACTATAATCGCTCATAATGCCATCCAGTTCGGTATGAATAATGTCACTTCAAATTAAGCTTAAGCTTATCGCAAATCCCTATTTGGGATAGTATGACAGCTTTGGCTCTTGCATCATCATTTAGGTAAATTCAAACAATTTATTTGGTGTTCCAATTTTTTGTGCCTCATTAAATACCATACTCCTTTTGATCATATAAAATGCTTGTCTGAAATTTATCTGTTTTACGTGCAAAGATTATTTTTTCAATGATCTGATTCTTGGTGTAAATAACAGATCTATTCATCGAAATCCATAGTGATAATCTCCAATTTTTACTCTTTCGTGAATCGGTGTTGTCATTGATTTATATTTTCTGTAATTATCGCATCTCATTCGATTTCCTCTTTTCAGTATTGGTATTTATTAGTTCAAGGATCCAGTCTTTGGACTTTCTTTCTTTTTCCCATATTATTTCAATATGCTCAACTACTTACCACTTATATTATCAATACTATTTCAACTTGTCATCCATTTCTTCATAGCACTTCTCCCTTGTCAATCTGAATTCTTGCCGTGTCTCTTAACAGCGAGGCATATCATTTATAATATTACTCCATTCTTCACACTTTTGATTCAACAATGCCTTGCAGTGTTTCTCCTATTCTTCATTCTCAATGTGCTGTTACACGTTTTGCATTACTTTTTCCATACTTTTTGAAAGAACTTAGTGTTAACTTATATTATTTATATTTCAGTTCCTCGTCCCTAAGTAAACTAATAATAAGTTTCTGACTCTCCTGGGCCACACTGCGTCCCAGTCAAGCGTTTCGGAGTATACTAACATCTTCTTCCGTGAATCTTTTTAATTTGATTTTGAATAACCTGAAATTTAAGCAGCTCTTTATTTCTGACGGAAGTTTACTAAATATTTTTATGGTTCCAAGCTGAAAACTCCTGTTCCCCATGACGCTATTCATTCCAGGAATATAATAGTCATCATCCTGGCGTGTACTGTACTTATGCAATCACTTAACCTCTGCAGAGAGAAGTTGTTCTTCTGAATGTTAAGTGCTACTCTGTAAGCAGTTATGTATTCCTCCAGTTTACCTATTTGTTTTATACTGAGTAGTCCCGCATCTCTGTATATATTCTCAGTATGGGTATACCAGTCCAAGTCCAGGATTACCTTCGGGGCCTTGCTTTAAATGAACTGCATAGATTTCATTAAGGTTTTTGAACATTCGCCCCCATGCTACTATTAAGTAACATGTTTTCGAGATGACATGGCTATGGTATGTCATTAGTTTTATCTTCTTACATAGCCCACTTCTTTTTATTGCCCCTATTATGGGTGTCACACTTTTTTAAATGTAGACCACATGAGCCCCCATGATAATTTGTTAGCTATCATAATTCTCAAGTACTTTATCGTGTCGACTTCTTTAAGTTTTTCTTTCGACATGTTCAGCCTCAGTTGTTTTGGCTGTTTATTTTTGTGTTAAAATGTGATATAAACTGTACTTTTTGTGTTTGATGCTAATTCCTGTCCAACTAGCCACTGGTCCAGTTTTTTTAAATTTGTATTTATTTTGTTTTCTATTTTTTCCCTACTTTTTCCCGTATACATTGTTGCCGTATCATCTGCATAGATTACATATTTTCCTTGTAAGCCAATGCTGCAGAAAGATTGAATGTACAATAGGTATAGTATTGGACCTAAGACTGAACCCTGCGGAACACCTGTTGTTAATTCTGCAGGTTGACTAGTTGTGATCGGCCTTATTTTAGTTAGTTATACATTCTATCTACTTTTTTATAGATTTTATAATTATGTTATTTACTCGTATTATCTATTTTAAAATTAATATTGTCTAAATTAACGGTGTTTAACATATAATCAATACATCTGATTATAAATTTAGATTTATTATATTATAGTTTATATTTATATTTCTACTTAAACTATTGGTTCACAATCATTTATATAATTCTGACAAGACTTTATTCACATTATTAATTATATCATTTAAGTCATATCCACTAACATACATCATCGAATCATCAGCAAACATATTTTATCTAAAAAATATATAAGTCCAGCTGTATATACAAAACTATCAATCAATATATTTCATTTCATGGAATTTATTTCTTAGTTTTTCATTGTATGACGTTCCACGTATGATAATAAAGCTATTCTGAGTTAGGTTTTCCGATGCAGTTTTTATGTAGCGGCCACAACACCACCCATGCATGAACGTCAAGAAAAGATATGAAGAAAAAAAAGTTCAATATGCCTGCTTTAAATTCGCCAGGACTTCGAAATTTATTGTAATATTTTTTCCTTCACTTCACCACGGCGTTCCGCTCATGCTCTGATCGGTGACAAAAAATATTTGAGCTTGCATAAATAAGCTGTCGTACGAGTATGCATGCAGTGAACCTCGACGGACGCCGACGTTAGAAAAAGACGAGAAAAAATCCACCGGAAGAGATGCAGAAATCAAAACGGTCCGACGTGGCTGCACCCCTCACTTATTGGAACCAATAACAATTGGTAAACGTGTTTGGAATGTAAAGCACTTGGGGTGCTTGTGCGGTCCAAAGGGCATTTCCGCAAAATGTCGTAAATCATTTTTACAATTAGTAAATTGAAAGGAAAAGTAGAAAAGCGCAGCAGGAAAAGGTGAAGAAAGAAGAAAAAAAAACGAAAGGAAATTGCTAAAACTTCGATTATCGGTGTAAAAGTATAACTTCTCCGACAATAAACGGTGCAATATGGCGTGTCAAAATCTTAAATTATCTCTTTAATAAAAGATTTTAGTATTGGAACCAACCGGAGAACAATCTGTTGTATTTTCTTCTTGACTTAATACATTTTCGAGACTGAACGTTCTTCGGTTTAGAGGTGGATGATATTTTACGGTTGTAATTTAGAAGACAGCAAAATGCTAAGTGCTCTTACTTCTGTGACTATACTCGAAATAAGCTATAAAATGTTACATGTCAATTTTCTCGTATCTCGTCTAGATCTTTCCGGTTCATTGGCGTTATCATTTCTTATACGAGTAAGCTAGATAAACGGAGGTATCGTTTTACTTGCAATATAAATGTACTCTATAAAACAAATTTATATAGTTTTCTGTTTTCGAGATTAGGATAATGGATGAGATATAATCAATACTTATCCTGGATTTAATGTAACAACTGGGAGTAGTTTTATTTATTTGCTTATAGTTTCTCTATAAAATAAAATAAATTACTTAGACACAAATCGTGTTAATTGCCAAGACACCTTTTTTGTTAAGAAATTGAAACAAATAAGCTAACCAATTATTGATATTATGGAATTTACTATAAATACTTTTTGAAATGTTTTTTCTTGGTTGTCCGTCCAATCGTAATTGTTAGTCAAACTTTGTTTTTAAAGATATTGAAGAAAAATTTAAGTAAAAAGAAAAATATTTTCCTGTTTTGCCATACAACTCGATGAATATATTAATTTGATATATGTTTGATTTGTTGACCATGGTCCGAAAAATATTAGCAAAAACTTACATACTTTACTGCTCATACTGCCTTGGACGAGATCGATACAGTCGTAAATAATTATTTTGCGATAAAAAATTATGTTGACGACACCCTAGTCTTGTGAGACAAATGAAAAAAGTGCAGTAAAAGCATAACTACAACACAGTACATCGAGAACAGTTTGCTGCTAAATGCATAAGAATTGGTTGGAATTTTAGACTAGCCAAAGATGTGACAAAGTAAATTTACTCTTTAGTGCTTAAAGTAATTCAAAATTCTCGTGCGACAGTTGATAAGGTTGTCATTGTCTCATAATTTAAAAATAACTACGGTTATACATGCTGATCCATACATTACTGGTACAAAGAAGATGTATTTTTTAAAACTGAACAGTTTATATATAAGTTCAAAGTTGGATTCCAGATGAAAATGGAAATATTTTTTATTGAGAGTAACTGTTCGCTAAAGTTTTCAGTCCTGTGAAGTTAGCAACCGAATTTGCAAAAACATTATATTTTATCGGAGTTCCCGGTAGATATGGAATAGTTCTAGAGTACTTTGTGCAAAATTTCAAGAGTTCTGCAGAATTTAGCGAAAAAATAGCAAAAACCGATAATGAGCTTGGCAACCACTTTTGAGAAAAACAGTGCATTTTGGACATATTTCGTTATCTCGACCATAGTTCTAGAGTTCTTTAAGAATTTTGCAAAAAGTTCTGCAAAAATACAAATTTTCCAAAAAGTTCTTTAGAAATAAAAATTCTGCAAATTAAATTTTGAAAATAACACAACAGTTCTGATAGCAGTTCTAGCTAGAACTCTAAGAGTTCTACCGAAAATCCTAATAACATTTTTTTGTAAAGTTGCAAATTCCAAAGATATTCGAAAAATTAGAATTCATGTGCTATATATAGTGAAAAAAAATAATAATCGCACAACAGTTCCGATTGCAGTTCTCGCTAGAACTCTAAGAGTTCTATCGAAAATCCTAATAACATTTTTTTGTAAAGTTGCAAATTCCAAAGATATTCGAAAAATTAGAATTCAGGTGCTATATATAGTGAAAAAAAATAATAATCGCACAACAGTTCTGATTGCAGTTCTCGCTAGAACTCTAAGAGTTCTACCGAAAATCCTAATAACATTTTTTTGTAAAGTTGCAAATTCGAAAGATATTCGAAAAATTAGAATTCAGGTGCTATGTATTGTAAAAAATAATAATAATGGCAGAATAGTTCTGATTGCAGTTCTCGCTAGAACTCTAAGAGTTCTATCGAAAATCCTAATAACATTTTTTTGTAAAGTTGAAAATTCGAAAGATATTCGAAAAATTAAAATTCATGTGCTATATATAGTGAAAAAAAATAATAATCGCACAACAGTTCTGATTGCAGTTCTCGCTAGAACTCTAAGAGTTCTATCAAAAATCCTAATAACATTTTTCTGTTAAGTTGAAAATTCAAAAGATTTTGGAAAAATTAAAATTCACGTGCTATTACAGTGCAAAAAATAATAATCGCACAACAGTTCTGATTGCAGTTCTCGCTAGAACTCTAAGAGTTCTACCGAAAATCCTAATAACATTTTTTTGTAAAGTTGCAAATTCGAAAGATATTCGAAAAATTAGAATTCAGGTGCTATGTATTGTAAAAAAATAATAATAATGGCAGAATAGTTCTGATTGAAGTTCTCGCTAGAACTCTAAGAGTTCTATCGAAAATCCTAATAACATTTTTTTGTAAAGTTGAAAATTCGAAAGATATTCGAAAAATTAAAATTCATGTGCTATATATAGTGAAAAAAAATAATAATCGCACAACAGTTCTGATTGCAGTTCTCGCTAGAACTCTAAGAGTTCTATCAAAAATCCTAATAACATTTTTCTGTTAAGTTGAAAATTCAAAAGATTTTGGAAAAATTAAAATTCACGTGCTATTACAGTGCAAAAAATAATAATCGCACAACAGTTCTGATTGCAGTTCTCGCTAGAACTCTAAGAGTTCTATCAAAAATCCTAATAACATTTTTTTGTAAAGTTGAAAATTCAAAAGATTTTGGAAAAATTAAAATTCACGTGCTACATATAGTGAAAAAAAATAATAGTCGCACAATAGTTCTGATTGCAGTTCTCACTAGAACTCTAAGAGTTCTATCGAAAATCCAATTAACATTTTTTTTGTAAAGTTGCAAATTCGAAAGATATTCGAAAAATTAGAATTCAGGTGCTATGTATTGTAAAAAATAATAATAATCGCACAACAGTTCTGATTGCAGTTCTCGCTAGAACTCTAAGAGTTCTACCGAAAATCCTAATAACATTTTTTTGTAAAGTTGCAAATTCGAAAGATATTCGCAAAATTAAAATTCATGTGCTATATATAGTGAAAAAAAATAATAATCGCACAACAGTTCTGATTGCAGTTCTCGCTAGAACTCTAAGAGTTCTATCAAAAATCCTAATAACATTTTTTTGTAAAGTTGAAAATTCAAAAGATTTTGGAAAAATTAAAATTCACGTGCTACATATAGTGAAAAAAAATAATAATCGCACAACAGTTGTGATTGCAGTTCTCGCTAGAACTCTATGAGTTCTATGGAAAATACTGATAATTATTTTTTTAAAGTTAAAAATTCGAAAGATATTGGAAAAATTAAAATTTATGAATTTATGAATAAAGATATTTTGAAGCGGATATTTTCTTGTGATAGCTGCAGATTAGGAGCAAATTTTAAAAATATTTTGTATTATACAGAGTCTTCCATAACTTGGTGCCTAACCATAGTTATAGTTTTTTATATGGAACACCTTATATATTATTGTATATTTGTATTCCTCGTATAATTTTTAGTCAAAAAGTACCTAATAAGATAGTATAGGCCTAAAATCTAAAGTTTTCGACTTATTCCCATTTTTCTGAAAAATTAAATGTTTGTATAAAATTATATTTCTGGAAAATAAATATAAATAGTCTTCAATCTGAGAGTAAATTACTTGTCGCCTGAGTAATACTAAAATGAGTCTTAAGAGTATATTAGAGAGGAAAAGAAATTTTAAATTTATGACCGTTTTTGTATTTTCAACAAATCCAGTATACATCCTTAAGAGTACATTAGAGAGGTAAAGAAATTTTAAATTTATGACAGTTTTTGTATTCTCAAACATGAAGCAAAAAATTCCTCTAATTACCTACTCTCTTTATTTCTGCTTTACCGGGTAATATATACACATCCAGTAAACACATGTTTGGATATTTGAGCATTTGGACATTAAGACCCTACCGCAGTAGGTAGGGGCAACATCTACGGTTTTTGCGGTGTGAAGGGGGAGGTAAAGCCAGACACCTACACTTTTGTGTGGTCGGGCGATCTTATATGAAAATTTTGTAGCAGTGTACAATTCAAACCTCTTTTATTCACAGTTTTGTAATGTCTAAGACCAGCCATATGGAAGGTATATCTGGTCAACTGCGATAAACTAAACACCAAATAAACAAACATTATATTCTACTTTTTTATTACATTAGTAAAGAGAATATATTAAACTAGTTTATAAAAGAAACAGGGAAGCAAATATATTTTAAATGTGCTACTTATTTATGATTTATAGCATAATAATAACCTTGATATTGATTTATTAGAAAAAATCTTTTTGTGGTTTTAATTCTTTTGTCTTTTATTTATCGGGTGTATGAATGAATGTTTTATTCAGATATGGGCTTGACTTTGTCTTATTATTTTTGGTCTGGAATAAATATATATCATTATCATTATTATTATGAAATTTTACCTCTGACTTATAGTTATTATTTCTCGCCATGATTTATATTTTTTCTAGATGTTGAAGTTTTTCAATCGTAATAATATGAGCAATGCTGTCTGAAATATATCAAAAACAATTCTGTGTTGTAACAGTAACAGTGTCTGTTTTTTTTTATAAAATGTAAAAGTATTTATTTTCTCTAATAAGCAGGTTTTGGATTATTGAATAAATATCTTCCCAATCGACTGTCACAGTGTTTACCGAAATTAAATTATAAAGATTTTGTCGCAGGTAACATAGAAGCTAAATGGTATCAGCAAATAAGTATCAATTTTTTATTTATATATAAATTTGAGCATACATTAAAGAGGTTTGTAAAAGAAAATAGTAATATATATATATATAAGCAAGTAAGTACATTTCAGAAGTTTTTCGTGTTCATTTATGATTTATTACGAGATAACATTCATGCTCCTACTTTATACGACTTTTTTCTCTTCTTCAATATTCTTGGCGGTTTCAAAATGTGTCTTATTTTTCAAGAGCAAGGTTCGGGCTTTATGGAATTTGTACTTATTTTAATGATATTTGCCAGAAAAGAAAGTAGACATTAAGTTTTCTTGGGCAGTAAATATATAGTATTATTATTAATAATTATTAAGTTGCACAACTTCTTACTTATTATTTCTCACCATGATTTGTATTTACCTTAAATATATTATAAATAGGTGTTTCTATACTTCGCTAAATTCCGAATAAATTATTAACTCTACAAAAAATATCTTCCGAATTTTCAACTTTACAAAAAAATGTTATTAGGATTTTGGATAGAACTCTTAGAGTTCTAGCGAGAACTGCAATCAGAACTGTTGTGCGATTATTATTTTTTTTCACTATATATAGCACATGAATTTTAATTTTTCGAATATCCTTCGAATTTTCAACTTTACAAAAAAATGTTATTAGGATTTTCGATAGAACTCTTAAGAGTTCTAGCGAGAACTGCAATCAGAACTATTCTGCCATTATTATTATTTTTTACAATACATAGCACCTGAATTCTAATTTTTCGAATATCTTTCGAATTTGCAACTTTACAAAAAAATGTTAATAGGATTTTCGATAGAACTCTTAGAGTTCTAGCTAGAACTGCAATCAGAACTATTGTGCGACTATTATTTTTTTTCACTATACAGGGTGTTCACACTTAAACCCGCACCATTGGTAACTCCGTTATTATTGGAGCTACGAATTCGTCCAAATTAGCAAACTAGTAGGATTTTTCCTGGCGGTTACGACGATGAAAACAAAAAAACAATTGAACGTCGCGTTTTTCAGATATTTGACAAAATGTAATTTTTTAAATGGAACACCCTATATATTTTTATGCAGTTGAATAAAAAATTTAGTTCTGAATAAAAATGTTTAAATACATTATCTTAAAAAAATTGAAAATAAAAAAGTTATCACGTGATTTCTTAAACATTGCATTTTGTTTAAAAAAATTTATGAAAGACGTAGCATGTTTCACATGTTTATCCAATTGAAGTCAACTTCAGATATTAAATAAAATAATATCATAAACATCTTTAAAATTTGCTTACTTTATCACTAAAACGTAAGTTTTCAAATGAGATACCGTGCATTTTTAGGGATTTAGGATTTGTTTTTAGGGATGCCTATAACGAAATTTGTAATTAAATAATATGTACCGATTATTGTATACTATTCTCTTGTTGACCGGATGAAAAAAATTTTTGAATAGGTCCTAGAATGTTTGTTCATAATATTCCTAAATGAATTCAAACGAAACGTTGTGTTTTTAACGAAATTTATTTTGATTTCGTCCACGAAACTTAAGAATAACAAATAAAAGAATAATAAACACTATCAATCAACATACATAACTAAAATAGTTGTTCGAAGGTACCACCTTCTTGGTCCATACACTTGCGGGCTCTTTTCTGAGTGCAGCGCGTGGCTTTGAGAAGGGTCCTTCCATCAATATTCCGAATAATGGCCGTAATGTTATTTTGAAGTTCTTCCACATTTTGGTAACGATGTTTGTAAACTTCATTTTTCACTCGCCCCCATAAAAAAAATCTAGCGGAGTTAGATCTGGTGAGCGTGGAGGCCACAGAACTGGTCCATGAGTCCAATTCAACGGGGTCCAAACAGTCTCTCCAGCAATGCGTTAACGATATGGTGATTATGAGCCGGTGAACCGTCTTGTTGGAAGTATATCCGCGGCCTATCCATCAAGTTCACGTTGTCCACGATATCTTCCAATACATGAGACATAAAGTCCTCATATCTCTCTCCCGTTAATGAGCCGCGGTAAAAAAAAGGACCCACAATTTTAGATCCAATCATACCACACCAAACATTAAGGCTGAACCGATGTTGTGGATTAGTGGGATGAGTCAAAAAAGGATTTTCCCGACTCCAAAAATGATAGTTTTTTCGATTAAACATTCCCTTATTAGAGAAGTTACTCTCATCCGACCATAAAACATTCGAGGAAAATTTGGATCTTCTTCACATTTATGTAGGAACCATTCACAAAACTCCATTCTTCTTATATCATCATTAAGATGCAAAGTTTGTACTGGCCGATATTTGTATGGCTCAAAATTATATTTTTTCAAAATTTTATGAATCGTTCCCAATGAAAGGTCTATTTCTCTTGCCGATTCTCTAATTGAATTGTTAGGATACGCCTCAAAATATCCCAGTACATTTATCTCTACTTCCTCACTAACCACAAATTGCTTCTTCGTTCTATTCCTCTTGAAAACCTCTTCGTTTCGCCGAAATTGTCTGTATAATTCCAAGAAATATCTTCTTTGAGGAATCGCGCGCCCGGGAAACATTGCACTATAATGTTCGCGAGCTCTAATAGTGTTTTTTCTCTGAAATATGTACGCTTCCATAATATCACATTTTTCCTCATGCGTGAAAACCATTTTTATTAGAAGAAAACAAGAAGAAAACAGCAAAATAACAATGCGAATTTTAAAACACTGACAGATTAATTTGACGGATTGTTATTGAATATTTTTTTTTATTGGTGCCTATTTGATCAAAATTGTAAGAACTATTGTAATGTAGGCTAATTTCATTTTCTCTTTTCCTTTTTTTCTGAGTGGAATTTTAAATTATACTGTCCCATTTTAAAATGGGTACTTTTCTGATTATCTCGGGAATATGCCCCTTTAAAGAAATCACGTGATAACTTTTTATTTTCAATTTTCTTGAGATAATGTATTGAAAGATTTTTGTTCAGAACTAAATTCTTTATTCAACTGCATAAAAATATATAGGGTGTTCCATTTAAAAAATTACATTTTGTCAAATATCTGAAAAACGCGACGTTCAATTGTTTTTTTGTTTTTATCGTCGTAACCGCCAGGAAAAATCCTACTAGTTTGCTAATTTGGACGAATTCGTAGCTCCAATAATAACGGAGTTACCAATGGTGCGGGTTTAAGTGTGAACACCTTGTATATAGCACGTGAATTTTAATTTTTCCAAAATCTTTTGAATTTTCAACTTTACAAAAAAATGTTATTAGGATTTTCGATAGAACTCTTAGAGTTCTAGCGAGAACTGCAATCAGAACTGTTGTGCGATTATTATTTTTTTTCACTGGAATAGCAGGTGAATTTTAATTTTTCCAAAATCTTTTGAATTTTCAACTTAATAGAAAAATGTTATTAGGATTTTTGATAGAACTCTTAGAGTTCTAGCGAGAACTGCAATCAGAACTGTTGTGCGATTATTATTTTTTTTCACTATATATAGCACATGAATTTTAATTTTTCGAATATCTTTCGAATTTTCAACTTTACAAAAAAATGTTATTAGGATTTTCGATAGAACTCTTAGAGTTCTAGCGAGAACTGCAATCAGAACTATTCTGCCATTATTATTATTTTTTACAATACATAGCACCTGAATTCTAATTTTTCGAATATCTTTCGAATTTGCAACTTTACAAAAAAAATGTTAATAGGATTTTCGATAGAACTCTTAGAGTTCTAGCGAGAACTGCAATCAGAACTATTGTGCGACTATTATTTTTTTTCACTATATATAGCACGTGAATTTTAATTTTTCCAAAATCTTTTGAATTTTCAACTTTACAAAAAAATGTTATTAGGATTTTTGATAGAACTCTTAGAGTTCTAGCGAGAACTGCAATCAGAACTGTTGTGCGATTATTATTTTTTTCACTGTAATAGCACGTGAATTTTAATTTTTCCAAAATCTTTTGAATTTTCAACTTAACAGACAAATGTTATTAGGATTTTTGATAGAACTCTTAGAGTTCTAGCGAGAACTGCAATCAGAACTGTTGCGCGATTATTGTTTTTTTTCACTATATATAGCACGTGAATTTTAATTTTTCCAAAATCTTTTGAATTTTCAACTTTACAAAAAAATGTTATTAGGATTTTTGATAGAACTCTTAGAGTTCTAGCGAGAACTGCAATCAGAACTGTTGTGCGATTATTATTTTTTTCACTGTAATAGCACATGAATTTTAATTTTTCGAATATCTTTCGAATTTTCAACTTTACAAAAAAATGTTATTAGGATTTTCGATAGAACTCTTAGAGTTCTAGCGAGAACTTCAATCAGAACTATTCTGCCATTATTATTATTTTTTTACAATACATAGCACCTGAATTATAATTTTTCGAATATCTTTCGAATTTGCAACTTTACAAAAAAAATTTATTAGGATTTTCGGTAGAACTCTTAGAGTTCTAGCGAGAACTGCAATCAGAACTGTTGTGCGATTATTATTTTTTTCACTGTAATAGCACGTGAATTTTAATTTTTCCAAAATCTTTTGAATTTTCAACTTAACAGAAAAATGTTATTAGGGTTTTCATAGAACTCTTATAGTTCTAGCGAGAACTGCAATCAGAACTGTTGCGCGATTATTGTTTTTTTTCACTATATATAGCACATGAATTCTAATTTTTCGAATATCTTTCGAATTTTCAACTTTACAAAAAAATGTTATTAGGATTTTCGATAGAACTCTTAGAGTTCTAGCGAGAACTGCAATCAGAGCTATTCTTCCATTATTATTATTTTTTACAATACATAGCACCTGAATTCTAATTTTTCGAATATCTTTCGAATTTGCAACTTTACAAAAAGATGTTATTAGGATTTTCGGTAGAACTCTTAGAGTTCTAGTGAGAACTGCAATCAGAGCTATTCTGTCATTATTATTATTTTTTACAATACATAGCACCTGAATTCTAATTTTTCGAATATCTTTCGAATTTGCAACTTTACAAAAAAATGTTATTAGGATTTTCGATAGAACTCTTAGAGTTCTAGCGAGAACTGCAATCACAACTATTCTGCCATTATTATTATTTTTTACAATACATAGCACCTGAATTCTAATTTTTCGAATATCTTTCGAATTTGCAACTTTACAAAAAAATGTTATTAGGATTTTCGGTAGAACTCTTAGAGTTCTAGCTAGAACTGCTATCAGAACTGTTGTGTTATTTTCAAAATTTAATTTGAAGAATTTTTATTTCTAAAGAACTTTTTGGAAAATTTTTATTTTTGCAGAACTTTTTGCAAAATTGTTAAAGAACTCTAGAACTATGGTCGAGATAACGAAATATGTCCAAAATGCACTGTTTTTCTCAAAAGTGGTTGCCAAGCTCATTATCGGTTTTTGCTATTTTTTCGCTAAATTCTGCAGAACTCTTGAAATTTTGCACAAAGTACTCTAGAACTATTCCATATCTACCGGGAACTCCGAAAAAAAGTTAAAAAGCTACATTTACATCTGTCTTTTTAATTGGCTTTAATTCAAAAGTGTCATGACAGAACAAAAAATAATTTTTTTAATTTGCCACACTTTGTATGTATGCCATAACATACAAAGTGTGGCAAGTGATAATTATATTGCAGAACCTGTTCTAATTTATTTTAATAATGGAAAAACTTTAAACACAAAAAACTTATTTATTTTAAATGGAACGGCCTATAGTTTTTTACAGAATTATATTAAGCCCTTCAAGAACCACTTTTCTTGTTAAGGGTGTCCTATACCTATCTTCAGTATTTTACAACGTATTTTATATTGATATTAAAATCTTATCCATGGTGAAGTCATGGATAAGATGACTACTATGTGTTTTCATGACTATACATGGAAAATCATAGTAGCCATAAAATCATTGCTAAGAGATATTGTGTTTCAGTAAAACTACCTGCAAAGTATTATTATTGTTCTCTAAACGTATTATGATTGTTCTTGTTTTTCCTTTGTTGTTCGTTTTGTTTTTTAAGTTTTTGCTTTTTGTTTAAATTTTCCAAAAGGAGCATTTAATTGACATGGTCTAAATATTGGTAGAAAAGTAAAAAAAGATTCTTCACTTGCTTCAGATATTTAATGATGCGTTAGCCGAATATATGTTGTTCACTAACTTTTGAAAAACTTAACCTCATGATGCTAATGGAAAAGTACAGTACCATTCGAAGAGTCTTATTCATGTCAAACAAAATCGGCAGGTTAGTAGTAGATAACTACATCAATGTTACTGCAGAAAAAACATCTCAGTCCACGATAAATCGCTCGTTATAAGTTTCAGGGATATCGCATAGAATTCTATCAAGCATTAAAACCTGAAGACTTTGAAAATCGAATTCGTTTTTGCAACACAACGAGTAGGAAATCCAATGGTTATAACTACCCGCTCCTGGTAATGTGGTTTCTGCCATAATGGAGCACCAGCGCATTACAAGAACAATTTCCGTCAATTTTTAAACGTTGCTTTTTCTGAGAGATGGATAGGCCGCGGTGGTTACATAGAATGACCACCGAGATCATATGGTCTTATCCCGCTAGATTTCTTTTTATGGCGATATATTGAAAACAAAGTTTATGAGGAAGAACGAACAACAATGGAGAATATGAAAACAAGAATAAGAATTGTTTGCAAAGAAATATCTGTCGAAACTTTCCAACGAGTCGAAGAACAGTTTTACAAAGAATTAGTCTATGGACGGAAGTGAAAGGCATATTTACTATAATTTTGTTAAATTTAGTAATTCCTTACTTTAAATATATGATCTTCACATAATTGTTATATGTATTTACAACTTTTTTTTATCACCTTAAACGGAATGTGATGCTAAAGGGTGATTAAGTATTTCCTTGACTATCACAGAGGTGTGATGTAAATTACAATTAACAAAAAAAAAATAAGGTTTCAGATTTACTAAATATGATTTAGTACAAATCAGGGTAGCCATGGAAAAAACCTTTTGTTCTGGGTTAAAGTAAATATTTCAGAACAACAAAGCACAGGAAAAAATCATAACAAAGTTTCAACATTATTCAACAGCGACTATATTTTTCCATGGTTAGCGTGATTCTAACTTCGTCATGGATAAGTTTTTCAAGTAATTTAAATCTCCTCTAAAATAAACTAACAAAGTTTCAAAATTTTTCAACAGCGACTATATTTTTCCTTGGTTAGCGTGATTCTAACTTCGTCATGGATGTTTTTCAAATAAATTAAATCTCTTCTAAAATAAACTAAACAAAGTTTCAACAATCTTCAACAGCGACTATATTTTTCCATGGTTAGCGTGATTCTAACTTCGTCATGGATAAGTTTTTCAAATGATTTAAATCTCCTCTAAAATAAACTAACAAAGTTTCAACATTTTTCAACAGCGACTATATTTTTCCATGGTTAGCGTGATTCTAACTTCGTCATGGATGTTTTTCAAATAAATTAAATCTCTTCTAAAATAAACTAACAAAGTTGCAACATTTTTCTACAGCGACTATATTTCTCCATGGTTGCCGTGATTCTAACTTCGTCATGGGTAAGTTTTTCAAATAATTTAAATCTCCTCTAAAATAAACTAACAAAGTTTCAACATTTTTCAACAGCGACTATATTTTTCCATGGTTAGCGTGATTCAAACTTCGTCATGGATAAGTTTTTCAAATAATTTAAATCTCCTCTAAAATAAACTAACAAAGTTTCAACATTTTTCAACAGCGACTATATTTTTCCATGGTTAGCGTGATTCTAACTTCGTCATGGATGTTTTTCAAATAAATTAAATCTCTTCTAAAATAAACTAACAAAGTTGCAACATTTTTCTACAGCGACTATATTTCTCCATGGTTACCGTGATTCTAACTTCGTCATGGGTAAGTTTTTCAAATAATTTAAATCTCCTCTAAAATAAACTAACAAAGTTTCAACATTTTTCAACAGCGACTATATTTTTCCATGGTTAGCGTGATTGTACCTTCGTCATGGATAAGTTTTTCAAATAATTTACATCTCCTCTAAAGTAAACTAACAAAGTTTCAACATTTTTCAACAGCGACTATATTTTTCCATGGTTAGCATGATTCTAACTTCGTCATGGATAAGTTTTTCAAATAATTTAAATCTCCTGTAAAATAAACTAACTTGTCTGTGTCTTGGTACGTACTAAACAAAAAACACCATGACCACACTAAACCACAATAAACTAAATACGTATTTCGAAAACTATATAGTTAGTTATCTTCAGTAGCACTGATCAAAAACCGCGTTGTTAGCATATACACAAAATAGTCTTCTTCTGTATACGCTACGGTATATAGATAACGCGATTTTTAATCAGTGCTATTCGCAAAAAGTGATTTTTGATAAGTGTGACAGACCTACTTCTGGTAGGAATTTCGAAAAACTTTTTTAATAAAATCTTTCTCAAATTTAATTCTGAGTACATTTCAGTTCTTTGTAAATTTGTTTAAACTTAGTAGTTGACAAAGTACTGGCAAAATTCCATTTTTTCACTGAAGTAAACTACTTTTCCGGTCTACTATTTTACTAAAAAGTCTAACCAGATCTCAAGAGGATGATTATACTCGTAAATACAAAATTTGGAACTCATAGCTAGCCGCTTGACCGCTATCGTGGTCACACACATAGAGAGAGAAAGAGAAAGAGATTTTTTAAAAACCACTTTCTTCGGTATCAGGTGTCGTCAAAACGTGGACATCTGCAAGAATCTCGAAGTCAAAAATTTTCGTCATCACAATACTTCCATATATGTACTACGTATAAGAAAGTAATAAGTAATGAAGGTACTTCTTTGAGTACTTAATGAAGACAATCAAACCCGATATTTTGGATTAAAAAAATATATTATATTTACATAACTGAAAGAATAATCAGTATGTAGAATTTTGCAAACAATGGTAATATATTTTGATAACTGCTACTGTTTAATTAAATTGCAGATATGATTATGAAGTGTTACTGCCGTATATACAATGTATGTAAATATGAAAAGATAACCAATTCTATTATTTCTGTATTAATGAAATTAACAAATTCAGAATTATCGTAATAATTAAAATTTATATCATTATCTATAATCATTAATGTTACCATGTCAATTGCAATAAATTATATAAATTACGCAACCTTATCAAAGAGCGCCATTTATAGAATTAATCGAATGTTCTACAACATACAATCAAATTAGTTTACAGTTGTATTAAGTAATTCGGCCGGAAATTGTTACGTGGAAAGGCAAAATTGCTTACATAAGAGCTTCTATTGAGTCAATTCCATGTATAATTATTATACTCGGAAAACAAATATTTGAGGCGTTTACAAATATTTGTTTAGAATTATTAATTAGACATATGTTAGGGTAGCTCATGTTTATAGATATATTCGTGTAATTTTACTGTTCGTGAAAAGTGTTTGATTAGGAACGTCGCATCATAATATTCACAAAATTGGAATATATTGATTTTTTAATTAAGAACTATAATACATAATGTTCAAAGAGAATGCAAAAGTTTTGTAATTTTTAGAATTATTCAAGACATTTTTTACAACATTCAAAAAACATATCTTTATTTCTAATCCATCATTTTTTTCCTTTGAAAAACTGAAAATACTCGTCATTCACCGCACTAAGAAGATACGACGGGAGTTTTTTATATTATCTACCTAACTATAAATACAATATGCTATCGCGACAATTCTCTTATATGACGTTTCCGTGACATTTTATAGTCACCTCGAAGTTTGGGTCAAATCGCTTAACATTTGTTACTTCTACATTCGTTTGAGGAAGAGAAACTGGGTCAATTGAAACTTGAACAACAAAAGTGTTGTAAAAATTTTATCAAAAGAAGCAGTAGCCGGAAGAATATCCATGAGAGTGCATGGAGAAAATAAAACGTTCTATTTCCAAGTCAAATTTTGGTTTAAGCAGGTCAAATGGGAAAGAGAATCCATTTATGATGAACCAAAGTGTGGAAGATCTCTGGAAGCACGAACTGAAGAAATCATCAACAAAGTTGAAAATTTGGTATTGACTGATCGCCAAGTAAAATTTTCAGTTATTGCGAGACAATAGAAATATAAGAAACGTGTCTTTTTAAAATTTTACACGAAGATTTGGAAATGAGCAAAGTGTCGGTACGATAGATTCCCATGCTGTTCAGTCCCGACCAAAAATTGTGCAGACGACAAATTTATGAAGAGAACTTGACTCTTTTATCTCAGGAAGAAGACTTCTTAAATAGAATTGCAAGTGGAGATAAAACATGGGTACCCCACTGGGACTTTGCCAAGAAACAAAGTCCGTGCCATGAATTCATAAGAGCTCTCCAGCGCCCAAGAAGGCAAAAATGCAATTTTCTGCGGTTAATGTGATGACAACAGTTTTCTGGGACGCGGAGGGGATGTTATTTTCTTAATTGAATAACGACAAATTTATAAAGAGAATTTCACTCTTTTATCTCAAGAAGAACGCTTCTTAAATGGAATTGCAAGTGGAGATAAAACATGGGCACCCCACTGGGACCTTGCCACGAAACAAAGTTCATGCAATGAATTCATAAGAGCTCTCCATCGCCCAAGAAGGCAAAAATGACATTTTCTGCGGGAAAAGTGATGACCACAGTTTTCTGGGACGCGGGGGGGGGTCCTTTTCTTAATTAAGTATATGCCAAAAGGGTCTACAATAAAGAGAAATGTCTACCAAGACACAATTAAGAAGCTCAAGAGGATTATACTCGAAAAAATACCCTACAACTTTGCTTAGAAAATTCTGCTTCTGCACGACAACTGCTGGCTACATAATGTACGCACTGTTCAAACAGTAATCCATGATTGCGGCTTTAAGGAATTACAACTTACAGTCTCGGCCAGTTCTCATCGTAAATCGTTCAGAACGTTCTTCGTTTTTCTTGTGGTGTGCGGTTTTGCATTATCCCCTTGCAATAAAGAACGCTTATGCAACTTCCCAGATCGTTTCCCGATAAATGCCTACTGCCGTGGTCCAGATAATAACGTCGAATAATATTCTGCGTTAATTGTAGTACAGTACTTCTAAAGTCTCTTTCCACAAAAAGAAAATTATTGCTCTTTGCTATTTAGCCGCGTCTTCCATGATTACAAAAACGCTGCTATGGAAAAGCGTCTATATCGGTTGAACACCTGAATGAAACCAAACGATATTGCACTGGATAGCTGCATAAACAAGTCAAGACTTATCTATCACCAGCAGCATTGCTCATAAGTTCTATGTAATTTAATTAGAGCACAATTTCCAGAACTTTGGAAACATACCTCGAATTTCCGTAAATTCGTCCCTGTAAAAACTAAATATTTTATTCAATTGATTTTATTTAAATGATTCAGTACTAGAATAATATACAGGCTGATTTTTGTTGAATGTTTAGCATTGGGATCTCAGAAACTTCTGGAGATAGAAAAACGCTTAAATGGGGAAAGATGCGCAATTTTACGAGTTTGATTTAAAACTGCTTTTGTTTAATAACCATATCAAACCTTATATCATTGTAATCAGCAAAAAATAAGCTTTTTAATGATGTCAAAACCAACTATGGTTTCCATTTAAAAAACCACAAGTTTGTGTCATAACTCGATAATGGTGAAAGAAAAAAAAAATAGCTACACAGTTTTATTTGGCGTAAAATTATCTAAAACTTTTGTCTGAACACTTTTTCCCTAAAATGACTACTAACGATGCTAAGCATGTTTAAAGAAAATCGTAAAATTTAGTTTTCTTTGAATATCTGATAAGCCATGCAAGTTATCGGAGAAACAAAAGCAATGTAGATGTAACTATTATTATAAAACATTATATAATAGTATATTAAAATACAAGTTTCATAAGACACGATTTTTGCGCACGCGTTCAAGTTTAGAAAACGAGCCGCTAGGCGAGTTTTCTAAAGAACAAGTGCGCAAAAGTCTTATGAAACGTGTATTTTATACTATTTTTTCTATTTCGATTATTAAAAGTTCAAAAAAGCTTAAAATAAGAGACATGTTTTGTTCGAATATTTTAGAAATTTTGCTTTTTTGAGGTTGGTTACTCTGATTTTTAAGTAGAACGTTTTAAATATTTGAATATCGGTGGTGCTATATGTAATTGTGTTTAAAATTCAGACTGATTTATACAATAAATTATTTCAAATTATCAACAAAAAGGACGAAATAAATAACTGTACGCCCCCAGAGATTCGTAAAATAGTAGAAGACAATTTACAAAATCTTTCGTCCACAAACTCTCTACATATTTATCAAAACAAACTTTTATAACAGTTGTACTATTCAACATGGTAAGTAAATGTCAATAGTAGCATCCGAAATCTTATCATCCAACTCTGCTTAACAATTTATATTGCTAATTAGTAAGTGAAATGTTAGCATGTGTGCTTTTTATTCTTTGTACAATTTTATTGCACATTTTTGTTACTTTAAAGGCTTATATTTTGACATTTAAATACGATTTGGTTCCATTTTCTTTTGTTACCAACTTCAAAAAAATAAAATTAGCGTGCGATAAAGTAATACTTTATGCAACCAAAACGGGTGTCGTAAAGTGAACTTTATAGCACCGGAATAGAAAAATGCTATTTAATTAAATCAAGAATCATTTTAGTTTTGCACACAATCCAGTTACCGCAACATTAATATTCCAAATTTCATCAAAAATTCAAACATAACCATAAATAACGAATTAGTCGAAGCCTTATGTCAAAACATACCAACGTTAGAAACACACGTCCTAATCTCATATGACGTAAATCAACTATTATGTAAATTAGACAATAGTTAATGTCGTTAATATAAATGATAAACAACCTTGGGCATAGCATTGACCTTTGCGGAATTCCATAATTAATTTATTTAGTGCTGTTATTTTATTATTGCTCATAAATTGTAGCTGATTGACTCATCTTTATTAAGTTTTCTGTGATTGGTAAAGCAGATCCCAAACGTGGTGTCGTACTACTCATTTCTCCTGAGTAGTAAATGAAAAGTGTTGTGAAACATGGCTATAGAGATACAACATTCAATCTAAATGACGAGACAAAATATTTATTGGTTCACCAACGTGTGGCACATTAATTATATATTTATGGATGCCAAACATGCGAGGCTTTTAATACTTATTGCATACTTAGTTGTTGAGTAAGTCGGTGTGGTTTACACTTAATTTAAAATTTCTAAATTAAATAATAATAATAATTATAATAAAATGTTTTCGGAATATTCTTGTATAAAAACAAAAATATTTTAACCCGGGGTGGTTATAAATATACTTTGCACACAAATCCTAGTAATATGCACTAATTTTCTCCACGATTCATGTCATAATATTGTTACAAGATTGTATGGTAGTCCTAAGTGCTGGTTACCTACAAGTAAAATAGGAATTTTACGATCCTTTGTTGCTTATGTAGTTAAAATTCCACAAAAACTTACGAGAATTTCATGTCGCACAGTCCTGTGTAATAATAAGATATATACGATGCATATCTTTAAATTAAGCATTTCAAAAATATCGTTTACAAATTTAAATATACAGGTGCGCTTTTACTGTATTTTATTATATAATAAAATTTGAAAAGTTTTCACAACAACGAGTAGGTATTTACCAGACAGATGCAATAAATTGTCATTAAGCTTAATACTGTTAATAATACACTCTGGACTTTTTGGGATGCATAATTTTCATTTTTTCTGTGCTGATGTCTGGTTATTTTTGTCGTTTATAAATCAAATGAAATTCATAAAAATTTAATTCAACATAATAATAGTTTTTGATATACAGGTAGTACATGTAATTGATATATACAAGAAAATTGTTACTTCTGCATTCGTCAATAGTATAAACCGAGACTGATCTTATTTAATAAGTTTCTTAATTTAATTATATTCTCTCTACATTGACATGTATCTAATAATTACTTTTCGTGGTACAAATCTGAATCATTAGAAACATCCCCAATGTTCTAATTAAAATTTCCTTGCCCTTCCTTATTGTTAATTTTAATGTATATACTTCCTCTATAATGTTTACGAAACTTATTTGGAGATTGCACCTTGACCCTAAATGAAATACACTGTAAACAACGTTACTACACCAACACACCAAAATCTAAATACGTATTTCGACAACTATGTGGTCATCATCAGTAGCATAGACAGCATAACCATATATTAAACGAGAAATCAGGCCTTAATATCTCATAGTAAAGGGAAAGTGACTGATTATTTTGACCTACAATCACGACATAGATATAGGGTGCGTTCACTTGATAATGTGTATCTAAAATTTTAAGTTTAAAATTTACATTATGTAAATAGGATTATTATTTCCTTGTATCTATTGTATATAGATAAGTGCTTATTATAATAATCGATTACAATGTTTTCTAAAATGGATTTACTGGAATTTAATATCAGGCATGAAAATATGAGTTATTTATTACAGTTTTTGAATTTTTAAATTTCAGGACACTTAAAAAGATAATTTATATATATTCTTTGCAAAATCATGTGCATCTATAGGAAATAATTAATCTCATGTTTGATAACTATTTATGCGTTATTGTTTTGGGTAGATACTCGTAGAATAAACGTAGAATGGTAAATAGTATGAGCGTTTGTGCAATCAATAATTTGCAAGTGATTGTGTGAAAAAGATATGTGCCAACTGGTTTCAGAAATATTTCAGGGGATGGAGATTTAATTTACCGATGTACTGATAATAAGAATATGTGCGAACAGTTTGAATCCAAAGCTATTGATTTATTAATATTTCTCAAATTAATTTTTCAATATTTAGAAAATCATGTTAGTTGGTTTTTATGTTTATTTACTATGAAAATATTATTTTATGCATTCGTATTGTTGTTCTGAAAAATAATTTATAAAATGTGTATGAGTCGTCTATGCATGTATATTTGTAAAAGAATATTTTTGAATCATAGACAAAAAGTCGTATACATATATGTATGCATATATTTTATACAAGCATATAAGAAAAAGAATTTTGCAAAAAGATCTGCATCTAAGAACAAAAGTCCAGGGCAAAGCTTATCTAAAGTTGTCCGCGAATATATCTAAACCATTAAAAAGATGTAGATATATGTCAACCACTGCAAACCAACCTAGTGCAGGTACATTTATTTATGTATCTCAGATTGATAAATTTAAATATCTTTATTCAAATATTTTTATATATTTAGAATATTCATTATTGCTAGAGCTGCAGCAATATATATTCTTTATAATAAAACAAGAGTTGAACTATGTATATATTAACTTTATGACATCTTTATTTGGTAATTAATTTAAAATAAATCCTCTAAAAACAAGCCTTTTCTGTAAAGGCAGATAACTCAATTATTTAGATGAAAGTGGAAACTTTAAGTTTAATTTGCACATCGAAATTACTTCTCATTTATAGATTTATCTAAGTACCTACTTCAAATAAAATCGCGGATATAAGCAAAAATCGAGGTAGAATAATAATTAATTAATATATTAACAGAGTTCTTCCTTATACTACATATAAAAAGAAAAAATGTCAGTTTTGACCAGTGAATTTAATTAAAGTTGAAATAATTAATCCTGTAAAATATAGCCCTTTTATATGAAAGCAGATAATTCAATTATTAGGATGAAAAAGGGAGCTTTGTCTAATTTTTATACCGAAACGATGTCCCATTTCCGTTATCTAAACAAAAATATCAATTATTCCGTGAACAACTGCGATTATAATTGAAAAGTCGAATCGAATAGACTACTGAGAACTCTTTTCAAAAACGCATATCATCTTTCAGAATTGAAAATATTACTACCCGACAATTGGTGGTAAAGTTTTTAAATTTAAAAGTTGAACGGGACGAAGGGAACTTGAAATAAAATAGTTCTTTAATTAAAGTTTCCGAACTACCTTAAAACGTAGCTAACACCTCCGGTAATCGGTTAAGAACGACGGAATAAAACAAATTACGAATTAAAAGTTTTAACCGGGAAACAGGCGAAGTAATGGCATACCCAAACTCCTGTTAAATCTATCATTAGTCGAAACAATTTAAATTTAATACTTTAATTGCTGTCACATGTAGTCTCTCGGCTTAAATCACAGCACTGGTTTAAGCGAATGTATATTTAATTTCAAAAGTTTTATCAAGTTTTACTCCATGTCAGATAATTGTATATAATTTGTACATGTCTCCCATTAAACTTAAAATGACTTACTCTTATAATTTAAATACTGTTTTGTATTATTGACTTTTTAACACAGAGAAGCTTAGACTGACAAAGTCTCATAATACGAAATATAATCTGATTATATTTTATTTTGTTTATCAGCACCATTTTTTGTAGTTTTATTGTTTGTTTAATGATCAGTTCTTTTGTCTTATCGCATGCTGCTTCAGTACATGTTCTTCCATCTAGTTTATAATGTAATAAACTTTTGTTTGTCCGTGTGTAGAAATTTTACAAATACAAATATTACTGTAATTTAATAAACTCAGCATTTTTATATTACTATATCTCTGCAGTTATGTGATTTTTTAAAGCAATATAATAAAAAAAAATATATGTATTTTTCCGTAATCACGTGGCCAATCCATGACTTGTTCACGTGATCAATACAGGTTTTGTGGCCTAAAGCCACGATTTATTCATATGCGTAGGACATGGTGGTAAGAGTTCTGAATTTTAAATGTATTTAATCTTTGAACTCTGCCTTCTGGTCTGTTTCTTGGTTCACCAGAAACTATGAATGCTGCTACCTGGTCTGCTTCGCCGTTCACCTAAAACTTTAAATGCTGCCTTCTGGCCTGCTTAATAGCTTCTTCCTCGCACCTAAACAGCTGTCTTAATGACCTGTTGATTGATTCGTCAATTCCACATAATCAGTTGTTTTAATGATTTGTTGATTAATAACTCACGACAACACTCTTGCATGCGATTTTAATTAAATTTGAGTAAGCAAAAGAAATCTCTGTCTTTTATAACTTTGTCAACTAACGTTCGAAAATTAGTAAAAACATTAACCGATATGAGAAACCCGATGTTCTCTCATTTAATATCGAATTTGTAAATAAGGTTATCATTAACTTTTAGTTATTACTTCATTAGCATTTTATTAAGACAAAGGAAAAAGTAAGGTAATTTTATGGCTTATCTGGAAAAGAGAACATTTCCTAGTTGTGTTACTCACAGAGCATAATTAATTAAAATGGATCATTAAGTGGATCCATACGCACGCGATACAGAGTGTCGAAACAGAATTACAGGTTATATGCATAGAAGTATTAAAGAGGTTCAGAAGGTGCGTCGATTGAAGACGGTTTCGCCGCGTGGCTAGGTACCCACACCAGTATCCGCATTGAACGACCGAAACAGGGGCTTGGGAAACCACGCTTCTATTGGAGACAGTGTACGCCGCGTGACTAGGCACCCACACCAGCATCCGCATTGAACGTTCAAAACGAGCGCATGGGGAACCATGTTTGTTCATTAATTAATATATCTAAGAGTATATTAACGTACCAAAAGACACTATCTCAAAGACCGAATGGAAGCACCTTTATAATGCATTAATTTTAAGAAATTATTTTGCTTTGTCTTTGTAACTTATTTAATATTTTTATTAGTTGTATTATTATTTTTTGGATGTCAGCTATTGCTGCTGCATTTTTATAGCACACATAGCAACCTATTGTGTGTTGATCTCATTTTAGATTCTTCTTTATATTTAATCCTAAGTATTTTATTTGATATATTTGCTGAGTGGTTTGGTTTTTTGCTTTAATATTTAATTTAGCGGTATTTATTTTGATGGAGAATATCATGAATTTTATGTCATTCTCGGTGATGGTCAATAGTGTTGTAACATCAATCTGCAATTGTGCCAAGATATTTATTAAAGCAACTTCGTAATTTTTGATATTTTTTCTTTCAAAAAACTAAACAGGTATCGTTTGGGTGGCGTATATTTTCCTTCTATATTTAGTTTACAGGTGTCATTCGTGTAGATCATACCAATTGCTTGCATGCAAGTTGTGGATGCATTTACTGTGTGATACAACGACGACAACGAGAGTTTGTATGAGTTAGTACGACAAAGCAATATACAAACTGCTTTTTGGTCGAGTGTAGTGTTGGAAAAGAAGGGATTCGAGTACATTTACGCTGAGGCTAGACTGACACTCTTTTAATCAGTGCAACAGGGATAGCAGCTATACTTGCGCATTTCATTTGAATTTTGTTCACGCGCGATCTCTAGTCGACTAACACATTTTGAAATCGCGTTTCGTCCATCTAATTTAGAATAATTACGCGCCAAAATTATTGAATTTTCGAATCATGTTACCCCGGAAATGTTAACAAATGTCCGTTGAAATTTTTATAATCAGCTGGGTTACTGCTCAGGTCAAGAGAGAGACTTATTTGAGCATTTAGTAAATAATTAAGTACTTGTACAAATTCATTTTTCTTTAATAATTCCATTCTTAACTTCCAATTAAATTCCTTGTTTTTGCGTTGAAACACTTACTGAAACATTTTGTTTAGTTTCATACGAATTTGTTGTTTTCTTTCAGTGTTTTAGTTTGTTACGTTTTCGTTTTTTATATCAGCTATATTTCTTATCTTTGATATTTTAAGAAAAAAATTACTATTTTTAAGTTTTTAGAATTGACGACCATTTCTTTTATTTACTCATACAATTTGGGAAGCTGTGATGAAATTCGTTACTAAAATTAATTAGTGCGATTATTTGATGCTTCAAGTCTCTACTTATAAATTATCTACGTACAGCAGTAAATGACTTTATTCTTGGTTAAAGAATTTGTTATGAACAGTAACAGTAGCAATTTTCACGGACTAACGCAGTAACGCTTTCTGCGATGTCGACTTTAAAGTAGGTCTAATGTTAGCAACAGAGACTACCCCCTTATTATCCCACTTATAGTCGACCAGCTTGTCTAGTATCATCCGCAGGTGGATCGCGTGCACACTGTATACAAAATGGGTGGGAGATTTCTTCCTTTTAGTATTCCGCATTCTGGTTTAAGGTAACTGCTATGGGTGTTAATTGGTTCTTTTCCTTTCCTGAGAGATACGATTCTATTAAGTCTTTTTCACTGGCTTTTATTCACGTTTTTCAATATTCTCTATTATTCTGGTTGCAGCTGGAACCAACTTACATTTATCAAGCATGTGACAAAATATTTTTTTCAATATTAAAAACAGCTTCGCAATTCGCCCAGTTCTTTAGAATTCACTTGCTTTTCTCAATAGTTTTATGCCAATTACACTGCTATTTGTTATCCACTATGCTTGCGTTTTTTGATATTACTTGGTGTCTCGTCGTACTCGACAAGAAAGAAAAAGACGGCAGACTAGAAATACACTAGGGCCACTTTTCTCGTTAAAAATAAACTCTCGCAATTATCATGTTTTACCAACAAGCATTGGTAATTTCGAGAATTATTTATTCCACAATTTGTGGATCAGCCTTTTATTCTAATCTCTCAAATAATGTGGACTGACTCAATTTTGAAAATAGTACCAGAATTCAGGCTGACATATATAAATACATAAACTGATATTTGCCAAAATGTCAGTACTTATATCGGTAATTCATTAAAATTCACTGATTATGTTATGTACATCATTTAATTATAATATAATGGCATGATATGTTGCCTTAAATGCTTGAATTTAGAAGACTGAGAATAATTATTTTTATTTGCCTCCGCCTCCCTGAAAACCATAACGAAAACGTCATTATAACGAGGATACATTCGTAGGTGCACATTTCTTACCCCGAATGTTTATTGTCCTACTATACGCATGGTAAAAATGCGGAATTGAAAATTTCAATTTCACGGGACTACGATGGCTGCAATGGTACGCGACATGCCATCAGTGGAAAACATATCTTAAAACGTAATATTTCGGTTACATCGGAAATATTTCCGCGCAAAGATAAAAGGACGGCTCGGTGTGATGGAGTCCTCGCAACCTTTGATGTTAAAATGTTCGGAGCATGAAAATTGAATTTCTCCGGGCGTCTTTACATCTTTTAGCATATCTAATCCGAAAAAGACGAAGACGTGGAGTGAAAGAAAGGACGAATGATGAGAGAATATATTTTAATGCCGTGGCAGTCGTGCAGGCAAACACTCTGGGGGCAGAAAAATACTTTCGAAATAGTCAAAAAAAATATAAAGTAATGTCTTAATTTCAATTAATAAGAAGCCAGTTTTTCGTTTCTACAGAATTATTATACCTACGTTGCTAGAATATTGTTACAGTGTTACAGCTCTTAATTAATTAGCAGGTGGTAGTAAACCGTGAGTGTAACAATGGCACAACAAAGCTAAGAGTTCATATTTGCTTAACCCTTCTGGACAATTTCTTGGTTAATACGCTATAAATACCAAAATATAAAAATACTTATTGTTCTACTTGTAATTCCGTTCTTTAGTCGAGAAAACAGGAAACTCGACCGCCGCTATGCTCAGTGAAAACGGGAGTAGATCTAACAAATCAATTAGAAATTGGATTAAATAAGGCGCCACCCAGCTACCATCTACATATATGAGGGATGGTTCTTAGATTTGCGGAATGGGGTGGTTGGATGATAGTGAGAGAGCTTTTTTGTATCGTAACGTGATTCATTATTAGCATACATATAAAGTTTTAACACAATCGTTTCAGTGGTCTTTAAACTATCGTCGACCAAGCAAAGTAATCTAAAAAAAAGTGTGGCATATAGAGAAAATTGACTATTGCGCCGTTAGCAAGTTCTTTACAAAACAAAACACCATGGAAGAGATTTCATCGGTTTACGAGGATTCTTTTAAGTGGCTTAGTCGCTTTAGGCAAGGTACATAATACTTGAAGATAACCCATGATCGGCCTATCAAAGTGACCATTCCAGAGCTTGTGAAAAAAGTGAAAAAATTAATAATGGAAGATGCTTCGCTAAAGAGGACACAAGTAGCAGGTATCGTGGAGTATCTAATACACCTATTTTTAAAATTCGTCATGATTATCTTAGCATGAATAAGGTCTGAGAAAAATGGTTGCACAGAATTATCACGCCTTCGCAAAAAAAGAAAAACAACAACGCGTGGGATGTTCCCGTAAGCTTTCAAAATAAAATAGAGCTATGAGCAAAAGTACCACTTCCACTCCGAATTTTGAAATTTCTTTATTCAAAAATTTTTCCAAATCTAGTTTTTTTTTCGCGAATACCTCCCCAAGCCAAGCCAGAAATATAAAAAGCATAAAAGTTTTAAAGCTTGATTCTGAATAATAAAAATTTCAAAATTCGGGCCGGAAGTATTACGTTTACTCCTATATAACAGGCGTTTTCGTCAAATATATGCCATTATATAAGGAAAAAACGCATCATTGTTTCTTAGTTTACTTTAGCTGCAGCAGAAGGAGGCGACAAAATAGTATTATCCCAGAAGCGAAGAAGAGGTAACCATAGTTTTTAGTCTTCGATTTCTACTGAAGAACATTTTATAAGAATTTTTCCATCATCACAACTCGCTTGTTTATTGCTTTATTTGGTTTCAATCAAAATGAAGCAATTCTGATTTCGATTTATTTCTATTCTTATTGCTCAAAACTATTAACTTGAGTAAGAGAAAGAAACCAAATAAAATATTAAAAAGATTTATAAAGTTGAAATGAAAAGAAATTATGAAATGGTCACCTTAACAAATTGAAATCAAAGATTTGCAAGTCCTAGAAATCTAAGAACACTTGAAGTATTTATAAATCCTAGGGATTACACATAGTAACATAAATGTAAAATGTATAATTTATGTATTCATTAGCCTGTCTACCTACAATGGAATTTACGACACGGGTATCTATAATGTATCATAACAATATATATATATGTATATATATATATATATATATATAGGAATAATAGGTTCTTGGGGAATCTAGCAATCATAAACTGGTTGTGCTTTAGTTCTTTATTCTTTCTGCCAGTATTTCGTACATATGATCGTGTACTTCATCAGGGCATCAACTGTGGAAGCAGATCACAATAATTGAGTGTGTTGATATATTAAAAGTTTACAAATGTACTTACAATGCGAACTGTTTATGTGGACAATATCACATGATACAGAAGTGCATGTTTCTTTTGGATTGATTTTCATTAACATTATTGGTCTTAACAGTGGTTATGATAATGATGTTCACAGATTAAAATTCATTAAAAACTCTAGACGGAACACAACAAAAAAACACGTTAAAATTATTCTGGTTAACACCTCGTTACATTTTAAAAGAATATATAATTTTTCTTTTTTGAAAACACTGTAGTGTAAAGTGTATGATTGAACGGTCAAGAACAAAATGTCAAGTAATGTCACTAGACAACAATGTTGGGGGTTGGTATTGATGCGCACAGATGATCGAGTTGACATCCATCTATTACTTGACATTTTGTTCTTGACCGTTCAATCATACACTTTACACTACAGTGTTTTCAAAAAAGAAAAATTATATATTCTTTTAAAATGTAACGAGGTGTTAACCAGAATAATTTTAACGTGTTTTTTTGTTGTGTTCCGTCTAGAGTTTTTAATGAATTTTAATCTGTGAACATCATTATCATAACCACTGTTAAGACCAATAATGTTAATGAAAATCAATCCAAAAGAAACATGCACTTCTGTATCATGTGATATTGTCCACATAAACAGTTCGCATTGTAAGTACATTTGTAAACTTTTAATATATCAACACACTCAATTATTGTGATCTGCTTCCACAGTTGATGCCCTGATGAAGTACACGATCATATGTACGAAATATTGGCAGAAAGAATAAAGAACTAAAGCACAACCAGTTTATGATTGCTAGATTCCCCAAGAACCTATTATTCCTGTGTTCTAACGGCAAAGACTTCTTGCTTTCTCTTATATATATATATAAATTTTTAAATTAAGGTAGAATACAGACTGAATAATGAAACCAGAACTTACTATTTACACTGCAACGTTTGTTTCTTGTTCACCTACCTGTAACAAAAAGATTTGTGTTAGTTTACGTTCTTTTCTTCTTATTTAATAAATAGGTTATTTTCATATATAGTCATCATTTAATAAATACATACAAATGTCATTATAATTATGAACCAAAAGAAAACAATATTAAGCGTATGAGGCTCAAAACATTTTTTCGAAGTTGAAAGTAAGCACCCGGACTTCGCGCCCTTCCATCTGCGCCAAGGCAGGCACGTGAGCTCGATTCATTTAAACGTCTTAAACTGTATTAAGCAGTACCAATTTTTGAAAGTTAATTACGCTGTTAACATTATCAGTTCAATTGGGACGTATTTATGAAAAGAGTAGATAGACTGACAGATTTTATCACAACGAGATATGTTTTAAAAAAAACAGTGTTGCCAATTAAGCATTGAGAACGCAAACAATATATCCTATCTTTCATATATACGTACGTTGTTATTTCTGGAAAATATTCTCAGACCAGAAAGTACCCAATTTAGTTTTTACACAAAATTGATGGATGTTTATTAAATATTAGATGATTTTCAATTGTAATGTCGAATAGGTTAAGTTTACTATCTAAATAATTTTGAAAAAAAGAAAAAGAAGAGATGTGAACTTAGGACTGGCGCATTTTTTTCACTAAATATAAATCCCTCAATTTCCTACGATTTTCGGGATTTTTCGCAAAAGCATTCTTTGAGATAATCTACCTGTGTCGTTTTCGGTGACACACCTTATGCATAAATTAAATCGTGCTAACCTTAATATCTAGGAAATATAAAATGAAAACAAACTTTAAATATATATATTATTAGTAGTGTATCCATGAATCTATCTTCTTTATGGAATATCTAATGTATTTTTCGAACATACCTTTAAAGATATTGTTATATTGAAATCAAATATTGTAAATTGATATCCTTTACTAGAATATGTATAAATTTTTCTATCTTACTTTTATAAAAGTTTTTATTTTATTTTGTTTCTGTTATGCTATTATCTCTACTCTTAAAATTAATGATATCTGCAACCAGTATTACATGCATGTTTAGTATTACA
The DNA here is from genome assembly GCA_963170755.1 of Amphimallon solstitiale. Classification (NCBI taxonomy): domain Eukaryota; kingdom Metazoa; phylum Arthropoda; class Insecta; order Coleoptera; family Scarabaeidae; genus Amphimallon; species Amphimallon solstitiale. The sequence goes on along the minus strand of OY720682.1, from coordinate 62,651,096 downwards.
CATCGTTATCAATCTCATCAACCTATATTTTAATGTGTTTTTGTTCACATTTATTTAAATCTATTATTTTAATTAACTAAAAGTAAGTGTAACATAAATAAATATATACTCAATATAGTATGTATACTTACAAATTGAACTTAATTTTTATTTGAAACAATTTTTTTTGGAATTATTAATTTTTCCTATTTTCTAAAATTATTGGGTTCATGGCAATATGTTTAGCTGTTATCTTTAGATAATTTTAATGCGAATACAACAACCATCCACTAACGCTTTTGTTTTAGAAAGCATTGTTATATCCTTTTAGCATTAAGTTGCAAAGCATTGTTGTTACACCACACAATCAACCCATCGATTGAACCAGATGTGGTACAACTTGTACCATTTGGATATTGAGTAAATCATAGAAGCTTGGATTCCAACACCAAATTCTGAGAAGTTCACAACTCCACACAAGTATACGAATAAGTTCAAGTATACGAATAAGTTATTGTTTTTCTAACACAGTCGATTTAATGTCTTCAATGCCCTTTTTTCTCTGTCTAACAAATAGGAATGAAAATAATAGTATGTTAATCGAGTGTGTGAAGTTAGCCCCCCTTTTTTCGAATATCGGAAATCTATGAAACTATTATAACATTTTGGGAAAGAATAATTTATAAACAACTTGCAAACTATTTTTCTGGGCTCTAAATCCAACATTAATAATTTAATAAATTTACATTCTTTAGACTGTATGAGATAGGTAAACAAATTTTAAATGTTTTAAAGGAAGAGTGTTCGATTCTCAGACATCAAGCAAAAAATATAATTTACAGAAATTTCTTACCTATCTTATATAGTCTTAAGAATGTAAATTGTTTAAATTATTAATGCTGGATTATTTAAGGCCCAGAAAAAAAGTTTACAATTTGTTTATAAAGTATTCCTCCCTAAAAAATTATAATAGTTTCAATTTTCTTGCCATTTTCATTGGCTCAAATATCTATACAAATTGCTTAATTGCTTAATTATATACCTCCCTAATGTCTTTTGCTACATTTAATAGATACAATCACAAATTAACATTATATAGAATCAAACGGCACAATTAATTAATTTTAAAAATTTATTAAAGATTACTTCATAAAAAGAAAGTATTATCGGTGACTTTTTTTAATATTTTAAGGCATTACTATATGTAATACAAGTCATAGCAACTCATACTTTTAAATTAATAAGTCGTAATCTGATTTATCCAGATATCTATAAATTTTTTAAAACAAAAATTAAGTTTAGCGAGTGGCATGTATAATTTTAAAGAACGTGTGTAGCGTGAATTCTTTCGTAATTGAAATTATAATAGTCCTTTCCTGGCTACAATTTTCGCAAAAGTGGTCCGGGTAAAAATCGCTTATTCCTATTATCTCGGTCGATTATGATTTTCTCTTTGAAATACTTTGCAACAATTTAGAAGAACCGTAGAACAACCTAGAACAATCCTCAGAATTTCGATTTTCGAAAAAAGGGGCGCTGGCGAAAAATTGTTTTTTGCCAATTTCTCGGTCGATTATGATTTATTTTTTAAAATGCTTTGGACCAATTGAGAAGAAATTTAGAGCAACCTGGAACTACAGTCAAAATTTAGATTTTCGAAAAAAGGGGACTAACTTCACACTTTTGGATATGTTTTTTTTGCAATATCTTTTGATATACATATGAGATACGGTTCGGATGTATTAGAATAATGTTTAGAACAAATCTAGAACAACCTTGAAGAATCCTCAGATCTGTGAGAAAATAGTTTTTTCCTATTATCTCGGTCAATTATGATTTTTCTTTGAAATACTTTGGAACAATTTAAAACAAACTTAGAACAACCTAGAACAACAGTCAGAATTTCGAATTTTGAGAAAAGGGCCGCCGGCGAAATATGTTTTTTGCCGTTTTTCGGCAATGATTATTCTTTTTTGAAATAAATTGGAACAATTGAGAACAAACTTAGAACAACCGTCAGATTTTCGAAAGAAGGGGGGCTAACTTCACACTTTTGGATTTGGGTTTTTTGCAATATCTTTTGATATATAAGAGATACGGTTTTGAAGTATTCGAACAATGTTTAGAACAAACCTAGAACAACCTAGAACAACCGTCAAAATTTTAATTTTTCAAAAACTGGGTCTGACTTCATACTTTTGACTTTTGTTTTTCCCCATTTTCTCGACTGATTTTGATTTTTTCTATCAACTACTTTGGAACAATTTAGAACAAACCAAGAGCAACCTAGAACAATAGTTAGAATTACAATGTTCAAAAAAAGGGGGCTGGAAAAAACTCGTTTTTTCCGATTATCTCGGCCAATTTTGTTTTTTTCCCTAGATTCTTGGGAACAATGTCTAGAACAACTAGAACAACTTGGAACAACCTTCAGAATTTTAATTTTTGAAAAAAGGGGGGCTGGGTGAAAAATTCTTTTTTTATCTCGACCAATTTTGACTTTTTTTTTTAAATACTTTGGAACAATTTAAAACAAACCTAGAACAACCTGGAACAACAGATTTCCGATATTCGAAAAAAGGGGGGCTAACTTCACACACTCATGTTAATCCACGTATGCCAATCTACCAGATCGAAAGGCTTCAATAAGTTAAAAAACATTCCCCCGGCAACTTTTTCTATAAACTTTATTTTACATCTAGATTAGCAGAACATTAAGTTGGAATTGTTTCAAAATGTCAAGTCAACACTTATTAGTTAGCAAAACTGACATATTTGCGCTATGTATGATAATAATTTTCGAACAACTTTCCGCTAGATTATTAAATATTCTCCCACCGTTTCAAATGAGCACACATTTTCCTTTTCAATCTCAAAATTGCGTTAATTTCCGCCACGGCGGTTTTTCCCTATTGGATTAAGCTCGATTTAAATTAGTGTGACGGGGAGAAAACTTATTAATTGTTATGCTAATGTCAGTGGGCTCGTGAAAATATATTATCTGTGTGCGGAGCTAAATAAATACGGGTGTATTAATTTGACGGGCGAGTCTGAAGTTATGGGAAGAAAATCGCATTTTGCGGGCTCCACTGCCTTGAAATACAACATTGTCAGATTCTTTGATCATATTAGCATCAGTAAAAAATTGAGAAAGGCTTTTCCGCTTTTTTTCCACGCGTCAAAAGGCCCGATGACGCAAAATTCTGTTTTTATTATACGCATTACCTTTTTATCGTCTCTCCCCAACTTTTTGATATTTTATAAAAAGATTATTATTGGATATATTTTAGATGAATTAACTTTGAAATGACCTTGTTCGATATTCACTCACATGGAAATAGGAATAATATAACAAAGGCATCATTAATATTAAGATAGAATATTAAAATAGAAGATTAAATATGTACAAGCTAGCTCAAAAGTAGCTTCACGATTTCTTATTTCAATAATCTTGTCTGGAATTAATATTTATTAGTTTCTCTTCTTCAGAATAAAATTAATACTTGGAAGTTTCGATGTGGAGTAAAAGGGTATAGATCTAACTTTTATTTGGAGAAGGAAACAAGCATTATTTTCTACTAAGAGAAACTTTTGACGATATTTTAATGTTGAATATGCTCCTTCTAACCATACGATACTGCAACTTGTAGCCAAATTTGAAGAGACAGGATCAGTAGGAGACCCGAGGGGTACAGGAAGATCGCCAACAGCACAAAATTCAGCTGCTGCAACATCTGAGTTCACAAGACGTTCATGCGTGTTTAGAATACAACCAAGCCATATTAAATTTCGCAAACATAGAGGAAGGTTTTGTAAACAAATTGAGGGTGACAGAGGAGCCACATTTTCACATGTGTGGCTTCGTAAACATGCAAAATGCCCGATATTGGTGTATACACAATCCACAATTAATTCACCAAAGTCCTCTCCATAGCAAAAATGTTAGAGTATGGTGTGCAATTTCGGCCCAAAGAGTAATCATACTTTTTCCAAGAAGAAGTTGGTGGCACACTATTATTACCACGACATGAAGAAGATCAACACTATTGGTTTAAATAAGATGCTGCCATTGCCCATACTACCGGAGCCACAATTACTCTTTTGAAGACGCATTTCCCTAATTGATTCATTTCGAGAAACAGAGACTTAAGATGTCCCCCAAGATCCCCAGGTTCACAGCCCTATTTTTTTTCCTTTGGGTCTATCTCTAAGAAATGATTTATGTAAACAAGCCAGCGTGCTTGGAACAACTTAGAGCAAATATTAGGCTAGAGATTTTGGGGATATTTGAAGAAACTTTATGAAACGTCACGAAAGATGTGCGTAAAAGAATCATATTTGTTATCGCGAAATGAGATATCATTTGTTAGACATTATTTTTCGTAAACAGTTGAAAAAACTCCAAGAAACAAACTTTGTATTATGAGCTTCGAAATATAAATTTAATTAACTTTTCTTATAATTTTTTTAATTTTAATTCGTGAAGTACTTTTACGGGACCTTGTGAATGTTAACATAATGCTTTATTAATTAGGATATAAAATGTCAAACTTGCTTACAATGAATCTGCACTCGTACTTTCACAATTATATGAGGCTTCGATAAACGAATTGTTGCGTGCTCAATTAGTACTGATATCATTGCACTACATAAATTTAATATTTTCTCAACATTTCAGTCTAAGTTCTTTTGAATTACATACCATTCCGTAAGCTCAAAATTTTAAAAAAAACGTATTTTTACAAAATGAAAAATTTTCTATTTAAATATATACATACATTCTGTGTAAAGCAAGTCATACAAATCATATTATTAAATTAGTAAGTCTTAAGAGATATGTATATTTTTAAATAGTAAATATTCAGTCTTTTACTGGCATGCTCCATTTAATATATTTTAAAATTTTTGAGTTCAGCCAATGGTATTAATACTTAAGTGTGTAAAATGGTATCTTTATTAATTCAGCACACATAAAGAGTTCTTTCAGTGTTAAGTCTTTTTGAATAAAAAGTTTTCAAAACGTGTACAAGTCTTATGAAAAGTCATCTCCTGTGAAACAATTAAAACTAGTTGATGTTGGTTTGTAATGAACATTCGTTTGGTTCCGTATATAAATGTCAAAATTGTTAATATTAAGTGTTAATGATGATTTCGCCTTGATAACTTCGCCATTTTTATACGAATATATTCCCGTAATTATGTATTTTTTCGAGATATGTAAAGTGTTATATTATTCTAGAAGGAATGACATCGTGATGCGTACATGACCGAAAGCATGGCTCGCGCATATAGTGTATTTATACGAGATATTATACACTAATACAAAATAATCACGTGTACAATGCATGTTTTCGAGTCAAAATACGGTTTATAGTTATTATTTATTACGTTCGATTTCTCATAAAGACCGTTGCATTTTGTATGTAAAGAGGACTGGAGAGCAGTTCTGTAAGCCTGATATTTGGTTCATCCCGGAGCTTGAAGACTGATGATTAGTAATTCGTTAAAACTTTAATTATGTAGTATAATTTTGTACCAAACCGATACGATATGTAAAACCTTCAAAGTATCTTAATATTGTATTCTAATCCCAAGTAAATTCTTCTCGACTTACTACGTCGATAGTGACTTTCGTTTTCTTTTAAATTCTTAATGAAGTTTTTTACCCCTGCTAGTTTATCTTTAAATCTGAAAGAATATTTGTTGCCTCCTCTTTTTTTTTCCATAATGCTTACCCATTCACCATTGTTGTACAAATTTTGGGAAAACTATAAACGGCAATAAATAATTTTTGGCACATTTTATATTTAATGCCTTTCATGATTGTCTAAAACATCCAACAAAGTAACGGTAGGTAGGTACTTGCAGGTATAAAACGTAACGTAGGTGGTATACCACTGAATATATATGAGATTTAACATCCACATTTTTGGATTCTTTTTTGTTTAGCATTGCTTACAGTTAATAAATTGGCAAATTGATTGTCCTGTGAAATTTATCCTTCTTTTGAAAATTTTTTTTTTCTCATTGCAAGTATATCGTCTCTAGTGGCTGTTTCACATGAAAAATGTGTTTTTTTCTTTGTGTTTAAATTTTAATTTAAAATTATTAAGGTTTGGGTCATAGTTTGAACGCCCAAAAAAATTATAACAATTCCATCCACTGCTTACAACAGCTTAATAAGTCAGCTCATAAAGCAGCAGAAGGGCGAAATACAAATAATTCTGAATATATTTCCAAACAAACCATTATATGTCAAAAAGAATTTGACAGAATACGGTTTTTTTGTCATGTGCCAAGAGAAAAATATTGTTTGAATGTCTACGTGATACATCCTATGCATTTAATACATGATATTACGTGATTGTAATGTTCGAAGTTCCATAAAATAGTGAAAATAAGCCTATAGAATCGAGCGCCATCTATAAGTCAATACACAAATTGACAAAACAAATGTTGCGAGTTGCTCCTCATATATCCTGACTGATATTCGTGAAAAAAGTTAATCTGATCGAAGTGAACCTTTAATCTATTTCAGAATTTTTTAGAATTATTTTTTTAATTATTTTGGAAAGTGAAATTATAAAGAATCGTATACAGTTCAATTTAATTTAATTCACTTATGCAACTTTGAAAAAAAAACGTATAAAAGTACCCAAACTTGCATCAAAATATGTAAATTTCCTTCAGAATTTACATCGTGTTGCACATCACGGTTGGCGGCATCGAATACGGATTGATTTAAAGCGAGGGGGGTGTCGAGTTATTGCCATTCAAATATGTAAATATAAATTCATGCAGTCCGAAACGCTAAAGTATACGTAGCAACAGGAACGACAAGGAAAGTGGAACCTATGATTTATGTGCGAATGCGACCGCGTATGTGTTTGTAATAATGTTGAAATATATCAATAGACATGAAGTTTTCAAATGGCATAAGTGGAAAGTCAAGTTAAGCTTCGGATATATATAGTACGTAAATATAAATCATAAATGTGTATGTCACGTTGTCTGGCTTGAATACCGAAATACATATAAATTTTGTATAATTCAGAATCAACTGACATAATACACGAGACGACTCAGAATTAATTATATCAAGTTTCCTCTCTCAATAAGGATTAAGGACTGTAGCAACTACACCGACCACCATTTTACTTGTATTTACTATGTCATTATCGAAGTTCATTTATTGCATTTCCTTGTTGTTGCATGTAGTTTAATAAAACGAATTTTATACAACGTGCAGAATGCAGAATCAATTCGAAAAAATGGAAAATAGTTACTTAATTTTTTTTTTAATTTCCAGTATAAAATTACAAAAAGAAGTACGTTTTTATTTTAAATTTGTTCATTTTCACATTGCATTTAATATAAATGTAATAAATTAAATTTTAATATTTATTGTGAGGAAACTTGATAAAGGTAATTAATTTTTTTTTTATTGACAGCGGTGACGATTTCATATGCATTTGTTTTACTGTATGAAAGTATTTTTTAAATTAATTAAGAATTATTTTCATCAGTGATTTAGTCATTGTGTTGCTTCTTCCATAAATGAAATAAAAAGTATGATTAAAAAATAAAATAACATAATGACTATATGTAACTTCTGCTACAGAAATATAATTAATTGATAACAACGATACATTATCTCTTATAATGACGATGATTCAGTTTTTGGGAGTTTTTTTTTAATTCTACTACAATTCTGGGAATTTATTTCAATTTCTGAAAATCCCAAAGATTCTGTGACAATCTATGTTTCTGTTTGTGCTTTTCTTCCTATAATTACATGAAATAATACCTTATTAAAATATCATTTCAGTCTAACAAACTTTGGACACACTCAAGATATATCATTAACTAATTAGCTATATTGAAAGATTAGAAAGAAATAAAAATTAAAAACGTGGAAAAAATTCTACAGTAGCTTGCATGTTCACTTTGAGAGCTTATGCAGACACTGTAAGTACTTTTGGTTGAAATGGGTTTGAATGAATAGTGTACATGCTAGCAAAGCTGAATAGCAGTTAAATTCTACACTGGTGATTTCTCCAGAGGTTAACATTATTTGAGTTGGATTCATATAAACCACTTTGGAAACAATGGTTTTTACAATCAATCATTTGTGATCAAACGATTTTGGATATAAAATTACTGTATTGTCTTTAATAGATAGATAGATAGCAGCTGATGTGTTAGTAAAAGTATCTGGGTTTATTCATCCTATAGAAATTTATGGTTTTATGTAATAATAAAAATACCTTCGCAAAAAGGAAACTTAATGATGTTAGTTCACAGTTTAATTGCAAAATATTTTTGATGCACGTGGAAAATAGATATTTATTCGTTTTCAGACATGTGTGAGATACTACGCGGCCCATTGTGTTCCACATAATACGTGACCTACCCAGGATTAATTATTGATGATAGAGTTTGGATCGAAACTGTATCGTCATCTGTGCTTCTGCTGCCGACGTTTCATCCATGGGAATGCCAAAAATTAAGAAACAGAGTAAAGATAATATTAGAATAATAATATAAGTGACGTTACATTAATTAGTACTGTCAGTAATTTTCCTTGCACCATGTCGATATAGTATTTACATATGCTGCATGACATGGAAAGTGCAGCACCAAGAATGGGTGCGAATTTTTTGACCAAACTTGGTAGAAACGTATAACTAGTCAAAAGCAATAATTGATTAAAATTTTGTTGCGATAGATCAAGTGGTCATGACACATCTGACACTTCATTCAGTTTTCGCTGACATTAATGTGTGGTGTATTAATTGTTTGTTTGAAATTAATTTCAACGGTTTTGTCTTATTATAGCTTTGTTTAACGTGTTTAAAGAGTTTTATTATGCCTAGAGTGCGGCAACGTGGAAATTATCGCCAATTAAGCGAATTCGACAGAGGTCGAATTGTTGGTTTGCGAGAAGGTGGTTTTTCATACAGGGAAATTGCAAATCGCCTTAACCGGAACCAATCCACCATTATGCGCTGTTATCAATCATGGACTAGGGAAGGTCAGGAAAGACGCCAAAGAGGAACCGGAGGCCGAAGAAGAACTAATGAGATACAGGACCGCCGCCTTCGCTTAATGGCACTAAGAGACAGGTTTTCCAGTACCAGATCAATTGCTGACGTGTAGTTAGGTAATATTGGTCGTCCTGTAACCCTTCCAACCGTTTATCGTCGAATTAGGGGTTTCGGCTTACAATCTTATCGTCCACATCTTGTGTTACCACTTACGGCTCAACACCGATAGCAACGTTTGGAGTGGTGTAGATTGCGACTGCACTGGAACGTGGAGTGGCACAAGGTGATATTCAGTGATGAATCTCGATTTTGTCTAGGGATGCATGATGGCCGTATGAGGGTCAGACGAAGACGTGGGGAACGTCGTGATATTCAGTTTTCCGTTGAAAGGCATGTGCATCGAGCAGTGGGTGTTATGGTATGGGGTGCTATAGCATATGGGAGTAGGTCTCAATTGGTGTTCATCCAAACCACCATGAACGCCCAGCGTTACATTGATGAGGTGGTAGAACCCCATATTCTACCACATCTTCAAACGCTCGAAGACCCACTTTTCCAGCAGAATAATGCCCCTCCCCACGTAGCGAGAATTTCTATAAATAGCTCGGAAGAGGCTCATGTCAATATCTTGCCATGGCCACCCAAATCCCCCGACCTCTCGCCAATAGAACATGCGTGGGACATTATGGGACGAAAACTTATGAATTTAGCTAATCCCCCGCAGACACTAATAGCTCTCCGGCATGAATTACAGGTTGCTTGGGACACCATACCCCAAGAGGATATCGACCATCTAGTCGAATCAATGCCACGAAGAGTGAGGGAGTGTGACACTAATAGGGGCGGTTCAACACATTATTAATAAAAATTATGTTAAATTGTGTTAGTCTTTTGTTTTTTTTCTTTGAAATTTTAATCAATTATTGCCTTTGACTAGTTATACGTTTCTACCAAGTTTGGTCAAAAAATCCGCACCCCTTCTTGGTGTTGCAGTTTCCATGTCATGCAGTATATATGTGAAAATGTTTAAGTCTAAAATAACGGGCAAATATGAGAAATTCGGAAGAATTAATTTCATTTTTAGTAAAACGTAAGTGCACTAAATTATTTTCTTGCGTTAGGCAAGAAGTAAACGACATAAGACGAGTGAGATTTGTAATAAGTAAGGGAGACCGGTATCAATTGTAACAGGTGTCAAATGTAACACTCGAGATTGTGCCGCCATCTCTCTCGTAAAATAAAAAATCGTTTCACAGTAAGATGCATTGCTGCAAGCCACTGAAGTAGTAGCAGTTCATATACATGACAACACGTGTGTGAATAGGACGAAAAAGTGTGATTTTTGAATTGAACTGTAATGTTAAGTTATTTGCAGGATTTTAGTATTACAATTATCATATTAACATTAGTCGGAGGTTGCGATAGATTATTAGGCTGAAATTAGCATGTTATAAACTATAGTTCACGAAATTTTTTTGTTCATAATCTTGATATTAAGCTGGTTGCATTCATGTGCAAAGAGTTGGAAGACCATTGGTGCCGATTGTAACATCATCTTTCAAGGTGTCGATTGTAATATGTTACATTTGACACCGGCTTAAATATTAGTACCAAATAAATCACTAGTAGAATCGTATTCATATTGTTTTAGCCGCAAAAGTTGTCAAACCTACACCAAGAAAGAAAAACATAGGAATGATTTCTGAAGAGTTGTTCGAGCGAGCTGCTAACAGAGTGTTTAATAAAAATGCTTCAATTAGGGGAATAGCCAAGCAATAAGGAATGTGTCATGTTTCACTCAATCGGTCTGTTAAAGCAATTATGAGTAAAAAAATCTCGAAAGTTGGTTATCATCCCCAAAATAAAGTATTTATTAGCAAACAAGAACAACAATTATGTGATTACTGCGAAGCTTTAGCCAAGCTGTACTTTGGAATATCGGCCAAAGATTTGCGAAAATTGTCTTACCAGTTCGCTAAACTGAATGAATGCAAATATCCTGATGGATGGAAAAAACACAAATGGCGAGCAAACACTGGCTAACGGCATCCCTCAAGCGGAACCCTAGTTTGTTGATATGCACTCCCGAATCAATTAAGCCTTTCTCGAGCAATGAATTTGAATCGAGAAAATATTAATAAATCTTTTGACAACCTGGCCGATGTTTTAGATAGATATAATTTTCAACTTAACAACATATACAATGTGGATGAAATTGGGTTTACCACGGTACAAAAACCAAATATAGTTATCTCTAAGAAAGGAGTGAAACAAGTTGGTTCAATAACTCAGGAGGGGGGCACTTTAGTAACAGTCTGCGTGGCGGTTAATGCACTGGGAAATAATGTACTTCCTATGTTCATCTTTTCGCTAAAACGATGTCATGAACGTTTTGTACAAGACGGTGCGCCAGCCTGCCTTGGAACCGGTAACAAAAGTGGTTGGATGCATTTTACAAATTACTCTAAACCAAGCGAAGCCAGCCAACATAGTCCAGTGACCAGTGGATGAAGATGAACCCAGGTAAACGAATGACTGAATGTAATATATCAGGAGTAGTCAGAGTGGCTTTGCCCATTGTTGTGACTTCAAAAAATATCACTGCAGGCTTTCGATGCTCTCGAATATGGCCTTCTAATCAAAATACTTTTACAGACTATGAGCCACCTTCTAGTGTTACTGAGAGACCAATAGAAGAAAATGTTGTTGAAATAAACAAACCGACCGAATCCAACCTAGCACCTCCAGTAACAATGCAACACCTCCGCCGCCGGCTATTTCTAATAATGTATTGCGACAACCAGCTCCTTCGAAAAGGTCATGCAGTCAAGAACAAATTCGTCCTTTGCCTAAGACTGATTTTAATAAACCAATAACCGCAAGACGACAAAAGGGAAAAACAGCAGTGCTTACGACACGCCTGCGAAAATTTATTTGGAAGAGCGACACAACAAGAGAAAGGCGGTTGAGTCAAGAGAAAAATTAGAGAAGATAAAGAAATTTAGAAAAATAAAAAACCAGCAAAGAAACCTAAAATCGTCTGAAGGCAATACTATCTGACTGGTATGCTGTAGCTCTTAAAAAGACAGTAAGAAAGACTGGCTTCAATGTAGGCAATTCAAAGAATGTGCTGATAAGGATCCATTATTTGTGTGTAATAATTATGAGTCACACTAAGTTTGTTTTGTGTTAAAGAATCATAATTGATTTCATTATTAAAATCGAATTTTCTAATGTTTTATTAATAATATGAATTGTTAATTTTGTGTATTTTTTATTTATTAAGTTGTAGTATGTTTCTAATAAAAAAAATATAAGTATGACATGGATTATAAAATATTAAACCATAATGAATTGTGCCCTATAACCATTCATAAACCGATAATACAATTGTCACATTTCACACTTGTGCGGTGTCGATAGTGTCAGTTGTTTTTGGAAAAAAAAATCTTTTTTGAAAGGTCACTTAATTATAGCTTTACCTTCATACCTATTAGCGCTGCAGGGGGTCATTTTGACCCCTTCATTTTCCTTCGTATAAACATTGCTGGCTAGGTAAAAATTTAAATACTGCATACTTTTTTTTGTCTATTTATTGGGAAAAAAACGGTTTAATACTTAGTGGCTTAAGGTCTATTTGTGGCAATTGGCACAAGTTATGGTTTTATCTATTTTCCCAGAATATTTTCCGCACGTAAACTTGAGATATTTTTGACATTTTTCCCATTGACTTGTCTCCTTTGCAGTGTTTTCCAACTTGACATTTATGTCTGATTTTTGATGGAACTTCTTCAGTTTCATGAGCAATATCAGGGATATATTTCTTATTAAGATACGCTACTCGAAGTTCTTCAGCAAATTTCCTCAAAAATTGGTGCCTGCTTATGTTTTCCCCTGCACTTTCTTTATATAAGACCAAGAATTTATTAGAGCTAACTAAGTCAAGTATATTGTAAAAAATCTGTACGGGCCAACGACGCAAACCAGCTCTGGTGGTGTACTGCCTAGTCGACTCAATTTAGACAAATAAATAATCAATTTATCACGATTTTTCGCTTTCTAAAATGTAAAGGTCAAAATGACCCCCTCGGCGCTAATAGGTAGAAGCTATAAAAAATTAGGAATAGTATGCCAAAGATCGGTTAGCTGCCTTGTACAGGTGTATCACATATAGTTCGTTTCAAAAGTCTGGAACTATTAAAATAAAATTCCAGCAAACAGTTTTTGAGAAAAACGCTCAGACAGATCAATTTTGGTTTTAAAAAACACATATTTTTGTATCAGCTAAATTTTTCGATTGTCTTTTGTTTTTGATTTATGATGTCATCGATTTTGTTTTTAAATTGCAACCCATATTTTTTTCGATGGATTTGGATAGAGCTTGAAATTCTGAATACAGAAATATGTACAAGCATGACCCAGACCTTGATAGTTTCTGTAATAAGGAACCTTAAATCCTGAAAGAGGAAAAAATTGAGTAAGCTTTGAAATTTTTAATTACTATGCGAACTGTCACTTTTGACGCATTACTCTATTACCAAAATGGTATGGTACTTAAGTGAAAAGTAAAGACTAGTAATTTTAATGATGAAGGGATATGGAGGCAGATGTAGAACTCCAGATAAAGTTTGCGAGCTCTTTAAAAATAAATATCCAGAACTGGAACCAATTACAAGAACAGCAGTACCAAAGATTTTAAGAAAATTTGAAGATTTCGAACATGTAAGGGATCTCCCTAGATGTGGTCGATCAAACGTTTTCGAAGATGTTTAGTTAGATGTTCTACTGGACCTGCAAGAAAACCCCCATAAAACCCTACAAGGCAGTTTTAGTGCATGAACTTAATGAAGACGATCCGGATCGCCGTATGGAATTCTGCGAGGATATGATGGCCCGATGCACAACCCATTCCGAATTTGTCAGTAGAGTATTACTTTCGGATGAAGCCACGTTTTACCTTAATGGAGCAGTAAATCAGCAGAACTGCCGATACTGGGCTCCCCCAAAACCCTCATTGGATGATAGAGGTCCACACGCAGTTTCCACAAAAAGTTAATGTTTGGCCGGGAATTGTTGGAGATCGAATTTTGGGACCATTTTTCCTAGAAGGAACGTTGACGAGTGCTAAATACTTAGATTTTTTGAGGGATGACCAGACACCCGCTCTTGCGATGCTTTATCCCAATGAAAAAGACCCAGACATGCCAAATAATAACTTATGGTATCAACAAGATGGAGCGCCTCCACATTTTTCGTTAGATGTGCGAAATTATTTAAATCAGGTTTTAAAAGTTGTTAAAAATTTATTTATTTGTTTATTTATTTATTATAGTTGAATTGCAACTTAAAAAAAACGGTGACGTCATAACTCGAAAACAAAAGGCGATCGAAGAATTTTATTGATACAAAATTATGTGTTTTTTAAAACTAAAGTTGACCTGTTCGAGGGTTTTTCTCAAAAGCTGTTTGTTAGAATTTTATTCAAATCCAGACTTTTGAAACGCACCGTATAAAAAATAAAAATCAAAAATACCCACCTCTATAGGGCCCTTGGATCAAAAGATCCAGACAAATTAATTTTGAAAAGTATCAAAATGACCCCTTCGGCGCTTTTAGTGTTAAAAAAAATATTTTTTTTTACATTTGATACCGGTACAAACATTACATTAAGTATTCTCTTTAATTTGTCCTGCAACACGCCTGTTGGGCAATGAAGAATATTAATATTATTATTACTATTGTTAAATAATGATAACTACAAGAATTAGTCACACTTTTATCGCCCTGTATAAAGCAAATTTTATTCTAAAAAATCTCCACGGACCGATAACAACGCTATAGGAATGGTCGATCCTAAAACAAGCAGCCGCAGACCGCACGTCACATTCAGCAACAGCGGTGCGTTGAAGTGTATGCACATACACATAAGCGAACACCCCTTTCCTAATTTCGCACCAGTCGAGATATCCATTCCACCGTGTATTCTGTCATGGTGGTGGTTGTGTCATTGTGTATTCCCCGTACGGCCAATCTGCATAGTTATGTTTCGCCCGTCGGTCGTCCGCGCACCGCACGTCTGTTTTACATATTTTATAAACTCATTTAAATAATTGCATAGATCTCAGAGCCCGTCGTCAACGACATTAAAATTCAAATATTTCAAAATACCCACCTACCTTACCGGTTTGTATCATATTTTTATCGAAGGCGCTGGCGAACGAACTGATGTGCTCACGACAAAACTTAGTTCTCAGTTTCGACTCAAGACTTGTTGTCTCTGTCATTGTGTTGGATACACTAACTTCATTATTTTACTCGTCGGCAAAAAATGTAGCCGAGCACTATCATCATTTACATAGAACTTGGTAGTAATGCCCGACATGAGTAATATTTCATTTTTCAAATTGTAGTACGCAAATTCATTATTGAATAGTAATTATAGTCTGTTATAACACCATTGATATACGATTTATGAAATTTTGTACAAATAGACTGGCGAGCAGAAAATTCGAGCTATACGATATCTATTACATTCTGAAAATAATAATAAACTACTAGATCAGGAGATCGCGGCGGCCATTTGATGTTTCCCGTTCCAGTAATACGACGGCTTTTATTGCAGACTAGATCGCAACGTGTTCGCAGCTTAACATTGAATGTAGAAGTGGACAGATTGGAGAAAATCGTTGTGATGTCGATTGTTGCCGGGATTGGTGACGCACAGTAAGGGTGCCATGTTGCCACGCATTACTTGTATACGTATAAATTTTTATAATTCTCTGCATTTACTGAAAGGAAAAAGAAAAACAAATCCTTGCAACTCGTAAATATTATTTCTGAACGCATTACAAGCACCCAAGCCGGTGGTCGAATAGTTACTGCCACAGCTGCTAATCACGCTAACTTGTATTTACGAACATGCATCTGTCGTGCTGGCATTGGAAAGGAAAGAAGGGGTACTATGTTGCCACGTACTGTATGGATTAATCGCCTATGGCTAATGAAAATTGACACATGCTGTATATATGTTACCGTAAATACCCGAAATCCGTTTTTACGCGTACTTACTAGTAAGAATGCGAAGTAACTACGAGCATTTGTAATTTCACGTTCTGACTAGGAAATACACGAATTAAAATTTTCATTCGGCTATTTACTGCAGCTTTCAGTTAGAACCCGTTCTAACTACACGTATAATAGTAACTAACCGAAATGCACATCACTTAACAGCGGGCATACTTATGAAGTTATATCAAATACGATCTTTCTTCTCTTTCTCATAATAAAACACTATTGGTTTCAAGATTATTTAATGCGTTGCGACGTAAACTGACTTAAAATTAAAGATTTAAAATTAAAATAAAATGGAAGGAGCTTATTACAAGGAGTTTGACAAAATATATAACAGTGAAAAGTCCGTAAGGCACAATAATGTATTAATTAAATAATAAAAGTAGAGTTTTGTTTTTATTTTTCAATGACCGTTCACTATTAGTTTATAATTTAGCTTCACTAGTTTAGAATATTTAGACGGCAGAAAACTAATTTATCTGGGTACAATGTGCGAATGTTTACCCTAGGTAATTAGTTGACGCATAGTCATAAATATTTCAGTTTTCCTTTATTAAAATATAGAAAAATAATAATTTAATTTTTTATAATCCATCAAATTTGAATGTTGTTGACGACGGAAAGCTGAAAGTGCTTGCTCTAGGGGATTAGTTGATGTACAGGGTGAGTCATTATTAGCCGTTTCTTTGATTGCCCTGTTTCGTTTTAAATAAAAGAAAAAACAATTAGTAGAAGACCCATGGTTGCTTGTGGCGCATATTTTAAAAATACTTTGAGATCTGACGCACTTCCGGTTTCACCGGAAATGCATCGAACTTATTTTTTTTAAGTAACTCACCCTATATATTTTTGAATTTTCTTGTACTGCTTTAAATTTTCTGTTCAACTGTTTTTTTTTTCAAAATTGAGCCAATAGTGTTCGAGTTATTAATTTTTTTTGAAAATACTTGGCAAAAATACGCGTTCAGAAAAAAATCATTTTCACATTGCTTTTAAAAGTAAAAACATTAACGTTGGTGGTGCTTATAGCCAAGAAAATTCTGCATCAATTGGTAAAGTTGCACTCGACAATACCTCAAAAAACTTTGTTTTTTTAAAGCCTACTTCCTGAAATTTTCACGTACCAAAAACTTATTTTTTTAAATGGAACACCCAGTATTTTATTGAAGCATTTTGTTCCCTTTTTTATTCTCTTTCATTTTTGTTAACAATGTCCTATACCTATCTATTGTAATTTCTAAGATAATCACTATAGGAGCAATTAGCGGTCAATTAAGGAACTACGGTTGCTGTTCTATGCCCCCAAATATTCGTCCAATAAAGGCTGGAATGCTGCTAACTGCCGTGAATTTCCGGTGAAACCGGAAGTCTCTCAGAGCTTAAAGTAGTTTTACAATATACGCCACAAGCAAGATGTAGAACAAAGAAGCATAGCAAATTTTGTTTTTGGTATTTTGGGAGTTGAAGAAGAAAGAAATAAATCGTATCTGTTAACAAGGAAAGTGCTGAAAAAAGTGAACCATTCAACAATTGCCACATTTTTCAATGATGCGCTAAATTTTTTGTGGCCAACAGGTATTTGCTACGAAAAAGTGCTTCATACATGTCTAAAGCAATGAGTGGTTTGAAAATACTTTATTCAAAAATGACTCACGTTACTTGTGTTGCGCATGGCTTACATCGAGTGGCCGAATTAATGCGTTCCGTTTATACAAATGTAAATTTGTTAATATCATCTACCAAGAAAGTGTTTTTAAAAGCACCTGTTCGCGTTGCCAAGTTCAAAGAAATTGCTGTTGGTGGGATTCCACTTCCCCCGTCCCCGATTCTTACAAGATGGGGCACCTGGATTGAAGCTGCAAGCTATTACGCTCAACATTTTAAGCTTATTGCCCGTATTGTGAACGATTTCGATCCTGAAGAAGCGAAAAACATAGAGGATACTCAAAACACCTTTAACACAAAAAGGATTGCGCGAAGATTTGATTTTCATTATATTAAATTTTACTTGTATTTCCGAGGCTATTTTGAAATTGGGAACCAAGGGACTTCCTTTAGATAACAGCATACAAATTGTTGAAAATGTTTTTGATAGGTTAAGTAAATTAAAAAATAGTTTTTTTGCAAAAAAAATGTCGTCAGTTTTAGATAAAAATACTAGATATCAAATTTTGAAAAATATGTATTTTATGTAAGATTTTACAAAATGAGGAAACGCTGTTGCTCCCAGTAATTTGAATCTCACTGACATAGTGGATTTATCATTCACTCCTATTGTATCATGTGACGTGGAACGATGTTTTTTAGAATTTAAAAATATTCTAGGTGATAATAGGCGTAAATTTATATTTGCCAATTTATTACATCATGTCATAGTGAAGTGTAATAGTAAAACTCTGTAAATTTATTGTAAATAGACCAATGTAACGTTTAAAAAATGTTTTATTTAAATCTAATAAACGATTTTTTAATGCATATTTAAATGCATATTTTTAATATTTTAGATGCATATTGCATGCATATTTTGTACTTTTTTAATGCGTATTTAACCGAAGCCTACTAATGACTGACGCTGTATAGTCATCAATATTTTTATTCTATTTCACATAAAAATAAATAAAGTCTGGTGGACGTACATGGAAAAGTTGTTTCAAAAAAGTTATAAGAGAAGATAAACAGTATTGTGTACCTAGTAACTATTTCACTGAGAATAATTTCAAAACAATATTTTTTTTATGTAAATGAACGGACATTATTATTTTTTTTATAAGTAAATAAAAATAAGCATAAGTATTGTATGTAAAATTAACACGAAAATAAATAAAATTCGTCATAATTATTACAAAATGTATATCCTGTGTTTAATGTAAACCCTATCCCATAGAAGTTATAGATAAGAGAAATACAGATAAGAAAGGGAATAAACCACTGTAGAACCCACAAGATTTATAAGTATGCTGTCATGTTAAATATATAACATTATATTTTTTTTTACTAGTCCTAATAAAAGCGACACCTTGCTGTGAGATAAATTGTAAAAAAGGTAGAGGTTGCAGCAATATGTATATAAGTTATATCTGCAGAGAAAGTAAATGATTGCGCATCCTTATTCTGAATTGAGATAAAGGCACATTTTTGATAGGTCAAGGCAAAGAATTCATAGTTTGGCAAGAACATCCTTTCGTCGAATATGTGCACATCCGTTCTATAAGTTATTTTTCTGTACAAGTAGGAAGGTTTATGAAACAGTAACTTCCTGCACATGATACATTAATAATTAATAATTAAATTTAGTTAAAATCAACGCGTCACACAATTGCATTTTGAGGTCATTAGTTAGTATATGTCTATTGGAAAAGAGCGTTTTAAGGGTACAAAATGCCCTAGAGACCAGTACAGAAACAGGTAGAATATCATATTCTGATAAATGTTTTAATAAAATCACTTTGTAATGAATTAATTTATTAACAAATAAAGTACTGGAATACCCATACAATTAGCATTGGTAAAAAAAACATAAAAATTGAAGGTTATTAACAAGCGCGATCAACAGCAAAAAAATTAATATTAAGAAATTAAAACACATTATTCGAGTATTTTAATAAGTAAGTCGTGTTTCTTCCTCTTGCTCTTATTACTGCCTCCACTCTTCCATTTATACCCCTTATAACTTAGATGTTTTTTTAGTAAAATTTCTTGGAGGATGTAGAATATCCACGTATTATAAATGTGCCTGCTATGTAAGTAGTGTAGATTAAAAAAATGGGGGGGATATAAAAGTTGTTGGCTTTAACCAAAATGATAAATTTTTGACTGAGTTTGGTGAAAAGAACACGACGTTTCTTCTGTTGAATATCCAATTATCGAAGCAATGTTACAAGAAATTATAACTATAATTCGAACCAGAAAAGCTATTTTTGTGGTTTCTGTATTCTACAAATTTTTTTCTCTTTTTAATTTAAATGAAGTCATATTTCTAATTTGCCATATTTTGTTCCTGAGACCTATAGTTGGGATAATTATAAACACGCTTATAGGGGTAAACATGAAGATAAAGTGATCTACGCTAGTACAAAATGTACATTTATCTTATATTTCTCCTACCAAAATTCACTATTGTACCATTGGCACAAAATTTACGTGTTTTCATTTACCTCTATATATTTAGCACAATCTGCTTTTTTGTTATGATCATTGTAATCATATTTTATCATTCGCAAGAGAGGCTCTGTAAAGGTGAGATTTGGCGAAAACACGTAAAACACTTCGGGTTATATGGCTGTGTATCACATTCTTTTTAAAACTATTCATCACAATTTTGAATTCCAATTATGCAAACAACGTTTACCACTACCCCACTTAGTTTTATAGAGCAAGCGTTTGTTAAATACACAAATTTCATGAAGACCATTTTAAAATAAGCTAAAACTGCAGGTCGAAAACCTCATGTTTTTTTTTCTTCAGAATCTCATCGTTCCTGATTGGTAATAGATTATCTTTTATATCTTGTAACATACTAATAATAGAAACATTGGTCTACATCAAATATCGATTATAAATTATTATTAAAATGTTTGTTCGGTTCGCCTCAATACAAAACATAATTTCATGCCTAATTTCATATGAAAGAGGTAATAACTAGCCATCAATCTTTATTTCTATAAAAAATATTCATTAATAGCAGCAAATAATCCTATAAATATCTGTTCGTAATCTCAATAGCAATACAATGCATATTTATTGTTAAAGTGATAAAAAATAAATAGACCCATCGTGTTGATAACTCACTTAGATAACTACACCATATGATGATTTAAATTTGTGAAATGACCTGAATTAAATTATATATGTATGTACAATGAGGCAATGTGTACCATTACGACAGTCATGCTAATAAATAAATAAAGGAAAATAAACATAAATATTTAATGTAAAACGATTGAGAACTTTCATGTTAAAAAAAAATAAATTATATCAAAAAAAAATTTTTTTTATAATTATAATTACAATTTTCGAATACTATGAAAAGTAGTTTTAAAATTACATTAAACAATATTTAACAGAGAGACTAAATATTGTTTAGTCAACAAACATCACACCTATCAATATTTACATACTATTGACTATACGCAGCACTGTCAGGTGTTAGGGAAAAGTGGGTGCAGAAAGGTAGTTTTCAAAGTTTTATCAATTCCAGCACACGTATTGAAACTGAATACAAATTTGAATACGAAATCTGACGTAGTTTGCTCCAGTTTTCCTTTGAAATAGGACAGGGATTTCTACCTACTACGACACATTTCATTATATAGGAATTGTAAAATGTGAAAAACCATTCATTTCGCACAAAGCATGTTGCAGTAGTTTCTGCATTGTGTAGGCTTTTAATATATACATATTACACGACAAATTTTTATTACACATTTGTACGAAAGAAATTATCCAAGAAATGTGTAAATATTCTATGTGATTTTATTTATTAGACATATTGCAGTGGTTTGCAGAGCCATATGGTTTATAAAATAAAATGTATAAATGTATTATTACCACACGTTGGGCATAGCCATATAATCTACGCTGTAGTCTGTACCAGCAGAATTTGATTAAAATAATGACAATAATTATGCTATAACCCTGCCTTAATGATACAAAACTGCATAATTTTTTATGAATGCAGAGATTGTAATTATATAAAAAAAAACTACTCCAATAAATTTATAATCTTAATCCCTGTTAACATTCACACTATTTTCGTAAGTTCTGGCAGTGATCTTTCCTTTATTCATCAGCAACATTTTTTATTTAAATTCAACTAGGATAAGGTTAATAATAAATAAGTATTTAAATTTCATAAACATTTATATTCATATAATTATTCAGTGAACAACAACACAGTAAAAAAAAAATCTATTTACAACATGTGGGTGTTAGGTATGTCTTTTTATTATTCCAACCAAAAAATATATATATACAAGAAATACACATTGCTTTTATCCTTTATGTGGATTCAAGAAAAATATTATTTATGCTATCCTTAATCTTTTAATATTGTATTTATAGATTTAAAGAAATAATTTTTTTTCCCAGAGACATACATTCGCACGTAATGCCTCCGAAGATCTAAAATTTCGCAAAGAACAAAATACCTTGAATATAACCTTTACCAATCCCCATATGCAAATATTCACACACTGTACATACTACAGATTGGCTTTTGTCCATCGAGAATACTTGTATCTTTACATATTCAAAATGCTTGAAATTTTATTAAATTCTCCAATATAAATTGTTAATAGTACACAGCAAAGACTGCAAGCAAATATTTTCATATAGTACTCCCAATGCCCTTCTACGCCATTAAAAATTCTCCCATGATTTACAAAAGTTAATTTAATTTAGCAAAAATAATATTTTATTTAAGTATTAATGATGTCTAACGCTTTACTAGAAATGAATATCACACATAGCATCCCTAGCGCACGTCGTACACCATCAATTATTTGAATCGTAAATTTATTTCGAAGAAAACTTACTTATGTTCTTGATATAAATCATCAAATTCTTGTTTGTTAATGTCTAGCATTTTATAAATTTTAAATATGAAATAATCAATATAACAATGAATTAATAATAATATAAAAACTAAAATAAATATTGAAATTCAAAATAAACTTAATACATTGAGCTAATTTGATCAAATGTAGTGTATTTAAACTACTACGATCATTTGCATACGCGAATGAAATTTTTGCGTCCGGTAAATTTAAAAGCTCGGCAGCTTCTTGCTTTCAACCACAACTTCAGCACTATAAATTTTATGTTGGTGTTGCCCTGTTCATTTTTGTTTTCTTCAAGTTTTTCTCAGGTCAAAAATATACCTATATTGCTTTTTGACAGTTCAAGAATGCACTAAATGTTTACACACACAAATTGTTTATTTATAAAGTCCATGCACATCTGCGATTCTTTGTCTTCAGTAGGTATATCTTCCGTTTATTAACGCCATCGCTCATTATGTTTGTAAATGAATTCATTGCCTCTTTCATTATTGTTTATGTACTTTCGTTTCCCATTGTTTAAAACTATCCGTATTTTCTTGTTGTAGGTATCTTTGTTGGAAATAATTGGAAATATATTGAACACAGATGGGATTCTTCTTTCTATGACCGCACCATCAGGAACACAGACCTTGACATCATCACCTTTGCTTTCCAACCATTTCCTTTCGTCTTCATGTAGGTTGATCTGCACATAACTGTCAACAATGTTAACATTATTTCTTCTTTATAGATTATTCAAATTAAACAAGATTTATCCTGTTATCTTGAAGCCTTTACTTTATTAAAACATTTCAAGAATGTGTTTTTATCTATACTTTTAGTATATCGTTTCGAATAGAGAATACTTTTTTGTATATCCTTTTAAAAATGCTATTAAATATAAGTATCAGGTATTTATTGTATTTGATCATGTAACCATAAAATTTCTGAGAGATAAAAATCTTTTTACAAATTTATACTACGTCTATTCATTTTGAAAGACGTTTTCATATCGAGCATGTCGAATTTCACCTTTTTCAATATTTTATTTTTAGTACATTTTTAATTTTGAAAAGTGGTTCACTTTTCTATATATTAAATGCCACTCTTACACAATGCGAAAAGTTTGGTTCGGCCTTTGTATACTCAAACCACATCTTGTGCTCATCTTTTCTATAAATATAGAATACATGAATTTATTTTTGTGTTTATTTCTATTCCTCTTAATGTATATACATTTCAACTTAAATTACTATATACTTTTCATCACGATGTTGCGCCTTAAAGGTTATACAACTCATTATTATCTTAACAACTATATTTACAACTAAAAATTTATTTTCTTATTCTAATGCTTAATTATTTAACTATTTTAAAAATACTTAAACTATAAAGGTCACGGCAATATGTGTATATGTATTTCCCTGTTTTACCTTATTACTTACTATTGTCTCACGTGTACTCTTTTGTTGTTTTTAATTATTATTGTTAAATGTCCTGTAATTAGTCTTGGCTGTTGGACAATAAATGATATTATTATTATTATTATTATTTATATTATAAAATAAACTATTATTAAATTTTAGTCTCTTATTTTATTTTGCTCGTAGACGTCCATTAAGTTGATGTCCTTTTTAAAGGGCCTATCCGTATGTAAACTATATGGATACATGATTTTTTAAGTATTTTTCTGGTAGTCTAGGAAGTCCAAAAATAAGAAAAAAGTGGTTTACGAACAATTTTGCTTAAAAAAATCAGCCTTACCTGGGTTAATACAACACAAATGAAAAAATTAAGTGTGGGCACCGCAAATTATTACGTATTTGCACTTATTATTACTTTATAACAGTGATTTGCATTTTGTTAGTTATTTTAATACAAATTCGAAAAAGTATTGTTTAACGAATATCTTTAAAAATAAGTGTAGTTTACTCTTATGGCAAAATTAATTATTTTCACTTTTTTCTCTATATAACCAAATACTACAAAGCAACACTGGATAAAAAGTATTAGATTTCTAATGATGTACGGACGTTTTTTTCCTATGAAGTTTTCTGTGAAATGAATAACAAAAGCACATCCCATTTGTAAATAAATTTAATTGAGTTCTCATGTATAAATATATATTTTTTATTTTATTTACGTATATATATGAAAGGAAAAGTCTAGGAACGTTAATAAAATTAATTAAAGTCTGTAAATCAAAGCTGTATCATTTATGTGCCTTTAAAATATATTACAATAAAAAAGCTTTATGCAGCAGTAAGTATAAAACAAAACACACAATTTAAAGTAACTGTCTACATCATCCTTACGTTCACGTTGAAATTCAACGAACCCAAACAACAATAACAGTAATAAATACAAGAGAAATAAAAGGGAATCCATTTCGTAAATTGTGAAAATACAAAAACAACACCTAATATAACCGCTTGCACAGACCGGATGAAACTCGTGTTCGTGACGGAAAAGCAGCCCTCGAAACAACAATCAATTCAATTTACTTAAAGTGTAATTAGCAAGTGTTATGGAATTATGTCTGCCTAAGCCACAATTCGTCACTAATTCAAAGTCTAAACGCGCACCGTTCTTATTAGGGGGCCGCAGGAGGATTTACAATTCTGAATTTACAGATGAGAGCTGGTCCCATCGAGCGGGGGAGCGAGTTAGCTACAACCGCCGACGCTACCACCACTACCACCACCGCTATCCCACCCCGGAACACAATGCCCTCTTACCATTCCTCTTTTGGTATTCTCTCGCTGTTAATGCGGGTTGCTCGCGGCTAGGCCTTGTTCTCGGGTTCATTTTCCATCACCTGACACCCTCTAATTATGTATTTTGTACCGAGTCAGTAGACATGTTGTTTCGTTCCCCCTTTTTGCCCCCCTTCGTACTCTCCTCGCAAATTCACCGCCGCGGGCAAGTTATAAATATGTACAACTATTTCAATTTTCTTCCCGTACGTATTAATTCCACTCTGGGGACAGGTTTCTTAGGGGCCGAGGGATTCGACATATCAATATTTTTTACATCATCCCCATATCTGAATCACATTACTGATTCGGCACGGGGAAAGTGAAGAAGAATAATAATATGGCTATCCATTCGAAAGGAATCGATGGTCGTTTCGGAGGATGTAAATTTTTATGTCTGCTTATAAACCTGTATTGCAGATAGGAGAAATGAATTTAGATTTTATTTTGAAGATTTTGTGAAAAACTGTTCAACCTGTGACATTTTTTTAATAAATACTTGAAAGGACTAGTGCCAAGTAGCGCGAAACTGATCATTGATTATATGCGGTGGCATTTTTCAAGTTAATTTCACAGGGAGTTAGCCCTACGTGTATGTGGCTATTTCTGCAGATAAATAGTTACTTTGAAATTTATACATGCTGTGGAGAGACGGATGATAAATCTGGATTATATTTTATTGATAACAGGACGAGTTATGTAAAATATTTATCAAAATAATACCTAAGTTTAGTGTAAAAACTTATGTTCTTGGTTAGACTTTAACGATCACATTTTTAATATCATGAAATAATAAGTAAAACCGGTCAGTCAGAAAGATTATATGTTTAAATCTTTGCTGCACGAGATTTGATACAATTTCCAGACCCTTGCTGCACGAAAAATTAAAATACAAAAAAGGTTATTTTTTAAAGTTTAATCTATGACAGTAAAAAATAAAGTTTTATAGTACAAAAATATATAAAAAATATTGGCAAAATGGCCTTTACGAGGTGGTACATATTTTGTAGCATTGTGCAGTCTTCAGCAATATTTACTAATATTGTTTTCCACAATTAGGCAAATATTAATTGATTTGAATCATTATTATTACTACCATGATATTTTTGAAAACAATCTTTGTTTTTTCCAAGACACAGCGCAACCTCACATATACTACATACCCAATCGGATCGCATTGGACTTGCCTTGGTACTGCAAAGTGCACATCTTCTGCGGGTAGATCGAACGGGTTGATAAGATGAAGATGTAAATCTAACTTCTGAAGGCATCTTAAGACTTCTCTTCTGAATAGACCCCCCATCATTTTTTCGTTTTGTTTTTACTTCTACTAGCATCTCTGAAAGCAAACCATCTATGACTTTTCGTCTGAAGTCCTTAAGAGTCATAGGTGGCAATTTCTTTAGTTTAAATAATACATAACTGTTTACGACGGCGCAGTCTATAAAATGCCAAAATATTCTCATGTACCATTTCTTGATTTTCCTATTGATTTCATAAGTGGATTTAAGTTCGAATCTATCCACACAATTCATATTTTTATTATAATCTGTTAGAGCATTCGGACATGGAATTTGTTTTGATTAGCCGTCTTTATCTTGCCTTTTCACTTCGTTTGTTGATTGTGGATCGTGAAAATTTGAAAGCAAGTGAACTGTTCATTTGTCCTTCCATTTGAGTAAGCTTACTCCATCACTGCTTATGTTATAGTCATGCTCCTCTTGTCATAGATGTTTGTCTTCTTTCAGCTTAGGTAAGTTTTTGCGATTTGCCATTACGGTACCACAAGCATTTATGCCCTTTTCCTTCAATTGCTTCATTAAATTATAAGTAGTGAAATAGATATCAAAAAATAAAAGATGCTGCTTGTATTCCAACCCCTCCATTAATCGTAACACTACCTTTTCTCCTAATCCATGTTCTACATAGTCTTTTGTTTTCCCCGTGTAAATATCGAAATCATATAGATAACCCTCACTATCAGCTAAGGCCCAAACTTTATAGCCTCGTTTGATTGGTTTTTTGGGCATATATTGTTTTAGTGAACTTCGGCCTTTATTAGTAAGCTGGTGAGCTTGTTCAGCATAGATATTAGTTTGGAAGGTAATTTTGTCTAATATATCGTCCGAAATTAGTACATTAAATAGATTATATGGTGTACAACTATCATTATCAAGTTTTTGAACTTCGTCTGTTAAACCGTATTCCGACAGGAAAACAGGTGATAGTCTTATCAAATGAATATTGCCTATTCGCCAAGTTAGGCTACCACCTTGCACTTGGTTGTCATTTACAAATGCAGATAACGGCAGCTCATCTTCGGAATTTTTTGGATCAGTGACAATCTTGTCAATATTCCTTGGTTCATCAGTATCATTTTATTCCCCATCTACGTCGCCAATATCCGATTCTAAGCCACTCGGTATATACTCAGCATCATCAATATTATCTATCAAAGTATATGCTTCATCAGAATTTAATGTGTCTAACTTAATAACTTTATTGGAACCCATATTAGAGTCAAACTGTAAAAATGAATTTCAGATTAAATCGTGCTTAACTGCATACTGGTTCAAAATTTAGACTCGCAGAGAAAGAAAAATTGTAACTAATTTTAAATAACTGTTGACTATATACATAACAAACACCAACCACAGATGTAAATAAACGATTTCAATGATACAATAATATTCTCAAACATTAACCTCAATTTTTCTTCAATATTGAATCAGCAACCACACCCTTGCAACTGTTTACCACGAGTATTTTTCTATTAGAAAGAACTCAAGCATACTAGTATTTTCCGTTCATGCAAATACTGTTAAAAGGAAGTTATGTAGCCCATAATTTGTGTTGTTGTGCAGCTAGATATAAATGATTTTGTAGGTGGTCCATTTTGTGGACCAATGTGTTACAACTTGCTGGAAGTTGGTGTTTCAAGTTGCAATCCCATATGTAGCAAAGAGAGAATAGTAAATAAAAGTCTTTGAAACTTTTTTAACATTAATTGAAATAAGCTTTCTGCAATTTGCGTCGACATTATTTGTGTGATGTAACTGATACACGTATTTGATCAATCCCATTCGATTGTACTACATGGAAAATAGCAATAGATCTATGCTTAACTCTTAACATTTTCACGTTTATACATATCATGTTTTGCATTACATCTTGTTAGTCATTCAAACATTAAGATGGCAGCTTGTGTCAAATTGCCATCTTATAGTGCCTCTAAACCAAGACACACTCTTAATACATTTCTTGTATATTCGGTATTCTTATTAGATAATCCAATTTCAATAATTCAAAAACCACATAAGATAGGTGTATAAATACTACAAAATTGTATAATTGTTTATTTTTTTCATATGTAATTTTTGATAAGCGGTAGTCATTTTTTTTCACAAATTGGTAGAGATTTTTTCTGAATGCAATGGTGCGATTCAACTTAATTTTGCATAATGTTTCTGTTAAGAAATTTTGTTTTCTTCTAAAATTTTCAAGTGTCCTGCGGAATCCAATGATAGCGCACAAATAAATAACTGTCATTTACGTATGAAACGTTTCGTCCATTTACTTGACAAACTTCTTCAAAGCCAAAACATAGATTTAAAAAAAACGTCAAGTTTTTGTAAATTTAATAACTTATTATGTATTAAATTAATTAAATAAAACAAAGCCATTTTTAAATTGATTTTAATTGATTCTTTTAAACGAGTTACATATTAAAGAATTTGTTGAGAAAAAATAATATATCCAAACGTTTGTATGAGAAATCTTATAGGTTGGCGTATCTCTTAAATATATTGAGTTCTTTACGTTTACATTATGTCTGATAAGTCAAAGGTAAAATAAACCCAGAATATATTTCTTTGTAATGTTATATTGCTCGGTTGAACTTCCAACGTTGCCGTTGTGAACGGATCTCAGCTTCTCGTGAATTATGTGCTGTACAAAAACAAACCGGTAACCCCTTTGGCGTTCACCTACATGAACTGAATATGTATAAGTGGCGATAAAATGCGTAATTATGGGATACGACAATTTTTTTTGGATTTTGCTTTCTGCCACTTCATCTGACTAAATATACGATATACACATATGGATGATATGCGACAGCTCTATTATCTACTCTTTTAATTGTGCAATTTGTGTCGATATTATTTGTGTGGTAGGGATGAATGCATGTCTTTGATAAATCAAGACCATTTGATGATACTGCATAGATAATAGCGATGGTTTTATGCTTAATTGTCCATATTTTCATTTTCACATATTTTATATTTTTGTCATTGAACCTTTTTAGCTTACTGTCAAAGTGTCATTTTCTTATTAATGATCTTACAGTGCCGCTACGTCACGATGACTGATTTTTTAAAATATTATTCTTGTACATCTATTTCGGCAAAGAATTTTAATATATTTTATGTACATATATTATACAGGGTGAGTTTTTTTGAATGTTTAGCAATGGGATCTCAGAAACTACTGGAGATAGAAAAAAAATGGGGAAAGATGCGCAGTTTTACGAGTTTGATTTAAAACTGCTTTTGTTTCTCCGATAACTTTCATGGCTTATTAGATATTCAAAGAAAACTAAATTTTACGATTTTCTTTAAACATGCTTAGCATCGTTAATAGTAATTTTAGAGAAAAAGTGTTCAGACAAAAGTTTTAAATAATTTTACGCCAAATAAAACTGTGTAGCTAATATTTTTTTATCGTTCTCCATTATCGAGTTATGATACAAACTTGTGTTTTTTTAAATAAAAATGGTTTTGACATCATTAAAAAGCTTATTTTTTGCTGATTATAATAATATAGGTTTGATATGGCTATTTTAAAAAATAAAGAGGATATAGACATTTTTATGATTTTTATGGAAAACAATTGAATTTCGAACTGATAAAATACAAACCAAACGAAAACTTACTTCGAAATCTTATGTACTAATAAAATGAAAACTATAATAACTTTTATTAAGGGCACACAACATTATTAATGTTCAAAGATACCTCCATTATTATTAATACACGAATTGCATCTCTTCAAAACAGAATTTGTAGCATTGCGTACTTTACGCCTGTCGATGTTATTAAAAGCAGCTAAGACAGCTTCTCTTAAATCGTCGATTGTTTCATATGTCCTTTTGTATACTGTGTCCTTTAGTACACCCCACAAGTAAAAATCCAAAACTGATAAATCAGGGGATCTAGCCGGCCATTCAATGGGTGCATTTCGTCCTATCCATTAATTAGAGAAGTTCAAATTTAAATAATTTCTAACATTCAGTTGATTGTGCGGAGGCGCTCCGTCATGTTGAAACCATTGCAGCATTGCTCGGGTTCTTAAATTTAAATTATCTAACACTTCCTCGAAATCTTGTTGTAAAAAATTAAGATAACGATTGCCAGTTAGTGATCCATCAAAAATAAAAGGAGGAAGAACAGTTGATCCTATAACACCACACCAAACGTTAAACCCAAATTTAATTTGTGGTCTCCTATGTTCAACGTGAAGTGGATTTGTTTGAGACCATATGTGCTCATTGTGCCTATTAAACATTCCACAATTTGTGAAACGAGATTCATCAGTCCATAATATTTTCATTGAAAAGTGTGCATCGTTTTGACACTGATCTTTAAACCATCTACAAAAAGCTATTCGTCTGATGTTATCACCTTCATGTAAAGTTTGTGATACTGATAATTTGTAGGGACGAAATTTATGCTTCTTCAACACTCTGACAAATAGTGCGTTGAGAGGAGCCCATTTCTGTTGAAATTTGTCGGGTCGATGTAGATGGATTCTGAGCGACACATGCTAATATGTTTATTTCTCTATCTTCATCCATACCTTTTTTTTTGATTTTGGTTTAACGAACGAACCATAATTTGCTAAATTATCCCATAATCTCTTAAAAGTAGGTAGCGACGGCTAACGTCGATCAAAATAATTTTCAAAATAAACTTCAGCAGCTCTAGCAGAATTTTTCTGGCACTGAATGTAACATTCAACCATATCACGCTTTTCTACGTTAGAAAATTCCATAGCCCATGTAAACTTATGATTAACGGCCGTTTACACCGCTTATAGTTAAGTTACAATTAAATTAATTAATAGTTAATTGTCAATGTTTGACAATTAACTTGACTTAAAAGTAAAAATTAACAGCTCTCACTTCTGTGACTCAACGTGAAAGCAATGTTAGTATATTTATTTCGACTGCTCCAACGAATACTATTGTAACTCAGATTTTTCGTTTTTTGAATTACAAAACACCAAAAAAATTTTTTTTTTAAGTTTATATCTTATAAAGTAAACAATCATAGAAATGTCTATATTCTCTTTATTTTTTAAAATAACAATGTCAAACCTTATTTCATTGAAATCAGCAAAAAATACGCTTTTTTTTTTTGAAATACAAAACACCAAACTTTTTTTTTTTTAAAGTTTATACCTTATAAAGTGAACAATCATAGAATTGTTTATATCCTCTTTATTTTTTAAAATAACCATATCAAACCTTATTTCATTGTAATCAGCAAAAATAAGCTTTTTAATGATGTCAAAACCAACTATGGTTTCCATTTAAAAAAACACAAGTTTGTGTCATAACTCGATAATGGTGAACGAAAAAAAAAAATTAGCTACATAGTTTTATTTGGCGTAAAATTATCTAAAACTTTTGTCTGAACACTTTTTCTCTAAAATTACTATTAACGATGCTAAGCATGTTTAAAGAAAATCGTAAAATTAAGTTTTCTTTGAATATCTAATAAGCCATGAAAGTTATCGGAGAAACAAAAGCAGTTTTAAATCAAACTCGTAAAATTGTGCATCTTTCCCCATTTAAGCGTTTTTCTATCTCCAGTAGTTTCTGAGATCCCAATGCTAAACATTCAAAAAAACTCTGTAAACCCTGTATATTGTGATGACTCTGATAGTTACACATATTATCTTGGATGAAACTAAAACAAATAGGAAAAGAAAAATAGAATGTTAGTATAAAAAAAGATTTATATGCGTGGATATAGGTAAAGTCGATCTAAGTCGATCCATTTATACAAAGGTGGGCATAACTCAAAGATTAAATGCACTTTTCGTCTTGAAATAGCCATACATTGATGTAAACAAATAAGTTTCTTAATACATTTAACAAAAAACAAACCAATAAATAACATCAAACCAGTAATTAACAGAAAAAGAAGCAGAAGAGTAACGACGAATGTAACACTTAAATAATACGCTAAATTACCTTGAACAAATGCACCTAAACACTCAATACAACACCGTTAAGTTTATTTTTCAATTACCATAAATAATTCAATAGTTATAATAATATCGATTATTTGGATCGATTTAACCTGAAAAGAAAATGCTCATTAGTATGTGCAGTAGAAATTAGTGAAAAATACTTATCTGTGTGTATAGCGGCCCCAGTATAAGTTGGCGAGAGGTGGGGATGTGCCGTAAACGTATTTAGGAAACGTACCACCCACCTGCCTGATTCAGTTACTGCATAGCAGTTACCAGTGTCGTACTCAAAACGTAAATTAGCTTTTTAAATGGAAATTTAAATAAGAACTTTTAGGTACGCCACTGATACGGGAACGTTATATTTAAGAACGAATCTACACTTCCTCTACTTGCGCGAACTCACTCCCACAATTCGCCAAGATATATAGCAAGTATAATAATAATTCTTCGTATCCTCTAGGAAGATGTTTTGATTGTAGGAACACTTTCGCATATGCAGACAAGAATTTATATGTTATAGTTAGTTACTTCGTATGCAACCAAGAATTTAAACTTTTAAAATGTTTCAGTACTGTAGAAATTCTTAAATTACTTGAGTGGAAATGCATCTTACATGTAAGGTATCTACAAACTGTTATGGAGAAGAATTAATAAGACAAAGTTAATCCAACCAATTCGTGTGTTAAATGTATCAACAGAGATAAACCAAATTTAATTATTGGTGTGCATTAGACTTTCTATAATAATATCACTCGTATTAGGAAAGTTTCTTGTTTATGTGGAAGCGCTCCAGGCATTATTCAGTTTTCACACACAATAAATACAAAACCTGCATTGTTTAATTAATAGCGATGTGCGAACGGCCGCATTAAAGGAGAAATTTGGCGCGAAAAGCCTTTGAGATTAACGTCTGAGTGCGACTATAAAGGAAACTTTGTATAGACTTCCTAGCAGGGCAACGTTTATGGTTTACTTTAAACAGTACTTTGATGTAAATGTCTATAATCGGACATTTACGTACATATAATCTGTTATTCTACTAAATTTAATTTTAACAAAGCGCATTAGAGAAAGAAGTATAGGTAGGAACTTAAGTGGAAAAAAAGCATAAACATGAACACAATATCAGCGATGCTAATGTGCCATTGTACTAGTAGAGCTGAATTTTCTTATGGAATTTGTAACGGAAAAGCCAAATTGAAATATTTTATAATTTTAAACATGAATATTAATCATTTTTCAAAGCAGATGTGTTAGAAACCTACCACAAACTTCTTTAAACTGTTTATTCTAAATGTATGAGTTATGCATTATCTAGATACGAAAATGTTTATATTATATCTAAGACTTATGATGTTGACTTTGTGTATATATCGCCGGTCGTACGTGATAACATGCATGTGAACTGTAACTTCTGTAAAAAGTGAAGAGTGAAGAGGGATTTGCATGTGCGTCCCGGAGAGCAAAGCCCGATGGATGGTGAAAATAGACGAGAAACTTTCAAGAAGATAAGTGGGCAGCGTATTATACTATCGTCTTGAACCTCATAAATAATATAAAAGGTTCTTTATTTATATAAGAAAGTCGACCGACTAATAAGTGTTAAATTTGTAAAGTTTATTAAACATATGTTCGTATAAGAAGTTGAAAAAGTGCAAGGTCATATAGAGAAAAAGGAACAGGTGATTTCCATTTTTTTAAATCATCTTTAAATTAGTTTTTCTCAGCGTAGAAATGTTTAATATATTTTTTTGCTTTTCATTGAATAATTAATTAGGTACATTTTAATTAGAAAAATTTTTCCAAAGTGAGATTCAAACCCGCTGCTCCTAATTGCTAGTCAGGTACGCTACCATTACGCTACCTAGACAGTGAGATCGAGTCTTCTTAATGGTCTTGAAAAATCTCAAGAAACAGATGTAACTATATATTGCCGGCAATACAGACAAATGCGTTAATTTTCAATTATTTAAAAATTCCTTTACATCAGAGTAGAAATATGTAATATGATTTTTCTGCTTTGCAGTGAGTAATTAACTAAGTAAATTTTAATTAGAAAAATTTAACCACGGTGGGACACGAACTCATTCCTCCCAATTGCTAGTCAGGTGCCTTACCACTACGCTACTTGGGCAGTGTGTAAATGTGTAAATTTTAAATAATTTTAAATTTCGCTTTTCTCAGCGTAGAAATGTCTAATATGATTTTTCTGCTTTGTATTGATTGATTAATTAGATAAATTTTAATTAGAAAAATGTACTCAGTGCAAAGCAGAAAAATCATATTAGACATTCAGACTTCTTATTTCAATAAAGTTTGCCACGGGCAGTCTCGAAACGTATTTGTCGCACTATGTATTCAAAGCTGTTCAAGAGCTGTTGAAAACTGTTCAGATCATGTAGGTACGAGTATTTGTTCAAAACAGCATTGGAAAGCTGTTTTGTAGGAATTCAGATCATATCAGTATCTGCTTCGTGATTGGTCTGAACAGGCGTAAACAGTTTTCACAAGTATAATACACACTAATAATGATCCTCAGAATAGCTCTGAAGTTTCCTGCACTTACTTCGAGCACGAAATTTATTAAATATCATTAATAAATATAAAATTTATTAATAATAATTAATAGATTTTTAATTTATTAATAAATCGACCACAGTGCCACCTATCGATTCCATATTTTGTGGTTTTCTGTTTTATATATATATTATAATAGCCGTTGTATTTTAAATAGAGTATTAGCTAGTTAATTACTACTTTATTTGTTTTAAAATGTATGATTTTAAATTTACAATGAGTTTAAACTAAATTTCAAATATAATTCTGAGTTGTACAATATTTATTTTACCCCACTGTATTTTAAAATTATTATGAATATGATTCTTACCTACATTCATAGTGTTTAAAAGAATTACGTGGGAAAAATTATGAATATACGTATTAAATTTGGTTATATTTGCTTTTTTTTCGGGCATAAATATACTTACAATGTTATTATTAGCTCAGTTTAAATTTATTTATGAGACTCCATGAAGTAATTTCAGGGTGTTAGAGTTCTTATAGTATAGAAGATTACTTCCGTATAAAAGAAAAACAGTGTTAAATCATAAATAAAAAATATATTGAAGTAGATACATGAACTTGTAAAAATTAAGGTTAGAATCAAACATTTTATATAATAAACAAAACTGCTAGTGTAATGTTACTATGGAATTGTTTCTATCCAGCAATAATGGGATCAACTAAACATGAACGGTATGTATATAATTTGTTTTTAAGTAAATAAAATCTACGTTTAGAAAACAACTCAACATTAATCTAAAAAATTTTCTATATCTTATGTATGAAAACTTTAATACTCAACTTTAAATATATTAACTTGTGATGACAGATAGCATAGAATAACTCTTACAATTAGAGTACATTCTTAAGAATAAATTAGTTAGATAATTGTATTGCAAATATAATTTTTTCTAATTTCTGATTCTTTTAAAATCAACGCCAATACAATTTTAAGTACTTCACTCGAGTTTTAATACTTTGTGGAATTGTTTTAGTGGACTATATCTTCAAAATTGTATATGGGATCTTCTATACCCTGATGATCTTCTTCGTCCTGGATACTGTGTTGATACGAAATTCCTCCAACTGAGCTGCTTATTCCTCGATCCTTACGTTGTACTTCTTCTTAATTCAGGTATGATTTAATTTAGCACATTTATTCACAATTATTTAGTTTGGATTGTTTACTTGTAGATCAAGAGATACAATTTAATCGACGGGAACTTTATAACGGTACAATTCTTCACTATTTTAGTATAATGTTATTGTTGAAATCGTGATAAAAAGATCTGTACTCACAGGTACTTAATATATTTCTTTTAATAATAAAATTTAAATTAATTTCTGAGAGCGTCTTTTAAGCGTCTCTTACTTCTGAAAAATTCTTTAATAATCCCATTTGTTTTTTCTTTTCTTGCCCACTAATGGATAAGTTGATTTAATTTTATAAATTTGACTTGTATAATAAGTTGTCTAACTTTGAGTAAATAATAAAAATTGTTTTCTAATATTGTTTAAATGTTGTTATTATTCAATTTTCCCTTAATTCTTGGGAATTTATTAACTACTGATTTTTTTTTTATAATTTCTAAGACATTTAAATCTCTTACTTAAGATTGAATAATTCTATAGTAATTTGTGTATCTCATGTTGCCTAGTTTCGAGTTACTATAAACTTAAATATATGAATATGTACTATCTTTTCTTATACACATGATTTTAGTATATAAATATCCTTATAATATATATATATATCTACAAGACTGAATTGTATTTTAAACAGAAATTTGGGAAATACTTGCCGATTTACTCAAACGAAATAGTAAAGGACTAAGTCTTTTTAAATAGCACGTCTCGCTATAGAAATACCTCAAAATACGCACGAACGCCCACGAATTTCTTACCATATCTTAAGAAAATCACCGTGAGAAAATTTAATTCTTCGATAGATATGCAAAACTCGTGCGACACAAGCTGTATCCGTGTATACATCATGCCCGGCCGGATATCTCTGTGTCAAGCGATACACTTCGTAATTTCGTCACATTCTATCGAAACATTTCCCCGTTCAATTTCAAATGATATTTTATCCTCGAAAATCCTCCAAATAGAAATATGTCACGCCGTGCAACGGAACCTTGCCGAATATGAAGTGTAGCTTCAGAACGAAGATAAAAAATAAATAGGGCAACACTATACCGTGTATATCGGAAAGTTTTACTTGGGTGCTCTATATATATATATATATTTCTCTCTCTTTCCATCTGTGTGTTTTCTCGCTGTATAGAACCACTTCCGGACGCATTTCACACCTTCCCCCTTTGGCTTTTCATTATTTAATAGCTCTTTTCCTGAAAGCTTAATGACATTGTGCGAGGTGTTAAACGAACTTTTAAACAACACGTCCTTTTAGGTTTTATTTTCACTTCATATTCCATTGTGTATTTTTGCTTTTTTGAATTCTATATTGCACTGGTAATTGTGAGATAATATTATACTGATATTTTTAAGCGGTTTTGAAATTGTGCTCTATCGACTGCACTATGCAAGGGAAAACTTAATTCTACTCAATAACATTATATAATATTATAAATGTTTGAAAACTTACGTATAAAGCACTTAGTAAACTTTTAAAATTTTTTTAGAAATACTCTTTATAATTTTAATTTATTTATGTATATAACTTAGAAATTCCATATAAAGAAATAGTAAGTACCTATATGAGATTTTAAAAAGAAAACATTTAACCTCACAAAGTTGATGCTTGAATATGAGATAATATGATGATTTGCCGTGAAGAGTATTAAATATGTGTTATTTTGGGTATTTTCGGCATTTAAATTAAAACTATTCTTGTAGAATAAAAAAGGAATGTTTATTTTACGTTTCGACATAATTTCTTTTGTCTTCATCAGAAATTTAATAAAATCTGTAACAATGCATTTTTTTTAAAAAACTATTGTAGTTACATTAAAATATAAATAAAGAATACCGGGTGTCCCGTAAAAAACGCCAACAATAATAACTCCGTTATTTATTGTCCGATTTTATTGAAACAAAAAGTCAGTGAATTAGCATAAAAAATACTATAAGAAAATAGTGTTTTAGTTGTTTTCAGTTGTTTTCATTAATGTCAAACGATAGTCAACTTTTTTATTTTAAATGGAAACAGATATATTTTTGGCAATATTCGTATTGGATTTTCTTTTCTGAATTCATCGATGTATAACACTTTTTTTTTTTTATAAACGATTATTGAAAGAAAACCATTTATTAAAATTGACCATGTTTTTAATAAATTATGTATAACATTTCGAATGTGCTATGAAACATTGAAAACGTAAGTATTATAAGTATTATTCTAAAAAACAAAACAAAACACTTCACAATAAATGGTTCAAATTGCCCGCCACCTTGTTTAATACATAACGCACATCTCCTAATTACTCGACGAGTCGCATTTAAAAGACAAACGGCAGGTGTTTCTTGACAAGTGTTAATAATTCTTTGTCTTAAAATGTCAACATTTTCTGGAGGTGTCAAATAAACTCGATCTTGTAGATAAACCCACAACCAAAAATCTAGGGGCGAAAGATCGGGTGAACGCACAGGCCACTCGATAGGACCGGATGTTCCTATCCACCTATTTCCAAGTTGGGTGTTCAACCAATCAGTATTTACTCTGGCGTTGTGAGCGGGGGCCCCATCTTGTTGATAAAATATTCTATTTAAATTTACCAAAGCTAATTCATCTAAAAAGTTTTGGAGATTTTCGTTTAATAAAGTATGATACTTTTCTTGATTTAAGCAACTATCTATGAAAAACGGCCCAATTAATTGATCGCCTAAAATACCACACCAAACATTTACGCTGAAACGTCTTTGAAAATTATTTTCAATGACAAATCTCGGATTGTCTTGGCTCCATTGTCGATGTATGTTTCTATTAAAAATACCATTGTTGCTAAAAGTGCATTCATCAGACCAAATTTTATCATTCTGTAAAAACTCCTGTCTTTTTCTAATGCATTTAAAAAAAGTCGACAAAACTGTATTCTTCGGCGTTGATCCTTTTGTTCTAATGTATTAACTTTTCGAGCTATTTACGGTTTAAATTTGTGTTTTCTTAAAATACTATGGACTGTAGTTTTTGATACCTCAATATTATGTGCAATTTCGCGAGTCGAAGTTCGTGAATTTTCTTGTAGTGCAAGAAGAACATCATATTCCGTATCTTCGGCGAACCTACGTCGCTGTGTTTTAGGTTTTTTAAATGATCCATAATTCCTCAAATTCGTTTCAATTCTCTGAAATATTTTCGAATCTGGAACTTCTCTATCCGGAAAACGAACGCTGTAACGCCGAACTGCTTGAAGACGATTTTTATTACATTCAAAAAACACTTGCAACATGTCTGTTAACGCATTGTTATTCATTTTTACGAATATACTTTTTTTTTGTGGCAAAACGTTCAAGCAGCACAATAAATAAGACTTAATAGACACTCACACTGACGTTTATTGACGTTT
The DNA here is from genome assembly GCA_963170755.1 of Amphimallon solstitiale. Taxonomy (NCBI): domain Eukaryota; kingdom Metazoa; phylum Arthropoda; class Insecta; order Coleoptera; family Scarabaeidae; genus Amphimallon; species Amphimallon solstitiale. The sequence goes on along the minus strand of OY720682.1, from coordinate 62,611,353 downwards.
ATCGCATTTTTGTTTTTCATGGCACATTCCAAAATTTATAAATAATGGAATACAAAGATGAAATTTATTAAGTGTTTTATATTTTTTTTCAATAATTGTTTATCAAAAATAAACATTTTATACATTGTTGAATTCAGAAAAAAAAAATCCAATCCGAATATAGCCAAAAATATATCTGTTTCCATTTAAATAAAAAAGTTGACTATCGTTTGACATTAATAAAAACAACTGAACACAAACAAAACACTGCTTTTTTTGTAGCATTTTTGATGCAAATTAACTTTCTTTTTGTTTGAATAAAATCGGACAATAAATAACAGAGTTATTATTGTAGGGGTTTTTTACGGGACACCCGGTATATTAAAAATATTAAAAAACCCACAAAAGTGTATACCTATATTTACGATACAAAGACATGAGTCAATGACTAAAATTTTAAAATATTTTTAACAAAACTTCTTAAAAGCAAAAAAAAAGAAAAATCTTAAATTTACAATGAAGTAATCATATAATATTACAAAATACGGCAAGAAAACTTATTCCATAAAAATAGGAAATATTGTTAAGTTGGAAATTATTTGTCTTCATCAGAAATATAATAAAATCTATAATAATGTAGTTTTTTTTAAACTAGTGAAGTTACATTAAAATATGATATAAAGAATATATTAAAAACATTAAACACATTAAAAAACATTAAAGTGTATATATTACGATACAAAAATATGAGTCAATGTATAAAATTTTAAAATAATTTTCACAAAACTTTTTAAAAGCAAAATAAAAAGGAAAATCTTAAGGTACAATGAACTAATCATATAATATTACAAAACACAGCAAGAAAATGTATCCTATAAAAATAGGAAATATTGTTATGTTGGAAATTCATTTCAGATTTAGGTTTTTTTGTGAAACTTTTTGCATTCATCAGAAATTTAATAAAATCTGTAACAATGTATTTTTTTTTTAAACTGGTGTAGTTACATTAAAATATGATATAAAGAATATATTAAAAACATTAAAAAACATTAAAGTGTATATATTACGATACAAAAATATGAGTCAATGTATAAAATTTTAAAATAATTTTCGCAAAACTTCTTAAAAGCAAAAAAAAAGGAAAATCTTAAATTTACAATAAAGTAATCATATAATATTACAAAATACAACAAGAAAACTTATCCCTATAAAAATAGGAAATATTGTTAGGTTGGAAATTCATCAGATTTGAGTTTTTTTGTGAAAAAACTCAAATATTAAATGAACTTCCAACCTGACAATATTTACTTTTATGCTTTTAAGCGAAGTTATTTTGCAACATCACCATCTGATTTTAGTTGGAACGATAAAGAAAAGTAAAAGACAGTTGCCTAAAGAACTCGTGGAAACAAAACATCGTCGTCCACTACTTTCAAATATGTTCGTTTTTCAGGAAAACTGTACTCTGGTTTCCTATATGTGTACCACGAAAAAACAAAAATGTTCTATTAATTTCAACTATCATGAATATGCATAAATAAACCTGAAATTATTTGCTATTATTATCGAACCAAAAGGGGTGTTGACAAGGTTGACAAACTGCGTGCTTCATACAATACCGCCAGGTACACAAGAAAATGATCCATGCTCATTTTTTATAGTCTTTTAAATATAGCCGGAATTAATGTTTTTGTGATATTCACCCAAAATAATCCAACTACCAATATCAGAAGACGAGATTTTTTGGACCACCTCGCATTTGCCCTTAATGAGCCGCATATCAGATCTAGTGTGACAATGGTGAATTTGCCAAAAATTTTGCGACTGCGAATGGCAGAAATATGTAGAATGGAAGTTTCCACGTGGAGCACCTCCAACAGGAAACGTATCTAGCCGTTGTTGAGTTTGTGATTAGAAAAAAAAACTAGCTGTCCATCAATCTCTTCGAGCTTGAATCGCCTTTTCGCGTCCGCTTACAGTTTTAAAACAGTTCCCTGTAAAACGCCAAAAAAAATCAATTTTGATTTTCTAAACTTTTGGCACACCTTGTATAGACGTATATTTTTGTCCACGAACTACTGTCACGGTGACAGATGGAACGACAATTTAAAGCATCTTAACGTGAGTCTGACTTTTCGTTGTTGAAGTTTGAAATTTAGATGTTATTTAGCGTAATACTAAGACTTGACACTAAAAGATTCATAGTGTTATTAGTTTTACACTATGAAATGACTAAATCATTATTAAGAAAGTAATATCAGATTTCTTTTAGTTTTGCATAATTTGACCTGTCAATTATCATGGCCCACAAACGTCATTTCTTGGCTGTAATATTTAATAATAGTCATACATCTTTTGACATACCTTATGAGCTTCGTTATAATGCAAATTTGTGAACAATGCATGCCCATTACATAGAAGAATCAACTTTTAAATAAAATGTTGGTATAGAATAGTATGACTTATTAATTTTATTTATAATAGTGAATTTATAACTGGCTTCCATAATAATAAATTAGTTTCATTTGTCTGCTCTGAAATTGTGCCTGTCAAGCGATTGTGCAGTGGCATTGAGTCGTCGTCTGTAGATCGTGCTCTGGCTATGTTGGTTGCTGAGACAATCCTATTATAATTTAAATATTTAGTAGTGACGCTGGTAGTTGAACTAAAAACAATAACCAAAAATAAAACAGACCGACGTGGGAATATCTGTGTAAAAATGTTGCTTACACACACTGTAAAAAGAATATAATTCGTAATTGTCGGATCATTTTGTGATTCTTATTTAGTATTTAAGGAAAAATAACACGAAAAGGTAGTTCATGATTACAACCAATCCATCGAAATAAGAGCCACCAGCCTGGGACACGATCATCATGAACCATCATCAGAATGTTTGATTAACAATTTGATTTAATGGTGTATTTTCAAACATATCCCATCAAATGATTGAACGCTGACCCTACTTCAAACTTTCTACTGACAATCAAATTATTTAGTAGTAGTAATTGTTGAATTAGGCTGGAATATTTATTTTAATAAATTGAATAGTTAGAAAACAATTGTCATTACATTGGAATTTGATTCGTCTGTCAAAAAAGTGGTTTTTAAAAAATTTCTCTCTCTCTCTCTCTCTCTCTCTAGTATAGTATTTTATTTAGAACTTAATTTCCAATATCTTTTGTATAAAAAGAAATTCAAAATTCGGACCGGAAGTATCACTTTTACTCTTACCGAATAACGATTGTTTGCAAATATGTCGTAAATTATGCATTCTATATATATTTATTAAGAGTACAAAAGTATTTAGAATTGGATTTGCAATATTTTTTGTATACATGAAATTTCAAAATTCGGACCGGAAGTAGCACTTTTATTCTTAGCGAGTAGCAGTTTTCTTCGAATATCTTCCAAAGTATGCATTCTATAGCGATTTATTAAGAGAATGAAAGTACTTAGAATAGGATTTGAATAAGTTTTGTATAAAAAAATTCTTAAAATTGTGTAGTTTGAAACGCTCATACGTATAAGAAAGTCGTGTGGTGGCCACACCTCATTTTTAAAATAGCGAGACGAATTTCTGAACAGACCACTTTGACAGTGAAATCTCATTGGTTGAAAGCAAGGCCAAATGACACCGTATCAATCTTGCTCACATTCTGTCAACTGACATTGTTTATTGTTAAGCCTTGTTGTTGTTTCTATTATTTTCCCGTTATTTCATTATATACTTTACCCTATTCAGAGCTCGACAGTAATAGTTATCAGATATACTCGTAAGTTTGTTTTCAAGATTTTCGTGCATGTAATTTGGGACAGGGGAATGTTCAGAAATTCGTCTCGCTATTTTAAAAATAGACTATAGTCATTTCGCTGTATAAAATTTGTAATTTCATATCTTTTTGTGTCAAGGTCTACAGTAAATATCGATGGAGCTTAAAACCATGACCAATGAAATATCAGACAGATGTCAGGGTGTTTAACCTTTTTTTCTTAAATAATTGTCATCATGAAAGCAGTTCAGATTTCATCACGAACTGAAATCGATTGATCGTTTTGACGTTTTATAACCTGCAATTAAATTTTTGTGAAATTGCCAACATTAATCAAAAGTCAGATGGATTTTTTCTGACAATTCTGACGTTTCCTGTAAGATTTAAGCCACCTAACGTGAATGTTGAGTTGACCAACATTTCGCATATGCTCTAGTTAATAAATATATCGGTGTTAAAATGATAATAGATGGGTAAAGATGGCGACATAGATGTGCACTATTTTTTTTTATTTTCGCTGCACCCTTTAACTGTTACTTAATTTTATTTTAATAATATACTATGTTCACCAATTATGATCAGCATCTGGGGCGTAATGCTTAAATTATTTTTTCTAAGGAAGGGATGCTTTTGTGTAATAAAGTAGATCGCGATCTTAAAGTAACTGATAATTAGTGAATTACCATGTATGATAAATTTTTAAATCGCATTGTCTTTATATGTAGTAGTGGTTCCATTTTTGAAATAGCAGTTACATTACCCTTTAAATCGTTAAATTAAAGGTGATATGTATGCATGATGTATTTGTTTCTTTGAATTACAATTAACGTAGGGCTTCCGGGACAATAGTCAATAGCAAAAAATTTATATGACGTTGTTTGCAAATAATCAAGAGCATCAGTGCTCCATAATGTTTGTCATAAAATGTCGATGTAAGTCATCAAATGCCGACTAATCAATTTACTCTTTCCCCCTTTTTTTTATATAGGACACATTAATTTAATAGAATACTTGCTCTTTTTGTTATTACAGTGGTCCATGAAACTCTTCGAGTTTGAATTGCCTCTTCGCGTCCACTTTTTCGCTGTAAGTTTCTCTATAAATGTGCCTGTTTGGAACGTGACCACTGCCAGTCATGCCAGTCACTGCCAGAAGCACTTGAATTTTAACGGTTATAAATTTTCTTTTAATTAGTTTATGAATGAAGATGCAAATGAAATAAAATCGCTCTAGAAATGAATTATACATTATTGTGGCATCTATGATTATAGACAAATGGATTTATTAATTAAAAAATTTCCCATAAAATGTTTAACATTTCTATAGAAGTTACTGAAAGCTGATTACTTGGAACATTTCGTTGACATTTAGGTTTGATATAATGCGTGAGCACCTAGTCTAAGTTGAATGTAAGTAGGCCGAAAAGGTAAACCTAAGATGGTTGTATGATCAAGATTTATTGTATCATATATAAATTTCTTTGTTTTTTAAATTTGGTAGTACTCTAACTCTATTTGTCTCAAGTTTCATGATAAAAGTTGCCCGTACGTTAAATTTTCTTGCAAACTGTCAACAGTTTGATCTATTGCGAGAATGAATTGCCAAATTGAATGTCATTGTAGACATAGCGTGCCTTCAATTAATTTTTTTTAGAATAACCTACAATTTCAATATTAATTTGAGAACACTGTGGAACTTTTCAATAAATTGACTTAACTATGACAGTAGTGAAAATGAAAAACATTACTGTAGCACAGTGTTCCTAAATTAATATTGATATCATAAGCTACTCTAAATGTAAATTAAAGACGCAGTATATGTATTTGTATGTAGAAAGATGACAGAGATGTGTCCAAGCCATTAAAGATACGATAAATGACCGATACAATAGTAATAATAATAATAATTGATAATGCAATAAAATGTAAATATTAACGGTTATAATATTTCTTTCAGTGGACGTCAAATGTTATGAATCACGCCTTTGCTTTAATTTTTATAACTACGATATTGGAAACTGTACCTGAATGACCGACAATGTAGAGTAATTACAACCGCAGTTCAGTTTGTTCTTGTTTATGAATGAAAACGCATATTAAACAAAATGTCTCTTAGAAATAAATTAAATATTATTGTGACAAATGAATTTATTTATTAAGACTTTGCCCACAAACCGAACAACATTTCTATATAATTTACTGAACGCTGGTATTTAGAAAAATTTTGTTGACATTCAGGTTTTGTATCAATTGTGTGCATCTAGCCCAAGGTGAACATAGACAGACCAAAAAAAAAAACCAAGACGGTTCGGCAATTAAATGTTGTTTCATGTTATTCCTTCTATAAAATTGGTAGTACTATGCTTCGCTTTGTATCAAGTTTACGATAAAAATAGTGTATACCTCAAATTTTTTGACAGACTGTCATCGTGACACTTATACGGCAAGGAAAAGTCAGACTCTTGACGTCAAGATGTTTAACCAAATTGTCGTTCCACCTGTCATCGTGACAATAGTTCGTTGAGTGTATTCATTCACACATAAACTTGTGAGAACGAAATGTCAGACTGGCAGTGCTTAACCAAATTGTCTTTCCAATTGTCAAATGAAATTAACAACATAACATGATAAACTTTAATAAACATGTTTTAAACTTACAGGTCATTGAGAGAATTAATTAATTTTCATATTACCCTTTAATACTATACTTTGTAAAACCCAATCGAAAATCTTGCTGGCTCCTAATACCATTTAACCGAAAAGTACTTCTGATTAGTTGGTGCCTACCCGCAGGCGCATACTTTAAATGCTTGGTTTTATAACTGAAAATTGGTAAACGAAATTACGTAAATGCTTATGCGAATTTTATTTGATGTATGTATTTATTTTATTTCGAAGTGCTTCGGACACATCTGATCTGACAAATAAAGACTACATCTTGAACACTGATATATTTCCAACATTCTGTTAACATTTAGGTTTTGTATAATTCGTGTGCATCTAACGTAATTTGACAGGCCCAAATGGCAAAACTCAGATGGTTCTTCTTTATTTAAGCTTGCTTCAAGTTCTTCGTTGTATGAAATTTACATTTCGATGACATATATAATGAATAGAGTGTCATTGTATTTATTAATATATCTTAATAAAAGATAGCAAAATCGTTATATTTATTACTGTACTTACGTGCGACAATACACTTTAAGTTTATTTTATCATATCCGTCGGCATTTTGTTCATATATTCATATAGAAAAGAAATAGTAACGATTGATAATAATAACACTAATACGTATCTGAAAGGTACCACGTTTCAATTAAAAATACATTTCTTCTTCGTAATATCTTTATTTGTCGGCCTTCTAACATTTAAACTTGACACCCGATGGATGAACGTGAATATATATATAGTCATTAATGACACGCAAACTCGTCATTGCGAGATTTTTTTACCCTGCAGAAAAACCTTCAATGAATCGCACCTTCGACAGCGACAGATTTGGCACGTGGACAGTGCACTCAATCGTCGCGGAAGAGTCCACTCTTTTGGTTTCCAACCCTCTTTCCGCACTCTAAACCTCGATGGCCTGAAATTTCTTCGTCAATGTGAAACTTTTACAATTCTTTCGCGCGTGCCTGTCATACCTGACATTTTTACCATTTTGATCGGTTGTCACGTGAATCGTCATGACGTAATCCATTTTTCTGTTAAAACATCGAGTGCAGGCTCCTCTTTAAAAGCCCATATCTCTGCACACGCTCCACTTGGGAAGAAAAACTCTCCGTCGAGGAACAATTCAAGGTTGTGGGTAACTTCACGCCAAAGGGCAGCTTTCAATTTCGCGTATCCAGAGACGAGTTCTTCCCCCCGCGTACCCAATTTTCGTCGATTTTGACGGGGTTTGGTTGCCATTGACTACTCGGCTTTTATTATATATAACAGGGAAACTCGTTACCAATGTGCTACATGTACAAAGTATTTATGTTTGGAACATATAACCACAGTTTGTGAAGACTGTTTCATTAAACCCGAATAAAGTTAAATTTGTGTTACCAATACACTTGAGTATCGATATTTAATTTTTTTAAGGAACTGTTAATATTTATTTTTAGTATGGAACAATGGAAACGTTTCTATTTGCTTTTCCATGGAATATTGTTACTTTTTACATTTTGCAATAAATTTCAGTTTTTGTGAAGCAATAACTCCCAACGGCTCCCAATGCATTATGTTCTTACGATGTAGTATCTATAATTCTTTTTATAATACGTTTTATGATTTATTTTGTTGAACAGAGTACAGAAAAAAATGAAGTGTGACCACCACACAACTTTCTTATAAGTGTACGCGTTTCAAATTATAGAAAAGTTGTTCTAAATTAAGATTTAAATAGTTTTATCTTCTGAAAAAATAAACAACATTCTACTTCTATTCTCTTAATAAATGTCTATAGGATGCATACTTGGCAATATATTCGAAAGAAAGTGCTACTCGCTAAGAGTAAAAGTGTTACTTCCGGTCCGAATTTTGAAATTTCTTTTATACAGAAATTATTCCAAAAGTAGCTCTAAATATATTTGTACTCTTGATAAATATATATAGAATGCATAATTCACAAAAATCGCTATTCAATAAGAGTAAAAGTATTACTGTCGGTCCGAATTTTGCAATTTTTTTTTTATATAAAAGATATTGAAAATTAAGTTCTAAATACTTTTATACTCATAATGTACCTGTCTAAATAGCATGACGAAATATTTGCAAAAACCTGATTTTCGATAAGAGTAAAAGACCTACTTGTGTAAGGTTTTAAATAATAACTATTTATATTCGAATGATATGTTTGTAGTTTGACTCATCATTCTTATTGGGTGACACAGGTTTAAACTTATCGCAAAATCACAGGAGCGGCCATGACAAACAAATTCGACCACCCTTCATATCTGTCTATATTAATATTGTACATAATGTAAATACATACATATATGTATATATAAGCTACCAACACTAGGGAATAAAATCTGAACTTATTACCAAATTACATTGAATCCACCTAACTGTTGATGTTTCCAATGATGTATGTATGTATATATATGTATATGCAGGTGCTCTCGAAAATTGAAGTCTTACACCTACTCACACTCGGATGATAATTCGAGTTAATGTCATCAGCGGGGCGAGAACATGTTTTCTCCATTAGACTCTGTCTTAAAGGCTGCTGGATTTAATTCGATCGGTATACATCGCGCATCGCAACGATGTGAGGACTCACAAGTGTGCATACGTATGCATACACATTCATACATATATTATGTAGGGGCAGAGAAATTGTTAAAAGTTGTTTACTACGGTATTTGCCTTGATGTGGCTCACTGTTGGAAGTTCTCGATAGTCTATCCAATTCGAATTAATTTTCAATTAGAATAATAACTGTACGCGAAGAAATTGATGATTTTACTTAATAGTAATGTGGAATTGTTTGAAAAACAGATATTTCCTTTTTTACTTCAATAATTGAATTGCCTTTACTATTTCTCTTCGAAGATACTTCAAATTACTTAATTAATAATCTACAACTTAAGTCATACAATATTCAAAGGCAAATTAATTTATTATCCAACTTATTAATAATTTCGAAGGTAATGTAAATGAAAAGGTTTAAATATAAACGTTTTTGAGCATAAAGGCATTATTCAAACGTAGACATTTCTTTAATAAGATTTACCTTTCAGGTAAGGATAAAGATTCAAAGAAACCAAGTATTAAGCAATCACTAACATAAATATGAATGATTAAATGATGTAAATCAGTATTCAAAGAGCATTAAGAATATCGGAGCAAAATAGTCATTTTTTTATAGCATATAACTGGCAGATTCACAAAATCCAGGGCAGATCATAGGACTTCCTATATCACATTTGAGTAGACACCTTTTAATTTTTTTAAACATTCCGATATTTTTTCAGTTAACAAACATTAATCAATTAAATAATGAAAATATTAACAAACTTAATTACTAAACTGTAACACATGTTTATCTTTTTCTTAAATCAAATACGCATATTTTAAATGTTTCATTATTAGTTTTTTAATGTATTAGTGATTTAATTACTAAAGACCAGAATAGAAGGCACTAAAAAAAAAAGACAAAAAAGCATAAAATGCAAAAAAGGCACCCAACTAATACCATTTTATTTTCACCAATAAACATTTCTAAACAAATTTATATAAAGAAACTTACTAATTCCGAAAGCGAAATATATTTTCAAATCAAACTTTTTTTCTCAAAATTCTATGCCTTTTGCTGTTTTTTTGGTGGATTTTAGTCCGTTCGTTATTCATTACATAATATTTATTATATTAAGTGACAAGGATAATATCTATATCATCAAAACATTTAATTTTTTTAGTTTGGATGAGTTAATTTTACAGCTGCAAAACCACGAAAAGCGGCTTGGTAAGGACCATATTTTTATACTTTAATAATAAATTATTATTATTTATTTTTTAGGCACAACATTAATAAGACAACACACCACAAATAAAATACTTACAAAATGACATACCAAGAAAACTTGGTCAGGCAGATATATAAATTTTAATTCAGCTATAACTTTTACACATAAAAAAAGTGTTATTATAAATTTAGTAGATCGTGCAATAAAATTAACATCCCCCATATACAGAACCGAAATATTAAATAAAGTTAGACGAACACTAACTAACAATAATTATCCCATAGATTTAATTAATAAAATTAGTAAAGAAGGACATACATATCATATAATCAACACAAACAACATAATAATAACAACAATAATGATAATAAATTACATAGCCATTCCATATGTGAAAAATTTATCGGAAAATATACAAAATATTCTTAAACCATACAATATTATAATTGCAAATAAAAACAATAACAACTTACAAAATCTTTGGTCTAACTTAAAACCTAAAATAGGGGATGCGAAAGTGTTTATAGCGGACAAACAAAACAACACCTAAAAAGCAGAATAAATGGCCATAAATACTGTAAAACCAATACCGCATTGAAAAAAACATACTATTAATTAATACTGGGCATGAATTTGATTTCAATCGGGTAAAAATTCTGGACAAAGAACATAACGAAAAAGCAAGGGATATATTTGAAATGATTCATATTAAAAAACAAAAATACTCAATAAATGACAGATCTGACATTGCAAATCTATCAAATTTATACTTTTCAATAATACAAAATTAGCAATGAATATATGAAAAAGTAGCCTAGAAAATATTAATGATTGACGAAATGAATTTTAAGGTAGGTTGCCCGTTGCCTTACATAAAAATAAAAAGAATTATAATTATTGTTAGTATAAATCATATTGTGCCGTAGACTGATATTTTGTAATCTTTTACATTTATATCTTTTATAAACTTTGAAAAAGATGTTAAATACATCGAAACGTTAGTAAAATATATTAGTTTTAATTAAAAGGAATACCACGAACTCAAGAAAGAAAATAAGTTTATATAATAATAAATATTCTCTATACTACTAAAATAAATTAAAAGAACAAGGCATCGGGAGAAGTTTTAGCTTTTATTTCAACGAAAACTGTAAAATAATAATAATAATTATAAAAATAAATGTTTATTGTCCAACAGTTTAACCCCAATAATAAGACAATATACATAATACATAATAGTACTTAAATAACAGAACAGTATAAAATAATACAATAACATGAGAACATAATATAAATGCACAATTAATAAAAGGATAAAACGCAGGAGCACCATGTAAGATAAAAGAAAAGTTATAATCTGTAGCTAAACAACTCAAAGGATTAATTTAAATTCACCCGTAAGAGCTGCTTAAAAGAACAAAAAAAAATATCGGATCCTGAACTAATTTCGTCATACTATGAACATATAAATGAAATCGGTTAGCGATATAACAGATTACTTCTGGCCTGGTTGATATAAAATGTATCGGAATCACGTGAGGATTGACAAGGTACATGAAAGTTAAAATTTGAAACAAGCAGACTAGCGTCAACCTGATTATGTAGTAATTTATACAATAGATGAAACCTATGTTGTTACGACCAGCCTCAAGAGAGGTATCTGAAAATTCCTTCAGTAAGATGTCATATGAAAACCCTCTATATGGATAGACGTCGTGCTCTTTATACCATAAGTATTTTAAGAATCGTCTCTGAACATTCTTCAATGAAAGTTTATGGGTTTCGTACTTTGGATTCTTTACAAGTACACCATACTTCGTTTTAGAGCGTACCAGAGTGAAATATAAGGTTTTGAGCGTTGAATAGTAAAAGATTTGGTATTGCGGAAGATAAAACCCAATATCCCACTAATCGCAGCCACCATATCCTGAACATGTTTATTGAATGTCAAAGAAGAGGTGACAGGTTGCGAGTGCAGGAAACGACTTTATATTTTGAAATGTTGAGGTCAAATCCATTAGTAGCGCACCAACTACTGAGAGCAAGCAAATTGGACTGAAGCTTGTCACAATCTTTTAATGTATTTATAAATTTATATATAACTTGACGTCATCGGCGAACAGTAAGATATTGCAATCAATTTGCCCTACAAGATCATTGATGAATAATAAAAATAGAAGAGGCCCAAGACTGGACCCCTGCGGCACACCAGAATTAATTAGACAAGTGTCAGAAATAAAGCCATTCTAAGACAAAGAAATGCCGTTGTTGCAAGTAGGATATAAAGAAACTTACTAGTGACGCTCTAAAACCCAATCTCTCCAGCTTATCCAACATAATTCCATGATCAATACAATCAAATGCCTTAGCTCGATCTGTATAAATGACGTCTAGTTGGCTCTGTCTATCGACGACCTCTATGGCGTATTGAGCAAATATGCACATATTAGTAGTATAAATTCCAAATATTATATAAATTATTGTTTCAAAATTTTTGTATAACGAAAATTAAATAAATGTCTTGTTTATTCTGATTATGATTCAATAGTAACTTTTAAATTTTTAAATTTATCTAGAGCATTAAATACTTTAGGATTACTAAAACTTATTAAGTTGTTCTTCTATATCGCACTGTTTCCTCGTAGAGGATTCCTATCCTGCAGAAAGTCATTACAACTAAGTTAGTACGTTATAAAAACGAATGTAAGGGGAAGTTTTACTTTTCGAGTAATATATAATTGGTGTTACGACTTTGGCGCTTTCGGACCGAAAATCGTGATTAAAAAACTTCAACTGTTCGCTTCATAAATCACGTCAATGAAATTTTAAGAGTTGTTAAAGCCCCAGAAAACATTTTAAGAGAGCGTTTCAATTATAAATTAAATATGATAAATTATGGACAATCAAACATAAACTGTAATAAAAACTTAACCCCCGAGTAATGATAAATGATTTCGAGTTGATCCTTGTGTCAACGGTCACGAAAATATTGTAGAGTGTTTCAGGATGCGGTTGCATCCACTTAAATGCGATTATTTTTTTTCTTTGTTCCATTAATACATCAAGTGATTTATTGTATAAGCTGGATAAACTTTTCCAAAAGAATAAATGAGAATTATATCTAGCGGTTACACAAAGTTAGTACCATTTTAACTTTATAAAATGTGACATGCAATGCAATACAATGTGTCTACCTATACTCTGCACTGTAAGAAAATATTACATAACATAACGTTGGCAATTTTGTGACCAACGTTATGTTATGGAATTTTTAAATTTACTTGATAAATTATGGAATTGCTTTCAATGATTGCTAACTGAAATTTACATTGTAAACTGAAACCGCTTTCAATGCCTGCTTATTGAAAATTACTTTTGAAAATTTGTATAATTAGTGAGGGTAAAATGATTGACTATTCAAAAACACATAAATTTCGTAATTATTTCGACTTAATATAGGTATATTATATTTGATGCACCAGAATAATCAAAAAATATTATGTATATATTCAGCTTTTGATATCTAGGATGTCTTTTGTAATAGAAAACGAATCATCGACAACGTTAATTATAGAAATTATGTAATATGTTTTTCTGTTAGATTTAAGGATTGGTTGGATAATAAACTAAACATAATTTTTATAAAGCATAAATATATTTTTTTGGTAAATATTGAACGAGAAGAATAAATAAGTTTTTCTAAACAAAATCTAAAGTAAGTTCCAATAAGTACAATACATATACTGAAACGTAAAATAATTTTAAAATTAAAAAAATATGTATTCAAGTAAAATTAAAAATCTATGTATTTATTCATAACATTAAAAACCTTCTTTCTAATGGGATTAACTTTTTTTTTATTTTGATCCGCTCTCTGGATATATTTTGAGTACCAGTCTTTGAATTAGTTCTACACTGAAAAAAAATTTGGTAATTTTACCCTGATTCCTGTGGAAAATTCCAACAAGATAAAGGGTAAAATTGACATAAAAAGGGAAAAATCCGTTTTTCTGGAAAGTTTACATTGTTTTCGAAGTTTTCCCATATATAAAGTGGCATTTTTGCTTTCTTCGTAGACTTACCTGGTAAATAGGTAGTTTTACTAGGCAAAAATACATTTCATAAGTAATGTTAATAAAATCTTAGGATTGCCTCCTTAAAGTAGGAACTTTACGAAAAAATTCATAACTTAGAAACATTAAACGGCACACGCATATGTGCTTAATATGTGTTCTAATTGTGATGCTGATATATACGAGTATTTCGACAGGAAAAAATAAAGTTAGGCATTTAGATATGTTTTTTTTCTGTAATTATATATTAATAGCATTTAATACTCCAATATTATGAATACTTATAGGGTAATAATAATTAATAAACTAAATACTTAAGCCCACATGTCTTCATATAATTTACCGTACCTACATTGATGTAAAATAGAAAACTGAAATAATAAGATACGTATGGTATTAAACACTACCTTTTCCTATTTGATTCTATAAACATATTTTAAAAACTTCATAAATCTTGTGTGCAGTAATTAGGTATATGAATGATTTAGGTCTTTATATTTTGTCTATATACTTAAATACATATTTGTAATTAATGTAATTTTTTATCTATTTATTGTTACAATGACTGATAAAAAAGCAAAATGCGTTTTGTCAATTTTTTTATATAATAACATTCAAATAGACCTAAGTCCATAAATGGCTGTTACTTTTGCATGTGGATATACAACATATATGGGAATATTCGATATCTAACAGAAGTGCGAGAGTTACGTATGTTGCCCGAATGTACCCAACGTACAAAAAATGGTTGAATATTGCAGAAAAGACTGTCGCCTTTGTAAAGGATGTAACGGTCGGCTGTGTTGTTTATATTTCTTATAAATTTTTTTAAAAAGATTTATATTTTCTAGTTAAAAATTGTCTTGAAGAGAACTAGTCATTTCCATTTTATATTTAGACGTGTTCGGGTGAAGAAGATAGTTGATATATTTTATTCTATAAACTGTAAGTATTATTTTAATTACTTTAATTCTGTGGATATTTGTTTACTAAATTCGTCATGATTTCAAGGTTTTAATATTGTTCTAACTATAATAAATGTCTTTTTGTATTTTAGTCTAATGCTTTGTAATTTATTATAGTTATTAATCTACCTCGGATATTTGCTCCAATGAACATTAAAAAAATAAAATTGTACTTCTATATTCTTTCTTAATACTATCATTATACAAATGAGGTCTATATACCAATAATTTTTTTTAAAAAATCTAATTCTCTAACTAGGTATGTATAGTGGAAAACGGCGTGTACACAAGTTTATTCCTGTTTCAGCTAATCAGCGATATGATGATCAAATTTGGCCAACCAAAAATGTTTACTAAAATTAGGATTAAGCAAAACAATTCTCCTGGCGATGACATGTACATTAAAATTTTAAAAGTAGTAACTACATATTTTAAAGAAGACTTTTACATTTTATTTTGTACATTAGGAAAAGTAATGACATCACAATTGAAATTAATTAAAATTATATATTTTTATGTGTATTTTCCAGGAGGACCTTGAATCCGGCCAAAGTATGGTGAGCCCTCGTATATAAGTATTGGTAAGTTTACATCATTTACTTTTGAAGCCAACCAAAACGTATAACCACTGAACTTATTAAGCTTATTTATAGGTATAGAACATCAGCATATAAGTTTAAAAGAAAAATAATTTATTAAATGCATCACATTCAGTTCATGTCATAGATTTTTATTATCGTTTAAATATTATAGTTTTAAAGTTTTGTGCCATAAAGTAAGTTTAAGCCTTTGTTCAGTGCATTATCGCAAATATCAGTAAGTAATTAAGTTTATGCGTCTGTATAATGCTGTAGTAATAAAAGCATTAGTTTTCGGAGACGAATAATCTGTGTTCGAATCTTACCGAGGGTGGTCGATTTATTAATAAGAATATCAGCCACCTGGAAGGTTGTTATCGAACGCATGTACTCTTAGTTATTGAGGAGTCATAAATCAAAAACATACAGTAACAAAACCTAGGAAATCTACCACATATTAGTTACACAACCAGAGCGGTCTCTCCGAGACCAGAGCTTGAGACTCCGTCAGTCCACTCATCCCAGAAAAAAAAAACTATAATAATCTTATTATTTTTTCAGTGGGTAATGAAGAAAGGAAATATAATGTATAGAAAATACACTGATTAATAATGGTCAGGACAGCTTCATAGAATGTCTTAAAAGAATTCTATGCATTATATTACAATTTCAACGTAGAGTATCCTAGAAGACTTTCGTGTAGCATGGAATTTTTGCAGAAATATATAATGAATACACATTCAAATACAATACAGGGACAAAGAGTTCATATTTCTCGGCATCAAAGAAGAGAGTTATTACTTTTATGAATCTTTTGGGCAAATTTGAGAAATGAGAAAATATTGTAAGTATTTATGTTTTTTAATTGTGATGTATAAATCATTTTTGAAAACCTTTAAATTACTCACTCTTCTTCTTCTTCTAATATTTTATTTATCACGGATTTATATTTTTGGACTCACTAGACTAGAATATTTTTATGTAGTAAAATAATATTTAAATAATAATATACATTTCTATGACAATGTGAATTGGTTAAGGTTTTTTGTTTTGTTTTCAGAATAGCTGAGATATAACAAAAACAATATACTTCGCATCAAGATAAAAAAGTGTAATAAATATTAATAAGGTTGTTTTATACTAGTTATATAAATAAAATATTGTGCATGATCATTACTTTAGTATTTCTTTTCTATACCCTTCTTATTTATAAGATTCATACACATAACAATGCACTAATTTAAAATTTTCTGTTTTACTATGAGAATTGTATACCTCCAAATTATAGCATAAGCTATTCTTTATATATTTTTTTTCTTTTGTTAACTTGCGGCTGAAAATTGTTATACAAGATTCCAACAAAAAAAGAAAATTCTCGGTAAATTTCACATCAAGTTGAAATATGCGTTTACTTTTTCAGAACTCTTGGAAACAAGTGCAAACTCCAACTTGATGTGAAATTTACTAACATTTTTCTCTTCTCATTGGAAATTCATGTAGTAATTTTCTGAAATAATAGTATATTTCAATTTAGAAGTAATTTTACTGGGAAAAGTTCTAATCTCATCGGAATTTTCTTTAGTAATATTCATGAGTAATTTAGTAATATTCCTTACACTAAAGGAAAATTTCATGCACGAATAGTAAAATTGCTATATTCGTTGCACTGATAGAACATTTCCGAAGTAATTTTCATGCACCTATAGTAAAATTCCTATATTCCTTGCACTAATAGAAAATTTCCGAAGTAATTTTCAAATAAACAATATTTTAGTTTTAGCAGTAAAATTCCCGTCCGGTTTAGGGGTAATATAATTGCCCCGAAACCGTACAGAAATTTTACCAAATTTTTTTTTCAGTGTAGGGTTGCACCACATGATTTGGGGAATTGTATATATATAAAATATAACGAAAAACAGACCATGAACGCATCTTCAAAATTTTCGTAAGCATTGAAGTTTATTAGTTGGTCCATATAAATATAGTACATAGGCAGGTTATCTTCATGTCCTACATAAAATATAATACCATATTTAGAAAAATGTACACCGAGAAAAAGGTTATTGTAAAACTATTCTTCTATAGTAATAGCTTTGACAGTAGCGAATTAAAGACATTTTACGTACAAAACCATATTTATAAATTTACCTTTTTTTTATTATACATGTTACAGTTGGCAGGATAGCTTCACTGACATCATCTAAGGGATTCTACAAATAAATTATTTTCATAAAATCATGTAAACCTAATAAGTATTTTACCTCTGTAAATCTGTAAATAGCACCAAAGTCCTAAAAATATTTTGTAATTGCCTCTAAAATTTCTTTAGTAGATGTGCTGCTTCATTTTCATCCAATGTTAATTTTGATTTATCATTCACAAACTTTTTAATTGTTTCATATTGCTGTGACATAAATAAATGTTTATTTATGCTGTAGCATATAAATATGTTTATTCATATTTATTATAAATAATGTTATTGCCACACGTTGGGCATCGCCAATTTAAATTAATGCTGTGGCATATAAATATTTATTTTAAATAACAATATTGCCATATAATTTATATGCTGTAACAACATACTTTTGTGTGTATTACCACACGTAGGGTATAGTCTTTTGTACACATTATACTCTTTAAATTATTCTTTACACACCAAGAACTTATAATTGGTTTTGTGTTTTATCTTATATTGTTGTGTCATGTACCTTATAACTATTGTGGGTCCTGGCAATGATTGTGGTTCCTTCTTCTTTGCTGATGATTTTTCTCTTGTTCATTATAGGGAAAAAAGGTAATAGTTTTATTCAAAAAAAAACTGTATGTCTATTCAACATAATCATGTATTTTTTTATTTTGTAATTTATGGATTCAAAAATATAGTTTCCTTTATATACACACCTTTATGCTCTAAACAAGATACATAATTGAAAAATGCTCATATCATTTATACCTAATACCGGTTGTAATGTATGTAAATCTTTTGTTCATTTATTTATTCTACCAAACAAAATGAATATTTATCCTGCAAATAAACAAATGTAAACTTTTATTGTACGTTTATGAATATACTTATCGACGTTATAATATTTATGTATAGGCTTCAATTAATTGCTTTAGACAACCATTTGCACGTGTTGTATCGAGCTCTTAATCTATGCCTTGTGAAATTCTAATTTATTATTCGCTTAATTTGAAAGAAATTAATGATGTCTAGACAATACGATGAAGAAAATGCTCATTTTCACGTAACATCTCTCCAACTGACCAACACCATTAATCCTATTTGGTTGTAATTCCAACTATATAAATTTAAAATAAACCTTACAGGATAAATTATTTACTTATCTATTTTTGTCCAACAATACATTGATTAATCATTCGCACGTAAAAATCAATGTCTGTCCAACAACTCGTATAACTTCATTTTCAAAAGAAATAATAAACTTACTTGTTATCAAAAAATCTATTTTGAATGTCCATTATGAACGCTTCAAATGAATTCAAATGTATTAAATAAAATAAATTACTGTGACTATATGTGTTGAAGAAATAATGAAAAACTACAATATAACAATTAAAAACTTTAAGAGACCTTCCTTTTGTAAGTGTTTTGAGAAGTTCACCTCTCGGAGGTGTTATCAGAAGTCTCCCTGTCGAATCTTGTCTTTGTATTTATAGCGGCAAAAATAAACTATGTTGACCATTGCGCCCTCTAGTCCATGTTTAGGTTGGTACTGGAATACACTTTCCCGTAAAATCGCTGCCCATATGTTGCCGCCTTGATACACGCACACATACACATTTTGTTCTGACAGTTCACAATTTTTCTTAAACGTCAACATAACCTTCCAATTCAAAGATCTCCCCTGCTTTGCACATCATTCCCAACGGTAGGTTTATTCTTTTCACTAATACCATCCTTCTTTGTACTCGTCAATGAACCTATTACCTTGTTCATTGTTCGATACATATTTTTTCTTTCCATTTATTAATGTTATTTTTACTTTTCTTTTAGCCAGATTGTGCCTTGGCAAAATGGGAAACATGTTGAAGATAACCATTATTTTTCTTCCCGTACTGCCTGTCCCTGTAGAACACGTCTGTTTCTCCACCGCCTCTCTATCCTCTAACCAAGATCTTTCTGTTGGTGATATGTCAATCTGCAATAGACTTTACACAAGTTTTATATATTTTGTTGTTTTTTGTAGGTCATTCAACCGTACACGTCTGTTTTCAGTCCCTGAAGCATTGTGTTACGAACAAATCATGAACACAGATACCTTTTTATTTGTGATATCAATTACCTTTAAATACAAAAATATGTCACTGCTGATTGCTTCTATGTTTTACATATTTTTATATCCTTTTTCTTAGTCTAGTAGTAAGCTAAGGTAAATTTTATTCTTTAATACTATTTATTTCATAGACATTTTCATAACATTTTATTGCCTTATGCATATAAATTACAATAATTTACTCATTTATATTTCTTGCATATCGTATTTCATTTTTTTCATATAATTCTATTGCTTTCACATGACTCATTCTCTTAATTGTTCCATCCATTAACATAACTCTTTCTCTATTGTTTGCCTTCATTTCTCTTTTTGACTTAAACAGCGGTCCATTATTTAGAATGTTTAAAGCAATGTTTACGCATTGTATAAAATTAGGTTCCTTCTTTTGATATGTAAACCATACTTTTTGTGTATCTTTTCTACAAAAGAAATATATTACTTATATTTATTTTGTCTTTATTTCATATATTTCTTTATTTAATAAATTTTTATTCTACATCTTTTGTTTTTATATTTATTTAATAAACTTTATTTTGCATATTTCATTATTTACTGGAATAATAAAAATTTGACTATGAGTATGCAACTTTGTATACCTTCATGTAGTTCTTGTTGCATAGTTTTACTCAATAATATCTAAATAGGACTTTTTCTTATTTTTATTTTTATTTCTACGCTTAAACTAATTCTTAAATCAATCTCTAAAACTATTCTTATTTTACAAGTTTGCGAGGTCACAGCAATATGTTTTAAATAACTGTTACTAGATTAATGTTGCATAAATCTGATATATGTTATAAATATCATATTACAATTCTCACGTGTGTAATAGAAAGTAAAATTTTTACAATTTCTATGTAAATATTGATGTGAATCGTATTTTATCTGTCTAGCATAGTTAAATTTGCATATACTGCCATTGTTATAGTATATAAGCCTAATTATTTCAACTGCTACACCAATCAAAAAAAAAACAGACACTATTTCTTTGTAACCAGAGTTATGTAGTAAATGAACAGGACTAATGGCGGCTAATTAATAATAATGCTCTAGCTTAAAAGACGCATAACATGTTATGTACTTTTACTATATATTAAAGAACATTTTGTTGTAAAATTCGTAATACATAATTAGTACTTGTTATTTACTATGTATTTGCATATCGCATAATATATTATGTGCTTTTCTTTAATCCCATTACAAGTTGGGTAAACATTAACGAATATATAATGAAATATTACAGGTAATTTTAACAGTTTGTTTTTTAATTCCGTAGACCACCAAGTAGTCATATGTACACTATGTCATATATAATGACAATTATTTATGACAAATTTATGATATAGGATATGTACAGTGACGGACAAAAAAATGTGGGACAGTTTTTTGCCTAATGTGCCGAGTCTTTGAAAAACAAACGTCAATAAATGATTGTCAGAAAAATTGTCAAAAAACACGAAGCAAGACGGAAATGAACTAACAATGGTTTATTCGAAAAGACATTGTCTCTTAAGTATTTTATTTAGTCATTGCACCATTTCGATTTATAACATCTGCTACTCTTCGGGTCATAGAATTAAATAAACTTAAACAGTATTGGTCCTAATTATCATACTATGCATTATTAATTGTTCCAGTAAGTCTTGCACATTCTGTGGTCGAATATTTCTTCTTTGAATAATACAAGCCATTTTGCATTAGCAGTTATTCTTGCCTTATCAACAATATTAACGTGACATTTTTACAAAAGAAGGTATCGTTGACATATTGATGACACATTTATGAAGTTGGAACTACTATATTCTATACGGTAAAATTTTAAAAGCCAGCAAACAACTAAAATAAAGCAAAATTTATGTAAGAGTTGTCCCACTTTTTCTGTCGGTAACTATACATTATGTTATGCGTATACGTACTGATTAGCATGCATCTACTACATGCACATGTTCAATATTTTTAGTAAATTTCTGCATTTACTTGGGAATATTTATATTAAAATATGGCAACAATATTTGCATTTTGGTCAAGGAAGTTAGATGATATCTAAAAATAGTACAAGAGATTTACTTAATATTTGAATAGTTTTTCATGTTTACAGAGGGAACTCAAGAATATATTGCTAAATAATAACACAAACAGTAATGTACTAGAATTAGAACTAATGAAATATCCTATAGATATACTTACAATAGCGTAACAAATTCTCAACCAAAATTTCATCTTTAAAACAAGATCCAGTTCGACGAATAAAAACGTGCTCTTGCCAAATTAATTCATCCTACTCTCAAACGTGGGTTTTCAACGATAATACTAAATACTAAATACTCAATTTATTTGTACAAGGCTGGTGGAGAAAATTACACTACTTTTGCATCGGAAGATGTTGCTCCAACAAGAAGCGGAACGAAAAAGGAAGACGTAGTACGAAAATTTTCATTCTAGAACATTCCGAAAGAAAGACGTCAAAGCGCCCTCTGCAGGCGACAAATTACTAACACATATTTGGCTCACTAACGATAATCTCAAGCGGAATAATTTTATTAACAATTATAAAACCTCAAACGATGCTTAAAATAACCAACAAGAAATAAAATAAAAGAAATTCCATTAATATCTAAAAGTGTTAATCAATATATACGGCGCCATCTATTAGCTACGAAAATTTGGTACCCTGACAAGTAAGACAAGCGCTCTAACATGTACGGTCGGCAAACCTGCACTTGCACATTTGTACAATAGGGGCCGCTAACAAATAAAATCAATTAATTGAATCAATATTCCTACAGCGATAACTAAAGAATTCAATATAGGCATTCTTCAAAATGAAATTAAATATAGAAGGCAAATTTATTCTCTAAATGAAGAAATCACCCAAGACAAGAATCAATTTCACTAAACTGAAAAATAGAAATTCTACAAATAAACAGTACCAAAGGGTAATTAGCAATACTAAATGTTACGTGAACGAGATATATTAATTCAGAGAGGTTCAAAATAATTTGTACAAAAGATATGCGTTAGGAACGAAAATTAAATTGTAATATCACCTCCAACAAACCCATCTTCAGATCCTATGTGCAGAATTATAAGTCTTTTGGCTTTTCCTGTTGGATTTTTCAAACCTGACGAGTTACTATTTATAAATGTTTGCCTGCGGTTATGTACATTAACAAGATTGTGTGTGCCTTTCATTTAACCACGTTTCATCCAAGTAAAATATCTTTATTTTTGTTGGGCTCTGTATGATCTAATAGTTGTTAATATCTATATCTCCAAGTACTTATCTCACTACGCTCTATCAATGAACTATTCCTGCTTCGATTCATGTACCTATAATAATAATATATTTTGTATACATATTCATCTTAAAAATAAACATATTTTACTTGAAATTAATCATTTTTATTAGTAGGTATAATGACGAACGGCTCATTTGAGGTATTTTGGCATGGTTTTGAATTTCGTTAAACATTTTATTTAGTGTATGAGCTTCATTGTTATAAAAAAAGCTATGTATTACTTGTCCTACAGCATTTTTTACATTTTCGGTAAAGTTCTTCACTAATGAACGTCTACTGCTTGGGCTGAATTAGCGCTCCCTAGGACTTATATTTCTTTATATAACTTTAAAAACTGTACTTCTTGTAACACTTGCAGTAATAGAGTATGGGTCACTTCAGAAACAACACTTAACTTAAGAAAATACAAAGGGTGGAAAATAACAAAATGTAACTCACAAATAAATTGAGTGAGTGTCATTTGGGCTCGAAAAGAACCAATCGAATTTGCCCACTTTTAGCGCTAAAATTGAAAGGTGGTTTGCGGAAATAAAAAACAGAGTATAGACATAATTATACCCATAATCAGTACTATAATTTAACGAAAATAGTGTATATACTAACGGGGTGCGCATGAATTCATCTAAGTAAAAAAAAGTATCTAATTGAAGACTATTAAACAGTACTTTTATTACATCAACGAGTTTATCTTATCCACACAAATTAAAAGCATACCACTAAACAAGGCCTTATATTACGAACGCAATCGACCACGAAAGCAACACAGACCTATGAGGGAAAACAGCCGCCCAAGTAGCCACCAATTTGAAAGGTCTTATCTGACAACGGTGGAAGAAGCCCGAAGGAGGTTTGACGCTCCTTCTCCCAGATAAAATTTCTTATTAATTGCATTTTTAATTGGACATCACAATTCAATTTATTCCATAACAATATTTGTCTTATCTAGATTGACTTATTGTGTTTGTAACAGTTAAGTAAATTAAATGACATTTACTATCATTTCAACTTAGAGGCAAGTTTCAGAATGTGAAGTGGGAGTAATTCCTTAATTAACCCTTCCTGTTGATTAACTGTCTAACGCAGTTAATTGTATTTCGGTATCTCCAACAAGGGCTTTTCTTATTACTTGTGTATTCATTTATACATGCAAATATAATTTAATTAAAGAGATTGCATTCCTAGTAATGAATAACGCAATGATCACAAAGAAAATTTTTTTTCTTGATTTTATTTGAAATTCCATCTTGATTTACTTAATAGGTGGTAGCTAAAAACTCTTTTAGTCAATTGTAAGCGACTGTAGAAAGGAATGAATATATAACAGTACCTTATATTAAATTCTTCTCGAAAGAAACCTAAGATTTCTAGCTAACATTTTGTTTTTGTTCTATTAAAATACTATGTAATTTATTGTTCAATGTACATAATCAATCACAGATTTTTAGTTTGGGGAAACGTCAATTCCAACATTATTACCAAGTAAACCTGATGTTTCAAGTATTGCTTTCTAGCCTCGCCCCACACAAACATTAATATTCTTCACGTTCGCGAAAGCGTTTGCTCAATATTGAGGGGTTATCAAATATTATTGCCGATTATGTGTTGTCTGGTTATAAAAATTGCGTTCATCATATGACGGTTTAAATGACAGTAGTAGACGCAGCAGAAGAAGCCAAGAAGCAATCAATAACTGAAAGTAATCGAAGATTTGGAAGGCTTGCTGAAGCAAAATTAACGAAAACAACAAGGAAGTGGAGTTTCTGGCTTTAGGAGATCGACGAATAAAAATTTCAATAACTATTGATATAGTAGATATGTCGAAAGTAACTGTAGAAATAGCAGAAGCAGAAAGGGCATAATAAGTAGAAAAAGTTAAAGAAGTAGAAGAAGAAGGAAGAAAAGAAGAAACAAAAGAAGCAAAGGAAGCGGTAGGATTGGGAGATGCAGAAGAATCAAAAAAAAACTTACCGATTAGGAGATCGAAGAATAAAAATTTCAATCATTATTGATGTAGTATATATGTCGAAAGTAACCGTAGAAACAAAAGAAGCAGAAAGGGCATAATAAGCAGAAAAAGTTAAAGAAGTAGAAGAAAAAGAAGGAAGAAAAGAAGAAACAAAAGAAGCAAAGGAAGCGGTCGGATTGGGAGATGCAGAAGAATCAGAAAAAACTTACCGATTAGGAGATCGAAGAATAAAAATTTCAATCATTATTGATGTAGTATATATGTCGAAAGTAACCGTAGAAACAAAAGAAGCAGAAAGGGCATAATAAGCAGAAAAAGTTAAAGAAGTAGAAGAAGCAAAAGAAACAGAGAGAGCGGTAGGATTGGAAGATGCAGAAGAATCAGAAAAAGCAGAAAAAGTAGAAGAGGAAGAAAGAGAAGAAGAAGTAGAAGAATGCAAAAAGAGAGAAAGCGAAAGGAGTGAAAGATGCAGGAGAATCAGAAGAAGCAGAAGAAGTAAGGAAGAGACACATCTCAAGAATATCATCGTAGTTCAAGTTATTCAAAACATACTGACATTTATGAATCATATTCCCACGACGCTTGTGACCACCTCGTCTATAGATTTTTGCATAGACATGATATCTTACATATTTTTTAAGACGGTTTTCGAAATCTAAAAGTGGGTAGATGGCTAACGAGACATATAGTTTCATCACTCGATACGAAATTAATGTCCTTCGGATTATTCATAAACTTTATAAAGCTTGTCAGTTATGTAGACCATAGTTTATTAATGGGAAAGCTGAAAGAGGAATCTCAGTTGATTTGTTTATTTTTCGTATCCAAGGAACCCACCGGAAGATGATGAAGTTAACGGGACTACGTCTGGTCATTTAGGGATTGGTGTGAGCGTTTCTCAGGAGTCGGTTCTAGTCAGCGTTTGTTCTTAATATACATTAATAATTCCATCGACTACCTAATAGATGTAAATATATTATTTGCTAATTACACGGGTGGTACGAACACTTTATTACGGAGAGGACTCTGGGTGTATTAGAGGGAAATTTTGGAATCACTTCAAAAACCAAATTGATTGGGTATCAATCAATAAATTGCATATAATTATTGACAAGATAACAACATTATTGTTTTCCAAAATCCTTGACCTATGCTGTTTCGGAATAGCATTTTCAGAATCAGTAAAATTACTTGGAATGTCACTACAGATGGACACCTAGAATGGATATCTTGTCAAAATAGCTGTTCAGAATAATTCATGCTCAGAGGCAATTAAATAAGTATTTGGACGCAGACTCGTTAAATATGTACAATTGCATATGTTTAGTCAATGTTGAGATTTGGTTTGATGTTTAGAAGACGATCTGTAAATATTCTCTGCAGCTTCTACCCCAGAAAGAGGCTGTAAAAGTATCATTGGCCAACGTTTGCGCGATTCCTGCATGGATACCCTCAGGGACCTTATACAAATTCGACTTGATGTGTTATATACAGTGATGTTTAAAGTCTCCCCCTTTTATCTTTTAAACAAATTCCCCATTGAAACACAAATAAAACAAAAACCGCTATAGAAATACTAACGTTATAATCACTTCTCAAACGTTACTCCCGTTTAATGAAGATGACCCTGACCGCAGAAATGAATTTTGCAAAATAATGACAGAACGAGTAGCTCGAAATCCAAATTTTGTTAAAAACGTTTGTTTTAGTGATGGGTCTACCTTTTTCTCTTAACGGTCAGGTACACAGACACAATATAAGATACTAAAGCAATTCAAACCCAAATATTTTTCGTGAAAAACGAACTCAATATCCGCAGAAACTGAACGTATGGGATGGTATTTTGAGCAACCATATAGTAGAGCTTCTGTTTTTAAACGAAAATATAACAGGCCAATTGTATCGTGACATGCTCGAAAATACATCCCAGTCGTTAATTGTAGAAATTGCTGAAAATAATTTAGACGTGTTTCACAAAACGGAGATATTTTTTCACCAAGATTATGGACCAGTGAAGATAGTGGTTAAAGAGGAAGTATCTTGAAAAATGGTTTGGATGCTATGTCCCGCACGATTTCCTAATTTAACCCCACTTGATTCTTTCTTGTGGGGTTATATGAAATCTCAAGTTTATACCTGATCAGAAAATATTTTATTTTTTAGATTGGAGGCAAAGAATAATTGAAGTGTGCAGATCCATTACTCCAGGTAAGTATTCACAACTTCCGTGAAGAGATTTTGCAATCGGTGGTTCTATTGTCAAGAGGGGTGCTCATTTTGAACATTTAATTTGAAATCATAGAGATATGCTCAGGATTATTTGTTTTCTTTTTTAATTTTAGTAGTTTTTTTATTCGCTTTGTTAAAAATTTAATTTAATTGATCATTTATTTTATGAGAACTTTATTTCGTCTTTTTCTTTTATTCTTTCTAATTACAAATACCGTTCAAATTATCTTAACCGTGAAATTCGGCGTATTTTTACCAAATGAAGCACATTAAAAAAAAACTTATAAATACTTGTTGATGGATACTAAAAGCCTATGCGTAATATGCGTTTTATCACAGCGATCAATGCAACATTCCTCCTAGCGTATTATAATTGTTTTCGCACAAAATACTAAAAAAAGCATTTGATCTAGTTGATCACAGTATTCTAATGGACAAGCTTTATAGATTTGGGGTAAGAGGAATAGCTTATGGGCTGCTGAGGTCATATTTGGACCGGCGAACACAATTTATTGAAATAAAACATCTACACAATGATCAATTCATACGGTCACATCAGTCCAACATTGTTGAAACCAGTGTAGTAGTGCCCCAGGGCTCGATTCTGGGGCCCCTACTTTTTCTTACATATATTAGTGACCTTCCATCGTACGTATCTGGGAATATAACACTATATGCAGACAACACAACACTCGTTACCGGGGATAATCATGATAATCTTGTTCAAAATATTAAAAAAACTTTGAAAGAACTATTATATTGGCTGTCTATAAACAAATTAGTACTTAACATTAAAAAGATCAAAATACTAATCTTTGAGGGGGATAATACGGGTGAGGCACTAGAGGTGGAGGGCGTAGCCTTCGATTCTGCATCGGAATGTAAATTGCTGGGATTAACAATTACAATAAATTAAACTGGGATTTGCATATTGATGGTGTTACGTCCAAACTAAATAAAGTTCTATACATATTAAGAAGAATGAAGAAGTCTTGTGACATTACGACCCTCAGAATGATATATTTTGCCCATTTTAATTCACATCTAAACCATGGTCTAATTCTGTGGGGTTCAAATAGACACCTACAATCAATGTTATTGTTGCAAAAGAAGGCAATTCGGATTATTAAAGATTTATTACCAATGCAGACATGTAGAGCTTCCTTTCTAGAGCTAGGTATACCAACAGCCTATAATCTACATATTTTAGAAGCAGCCTTGTATCTATTTAACAATTACAATAAGTTCCAAACCAATGCCGATGCTCATAATTACTCGACGAGAAATTCTAATTATATACGTTGCGAATTTGGAAGATCCAGTAAATATTATAATTCGCATATACCGATAAGCGTTAAAATATATAACTCTCTTCCGATTGTGGGAAGGTACGATTCGCTTGCCAGAGTCAGAATAGCCATAAAAAAATATTTGGCGAAACAAGTCTTTTACTCACTTGATGAGTTTTTTGACGAAGGCACACGTTCCGGGCGTTCAGACTGGGCAACTGTCTGTTTGTTTGTTTGTTGTTCTTTATTTTGCCATTTATGTGTGTATACACCTGTTTTGGAAACTGACAGTGAGTCGCTTAATTCCAAAACCGACTAATTCCACTTTTGATCGAAAATGAGTTAGTGGTGCCATCTGTTAGCCAATCATCAAATCTATCGATCTGTATAAAGGTTCTAGTTCAAAACCAAGCAAAGTTGAGGTTTAATTCCAAAACCGACTATATCCACAATGACGGTCGACGTGGTGTGGTTCAGATGCCCGCCTTTTAATGTTGTTTTTTCGGTTGTGTTTATAACAGTTGTTGAGGTGAATAAGATTAGTTTGAGGTTGTTATTACAAGTGTAAAAGTGATGGAAACGATAAAGGAAGCTCCCGCAAAGACCCCTAAAAGAAAATCGGCCCCAGAAAATTGGCAGAAAAATATTTCTAAAAAGGCTAGGTTAGTTTTAGTTAGTTTATAAAAATTCCACTTTGTGTAATGGGGTTTTGTGAAATTATAGATATACAAGCAAAGAAAATCCCAAGGTTCCAAAATGTGGCCACAATTCAAAAAGATTTAAATGTTCGTTGCTTTCACTCAATGATATTGAAGAGTTTCATAACGAATTTTATCGATATTCAGACAAAATTAAACAAGATAGTTTTCTGATAAAATATGCTTCTGCTGGACAAGTTGCACGAAGAAGAGAGCGACAAACTTGCAAAGGTACAGCTAAGCGTAGAATACAACAGCGTAAAGTATCTGCAAGTTACTTTGTTAAAACAGCCAATCATTCAGTGGTCCCTGTCTGCAAACCAGCATTTCAAGGTATCCTTAATGTAAAAAAGCACCGACTGGAAGGCGTCTTGCGTCGATTTCTGGAAAGTGGTGAAATGCCTCAGGAAACTAGGGGTGGAGATCACAGATCCTTCAAAAACTTTTAATAAAAAAAATTTTATTAAAAAATTCCAAGTATTAGAAAAACACTATTGCAGAGGTACAAGTGAGAGGCAATATTTGACCAGTGACTTCAGTATTAGAAAAATGTGGAAAATGTATCTCAATGAATCACCTGAAAACCTGCATTGCAAGCAAAGTTATTTTCGCACTATTTTCAACCACAAATTTAACATTGGGTTCAATGCACCACAAGTAGATGTTTGCTCCCAATGCCTTGAATATAAGGAAAAAATCAAATTGGCAAAATATCAAGACGAGAAAGTTAAACTAATGACACTGCAACGAGTGCACAAACTAAGAGCCAATACCTTTTTTGATGCACTGAAAGAAACCAGAGAAGACTTAGTGACTATATCGTTTGACTGTCAGAAGAATTTAGTATTACCCAAAATACCGGACCAAATTACTTATTATAAAAGGCAACTTTACTTATATAATTTTACCGTTGTTGTTGGGTCTTCTAAAAGCAAATTGTCAAAGAACCGAGTTTTCATACATTCTTGGTTCGAAAGTGAATCAGCAAAGGGTTCAAACGAAATTGCTTCGGCCATTTATAATGTTTTGAACAAACTGGAATTGACTGAGACAGTGAAAGAGATTCGGCTAATAGCAGATGGATGTGCAGGCCAGAACAAAAACAGCATTGTACTGGCCATGTGCGCAAAATGGTTTTTAGAAGCTCCGAAAAATATTGATAAAGTCGTGCTCGTCTTCCCTGTTACCGGTCATTCATTTTTGCCACCTGACAGAGTTTTTGCATTAACTGAAAAGAGAATCAAGAAGAAAGACACAATCATAGAACCAGAGACATACTACAAGGTTTTTCAAGAGTATGGCACTCAACAACGGCTGGGAATCGACTGGGATGTTTATGACTGGAAGAACGAAGCTAAAAAAGTTTTGAAGGCTACCAACAATTTACCTTTCCAAATTAAATCGTATAAGCGAATTATATTTACAAAGTCGAAAAAAAATTATGTGTTGGTTAGAGGAGAACTTAATTACAAAAACGATATCAGTAATCGAGCTATGATCTGCAAACAACGACAAAAGATTGCCAATATCAACCCTAACAAAGTTCCACTAAACACAATTCGTGTGAACCCTAAAAAATTAAATAATGTTAACGAACTACTCACTAAGCATTTTGGCCAAAACTGGAAAGAAAAAAGTGAAGAATTCCACCTAGACTTCTATAAAAAGGCATTGGAAAACCATCTGGATAATGAGAGTGAAATCCAAGGTAAAGAAGATGAAGAAGATGACTTGGAAGTTAAAGAGTCAGATTTTGAATATGATAGTGTTGTTTAAAAATATGCACACATGTTTTTTTTATAAATTTAATATTTCAATACAATTTTGCTGCATTCTCTTTTTAAACTTATTCTTCAGAACCTTATTATTGTATTTCTGTGTGAATGTTTGTATTTCTAACTATTTGTACGCCACTGGTATTTTCAAATATATCTATCTATCTATTATTTGGCAAAGAATTGTAATATATTTTATTAACTGCCTGGTTGAAATAAGGCATTACACAGTATTAAGTAAGTGCACAGTTGTTTTACACTTGGACATTTTGGATTGACATTTTAAGGTAATACTATATAATTTTTATTCAACACATATTAATGCTTTAACATACACCTTCTTTGTTATGCTGCACTGACGAAACCAAACTAGGAAGTAACATATATGTCTGTAGCTACAAATACATCTTAACACATACATAGTTGCATCGTTGATTGTTTATGTATTTCAATCAGATTGTACATGTTTAGGTGAACCTAATCCATTTTGATAGGATTACATGGGTAATGGCGATTGTCCTATGCTTATTTGCTTTCATTTACATTTATACATGACTGATTTTACATTTCTATATTGTTATAATATCAACAGTTCTACTCTTAATTTTTCATTACATAGTTGCGTCGTTGTTATTTGTATAATTGCATTGACTGATCAGTTTGTGGTAAATCCCAAGCCTTTTGATGTGACTATAAAAGTAATCCCGACTGTCCTATTGCTTATTTGATTACATTTTCAATTATACATTGTGATTTGCATTTTATATTTGTCATTGTTTTCTAATTGACAACCAGTTGTCATATTGTTATTACTTTTACTTCATTGTATGCCACTACTACCAAGAATCTTTTGAATTTTTCAATATATCTATCTATCTATCTACTATATTTTTATAAAATTTCATTATTTAATTAAGTATTTACGGCAAATAACAGTAAAAATCACTTTTTCCCAAAATCCACTATTTGTCGGTCCCGACTATTAGTTGGTTTAACTAGACCAGATTGTGTATAAGCCAACAAAATCAGCTGTTACTGCTAACGCAGACTCAGAGTAATTTTAGGAACGTCAAAGCGATTATAATTCATACATTCCATTAACACTGTATAACACCAATGTAGAAAATTTAATTAAATTCGACAGCGGAGATACAGGCATTTAAATATTATCTTACTATTTTGTTATGCGTTTACTTATAAATTTTTGTTTGGGTTTTGCAAACTTTTAATTATATAAGATTTTTGTCCGTTTATTGTTTGCTATTTATATTATTTTTGTAATTTCTATCTACTATGTATAAAGTTATTACATTATTGTTCTTTCTGTATGCGTAGTATATAATTTGAAAGTTACATTGATATACGCCATATTAATTTTGCCATAAGATTATTTCTGTTCAATTCAGGAATACTGAACAATTCAGCATCCATTAATAATTTTTCAGAAGAGATTTTTTTCGAACTTTCGACAATCAGCTAACGGCTAAATTCTAGATAGATACCGCGTCATTTATATTATGAGGTCATAAATGCAAAAGCCATTGTAGTTAATTCAAACTGCAATCTCTCTATGGTAAAATAATCGTGCGGGACGAACTCCAAACCCGATTACTGGGCGCTATCATTAATCACTATTTTGTTTATTAGTGCAAAGTGGTGGCACTAGACCGGGCATTAGCTGTAATTGTAGTTCGACCCAGATACTGACGACGACCATTTTGTACCAGTGCTAATTGTCCACTGAATTGTTCGCGACCGTTACCAGTTTAGCGACTAACTTCTCTAACTCACTTACGCGAAACGCTATAAATGCGAACTATCTGTATACGTATGTGCGCGCATAAATGGAAAATTCACACGGGCACCGTTTAGAGCTGTTAATGCATATTAGTAATGCGATTATGTTGTCTATTGATTCCATATCCTGTAAAAGCTAGGCATATCTGTGATATAAATGCGAAATTTGTTAATTAAATAATGTCGTGCGTTTAATATTATTATTTACTACTTTATCAGCATTGAATTGGAAAAGATTCATATTCAATTATTATGGACGTCACTAAACTAATGCACATAAATCGAGATTAATCTAAAACTGAGTATCTTATTAATTATATTAAATTATGGTAATTTAAGGCAACCAGGAAATACTACAATTAGAGAGCCATCATAATTAAGAAAATAATTAGGTGTGGCCACCACACGACTTTCTTATACGTATGAGCGTGTCAAATTACAGAATTTTAAGAATTTTTTTATACAAAAATCTTTCAAAATCTTATTCTAAGTACTTCTAATCTCTTAATAAATCTCTATAGAATGCATACTTTGTGAGATATTTGCAAAAATATGTTACTCGCTAAGGTTAAAAGTATTACTTCCGGTTCGAATTTTGAAACTTCATTTATACAAAAAATATTCCAAATCCAGCCCTAAATATTTTTATACTCTCGATAAATATATATAGAATGTATAATTTACGACATATTTGCACAAAAATCGCTACGCGATAAGAGTAAAAGTGTTCCGTCCGGTTAGAATTTTAAAAACAATTTTATACAAAAGATATTGGAAATTAAGTTCTAAATACTTTTATACTTGTAACGTACCTGTCTAAAAAGCATAGCTTGAGCAAATATTCGCAAAAAACTGATTTTAGATAAGAGTAAAAGGCCTATTTCGGGTAGGAATTTCGAAAAACCTTTTTAATAAAATACTTCTCAAATTTAGTTTTGAATATATATGAATTCTTTATAAATTTGTTTAAACTTGGTAGTTGACACATAATTGACAAAATTCGATTTTTTATCTGAAATAAACTACTACTTCCGGTCTGCCGATTTTACTGAAAATCTAATCAGATCTCAAGAGGGAGATTATATTCGTAAATACAAAATTTGTAACTGATATCTACAGCGGTTTGACCGTTATCAAAATTTTTTAAAAACCACTTTTTTTTGGAATCAGGGGACATCAAAACGTGGACATCTGCAAAAATCTCGATGTCGAAAATTTTCATCATCACAATACTTCCTTATACTACGTATAAGAAAGTAAAAGTTAAGAGGAATATGGAAGGTTATACCGTTGATTGAAGGAATATATAAATATGCGCAACGCTATAGTAAAATACCATGTCTTTCCGTTAAGTCGTCCCGCAAACCCCTTGCCGAGAAACATCATCGCTGTCTCGGGCTGTTTCGAATCTCGGATACAAACGACTGATGCAGTCGCTAAAGATCTCGGATCCAGTTTTGGGTAAGCTCAGTGCTATGTAGTGGCGCATCTTTATGTATTCCTTAAATCAACGGTTATACAATGTGCACGCGATCTGTTTGCGGATGAATATACTAGACATAGCTGGTCTACTCTAAGTGGGAGAATAAGGGGGCAGCCTCTATTACGAACATTAGAGCTGCGTTAAACTAGCTACCGCAGAAACACTTACTGCGTTAGTCCGTGCAAATCGATACTGTGACATTGTATTAATAACAAATTTTTCAACAATTAATAAGGTCATTTACAGTACTGCTTTATAGAGAAGGTGGCAAAACATTAAAAAAACAATACGCAGATAATTTGTAAGTAGAGACTTGTAAAGCATTAAATAATCGCACTAAATAATGCTAGTATTCCAGTAAATAATTATAGTAACGGATTTCATTCCAGCTTCCCAAATTGTATGAGTAAATAAAAGAAATGATCAACAGTTCTAAAATCTTTAAAAAGTATAATTTTTTTCTTAAAATATCAACGGTACGAAACATAACTCATATAAAATTCGAAAATGTAACAAAATCAAAACTCTTATTAAGATAAAAAGTAAATAATTCCGTAGTATTATAAAATAGAAAAGAAAACAAACTAAAATTTTGAAAGTTAACAATGAATTTGTATAAAACTAAATAAAATGTTTCATTAAGTATAAACCCAAAAACAATAAATTTTTGTTAACATTTCCGGGGTAACATTATTCGAAAATTCTATAATTTTGGCGCGTAATTGTTGTAAATTAGATGGATGTTGATCACTGTAAGCGTATATTGTACTTTTTAATAAGAGTCATAAAAAAAAGTCATTTGGGGCTTGACCAGGAAATCATGGTTGCCATTTAGTAGGACCTAAATTGCTTATTCATCTATCTCCATATTACATTGTTTAAAAATTGGGTAACATTACAAGTGCTCTGCGCGGGGCAACCGTCCAGCTGAAACCATATTCTAAGATTCTCGAGGCGGTGAGACAAGCCTTGTGATGTGAGGTATGAAACTCAAAGTAGAGTCAAAGACAACACCAAGATCAGTAATACGTTCAACTTTGCTCAGTGGTCGATCATTTATATCATAATTAGAAGGTAAAGGATGGACTCTTCTCGTGTAGGACACAAAGAAACATTGATCAACATTGAGTCGGAGTCTATAATCTAAACACCAATTTGTTACAACATTCAAATTTTGTTGTCGATGTTCTATGTCGTCGAGAGTGTTAATACTTCCGTATATTTTCAGGTCGTCCGCATATGCAAGAACTGGACAATTCAATGACTCAATTAGATCATTAATAAATAATACAAAAAGCACTGGGTCCAGCTTCGATCCCTGAGGAACACCAGATGTTGGATAAAATGTACTCGATTTAAAGCCATTGTAAAACACATAATGTTTTGTTCTACTCAGTTGTTTGTTTCTATGTTGGGGACAATTATTGGTGAACTTCCCTCGTATGAGAAACACATGGCGGTTATACAGGGTGAGTCATTAGTAGCCGCTTCTTCGATTGCTCTTTTGTGTTTTAAATAAAAGGAAAAACAATTAGTGGAGCATCCATGGTAGCTTGTAGCTTCACCGGAAATGCACGGAATTAATTTTTTTAAATGAGTTACCCTATATATTTTTCGATTTTCTTGTACTGCTTTAAATTGTCTGTTGAACTGTTTTTTCTTTTTCCAAATTGAGCCAATAGTTTTTGAGTTATTAATTTCTTTTGAAAATATTTGACCAAAACACATGTTCAGAGAAAAATTATTTTCACATTGTTCTTAAAATAAAAATATTAACTTTGGTGGTGCTTGTAGCCAAGAAAATTCTGCATCATATGGTAAAGTTGCACTCGACAATACCTCAAAAAACTTTGTTTTTTCAAAGCTTACTTCCTGAAATTTTCACATACCACAACAATGTCCTATACATACCTATCTTTTGTAATTTTTGAAATAATCACTATAGGAGCAATTAGCGGTCAATTAAAGAACTACGAGCGCTGTTGTTCTATGCACCAAAATATTCAGAATGATGCAGAATTTTCTTGGCTACAAGCATCACCAAAGTTAATGCTTTTACTTTTAAAAACAATGTGAAAATGATTTCTTTCTGAACACGTGTTTTCGTCAAATATTTTCAAAAAAAATTAATAACTCAAAAATCAATTGCTCGATTTTGAAAAAGAAAAAGCAGTTGGACAGACAATTTAAAGCAATACAAGAAAATCCAAAAATATATAGGGTGTGTCATTTAAAAAAATTAAATTTCGTTCATTTCCGGTGAAACCGAAAGTGTGTCAGAGCCTGAAGTATTTTCACATTATGCGCCACAACCAACCATTGATCTTCCACTAATTGTTTTTTCTTTTATTTAAAACCCAAAAGAGCAATCGAGGAAGCGGCTACTAATGAATCACCCTGTATAATATATATATAACATTGTGCATGTATAATCTCATATTAATTATGTAGCAAATTTCGACTAACATTCTAATAACATTTATTTATTCTTTTTTACCTTTCTAAATCAATAAAGAAAAGCCATTCCTTTTCACGATCTCGACGCAACGCAAATTCAGTGTCGTGTAGATGCGTCAAGCCAAAGGTGACTATCTAGAATGTGTGAACGTTGGCTTCTCCTCTTGAAATTCTAAATGAATGGTGTAAGCTAAGACATTAATTACAAAGAAGCGTAAACACGGCGTGTACGATCTTAACAAAGACCGACGCTTGTCTCTGAGCTCTATACACCATCAGGGATTCTCCACAAAGACCTGACGCGTGTCAAGAGCCTTAGCTCCGAAATAATTGTCTCCAGTGCCGGCGATGTCTCACACCTTGAAGCCTTTCATAAGTTTTAAGAAGATGTAAAATGTATGAGACGCCATGGAAAATGAGATTTCTTATTAAGGCGAACACTTCGGCAGATAAAAGCGTAAAAATTTAAATTACACGTTGAGAAAACAACGCGCAAAGCCTACCACGTACTACGTACTACTACTATTACTACTACTACGCCAATGCAGCAACTCGTCTAAACGAAAACAAAAGAATGGACAGACAGAAGAAGATTGCGTGCAGGTATTTTTTTTTTTGCTTTCATTTTGTTTTCGCTTTTTTTCGCTGACTAAATGTCCTTTTGCATTGTTGGCAACCAGCCAGTTTCTGTAGAAGGGGATAAAATGATATAAGCTTTAAAATTGTGTAAGTGTAATTATGGAAATGTAATGCGTTAGTTGCATTTGCTACTGCAATAAAATTATTGAAATGCGCGATAAAAGTTTAAATGCGCCGTTTTGCATTTACTTTTTATAAATAGCTCAACGTTATTTTTAACGGTCGCGAGAAGTGCAATATACCAAACGGAAGGTATTCTCCAGATTTAAAATTAATCTTATATTATTTTCATAAATGTTAATTGAAAGAAGTAGTGAAATGCTCTTAACAGATTTATTTTATATAATTTCTATTCGTAATATATAGTGCGTTTCAAAAGTCTGAACCTATTAAAATAAAATTCCAACAAACAGTTTTTGAGAAAAACACTCGGACAGGTCAATTTTGGTTTTAGAAAACACATCTTTTTGTATCAACTAAATTTTTCGATCGTCTTTTATTATTGATTTATGATGTCATCGCATTTTTTTTTAAATTGCAACCCATGTTTGTTTCGATGGATTTGGATAGAGCTTGAAGTTCTGAATACAGAAATTGGTACAAGCATGACCCAGACCTTGATAGTTTCTGTAATAAGGGACCTTAAATCCTGAGAGAGGAAAAAATTGAGTAAGCTTTGAAATTTTTAATTACTATGCGAACTGCACTTTTGACGCATTACTCTATTACCAAAATGGTATGATACTTAAGTGAAAAGGAAAGACTGGAAATTTTAATGACGAAGGGATATGGAGAGAGATGTAGAACTCAAGATGAAGTTTGCGAGCTCTTTAACAATAAGTATCCAGAACTGGAACCAATTACAAGAACAGCCATATCCAAGATTTTAAGAAAATTTGAAGATTTCGGGCATGTAAGGGATCTCCCTAGATGTGGTCGACCAAAAGTTTCCGAAGATGTTCAGTTAGGTGTTCTACTGGACCTGCAAGAAAATCCCCATAAAGCCACACAAGAGGTGACTGCAAATTATGACATCAGTAAATCTTCGGTGTGGAGGACATTGAAAGAGTATAAATGGCATCCCTCTACAAGGCAGTTTTAGTGCATGAACTTAATGAAGACGATCCGGATCGCCATATGGAATTCTGCGAGGATATGATGGCTCGATGCACAACCCATCCCGAATTTGTCAGTCTAGTATTATTTTCGGACAAAGCCACGTTTTGCCTTAATGGAGCAGTAAATCGGCAGAACTGCCGATTCTGGGCTCCCCAAAATCCTCATTGGATGATAGAGGTCCACACGCAGTTTCCACAAAAAGTTAATGTTTGGGCGGGAATTGTTGTCGAGTGGTAAATACTTAGATTTTTTGAGGGATGACCTGACACCCGGTCTTGCGATGCTTTATCCCAATGAAGAAGATCCAGACTTACCAAATAATAACTTATGGTATCAACAATTTTTCGCTAGATGTGCGAAATTATTTAAATCAAGTTCCTCCCAATCGTTGGATTGGTAGAAGGGGGCTAATTGAGTGGCCTGCACGGTCACCCGATCTTACCCCACTCGATTTATTTTTGTGGGGCTACCTGAAAAGCAACGTTTACTTCAATCGGTCAGTTACAGTTGACGATTTAAAGAACAGAATTCGGGCCGAAATTAGAGCAATTCGTCCAGAAACCCACTGGAATGTTTTACAAGATTTCGAATATGGCCTGGGATATTGCCAAGAAGTAAATGGGAATCAGTTTAAACATTAAATTATGAAATGATATGCTATTGCAAAATTTTGATTTACTGCATTATCATGCTTCTTTATTTGTGTGATTTCTAGAAAGTTCCTGGTTTTGTTATTATGTTCTATACATAAAATTTTGGATTGTTTTTTGCACATTTGTGTCCATTTAGTCTGTCTGATAAATATTGTATGGTTTGATCTGTATACACGCCATTACAATCTCCATATGGAATTTTGAATTCAACATGGGTTTGTTTAAGGAAATGATCCTTATCTTTAATATTACTGAACAAAAAACTTAAATTATTTTGATTTTTATGCGCAACTTTGATATTAAATATTTGTAATACTGCATTAATTTTTTCTGATAATTTTTTTACGTAAGGTATGGCAACATATTTTTGTATATCTGTTGATTTGAATGATTATTATTTCTATTATTATTATAAAAGTTACTTATTCTATTTTACATAATGGAATTTATAAAGTTTAAAGGTTAATTGTTATTAATTAATATGTCTTTCATTTGTTGTCGGATTTTTGGTCTATATTTAGAATTTTTTAGTTTGATTGTTCTGTCTCTTTGCGAAATAACAACGCTTTTTTAAAATTTAGTTAGTTTATGTTAAATAATTGGCAAAGATAATATCTATATTACCGAAGCGTTTTAATTGTAGAAGAAAGAGAAAAATATCGGGTAAATTCCGCTGTAGACCAACCGTAGACATGTGTTTCTGACTTATTGGTCATCATCAGTACGACATAACCAATGAATAAGGCGGGATAACCTTGGAGATGTAAGCTACATGGAAGACCATCATTTGTAGCTTCAGCTAGAATATGTTCAGTTGATAGGACAACAACTAACATCACCACGAGGAAGAAAATGCCTACCTGCGTGCCATCCGAGACCCAGGAAAGATAAATCAAGAAAAAAGGAATTATTTCGGATACCGAAAATACAAAAAAAAAAAGAAAAATATCGGGTAAATTCCACTGTAGAGCAACCGTAGATTCGTGTTCCTGACTCACTGGTCTTCATCAAGGTGAAGCTAGAAGATTCTCGAAACTTAGGATCTTCTAGCTGAAGCTGCAAATGGTGGTCTGTCACTTGATGATCTTCCGTGTCGCTTCATCAAGGTTATCCCACCTTATTCCATGGCGACGCCGTACTGATGACCACCAATGAGTCGCTATAATAATTATATTAAACTTGTTTGCAAGAAATCATATTTTTTTTTGTTAATTATATTAATGGTATTTGATCGGTTAAAAAGACAATTAAGAAAAAGTGACGTTTGTAGACCAGTATTGAAATTCAAACGAAACAGATAAATTACTCATTTTCAAAAAATAAATAGTAGACTATCAAATATAAAAGAACCATAAAAGTACACTAACTAAATTATATTATTAACATCAATGTTAAATCTTTTTGGAAAACTGCTTCAAGTGTACGAATAGTATAAAAGGTTATATAGAATTGTCGACTTAGGTCGTCTTAATTATTCCCATAATTGTTAACGTTCGTTTTTAATTGCTTCACAAATACATAGTTGACCTGACATACTAAAATATAATGCAGTTATTTTTATCTCGGTTCGTTTCGTCCGTTCGTTTTGGAAAACAAAAGAGTAAGTTAAATGATCTCGTTAAGTGCGATAAAATCTAACAGTGTCCATGTTTAAACTGAAAAGGAATATAAATCGACTGAAATTAACGTGCTATACGTTTCGAAAGCCTTTTTCATCTTTCTCACGCTTATTACGACCGAATACAAACAAAACAATCCCTTTAAAATCTTGATAGGTGCACGTTAATTCATCTACTAGACGTTGAAATTCTATTGAAGATATTTTTAAATGAATTTTATTTGTGCATGTTGCTGTGACCTTGATTTTACAAATATAATTAGAACACTTAAATAATCCACTTGAGCACAAATGAATAAATCACTACATATATCGTGGGTTTACAGTGGTTTACACACTTATTTGTCCTTCTTACCTTTCATAATACTCCCCAGCTGGCGTCTAGAGGTCGTTTTTACTTTCTTATACGTAGTATAAGGAAGTATTGTGATGATGAAAATTTTCGACCTCGAGATTTTTGCAGATGTCCACGTTTCGAGGTCCCCTGATACCAAAAAAGTGGTTTTTAAAAAATGTCTCTCTCTCTCTCTCTCTCTCTCTCTCTCTCTCTCTCTCTCTCTCTCTCTCTCTCTCTCTCTCTCTCTCTCTCTCTCTCTCTCTCTCTCTCTCTCTCTCTCTCTCTCTCTCTCTCTCTCTCTCTCTCTGTGTGTGTGTGTGTGTCTGTGTGTCTGTGTGTGTGTGACCACGCTGTAGATATCAATTCCAAATTTTGTATTTACGTGTATAATCTGCCTCTTGAGAACTGATTAGATTTTGAGCAAAATCGGCAGACCGGAAGTAGTAGTTTACTTCAGTGAAAAAAATCGAAATTTGCAAATATTTCGTCAATTACTAAGTTTAAACAAATTTATAAAGAACTCATATGTACTTAGAATTAAGTTTGAAACAAATTTTCTTAAAAAAGTTTTTTGAAATTCCAACCGGAAGTAGATCTTTTACTCTTATCGAAAATCAGTTTTTTGCGAATATCTCGCAAGTCATGCTTTTAAGACAAGTACGTTACGAGTATAAAAGTATTTAGAACATAATTTTCAATATCTTTTATATAAAAAAAATTTCAAAATTCAGACCGGAAGTACGACTTTTACTCTTATCGAATAGCGATTTTTTGCAAATATGTCGTAAGTTATGCATTCTATGTATATTTATGAAGAGTACAAAAGTATTTAGAGTTGGATTTGGAATATTTTTTGTATAAATGAAATTTCAAAATTCGGACCGGAAGTAATACTTTCATACGTATAAGAAAGTCGTGTGGTGGCCACACCTCATTTTTTTCCCTTAGGGTGTAGTCTTAATCTTTAGAATTAAAGATTCTATCTTTTGTATGGCAATCACATAAAGCAAATGGAAACTTTCAAATGCAAGTACTATTTTATTTTGTATTAAATCTTCTTTCAATAATACAAATTAAATATTTACATTTTAAATATACTATACTTTAAAGAGCACAAGTAAAGTCAATTTTCATAGACATAAATATATATCATAAGACAGAAAGAGTAATTAATTTTATAAATGATTAAACAAGCATGTCTAAAACACTATGCTTAAAATATTATGAGCCTTTATTTTAATTACGTATTTAAATTATATTGGTATTGCACCAATTGAAATAAAAACTATATACAAAAAGTAAGTCCTATTAGCATTATTTATTACTAAAAAATATCAAAACAGGTTTATTCTGCACAAACCCGTAACTATATTAAATGCACTGGCATTGATAACATAATCAGGTATTTTTACGCACAAAAATGTTATCTCCAATACACACAAAATGTTTGTTGCTCAGACAGACGCTCATTCTATGAACCATTAATAGGTTTATTTAACGAGTGCCTGTCCAAAAATCAACTGCGTTAAAATAGTTATTTAATTTTATAACATTATACATAGGATGGTGAATTTAAATTAATTTAGAAAAACAAAATGAATTCTATCCTGCTAAAAATCCATATTAAATTTAGAATAAATACCTTTGAATCTCATATATCTCGTTAAATTCTTTCTCATAATCCATGTTAATTCTAAAATCTAATTAACTACTTATACAACACAAACTGACTACTCCCTGTGTATTACAAGAATGGGCGTGTATTTTTCCAAGGCCTTTAATTTTTGTAAAGAAAATCCTTCTTGTTTTCACAAAAAAGTTTTATTCAGCGAAAATAAGTTAACTTAATTCCCTTAAGAAGTGCGTCAGACCTTTTGATAAGTTTTCCCTACTCCTTATCATCAAATTCAAAAATGTTGACTTCCGTCCTAGAAGGGAAGCACATACAAAACGGAACATTCTCGAACCTTCTAGAAAAATACAGTACCACCAGTAAAACGTGTTGTGGCAACACTTGAATTAAGCATCTTTCTCTCTTCAAAATACTAATTCTAATCAACATGGAGTCAACAATCTGACACTAATGTTTACATACATAAAAGTAAAGTTATACACAATTAAAACGATATTGCAAAGGTAAAAACCACTCAATATGATTTTACAAAGTAAGTACTTTACAAATACACTTCAATCTGGATGTATACAGTTAGTACATAACCTTTTCTTAACTGTTTCGAAAATACAATGTGGGATGTGTATGTGTATATATTTCCACACATATTAAATTCTTTTATACTTACAGGTGTAAATATACAAATAATTCCTTATACTAATGCGTTATGTATATTTACAGTAACGATACCTACACAACGCGTTTTTAATCAGTGCTACTGAAGATGACAACGTAGTTGCCAAAATACGTATTTAGTTTTTTTGTGATTTAGTGTGGTAA
The DNA here is from genome assembly GCA_963170755.1 of Amphimallon solstitiale. NCBI lineage: Eukaryota > Metazoa > Arthropoda > Insecta > Coleoptera > Scarabaeidae > Amphimallon > Amphimallon solstitiale. Next base: position 62,567,416 of record OY720682.1, on the reverse strand, counting down.
AGATGTTTTAGCGTTTTACTTTCTTATACGTAATATGAGTAAGTATTGTGATGATGAAAATTTTCGACCTCGAGATTTTTGCAGATATCCACGTTTTGATGTCCCCTGATACCGAAAAAGTGGTTTTTAAAAAATGTCTGTCTGTCTGTCTGTCTGTCTGTCTGTCTGTCTGTCTGTCTGTCTGTGACCACGATAGCGGTCAAACCGCTGTACGTATCAATTCCAAATTTTATATTTAGTAGTATAATCTTCCTCTTGAGAACTGATTAGATCTTCAGTAAAATCGGCTGACCGGAAGTAGTAGTTTACTTCAGTAAAAAAATCGAATTTTGCCACTACTCAGTTTAGCCTAATTTATAAAAAAATTCATATACATATATTCAAAACTAAATTTGAGAAAATTTTTATTAAAATGGTTTTTCAAAATTCCTACTGGAAGTGGTCTTTTACTCTTATCGAAAATCAGTTCTTTGCCAATATTTTGCAAGTCATGCATTTCAGACAGGTACGCTACGAATATAAAAGTATTTAGAACTTAATTTCCAATACCTTTTGTATAAAAAAAATTTCGGAATTCGGACCGGAAGTATCACTTTTACTCTTACCGAATAACGATTTTTTGCAAATATGCCGTAAATTATGCATTATATATATATTTATGGAGAGTACAAAAGTATTTAGAGTTGGATTTGGAATATTTTTTGTATAAATGAAATTTCAAAATTCGGACCGGAAGTAACACTTTCATACGTGTAAGAAAGTCGTGTGGTGGCCACACCTCATTTTTGTTTAGTATTGAGCCACAGACTCCTAGTTTTAATTACTTAAGTAAAATAATAACAGAAAATTATACTTAATTAACAGAAGAGTACAATAATATATTATAGTAAATATACCCAAAAAAGGAAAAGAAAATGTGTGATAATATACAGGCTGTTCCTAAATATCATGTACATAAGGAAGGGGGTAACTATTTGGTTTATTTTGTGCCTAAAATTTCATATAAACACAGGTCTGCAAACGCTTCGTTACCAATATACAGGGTGTTGAAATTTCAAGAATTTTTCACTTTTTACTGTATAGCTCCTGCAGTTTTTGAGATATTTTGTTCAAATTTGGAAGGTAGGTTACGTTATAAGGCCTGCATCATTAGCCATGCCAAATGATTATGTAAATCTACAGGGTAATAATTTTTTCGGGGTCATGCCCTCTTTTCTCACCCTGAACTTTTTTGCGATGCGCCACTGCTAGATTCTAAAATACGCAATAAATTTTCTGTCTTGTTTAGAAACTTTTTGATCTCTTATATTTTTTTCTTATCTCTGACCGTTATCGAGAAAAAAAATAGAAAACAATTTTCTGTAATTCGCCAGAGAACATTAAATTTTTTAAAATGGTCTAGCAGGCTCTGGGTTTATTCAGATAATTACTTGAGTTTATTAATTTGACAATTGATATTAGAAATCGTAACTTGTGTCTGTATAAGTAAAGTTTTAAATTGCAAACTGTAAGGTGTAAAAGTGTTTTAAATACTCGTTATAATTTTGTAAATATGCCAAATTTCACGAATTCTGAAATGGCTGACATGCATTTTATCTACGGCCTTGCGAATGGAAATGCAAGAGAAGCCAGGCGTCTGTACATGGAGCGCTATCCCAATAGAATGATACCCGATCATCGAATATTTTCAAATATTCATAGGCGTCTTGGAGAAACTGGAACTTTTAAAAAGAATACTAATGATGCAGGTAAACCACGTACTGTTAGAACACCACAGATCGAAGAGGCTGTTCTGAATGAAATAGATAGACATCCTCGCACCAGCACCAGAAAAATCAGTGAACATTTAAATATTAGTCATCAAGTAGTTTGGCGTATTCTACGTGTTTCCCTGCTATACCGTTACCACATTCAGAGTGTGCAGGCTCTTCTTCCCCGAGACTTCCCTTTAAGGTTTGATTTCTGCCAATGGTACCTTAATAAGCTAGCAGTAGACCGCATTTTTGATTGTAAAATCCTTTTTACCGATGAAGCGAATTTTTCAAGGACTTCAATTATGAATTTCCACAACAACCACACGTGGGCAGATGAAAATCCACATGAAATTGTAGAAACGCATTTTCAAGAACAGTTCTCATTAAATGTATGGGGTGGTATAATTGGAGATAATTTGATTGGTCCTTGTTTTTTGCCTGGTCGACTTACTGGTCAGTCATACAGGCTGTTTTTGCAGAATGAATTGCCTTTATTACTTGAAGACTTGCCCCTTTTACTTAGAAATCAAATGTGGTATATGCACGATGGCGCCCCATCATATTTTTCTATTTTGGCTCGGGAGTATTTAAATGAAGTATATGAGAATAGGTGGATAGGACGAGGTGGACCTCAGCCATGGCCCCCTAGGTCCCCTGACTTAAATAGTCTAGATTTTTTTTTGTGGGGACATCTCAAATCTCTAGTGTATACAACACCGGCGAATACTGTTGATGACTTACGAAATCGAATAATCGATGGATTTGAAACGATAAGAAATACTCCAGGAGTATTTGAGAGAGTGCGAGAATCAATGAGAAGAAGAGCGGACGCCTGTATAAGGGTTGAAGGAGGACACTTTCAACAATTGTTGTAGCATAGTTTCATTGTCATTGTTATTACTTAGGGTTTTTATTGTTATTAGTTATGTTACTTTGTATTGTAATAAAACAATGCTACGAAAACCGGGTCATCCTATTTTTTAACAGGTAGTAGCACCTTAACTCTTAAAATTAATAAACTCAAGTGATTATCTGAATAAAGCCAGAGCCTACTAGACCATTTTAAAAAATTTAATTTTCTCTGGCGAATTACAGAAAATTGTTTTCTATTTTTTCTCTCGATAACGGTCAGAGATAAGAAAAAAATACAAGAGATCAAAAAGTGTCTAAACAAGACAGAAAATTTATTGCGTATTTTAGAATCTAGCAGTGGCGCATCGCAAAAAAGTTCAGGGTGAGAAAAGAGGGCATGACCCCGAAAAAATTATTACCCTGTAGATTTACATAATCATTTGGCATGGCTAATGATGCAGGCCTTATAGCGTAACCTACCTTCCAAATTTGAACAAAATATCTCAAAAACTGCAGGAGCTATACAGTAAAAAGTGAAAAATTCTTGAAATTTCAACACCCTGCATATTGGTAACGAAGCGTTTGCATACCTATGTTTATATGAAATTTTAGGCACAAAATAAACCAAATAGTTACCCCCTTCCTTATGTACATGATATTTAGGAACACCCTGTATAACTTGTGTAAGATATTATGCAATAGCGATATACATAAGCAAATAATTAATAATAAAATAAAGAGCAAGTGTACAAAAACAAATTATGTATTAAATCAGTAGCTATAGAATTAAAATACTTATTGCAAATTCATCCTTTAAAAGCTGATTAAGGGAACAATCAAGAATATCACATTCTGAAATAATAGCGTTTACATTGAATATATAAAAGAAATCGGGAACGTCTATCTTTTTCAAACTTACATTCTTAGTAATAGTGAGTAGATATTGATTAAAGCTACCTGTGCCAGTATATCAGGAAGAAACTACACAATGGCTGCCAGTAATGCTCGAAGGAATCCGAGAATTTTCCTATTTCACTTTTTTTCTTTTATTTAGAACGCTGTGAACAATGGAGAGCATCTTGAAATATAAGAACATCACGGCGTAAATCTCAGTGTTACATACATTGTTTTGCTTCGCAACTGTGTGCAGTTTAAAATACTTGTCGTTAATGTCTCATTGTGTGCTCAGTTTACACCGGTTGTGTTTAGGCAATCATGCACAGCGAATAGATGTATGGGAACAAAAATATACACGAGGAAACTTTTACTTACAATTCACCAAAAGAAATTAAGAAAATATTCAATTCATTTTTGTGGTTTAGCATCCGTTACTTAACTTAAACATTAAAATATTAACATACTATATACAGCCTGTTTCAAATTAACTCGGCACTATTGATAACTTTGTTATTATTGAAGCTATGACTTTGGTTAAATTAGCAAACTAGCAGTGTTTTCATTGCTGTTTACGATGATGAACTTTAAATAATAATTGAACATCGCTTTTTCGAAACATTTGAAGAAACACTAATTTTTTTAATGGAACAGACTGTATATATTTTACTTTAAATGAAAGAAGAACTAATTGTAGACAAAAGTTATTATACACTTTTATACCAAAATATTGAAGTAACGCAGATATTAACCATTTTGTGATTTAATTAAAGTATAGTTCTGACTTTCAATAAATCATTTATTTAACTTTGTAAAATTACAACAAATATTCAAAAACATCACCATTTTGTTGAATGCATGTTAAAGCTCTTTTATGAGCGCCTTTTATAGCATACCAAATGCTTCTACAGTTTATTGAATTAATGCATAAACTTCCGGTCCGAATTTTAATTTTCTTTTTATACAAAAGGTATTGACAATTATGTTTTAAATACTTTTATACTCGTAATGCACCTGCCTAGAAAGCATGACTTGCGAGATATTCGCAAAAAACTAATTTGTGGTAAGAGTAAGAAACCTACTTCCGGTAGGACAGAGAAATTTTAAAAACCACTTTTTTGTATCAGGGTACTTTAAAACTTTAAAACGTAGATTGTCAAAAATCTCGAGGTCGAAAATTTTCATCACAATACTTCCTTATCCTACGTTTATACTTTATTACTGTAATGATGATTTATTTCTTTAATACAATATTTATTTCTCGCACTTAAATGCATGCGCAAAATGACATATTTTGATAAGCGAGTACAACAAATAATTGAAGTCAGTTTGTGAATTACAGCTACTTTGATTAACTCACAAAATGGTTAATACCTGCGTAATTTTTGTCTGGAATTAGGTTTTCTTTCATTTAAAGTAAAAATATACAGGCTGTTCCATTTAAAACAAGAAAATGGGTGTGCTTAAAACTACACAGCAGAAGTGTAAACTTCATCAAGGCGAGGTTAATAATACAAAATACACGCGTATAATATTCAGTAACGTATTAAATAAAACGTGTTCGCACATTTATTACATTTACACATGTACACGCGCGTATAATATTCAATAACGTATTATACGACTGATGCGTCAGGCTCTCCCATGTAACGGTCGCCGAACGAGTATAGCAGTGACGTATGTATATGTATAAATACACGATAGTAATAATCGCTTACGTGTATGGCGTTGGTCTGATGCAACGCGCCGGCGTCATACATTGGTCATACCCGTTCGGCTCGGATTCGAATCTGCTCGAGGACATGAATTTATTTATTCATTTTAATTTCAATTTAATTGAAATTAAATACCTCTATATGATATATTTATCTTGTTCCCTTAGCCGACTTTACCCGAACGAGAGTTACACATATCCGAGCGTTACATATCCGAGCGCTGCAGGTCAGTCTTGTTCACTGCCTACAATTAGCGCAACGCGCCTAAAGAAGTTTACACTTCAAAAATAATGTTTTTTCAAATATCACAAAAAAGTGATGTTCAATTATTTTTGAAAGTTCACCATCGTAAACAGCAATAAAAGCACTGCTACTTTGCTAATTTAACCAAAGTTAAGTTTAGGTTGGAATGCGTTGTTCCAGATTTTTCTACAGATCTTCCAGTTTTGTTTTCAATTGAAAACATTCCATTGAGTCATTTCCATCCCTGGAACATAACAGAAAAAAATCAACCAAGTATGTTGTTCCTATCGTCAGTTACGAACGAGAGTGTATAAAAAATTATAATTTTTGTAGTTTGGCCGAATTTTTCAACTTTCCCTTGTAATTGTCTCGAATATTTTTCGTGAAAACTTTTTCTGGACCATAATGAACAAAACAAAAAAGCACTACGCATACTCATATTTCGAATCATGCAAGAATTTGCTGCGCTGTTCCAAAGTTAAAATTTAACAACTTTTATAATTTTTATTACACCAATCATAATTACAAACTAATGAAATAAAGCCAAGAAGCAAACTACTAGGTACTTGAGGAAGAGAAATAAAAAAAAAGGAAAAATCAAACACAAATTAACAACCAGTAACGCCTAATTAAAAGCTAATTCGATAGATAAAAATTACATAAGTTGCAAGGTATACAGCTGTAACGAAAGTCCGTCTCTTTACCAGCAGATGTCGGAACAGTGCAATAAAAATAAATAATTTCGTATTTATTTTAAAATACAGAAATGCATACTACTAAATATAATAACGCGATGGATAAAAATAAATCAAACGAAAATTGTTAACGTCAAAACGTCAGGGAACGAAACAATAATTCTACGAATATAAATAAAGGAAATAAAATTCCGGAGTATACAGTTCTATTCAAAATTTAAGGTAACAAATTCTATAGAAAAAAGCACTTTCAGTTTTTCCCGAATTTACCAATTTTCCGAGCAATTTTTCCAATTTTTCTTTCCCTAAAAACCTTATTCGAGCTACTGCGAACATTAAAAGAAAAATAGCCAAATCCAGCAAACCGTTCTCAAGTGATGCTTCCCAACTATATACATGGGCGAGATAGGGGAAGTGGATCTGATCTCACTAAGACTAGACCGACTCGTGTTTTGTCGGCTCTCGGGTACCGTATTACCCACTGGTTTCCCCGAGAGCCGACAAAACACGAGTCGCTCTAGTCTGACTGAAAACAGATCCATTTACCCTATCTCGCCCATGTATGTATATTCCCAACGAACAGCATTTCATTTTTATTTACATGGATAATAAACACAGAAGTAATATTTTATGTACAATAAATTATTTCTATAAACATTCAGTGTTTACCGTGAATTTATTGAAACAATCGAAATCAACAATTGCAGACGACCTATGCAGGAAAGAGCCACCATTAATCGAATAGGTAAATTTAATGAACAATAAATCCAGCGTTTCAATAAGTAATGACGCTCGACGATGCCTCCCATAATCCTCAAACAATTTCACACCTATTTTCATCTTATATAATCCCCTTATGCGCAGACAAGTGTCATCAAACGTGCCTTTCGAGGGTCGACGCTGCGCGATATCAAGCTGACGCTGGTAATATAGAGCTCTACATATCACGGTTCGGCGACTCACTCATCTCCGAGATACTCCAGGTAGTTTTAATATGTATGGTATTAGTGGTGTGTCTCAAGTTTCAACGTTGATCCTGGGCCCTCATGAAGGAGATTTAAGTTCTTTCTATCAAATTTTGATATATGTTGGCACATGTATTCCGTTTCATTATAAATAATAATAAAAATAATATAATTTATTAATTATGAGATTACATATTATATAATTATGATAATAATAACAAAAAAACGGCTCATTAAATAATTTGTATTACACAAAATCGCAAAAATTACTTACAGCAGGTGGTCAAATTATTAAGGACAATACTGGTAGTCTGCGTCATTTATCAGATAAGTGAGGTTAATTTTCTTTTGGTTTTCGTTTGTTAAAAGCTGCTGTAAGGTGATATAAAGTATATATTTGCAAGTTTTAACTGTACCAAATAATCAAAAACGTAAGTAATGTTTCATATTAAATTACTTTTCTCGTGATAACCTCAAAATTGTTATTATTTATGTATGCCCAAGGTGTCAGGCACGTCCCCAAGAAATTGCAGAGAAATACAAGAAAATATTATAATTTAATGGCACCCATGTCGAAAGAGGCATAGCAGCTATTGCAGGTGTTTCAAAGTCTGTTGTTAATCATATTAAAGTAAGTAGATCGAAACAAGTTTCTGGTAGCGGACCATGTAAGAAAATGTGGGAGAAAAACGATCACCACTTCTCCTACCCATCGATAAATCAGAAATATCTGGATCGATAATCGTAAAAAGAGCTAACTATAATGATAAACGGTGAGGGAATTGAAGATTCTAGAGGACAGATTGCAGGTGGTTGGCCCGAGAGAACTTGATCGGTGGTAAGCCTACCAAAAAAGTACGCTTTACCAAGGTCATGAAGCAGAAGCGATTGCAATGGACCAGACAACACTTGAATACGTTGTAGGCTGGAGTGCAACTAATTCAAATAGCGCGAATAGAATATTTTTGTGATTATTGTGATGTTTTACAGGTATGCTCATCCGACAAATCAACATTTCAGATTTTGGGAAATTAGTCTTCTATCTACAACGATGAAGTTACTTACAAATTTAATAAAAAACCGATTAGAAGAACAAATTGAAATTAGGGATAAACAACAAGGCCACAGAAGAAGCAGGTCTATTTATTACAGATGCTATATTCATTAACCAACAGATAAAGAAAAAGCCATCGAATTTTACAACGTTGCATACTTTCGCTTCATAGATTTAGCGTTCGATGGAGTCCGATTAAAAAGACATAATCAGAAAGTACTGAAAATACATCAGGCACCGCCGGAAGTTATCAAGATAATTCAAGGGTTAAATATTAATAATACAACAAAGACACGAATAAGGAATGAAACATCTACAGCCTCTTCTTGTTCAACCTACTGATGAATATGATAATAAAAGAAGAAACTGATTTAAAAAGGAGATACAGACTGGGCATGGATTATAAGCATGTTCTGCTATGCAGATGATGCTGATATCGTGACCGAGACAGAAAATTATATACAAATACAATTTCTTACCTTCTATAAAATGACAACATCTGACTATATTTGACGAAAAAACAAGATTCAAGATAAACCCATAGAACAGGTATTGCAAGTTAAATAGGTACCTAGGAGTAAACATATCCACTCACCAGAATCCGGCAAATGATCTTACAAACCAGGTTGATAAGGCGGCCGCAATTTCTGGATGTCCAAGCGATGTTATTTGGAAAAATAAACACGTGAGAATGGAAAGCAACATCCGCATTTATAAAACATGTGGGAGACTAGTACTGACTTATCGCATTGAAACCAGAGCGGGCACCATTAAAACAAAAAGAACAATGCGAGCATCCGAGATGAAGGCTCCGAGAACAATAGCAGGCAAAACCCTTTGGAATCGAGTAAGAAACAATGACGTTAGGCAAAGATATGGAGTTCAAGACATAGTAAGATGGGAAAGACAGTTGAGAAGACACTGGCTCGAGCACATTAAAAGGATGGACACAAGCAGTATAGTCAGTATTGCACTAGAAGGCAACCCGAGAGGACAATGTCCCTCCGGAAGACCACCAAAATGATAGCAAGGCATTTGAAACTCGCTGTCGCTGTAGAACCAGAATAATCAGTTATGGGACAGATCCACGAATCTTCTAGAAAAAAAGAAGAAGAAGAAGATTTGGCCGACAAGAGTTTACTCGTCCGAGAAGGCAGGGCCTGGCGAACTCACCTCATCCCATAGAGAATTTATAGGAACTTATCAAACGGTCGCTTGCCAAGGAAATGATCACCACCAAGTGCCAGTTAGTCGAAACTCTCATCACAGAATGGCATCATAATAAGAAGCTCCAAAAAATGCAAGATTTTGTATAAAAAGCAAAGGGTGGCATCACTATTTCATTAGATTTTTGTTGGTGCACATAACTAATAAATAAATAAATAGTTTTGCGTGCAAAACTTCCTGTTTTAATGATATCCAATAACACTCTTATGAATGAAAAATACTCACGGGACCTACAGCTAATTGTTTGTTCTAAAAGTTCAATGAAACTCGTAAATATAAGAAACTCAGTACTATCCCTAATAATATGGCCACCCATTGTTATTCGTATAGAAAACTCCATAAAAACTACTACTACCTTCTGAAGAGCCCAGGTTCTGAATTAAAAATTCCACGAGGAAAATTAATTCGTCATACCATACCAACAATCGTCTCTGAGACATTAAGGCAAAACTAATAGACTAAAAACTGACTCGGAAATTACAAAACGACTTCACTACGCAGAGGAAACGGCACAATACCCACAGGATGAAGAAAAATTAATAACACGACCTTTAACTATTATATGCATAGCATATTATATGATAGCCGAAAATCAATAAAATATACTCGATAAAAATAAAATGGAAATTTTAAACCGTAACATTATCTAAAAACTTGTAGGAAATCACGGAATTTCATAGAAATTCAGCCGCCTTTCAACATGGACACTGAAAAAAACAATTCTTGCAAATGACAGTATAAATGGTTTGAAAAAGTTGTTGAATTCATTGAAGGAATTTGTTCGAAATTAAAAATTCGAAAAACTTTTTAAAACAAATACTTGAATTTACTTTTGAATACTTTTGTGCTGCCTAGAAATGAATTTAAACGTGGTATTTCATATGATATTAGCAGACTGATAGACACATACAGAGATAGACATGTTTGCAAACACTACTTTTTCGGTAGCAAGGGATTTCTCAACGTGGAATCTGCAAAAATCTGAGGTTAAAAATTTCGTCATTACAAAACATCCCCATATAACTTATTACAGTAAAACAACCACATGTTAGTAATAAATGAAAATATCTTCCATAAAATACATTTTCTATACATATTTTATTTATTGATTTATTACCTGTATACCAGAACATTTGCTCAAATTTCAATTAAACTTGTAGTATTTACTCGACGAAGTAAGTGGATTCTTTAGAAGACTTTTACGTTAAACAATAGTTCATGCATCACTGGTGGACCTTTTCTTTTCTTGACAAGGTAAAACACGAGAAAGGCCTCCTCTTGCGATAGCTGACTTGCGTTTTGTTCTTAGCGTGCTGGTTTCGTTGGCATTTTCTGACAACGAACGATATCTGACCTTTCCCAATTTTGAGGCGCAATGACCCTTCATATACTTGCACTAAGATAATGGAAACGCCTGGATGCCATTTAGACTAACCTTTGCTGTTCGCTGACCGTGCGTATATCAAATCGCTATTCAATTGTACGCATAATTTAGCGCCAGATCTTCTAATAAAGTTTACAGGATGTAATACGAAGAATTTTGTATATAATGACAGGATGTATCATTAGGGTGTAGAATTTCTTAAATTAAAAGCGATATATATCTACCGTTTTCCTTGATATTTACTAATATTACAACCCAATCAGTAGTAAGATCAATGAACAATTATATTCTAACCTATATTAATTAGGTTTGAAATCATAAAACGAATATAAATATAACGTACTATTAGTGTATGTTAGGGCCCGGAAAATTAAGTACGCAAACTTAACATGTAGCATTCAAACCGGACTATATGATGCTATTACGTAGGAAAAAGATGCACATGATATAATTATGTAGACAGAAAAACACTCACATTGAAAAAAGTAGAGTTAGGCAAATATATATAAAGAAAAAATTACAGATACGAAAATTACGCAAGGAGAAATTATACAGAATAAATATTTGTACAAAATTTGCAGTCCGCGTTGGCAAATTCATTATTTCGTAACTAATTATGTAAGTGAAAGGGTCAGCAGATGAAGTGCTTAATCACTTTGATTTGAATTATCGAATAATTCCTAAATTTTAATATACATTTCTAGGAGTTATTAAGTTGTTTGAGTATACTTAAAGCAAAGTTGTATTTAATTTACTACAATTCTTATGTTGTTCCACTAATGCAAGTGTTACAAAGTATAAAATAAGTGTATCCTATTGCATTTAGAGTGGTACTTCACAAACACCTAGGTATATTTAAAATTAACTTTTAATTTTACTATAGATAATTTCGAATGTAATGTTAGTAGTAACGGTGGTCAAACTTTATTGAAAAAGGACTTAAATTAGTATCCTCTTGTGAAACTATTAGAGGAACTAGTCGTTAACGTTGTGTGAGGTTTAGATCCGATGTCGACCATTTTCATGCAAATATGGGGTTTTGATGCTGCAACTTATATACTTGCAAATCAAATAAAACTTGAAATGGCGCATTCAATTATAGCTGCCAGTTTAGTTATTATGTCATATGGGACAAAAAATTATCTTCGAATGGAAAGTTTTTTGATAAGGAGATGAAGCTGATTCTAAAATTGATCCCAGCAAATGTAAATAACAAATATATTGATATAGGAGAGATGTATGCCAAATCGGTTGTTTACTAAACTTTTGCAGATAGTACATTTGAAGTTGCTTCGGAAATATAGTCTTCAGTTACACGATATCCATATCGAATACAAATTAAGCGTCGCTTTTCAGTGTCCACGGGCAATTCAACCAAGGAACGAAGGAATAATATACATGAATATGTTAAATATGTTCCTGGATTGAATTACCCAAACCCAGCCACGAAAAATTTTGATCTATTTTGAAAACGTAAAAAAAACTTTCCGTACCGCATCTGAAAATATCGAAATTGGAGGACGTTTTCTATTTAGCACAATCGATTCTGGACAATGGACTTAATCATGAGTTTTTTATACACATTAAAATGTTATTATCACTTATCCTTTTACCAGAAGGAAAAGTTTTGGAAGTAGTTTATAAGTTGGTGATATTTTTTTTTCTTATTTAAACGAACATAATGAACAAATCGAGCAAATTCGCCTTTGTTTCAAACATACATATTACTGTGAACGCCTTTAAATTAAATTGTGAACATAAATATCAGACAAGTATTATACAAGACCCATGCATATACTACTGAATTTAGCCTTCTGCTAAATTCGGATAGTTTTCTGCAAAAGACGTGAATTAAGCGTTCTCATACTTTTTCTACTCTGAAATGAAATTTCCACATCTTCCTTCAAGGACAGAAACATAAACACCCTTTCTCTTCAATATTTATATCACTGAAATAACTATGTACTGGTATCATGAAGCACTGCAAAAAACGTACATGATTGAAGCCTATTTTCAAAATGGAGTGCGAACTAATGGAATTTAGGTATGTTTGGATGATTTCAGAGAGAACATCACAGAATTAGCTGTAATTCCCAAAAATTAATATAATTGCCTTTCCAATTGTGTTGGTCTTCTTCGTAAGACTGGTTCTGTGGGCCATAAATCTCGTACCGGTTGATCAACTGTTCGTTTGGAAGAAGCCATAAGTAATGTTCGTCAACGTATGGAAATTGAAACAACAAAACGTTTGTAACGTCTTTCTCAAAAGATTGGACTTTATTATGGACCTGCCAAATTAGACATTTTTCTTTGATGAAGCGTGGTTTCATCTTTCGGAGTACATCAATTCCCAAAATACTCGGAGGCGGAGTTGTGAAAATCCTCATATTTTTGTTGAATCGTTTCTGCATTCTGCTAAACTTGATGTTCGGCTAGCAGCTTCTCGCTGCAGAATTGTTGGACCTATTTTTTCTAATTTTACAATTAACCCATTTAATCCCAATGTACTCGTTTGAGTACGGAGTTAAAATTATTTATTTTAAATTACACAACAAGATTTTTACTTCGTCTAATGTTACATATACATAATTGAATGCATTATAAACAAACCTCTTGACGGCGGAAACCGGTTTGTTTATATTTTGTACGTAATATTTTACTTTGAATGCGTCTCGATTTTATGAGTCTTCAGTTGCGCCTTAACACATGTATGAAATGGGTGCTAATTTTCTTTTTGTGATAAGTGTTGTGAAATCTTATTGATAAGGTATGTATACAACCCCTCTGATAGGCAAAATTAGTTTATTTAGAGTTAGTTACTTACTACCCCCTGAAAAAGCAGCTGTACTCGCATGAGTACACTGGGTCAAACGGGGTATTTTACCAGAGAGGATGTTATCTCAAGTAAGCATACGACTGCTGAAATCGTTATTATTCCTCCGGAAGTTTACTGCTAAACAGACGAAGAAAATTTTGACGACGACGATCTGGCATCGGCAGACTTTCCTATAGACGTTCCTGGAATTGTTGAAATTTGTTATAGCAGCGAATCTTCAAGTGAGGACGATGAAGATGATATTCCATTAGCACTGTTACGTCAACAAGCTCCTCATTATCCTCAAAAAAGAGGAAAACTAGTTGAGCCAGGTCCTGGATGGACAGAAGCTCCAATAGATATCGAGATGGAAGAAACAGATGGGTATCTACATCGATTAGATGAAGAAAAATCGCAAATACGTGATCTCAACCCTGTTCAAATTTTTGAATATTTTTTTAATGCAAATACTATTAGTTTTATTGTGGAGAAGAGCAATAAATATGCAGCGCAAAAAAAACATCACTCATTTGCTGTGAGCGAAGAAGATCTAAAAGTATTTCTAGGAATTTTATTGTTGGGTGGTTACCATCGTTTACCTAGAGGAAGACTATACTGGAGCCTAGATGAAGATGTTAGCGTACCCATCGTTTCAAACGCAATGTCACGGAATAGCTTTCAAGAAATCAAAAGATTTATGCATTTGGCCGACAACACAAAATTAGACAAAGACGACAAAATGAGCAAAATTAGATAAATTTGCTCAATACCAGTTTCCGACGGTGGGGCATATTTCATCAGAATTTATCTATTGATGAAGCAATGGTTAAATACTTTGGGCACCATTCAGCAAAACAATTTATAAAGGGCAAACCCGTCAGATTTGGTTACAAATTATAGGTTCTAAGTAGCTCCAAAAAGGAACGTGGGTCTTATCATACAGTCTACGACAAAACTAATGGTATCGTATTTGTTCGCTGGAAAGATAACAGTGTTGTAACCATTGCCTCCAATTACGATAAAATCGAACCTCTGGCAAAAGTCAAAAGATGGTCCACTCAGGCCAAGCAAAAAGTTGATGTACCACAGGCAAGATTATTTGCAAATTATAATTTGTCAATGGGAGGCGTAGATCTTATGGACCAAGCGGTTAATAATTACAGATGTAGTATAAAAGGAAAAAAGTGGTAGTGGTGTTTATTTACACATATGCTAAATCTAGCAGTGGTAAATGCTTGGAAACTGCACCTACTAGCCTGCAATGAGAAAATGGACTTATTAACATTTACTAGAATCATTGTCCGACACTACCTACGTTGCTTTGCAAAATCCACGTTCCAAAAGGACAGGCCCTCAAGTTCTATTCCGAAAAGTTTATTACAGGAAGAGGGTGGACACTTCCCCAAAAAACTAGATAAGCAACTAAGATGTAGGCAGTGCCATATGAGGTCTAGGTGGGCGTGCCTTAAGTGTAATGTTACATTGTGTATTGGAAAAGACTGTTTTATCAAATTCTATACTTCATCTGTTTAGTTTTTTATATTTATATATTTTATTACCAATAAAAACATTTTCAAGTTAGTTAGTTGAATGGGTTAATGCTGTGAAGATGAAAACATTTTGAACAAATTTATTGAGCTGCAAGAAAATGAATTACTTCCGGCAAGGTAGCGCAACGACACACACAACACAAGAAAATATTGCTTTTCCTCGTGAGTTTTTTGACGATCGGATTATAGGCTTACATACGAAACGAAAATGAAAAGTGTGAACACATGGAAGTTAAAACTAACATCAAGCAGTAAATAATTACTGTGTCTTACATATATACCTTTATACGTAAAACGTATATATGTAAGACACAATAATTATTTACTGCTTGATGTTAGTTTTAACATCCATGTGTTCACACTTTTCATTTTCGTTTTGATTGGTGACGCCACCTAAGGCTCTATTATACAAGATACACTATTAACATACAGGCCTCTGTATAGCAGAACATGCTGTCAGAAGCCATCGCTTTTCCGTGTCATCTTTTAGGTGTTAGATGTCGCTGTGATACTCTCACTACATTTAACATGCGAAAATGACATAGGCAGCGATTTAAGTCTTGAAGCTATTGTCGAGAATCTCCACGTGCACTGATGAGACCTCATAGGTCGAAACACCGGTGTCTGTGCGTTCGATTATCGACAATGGCACTTAATGTATGTATGTATCTCAAACACATGCATATATACATATACGTTTTACGTATAAAGGTATATATGTAAGACACAGTAATTACATACGAAAGTTGAATTTCCACTACGATCACCTTGTTTGACATTTATGGACTTTATCGTGTTTCTTCACCTAAAGAATAAAATTTTTAAAACTCCCGTTGATAGTTTGTAAGATCTGCAGCAAAGAATTATTGAAGAATATGCATTAATAACGCCGGCAATGCTGCAAAATGTCTTTAACAACATGAGAAGGCGTATAAATTTGGGAATTGAAAATAATGGACAACAATTTCAACACTTGCTGTAATTTCGCCTTTTTTTTACTAATAAAATCTTGAATAGCAGCTAAGCTTGTATTATTGTATCTTTAAATCAAATGACATATTTATTGATGTCACTTTCAAAATAATTTTCAAATGTTAAGGTTGTGTTATGACTATGATAATATGGCTTAATTTATTTAAGAAATATAAGTATATTTTTACTGAGTAATTCGTTTTTCCCCCGTAATGTAGTTAAAACCAAAGTTTGAATTAAATATATATATAAACAAAAATCATTTCTGTTTGTAATCTCGCAAAAAATAGAAAATAAATAGTCGCGAAGATAATGTCTGGAAAAAAGCTACATACATTTTTAAGGCCCCAGAATGGTATATATAAGTTATATATACAACTTCCCGAAATACATTAATAAAATATCCCTAACCGCACTCACTAAAATCAGTAAAATTAATGTTCAAAGTTTTTACCTAATCAGATTATGTGTAAGCTCTCTCTTTATATCTCATTCCCTCTCTCTGTATATATCGCTAATGCTAGATGGTAGCAGTATGCAAACGTAGACATCCCATGGTCAGACCTCTTTGCCCCCAATGGCACTGCATTGCAGCTCGGGCCTGTTCAGTTCTACAATTCGGATTATATGGAGGGATTATTATCGGGTTTAGACCGGCATTTCGAGAGTTATTTGACCGCCACAGCCGCCATTTCGAATACAGACTACGTTCATGTTTACCGAGAATATTAAATTTTATTGTTAATTTGTATACCACCCCCCATCTCCTCCTTCTACCCCGACGTATCGTATACACTGCTACTACGCAAAGGCAGTTACTTCAACTCGTTGAAACGCAAGTAACAGTAACACTTCCCAGTAATATATTTCCAACCGGAATGGCTAGATAATCATGTTTGTTTACGCTATATTCTCTCTTCTTAGACGTGAAAATCGATGTTGACAGTTTCAGATGATATTTAATGTTCTCCGAGAAATTCTATTAGCCAAACGAAGCGTTATATGTTAGAAGTACAGTGAAATAATGCAAACGGATATTGTAACACTATTTATTTACTTAGACTGAAATAATTGGCAAAATCATATTTAAATAAATATAATATATACCAATCCCAATTTTATTTCCATAAATTATAAGAACTGGTTATTATTTTTAAATTGTCGTATTCATTTAGTATCAATATTGATAGAGTGTTTAACAAGGTATTCGGAAAAGTATTTAAATTTAAAAAAATATCAAAGGCTCGATTCAGTTTATTAAATACAGTAAATATAGATCTTGAATTACTTATGTCTAGAGACTGAAAAATATGCACTAAAAAGTTTGCCAAATATGCATGCAATATGCACTTAAAAAATCCCTAAAAATGCACTTACAAAATTAAAATTCATTTGTCGTATTTACAAATTGTATATTTATTTATTACAATAAATTGTCGTATTTACAAATTATATATTCATTTATTACAATAAATAACCATATATTTCTTTAAATTTTCCATAGTTAAATTATGTCTACGAGCTGTAAGTTTATATTGGGAAAATGTTCATTCAACATCGCAAGATGTGATCGGTGCATTCTTAAAACTAGGTATTAATGAGGGGTTTATATTAATGTCTTCATTAAAATTGCCATTAATTACATTATTTATAGACTTTAATGTAACAAAACCTCCATTTTTGCTTAGAATTGCGGCTAATTTTTCTTTAACTCTTTTTCCAGTCAATTCGTTGACTTTTCCAATTTTCACTTCAATATCATTTACAATGCCAACGCCATCATTTAAAGATAAATTTCTATCTTTTAATCTAGTAATTCCCTGCTCAATTATCGCAAAATTAGATTTAATATATGATAGCTGATTTTGTATTGTCGAATTATTGAAAATTACGTTACACTTTTCTATGGCAAAACTGATTGCTGAATCAAATTGAGTTACCACATTTTTGATGCCTTCGTAATTATCGGCAAGAAGCACAGCACATTTAAGCCATGTTCCCCATCTTGTTAAGATAGATTCTGGTGGCAATGGAATGCCGGGAAGCATTTCGTTATATAATTGCACTCGTAAGGGCGCTTTTAAAAATACTTTTTTGATATTACTAATTAAATTATTTACATCTGGAAACTCTAATCTAACTTTTCCAGCAACCCTATTTAAACCATGAGCCAAACAAGTACAATGGATTAAATTGGGAAAACAAAATTTTCAGACTTTGAGCTGATTTTAACATATACGAGGCGGAGCCAGTTACCATTAACAGAAATTTTTCAAAAGGTACTTTGTCGGGTAAAAAAAAATTCGCTAAGGACTCATTAATAAACCTGGCTATGGTAACATGATTTGTTTTGTCTAAATTACCTACATTAATTAAATGTCTTTTAGATTGAGTTGAACCATTTAAGGTTCCAATAATCAAATTAGCAACCTGACGGCCCTTCGTGTCGGTAGTTTCATCAACAGAGAGCCAAAGATTTTGGTTTTTCAACTCCTTTCTAATACCATCGGTAACATCTTCATAAACTTCGTTGATGTATTTCTTGCGTAGAGCTGAGGAACTGGGTACATAAATGGGTTTATCATCTACTTTGCAATAAGTTTTCAGGAGTTCTTGAAATATCGGATTGTCCAATTTATGTAAAGGAATATTACAACCCACAAAAAGATTACACAAATCTTTGGAAAATGCTTCTTGTGGATTCTTCGAATTATTGAGAAAACTTTCCTCTAAAAGTTGCTGCCGCAGTTTATTCAAATTTTCAGAAACCCTGTTCTGATGAAATGTTGTGTTCAAATGTTGCACTACTTGAAATTTCTTCTGGCAGGTAACCTGTGTAACAAATATATATTTTTAACATTCAGTTACAATAATTATTATTAATTACTATATTACTACAAAAACTAGAAAAATAAATTGTCTGGTTTTGTAAAGTTCTCCAGTTGTTTAAATTTGATTGATTTTGGTGTTTATGACAAAAAAATTTTACAAAGATATATTAGCTTTAAAAAACATAAAATTAAACATATCTAATAATTATTTATTATGAAATTGTGTTATTATATTTATGAACACAAAAAAAATTCTCATAATTGTAGAACTTGTTATTGACAAAATATTTCAAAATTCAACTTACTTTTGTCGCAGATTGTGCACAAAACACTTTCTTCGTCAATAACTTTTAGTGCACTGCAATCACTAATCCAATTTTTTATTAGAGATGACTTCGCTTTAGCTATCTTCGGCATTTTCAAAACATTTTAATTCACTTTTGTTTCACCAAATAGCACAGACCTTAACACGTTTACGAATGAACAAACTATGAAGGAAATTATTTCTTTTTCTTATATTGATATTAGTCGTACGGTGTATGTAATATACCTGCATTAATACATTTCTAAAAAGGATTTCTAACGTAAGTTCTAATTGCCCTGTAAACCGATTATCAGTATAGTTAAATCCTATTTTTGGGAAAGTCCATCTCATTATTTATGAAATGGACTTTTAATGAGTCATTAATGCAAAGTTGAAGGAATGCAATCCCTTCACGTTTACACAAACAAATTAAAAATCTTTAAATATCAGATTCTATTATGGTTCTTATGAAAATGGCGAATATATGCATAAATATGCAAAATAATTATGAAATATGTACGTTCATATGCAGTTATGGTAAAGTGTCCAAATATGCATTATATGCACTAAAAAAAGGTAAAAAACGTATTCTGAGGGTGAAAAATGGATAAGTACACAGTATAGAAGGAATATACCAAAAAAACAACAAATATGCATTTTGCATAAAATCCAGTCTCTACTTATGTTCAATCATTACACTTTAGTGTTTAAAATCATGAAAATGAGCTAGGGCGAACAACAAAACGGGATATCTAATCTGATAAATGTTATATGTGTATTTCGAAATATTGAAATATTAATTAGAATTAAGTTATACTAAAATACGATTGCAAATGAACTGGAATTACATTTAAAGATTTATGAAAGTACGAAGGATATTTGAAATGTTTCCGGTTTTTTAACAAAAACACATATTAACGAAGCAAAACAAAATTTATTTTTCAACGTTATCTCCCTGCAACTGCAAATGTGAACTGACAACTTTAGAAGCCTACCACAGACAAACTAATAATCAGTACGACTTGCAATTTTTTCAGTTTACATATATCAACGTCATGTATCGGACGGCGAAATAATTTTTTTCTACAATTACTTTATGTCGGTAAGGTCGGAAACATTTCAAATATCACTAAGAAGGATATAAAAATAATTAGCAAGGAAAATTCATATGCATAGTTTTAAACAAAAACTCTTTTTGCAGCACAAAACCACATATCGAGTATCAACCACTACGGGAGACTCATTAATAAGAAGAATAACTCGGCATTTGAACCCTTAATGTAAGCCAAATTCTAAGCCATAAAAATACTGCAAATTGCTGTTAAATTATATATATACTGCATAATTACAAAATACAAGTTAAAAACGGTAAATAGTATGCGAACTAAATTTGATAATTAGTGAAATAATTAATCATAGCGTCAAATAAGCAAGCAACAAAGTTGAAAGGAAAGTTACAACATAAACAACAAGAGATTTTCCGGATCGAAATACATTGAAAAGATAATAAATATCAATAAGAAACAAGATTGAAACTCTTAATTGAGAATCCAGATAGGTACCACATATTAGTTACAGGAGTCACAAATTATCAAATAAACAGATAATTAGTTGCAATACTGACTCATTTAAAATTAAAAGAAATAAATATACTTATGATGATTTTGACAAGGAGCAATCAAGAGCTCTATTTCCACATTTTAAAAATTATATTTGTACATTCAAAATCCTAAACTTAATTACTTTTGCAAAAAAAGAATGCTTTGACGTCTATTCTCGCCTTCCTATGTCCAAGCTCTAAACATTCACCAAATTGTAAGAAAATATTTAAAACGAACAGATTTTTATTCAATTAAAAGTAATTTGTAATAAAAATAAAGCATGATGTACATGGTTGTCTGCATATTTATAACATGTACAACGCAGGTATTCTCTGATATGGGAATTTAGCGAGCTTTAGTGTAAGGTTGAATTGGTTTAATTCGAATTTTAGTCATGTTCCAGCCATATACACAATGAATAGAGATATTAGTAGGTATGTCTCATCCGACACGCACGAAATTAATAGCAATTCAACTGATGGCAAATCCTGAGATAATTAATAAAATAGTAAATATTGAGAAATAACGAATGTACGAATGGAATATTTATTAGAACAACTTAATAACAGTGGCCGATAAAAAAAATAATTCCTGGCTATTATTAAAATGTATATTCTATGTAATTATATAAGCTCAATAATTACAATGGTCTACAAAAAATACTTTTTTAAATTGTTTCAGTTTTCATAACTGATTTTTTATTATACCTGATCACTGTGCGATATCATATTTCTGTTGATAATATCTAATGATAATAATAATAATAGTAATATGCAAAACAGAAAAATGGTCATATTGTCTTCATAATACTAACTTTACCCGCTAAAAATACGGGTAAAGTTAGTATTTGCAAATACCAAATGTCAAATTGACAGTATATTTGATTTATATAGTCTGAATTTACAGTCCTGGAGTTTTTAGTTTGTTTTGTAAGTTTGAATAAGAGAAATTCAATATAATGTAAAGTAAATTTTGATCATAGGTACGTTGTAAGCGCAACGAGATTACCAATGACAGTCAATTATTTTGTCTTTTAATCATTGTCATGTTATAACTATACCTTGTATCAGAAAAGGAGTGATTCAAATATCGCGCCAAAACGATACATATTTTTAACAGATTGTATTGCTTCCAGCGTAACCAAATTTAATAAGAAATATGCGATGTCTGTTATATTTTATAACATAACCAAGCCATAACCTGTAAACATTCTCCTGAATTTTTGTGTTGCTTTATTGAATTTTACTGTGTTATATATACTATTTGTACATTTAAGTACGTCACGAACATTACAGATAAGAAATTTCCAACAAAATCGTGAAATTCATCATCTGAACAGCGTCAACGATTGGTACAATAAAGACGCCAAAGATTATTTTAAATATGTACAACATTTTAACTCTACAAAGATCAGAAATTTTAATGAAAATCTCTTAAAACACTAAGTAAAGTAAAGGCATTGCTTTAATATTAATATATTATAAATAATGAGGATATTATAATATTATTGTTATTATTAAACACTAAAAAACCGGCGAACGTGGACCTCCGGAAGAAATGATGGGCAGGCATTTGAACTATAGAATTTGATAAATATGTCAAAAATATTATACGGGACATGGTGTGCAGTTTCTATTAAAAAATGAACGTTTTCAAAGTTTTAAAAACTGCTAACAAATAAAATGTACATATCATTTTAAGTAATTAGCAACAACCTTAAAATATTTTTACTTAATAGTTGAAGAAAAATATAAAACAATTTCTTTGGCAACTCGACTTGAAAACTGTAATGCAAGTTGAAATCAATTTCCGATTAATCAACTTCATGTTCAAGAAATTCATAAATGTAAAACAGCTATTATTAGTTTGATTTGCATAATTCGTCTCACTAGTAAAAGATCAGCTTCTTTTAATTAAAGATAACAGAAAATTCCCATATTTTAGATATAACAATTTGATTAAATTCACAAATTAAACTATGTAGTTACTTTGATTGTAATGTGGTGCCAACCTGTGATGCCAACTGCTCTATATTATGGTTGTCTATTACGTATAGTCTGTTTCAAGATATAGTAACCTGTGGGAGCTTGCATTTGCTTTATATCTTGAAACAGGCTATATATGTATAGTCTGTTTCAAGATATAGTGCGAATGCAAGCTGCCAATGATTGCTATATCTATACTATACATATTATAGCCTGTTTCAAGATATAAAGTAAATGCAAACTCCCACAGGTTACTATATCTTGAAACAGACTATACTTTTAAATAACTCGTAATATACTAAATATTATAATTAGTAACCTCTCGAATTACTGTTATTAAAATTTCAAATTATAATGAATAATAAATTATCATATAACATACAATTAAGTCTAAATAATTTATAGATATTAGCGCTATCTATACAATATGTGCTACACTGTAATCCGAGGCAAATGTAACAGATATCTGTAAATTTATGTAATGGGTGAGTGTGGTAGCTATACTACTTATAAATTTACTTTGTAATTTTTAAATTTAGCCATTTTTTCTAGTACTTGAAAACCACTGACTTTCCTATTATTTTCTTTATTTACTTTTCTTATATTTTAATTTAAATTGAAAAAAACTACTACCGTTCACTTTGTTAAACCTTTATCTAAAGCATAAAATTTGCATGTTTTGATTTTTAGCGCCCGTAACACTGGAAATAAAAATGTTATTTTTTGGGTATACATTTCTCTCCCGTTAAAACCTTATTAAACGCAGCCTTAAGTTCATACAAAAATCCTAATGCCATACAAATTTTATTTGAATTATGTCCGTAATAATTCGCCCACTTCGCCTATTACAAATTAAACGAAAACATCAATCTCAAACTAGTCTTAAAAAATATATCCTTCAACCCAATACAGAATCGGTTAACAGTCAATTTTCCGCACTTCCGTTTTCAGAAAGTATATAACAGAATAACGTCTTGTATTCATTTAAAGGAGAAGAAAAAAAACACAATCACTTTTCCAGATTTTGAACTCCCATCGGATCAATTTCCGTATTCCGCTCCACCATAAATCAGGGAAAGACTGGCACGAAAATTAGATTCTGACTGAACCAGAAGTATTACTTTGTCTTAAACTGATTAAGCGCCATGGCGTGCGTATATTTTGGGAGACTTTATGTATAGTACCTCTCTTAATCCCCCTAGAAAGACGGTTTGTTGACCCCCCCCCCGTGAGCGGACTTGAGTGGGTAACTCAATGTGAGCTTTATCTTGTTAGAGGAGTTCCACCGCGACAGCGATAAGCAATTTTCTGATTGGAAACGAACAAATTGTGAATGTCTTATCTAGAAAATCGATACATTCTATGTACTTGCGTTCACCTTCTACCTATACATATATTTATTTCTATGTATATAACTATATAAATACATAAGATTAATGTCTGTATATATAGTACATACATATGTATATAACTTAATGCCAGTATATTAAATTTTCAAGTACCTTCTCTGAGGGTATCTACCTAATGTATATCAAAGTATTTGCCGAGATAATTAATTTTCCAATTAACTGACTAAATATTTGATATTTATTTGACTAATAAATGAAGTTTAATATAAGCGCAATGTGTTTTAATGTTTGTTTCGACAGAGGAAGTAATTAAATTCACAAAACGAAGCTATTGTATAAACGAATTCCACCTTGAATTTTTTTCCTACGCTGTTTTCTTAATTCAATTAATGAAAAGGCGTAGAAAATGTTAAATGGCGCAATACATTCATTGCACGAGTTTACAAAAAAAAATTTGAAAATTATTTTAGTTTTATTAGCTGTTTTTGATGTTATTTTCAGTGTTGATGTCAAAAATGAAACCCTTTTACTTTCTAATACATTGTATTAGGAAGTAGGTTGGTTCTGAATATCCATAAATGTTTTTGTATGACCTTTACCAAGAAACTGTCAAATCTTGCATGTCATTATGTTATTCATGGACAACCTCTATCTAAAGCAAATATTGTCAGGGACTTGGGTGTATTGTTTGATTCTCACCTATCCTTCAACGATCTATAGCATTTAGAGCTAGATTTGAATTAATTCTTATATAAAAAAAATATTTAAAAACCCGGACCGGAGAAGAAACACTTAAGGTCAAGGACGTTAGAATCAAACGAACGCACGCATACAAGATCGGATACGTGTTTCGGCTTCTAGGACTTTTACTATGAAGGTACTTAATGCGCTACCAACTGCGCAGTTGGTAGCGCATCTTGACGGCATTAAGAAGGTCTGAGTTCAAATCTCATCGTGGGCAAATTTTTATGATAAAATTTCCTAATTAATTTACTCAGCGCGAAGCAGAAAAATCAATTTAGGTATTTCTCCGCTGAGAAAAACAGAATTTAAAATAATTAAAATTCAAATTTACACACATATATATATATATATATATATATATATATATATATAACTATTACTCTGACACTTATCTAAATGAGTCTGATCTTATTAAACAAACGAAAATTCCTTTATAAAACAACTATAATTTAATTACTTTGCTCTGTAATATATAATTATTTTCTAGGGTTATAGGTAGTAGATACAAATCGATAAAAAGTGTCTATCTTTTCCCTTTATTTTCCTTAGTTTGGACGTATTGCTCAAATCTATACACACATATACTTTCTAATACATCCATAGTGTATGGAAGTATTTATATATTTACGTTTTGAAGTCCACTGATACCGAAAAAATGGTTTTCTCTTTCTGTCTGTGTGACAACGATAGCAACCAAACGGTAAAATATATTAACACCAAACTGCGTATTTAGGAATATCGTCCCCAGGAGATCTGAAAATCGATAGAATGGAAGTAGTAGTTTACTTGTATTTGGAGTTGGAATAATTTTACTTTTTAAATTAAAGTCATCTTTGCGGGTAAGACCGATTATGCTTTTATGAGTAAAGATATTTGGAAGCGTTTTTTTTCTTATGATCGCTGCTCATTAGGAGCACATTTTAAAAATATTTTGTATTATACAGGGTGTTCTATAACTTGGTGGCTAACCATAGTTATAGTTTTCTAAACGTAACACCCTATATATTATTGCATTTTTGTATTTTCCGTATAATTTTTAAGCAAAAAGTAATAAGATAGTATAGGCCTAAAATCTAAAGTTGTGACTTATTTCCATTTTTCTGAAAAATTCAATGTTTGTATAAAACTATATCTCTCGAAAACGACGTATTAGATGGACACAATTTTTTGCAGTATTGTTTACAATAAGAAGTCCTAAGAGCAGCATGTTTTATTTTTTTACAGTTACTAACTGCATGTGCAGAAAACTTGATTAAAATTACATGACAAGTTTTTGTATAAAAGTCAATTTTTTCAAATTGAACAGCCTGTATATTAGTTAAATTTTGAATTGCTTATTTCATTTCACATCAAAAACATGTAAGACGTTAATGCTTT
Organism: Amphimallon solstitiale; assembly: GCA_963170755.1. NCBI lineage: Eukaryota > Metazoa > Arthropoda > Insecta > Coleoptera > Scarabaeidae > Amphimallon > Amphimallon solstitiale. The sequence continues at coordinate 62,541,105 of OY720682.1, read as the reverse complement.
AAAAGTGACTATTACTGAGCTATTGTAGCTTTTTGATATAATTTTGTCAGTACTATACTATATTAATTAAAACCACAAAACTGACAAAATTATATCAAAAAGCGACAATAGCTCAGTAATAGTCACTTTTAAAGTATTAACGTCTTACATGTTTTTGATGTGAAATTTAATAAGAAATTCGAAAATTAAATAATATATAGGGTGTTTCATTTGAAAAAATTGACTTTTTTGCAAAAACTAACAAAAGCATATCAAAAAACGACAATGACTGTGTAATAGTCAGTTTTAAAGTATTAACGTTTTACATGTTTTTGATGTGAAATTTAATAAGCAATTCAAAAATGAACTAATATACAGAATCTTCCATTCGAAAAAATTTACTTTTATACAAAAACGTGTCATGTAATTTTAATCCAGTTTTCTGCACATTGCAGTTAGTAACTGTAAAAAAATAAAACATGCTTCTATTAGGACCTCTTATGGTAAACAATACTGTAAAAAACTGTGTCCATCTAATACGTCGTTTTCGAGAAATATAATTTTATACAAATATTGAATTTTTCAGAAAAATGGGAATAAGTCAAAAAGGCCTATACTATCTTTTTGACTAAAAATTATATGGGGAATACAAAAATGCAATAATATATGGGATTTTCCATTTAAAAAACTATAACTATGGTTAGCCACCAAGTTATGGAACACTATGTATAATACAAAATATTTTTAAAATGTGTTCCTAATGAGCAGCTATCACATGAAAAAACCGCTTCGAAATATCTTTACTCATAAAGGCATAATCGGCCTCACCCGCTTAGATGACTCACCCTATATATTTGGAGCGTAAGTAGAAGTTCTACTCAGAGAAAATAAAGGTACACTGCCACCAGCTTGAAAGTTAACGACTTTTAACATACAAATTTCTCTAAATCTCCTAGTGTAAAATTGCATTCCAAAAAAAATTAATTCCCTATATTTTTAAACTTCAAATTTTTACTCTAAGTATATAAGTGTTTCAAATGAAGAATATTGAATTTTAATATAACTAATGCATACTAATACAAATATGAACTTATTATTTACACATATCTTTATTAAATAATAAGGTTATTTGCAAACTGAAACGCAACGAGAATTTAGAATGAAAGCAGATCTGAATTATTTTCAAATTTTGTCCATGCTCCATTGTCGTCGATGACTCGCTGTAAACGATTCTACATTGTCATAATAAGTGTTATTGTATAATCTGGAGTTAGTTCTTCCCATACTTCCTCAATCTTATCCCAAAGTTCATCTCGATTTGGGTCTCTAAAATTATTTCTGTGCAAACGTAGAAAATTATTTTATAAAAAGCGCCACAGTAACAAAAAACACACATTTTCAAAATAATTTGAATTATACAGGGTGATGCGTTAAAATGAAACACCCTGTATATCTTTTGTTTTTCCTTATTTACTTTAATATATCTATATCAAATCAAGCTAACAACAAAAAGTAAACGAAATCTAGTTGCCTAAGGAATGGCATTTGTTGTATCTATGGAAAACAAAAGCGTTGTCATGACAGTTGTTGACACAAGTGTTAAAAGTAAATCATTCAATTTGGAGTTTATTTTCAAATTAAAACTCAAGTAAACGTAAAGTTTTAACGACTCAAACTGTAATAGCATGGACCTACGAACAAGAATTGGTTTAGTTCAGTGTTATTATGAATGCGGCAGAAATTACACAGCTGGATTACGAAGGTTTCGCACGAGAATCGGTTTGAGAGCGGGGCCCTGTCGTATGAAAGCGTACCGCAATTTGATACAAAAATTTGAAAGAACAGGTTCGGTAATTGACCTTCCGAGATCAGGAAGATCAAGCATTAGTGATGTCCAAGTTGCAGAGGTTCTTCACGAAAATCAGGACATAGCCAGAGGTAATCCACTAGCAATCAGCAGTGCAAATGCGATATCCAAGCGATTGCAAATGCCGTACACCACGGTCTGGAAATTTTACGCAAAATTCTAAAAATGTATCCATATAAACTCAAAATGCTGTTTGAATTAAAGGAGGCAGATTTGGCTAGTAGGTACGATTTTTCTTTGCGATTATTAGCTCAGATGGAAATTGAACCCGAATGGTTATCCCGTATTTTATGGACAGATGAGGCACATTTTTCTCTGAATGGTGGAGTCAATACTCAAAACTGTAGAATCTGGTCTGCAGAAGATCCACAAGTAATTGTTCAAGAAGGTCTTCATGACAAGAAAGTCACCGTTTGGTGCGGTTTTACAGCTGATTTTATCATTGGTCCGTATTTCTTCGAAGAGCTACGGAATGGAGAAGCCGTATCTGTAACTGTTAACGGTGAACGATACTTGCAAATGTTAAGAGATTATGTTATTCCACAGCTGCAAGCCGAGCACCACAGAATTGAAAACATGATTTTTATGCAGGATGGAGCACCTCCGCACATTTTCCGACCAGCTAAAGAATTTTTAACTAACGTTTTTCAAGATCGCGTTTTAAGCAGACATTTTGTAAATTCATGGCCACCAAGATCACCTGATCTTAACCCAGCGGACTACTCGCGGGGGGTCATTTAAAAAATTTAGTGTTTAGAAGAAGACCAACAACGCTACAAGAATTAAAAGACAATATTACGGAGCAAATTGGTGCAATTCAACCAGAAATGTTAAGAAATGCAGTGTACAATTTAGAGGAACGGTTGCTGATTTTACAAGATCAAAATGGAGGACATATTGAACATTTGCGGTAACTGGGTTTGGGCATACAAAATCCCATTATTTAAACAATTAAATTTCGTTTAGTTTTTGATATTAACTTAATTTGTTAAAAAGTTATAATAAGTTAAAGTATATCCCTTACTTTATAACAACCCTGTAATAATAAATAACACAATGACAATATTAAACGCAGAAACTTAAAAAATCACTAATATTACACCTAATTAACAGCAACAATAAGATTTTAATTTTTACGTTTGTTGACGTTTATTTATTTTTGTTTGTCAAATCGTTTACCCAGTACACTAAATCGAACCGAAAACAAATAATTTAGCGGTTTGTAATGAAAAATTAAAAATAACTCCGAAATTATTGGGTTTGGTTATAGGATATTATTAACAAAAACTAAGCGCAATTAACGCATCATTCCAAAAGTTTAATAATATACGGGGTGTCCCATTTGAAAAAAATCAGTAAACGCTCTTTGACGATAGCCAAATTGATTGCATCATAACAAAATGCCGGTATAATAAAATGAATGTTTGATAATTTTGTAGGTTCAACACATCCCTGCATACTTACTAAATAATTTTGTCTTAGATAATCGTAATACTACCGCATAGAATTATTAGGGTAAACATTGTCGCGGCCATTTTTTTTATAATTTTCATTAATAACTCAACAATGCGTTATCCAAAACCAAAATCCCAGATATCGATGAAAATACAAATTAAAATAGACAAGGAAAAACAAAAAATATACAGGGTGTTTCATTCAAAAAAAAATCGAATGTGTACCATTTTAACGCATCACCCTGTATAATTCAAACTATTTTCAAAATGTGTGTTTTTTGTTACTGTGCTACTTTTTGTAAAATAACGACTGATTTTATGACAATTATGACAGTCAAGGTAACAACTAAGATTTAGAAGTAGGAACGGTGAATAAATTCTCCGTTAAAACAGATTATGAAAAAGTTCAGCAATCGTTAATTTTCGACCTGGTGGCAGTGTACATATTTAAAATAAATTTTCTTTACAACATTCAGGTCGCACATACTTATAAAATAGTTATGTGGTGCCCACTCCCCATTTTTAATGTATCCGATTTATTCATTAGGCTTGTACAAATGGCTTATTATTATTGAAATTATGTGACAATAAAACAAAAAAAAATAGAGAATAGAATAAGAGAATTGATTTAAATAGAAATTACTTTAACAATCATACCTAAACATGCAAAGAATTAGTAAATATCCCAAAAGTTTATAATAAAATTACCACATCTCTCAGGTTTAACCTTAAAAACATTACGAAACTAGAAACACGTCTGAATCTTTCCAACTTTCCCAATTATCGAACTTACAATATTGGCCAGTGTCATAAGAAATCACTTGTTGCCATTGATATTGATATACCGCTATCTGTTTTTCATCTGACTAACGGAAACCGAAAACATTTCCAACGCGTCCCGTGTCATATACACCAGTGATTCTTTTTCTTTCTCGAAGATTGAAAATCCTACGGGCATTGACAAGTAAAAGTCCTGGCTTAAGGAGACTCCGATATCTGAAAACTATTGGCTTCTCCGGTAATCTGACAATCCCTCACCCAGGGAAATAGTCCGGTAACTTACTTTTCAAACTAACAGACTGCAGGATGCGTCAGGTAAATCTCATTTCGGAACCTAACTCACGAGATGAAGTTTTCCGTTCGGGAAAACTGTCTTGCATCACTGCAGTTATGTACCTACGTACATTAATGTAGTTGTGCAATTTCCGTATCTGCTCCGAGAAAGGTACTACTTATAATATGTATGAACTGGCACTGTAGTATTTTATGTGTAACTATGACGACTAACTAAAACATATACATACCGAGTGTCTGTGGTTCGAATTTTATTCGTATCTAAAAAAGTTAAATGAAAGCACCTCATGACTAAATTCTGTATCAACTTAATAAAATAAACCTATGTGGAAAAGTATTACCTCGGGTCGAATTTGAATTTTTTTTATAAGTATAGAAATTATCCTAAATTCAACACAAAAGACTTTCAATCTACTAATAAATCTCTATGGAATGCATAATTTGAGAATCGTTTGCAAAAAAAAAACAAGGAAAATGAGTGTGCTTAAAACCACATGGCAGAAGTAAAAACTTCATCAAGGCTCTCCCATATAACGGTCGGCGAAAGAATCGCCAAATTGGTGACGTAATAAGCGACCACAAACATCCCCGTATCGAAAATTTCACAAACATTCATCAATTTTGAAAAAAACTCTTCCGCCATTTGGTTTTTTTTGTCATTTTAACTTTGGACTCGTGATCGGCGACCTCAACCACCCCGTATCTAAAATTTCACATTCATACGTCAATTTTCAAAAAATTCTTCAGCCATTTTGTTTTTTTGACATTTTGACTTTGGAATTGTGATCGGCGATCCCCAAAATACCCATACCTAAAATTTCACATCCATACGTCAATTTTCAAAAAACTCGTCCGCCATTTTGTTTTGTTTTTTGACATTTTGACTTTGGATTTGTGATCGGCGACCTAAGACACCCCCGTATCTAAAATTTCACTTTCATACGTCAATTTTAAAAAAATCCTTCGGCCACTTTGTTCTAGTTTGACATTTGAATTAGTGATGGGCAACCGTAAAAACTCCCAAGTGCCTAATTTTAATCATAAGAGAGAGAAATTGATTTCAGTCGGCTCCGCCCATTGTGCACGTTTGCATAATCGTTTAAATAAAATTATTTCGTAGTAGAGGCACATAAACGTCGAAAGCAATCCTCCTTTTCCCCTTTAAGGAAATACACACGCTCTGGAGTTATCGTATTTTAATTCAAATCATTATTAAAATATTAATCGACCCCTGTATAGATAAAATTATCAAGTCATGTGTGAGACCGTTATGTATTGTGTGGAGATGCAATTCGCCGGACCGTAATACATTGATCGCCAGTGCACATGAGAATCTGATATTTATTTTTCGCCCGTCCGGAATGCATTGATATAAGTGCACATATAAACAGCCATTTTTCTTACCAAATCCTTCTGCAAACGACCTTTAAATTGCCGGTACCTTCGATTGCGTGCGACTGACGACTCGAAATAAGTATACAAAAGGTCTCAAAAAGCCGGTTCCTTAAGACCCCGAGTCTTGATGACCCCTCGCAACCTTCAAAATTTCGTATTTAACGCTTAAAAGTGAATCTGTGGTGCAACCTACGAGTAAAGAATAGAACAGGAGAGAGTCTCCTCAATAATAATATTTGTCCAAATTTGGTAACTCAATATGGCCGCCGCAATGCCTAGGCGTGCATCAATATTTTGTATAGGGTATATGTACACTTCCTGTGATCTCGATAATCATTTAAATAGGTTGTTAGTCCAAAAATAATTAAAGAAATATCGTGAGTATATTATGTTTTCAATTCTTTTCTTCTTTTCAATATATTATAAACGGGTTTAAACGAAATCTGCGTCAAAAATATGACAAATATTAAATGACTTGGATCTATATATGTTACGACACTGAACACATAATCAGACATGTCAGATATATGACAATTTATTTAAAAAGCCTCTTTTTAAATTATTATTGCCTATGTTGAATGCCAATGAAATAACTTACCGATGAAGAGAAAAATTAATATCCTTTGTTCTTGCCGTTTTAGAACGACCACAAGCCACACAATTGACCATTATAGAAACACTAAAATGTCATTTTTGACATAACCGGACATAACTGACCTATCGAAACTGGTAACTCCGTCTAAAAAATACCTATTTCCCCACAACGTTATGCTCTCTCCTGTTCTATTCTTTACTCGTAGCGTGCAACTCAGTTCGCCTGTCAGTTTGATATTTGTCGGGATTTTTTGATTGTCACGTGAATCGTCATGACGTAAGCCATTTTGCTGTTAAAATATCGAGTGCACGCTCTTCTTTAAAAGCCCATATCATTACAACCGCTCCACTTAGGAAGAAAATCTCTCCGTCGACCGGAAATTCAATGTCGCCCGTACACTAATGCCAAAGGGCAGCTTACAATTTTGCATATCCAGAGAGAAGTTCTTTGCACAGTTTTGCCGATTTTTGTCGAATTTATGTTTCGTTTGGTAACCATGGCGACTCGAGCGTTACATAGCCGAGCGTGACGGCCCAATCTCGTTCAGTGCCCACAATCAACGCGTCCATAGAAATTTACACTTCAAAAACTGCTATTCAATAAAAATAGGAGTGTTACTTCCGGTCCGAATTTAAAATTTTGTTATGTAAGATTATTCCATATGCGACCCTGACTGATTGGTGTATCCGTTTAGCCGCTATCGTGATCACAACACGCGCGCCCGCACATACACACACACAGAGAGAGAGAGAGAGGGGCGGCGGGGAGCGACACACATAGAGAGAGAGCCATGACTGCAAAAACCAATTTTTCGGTATCAGGTGACTTGAAAACGTGGAAATCCGCAAAAATCTCGAGTTCGAAAATGTTCGTCGTCACAAACTGTAAAGACGATCAATTGGTGACGATACTTGCTGGCAAACGTCATAATTCAGTGATTGAATGATGTCGGTCGTACTACAACTACTATATAAAGTATAGCTGACTCCTCCGCCATTTTGGAGATATGTTTAAGGCGGTAAATATGTATGGTAATAGCAAATGTTGAATACAACTTCGAATAATTGACTTTATTAAGCCGGTTTAGGACGTGAAATAATGTAGGTATATTTTTTTACAATAGTCGTATATTTAAGAAATACCCAGAATAAATAATAATAACTAAAAATAAGTACGTAATATGATTGATATTTATCTCCAAAATGGCCGACGAGTCAGCTGTCCTAAATATAGTAGCTATAGGTCGTTCAATACGTTACGTCATCTCATAAATGTTGTGAACTAACATAACTAAATACTGAAAACACAAAAGACGTAACGATCGAGAGATGAGCTGTGGAACACGAAAAAATATTGAGAGGGGATAGTCACTATCATCGACCAATTGTCAAGCTTTAACTTCAGAAAGCCGACAAATGTTGGACAGTTTGGGAATGAAAAGTGCATTTATATGGCTGATGATCTGAGAACGTGACATTATTCACTCAAGACCTGACCTGCAATGTAAATGTAACTGCCAATCCTTACTGATCATAAATATCTCCCCTTTTTTTTAATTTCACCTTAAAAATATCGATTTCTATAGGAGTTGGTATATGCGACCTCAATATACCGGCACATGAAAATCTCGGTATATTTTTGTTGGCTTCGAGATTTAATTTAAACATTTGCACAATACGTATTAAACAGACTATTCTATTAAATCGATCAATACAGTTAGTATTGATAGCAATAGGTACATGACAATCGTTCATTTGCGTTTAGCGAAATTATAACATTTGCATAATGATTGCACAGCGGGGCCCCAATATGCACCAATTGAATTTAATTCACTCCATTATGTTCGGAAATGTCGATTGCAGGAGATGTGCAGGTAATATTACAACGGTCGAGTCCCGCAAATGATGCGTGAGTGCCACTGTGTACATGGATGTATCGCAATTGTGCTGCCACTGATATCCTTTCGAAAACGGGATGGCGGACAAATGAAGAGAACACTGTACATACGTTGGATCTGTTCATAGGGATACAACTACATCCATGTTATTATACATATACATGTGTGTCGTATGAATGCTGTGCAGATAACTGTGTAGATTCATGTTTGTTACTGTTTGATGAATTATATTTTATCATTGACATAATTAGGTTAAAATATTTGTCAGTGGAATACACGTAAAGGATATATTATTATAGTAAATTGGTTTTATTAAGAAACTAGCTAAATCCGTTAATCTCTTCGGGATTGAATCCGTTTCTTTTGCACCCGCTTACAGCTTTATTACAATTTCCTATAAAACGCGAGCATTGCCATGATGCTTTTTGTAATGTCAGTTTCTTTAAACTTTTGAAGCACCCTATATATACGTCCAATTTAAACGTTTTCACAAACTGCCATTGCGTCAGAAGTTAGTTGACGTTTATTATTTCCTATACATATACTTCAAAAAATCTAAGTAAATATGGCAATTGTGTATTTTTTTTTGTTTGCATTAAGGATCATTTTTATAATTTAGAAAGCTCGATTCTTCATTCACACGAGAAAAAAATTTTTGGCTGTGCTTTAGACCACACAGCAGAAGTGGAAACTTTATCAAGGAGAGGTTAATAATACGAAATACAACTTTTTTTTTTCGTTCTATATTCATTTAAAAAATATATTGTAATAGAGGGGAAAGGGGGGTAATTTTTAAATGATAATAAATTAAATGAATAATGTTCTTATATGAGTACTAAATCGTTGTTCGAATTTAAATCTACCGGCTGGCTAAAGTATTCTCTAATTACTGAAATAATTATGTTGTAGATCTTGGGTATATGGGTATCCCAGGATCGTCCTATGTGAAAAGTACAAATGAATTGATATTTCAAATTTCGCGGTAATCAGCGTATAACTCCACCAGTTCAGATTTGAATTTATTTAGCGCGAAATCGTTAAAAACACTCGTGTATGCACCTTGTTACTGTGATAATAAATTAAAAGTGATATAGTTATTTCAGTGGGGTATTCTCTAAATGACTCTAATAACCTATCTCGGGTCGTTGGGGGGGTTCTGAATTACCTTAGTCCTAGGATACAGCAATCCTCCAGTACGTGCGAAGTTCTTGAAGATTCTAACCTGAAAAGATTACTTTGTGGCACAGCTCTAATGCCGATGCACAAAATAAGATATGTGTACCTCTTATTTATTTGTGGAACAGGATTTATCAACGGTGGAAACAAACACTTTATTTTCATAAACAAACAGATCTTGATTTATTAAAACTGATGATAACTGAGAAACATAATACAACAATGATCTTGAAGAGAAATAATTGACAATTAAACAAACAAAGACAAAACAATAAGTGTGAATGATATTGTGGCGTTATCTAATACACTTTGTAGTTTACACCAAAAACATTTTTATAGGCAAAAGTTCTACTATTTTGAAATATAGACATCAATGGCAATGTAGGCAAATTTGAACCTTATGTGCATACACTTAACTTGGAGTGCACGGAAATGGAATAGAATAAATTGTATTGTAAGTATGTCCTGATATTTTATTTAAATAAGCTTATACTGATTGAAAATGTAAAATGACCCAAAAGGTTACGTTAGGTATACTTTAAGAGTTGACTTTTATTTATGATAGAGAATTAATAGGATTGAAAGATGTTACATATTGCTGTGACTTCTTCTATATTGGTTGATGACCAAAATTGAGTTAATAAATTAATATATTTTTTATTGATCTCAGGGTCTAAGTGTGAATTAATTATATTTTTTATATCGGATGATGTGTCACAGTCTTATACTTATTGTGAGTTCTAGCTGTGATTGTGATGTTTACTTTCCTTAGATTCTCCTGGGATGGGTATAAATAAATAGATATAGAATGTCAGCACAACTTATTTTATTTTATATATAAATATTTACAAAAACATTATTGAATATCATAACTATGCAATACAATACATTATTTAATTCATTGTCATATCCAGTCTCTTTCATCCGCGGTACAAGCACCTTGCAATCCTTAATTTTTACAGAATTGTTAATGATGAATAAAAATAAAATTTACTGCTCTAGTCCTTCATGTATGCTCATGTTTCGAAGATTACTGCTATCCTATAAAAGCGTTAGCACCTCGTTAAGTCGCTCTGAACCAAGATTCACACGTCAATCCAGAGCTTACTCAAAGAAGAGTTTGTTTTAAATTGTTTATATAACGTTCAGAATTTTCATTGCCATCCGGAGAATTTACTTATACCCCGTTGAACCGTCTCGAGCCAAGATTCACACGTCGACCCAAGGACGTATTCAAAGAAGAATTTATTTTTAATTGTTTAAATAATATTCTAAATTTTTATTGCTATCCGGAGAGTTTACCTATACCCCGTTGAACCGTCTCGAGCCAAGATTCACACGTCGACCCAAGGACGTATTCAAAGAAGAATTTATTTTTAATTGTTTAAATAATATTCTAAAATTTTATTGCTATCCGGAGAGTTTACCTATACCCCGTTGAACCGTCTCGAGCCAAGATTCACACGTCGACCCAAGGACGTATTCAAAGAAGAATTTATTTTAATTGTTTAAATAATATTCTAAAATTTTATTGCTATCCGGCGAAATTTACTAATATATGGAGCAGTCATGAAGGCTCTTTTATTTATTTACTTTAGAATTGCAAGATGGAATTTATTTATTGTGCTTGTACTCACTTCTCTTGGTTATATAGCATCTCAAATTCCTCCTGGTATTTCAATCCCTCCATTTTTATTGAATTTATTATTGTGGGTTCTTTCTGCGATCCAATCGCGTTCCTTGTCGTCTCTTCGTGTATTTCGAGCGCACTTATCATTGTCGCCTCTTGCGACCACGGTGTTTGAATCTTAAGGCGTTTATGCCTTTAGACCCTTTATTTCTTCGGCGCACTGGTTTCACTATTTTCTTTTGAGTTTTTAAGAGAATCCGGACCACTTATCGACTGACTGCTTTTCGCTTCTGTCCCGCTTTTTATAGGGATAAACATTTGACTCGCGGCTTATTTTGTTTTTAAATCGTGCGTTTCGTTTGAATTTTCGTCTGTCACGCCCTCCGTGTTAATTTCGGTAACTATCGAAATTATGCAATCACGTGACCTTGTTTCCACCATGTTTGTTGTTGTTATTATTTTACATATCTTTTTATTTTTATTCCATGGACATTTTGAATGATTTTATTCGTTGGTAAGTATTCTTTTATTGTCTTATATTATGTACTGACTAATGCTTTATTTATTTATTTTAGCCTGGAATGTCATTTATACGTGGATAAAATTATGTACCATCGCATATTTAGATGTACATTCTACAATGTCCTTTTATTTTGTGAACATCAGTGAATTTGCATAGCCAGCATAATGTTTTACTTTCAATGGTGAACTAGACCACAATATTTATATTCTGGATGCATTGATGTATATCGAAAACAGATAAATCATATACCTTTGCGTGCATTTCTTGTCCCATACAGAAAAGAATACAATTGATCTTGTGATCGTGAAATAAATGGTATATATTTATTTATTCATGTATATAGACCTTTGTTTAATATTGTATTTTTGGTTTTAGCTTGGGCTTTCTTGGAATGTATTTGTGTAGAGAAGAAAATAAACAGATCGTGCCCCTTACGTACACTCAATAATATTTTATACAGAAAATATAAGTAAAACGTGTATAGTGATACATAACATTTCTTCTTGACACTGTTGGTGGTTATAATATTTATATTCTTTGTGATAATTCCTATTTCTGAACTATAATTGCTGTTAGAAGAATGTATTACCTGGTTGACCTACTTTCTATTGACCACTAATAATAATGCTTTAAATTCTTATATATCCTTTTTTATTAAACGGAGGTCAGTGTTTGAATATTGTTTTATAGATATTTAATTCCTGTGTACTAATTTATTTAAGTTGAGGTTAATATTTTTTTAATTCTTACATTCCTTTTAATTGTGCTATTATTTTTACGGGTATGCAACCCATATTGCATTGATGTGCATACTATTGCATAGCTATGAAATTTTTAGTAAGCACTAAAAATATAATTAAAACTACATACATTTACCTTAATTAGTGAGTTTATTCTGTATTTTATTTAATAAAATATTTATTATATTGAAATATATAAAATTGTAATTTATATTGAATATGTAAAATTATTTTTACTTAAAATAAACATAATAATATTTTATTTTCCTTGATTTTTATTTGTTTGTTTTCTTTATTTTATTTATTCATTTATTTTCAAGAAAATACCACAGCATATCCCAAGTTAAGAAACTGTCAATATGCCATAGTTGACTACGAAAAATATAGGCATATTGCAATTTCTTCACTTAATGGTATTTTTCTAAACTTTTACTTAGCTAATATCCTTACATCTAAGTTTACTATATTTTCTTGTGGGAACTATCCCCTTTTGTTTCTTAATATCTATTTACATAACTTAAGTGCTATAGTCTTGGGAACTATCCCTTTTATTTCCTTAATACCTATATACATAAATTAAATAATGTGTTCATGGGAGCTGTCCCTTTTTACTTTAATGCCTTATTTATCTAGCTTAAATAATATAATTCTGGGAACTATCCCTTTCATTTTTGTAATATTATATTTACATAACTTAAATAATATAATTTTGGGAACTGTCCTTTTTTAATTCTCTTAATGTCTATTTATATACAACTTAAATGATATAATCTTGGGAACTGTCTTTTTTTTTATTTTCGTAATATTTATTTACATATCTTAAATAATGTAACCTTGGGAACTATCCCTTTCATTTTCTTAATATTTATTTACACATAACATAAATGATATAATCTTGGGAACTATCCCTCTTTATTTCCTCATGGGTTCATATTTTTCATCGTGTGAGTTTATATTTCAACTTTTCTCCCTTCATTTTTGTTTGATATTTTGGTTTGGGTTTTACACCTTTCATTTTAATAGGAAAATGGTACTTAATTTATTTAAAGTGAGACATATACAAATATATAATAAATTGGAAATATTTTCTTCGTGTGGGTTCAATATCTCTTGCGTGGCATCAATTAAGCCTACAATTGATATGCATGTATAAAATCTTATTGCCTTCCACATATCAGTCGGGGAATTTATCTTGAGTAAATAGTATTTTCCTTTTATTTTCTTAATGTTACCTGGTTCAAAAAGAATCTTTCAAAACTATCGTAGCAAACCACTTGGCATCTGTGTACTTCATTGATAATGTTTCTTTGAATCTTCTATACTTTTCTCTGATAAAGTTCGACTCTGCTTTTCCATTATATTGTTCTTCAGCATTTCTTTTATTTCTATAATTTCACTTAAATAATATTTATTGGGAATATGGATAGATTTTCACATAGAAAGGTCCTTTTCATTTTACCTCGAGCTTATGCTCGTAATTTCTTACCAAGCCAGGACTGTCCTCGACTAGTCTCTTGTGCTTATTTAAAATTGCTCACATGATTTTTACACTTTTCATTGCAATTTATACTTGTACCATCCCATTTTAGTGTGAAGTCCTTATTCTTTGGATGCTTCACGAGATGCGTACATTTATTGTCATATGAATCGTTAATCATTTCTTGCGTGAGTTCCTTTTCTATTTCTTCTACATATAATTTATTAATTAATTTTATTTATTTCTTTACTGGTGCTTCTTCGCTCCATGGAATTATCATATCTCTTATGTGAAAAGTCTTGTCCTTCATATCCAATTTTGTGCTATATTGACTTAAAAGTTCATTCCCAATATGCAGTTGCAGTTTTTATTATTTACTACTACAAATTCTGTCAGTAGGTTTATTTTATTTATTTTACATTAACGCAGAAAACTTTATCAATGGTTACCAAAGGTTTTTTATTTTGCTGTAATTATTTTTAATCTTCTTTATAGGAATATATCGTCCTTGTTTCCCTAAATTTTCATTTATGACGCTGTAGTCGAGTAGCTTTTATTTTATTTATTTTTCTTCCCCAATTCTGATTGATATGTGTGGTAGTTCGTGGTACTTTCATTGGATCTTCATATTTGTACATGTTTCGTTTCATTTTCCTTGATTGGGGTGTCGTCGTCGGCTAAGGTAGGAGTAGGGTAGCCACGTCCCATCGGAGGTCCCCAATTTATCCTCCGCCGTGCTCCTTGATTGGGGTGTCGTCGTTGGCTAAGGTAGGAGTAGGGTAGCCACGTCCCATCGGAGGTCCCCAATTTATCCTCCGCCGTGCTCCTTGATTTATTGGGAATTTATTTTCCCAAAATCTTTAGGCGAAAGTCAATAATGTTTTTGTTGTGTCGAAGTATATCCTCGATGTACGTCGTTGTTGCTCTAAGTTCCCTATCTTCTTGGTTACTTGAACTTGTATTTACTGAATGGTAAAGTGATACTTTATTTTCTTTATTTATTTCTGTGGCTGTACTTATCCTTCCCTTTTCTATTAGTACAACCTCTTCGGTCCACCTCAGTGTTTTGACTTCCTTGTGTGTCTTTGTAAATTTTTCAAGTTGTATAATCAGTGCCTGTCGTTTCCATGAACCTGTGTATCTTCCTGCTCCTATGAATATTTCTAATGTTTGTCGTGAAATGTATAGATGTGAATTCTTGTCATCTTCTTCTTCATATAACAACGTATCCAACTGTGTTCTTAAAATTTTCTTGTTGGAGTCCATGTATTTGGTTCTTCTCCATGTATGTATTCTTGTGGAGGCTTCTTTGACTTTTGTTGCTGTTTGTGCTTTATTTTCATGGGTTAGCATATTCCTCATAATTTCTTCGTCGTTTGTTGTGTTGGTGTTTATTATTTTATTTTTAAATGGTTCTTCTCTTTCTTCAAATCGTTCTATCGTTTTTTCCGTTCTGTCATTTGTTCCGTTTATCAATGATCTGTACGTATTCTCACATTTTCTTGTATTATCCCTTATTACTTTCGTTAAACCTGACACAGACTCTGTTATTTTGTTTTCTAGATTGACATTTATCTGACGCATCTCTGTTCGAAAATCTTGGAATTCCTTGTCAATCTTTTGATTGATTCTATTCAGATTTTCATTGTTTGCTTTGATTTCTTCTTTATTTTGGTCCAACTTTTTATTTAGGTTTTCATTGTTTGCTTTGATTTCTTCTTTCAAATTTTTATTGTTTGATTTTATTTCTTCATTATTTTGGTCCAATTTTTTATTTAGATTTTCATTAATTTCTTCTTTCATTTTGTATAATAGGACTTGGAGCAAATTTTCAATTCCACCTTCCGATGATTTTTCGGCTGTTCTCTTGAGAGATGTACTTCCTACGATCGGTTCTTCCAATTGATCACCTTCCAACTCGTGTTTCTCTGATTCTGAGCTAGAGGTTGAACGATTGCTACGAGAATTATCTCTGTATCTGGTAAACTGTGGTCTTGTTTCTTTATCTTCAACGATTTCAGGTTTTCCGCCTTTATTTTTGTTGTTTTCATCAGCCATTTTTATTTTTTGTTTTTATTCTATCTCTTATTCACCCTGTCCCAATAGGAGAATATTGTGTGCTTATGACGTTATAAGGAAAGTAAATTCACACAGCCTTTTATCGTTAAGTGCCAAATCAAATGTTGACCAACGATAATCCTATTATGTATGGGTGCCAAATTAAATCTTGGCCAATGATAAGCCTAGGACGTTGGATGCCAAATTAAGATTGATCTTGGCCAACGATAAGCCTAGCAGGTTGGGCGCCAAATTAATGCTGTGACTTCTTCTATATTGGTTGATGACCAAAATTGAGTTAATAAATTAATATATTTTTTATTGATCTCAGGGTCTAAGTGTGAATTAATTATATTTTTTATATCGGATGATGTGTCACAGTCTTATACTTATTGTGAGTTCTAGCTGTGATTGTGATGTTTACTTTCCTTAGATTCTCCTGGGATGGGTATAAATAAATAGATATAGAATGTCAGCACAACTTATTTTATTTTATATATAAATATTTACAAAAACATTATTGAATATCATAACTATGCAATACAATACATTATTTAATTCATTGTCATATCCAGTCTCTTTCATCCGCGGTACAAGCACCTTGCAATCCTTAATTTTTACAGAATTGTTAATGATGAATAAAAATAAAATTTACTGCTCTAGTCCTTCATGTATGCTCATGTTTCGAAGATTACTGCTATCCTATAAAAGCGTTAGCACCTCGTTAAGTCGCTCTGAACCAAGATTCACACGTCAATCCAGAGCTTACTCAAAGAAGAGTTTGTTTTAAATTGTTTATATAACGTTCAGAATTTTCATTGCCATCCGGAGAATTTACTTATACCCCGTTGAACCGTCTCGAGCCAAGATTCACACGTCGACCCAAGGACGTATTCAAAGAAGAATTTATTTTTAATTGTTTAAATAATATTCTAAATTTTTATTGCTATCCGGAGAGTTTACCTATACCCCGTTGAACCGTCTCGAGCCAAGATTCACACGTCGACCCAAGGACGTATTCAAAGAAGAATTTATTTTTAATTGTTTAAATAATATTCTAAAATTTTATTGCTATCCGGAGAGTTTACCTATACCCCGTTGAACCGTCTCGAGCCAAGATTCACACGTCGACCCAAGGACGTATTCAAAGAAGAATTTATTTTAATTGTTTAAATAATATTCTAAAATTTTATTGCTATCCGGCGAAATTTACTAATATATGGAGCAGTCATGAAGGCTCTTTTATTTATTTACTTTAGAATTGCAAGATGGAATTTATTTATTGTGCTTGTACTCACTTCTCTTGGTTATATAGCATCTCAAATTCCTCCTGGTATTTCAATCCCTCCATTTTTATTGAATTTATTATTGTGGGTTCTTTCTGCGATCCAATCGCGTTCCTTGTCGTCTCTTCGTGTATTTCGAGCGCACTTATCATTGTCGCCTCTTGCGACCACGGTGTTTGAATCTTAAGGCGTTTATGCCTTTAGACCCTTTATTTCTTCGGCGCACTGGTTTCACTATTTTCTTTTGAGTTTTTAAGAGAATCCGGACCACTTATCGACTGACTGCTTTTCGCTTCTGTCCCGCTTTTTATAGGGATAAACATTTGACTCGCGGCTTATTTTGTTTTTAAATCGTGCGTTTCGTTTGAATTTTCGTCTGTCACGCCCTCCGTGTTAATTTCGGTAACTATCGAAATTATGCAATCACGTGACCTTGTTTCCACCATGTTTGTTGTTGTTATTATTTTACATATCTTTTTATTTTTATTCCATGGACATTTTGAATGATTTTATTCGTTGGTAAGTATTCTTTTATTGTCTTATATTATGTACTGACTAATGCTTTATTTATTTATTTTAGCCTGGAATGTCATTTATACGTGGATAAAATTATGTACCATCGCATATTTAGATGTACATTCTACAATGTCCTTTTATTTTGTGAACATCAGTGAATTTGCATAGCCAGCATAATGTTTTACTTTCAATGGTGAACTAGACCACAATATTTATATTCTGGATGCATTGATGTATATCGAAAACAGATAAATCATATACCTTTGCGTGCATTTCTTGTCCCATACAGAAAAGAATACAATTGATCTTGTGATCGTGAAATAAATGGTATATATTTATTTATTCATGTATATAGACCTTTGTTTAATATTGTATTTTTGGTTTTAGCTTGGGCTTTCTTGGAATGTATTTGTGTAGAGAAGAAAATAAACAGATCGTGCCCCTTACGTACACTCAATAATATTTTATACAGAAAATATAAGTAAAACGTGTATAGTGATACATAACATTTCTTCTTGACACTGTTGGTGGTTATAATATTTATATTCTTTGTGATAATTCCTATTTCTGAACTATAATTGCTGTTAGAAGAATGTATTACCTGGTTGACCTACTTTCTATTGACCACTAATAATAATGCTTTAAATTCTTATATATCCTTTTTTATTAAACGGAGGTCAGTGTTTGAATATTGTTTTATAGATATTTAATTCCTGTGTACTAATTTATTTAAGTTGAGGTTAATATTTTTTTAATTCTTACATTCCTTTTAATTGTGCTATTATTTTTACGGGTATGCAACCCATATTGCATTGATGTGCATACTATTGCATAGCTATGAAATTTTTAGTAAGCACTAAAAATATAATTAAAACTACATACATTTACCTTAATTAGTGAGTTTATTCTGTATTTTATTTAATAAAATATTTATTATATTGAAATATATAAAATTGTAATTTATATTGAATATGTAAAATTATTTTTACTTAAAATAAACATAATAATATTTTATTTTCCTTGATTTTTATTTGTTTGTTTTCTTTATTTTATTTATTCATTTATTTTCAAGAAAATACCACAGCATATCCCAAGTTAAGAAACTGTCAATATGCCATAGTTGACTACGAAAAATATAGGCATATTGCAATTTCTTCACTTAATGGTATTTTTCTAAACTTTTACTTAGCTAATATCCTTACATCTAAGTTTACTATATTTTCTTGTGGGAACTATCCCCTTTTGTTTCTTAATATCTATTTACATAACTTAAGTGCTATAGTCTTGGGAACTATCCCTTTTATTTCCTTAATACCTATATACATAAATTAAATAATGTGTTCATGGGAGCTGTCCCTTTTTACTTTAATGCCTTATTTATCTAGCTTAAATAATATAATTCTGGGAACTATCCCTTTCATTTTTGTAATATTATATTTACATAACTTAAATAATATAATTTTGGGAACTGTCCTTTTTTAATTCTCTTAATGTCTATTTATATACAACTTAAATGATATAATCTTGGGAACTGTCTTTTTTTTTATTTTCGTAATATTTATTTACATATCTTAAATAATGTAACCTTGGGAACTATCCCTTTCATTTTCTTAATATTTATTTACACATAACATAAATGATATAATCTTGGGAACTATCCCTCTTTATTTCCTCATGGGTTCATATTTTTCATCGTGTGAGTTTATATTTCAACTTTTCTCCCTTCATTTTTGTTTGATATTTTGGTTTGGGTTTTACACCTTTCATTTTAATAGGAAAATGGTACTTAATTTATTTAAAGTGAGACATATACAAATATATAATAAATTGGAAATATTTTCTTCGTGTGGGTTCAATATCTCTTGCGTGGCATCAATTAAGCCTACAATTGATATGCATGTATAAAATCTTATTGCCTTCCACATATCAGTCGGGGAATTTATCTTGAGTAAATAGTATTTTCCTTTTATTTTCTTAATGTTACCTGGTTCAAAAAGAATCTTTCAAAACTATCGTAGCAAACCACTTGGCATCTGTGTACTTCATTGATAATGTTTCTTTGAATCTTCTATACTTTTCTCTGATAAAGTTCGACTCTGCTTTTCCATTATATTGTTCTTCAGCATTTCTTTTATTTCTATAATTTCACTTAAATAATATTTATTGGGAATATGGATAGATTTTCACATAGAAAGGTCCTTTTCATTTTACCTCGAGCTTATGCTCGTAATTTCTTACCAAGCCAGGACTGTCCTCGACTAGTCTCTTGTGCTTATTTAAAATTGCTCACATGATTTTTACACTTTTCATTGCAATTTATACTTGTACCATCCCATTTTAGTGTGAAGTCCTTATTCTTTGGATGCTTCACGAGATGCGTACATTTATTGTCATATGAATCGTTAATCATTTCTTGCGTGAGTTCCTTTTCTATTTCTTCTACATATAATTTATTAATTAATTTTATTTATTTCTTTACTGGTGCTTCTTCGCTCCATGGAATTATCATATCTCTTATGTGAAAAGTCTTGTCCTTCATATCCAATTTTGTGCTATATTGACTTAAAAGTTCATTCCCAATATGCAGTTGCAGTTTTTATTATTTACTACTACAAATTCTGTCAGTAGGTTTATTTTATTTATTTTACATTAACGCAGAAAACTTTATCAATGGTTATCAAAGGTTTTTTATTTTGCTGTAATTATTTTTAATCTTCTTTATAGGAATATATCGTCCTTGTTTCCCTAAATTTTCATTTATGACGCTGTAGTCGAGTAGCTTTTATTTTATTTATTTTTCTTCCCCAATTCTGATTGATATGTGTGGTAGTTCGTGGTACTTTCATTGGATCTTCATATTTGTACATGTTTCGTTTCATTTTCCTTGATTGGGGTGTCGTCGTCGGCTAAGGTAGGAGTAGGGTAGCCACGTCCCATCGGAGGTCCCCAATTTATCCTCCGCCGTGCTCCTTGATTGGGGTGTCGTCGTTGGCTAAGGTAGGAGTAGGGTAGCCACGTCCCATCGGAGGTCCCCAATTTATCCTCCGCCGTGCTCCTTGATTTATTGGGAATTTATTTTCCCAAAATCTTTAGGCGAAAGTCAATAATGTTTTTGTTGTGTCGAAGTATATCCTCGATGTACGTCGTTGTTGCTCTAAGTTCCCTATCTTCTTGGTTACTTGAACTTGTATTTACTGAATGGTAAAGTGATACTTTATTTTCTTTATTTATTTCTGTGGCTGTACTTATCCTTCCCTTTTCTATTAGTACAACCTCTTCGGTCCACCTCAGTGTTTTGACTTCCTTGTGTGTCTTTGTAAATTTTTCAAGTTGTATAATCAGTGCCTGTCGTTTCCATGAACCTGTGTATCTTCCTGCTCCTATGAATATTTCTAATGTTTGTCGTGAAATGTATAGATGTGAATTCTTGTCATCTTCTTCTTCATATAACAACGTATCCAACTGTGTTCTTAAAATTTTCTTGTTGGAGTCCATGTATTTGGTTCTTCTCCATGTATGTATTCTTGTGGAGGCTTCTTTGACTTTTGTTGCTGTTTGTGCTTTATTTTCATGGGTTAGCATATTCCTCATAATTTCTTCGTCGTTTGTTGTGTTGGTGTTTATTATTTTATTTTTAAATGGTTCTTCTCTTTCTTCAAATCGTTCTATCGTTTTTTCCGTTCTGTCATTTGTTCCGTTTATCAATGATCTGTACGTATTCTCACATTTTCTTGTATTATCCCTTATTACTTTCGTTAAACCTGACACAGACTCTGTTATTTTGTTTTCTAGATTGACATTTATCTGACGCATCTCTGTTCGAAAATCTTGGAATTCCTTGTCAATCTTTTGATTGATTCTATTCAGATTTTCATTGTTTGCTTTGATTTCTTCTTTATTTTGGTCCAACTTTTTATTTGGGTTTTCATTGTTTGCTTTGATTTCTTCTTTCAAATTTTTATTGTTTGATTTTATTTCTTCATTATTTTGGTCCAATTTTTTATTTAGATTTTCATTAATTTCTTCTTTCATTTTGTATAATAGGACTTGGAGCAAATTTTCAATTCCACCTTCCGATGATTTTTCGGCTGTTCTCTTGAGAGATGTACTTCCTACGATCGGTTCTTCCAATTGATCACCTTCCAACTCGTGTTTCTCTGATTCTGAGCTAGAGGTTGAACGATTGCTACGAGAATTATCTCTGTATCTGGTAAACTGTGGTCTTGTTTCTTTATCTTCAACGATTTCAGGTTTTCCGCCTTTATTTTTGTTGTTTTCATCAGCCATTTTTATTTTTTGTTTTTATTCTATCTCTTATTCACCCTGTCCCAATAGGAGAATATTGTGTGCTTATGACGTTATAAGGAAAGTAAATTCACACAGCCTTTTATCGTTAAGTGCCAAATCAAATGTTGACCAACGATAATCCTATTATGTATGGGTGCCAAATTAAATCTTGGCCAATGATAAGCCTAGGACGTTGGATGCCAAATTAAGATTGATCTTGGCCAACGATAAGCCTAGCAGGTTGGGCGCCAAATTAATGCTGTGACTTCTTCTATATTGGTTGATGACCAAAATTGAGTTAATAAATTAATATATTTTTTATTGATCTCAGGGTCTAAGTGTGAATTAATTATATTTTTTATATCGGATGATGTGTCACAGTCTTATACTTATTGTGAGTTCTAGCTGTGATTGTGATGTTTACTTTCCTTAGATTCTCCTGGGATGGGTATAAATAAATAGATATAGAATGTCAGCACAACTTATTTTATTTTATATATAAATATTTACAAAAACATTATTGAATATCATAACTATGCAATACAATACATTATTTAATTCATTGTCATATCCAGTCTCTTTCATCCGCGGTACAAGCACCTTGCAATCCTTAATTTTTACAGAATTGTTAATGATGAATAAAAATAAAATTTACTGCTCTAGTCCTTCATGTATGCTCATGTTTCGAAGATTACTGCTATCCTATAAAAGCGTTAGCACCTCGTTAAGTCGCTCTGAACCAAGATTCACACGTCAATCCAGAGCTTACTCAAAGAAGAGTTTGTTTTAAATTGTTTATATAACGTTCAGAATTTTCATTGCCATCCGGAGAATTTACTTATACCCCGTTGAACCGTCTCGAGCCAAGATTCACACGTCGACCCAAGGACGTATTCAAAGAAGAATTTATTTTTAATTGTTTAAATAATATTCTAAATTTTTATTGCTATCCGGAGAGTTTACCTATACCCCGTTGAACCGTCTCGAGCCAAGATTCACACGTCGACCCAAGGACGTATTCAAAGAAGAATTTATTTTTAATTGTTTAAATAATATTCTAAAATTTTATTGCTATCCGGAGAGTTTACCTATACCCCGTTGAACCGTCTCGAGCCAAGATTCACACGTCGACCCAAGGACGTATTCAAAGAAGAATTTATTTTAATTGTTTAAATAATATTCTAAAATTTTATTGCTATCCGGCGAAATTTACTAATATATGGAGCAGTCATGAAGGCTCTTTTATTTATTTACTTTAGAATTGCAAGATGGAATTTATTTATTGTGCTTGTACTCACTTCTCTTGGTTATATAGCATCTCAAATTCCTCCTGGTATTTCAATCCCTCCATTTTTATTGAATTTATTATTGTGGGTTCTTTCTGCGATCCAATCGCGTTCCTTGTCGTCTCTTCGTGTATTTCGAGCGCACTTATCATTGTCGCCTCTTGCGACCACGGTGTTTGAATCTTAAGGCGTTTATGCCTTTAGACCCTTTATTTCTTCGGCGCACTGGTTTCACTATTTTCTTTTGAGTTTTTAAGAGAATCCGGACCACTTATCGACTGACTGCTTTTCGCTTCTGTCCCGCTTTTTATAGGGATAAACATTTGACTCGCGGCTTATTTTGTTTTTAAATCGTGCGTTTCGTTTGAATTTTCGTCTGTCACGCCCTCCGTGTTAATTTCGGTAACTATCGAAATTATGCAATCACGTGACCTTGTTTCCACCATGTTTGTTGTTGTTATTATTTTACATATCTTTTTATTTTTATTCCATGGACATTTTGAATGATTTTATTCGTTGGTAAGTATTCTTTTATTGTCTTATATTATGTACTGACTAATGCTTTATTTATTTATTTTAGCCTGGAATGTCATTTATACGTGGATAAAATTATGTACCATCGCATATTTAGATGTACATTCTACAATGTCCTTTTATTTTGTGAACATCAGTGAATTTGCATAGCCAGCATAATGTTTTACTTTCAATGGTGAACTAGACCACAATATTTATATTCTGGATGCATTGATGTATATCGAAAACAGATAAATCATATACCTTTGCGTGCATTTCTTGTCCCATACAGAAAAGAATACAATTGATCTTGTGATCGTGAAATAAATGGTATATATTTATTTATTCATGTATATAGACCTTTGTTTAATATTGTATTTTTGGTTTTAGCTTGGGCTTTCTTGGAATGTATTTGTGTAGAGAAGAAAATAAACAGATCGTGCCCCTTACGTACACTCAATAATATTTTATACAGAAAATATAAGTAAAACGTGTATAGTGATACATAACATTTCTTCTTGACACTGTTGGTGGTTATAATATTTATATTCTTTGTGATAATTCCTATTTCTGAACTATAATTGCTGTTAGAAGAATGTATTACCTGGTTGACCTACTTTCTATTGACCACTAATAATAATGCTTTAAATTCTTATATATCCTTTTTTATTAAACGGAGGTCAGTGTTTGAATATTGTTTTATAGATATTTAATTCCTGTGTACTAATTTATTTAAGTTGAGGTTAATATTTTTTTAATTCTTACATTCCTTTTAATTGTGCTATTATTTTTACGGGTATGCAACCCATATTGCATTGATGTGCATACTATTGCATAGCTATGAAATTTTTAGTAAGCACTAAAAATATAATTAAAACTACATACATTTACCTTAATTAGTGAGTTTATTCTGTATTTTATTTAATAAAATATTTATTATATTGAAATATATAAAATTGTAATTTATATTGAATATGTAAAATTATTTTTACTTAAAATAAACATAATAATATTTTATTTTCCTTGATTTTTATTTGTTTGTTTTCTTTATTTTATTTATTCATTTATTTTCAAGAAAATACCACAGCAATATGTTTGACCTAGTTTTTGGCACGGAATGTGCATACAATATTAAATAGACTTGGTACCTTATATGTTACTAATTCCTTATTTTGTTGGAGACCAGGTATTACGGGCAGTTGGAGGTGTACTTCCAGGTGTGTCAACGACTAATGTCCTTCTTCGGATTGGATTTAACAGATGCCAGGTGAGTGGGCGTTTGGTTTATTCTTGACCTCGTTTGGTTTGTAGATGCGGGGTAGTAATCTCTCCAATGTTTATTCTTCTTTTTCAGCTTCCGTATTATTTGGTTCGACCTTGGATTATGGCTAGGCGCGAACGTCTTCAAATGGGCGACCTTCTTGTGTCACTTGGAAGGTCACACAACGTGACTTTACTCGCACGTGAAAAATTACTTTGTCGATGAATGATCGAACTGGATCATCCACTTATAACATAGGAATAAAAATTGAAGAACAAAATGATCATGATCTAGGCCGTGTGTGCGTTTTTATAAGGATCTACTGTTGTCAGCGTAGTTTCTATGGTGATATATACGGTAATATTTTACAAAGTCTTATTACGGACAAATTTATTTTGGAATATTAGTGGAATAATCTTTTATATTAGTTAAATTTTCTCATCTTTCAATCGGTGAAATAAAATTATTTTAATTAGTTTTCTATTCGAAAAACACATATTTTTAAAATTTAAAGGGCCAATTTAGCATTTCGACTGTCATATGTTCGATGACGTCATGAACGCTAATAAAATTAATTAAAATATCAAAATCTTGGATTAAAATGCCTTTTTAGTAGAACCTATACTTCACAAATTATACTTTTAAATACATTTTATAACCTTTCACCTTTCAATCCTCTCAAATATCTTTATTTATATAAAAAATTAGTGTGGTTAGTTTTTGAATTGTTATATCCAAATGGTCTTTTAATTTATATATGAATTATTGCTATAACATGAAACTATGAACTTTTCTTAATATTTTTAAACTTTTCTTTTACCTATGTTGACAACTGTCAAATTATTCAATATACTTATTTAAATATTTGGACTCAACTTACAAATATGACACTGAAAAATATTTCAACGTAAATACGTCTTAATAGACTTTGTATCTGTTAGGTTTTATTTATAATTGCTTTAATTATGTATATGAAATGTTTGAAATTAATTATGATTCGGACAATATGGCGAATCCAAAATTCGAGAAATGAAATGATGCTTACATTAAATGTGGGCATCTAACAGATTTATAGTTTGTTACACTGATTGTAAATTGACAAAATCTTTATGGGGTAAATGTTTTTTATGCTCAACATTAGTTTATTTTGGTTTTTAGCAGTGCATTTTTAGTTAGAAATTAGTCATGTATGTGCTATACTTTTAACAATGTTTGGGATGATGCTTTCGAGGCTATCAACCTTGCTTTAAATTAAAACCTGTAACTTTCTGTGACATTTTGATCTTAAGAATTCAAACTTCAAAATGGCCATCATTTACATGCTCATAGTGTGATGGTAAATGTTAAAACTTGAAATTAAAATTGACCATTTGTAATGGCTGTCAAATTCATTTTATATTATCACTTTGCCTATATAACATTTTACTTATCATTGTTGTATTGTGAAAATATGCTAATTATAACTATAAAAATTAGACTAATTTGTTTAATAACTTTATTTAGTATTTAATTCTAGTCTTACGTATTTCTAAAGGGGGTTTCAGTTGGGGTTCCTGAAAAGAGTAGTCATTGGTTTGGTTTTTCTAATTTTGGGGGTGATTTGCTTTATAATATTCAAAATTAACTTGGGTTATCAGAATATACTAGTTTTGTTAGTCATATCTGCATTATTTTTCAGGGACTTTTACCTGTACTCGTATACAAGGGTCTTATATTAAGCATCGCCGATGTATTTATGGTTGCATGTATTCAAGGGGTTTTAAGGGGTGACTGTATGTTTTTGTGTGTGTTTGACTAGTGTTGTCTCATATTCAACACTAGTTCAATATATTTATTATTATTGTGTATACATTATTCTAGTACATTTCGCTCGGTCTGATCAAGTTTTCACTTCAAAAATTCATACGTACGCATGTATATACAAATATGATAATTCTCATAAGAGTACCCGCGCTGGTCTAATGGTAACGTGTCGACCTTATACCCGGGCGGCTCGGGATCGAATCTGCATGCGGACAAGAATTTTTCAGAAAATAAAAATACAATATTTCGCGTATTTATTCTAAATTTCAATAATTGAAATTAAATACCGCTAGTTAGTATTATAATACAAAGCCGAGCGTCGAGCCGACTTTACCCGCACTAGCGTTTCATTCCGAGCGTGACGGCTCAGTCTCGTTCAGTGCCCAACAATCAATGCATCAACGCGCCCATAGAAGTTTTCACTTCTAAAAGCAACGAAAAACCGTTGCCTATTTTCTTATCTTTCCGAATGAACTATCCAATTGCACATTACGTCGAAAGTTTATGGCACGCCATATATAATAACGCATTGCTTCCAACTATTATTGCACTAGGCAGTCGACATACTACAGGTAATTGAGTCAAAGGGCCCGCGAGCACATCTATTTCCTGTAGGTGTACACGTGTCACAATGTTTGAAATTTCATACAAGGGGTTACGTTAACAGAAGGGATGGGCGGCCCGCAAGGGAGACAAGTTCAGTTGGCATACCTTTCTGAAATCGTTTCATTAAAAGGGGTCACTGCGAATTTTCAACGCAAAGGGTACCGCTTCAATAAAAGAGGTTTAATTCCACTTTGAGTGTCTCTAATCACCGAACCAGTAGCCAATTTAAGATTTTAATGTGGCGTATGGAGTGGTCCTCGGCGTACAGTCGCCTGTAATATCTGCATTATACAATTTTCGAATGACCTGTAATTTTCAGAGGGGTTATTTTTACATAAACGAATTACGATTATTTAAAAAGTGAATGTAATCAAACAATTTACTTTTATCGCAATATGGTAATTGTATTTCAAATATTATCTTGTTCATGTTTGACTTAACCCCTAAACTAAACAGTAAATTATTTTCACAAAAGGGTATAAATCTAACATAGTTTAAGGTGTTAAAGATACTTTCAAATTTATAGAAGTTGTTGAAAAATAAGATAATTACCGAATTTACCAAATACTCTTAAGAAAATAGTGACATACAGACAACGGATATATGAAAGCGACTAATCAAATCCAAGTTTCAAAGCGTTTATATACGTAAATTTTAAATTTGTAGAGTGTATAATGTATGTTTGTAGTTACTAACAAAGAAAATCTTGATATAGTTGAGTCGTTTTGGCAAATGACACGGTCAAAGTACGAACTAAAGACGACGATTCAATACCACTACAAATTTTGATATGCCGGAACAATTTCAATACGATAAAATTAAAGTAATTAATTAATATTTCTGGATATATGCCTTCCCGTAGTAAAATACTATTACATGAAAGCCAATTAGAAGTTAAATATTATAAGTAAAGCTATCAAATATTATTTTTTTACAACTATATTTTATATAACATTTAGCTATACTGTTCAGGAGGCAAGCATTGTTGACAAATTGAAAATGTTTTGATGACAATTATAACGAACGTCAAAAGATAATTATGACAAATGTCAAAGATGTATGAATATTATTATTTATACATCTTCTTGTTAATTTGGTTATACTTATTTATGCATTTTCTAAAGAGTATCCATCTTAATGGCTAGCATCGTCATTTACAGTGAAATAGCAGTAATGACTTAAATCATCACAATCCTTTTAAGACGGGCGTCTACCAACGAATAGAAACTTATGCAACTTATATTACTCGCGGGACGGGTAGACGCAAGGGGGTGTGAGTAGGTGGAGGTAGACGATATTCGGTTCTGTCACAGCGCTTCGGTTTTATTCACAGATTCTGTCATAGATAAAGGAATACTGTTGATGGGGAACATAATGTATAAAGAATGAGTACTTATGGCACTGTTGATGTTGTTGATCTTTTATAATAAGTCAATTTTCGCTTGCTCATAACTGTTATATTATTATACACTCGAATATTATAGGTATATATGACATTTAAATGCGAGTGACCGTTTGTAATTAAACTGTCACTCGCATTTAAGTCTGCAATAGCCGACCGATTCCGATAGATTTTCGTCTTCGCTAAGACCGGTAGAGATACCGTAAAGTTGGAACAGACGACGCGATTAGCTTGGAAAAACCTCGTGTAAAATGTGTGTGACAATATTTACTGTTTAATGTTTTTTATCTTTAAAAATAATTACATACATTTGATTTTTTCTTTATATCGTACATCAAATGTGCAGCTGGCGTCTAGAGGTCGTCTTTACTTTCTTATACGTAGTATAAGGAAGTATTGTGATGATGAAAATTTTCGACCTCGAGATTTTTGCAGATGTCCACGTTTTGAAGTCCCCTGATACCGAAAAAGTGGTTTTTAAAAAATGTCTGTGTGCCTCTCTCTCTCTCTCTCTCTCTCTCTCTCTGTGTGTGTGTGTGTGACCACGATAGCGGTCAAACCGCTGTAGATATCAATTCCAAATTTTGTATTTACGTGTATAATCTCCCTCTTGAGATCTGATTAGTTTTTCAGTAAAATCGGTAGACCGGAAGTAGCAGTTTACTTCAGCGAAAAAATCGAATTTTGACAATATTTCGTCAACTATTAAGTTTAAACAAATTTATAAAGAATTCATATATACTTAGAATTGAAATTGAAAATAATTTTATTTAAAAAGTTTTTCGAAATTCCTACCGGAAGTAGGTCTTTTACTCTTATCGAAAATCAGTTTTTTGCGAATATTTCGCAAGTCATGCTTTTTAGACAAGTACGTTACGGGTATAAAAGTATTTAAAACATAATTTCCAATATCTTTTGTATAAAAGAAATTTCAAAATTCGGACCGGAAGTACCACTTTTACTCTTATTGAATAACGATTTTTTGCAAATATGTCGTAAGTTATGCATTCTATATATATTTATCAAGAGTACAAAAGTATTTGGAACTGAATTTGCAATTTTTTTTGTATATATGGAATTTCAAAATTCGGACCGGAAGTAGCACTTTTACTCTTAGCGAGTAGCATTTTTTTGATAATATCTTGCAAAGTATGCATTCTATAGAGATTTATTAAGAGAATAGAAGTACTTAGAATAGGATTTTGAATAATTTACCAGCCTTAGTTAGTAGACATTAATCAAATTCATGCATTTTTGTGGTTATTTCTAAAACACATAACTTTCTTAAGAAAATAAATTAGTACAAAAACTGACCTTGACATTATAAATTTATGCCTTTTGCATCACTCACCCAAATTTGAGATTCTAAAATTACAAAATGAGTTTAAAAAACGCGAAACGGCTATGCCTTAATTTTCGATAGGTAAACCCCGCTCTTAAAATAACCTTCCAACAAAAGCTATTTTAAATCATATTGAAGCAAATATTGTTCAAAATTCTAATATCTTTAACCGATACATGCATATACAAATCTACAATTGAAATGTGTACTATTATTATGTAGCAATTTCGTTTTACATAATTTGTAATAAAACTTTTATTCGCGGTGCTCGTTCGTCAAAGATTATTCTACATTTTTCCAACTTGTAAAAGCTCTAAAAGTTTACTTTTAATAAATTTTGTAGCGACTTCACCTTGTCGGGGGTTCATATTCAATAATATAATACTCCACTTTACGTTGGCGCAGCTTAGTTCGGCAATACAATTTTCTTCAAGAAGCATGTTTACACACATCAAGAAAACATCATCCGAACCAGTTCGAACGTGAAACTGAAGAATAAGAAGAAAAATAACATTGGCCTTTACTTTGAACACAACGGGAACAGTCACGGTACCTCTTAAAGGCAAACATTGCATTCTGTTCGTTTCATACAACGTGTTGCAAAATTTTATGCAGCCAATAAAACTTTGCGAACGATGATTGTTCCCAGGCGCAATTGTTTTTACAGTCGGTTTTATGGCTATCCTCCACTAAATAGATATCGACTTCGTTCTTTTATAACTTATGGTGTAATACGTACATTCTTTGAAAAAGCGGACATGTATTTTGTAAAGTAGTGTCGCCAAGTAAACACAATCAATAAATGAGCACAGCATCAAACATTATTAAATTTAAACTACATACTGCTTTGATACTGGTGTTCTTTTACTGGAAATTATAAGAAAGCGATAAATCAAATATTTGTATTGGGTAATTAAAATTATACAAATGATAAAAACACTTTCATAAAATTTGAAATGAATATCAATTTTTACCTTAGAAAAATCAGAACTGAAGCATGCTTCAAAGTATACTTTACGATTTGAATTATCTACAGTTTTTAAAGACAAATGTTAGAAGTTTGTATTTGATAATAAATTGATATGTAACAGCATGGCAAGTTCATCATATTCATATACAGTAGAGTCCCGCTTAAGTGAACTCTCGCTATAGTGAACTACCCGAAATAGTGAACACCGATAAATTTATATTGAGATCCGATTTAGTGAACAGGGGAAACCTCGGTAGAGTGAATTTCTTTCTTTGGCAGTTCGGTAATTACACTAAATATGTATTATAGGAAGCGCATCACCACAAATGATCGTAAATTGATTTAGTACATTCTTCTATTCGATTTGTATGAGCACTGTGTGTTTGAGCGCTCGTCAACAGTTATTGCAAGTAATGGATGGCTTAATAGATTCAAAAGACAGTACAACGTAAGGTTTTTAAAGATTTCAGAACCAGAATTAGTTGATCCATCCAAGGAAACATTGAAGAATACGATTAAAGATCTTGACCTGTTACCGGAACAAATTTATATTGCGGACGAATCAGGTCTTTATTGGAAACTACTACCCGATAAGACGTATGTATCTAACATGGAGAAAAATGCACCTGGTAGAAAAACTGAAAACCAAAGATTAACTTTCTTGGCCTGTGCAAACGCGTGCGGAACACACAAATTAAAACCTTTACTAATAGGAAAATCAGAGATACCCCGATCATTTCAAAATTTTACCTGTCCAGTACATTACAAGCATTCTAAGGCAGCATGGATGACCACCACCATTTTTAAAGAATGTTTTCATGAAATGTTTGTTCCAGAGGTAAACAAATTTACTTATTTATAATTAGATCATAACACTTCCTTTTTCCTTTTTGGGTTACAAAATTTTTACAAAACCAACAATTACCGATTAATGCCTTATTATTATTAGATAACGCCCCTACCCATCCACCTGAGTCAGACTTAAGAAGCTCCAATGGATTGATCTCCATTATGTATATGCCAACCCATGGATCAAAATGCCATCAGAATTTCAAAATTATTTTATCGTAAGAATTCATTGACCGATTTGTTATCAGAAGACAAAGAGTTTAGTGAAACATTGAAAAACTATTCTCTGAGAGATGCTGTTTTAAATATAGCTATGGCTTGGAGTAACTGCAGTTATAAAGAAGTACTGGAATAATATTTTAGACATTGATGATGACGATCAAGAAAATATTCCACTAAGCGTTTTACGCTTTGGTTTAATTAACGACGAAGCTTTTAAAGCAAATCAAGATATAGGACTAATTTTACAAAATATCACTCCAAATGTAAGTAAAAAGTTGCTAAGTAAATTTTAATTATGAAATTGATATTTTTATAGACTCATTTTAATGATGCATTGATGAATGGAATAAGGACATATTACAAGAAGTTATTGATAAAAATGATTCGGAAGAGGACAATGATAGTCATTTGATAATGTGTAATATCACCAATGACGACAAATTAATTTCGACAAATCATGCTCTTAAATCCCTTAATGATGTTATTCAGTGGGAGGAAGAAAATGAGGAGAATGTTGAATTCTCA
The DNA here is from genome assembly GCA_963170755.1 of Amphimallon solstitiale. Taxonomy (NCBI): domain Eukaryota; kingdom Metazoa; phylum Arthropoda; class Insecta; order Coleoptera; family Scarabaeidae; genus Amphimallon; species Amphimallon solstitiale. The sequence goes on along the minus strand of OY720682.1, from coordinate 62,508,372 downwards.
GATTTACCAACTCCGCATAATTTAAGAAGTAAATTAATTGAAATTAAAGTAAAGAAAAAGTTAGAACAATCAAAAATAACTACGTATTTTAAACCAAAATTATAAGTTAATAAGTTTTTAATATAAAAATGTCGCGTATTATTATTGCCAAATTATATTATTACTTATTATAGTGAAAGTAAGATATTTAAATAAAGTTTGATTGCATATAAGAATTTGTATTTGATTTTTTAATAAACCTCTATTTAGTGAACAATCCGATTTAGAGAACAAGGGTTAGTAGATTCCTATGATTTTCTTCTTGTAGTTGATCACCACACCTTATCTACATTTTCTTCCTACTATTTCCAGTGCGTTGTAGTTTTATTTGCTACTTTCTTCTGTGCTCCCTTTTCATTAACTAATTCTGTGCATCGTGGAACCTCCATTAGGCTTATGACACCTCTTTCCGGTCCTTCCATCTTTAACGTGGGCATCTCTTCAGTTTTGTTTCGTCTGGTTTCTGTTTTGTCATGACTTGTACGGCTATAACTCTGTGTTTACGGCAATTGTGTCCATACCATCTAATCCGTTGGAACCTTTTCTTTTAAAAGTTGTCTGATGTCGTAGTTCATTAGGTCGAGGTGTTCGTTTCCTAACGATTTTTCTTTCTAGTATTTTTAGGTTTTCCTCATCTCTATTTGTTAGTGTCATTGTATCTGCATAGGTTATTACTGGTCTTCTGTTTTATATAGCTTATATATAGTCGGGTAGATCCATTTGAACCTCATAATATCGTCAGCAATAATAAGCTGAATATAATATGCTGAATATAATATGCTGCGTGTTGTTATTCACTGTAAGCTGATGTAAAATTTTATACATGCCTAACAAAAATTCTACCTACTCATAGAGTCTTATCCTGGCTTCAAATCATTAATAAAAGTTTTTTCGCCTACAGCAGGCTTACTATAACGACACGGTAAAAGACCAAATGTTACTGTGGAATTAGTTTCATGAAATTGAATTAAATATGTTTATTGAGATGTGTCTTTGTAGCCCTTTCTGCTACTTATGCTTATTGTTTTTACTTCAGTAAGAAAATCAAAGTTTAGTCGAATTTCTAAGAAATACAAATGTACTGAAAACTGAATTATCGCAAGATTTTAAAGTTCACGAAATTCCCTCCGGAAGTAGGTTTATCTTAGCTAGAAAAAGTTTTTTAAGAAAAATTGCTAATTCTGCATTCTATACATTCTATACAGATTTATCTAGAATAAATTATATAGAGCTCGAGTTGGAACAACTTTTGTTTAAAAGAAAATTCAAAATTTGGACCGGAAGTAACACTTTTACTCTTATTGAAAAGCAATTTTCGCGTATATCTTTTGAATTATGCAATCTGTATAGATTTGTTTAAGTGCAAAAGTATTTTGAACTAGATCTGGAATAATTTTTGAACAAAATTTAAACCGGAAATAATACTTCTACTCCTATCAAATTGCAGCTAGCAGCTTTTTAATAAATATCTCGTAAATTTTGCATTCTTACAGATTTATGAAAAACACCAATTTAGAATAATTTGTATATAAAGAAAATTTCAAAATTCGGAACGGAAGTAACACTTTTACTCGGAAATTTAATTTATTAAAATCCAGATTTAAAACTTTATTTAGATCAATTTTTGTATACACATTTCGAAACGCACGTTCGTATAAAAAAATCGTGTGGTGACAACACTTCTTTTTAGTTTGGAATGCCTTACTGAATATAACAGCTAGAAAGTTAAATTCTGCAGACTATTTTGTGCACAACATACTCAATTCGTCTGTTTCTACTTTTTTGATATAAATAAAAGAATCATTTACCATATCGATATATTATTAGGGAAAAACAGTTGAAAAATCTTACTGCTTTTATAGAAATATTTACTTAATTAGAAATAAAATTCCAGAGAAAAGTGTTCTTTTACTATTTCAGTAATAAAAATTACGATATACCATTGAAAATAATGTGTTAATTTCTTTATTCTAGCCCTTATTTATATGTCATGTTCGTGTTTAATATTCACATATGGAGATTATAAAAATTGGTTTATTCGTCGACGTTAGGTTTCATGAAAGTAATTTAAAGTGGTGGGAGGAGGTTGACAGTTAAATTTCCTCTTTATCCAGAGTGACGTGAGCAAACTTCCATAGAATATTTGACCTGTTACGTAATATAAATATAAAATGCATATAAAATATTATAAAACACATCTTTTTTTTTAAATTGAGAAACACAGTGTTATTAAAATAAAAAGTCAGTAGCTTATAAATTACTAAATTGGCAATAAGCAATTTGGTAAATAATTAATCCTTAAAACAAAAAGTCAAAAATCAACAGTCAGGAAACCTAAGAAATACGTAGAAAGAAAAGAAATAAATAATTAGTCACTTCAGTTATTGTATGACTAACGTAAAGGTATAAAAATTTACACTTTTATCTAATATTAACCTATCTTTTTACTTTCTTATACGTAGTATAAGGAAGTATTGTGATGATGAAAATTTTCGACCTCGAGATTTTTGCAGATGTCCACGTTTTGAGGTCCCCTGATACCAAAAAAGTGGTTTTTAAAAAATGTCTGTGTGTGTGTGTGTGTGTGTGTGTGTGTGTGTGTGTGTGTGTGTCTGTCTGTGTGTGACCACGATAGCGGTCAAACCGCTGTAGATATCAATTCCAAATTTTGTATTTACGTGTACAATCTCCCTCTTGAGATTTGATTAGTTTTTCAGTAAAATCGGTCGACCGGAAGGAGCAGTTTACTTCAGTGAAAAAATCGAATTTTGCCAATATTTCGTCAATTACTAAGTTTAAACAGATTTATAAAGAACTGAAATGTACTCAAAATTAAATTTGAGACAAATTATCTTGAAAAAGTTTTTCGAAATTCCAACCGGAAGTAGGTCTTTTACTCTTATCGAAAATCAGTTTTTTGCGAATATCTCGCAAGTCATGCTTTCTAGGCAGGTACATTACGAGTATAAAAGTATTTAAATTATAATTTTAAATATCTTTCGTATAAAAAAAATTTCAAAATTCGGACCGGAAGTACCACTTTTACTCTTACCGAATATCGATTTTTTGTAGATATGTCGTAAATTATGCATTCTATGTATATTTATTAAGAGTACAGAAGTATTTATCGTTGAATTTGCAATATTTTATGTGTACATGAAATTTCAAAATTCGGACCGGAAGTGGCCCTTTTACTCTTAGCGAGTAGCACCTTTTTTCGAATATCTTGCAAAGTATGCATTCTATAGCGATTTATTAAGAGAATGAAAGTACTTAGAATAGGATTTTGAATAAGTTTTGTATAAAAAAATTCTTGAAATTGTATTGTTTGAAACGCTCATACGTATAAGAAAGTCGTGTGGTGGCCACACCTCATTTTTTCTATTTAGACTCGTTGGCAAAGAGGTAATGGAATTACTGAAAGTAAACCCCTACATAACAGCAGAATGCGTTGTAAAAGCAATACTACAAGAAATTAAAAATTCATTACCAAAAATATGAAACCAATATCTACGCGACGGTGTTTTTTCCAAGAAGTTTATACTTAGAGCACGGTTATTTCTATTTATATAGATAACAACACTTTTAAAATCAAATTTCGGATCTATTTAACAAAAACATTAGAACACATTTACCATACTAAAGTACAAAAAAGGCAAATACGTATTTCGACAACTATGTTATCATTTTCAGTAGCACTTATTAAAAACCGCGTTGTCTATACACAACCTTTCTTGCTCTGTTATGGTATTTTAACTAAGAAAACTTCAGAATATCATTACATGTACACACGTTTAATTATAGGAAGCTTCAAATTATGTACATGTTTAATTTATTATTCGCTGTTACTATCACTTGCAGCTAAAATGATAAATCTTTTTACGATATTGTCAATTAAGGCTGGACGCCCGCTTCAAGCTGAGTTCGATTTGAAATGGGCGTACCACTGCTTTTCGTGCAAATGTAAATAAAAGACAAATGTTTAAGGGTCCGCGTGCTCTGTCTTATGCTGAGGAAAAAGATAGAGAAAAGAACTTGTCACCTAATCTAATCTGCCTGTAATTTATGGCTGCCTTATGGTCTCAGATAATCGCCGGTTGGCCCACATGTTTGGCAATCGGGAAGCAACCGCCCCTAAATTATACAATCTATATTTTCTCAAACACACAAAAAAAGTGAAGCTGGATATGTAAAATCACCTGCCGGATTCAAATTTTGAGTTGAAAAATAAAATCGAAATCGCAAAAAGGTCGAAAAATCGTTTTTTTGTGTAAATTTTAAAATTTTCATTTTCTTCAATTATTAATACTTATCTCGTGATATCTCAGCAATGCAGAGAGCTAGGGATCTGTTTTTTTAAGGTTATACCCTAAAGTATTTGGATGATACTAGTGTTTTCGATTTTTCTTTATGGTGTGTAAATTTTATAAAAAAAAAAAGTTTTAGTAGACCACCAATTTGTGTAAGATATTTTTCAGCTATCGAGTAACTAATCTTATTTTTCAGAATTTACCCATATATATGTGAAACAAAATAAAGCCAACATTCCAAAATTATTTTTTGTGCAAGAAATAAATTTCTAGATCGTTTCAGAAGCAAATTATTGCGAGTCAAATATAATAATTATACTCCCTGCCCGCAAGCCGTGTGAGTCCTAGCATGCGCTTCTAGCAGGTATAGTGTTAGGGACGGGAAGAGATATTGCTTTTACTTTCTGATACGTAGTATAAGGAAGTATTGTGACGCTGACACTGTATATGTACACTATATTGTAAAGAAAATATCAACGGTTTCGATAAAATAATGTCCGAGTAACGATTACTTTCTTAACATACACCGATCTCAGAAGTATTTTACAAACTGCGTAGAAACTGCCCGGAATGGTAGGCGGAGCTACCTCTCGACACAATGTGCGAGCGTACCACATACTCTATTTGATTTCAGTGAATTTCGCCCAAATTTCAAAATTTTGTTTTCCGTTTCGTGACCTTATTTTTAAAAATTAAGAAAAAATAAAATTTATGTATTGCTGTTGAGTGTTACATAATTTTAAATAAAGGCTTGTTTTTTGAAATTTCTTACATTTTTATTTTTATTTAGGGCCCTTTGGACAATTTCGAAGAAATTACGATTTATCCATTGAAAGGCATTTTTTTCTTAAATTAGCGTGTAAATTCGGTAAGGTTTTCATGAAAAATACGATTTGGAAATGGGAAAAACGATTTCGAGGCCGGGCGTATAGCCTTAAGGCATCTAATAGACTCATTTCCTCTTTTATTAAATGTTCTATACACTTTCTCCATTTGGCACTATTAAAATTAGCTAAAGCAGTCAATAGTAATTGTTTGACTTCTGCCATTTTAAAATTTTTATTATTTCCAGCGACATAATTTTTCATTTCGGTTTTACTAACTCAGTGGTATATTGTATTTTTGAAGTGTAAACTTCTTTAGGCGCGTTGCGCTGATTGTAGGCACTGAACAAGACTGACTGCAACGCTCGTATGTGTAACGCTCGGATAAATGTAACGCTCGTTCGGGTAAAGTCGGCTAAGGGAACAATATAAATAAATATATCATATATGTAGAGGTATTTAATTTCACTTAAATTGAAATTTAAATGAATAAATAAATTCATGTTCCAGAACAGATTCGATCCCGAGCCGCACGGGTATGAAGACGACACGTTACGACACATACGTCCGAACCGACCAAACGAAATGGCCGCTCGCGTAAATGTAATAAATGTGCGAATATGTTTTATTTAATACGTTACTGAATATTCTACGCGTGTATTTCGTATTATTGAAAATTGACATATGAAAGTGAAATTTTCGCCGATCACCAATCCATAGTCAAAATGTCAAAAAAAACGAAATGGCGGGAGAGTTTTTTGAAAATTGACGTATGAATGTGAAATTTTAGATACGGGGGTGTCTTAGGTCGCCGATCACAAATCCAAAGTCAAAATGTAAAAAAAAAGGCGGACGAGTTTTTTGAAAATTGACGTATGGATGTGAAATTTTAGATACGGGGGTTTTGGGGGTCGCCGATCACGATTCCAAAGTCAAAATGTCAAAAAACAAAATGGCGGAAGATTTTTTTGAAAATTGACGTATGAATGTGAAATTTTAGATACGGGGGTGTCTTAGGTCGCCGATCACGATTCCAAAGTCAAAATGTCAAAAAAAAAAATGGCGGACGAGTTTTTTGAAAATTGACGTATGGATGTGAAATTTTAGATGCGGGGGTTTTGGGGGTCGCCGATCACAATTCCAAAGTTAAAATGTCAAAAAACAAAATGGCGGAAGAATTTTTTGAAAATTGACGTATGAATGTGAAATTTTAGATACGGGGTGTCTTAGATCGCCGATCACGAATCCAAAGTCAAAATGTCAAAAAAAAAACAAAATGGCGGAAGAATTTTTTGAAAATTGACGTATGAAAGTGAAATTTTAGATACGGGGATGGTTGAGGTTTACGTTTTATTTAATACGTTACTGAATATTATAGGCGTGTATTTCGTATTATTAATCTCGCCTTGATGAAGTTTTCACTTCTGCCTTGTGGTTTTAAGCACACTCATTCTTCTTCTTTTGTATTTTTAATTCTCAGCTTTTTATAAGTATTGAGAATTATTTCCTATTCAATAAGGAACAAGTGCCTAAAACGACAGCGTTTTCTCGGTGGAGAAATAGGTACGTTTCTACTTGCCCTATGCATTAGGTTCATTATATATTATGGAAGACACTAAATAAACGATCTAAGAGCTCTAAACAGAACTATTTTTGTTATATAAATCCAAGAATATGGAAAACGAACTATAAAAAAAAACCTGGAAAGCATACAAAATGCAACTGTCAAATGACTAGAATTGATCGTCAATTAAATTAAGTGAGTGTCATTTGGGCTCGAAAAGAACCAATCGAATTATCCACTTTTAGCGCTAAAATTTAAAGGTGATCCGTGGAATTAAAAAACAGAGTAGGTATAGGAAGAAAAAAGTGCTCTCCAATGGTTAATATAAAATTAACACTTTCCAATTTTGAAAAGAATCACATAATAACGTAATCCATAAGGAATTAAAGAAACAGAATTGACTGCCCTTTTTAATACCTTGCATATACACGCATTAGCTAGAGCCATTAAGAATGTATATAAAATCAAGCTATGTGTATATAATTATCTCGAAATAGTTTTAAAAGCTAAACAATGTACAAACATACATTCCACAACGAAATGTACACTTCGAGACAAAGAAACCAAGTCGTTTATTCCCTGTCAGATATCCATAAATACACATCAGAACGTGACTGAAGTTTGTCGTTTTTACAATAAAGTTCCCTGTTTTTTACGCCCATGAGGATGGCGAAAGAAAGTTGAAAGTAGTAATGATCATAGTTCCACACAGATAAATGGCGACATCCGGCAGCTTTCTTCGTCATGAAAGCACTTGCTTGTATTTTTCATGAGACAATTTATCTGCAACTAAACTTGTGAAATATTTAAACTAGTTTTTGCGTCGCAAAAGTTATGACTGTGCCAGTAAATTGATCCTAAACAAGGAATGACATGCATATATCACTGCAGTCGCTCTCTACCTACATAAAATATGACTATGATTTTCCAAACATTTTTGCAGACGTATTTTGCGCTGATATTTCATTCGAAGAATGTAATATTTAGAACATCATATTATATGCGCATGAAATGTATGTATATTGCAACTAACAATTTTCAAATGTCGTCAAATAATATATTCGGGATTAAGCGTATGATACATTTGAAGGTTTTCAACGAGAGAATAAGTCGACTCACGGTTGAGTAGTTTCAGCATTTACTTGATACAGACATTAGTTACATGGCTGCATTATGAAATGTAAATATACAATTTATACATGTAATAACAATAATAATAACAATAACTCATGGCGAAATATTCCCCAGCAACTATCTGCCGCGTTAACACGAGTCATTATTATGCGATGTGTATTATAAGACAAATTTGAATAATGCCAACCTATTATAATTATAATTTTCTGTTGATGTAAAGTTAATTATACAAATTCACCCACGAGTGAGAATCAAACTCACGCTCTCCCGATAGCTTGTCGGGTGCCCTAACCACCGGGCCACCGAGGAAGACGAGAGATCGAATCCCTTAAGTTGCCTTGAAATATGATTCAGTACAAAATTTGTAGGTTGTGGATTTAAATCTCAAATAAAACCGACATGTTTAACACAATCTTTAATTGTTCGAGCAGGTGCCCTGGCCCATGGTTTTGACATCATATTTATAGCGTCTGCGACATTTATATTCATATATTATAACGATATTTATATACTAAATTCATGTATATAAGGAAAGATAGTATCCATATTTCATATATTTAATTTTATAGTAACTCGAAACCAGGCAACTTAAGATACACAAATTACTATAGAATAACTCAGTCTTAAGTAAGATATTTAAATGTCTAAGAAATTATTAAAAAAAAAACCAGAAGTTAATAAATTCCCAAGAATTAAGGGAAAATTGCATAACAACAACATTTTAAACAATATTAGAAAACATTTTTATTAGTTACTCAAAGTTAGACAACTGAATATACAAGTCAAAAATAAAAATCAGGTTAACCATTAGTGGGCAAAGAAAGAAAGACAAATGGGAATATAAAAGAATTTTTTCACAAGTAAGAGACGCTTAAAAGGACGCTCTCAGAAATTAAGTTAAATTTTATTATTAAAAGAAATATATTAAATACCTGTGAGTGTAGATTAAACTATATCTATTGATCTACAAGTAAACAATCCAAACTAAATAATTGTGAATATATGTGCTAAATTAAATTATACCAGAAATTAAGAAGAAGTACAACGTAAGGCTCGAGGAATAAGCAGCTCAATTGGAGGAATTGCGTTCCAACACAGTATCCAGGACGAAGAGGATCATCAGGGTATAGAAGATTCCCGATACAATTTCGAAGATATAGTCCGCTAAAACAATACCACAAGGTATTAAAAACTCGAGTTAAGTACTTAAAATTTTATTAACGTTGATTTTAAAAGAATCAGAAATTAGAGAAAAATTATAATTGCAATACAATTATCTAAATAATTTAATCTTAAGAATGTACTTTAATTGTAAGGGTTTTTCTATGCTAATCGTCATCACAAGTTAATATCTTTAAAGTTGAGTATTAAAGTTTTCCATACATAAGATATAAAAGAATTTTTTGATTAATGTTGATTTTTTTTCTAAACGTAGATTTCATTTACTATAAAAACAAATTTTATACATACCGTTCATGTTTAGTTGATCCCATTATTGCTGGATAGAAACAGTTCCATAGTAACATTACACTAGCAGTTTTGTTTATTATATAAAATGTTTGATTCTAACCTTAATTTTTATAAGTTCATGTATCTACTTCAATATATTTTTTCTTTATGATTTAACACTGTTTTTCTTTTATACGAAGGTAATCTTCTATACTATAAGAACTCTAACACCCTGAAATTACTACATGGAGTCTCATAAATAAATTTAAACTGAGCTAGTAATTATATACGAAGAAATTTTAAGCCGGTAAAAAATTTTGTTGAATACATGCATATTTCCTTCGTAATTTTTATTAAAATACTCTGAATGTAGTTATAATCTTATTCATGATAATTTGGATACAGTGAGTAAAAATAAATATTGTACAATTTTAAATTTATATTCGAAAATAAAATTATATTTTTAAAAATAAATAAAGTAGTAATTAACTAACTATTATCCTATTGAAGCATAGGGGTAGAATAATATATTCATTCGAATGTCTTTATTATTAGAAATTATCATTGAAACTGGCTTTATTTTTTTCTCGATTTCTCCATATTGCAGTCACTGATGTATGCGATAAATTAAATTCATTAGAAATAATGACATTGGATTTACCATTTTCTAATCTAGAATTGCTCCTTTTTCTTCTTCTTTGCTTTTTTGCTGATATTTTCTGAACTTCACATTTACAACTTACTATACGCATATGAAACCGACAAGAATTGACTTATTGTATGAATCATCATAGACCTCGCTCCCGCTCCTACTAGAAGCTATAGCTGACTGTTGGATCAAAAGTAGCAGGCAAACTGGGCTTATAGCATCAGGGTCGCATATTAAGAAATACGCGACCCCGCTGCTATAAGCGACGACGCTAAATGCAAACATTATTTGTATTGGTTTATGTGAGAGTTTTACCAACATGTTAAATTTTCGCCGCTATAACTGACTTTTACTATATCTATTTGAGATAACTAAAAATAAAAATGGTGAACCGAATAAATGAGTCCAATAGATTCAAAACCAGCCAAGTCATTTTAATCGGTTTCTGAGAAAATCTAGAAAAATCTTCAGAAAGGAACGTACTATTTATTAGGTAGCTTGTATTTCTAGAATATTCTAGGATAGTTTATTAGCCAAAATAAGTATTTTTATAAGATCTAAACGTGTTAGATGTATTAATATCAAATTTTCAAACAATGACTTTGCGGATTTTGCATTTGAACTTAAAGAAAATTATTAAACATTTTTGTATACTAAGTTTATTTTTAATATAACGGAAAAAATATTGAAAATAACATTGGAAAATGCCTAACAACACAAAAATATACTTTAATTAAAAAAAAGGAATAAATTCCTGATCTGAATTCTAAACCCTTAAATCAATGTCTATTCCAAGACATAAGTAGCGTTTTAAGTTTTAAAGCCATTGTCGACAGTCTCCACGTACACTGATGAGGCCTCAAAGGCCGAAACACCGGTGTTTGTGCGTTCGATTGTCAGCAATGACACTTATTGTATGTGTGTATTCCAAACACATGCATATATGCATATACGTTTTACGTATAAATGTATATATGTAAGTCACAGTATTTAATTTTTTCTATTTTCTTGACATGGCGGGTTTTGCATCTACGACTCAAATAATGCGTTTGTTGCAAAATCAAATTTATTTGGCTCACAGCAAAACAATATTGTTTAATTTAACTTCATATTTTTTGGATTCAAACTATTTTTTTTTATCTGTTTAATTGCAACTACTTTAAAGGGAAACATCTTCAATTACAATTTTAAATTAATATAAAATATATAAAAAATCAATCCTATTACTTTATTTGCCCACTTTGTACATAAATATGATTCACAATCCAGCTACCGTATATCACATTCGGATTCCAAATCAATTTATTTTTATTACAGGAAAAATATACGGACTCCAAGACACTTTCAAATTCACATGGCGCCTTAACTTTACCTCTCTCAAAATAAAAAAAAATCTTTAATTTGTACACTTATATTTCGATAGCGTACGTAATGTCTTAAAAAAAGTTTACGAGTTTACATTCGGCGCGCTTTTAAAAGGTTCATCGCGGAAATTACCCCTTGAGAAAATACAAGACGCAAACGTGCCCCGTATAAATAGTACGCTCCTCCTCTGATTCATTCTTAAAACACCGCCATGAAATGCCTCGTCGTGAGGAACACCCCGCGCTTCTTGGAATTATGTATGGGTCATTGCGAATGCTGTTACGGGAGGGAATCGATGTTGATATAATTGAATTTAATGTCGACGACGTTGTTGTAAAGGGTTAACATAAAAGGTTGCTCAAAACTGTAACACGACTGCACACAGATGAATGTAATATTCGGCCTCTTACTCGACGCGTCGAATATTGCTATGGAAAGTTTTAAAGGACTTCCTTTAATGTAATTTTATTCAATATCGTCCTTTCATGGATGAAAATCTATTTATACAAACCGGAGTCAGACTATTATCGGATATTTTACATTCTGCACGCTCTCTAATCTTTCCAAGGATTAATTCAATGACAGACAATGAAGCTTCCGTAAATCTCGTGAAATATACTTGAGCGCAATACTGTTTATTGAAAATATTACTGCCCAGAGAGTAGCTTAAATTTAAAGATAGAAAAATAAATGTGTAATTCTTAATTTTTTACAGTAAAAATAAAACTATTTCACATAAAACACAATATAGATCTCTACCCTATAATATTATTACCACTAGAATAAAACCAATTTTTGATAAATTTGACGTTCAATTTTTATTCAAAACAAATAGCCAGCTTTATAACATTTTAAATAATATCAAACCCAAAAAAAAACATCCTTGAAGAAAGTGGAGTTTACTCTTTGAGATGTTCTCAATGTAACTCTATTTATATAGGTCAAACTGGACGACAACTAAGTAAGAGAGTGTATGAAGACAAAAATCAATTATCTTCAAATATTTATAAACACAAACTTGAAACTGGACATAACATTGATTTCCAGAATATTTCAATATTACATAGACAATCAACAATTTACTTGAAACTTTGGAAATTGAAAGACACAAACATTATTTTAATTTACTAAACGATCAAATATACACACACGACAAACGACTCTTTTCATTCTTAGAAACTCTATAACTATGACTGCTACCTCGTGCTGCCGCTTTGGCTGCCTAACTACCATTGCATTTACGGTGGCTTATACAATTTATAAATATTGTGGTGATTTTCTTGTTATTAAGTTTTAGTGATATTTTTCATGACTTTGCGTCTTAGTTATTTTCTTGTTACGTGTGTACATTGTATTTGTCTCCATTTACATTGCATGTGAAAATGATGTTTTACGTATGCATTTTAATTCTACCTCTGTTCATTGTATATTTTAATATGATAACTATCTATCAAATACTTTTAAAGGATTCAGTAAGAATATTTCATAACAATATATTGTTATTTTGCATAGATTCTGGGCTGAAGATGACTTAAATTGTCGAAACTAGTACCTAGGGTAAATATAATAAATATTGTAAAGAATAAAAGAAGAACCAGCAACATTTTACGTTTTTTCCATATGTAAATGTATTGAAACAATGAATATCTTCTTGGTAGTAGTGGCAAATGATGAGCAAAAGTAATAACAATATGACAACTGGTTGTCATTTAGAATACAATGACAAATGTAGAATGTAAATCAAATATGTATGAATGAATATGTAAACAATAAGCATAGGACAAACGGTATTACTTATACATTTCATTAAACTACAAATGGGAGTCTGTCACCTATGGTCTTCCGTATAGCTTAGATCTCCAAGGTTATCCCACCTTATTCCTTGGCTACACCGTACTGATGACGACCAATAGTCAGAAACACGTGTCTACGGTTGCTCTACAGCGGAATTTACCTGTTATTATTCTCTATCTTGTTATTTTATATATCCGCGTTATTTCCTTCTTTTTTTTTTTGGATTTCCTACTACCAGTGTCAAGAAGGCAATGTTGATTTTCTCCATCATATATTTTGAATATGTAAAAGTACATTCTAGTGTCATATGTAGTTGTACTTTCGCTTACGTTTATTATCTTCAACCAGTAATAAATTCTTATTTAGGCTCTGTTAATTGGCGCTTTGTAGTGATCAATTTTTAAAAATTCTAGAATAATTTTTAACGTGATTTTCCTGACATTATTTTGTATTAAAAGTTACTGTTCCGTTTAAATTTTAATATTCGCGCTGATTGGGCATGTTTTTCTCATGAATGGCACAGTTTGGCCATTGTTAAGTAAGATTCGGCACCTATTCTGTATCGCTCTTTAAAGTAAGTTGAATTAGTCGCGCGAGTCTATTGCGGTGTTTTTCGATGTCGTATATCGATTTTTTTGGAATAATAATTACAACACTGTCGCTACATTTAATCTCCAATCAAATTTACTAAGAGATCGTCCATTTGCCATTGCTGGTCTATTTTTTTGGGAGTAGCTAGGAACTAGTAACCAGTGGCTACTGCACGCAAAAAAGTACATTTTTAAATTAAGAAAAAAAATTCTCAAAAAAGTTATATTCATACAAAATATAAATTGCTTCAAACGATTATATTCTCCTTATGTTAAGTATAGTCTGGCTCAAGTGAATGCAATATTTCTCAAATTAAAACTAAATTTACTTTACTATATACAAAACAGAGAAGTCCTGATTTGAAACAGATTTACTCGACTCAAAATAATTCTTTTTAGCGTGTGCCTAGTACATATTTTATTCACTACCTGAACGTTTTCCAATTACTCGGTGGTAATATTCCAAGAGATCAAGAAGCAAGAGGATGATTTTATTTTGTTTGTTTCACTCGTTGGATGTTTCAAGGATCACGATTTGTTTCAATATCTATCATACATCGACTTCAATGCTGGAACCGTTTTCTTTCTTGTAATTTTTTTTGAGTTTCGTAAGTTCTTGTTGCTATTGGACAACGTGTATTTGTTTGTTTTTAATACTAATATTTATATTTCGAATATCAAATTATAACACCTTCGTCACATTCGTTTTTTTAGATGTATAAAAATTTAAGTTGCTTTTCGCCGTACTATTGAAATATTATAAATTTCGTAACGTTTTCACATATATTTATGTCTTTATCTAACACACTATACTCAACAGGGTCAATTTACACTCAAAATACTAATCCACTTACAAATTAAAATTAGGCTCATCTATATTTTTTTGTTATTACTCTATTTTGCATACTTTTATTCTTAGTTAAAATACAAACACAAACAATAAAAGCAATTGAACAGATTCTAGTAATAATGAATATACTCACTATGTACGTATTTTCGCTCTATATTAATAAAATATTAATTTACTTAAATTTTTTCATATTATTACTATCGGATAGCATCTGTCATGTTTTCTATAACGATAATTGTTTTATAGTTTACTGAAAAGAAATAATAAAAAAATTATTCACACAAGAAATTATTTATTCTAAGTAAGCTATTTACATGCCACAATAGAGGACATTAGCATTTAATAATGTATATAAATTAAAATAACGCACTTGTACGTGTTTAGTGCAAAGTTTGAGCGCAATCAACAAAACAAAGGAAAATTTCTCACAAATAATCTATAATATGTAACGACTTATATTAATTATTATTATAAAACATAATATGATTATTATTATTGTGCACACATTAGAAAATAGACTTTGCTTTGATTCTAATCCTATCCAAATGCTTTTTTCGTTTCTGGAAACATTCCCAAAGCAAATTTACGTTAATGGGTCGGTCAAGGTCCCATCCTATGAGTTTATCCTTTAAACTTATTAAGTGCACCCTTGACTCACGCCCCAAGGTGTCCAATCTCTAATGCTTGCAAGAAAGAGTGAAAAATCATTTAAAATTTAATTAAAAAAATCTTAATTACAAGTGTTTAGATATGCATTAAAACGCTGACTTTGTGCTGATATTAATTTCACTGAAATGCCTTTTCTCGCTTCTGAATGATATTCTCACTACAAATTCATGTCAGAGAATCAATTAGGGCTCCATTTCTATAAGTTCATTAATTGCATAACTTGTTTAATACATTCCTAATTCATAGAATCTCAACATGTCAAATTTCAATCCACAAACACAGAAATTCAAAAAAACAACAACTAAACAATAAAATGTAAATGTACTAACCTTAGTAACTTTCAATATAAGTCACGACATAAAAACAATAAAACATTTTATATAATAAAAAAAATTATATATAGACTACCTGAGTTCTTTATACAATGAGTTAAATTCTTCCATTTCAATCTCCTTAATGATTTATTACCCATAAATTCTACAATAAATAAATAAATGGGATATAATAAGAATTATATTACATAACAAAAAACATAACGTGTCTGTATTCTCGTACAAGGTAAAGTAAACTACTTATTCTATAATAATTACAGATTATTACAGCTCCCAGAATGTTTCACCATAACACGCTGCGTATGGTCGTCACGTTTTAAAATAAAATATTCCAGTTCCTCACTAACATTAGGATAACTTCTAATTATAAATCAGATAAATTTATTTGATTTGAAGATTATTCTAAATTAAATTAAGATTTTAAAAACTGTAAAATAATTTTTATTCTACGTCCTTTATGCGACAATAAATTATAATTTATAATAAGTCTGATGAATCATTTCTTGAAAAATTTCACAAGTTCAAATAAATATTATTTAAAATTATTAATACAGACATCGAATGCTTATTTGTATTTTAGAGTGGTTTTCACCTGCACAAAATTCCTCGAAGATTCTTGTGCATCGTAATTTATAAAAAATATCTTCCACAAAAAATTCAGGCATGCCTATTCAAAGGATTCTTCCCACTCTTAAAGATACATAATTATACTCCTGCATCGCCTTTAGCGGCGTGTAAATACATTAGAGCTTGAAAGATGTAAACAAACAAATGCGTTTTAAATCGATGTGATTGTGTCAATTTAAAATACTAAATTTACAGTAAAACCAGTATATAAGTATCACAAAACTTATGATTTTTACATTACCAACTCTTCTAACTGTGCAATTTGCGTCGATATTATTTGTGTAGTGGAGTTGAATGCATATCTTTCATAAATCAAGAACATTTTTCAATGACTGCGCCAAGATAACTGATTGCTGTTAATACATTCTTGTATATTTCGGGAAAAAATATTGATATATTTTTATATATGTATATATATCGTTCTTATTTCTCTATTTAACTACTGGTAACACTTTCTGTTTCAGGTTAGATTATTCAAAATAATCAATTTTATTTATTTATAACTATCCCCAGTGTTGGATTATTTATGGCAAAGGAAAGATAATTTTGACATTATTGTATGTATAAATGCTTAGATATATGTGTGCAAGGTAATTTTAATTGTTATTACTGCGTTACATCTATATTATTATTCATGTATTTCTCTTACAGCTTATTTACAAGTTTAACACTATTTACTGGAGTTGTTTTAGTTTAGAAATTTATTGTGATTATATGAATACATAGCTATTTTAAAAAACAAATTGCATTTCAACTTAAAAGTCATGCCTAAATTTGTACACCTAACCTATAAATTTAGCCTTTCTATATTAACATGTTTTTTTTTTAATAAAAGTCTATATTCTACTTTCTTTTCTGATAAACCGAATGAACCATAACATGCAAGTAAGGGAACCTTTCATTATCTTACTTCATTAAAATTCCTAGACGTTGTAATTTCCATCGCAAGAATGTACCATGTAATTATAATTCTCTCGATAAAAATTATCCTCCACATGTACACGTAGTGTTTTTGTAAATTGCCAGATATTTATCGTACGCGGTCAGTAACTTTTTCTCGAAACATAAATAATAACAACAAATAATAATGGGTATATTTTTTATGTGCAGGAAATTGAGGGAAGGGTACTTTCTCATGATGTGTTAATAGTCAAGCGCGGGTTTATTCTTTTCGGTGCCTTGTAATCATGGATCGGTTAAAAACTGCTTACGTTTCATCATTCGTGACGAGTTCATCATTCAAACCTCTTCATTTAGGTGAACTTTTTTCGTGTTTTAATAATAAAGCTATTAGTTCTGGTGTCCAGCTGTGATAGCAAGCCTGATAGTTTTGAAAAGGTTTATCTCTTAATTCAAATCCGATTACTAATCATTTTTTCGGAGAGGATTATAAAAGAACGGCATAGAAATAGCAGAGCGTTAGTAGCCTTATAATCACAATTTAAAAAGGAAACCAAACGACTGCATTTATTATAAACAGATGGGGTTAATGTTTTAAAATTATAGATATCTATTCCTTACTCATTAGATTTCTTATGAATCACAAATTGTTTGGTATAAATAAAACTAATTTTGAAATTTAAATGAAGAGACTAATTTATTTTTAAAATATGAATAATGGATTAACTAATTCCAATATTACATTAAATTGTATAAATATGAGGTATGGGCAACACACAACTTCCTTCTAGGTATGTGAGGTCTACTACTTATTATACCGTAGTCGTCAAATTTTAATTTCGGTTTACACTTCTATCCCATGTAGAAGATGACCTTATAATATGCAGCGATGCCTGCTTGCTAACAGTGGTGGGAGAGCAACGCAGTGTCGGGGACCCTCACGCCTTACATGTCATAGGAAACGTGTGTCGAGTGTCGCGCTCTTTTCCTCTTTCTACTTTCGTATCAGAAATTAAAATATGTCGACCCCGGTATATAGGGACTATTGCTCCAATTTATTCCATTCTTTTAGAACTTGTGTTGTTTTCCAAGCTTGATTGAGAAATTCTACTAGCATTTCTTTCCCTTCTTGTCCCAAGTATTTTAACATTGCCGGAGTTATCTTATCATGCCCTACTGACTTTCCTCCCCTAATGTTCCTAATTATTTCCTACAAGCCTTCTATATTTATCAATTCATCTTCCCCTGTTTCCATCCTTTCTGTTACTTATCCCGCTTTTTCAGTATTTTCTTGACCATTTATCTTATTTGGTTATTCGTCCAAGCATTTAGTTCCATCTTTTCGTTATTTCTTTGTCATCAGTTAATACCACATTGTTTTTTCATTTTACGTGAACTAAGTTTTTTTTTTCTTTCCGGGGGTTCTTCAGTATTTTATAAAACAGTTTTTGGTTTCCTGGTTTTCCATAAATAATTACACCATTTTTATTCGCTCTGCAATTTTGTATGGTTCTATAATGTTCTATATGCTCCAAAATGAAAACAAAAGAAATGGAAATAATTTAGAAGAACAAAAGTTACTAATTTTTAAATCCGAAAGGTATTTTTTGCCCATCCTGTACAATTAAGTATCATGACAGGAATTCTGCGTAATAGTTTTACTCTAAATCAAAAAATAATTATTATACCATTAGACCGACAGTTTAAATTGTATATCCGAAGGGCATTATTTTCCTACTTTGAAACGTATTTACATGGGTCGGGAAAAGAAACAAGGTAACATGTTTCAAATATGAAAGCAATTTATGTAACTTTATTTTTAATGTACCCTAAAAGTAACTGCACTCCATCTTAATTCGAGCTTCATTCAATAAGCGTCTCGCAAAAGAAAATAATTTGAAAAGTTTCTGGAAAGTCTCCTAAAGAGTTTTTCACTTCTTTCCTTTTTTTTTCTTTAATAAAAATATTTAAATCATCGCACCGCCGGGGTTGCCGCCTGGTGAACTTATCTAAATTATCATTTACAGTGACTTTTTAATTTCGTAAGGGAAATATTTTATTTTCCTATTCCGGTCACACGATTCCGGTCGTAATTCGCGTTTCTTATACTCCGGGCGCAAAACTCCGGGTCTCTCTTTGAGCCAGAATGCGAGTGCGAGCCAGTTCTTTCATATTCTGTCGGGTAATATTGTCGAAAAATAAGAGAATTAGAGCGCGCATGTGGTGGCGGTACCATCGTCGAAAAGAAATCCAAGGGAAATATCTTGTCACGGGTGTGCTCAGGCAAATTTATAGTTTTAACTACCGCTATGTAAATTTACTTTTTCATAATGTGTCTATTTACATTCTTGGATCATGTATACCCGTTCAATTTATGAGGTCGACTCTACTCTGGTCTTACTTATATAAAAGTTTAGGTTTTTGACATTGTACGAACTTTTAGAACGCTGTATTTAGATGATTAATATAGTTTTGCTGTATATGAGACGAGTTATATAACCTTTCTAATTGACATTATATTAAATAATACGCATATTATTTAAACATCCTGTATATGCCACTTTTACATATTAATACTTTGTAGCGATTTTGTATTATGTTATAATAAAACGTAAAAAGTTATTAGAAAAGCAGACTGCTTATCGCATGACTTCTCAGACCACATAGTGGGAAATGCTGACTTCACAGCGTCAACAAGACTCATATAATTTTGCATTTTGCATTCATTCTTATTTCGAATTTATAAAACCAAACACGAAATTAAATTAATGGAAAAACATAAACGATAAAGGTTCCTCTTTTAATCTTTACATTATTAATTTATAATGTACTCTAAGAACTAGTTTCGACATTTATATGTCATCCTCAGTCTAGAATCTAAGCAAATGCAAGATATCACTCTAAAATTTTCTTGTTAATAAGTCTTTACAAAATTAAATCTCCAATAGTAACATATCCATATAGAATACTCACAGTTATTAATATTCAAAGTATCTCTTGTCAAGAGAGGATGTATGCGGTTGCATATAAAATTGGTACTGAATTATTCAAACCCATTTGATAGAAAATTACCATGTTAACATACACAAAGAACAGAAGCAAAATAAAAAACAAAAAGTCACACGTAAATATCAATATTACATGCAATGTAAAATGGAGTGAACAACGTAACAAGAAGTATCTTAAATGCAAATTATGAAATTACTAATAAAACTTAACAACAGTAAAGTTACTACAATATATGTAAATTAGTCTGCGTAAATATATGGCAATTAGGCAACCAAAAAGGCAGGATATTGTTATATTTAAAGAGCTTCTAAAAATAGAAAAAGTGGTTTGTCGTGTGTATATCGTTCAATAAATTAAAATGTTGTTTGTGTCTTTCAATTTCCAAAGTTTCAAGTAAATTAAGTTTTAAATTCTTAGACTGTTTAAGTAATATTGAAATATTTTGGAAATCAATGTTATGTCCAGTTTCAAGTCTATGCTTGTAAATATTTGAAGATAATTGATTTTTGTGTTCGTGCACTCTGTTACTTAATTGTCGTCCAGTTTGACATATATAAATAAAGCTACATTGAGAGCATTTCAAAGAGTAAACGCCACTTTCTTCTAGGATGTTTTGTTTGGGTTTGATATTGTTTAAAATGTTATAAAGCTGGCTATTTGTTTTGAATGAAAGTTGAATATCAAATTTATCAAATTTTGGTTTTATTCTAGTAGTTATAATGTAACAATAATCATTTAAATAATACTTTATCTAAATTCTTCTTATTCATCTTCTTTTTTGTACTGTTTCCAGCAGGAACTTCGGGCTGCTTGTTATCGACAAAATATTCTTTATTTCTACGATGTTTTTAACGGCATCATCTGCTTGTTCTGCCACTCCAAATACAATCTTTATTTTAACAATATAACACGTTGTACAATTACTTCTTAGGTACAACTTTGACCACTACGTTTTCTCGGTAGTAAATTATTTACTGAAGTTATATTAACAACGATTCTTATGCGTAGTCTAATGTTAGGAGTTAGTCTTTTGATACGATATTTAACGTATCTTGCTGTGGACTCTCTCTCACGCGTATTGCCCTTTTATATCAGAATGTCTGGGGTTCCCCGCTTTCAACAAAGTTCAGGGGTTCCCATTCACATTTCACGCACATACACGTTCATTTAGCCGCGGGATTGCATATTGCTATTGGAGTGTTTATCACGTTAATATAAACTATCGGCGTCACCCTTTTTCACTCATAAATATATACAAAACCTATGACTAATATCTACTTAATAATACAATAACACATTCATTGATTTTAAATATTATTTCCCTTCAAAATATTAATAAAAAATATACTTAATTAAATCCATAAAAAAAATATTAAAATTTTATAAAATTAATAAAGGCTAAAATTACAAACGCTTTGAAAACTGTCTTAAATTTCCATATATTGCGAAAACATTGCTGCTTGAGTGAATTTATATCTCATTACATTATGAAATGAATTAACTTTGAAAATGGATATTTCATTCTGCCTGACCCTGCATTTCTTATAATATTTATATAAGGCCTATTCTAGAATATGGCTTTCATCATTTGGTGTCCGCTACTGTACAGCTGCAAACAAACCAATGGAAACTATAAAAAATAAAATTCTAATATAATCATACTCCAAAGCCACAAAAAATATCCACCATTTGAAAGGCAGAAGTAGTTTATTACAATACGAGTAGATATTATTCGTCTATACAGCAAGAGCGCGCGAGGTATGATCACCCGATGGTATACGTAAACTCGCATCTAAACGTGGTCCGATAATACATATTAGAGTAACGGCACAACATACTAGCATTGCCTGCTCATATTCGAACTCATAGTGATCTGATTATTTTTTTGCAGATTGACAAAAAGAACAAATTAAATTTTCTCTTTAAGTGATGACGATTGCTTAGATAACTAAGTCGATAATAACGCGAAGATTGTAATACTTATAACGTAATTATGATTATCCTAATGAAATTAAATAATAATGTGGTTGTGTACAAAGTTATAGCAGTACAACTGGGTTTTAGAATAAAATAAAAACAACCCGCCTGAAACATCTGCAGAATAAACTAAGATGTCTAGAGAAAAATAAATAAATAGAAATTTCATGGTAAAAAAAAAACTATAAATAAGTATAACAGGAATACCATAAAATAACATAAAAACGACCCTTGAAATAGAAATTAAAATTAGAGATTCTCTCCAGTAAATATAACGAAATAACAACTCTGGAAAAATAAATCTATATATCTATATCTGGCGAACACAGCTAGCGGAGATCATTTGCCGAATATACGTCCGAAGAATATCGACTAGCATCGGGTGATCATACCCCGCGCGCTCAAGCTGTATATCATACTTCTTGATTTCTGTTTATGGCAAACATTAAAATCGATTTCATGAAAGGGGTATAATTAAATTTAATTTAACTTTACCACACTATAAAACTTTCTGGATTTATTTCGTTTCTTCTTTTAGGTAGACTAAATGTAGTTTTATTGTTCATAAAATCAACATGCACTAAAACACTTTTGTATAATACAGTCTGCGTTATATAGAATCGAGACAAAGTTTCTATAAATTACATATCATATATCGTATACTTAAATTCATACAATTAGATGGCGTATTTGAGAAAACAGCAACTAACCAAACATAGTGGAATGAAACGTTACCGAGAGAAAAAGCGAGAGAGAGAGAGAGGGAGTAAAAATAATAAAAATATTGTCGAATATAATTCAATTTGCCGATGCCATTCCTGCACTGACTTTGTAGCACCGGAATAAATGGACCGTGATCAAATCGCGCGCGGATAAAAATCACTAGCTGAAAGAAATCTTAACAAGATCTCGCGGTTGGCTTGTCACAGGTCCCCCGATAAAATTGCTTATAATCGCTTATTAGACGTCATAGTTCCAATATTAGAAAGATTATATCTCCTGCTTTTACTCTTTTTCCTTCCTTTCTACTCGTTCTTTGTCGAGAGCCACTCGCTACAAAATAATGTTAGAGCTCTAGCTAGCCTCTGTTAATCCGAAATTTTTAATAAAGGAAACCTTAGCTCGGTGTATTCATGCATTGTGGCTAGTGGAGAAAAGTTGCATACTTTACATCATATCTAATTAGTAATTTAGTATATATATATTGACTTATAGTACTAAACTTTCGTAATAATATTAGCGCAGTATTAGGTGCATTATGGCGCTGGGCTTTCGGACAAAAGCGGAAACTTAAATTTAATACATTTTTGAAGTCCTACAAATCATAAAAGATTAATTGCTTATATTGCCGTATGGTAAAACAATTCAATTTCGTGGTTTATCGGTTGTCAGTGAAATTAAAGAATATAAAAATTAAAGCGTGTCGATTAATACAGTCATTTCCTTTTGTTTTTCCGCATTTGTCAATTGCGTTTGACTATTTGTCAAATGATTTTCCATGTTTTTAAACGTCAGCTGAGTTTGTCAAATAGAATTCCCTTTTTGTCAAATTACTTTCCCTTTATATCAATTGCTTTTCTTGCTTATATATAGGTATGTATGTATACCTCTACCATCTTATAAAAAGTATAGCAATTTACACATTAAAGTGAGACATTTATTTTGTATTTGCTTCCACTGGTTAAATAACCCTTTTATTGGATTTAGAAACATCTTGAATTTGAAACAAATACAAGGAATTTTATTACAGCGGCAATATAATAATTGCGTCCACTTAACTGTGCTTTTATTCTTGATGCTCTGGTATTTTTTACAGATCTTCCGTATGGAACGGGAGAATACATTTGTATGCCGTATTCGTCAATGAAGAACATTTTTTCTCTTTCCAAAGCGAACTTGAATAATGTCAGGTGTATTTCTTCGTTCAGGAACAAGGGTCACTTTTTTAACACAATAGTGAAAGTTCATATGTGCTTTATTAATCGTAGATAGTGATATTTGTTGAAGAAGTGGCCATTGGTTTAAGCACTTTTCTTGCAACTGGCGGAGGACTAAAGAACAACCCAGGTCAACCCAGTCCCAAATATGTTCTTTTTGAGCATTTAATAACTTTTGCTGCCGATGTCCTGTACTTACTTTTGCAGTATTATTAGTTCTTCCATATGTTGCATAAATTTTTCAAACTGTATCCGCCAAAACAAAATGAAAATTTGAATTAAGTTATGTTTATATTACATAGATGTTGTTACACTGTTTTGTATCTAAATACAAAATAATTTCCCCATTTTAATGTATAAATTGCTATATATTTTTTATAAAATGTAAGAGGTATACATACCTACATATAAACAAGAAAAGCAATTGATATAAAGGGAATTCTATTTGACAAATTCAGCTGACGTTTAAAAACATGGAAAATCATTTGACAAATAGTGAAACGCAATTGACAAATGCGGAAAAGCAAAAGAAAATAACTGTAAGCATTAACTAATTAAAAGATTAAAATATTAACAAAATATTAATAAAACCGTGGAACATCTTAGACAAACATGTTATTTACAAATATTTGGGCGGCAAATGTTATACAGTGCACGAGAGAATTAAATTTTAATTTTTACAGTTTTACTAATGTTAAATTACTTAATATTTATTAGTTGACAAAGATAGTAGCTATTTTATCAAAACGTTGTTATTTTTATATTGTTTAAGTTAAGAAACAGTCGCTAAATAACGAAAATAAATTGTTTCATATGTATATATACCGGGTGTCAGTTTAAGTTCGGCCACCGGCCATATCTCGGCAACCGCTTATTGTATAACCTGGCGGAAAAAATCTTGATAAGAAAACGGACCAGGGGCATTACAACAAAAATATTTTTTAAGTCCAAAATGATCGTAAGGGGGGGGGGAGCAATTCTTAAAGTGAATTAAAAATTCGATAATTTTTCATTAAATTCAAGTTTAAGATAGGTTAAAATTGTTACTGGCAAACTTTCAGACGTTTTTATACAATTTTCATTGAAAACTTTTTAATTTATCTCCCACACGAAGGGGAGGGTGGAGGGGGGTATGTCTGCGCTTAAAAGTATAACTTCGGTTTGCCTTAACAAATTTTAATGTTTCTACACTCATTATAGATAGATAATTTTACAGAGAATTGAAGTGTATGTAGTTGTCTAAAAAAGTAACAGGGAGCGCTGTTCTTAATTTATGTATATTACTGTATATAATTTTTTAATTTTAAATGGAAAGATATATTTTTAATATCATAACATTGAAGCACATAAGAAACTGTAGAGAATGATAAAAACCGGAGTTGCTATATTTTTTCTTGACAATACGAAGATAAACCAGAAAAATAAAATTTTTAAATATAAATTTAATTATTTATTGCGAGTAATACTTTTATTTTTATTTCAAGAGGGTGTCTAGATATTGTACAGTTTAGTTTCATTTGAATTTCCGTCATACTCTTTCATAAATTTGTTGATTTCAATATTTTCACCGATTATTTAATTCATTGCATATATTACGTTGAATTCCCCTTTTAAATGTTTTTAAATTCTCTAGCTATAATTTTTTAAATTTTATTTCCTGTCTTTTCCACTATTGAAATAATAATAATACTGGACAGTTTATAGTTTGCCTTTATTTTAATCTTCATAATACTGTTGCGTTTTCGGGTTCGCATAAACAACTCGTGCAATTTATTTATTTAAAACAGTCTGTATATTCACACACGTAAAATTAATTACAATATAAAAATATAAAACTAATGTATCACACTTAAACTACTACGATTTAACACTCGTATTTATTTCTATTACTAATATTTATGTCTACTCTTCGACTACCACTCAAGGAACTATTTATTTATTTCTTATATTTATCTTTACTGTTCCGTACGAGACTATTGAATGAATTACTTCTTATTCCAGAATTAATCATCCATCGGTTCAATTGCTTTTATTAGCTGATAATTGAAATTGCAAAATATTAGTGTCACTTTTGGTTAAACGCGTACGTTTTAGCAAACGATACCTTCTTGAACACCTGCACATAATTCTTAAGTTTGTATGTCATATTCTAACGGTGAAGTTTAAGACACTATCAGAATGTATTTTCAATGCTTTAAAAAAGCAGCTCTTGCTTTCCGGTAATATTTCCTGAATTATCCCGAAAGAAGAAATTAATCGCCTTGAGATTTATTTCGCTATGCCAGAGGTCTACGTAAAACGAGACAACTTCGGTATATTCCTCTCCTTGACAAAAAGAGAGATCTTGGTTTAACAAGATGGTGTATTAGAAATATATTGATGGAGCACAAGTTGCATCCATATCATATAAAACTACATCAAGCCATATTAGGTCAAGATTGCGACATCAGGTTAAATTATTGCTAATGGTTAAAGGAAATGATGCAAAAAAAAATAGGAACTTTTTGACTGAAACCTTATGGACTGATGAAACAACCTTTACAAATAATGATAAATTAAAAGTACATAATTTACACTATTGCTCAAGAAACAACTGAATTAAGGAAGTTAACTATCAACATCCGTGGAGAGTGCATTTTAGTTATTGGGCCTTTTATATTTAACGAACACCTAAATGACAGAAATGACATAGATTTCCTTGAAAACAATCTTCTTCCACCATTAGAAAGTGTATCATTGGAAAGTGGGTCAAATAGGTGGTTTCAACATGATGCATATCCCGCTCAATTTTTACAAAATGTACAAGTGCATTTAAATTAAATCGATCGATGGATCGGAAGAGGAAGCTTATTTTCGTGGGTCCAAGATCTTCGGACCTTACCGTTCTTGATTTTTATTTATGGGACACAATAAAAATCATAGTTTATCACAAAACAATTCTTCAATTTCTGCCTCGAAATTGAGCTAGCTGTGCTGAAAATAATGGTGGACACATTTGTTAGGATGAAGTTTTTTTTGTTTCATTTTTTGTACTTTCTTATTTAAATATATTTTAAATACTGTGACTTACATATATACATTTATACGTAAAACATATATGCACATATGCATGTGTTTGGGATACATACATACATTAAGTGCCATTGCCGACAATCGTGTCATCTTTTGGGTGTAGCGTTTTAAGTTTTAAAGCCATTGTCGACAGTCTCCACGTGCACTGATGAGGCCTCAAAGGTCGAAATACCGGTGTCTGTGCGTTCGATTGTCGGCAATGACACTTAATGTATGTGTGTATCCCAAACACATGCATTTTGCACGTTTTGCGTATAAATGAATACATGTAAGTCACAGTATTTATTTACTGCTTGATGTTAGTTTTAACATCCATGTGCTTACACTTTTCATTTTCGTTTTAAATATATTTTGTTTGCTTCGTTTATACTACTTCGTCAATATATTTTCTGATTTATGTTTAGGTATAATTGACCTATAGTAGAATTACCGAACAGATGCAGTAGCAACACTGCGTCAATACATAATATAATATATTATAATGCAATGTTGCTACTGCATCTGTTCGGTAATTCTACTATAGATATAAATTTTTATACGCCTTCATTACTAATGAGTAAATGATTTGTTTATATTCATGTATTATATTACATCGTTTTTTTTTTCGTTATTGTCTACTTAGTTCATGAGTTATGGTTACTATTAAGCTGTTCTATAATTAGACGTATATGTGTTGGCTTCTAAAGTTAATCTTTTTGGCTAACAAAACCCAGGAATTTTATGGAATAGCAGGTACTAATTGGCTGCTGACCGAGTTTCTTTATTTCTCTGATTGTCATGTACCAAATTACTATTTGCAATGTATATATATGTTACGGTAAATGTACACTCTTGGGAAATGTACACTTTAACCGTAAAATGTGTACATTTCCCAAAAAGTTAGGTATATGTGAACTGAATATAATGTATATGTACATTTCCCGGCAAATGTGTACTCTTGCCTTCACGTTTTGGTAAATGTATACTCTTACCTTCATGTTTTAAGAAAAGTTGGAATACAAATAAATTAAAAATGTTGTTGCAGTAAAAAAATATTTATTTAAATAAACATAATTTCAGGACCAATACGATGGGAATCAAACAAATAATAATAATAACATACTTTTCTTTATTATAACAGTTAAATTTTATAAAACTATAAAGGAACATATAGAAATTTCATAATGAAAAAAGTTTTATTTATTTGTGCAAGAATTGCTATTGTGGCACTTGGAATTACATAATATTCCAGCATTTTTACAACTGCATTTTTTTGAGGAACATGTTCCTTTACAGATGCATCTTTTAAAACCTTGTCCACCAGTAAGGGACTGCATTCCTATAATTTCTCTTACCGATTTCTCAACATCTTGAGGAACATCTTCGTATGATATAAACTTTTGTTCGCAAATGGCGAATTCATGCCTAGAATAAGATTGTTTTAAAACTCCCTGTTTAGTTCCTAATTTATATAAATTTTTATCGTTATCTCTAGACAAAACTACGCAAATCAAATTTTTTGGATCCGTTTTACCACGATCAACGTCTGGAATGGAAACTCTAACATTGTCACCAATCACAGCAGCAGGAAATTTTTCTTTCGAAAGACTACACATTTTGATAGCTTGATTTTCTAAATTTTCCCTTGCTTTCTTTCGAGCATTATCAATTAAAATTTTCTTCTCGTTTAAAACAGAATTTAACTCAAAACTTCCATCTTTATCTTCAATTTGGTTGCATAATAAACCATCATCCAAAATTATGTCTAACGTTTCAATGGAAAATTCATCGTTTTCTGCGACTTTGCTATGTGGTGAATTGGCTGTGTGTACTCCTTCTAGTAATTGCTCTAACTCTTCTTCTGTTTCCAGCTGTTCAACAGATTCCATAGGTAAATTTGATGTTTTCAAACCCAATTTCATTCTAGTTCCGAATAAAGCTTCATAGGGAGTTTGCTTTATACCCTCATGAAAAGCTCTATTTTTCATCAGTTGAACATATTTTAAACCTTCTGACCACTTGGTTGTTTGGTTAATGATAAGCCAGGTTGTAAGCATATTTTGAACATCTTGATTCGCTCGCTCTATCGAGCCCTGGCTTTGGGAATGGCGAGGCTTCCCGTGTATTATTTTCACACCATCCCACATATTTACTAATTCTTGGATAATTTTATTTGCAAACTCCCTACCATTATCACATTGGAGAATGGATGGGGCTCCCAAAAGAGTGAAAATGTCCATAAGTTGTTTTGCTACTTCTGACGCAGTTTTTGTTTTTAGTGGGCGCAGCACAACAAATTTGGTTAAATGATCTTGATAATTTAAAATAAATTTAAATTCATTATCTGGTTGTGTCTGTAAATCTATAAGATCCACTTGACACCTAGAATTCATTTCACTCGTCAAAATTGGTTTTATCACAATTCCTTTTTTCTTGCCCTTTGCCTTTTTTTGACATGCTTCACATAAAGATAAATACAACATAACTGCTTCAGTAGTAATGTTGTTGTATTTGTTATTAATTTCTTTCACTAATCTGTTTCGGCCACCATGACCAGTTGCCAAATGAGCATCGTGTATAATTCCATAAGTTTCTTCAATTCTTGCAAAATATTTTATGCTACCCCCTTCTTTTAATGGACTTATTAATTTTTCTTCCTTCCCTACCACTATTATATCGTATCTTTTCAGCCGGCGGTAATCTACATCACTTTTATTCTTTTCTTTTAATTTTGTTGCCCTTACTTCCAATAATATTTTTTCATACTGATGTTGGTTTAAATAAATATTATTTTTGTTTTTTTGTGATACAATCTGTTCTAGTTGGTTTTTAAATTTTTCTTTTTGTTCCATTGTTTTTCAAAAATTCTGACTAAAAAAATATATTTTTTGTAGAAAAATTAAAATTTTAAATCTATAATTATGATAATTTTAACTTACCTGAGTCTTATTTCTCTAAATATCTTAAATTATATCCAGAAATCTTCAGTACTATGGCATTAATTTGTAATGTAGTTATTGTAGGGTACATAAACATAATAACATTAACATTATAGGTAGAGCACTTGCACGAAATGTGTAACGTGAAATAGCAGCGCCTACTGAACTAGCCGAAACGGTAGTTCGCGTACCACTACAAGTACGCATGCGCACCACATTACTAGCACTTGCGATTTCGTATTTTGTATGCTCACATTTACCAAAACGACATGGTCATTGTGAATTCAATGTACATTTCCCTTCTTTGAAATTGTAAATGTTAGTTGAATGCACATTACCCAAACGAGGAGGCAAATGCGCACATTTACCGGAAAATGTGTACATTTGCCGCAATATCTACTTTTACCGTAACATATATATTTAGTAAGTTCATCAATATAGTATGACTTTGATCCTAGATATTAAAAAAATGTACAATTTAAATGTATTATTTGTGATAGAACAGTAGATGATGGCACTTTCAATTTTTTTTTTTGAATATCAGCATCTATAATATATTTAAATAAAATAGATAATTTTTTATGATCATTCAACTTTCTTTTACGTAGTATAAGGAAGTATTGTGATGATGAAAATTTTTGACCTCCAGATTTTTGCAGATGTCCACGTTTTGAAGTCCCCTGATACCGAAAAAGTGGTTTTTAAAAAAATTCTCTTTCTCTCTGTGTGTCTTTCTCTCTCTGTGTGTGTGTGTCACCACGATAGCGGTCAAATCGCTATAGGTATCAATTCCAAATTTTATATTTACGAATAGAATCTCCCTCTTGAGATCTGGTTAGATTTTCAGTAAAATCGGCAGACCGGAAGTAGTAGTTTACTTCAGTGAAAAAATCGAATTTTTCCAATTATTCGTCAACTACTAAGTTTAAACAAATTTCTAAAGAACTCATATGTACTCAAAATTAAATTTGAGAAGAATTTTATTAAAATAGTTTTTCGAAATTCCTACCGGAAGTAGGTGTTTTACTCTTATCGAAAATCAGTTTTTTGCGAATATTTCGCAAGTCATGCTATTTAGACAGGTAAGTTACGGATATAAAAGTATTTAGAACTTAATTTCAATACTTTTTGTATAAAAAAAATTTCAAAATTAGGACCGCAAGTAACACTTTTACTCTTATCGAATAGTGATTTTTGCAAATATTTCGTAAATTATGCATTCTATATAGATTTATCAACAGTATAAAAGTATTTATAGTTGGATTTGTACTATTTTCTTTATAAATGAAAATTCAAAATTCGGACCGGAAGTAATACTTTTACTCTTAGCGAGTAGCATTTCCTTGCAAATATCTCACAAAATATGCATTCTGTAGAGATTTATTAAGAGACTAGAAGTACTTAAAATACGATTTTAAATAATTATTGTATTTAAGAATTTTCAAAATTCGGACCTGAAGTAACACATTTACTCACATGCTTATTTTTTTGAGGATAGAAGTACCTATTTAAAATTTAGTTTAGAACAACTTTGCATAATTTGAAAGGCATATTTGTATAAGTAAGTCGTGTGGTGCCCACACCTCATTTTTTTTAATAGAAACTCTGTTTTACTTGTATTAAAAAAAAATAAAATAAATCGAAATGGAACTCCTTTCTTTTTTTACAGCGACAAAACGAAATCGATTGCGCGGAAAGTAATAAAAGACTGTGATGAAAATCGTACAAAACGATAACTCGTGTAACTATGAGAGCCGGCCGGTATCGTACGCTAACAGTTTCACTGATGCGATGTCTGGTGCTCTCGCTGACAAGTAAATTTATCGTTCTGCGTCCACAGATTCCGACTTTGATGACGGCCGCGAACTAATTTTGCGACCGACCCTCCGGGAAATGACTTTTTAGTCCGATCGTTTGTATTCCGCCATTATAAATATAGATATTGGGAAAACTGTAACGCCTGCGCTGAGATACACTAACACATCCGCAGAAAAAACTTTGCAAAACAAGCCAATGATTTCTAGCTAACTCGTTTTTTTTTTATTATTCCATCCAGTCGAAATTAATTGGAAATTTTCAGATGATGATGATGCGGTACCATTTTGTTCAATGAATCGTCTGGTACACATGAAATGAAATGTTGATCAATGTATATTTCTGTGCTGCACCACAGAAATGTACAGGTCGTATAAAGATAGTTTACAGACGAGGAAACGTACATTACGTCAATAAGGCGAAAGGCATTTTGGTAGAACTAACAACCAGCAATAAACTGTTAACACAATAGGTAGCCGTACACCACTAATTAATTACAAAACAGATCAAGTTTTCAAACTCGTTGACGTTTCAAGTAATCTTTTATTTCATTTTAAATTCATCGCCCACTTACATATTAAAGCAATAATAATCAAAGATTTTAAGTGCTTTTCATTCGCTTATTTTTAAATTTAGGACGATAATGTATTACTTACTTTTTGTTTAGAATTGAACTCTCTTTTCAGAAAAATAATTTCTCAGAAACTAGCTTTCCAATTGTTTCTCTGTTTTGACTAACTTAACCAGCAAAAAAAGTCTTACTAGTTTGCTAATTAAAGTTAGCAATGGTGAACACTTAACTTTAGAGAATTTTACAATGAATTGAAGCGTACGTAGTAGAAAATTACGTGGTTGTCCAAAAACAGAGGGCGCTGTTTTAATTTGTGTATATTACTTGTTTTTTTTTTCAAAATTTTAAATGGAGCGATATATTTTTAATATCATAATACTGAAGCACATAAAAATTGAAGAGAATGATGAAAACCGGAAACTGCTAGATTTTTTCTTGAGGAAGATATAGTCATATGAAAACAATCCAGAAAAATAAAATTATTAAATATAAATTTATTTATTTATTGGGAGTAATAATTCTATTTTTATTTTAAAAAGGTGACGTGTATGTTTGTTTTCATTTGAATTTCCATCATATTCTCCCATAAATGTGTTCACTTCAATCTGTTCACCGATTTTTTAATTCATTTCATAGATTACGTTGAATTCCCCTTTTAAATGTTTTCAAATTCTCTTGCTTTTATTTTTTAAATTTCATTCTTTACACGCCAACATATCCAGACACAATATACGACAAATGTCGTTTATCGTGTCATCATGGCTTTTAGTGCGTCTGCCATGAGGCCTGTTCGTGATTATTCCGTCCGTTGGCTGACCCGACTGTAGAATAACTCATGATCAACAATAGCGAGTTTAATTGAATCAAACTTTTAAAATTTGAAAATCATATATCTTTGACAATTAGTAACACAAACTAAGCAGATGTCAAAAGTGGTGGAAAAGGTTAGTTACGATATCTTTGCCCTTGACATTTCTCGTATTTTATAGAAATGGTTTCCTTCAAATACATACTCCCAATACAAAGAATTTTTTTCTACGGTCGTGGTTATTACGATTTTTGACTTTCTTGAGGGTGTCCCAAGACAGTAACTTCGGCCGAGTAATGATCTGCATCAAATTCTTTATGTGTTTACGTGGTCAGGACAAATACTAACATTTATGGTAATTACGTTTTTTATGCTATAACAATCATAGCGTTGTTTTATACTAACTAACGTTTGACTATTAAATATTGTAAACTATGTACTTACATTGTTTTCCAACATTACTTGATTTGCATGAGTAGTATTAGTTCCTTACCTGCAAAAGAAAAATAAATAAACTATATATAGTCAAAATAAAATCAATTGTTATGCACCAGTTATTTTAAGGGCGGGTTTTACGAAATATTATGTAACCTTTAGAGCAATCAAGAGCAAGGAAAGCTAAATTAACATTAAAATACATAATAGATACATGAAATAAATGAAATATACCTGACTTTCATTTTTATAAGATATATTGAAGTCGGGGAAAGTCGCCTATATTGGATCGACTCCTAAATTGAACCACATCATTTATAAACAACCAAATGTTGATTGCTACCATCTAACGGTAATATTCAACACTACTACAAGTAATAGCTTTAAGTATCGTTGTAATTGACAATTGTGACAAGTTCTAGCAAATTATTGTCGATTTTAGAAAATCGAAGTGGCTGATGTAAAATTACATAAACTTACCGTTCAGCTAGGAACCACTCGATGTGGGTTTCTTCAGGTCATTTCAAATTTTTTACAATCAAAGTATAGAGAAGTGGTTGCGCACGAATGTGGGTCGCACGGTTTCTTTTTTTCAAGTATCTGCCCTAGTTGGAGAAGCCTATGGATTAGCAGCAACCATCAGAAATGCTGTTAATGCTTTTCGGGCCACAGGGATATGGCCTATTGATAGAAACGTTTTCGGGGAATCCGATTTTGCTGCTTCACTAGTTCTCAATTCACCTCTTACTCGAGAAACCTCTGATATTTCATCGTCAGATGAAGACAACCAACCTTTAGCGGCGATCATACAAAAATATAAACGAAATTCTTCAGGGGCATCACTAAATGTTTCTATAGAAGAGATTTCTCCACTTCCAGCTAAAAGGCTATCAACACAACAAGCCAGGAATAGCAGTCATACACAAGGAGCAGTTGAGTTAACCAGTTCCCCTTATAAAAATGACCTAAAGAGATCAAAGGCAGGGCAGTCTAAAGTGAGAACAGTAACAAAACAGCTTGTAAGGTTAAAGGGCATACCTCTAAAACACAAGAAAACGTCCGCATCAGAGAAAGAGGAGAGAGAAAAGAATGTGGCGGAAGCTGAGGAAATGTACACCGAAGAAATGAAGTCAGAGGTTGTCGCTGCCTCCGCAGATGATAGGTGGTATTGCGAAATTTGCGAGGAAGAAAAACTGATAGAAATAATACAATGCATGACATGCAAAAAATGGTACCATGCAATATGTGTAAATGTTTCTGCAAGAGTTAAACAATTTTATTGCAAATATTGCGAGATGTAATTTTTTTGTAAATAAAATAATATTTTTTTACTTTTCCAAGTTATAGAAGGTTTATTTTCCGTTCGATATATATCAGTTTTGTAATAAAACACTGTGGTCCAATTTAGGAAGCCAATGGTCCAAATTAGGGGATCGGTTTCCTAAATTGGACCTTTGTTTGCATTTATAATTTTTTTTTCCATATAAAATTTATTTTATAGAATCACGAATTTTTCTATAGATATAGATTAAAGAGTACATTTTAGCACCCTATAATATTGAAATCCATCTTTTCTCAATACGTTGGCTTAAGAATATTCTTAAAAATAAATGGTCCAATTTAGGCGACTTTCCCCTATATTTATGACATTTAAATGGTAAAACATATAAAAAATGAGGTGTGGGCACCACACGACTTTCTTATACGTGTGTACCTTTCAAATTATACAAAAGTTGTTCTAAATTAAGTTTTAAAAACTTGTATCTTCTTAAAAAAAATAATTATCCCAAATCTAGCTCTAAATACTATTGTACTCTTGATAAATCTATATAAAACGCATAATTTTCTACCATATTTTGTAAAAAATCTAATAACTATAGTAAACAATGGCAATTTTTAACGATAAACTTCGTGAAGTGCATTATTTTAACTTGATTTAAGAAGTACATTATTGATGTAAATTCAAAGCAGGAATTACTCACATAAAGCTTTCGTTACTGGAATGGTGCCATATTTTTGCTTTTTTTCTTCAATATTTTCATTTCGCTGTAGTTCAGTATATTTAACATTTCTAGCATAAATTTGAACTAAATTTATGGCACAATATATATATATATATATATATATATAACAAGAATTTCCAGTTGATATATGCAATGTGTAAACCCCGTAAACGATGAAATGCCTATCGAATTTATTAGCTTTCAGTTAATCCTCGGCATATGAAGAGATAAACAATCCTTTTGTTTTTGAAGACCCAGCATCTTTTATTGGCCGATAAAATAGCAATCGAGTTAAGTGCATTTGTTTGTTATTATGTAAGACAATATCCTACTTTTTTATGTTACATGCCAAATTTATTTGAAAGTATAATTTAATTTTGCTGATTCTAGATCAATGTTTTCTGCTGTGGTGCATTTTGATTACAGCTAAATGTGAGGGATTGAATTTCTGAATTGACATTTCATTAATTATTAAATTTAGATTCGGAGATAAATCATAATAAATAAGGTACTAATACATAATTTTATAATTTATTTTCATATGCAAATTGTTCACCTAATGAGTAAATCTTCGATATTTACTAAATTAATTAAATTAAAGAAAATATATGATATGACTATTTATTATCCCCAAAACTTTAAAATATAATAATTTTTCTTGCCGTATCATATAACCATAGATTAAACTGAATGAAACATCCTGTACTATAGTTGCTACCCAGTTATATCAAACCTTCATGAACTAGTTATACAATAATGCTATCAACTGTGTTATGATATGAATTGAACCGGACTGTTTGGTTCTTGTATTAAAAATAATATAATACATCTAAGAAAAACTATGATTAACTTCTATTTATTATATATGCATACAAATTCAGTAATAAACTTAATTCCTGTAATATTTGTTTACAATTCATAATTAATGTTGTATACATGCTGCCCTTTTTCTCTTTCCCTATATGGGTAACTTTTTTGATATTGAAAATACAAGATCGGTTAAATTAGCGAAGTTGTTCAGAAATTTTGGGAGTATTTTCAGATTTAACATTTATTGTCCACTTTTGAATATATTTTAAAAAAAAATGATAATTGTCGAAATATTCAATTATACATATCTTCGTAACTAATGAAGGTAGAACTAATACAAAAATGGTATCTCGAAAGAATTTTTACGTAGAATCTAATAATTTTAGTTACAAATTCATGTATCCTTTCAATCAGACTAAGAAATTGTTCTTTTACGGGAGTACTCACTGCACTATCAAAAACAGTATTGGTTATGATATGTGATTGCATTATCAAAAACAGCGTCAGATATGTACAAGACTAATTACAGCTTGATATGTGAATGTACTATCAAAAACAGTGCCATTAATTTGACGGAATTAATTACTGCTTGGTACGTGAATGCACTATCAAAAACAGCAATGAAGCCTAACTAACATCGTCTTGGCGAGTGAATGCGTTACCGCAGAGGTATTTAGTTGAACGTGTGAATAGTCCAGCATATTAGTTTAGATTGAAAATGCTTCGAATTATATAGGCGCAGAGTGGCATAAAAAATAATATAAAATTCATATTTTTATAAGTACATGGGTGAGAAGAAATTTGTTGCAATTTTCTCGAGGTCGATAAACTGTTTTCTCTTTAGAACGCTTGTCATATGTTAATAAAAACTCAATAATTTCATCAGGCTTCTGCACGGGTTTCTCTGGAAGTAGCCTTTCGTGATCTCAAATATTCAAACTTCTGAGCTTCCCCCCATTACTTTGTCGTTTTCTAAAACAGTAGGTACTATTCTGGAGAGAAATTTTACATGATATTTTTAAGGAGAAACACATCCATAACATAATATGGTGCAATAATGCAGGAAGCTCTTGTCTGACTAAAAAGAAATCGTGGTTTCAAAAACAACCTTCTTTTTGAAGCGCTTAATAAATTATTAGTTTAATCAATAAAAAGTGAGTATCGTCCCACTATTCAATATCAATGATTTTATAATAAAAAAATAGGGCTTGCAAAGCTCTCTCGAAAATCTGCAACTTTAGGGACGCCTGTACATGTAATATATATGTATGTATATATGCACATGCAATAACTTATTCTTATCGTCACAATAAAATGGTTGGCATTATAAAAATGGCGAAATGCACCGCCACGAATACCCCCTCTGTTGTAAATAAAAGTAAAGAAAAAGTTTCTCCGTAGATGTGTATGTGTATAATGTGCATGTCTCTTTGATATATCTTCGGGGTCTGCTTTTTTACACGTTGGAAATACATACATGCATAAGGCTCGAAATGCTACAATGCTACTTTTATATTTAGTGTCGGAATAATTCATTTCTCGTTCTATTTAAATATGACGGATGGCCCGGGATGAATTTTACCCAAGTATAGTTTGACCGCGGTATCAGAATATAAATGCTTCCAGTATTATGTCAGTTCTTTTTCGTACTTCAATTCTTTATTTCCTCTCCATTGTTAAGAATGTATGTATGTATTTCTTTTCGACAATGGGGGATAGTTAGATGAGTGGTTGGTTTTATCGTTGACTCCACTTAAGAAAATTTGTTTGCTTATGTAGGAGGAGAGATAAACGCAGTAATATTTCGCCTTTAATACTGGATTATATATGCAAACGACACTAGACATAAGAAAGGTTTCTGTATATTATTTTGAGTATCTTCTAAAAGGACACTTGATGTTATAGTTATGTACGTACCTACACGTGACCAGTTGCTCTTTGAATATACAATGTTATTAAAGCTTTATGTGATGTCTGGAATTTCTTATGAGAATTATTTTTAGTGAGTAAGCTGACTTATGACTTAACGGTTTTGTGAATAAGCAAAATTGTCTATCTGGGGAGAAAATCATACAGAAGTAAAGTCGCTGGTAACTCCATAGTTTTAATTGAAATTTACCATCGTTCAGTGTTGAATGAATGTTCTTGGGACGGATACATTTAACATGGATGATATGTGGTTTCAGCACGACACTGCTAACTGCCACACTGCTAATCAAATAATTTGTTTACTAGAAGAGAAGTTTGTTAAATAGATTATTTCAATAATTGGACCAGCTAATTATTCTCCATGCTCCTACGATTTGATACCCCTAGATTTTTTCTATAGGTTCATGTTAAGTTGATCGTTTTCAGTAAAAAGCTACCAACATCAATGTCATTAATTTATCCGGATAATAGTTGATTACTTGCTGAGAGATTTCGTTACATAGCGGTAGCCGTTGATTTAAGAAACAATTCTCTTGTTACTTCGTTAAAAAGCTTTTGGATTTTAAAGCATGATGCCCGTATGTACCACCCTTACCGTCTAAATCTGCCGCCGATTATTCATTACCCTTCTGTTCATTGTGGGAATCGTTTTAATGCACCGAATTAGATCAGGTATGGTTTTATGTTAATTCAAATTATTTTCCTTCAAGATGGCTGCTACCGCCATTTTCTTGTACACGTGCTATTTTGAGTTGAAATTCAATTAATTTCCTATTGTTGTATCTTTTGTGTTTCACCTTTTAAAGAAGAAGTAGTGAATTCTAATATTTTTTAAGAACAATAGGTTGATCGTAGAATCGTTGATCGTAGATTAGCGAGTCATTATAATTTTAGAACCACTGGAAGTTCGTCGAATTGGTGTTCGTAGAATTAGTGAAGCCTCGCAATTTTGGGTTCGCAAGTTAAGAAAAGCTGTAAGAGTACTTTGCAGG
Source organism: Amphimallon solstitiale (assembly GCA_963170755.1). Taxonomy (NCBI): domain Eukaryota; kingdom Metazoa; phylum Arthropoda; class Insecta; order Coleoptera; family Scarabaeidae; genus Amphimallon; species Amphimallon solstitiale. The sequence goes on along the minus strand of OY720682.1, from coordinate 62,469,000 downwards.
GATTTATGCAGGTTCTTTGTTTGTATAGAACTATTGCTAGTCTGAGTCACACAGCTAAGTTTGTTATTTATTTATTGTTATTAACTGGTGGTTACAATTATGCAATCATTTTTAGAATGAACATTTTAAATTCCGTTTAGTTAATTTAAATGTAATTTAATTCTAATATGTGTCATGCACAGAAGTGGTTTCTTAATGTATCTACTTGTATAATTCATTATTACCTTGCTCAATTTGTCATCTCTTGTTACATTTGGTAAGGTTAGTGTAAATAAATTGTATATAATTGTATAGAAATAACTTCAGGAATAAATTTTTATATTAATGTTGGGCCCAAATACTCGATAACTTGAAATTCAGTGAATTTTTTTTTTGGTAATTTATCGTAATTAATTTGCTGTTTAAAGCTGATGATGGAAGGTGATGTTATTACATATATTCATGAGTAACCTTCGGGATTGCTGGTGGTAAATGTTTGTTTTTTTTTTGTTTGTTTTATTATTCACTCTTATGTTATAATTGCTTGAAATTTCAATACTTATTTAGGTTTGTTGGAATATTATATATCTGAATTTTACCTTTTTGGCTCATTACTGCGAAATAATAATTAACCAGTTTTGGCTTTTTTTTTTAATATTTAAAAAGTAAATTATATATCATTATTTGGAATATTATTGATATGTTCTTAAGTACATTTGCTTTATTACTCATTTTATTGTTATTAATTTTTTTTAATTACTGCGGACGTTTTGATTTTTGTTGTTTGTTATTTAATCGTTACCAGTATTCTATATCTAAGATAACTACTTATATAACATCTACGTATTCACTAACGTTTTCTTTGACGGGCTTTAATTAGTGAAGGCGTCCTCTTCTTAATTTGTCCACCTGTTTCGACCTACATCGTCTTCGATTAACTCGGCAGCAGCGGCCCGAATGATAAGCAGCAATACCTATGTTGGGCGATAGTTATTTTGGGGAAAAACATTTTTCATTATTCTAGTTGTTTGTTTTTGCTTTTGATTTTGTAACCCCGGAGCCGTCATATAATTGCCACTTAAGTCTACAGTAATTTATATTGGGCATTTTTCGAAAATTCTCTTAGAAATATTATGAAAATAATACCAGGAGGTTTCAACGGACAGATCAGTAAAGAATGTTTACATGGCAAAGAAATAATACACGACAGGTAAGTACAATATAGAAAGCGAGATCTTATTCACGAACAAAGGTAGACATAGGTCAACTGTTGAGAACAATATAAATGGAAATATAATAATAAGAAAAGTTAAAGAGAAAATACACACAAAAAAACTAACAGACAACTATATGACACAAAAATATATGGTACGCATAAATCGAAATGTGCGAACCGTAAGAAAAGATGTTATGTCACAGAAATAAAGTATTTTAAAGGCAGCTATTGAAAAAATAGTGCAAGCAGGGAAAAAGAAGAACAAAAAAAATACGATAAAAAATGTGCAAAACAAAACACACATAAAAACCAACTGAATCGCTACTGGAACAGAGCAAGGGGGGGGGGGAATTAAAGAAAAAAGTAGATAAATACCATCAAAGAAAGAAGACATTATGGAACGAGGATTTAATTAAAAGTATGAAAGAAAACAACAAAGATAATAGAAACACGAAGAAGCAAAAGAGAATACCATATCAATATGGATACACAAAAAAATAGAAAACCTTCTATAGAAGTTATGTTAATGAAACAAGCACGTTTAAAAAAACCTACCAACATAATGAAGAATACAATGAAATTATAAAAAACACTAAAAAAGAACGGGCTGGAAAGACACGATGGTGAACGAACTGTAAATAACTGGGGAAGAGGATCAGCAATGGAAAATTTATAACCTAATCATTGAAATACGTAAGGGAACAGAAATGTTTCTGGTTTTTAAGAAAGCAGGTCGCATGAAGAAGAGAAGTTAGGCAAATATCAGTATGGTTTCAGGAACGGTAAATCCACCATAGACGCAATCCACAATCTATATAATAACGATAGACTATAGAAAAAAATTATGACGACGGAGCAAACCTACCCGGTATTTTGGTCGATTTTAAGCTGAACTTAGCATAAACAGACGATCATTAGTAGAAAACAGAAATTCCAGAGAAACTCATTAGAATGGTAAATATGATGACATTGTCTTTTTCAATATATCACTTGATTCAGCATGAAAACAACGGACGTAAAATAATCAATTATAACCAACATATTGTAGATAATATGGCATTAATGCCAAGTGACAAACAATCTTTATGCCGTGTAACACTGCAAAATAAAATGATGAATAAATTGACGAATATATTCATGAAGAAATTCACGAATTTATTCATCAATTTACTGGAATGTGTAAACGCAAAAATTCATCAAATATTTTATTGACGGTATCCATAAGTACAAACCATCATTTGTTTTCTTGCAACCTTTAACAAAGTTTTTGTTTTCATTTATCAATTTGGAAGTTACGTGGAACTTATTATTTTGATATGTGTAGGGGTTAATAATACGCGATTATATATGTAAAATCTGAACTTTTAGCTTGCTGATGGATTCAAAAGCATATCCGAATATTTATATATGTAGTTGATCGTAGTAATCACAAACTAGTAACAAAATACAGCATTTTCCAAAGTCTATTGTAATTGTTTTCATAAAAAATATTAACTTTTTAAGATTTGATTATGTAAATAATTATTTATTACAATCACTTCTCACTAGCGATTTTTTGCCAGTTCTTGTAGACGTGGTTTGTATAGAATAGCAACAGTTGCATATTATTTACTGGAACATTAATATCTCTTTACAAATACGATTAATTTTGCTAACTTCATCAACCTTTCGTAATAAAAAAATATTTCACGAGGCAAATAGTTCATAAAAAGAACGTTGGCATTAAATTTTAAACTAAAACTTTACCATATTTTGCTAGAATATTGACGGGTTCGAATTCGAAAATTTATTCATGAATTTATTTGACAAAAAAAAATTACGACAATTTTGGTGTTTACACGTTCCAATAAATTCAAGGTTAAAAATTTCATGAATTTATTTGACCGTGTAAATACGACATCAGATAAACTGCTACTGGAACTCTTCAACATAGGAAGCAATAGAGATTTTGAAATCAATGAAAAAACACAGTATATGTTAGTAACCATATGTCCATAACCATAACAAATTAACATCAAAAAGTACATTATCAGACTTTAGAAATTGCAAATTATATATTAACGCTAAAAATTATTAATAGTATCACTCATATTATCACACCCTGTATAAGAGATGTTGATTACACGTAGTTATTTAATGCAATATGCAACCTGAACAAGCTACTTTGCAGTGACAGAACTGTCATGTTTGTTGTAATTAAATGTAGTGTAAATCTAAAAAATGTGTTTGTTTTATTTCACATTACAAAACATTGAGGACTTAGAGAAAGGACAATAAAAATAATAGAACACGCAAGAACACACATTAAATTATAAAGTACATAGATAAAAGGAACAAGTAACGAAAGTGTAATTCACTATAATAAAAAATCTAAACAGCGCACTCGGTATGTATATTATTAACGTAAACTACTAATCTCTAATACTCCGTGAAGATTAGACTGATTGCTTCTCTAAATCATGATACAGTACAATAATAACATCAGCATTTTCGTCGTTAATAGAAATAAAAACAAACTAACATACCAATTGTCGTATTCGTCGAATTGTCGGGCATCTAATTATTGCGCGTCTGTTTTCGCAAATCGAGTTATCCGCGTTCAAATCCGTGACTCCAATAATGGTATTCATTGTAGTTTATACATAGATATAAACAAATTCTTATTTAATAGGAACTTGTGTTTTACTGTAAAACAAAACTGCGGATTTCTTAATGACAACTCCTTTACTTACGTACGTGTAAAATGCATACTATTAATGTTAGAATACTTATTTGTGTGTAAGGAGAACCAAATTCCAAGAAGACAAATATTAGAAATGTCAAAAATTTCAATACAATTTTTAAGAAGTAAGGATGCATTTGCATGCAGTATATGATACAATGTTCAAATAAATAGAGATTCAGTACTCAGAAATATGTATGTCGCGAAGATGTCAATATTTCCTCGATGCAACTGGATTGCAAATTCACGCAAGCAGAATGTCTAAAATTCCTTCAGTATCTGCAACTGTACTCTTCACACGTAGCTACATATATTTATATGTGGAGAAAAGCATTTTGTTCTGTTCGAATTATAGTAGATAGGCAAATCAGTTAGAAAAAACATAATATTACTTTAAAAAAAATCTATATCAAATTAATAATTCCTAAAACAACTTTTTGTATATCATGTCCTTAGAGTTCAGTGAATTTGCATAAAATGAAAGAAAAACAATTAATTTAATGTATACATTTTTTTATAGTATTAATAAAAGTATACAATCTCTCTTATTAGTGGACTATACAGTGTGTATAAGCCAAATGGAATAAATTCATTATTTCGGTTACTGTACATATTTATAAAAAATCCCGAAACATGTCATATTTAATTTATAAATTAACATTCTTCAACGTGAAAATGCGATCCCTACCTTCAACCCCCTTCGAATGACAGGTACAACCCCCATTTTTTAAAATGGGAAATATAGGCTTGTGATATATCGTTTAAAGGTCCCTTTATTCTCTATACAAAAATGTTATAATTTTCATGTTTGTTGCAACAATTAAGATAGAATAAAATAAAATCATGTTGTTATCGAAATTCGCTACAATATACTTAAAAAATAAAAAAATATTCATAATAAGAAAGTGAGTAAAAACCATACCAATGTGCTTTTTAGATGGTATCCATTAAAAATACTTTAAAAAGTTTCCGTGGCAACATTAGTTTGTTTAAAACGCCTTAGTAAATAGTTTTGTATTTAAAAGTTGTCATTTAAATTGAGAGTTTGATAATTTTAGTTTGAATTTCGTAAAATACAATTCTGGGTAATGGTTAGATTAACGGAAATGCATAAAATAACAGTCATACGAATGATTGGTTACGGAGATAGAACCCGAACACAACAAGAAGTAACCCGCCTATTTCATGAGAAATTTCCTGATTTACCGCCTATATCTCAAGGAACAATAAGTAAGATAGAGAAGCAGTTTCGAGAGTTTGGTCATGTAAGGCAGATAAAAAAACCAGCTGCCAATGCAGTGAGTGATGAAATCAAAGTAGATGTGATGCTTGAGTTTATGGAAAACCCACATATATCGAGTAGACATGCATCCACAACATTAAATGTTAGCCATACATCGATAGTAAACATATTAGAAAGAAAATAAAATGCATCCCTATAAAATGATATCTACTCAGGAGCTTATGGAAGACGATTTTGATAGAATAACTTATTTTTGTGAGCTAATGATGGACATGCTGGATAACAATATTATCAATTTAGAAGACGTTATGTTTTCTGATGAGTGCACTTTTTCTCTTAGCGGTCATGCTAATCGGCAAAATTGCCGCTACTGGTCTACGGAAAATCCTCACTGGATGAGGGAAGAACACACACAATACCCAGTAAAAGTTAATGTTTGGGCAGGTATTGTTGGAAACCATATCATTGGTCCCTTTTTCATTGAGGGCAATTTGAATGGCGATCGTTATTTGGCACTACTTCAAAATGATGTCATTCCAACTTTGGCAAATTTATATCCTGATCCAGGAAACCCTCAAGTTCCAATGAATACGATATGGTTTCAGCATTACCAACGGAATGTCCGGCAGTACCTCGATGCAATATTTCCCAATCGGTGGATAGGAAGGCGAGGATCGATAGAATGGCCAGCGCGATCACCTGATCTGACCTTACTTGATCTTTTTTATGGGGATATTTGAAGAGCATTGTCTACAAAACTAAACCTTTGGATTTAAATGACTTAAGAGAACGAATAACGCTTGCGATTTGGTCGATCACGCCTGATATGTTAAATAAAGTTAGAAGACAGTTTTATTTAAGATTAGGATGTTGCCAAGACGTTCATGGTGAACATTTTGAACATCTACTTCATTGACATTCATATTTTTTTTTGGCGTTTTAAATTTTTCTTTACATTTTGCATTAAATTTTATTTTTTGAGTATATTGTAGCGAATTTCAATAACAACATGATTTTATTTTATTCTATCTTAATTGTTGCAACAAACATGGAAATTATAACATTTTTGAATAGAGAATAAAGAGATCTTTATAACGATATATCACAAGCCTATACTTCCCATTTAAAAAAATGGGGGTTGTACCTGTCATTCGAAGGGGGTTGAAGGTAGGGATCGCATTTTCACGTTAAAGAATGTTAATTTATAAATTAAATATGACGCGTTTCGGGATTTTTTTTAAATATGTACAGTAACCGAAATAATGAATTTATTCCATTTGGCTTATACACACTGTATGTAATTTTTGAAGGACCGTAACCAAAAGAACAAAATAAAGAAGCCATATTCTGAAATAGGCCTGACATAAGTATTAAATAAATATTAATCAGATTTGGCAAAACTACTCTGTATTAGCGATAAGTGTAATCCAAATGATAAATAAATATCGTATAGTTTCCGACTAAGGTCATGTGTCAGTAGTTGGACTAGTGACTAACGAAATAGTCGTGTCTTCCGAAGCACGCTAGCAACTCACATTTTTTTATATACAAGAATTAAAACGGTGTGGTAGGTCATCGAATCCGGAACCTATAAGTTAACATACATTTATTAATACAATGACTTGTATATATAGAGAGTGTTTGGTAAAAATGCCATACAAAATTAACGATGAACCGTAGTGAAAAACGTTGTTAAAATTTAGTCAATTCTCAATAAGTATCTAAATTTTCTTCATAGGTGAAGTCAGTTGGACATATTATGACGTTTGTGTATTTTTTTATAATAAATTCAATTGACTTTTCTTCTAATTATTGTTTCATTTCTTCAATATATTGAATAATTGACCCAATTTCGTCCAGTTTTTTTATTGAAATGTACGTACTCAACTGTTGGAAATAAAAAGCCGAATCGTAATTTTCATTTTTAATTACGAAAAAAGCGATAGATGTAAAATAATTATTGGGAATTTTCCCTTTAGTGCAACCCTAGGCGTCTGTTTCAGACTCGCTGGTCATCATCGGTACGGTGTAACCAAGGATACGTGTCGACCACCAGATGACAGGCTTGCTTTCTATACATATTGATTTTTATAGTATAGTCTTTGACAGTTGAGGGTAGAAACCAATCATGTATGTTGATGCTTTACTCACATTGAAGGCAAACAATCAGCCACTTTTACTAAATTCTTCACTGTTTTTGATAAACGAATTTACGTTTTTTTAAAAATTTTTTTTATTTATAGTCTAGACACCATAATTTGCGAGATATTCGCAAATTTTTTTGGATATGAATAAATCAACTCTTTCAAGTTGGAATTTCGAAAAACTCCCATTTACTTTCAACTACTTTTGTATTTTTCAAAAATTTGCGCGATATTAGCAAAAATTGATTTTTCGTATTGAATTAACTACGTACTACTTCCGGTCTACCGATTTCGCTGAAAATCTATTCCAACCTAAAGACCGGTAAATGTAAAGTTTAATACTGAGATCATCGGTCATTTGGTTGCTATGGTGGTCACATACACAAACAGAAAGAAAAAGAGAGAGCGAAAAAGAAAGAGAGAGAGAGAGATTTTGCAAACTAAAATTTTTTTGTCAGGGGTCTTGGATATCTGCAAAAATCCGGATGTCGAACATTTTCTTCATCACAGTACTACTTTAGAGTCGTACAAAAAAGTAAAAACAAAAGAAAAAAATAAGGTGTGGCCACCACACGACTTTCTTATACGTATGAGCGTTTCAAATTATAGAATTTTAAGAATTTTTTTATACAAAAATTATTCAAAATCCTATTCAAAAGTACTTCTATTCTCTTAATAAATCTCTATAGAATGCATACTTTGCAAGATATTATCAAAAAAGTGCTATTCGCTAAGAGTAAAAGTGCTACTTCCGGTCCGAATTTTGAAATTTCATATATACAAAAAATATTGCAAATCCAGTTCTAAATACTTTTGTATTCTTGATAAATATATATAGAATGCATAACTTAAGACATATTTGCAAAAAATCGTTATTCGATAAGAGTAAAAGTGGTACTTCCGGTCTGAATTTTGAAATTTCCTTTATAGAAAAGATATTGAAAATTATGATTTAAATACTTTTAGGCCCGTAACGTACTTGTCTAAAAAGCATGACTTGCGAAATATTCGCAAAAAACTGATTTTCGATAAGAGTAAAAGACCTACTTCCGGTAGGAATTTTGAAAAACTTTTTAACTAAAATTATTTTCAATTTCAATTCTAAGTATATATGAATTCTTTATAAATTTGTTTAAACTTAGTAGTTGACGAAATATTGTCAAAATTCGATTATTTCGCTGAAGTAAACTGCTACTTCCGATCTACCGATTTTACTGAAAAACTAATCAGATCTCAAGAGGGAGATTATACACGCAAATACAAAATTTGGAATTGATATCTACAGCGGTTTGACCGCTATCGTGGTCACACACACACACAGACAGACACACACACACAGAGACACACAGACATTTTTTAAAAACCACTTTTTTGGTATCAGGGGACTTCAAAACGTGGACATCTGCAAAAATCTCGAGGTCGAAAATTTTCATCATCACAATACTACCTTAAACTACGTATAAGAAAGTAACAATGAGACAGAATCTGTAGAAATAATTTTTTCACAGTTTTTTATTTAAAACTTTTCGTGCGCAGTATCATAATTTGTTGTATTAACAAACACTATTAAATATATTTTTATGAATTTAAGCTTCGATAGAAATAAAAATTAATGACATTTCATAATAGGTTCCATAATTAACAGTTGTCCATGTGTCTGGAAAGTTCTTCATTATATTAACATCATCATTCGTGCGGGAACATTTTCGGAACGTGATTCGCTGAAAGAGATTAATGTATTCTGTTTTCAGTGTTAGAGTTTATTGGCGTACTTAGAACTTATCTTTCCGAGGGAAACAGTGGGGATTCTCGCGACAGTAACCTCCTGCGGCGATATGATGTACTGCCCCCTCCGGCATTAACCGAAAATACCAACCTTTTACTCCGCTACCAAATACAAACCCACGTCTTAATATTAATCCATTTATTAATGTATATTCACAAGCTGTCAGAAAGATACTGTAACATCAGTTTCTTTTTTGCGGTATTATTTCTTTTTTTCAGAAGACAACATACTGAGCATTACATTTCTAGGAAATTCTATTCTGTGTGGCTATTTGCTCAGGTTGCTTAGTTCTTCTGTAAGCGTTTAAAAAGTTTATTGGCTCTATACATTCTTACACGCTTACAGATATGAATTATAGATACCATGATAGGAATTTACGTAGAAAAAGTCTGCAAAATACCGCAACGTGTTTAGTGACTAAATTTGATAATTTGAAATAAATTCAAATTCACTGAAAAAATACGATATCTATAAAAATATTAATATATTACAGATATACAGGATGTTTGGCAAAGATGCTGTATGTTATAAGTATCTTATTGAAAAGTTATAAGATTCATGAATACGCACGTCTATACCGATTGTGTGAAATAACATTAGCCATAGAGAATTAGTTTATACGGATGTATGTAATACGTCGCAGCGCGGTGTCTATACATCGTATAGACAGATCCTCTAAGGCTAGTGTTATTTGACACATGCAGTATATCTAGTATAGCTGTGGAATAATTTAAATTGTTTAACAGTAGAGAAATTATTTTATATAATGACAAAAGCAGAACGTATTAATGTATCAGTTGTACGAGATATTTTGGAAACATCACTGATTGTTTCTTGAATTACTGATACACTGCAATATCAATGTCCGAAGATGGATTGATTAAATGTCCGAAACGTCACAGAGATTAATGTTTGTGCTTTATTTTCAACTTTTTTTTCTTCAAAAAAATATCTCGGTATAAACTACAATTAATACCATTGGTGTCATGTGATTTGGAGGCTCCATTTGCAAAATCAGACGCGGAATAATTAGATGCCCGACAATTCGACGAATATAACAATTGGTATGTTATCTTATTTTTATTTTTGTTAACGACCAGGATACTGATATTATTATTGTTCTGTATCATGATTCTTGTTGTGAACGCTAATTCAGCTGATACCCATTGCATAATACAATTAACATGAGACTCTTTTCGAAATATCTTATAGAAAATTATTCAATCAGTTATAGAATAATTCCATTTACCTAAAAACTTGTTTTTAAGCCATTCAGAATTTCTTAAACTTTATTCAATACCGCCCTGACTATATAATGAAATTACCTTAACTAACCTATCACACATTTAGCGCATATCTAAATGTATAAATTGGTATTGCTTATAACCGCTAAAATCACATGTACAAATAATAAATATAATTTGATATATAAACGGCTCAACTCCAATCGTGTGCAATAATAATATGGTCCAGAAACTCCTTAATGTGAAGGTAAAACTTATTCTTAAACGAAATAATAAATTGTGGTAAGCATTTCTATGACTTATCCATAATTATTGTTCACTTCTTTTTTAAAGGTTAAAAAATACTATCTACGTATTAAACATATTGCAGTGATATTCAGTCTGAGATCACTTCTAGATTTAATTTAGTTAATTACTATTTTATTTATTTTATAATGATCGTTGTATATAAATATTTATTAAGTTAGGATTTTAGCAAATTTAAATTTATTTAATTAAAATCATGTAGGAATGTTATTATAAATTTTATTCATAAAATTAATAATTAAAATAAGACTTGTAATAGCAAGTAAATATTCACAATAAAGTGTTTCCCGCAAGCTTCAGCGCAAGAAAATATTATGACCGAAAACGTTCAATGGATCCGCCCGGCGAAATAATATTCCCCGCGAGATGCTATTAACAATCACAAACGTAAATAAGTCGACATCGAGATGGATATTTGTTTACATTTTTAAATAAGTAATACATCACTTTACCGTAAGGTGCAGCACTATCGTTATACATTTTTGGAAGTGGAGAGGATAGCGGCACGGAGCATGTCTAAGCTTTTTATAAAGAAAAATATGCATATAAGCGAGGACATGAAGAATTTATGGGAGATTGCTGGTGCAAACCGCTCTTAAAAATAAAAGGTCTTTTGAACACTGGTGCTTCTACTTATCAATTATTAGGAATTAAATAAGATTTTGAACTTGTAATATTTTTCCGAGATATTTATTTGAACTTAGAAAAAATTCGATAAAAGTGGGACTTGCAATATTTTACAGAATTAAATTTCATTTCAACTTAGAAAGATTTTAATAAATGGGAACTTATAATATTTCCCCGAAATATTTATTTTAACTTAGAATAATTTTGCTTAAAGAAGACTTTAATTAGTTTTGTTTTGTTGTTTTGAAACTAGGATTTTTTATTTTCGTACGCAATGGTATAACACCATGCGTTATGGTAGAACATTTAAAGGTAAATACGATATTCTTTTAGACTAAATGATATACTAGGACTGATTCAAATTGTATCAATGTTAAATTTATTGTGTTTATAATTATAATCTTTGACTCATTCATGTAACAATAAAACACTTAAATACTTATATTATTTCTCTTGTTATGAAATTAGTTTTAAATTAAGAGATTCAAAAATATATTTGTACATAATATTTAAAAGATACGTAAATATTTGAAAAACTTTGAAATATTTTTTATTATACAAATAAATTTAAATTATCTTTGTAGGTTATTGATTGTTTCTATAAAAAAATGTACAAACAATTTCTATCATCTGGACTCTTACTATGTCATTGTCTTGATGTAGACTGCTGTTGTTCAGAAGACGGTTTTCTTATAATTTCATACTCATATTTATCAGTGTTATGGCTGGAAAAACTTCTGTTTTGGATTCCTACGATTTCAATGCTACTCCAAAAGAATCCGCACACAGGTAGAATAATGAACGTCTATATATGATTTGGATAATCTTAATTCCTCTTGGGTGATCCAGATGAATCTAGTATCTTCGTTCGAATTCTGAATGGCTTGTAGATTCCAATACTGCTCGTGATTTCAATGTGTATCCAATGTTTTAATCTCGTGCAATAGATGATAAAATCGCTCCCGACAATTTAATTTTGTAAGTAATATTTTAATTCAATTTGCTAAAATATTTCACTCGCAATATAGGATTTCCTAATGTATTTTTGTCTACGATAGAAAAAAAACCCCGTTTCGGTGGAGATTCAGAATCATTCCCTTTAAATCGTCTCACTTATTTTAAATATGAATCTTTACCTTTTTATAGATTAAAACATCAATCATCAAAATCTACCTAGCTGTCAAATTTACCGTCACATCCTTCATTTATAAATTCCCGCGAAAATAACTTAACTTTACTATTTTGTTTAATTCAAAATGAATTAATTAATGCCCCCTTTTAAAATTTTAACTATAGAGCTGTTCATTTCATTTGTGCGCATGCGTGACCCCAATTCCAGTGAACAGCTGATTTTTGTTGTTCGGACCAAGGACTGTGCGCCTCGTATAGTTTTAATGTTTTATTTTGTTCAAATAAAAAGGTAAAACGATAAATCTGCCCTATTACAAGTCATGTCGGCCCCTAGCGATATTCCACATAAGAAAGTGAAGTTAAATCCGGAAGATGTACCTGGAGCGACGTTAAAATACAAAGATGTGAATCAACACAGCGTTCTACAATTACGAAGATTTTTGAAATGCAGAGGCGAGAATGTACCAAAAAGCGCTTTAAAAATGCATCTTGTAGAGAGGTAAGTGGCTAATGTGTACAGGTGTAGGTGTAACTGAAATAGTTTAAAACTGACAATTGGCATAGGGGAGCACGGGGCTAAATGTCACAAAATTTGAATATTTGATAGAATTTTGGTTATTATTTGCTTTCAAGTATAACCAAGTATCAGCATATGTACCTGTACATGTGGTGAAAGTATACCACAAAGATTAAACTTTAGTAATGACGTTTGATAATTTTTTTGTAATTTTCTTTGCCAGCGTGTGCAATGTGACAATATACCCCAAGACGGGGAATGTTGTCCCATGGTATGGGGTAAGTTGTCACCTACATTTAAGTACATAAGACACCAGAATAAAATATTTTAATTTTTAAAAAAATTTTGTTTACGATTTTATTATCTTAATAAATACATGAAGTAAGAATTTAACATTTAACAATAATAAAAATATGTGAAGAAAAAATTTAAATATGTATCTACTTAACACAAAATTGTAAAAACAAAGTTAAATATCATCATCAGAATCGCAGTTATGACAAATATAATAAGAATTGCCGTCCGTGCATTTTTCGTGAGACCTATGTGAGATCTATTTTCCTTTGTGTCCGAACTGGAATTCATTTCTGAACAATTTAAAACCAAATTTAAAGCACTTCACTGGTATCTGCGTTGTTATCAAGGCAATTACAATAGGAGCGACATGACAACTCTAATGTAAACAAACAAAGTTGGTCCGAAAGTGTCATGGCGTCCTCGCGCATGCGCCACAACTACATCCACGTAATGAAACTTACTATTGTTGAACAAGTTTTAGAAATTATAAATACACATCATTCTTAAATAACATGTCTTAGCTCTTATTTTCAGATTTGGAAAATCCGAAAGAAAAATTAATAACTACCAATTAATATACTGAGTGGATTTTGTATATTCAGTTACTCATCACCTGATGAAGTCAAAGTTTGGCGAAACGATATTGAAACCAAGATTACGTATTTTATTTATTCAGTTAAATATGGAGTTTCAACATGTATCAGCCTCATCAATTAACTATTTAATATACTGAGTGTACATGATATATTTATACATTTAGCTCTTTCATGCATAGTAAAATAAAATAATAACCAATTCAATATAAGATTTATCTATGTTAGTATTAGAAAAAATTAAATATCAGTGTAAAAGAAATCGTTTATTCTTATGTAATAAATGTTATTAACCAAAATAAATGTAACATTAAATATCGTTATGATATATATCGGCTTTTCATTCTGAGTACGCTTTTTAGATTTTTTTAATTAGAGTTAATCACACTTTCGTTACTTGTTCTTTTTATCTACTTTATAACCTAAGGTGTGTTTTTGCCTATTCTATTAATTTTTTTGTCATTTCTTTAAGTCTTCTATGTTTTGTAACGTGAAATAAAACAAACAGGTGTTTAAGATTTACACTATATTTAATAGCAACAAACACGGCATCTGATTTATAACAAAATATCATCTTTAGTTTGCATATTACATTAAATAACTACGTACAATCTACATCAAATTATTGCAGGCTCTTTTATACTCAAGGCAATAGGACCTGCCTATTCTAGCTTTCTAACCAATACGTTTGTTTACACATATATAGCTAATTCAAGGCAAAATAAAGACGGATCGGTTTCTATACAAAATGTTACGCGATTCCAAGCTTCACCGTTACTGAAATAAAAATATCCCATGGCTCTTTTGCAGTCACGTAATGCAAAACGTATACATATAAAATTCGTGCCCGTGCATGATATTGTGTGATCGTATAGATGCCTTACATTGATTTAAACGCCAGGAACAATGGGATATCGGCCAAAGCACAAAGCGCATTGTTTCGGCAATAGGAAGAACGAAAGTTATGTCAAGATATAACTTACGCTATTATTTTATTTATATTGAGCTGGCTTATATACGTCAACGGCGGAAAGTCATTGTCGTAAATTTATTACCATTGTTTTCGTTTACTATTTATGTCTGTGTCTATAAAACTTAATTACTTAATAAAAATCGGTACAAGCAATAACTTTACAGTCAATATCCCCAGCGATTCGTTCTTATTGTTGCTCTTAAACCTTTTATGACTATTTTATATTAATATTAAACAAGTACGTGTTTTCTTCACTGGTAAAGCTCCTTGTCGTATGTTTTATGTAGATATAGAAGCAGTTGTTCACTTATAGGTTTCGAATTCGATTTCCGATCAGACATGCTGTAAAGTCTTATTTAAAAAAATATCTGAGCAGCTACCGTGCTTCGAATGGCACATAAAGCTATAACGGTGAATGCAGGTGACGTGGTTATGTGGGCGGGCTTTTGCGCCGAAAGTATTTTAGTTAAATCTTAATCTTACTTTTATTAGTTACACGTGTTCTACTTTGAAAATGCCCCTATTACAACGGTAGATGTTGAACGGTAGGGTGGAACAAAAAAATCAACTTTTGATTTTTAATTTGCAATAGCGCGAAAAAGTTGCTTTTTGGTGTAGATAAAATAAATTAAAAATATGAAAAGTATTGAAGTACTGTTGCTAAATAATTGCTATACTGAATTGTTTCCTATGAGAACTAGGTAAAGATTTGATTAATTAAACATTTAGCAATTAGCAACGGTACTGGATGCAAGAACAGAGTAATTCGCCCAGTAGCAGTCTGCATCCAGTGATCCCAGGGTCGTTCAATATTTATTATTGTAATTGAATTTATACCACTAATAATTGAATTAACAAAGAGTGAATAAATGCGTATATTTAATTTAATGACAAAACTCACCTACCTTAATCTTAAGTCTTACAATTCCTCAATCAGAAATTCCTCAGGTAACCGGTGTTGATTCTTTTAGATGGCTAATTGTTTACATGAATGATCTTGTGATTATGCATGAAGTTATTATTGGACGCCACCTATTTTGACTTGAATCGTTATTTTTTTTTTATTTTATTTATTATCACTAGAATTAGCACATCGTGGCTCCAGGTATATTAGTGAATTAAAATAGGAAACAGTCACTGAGCTTTCGAGTCGCCTCAAGGAACGAGGATTAATTAATTTAAAACACAAGTGTCGTAAACTTAACAATATTTATTACCTAAGACAATTTAAAGCAAAATACAATAAACATTTAACACCAATACATTGATGTTTCACTTCCACATTTTACATTAGATTAAACAATCCCTAATTTAATACTCTGGCCAGATAAAATAAATTGTGGTTACACAAAGATGAACACAAATAACATATGACAATATCTTGATTGCAAATACAAATGGTAAATTAAAATCGGATATTAACTCTTGAACAAAATGCAACAACTAATGTATGAATGAATTTGACAAAATGAATAATTCGTACTGGAACTTTTAAAAGATTAACTTAAAGTTACGATAACATAGGCAATAGTACAAAGATTCTAACAATGAACTCGAAATTTCAGATTAATACTATTGTTTACAGTAGTGTAATGATTCCAACAACAATGTGAACAGAAAAATACAGATTAATCCTATTTTAAAGTTATCCGACGGACTAAATATTACAGTTTTATTGTTACACAACTAGAAGCAATGGCCGTAGATTTATTACAACGACGGTACAATAATTTCTAAGCCGCTCTGAGATCTAATTAATACGGTAATTTACCTTGGTGTGTGCAGACACGATGCAACGGTCGATGACTCCTGCGGGGGTAGATGTTGTTCCGCTTAGTTTGACGAAAGTTGGTATCCGACGGCAATAGTTAAGATCGTTTCAAATTCCCATAAGGTACATCATCTGGATCTGCCAAACCTTCTTCCAGGTTGGACTAACGATATTTAGATAATTTTGCACTCACTATGTACGTTAAATCGTCACTCGACTAGCTTTTGACACGGCTATATTACGTACACGATGATCACAATCTTAACATGCGTCAACCATTAAATAGCCATCGACCAGCAAGGGTCTATACAAAATTACTTCGATGTGTCTACAGTTACTGGCGGATAACAACTATTAATTAATAATTTTTAAGCGATCTTGCCTTTTTATGCGTACTGTTGGAGAGGGGTGAAACACGCCTGTTTTTGGATTCTAGAAGGTTCTCGACTTCTTCAAGAAGGAATTTTTTGCACACGACGCATACGATGTAATAGATTTATTTAACTATTTGGTCTTCACGAAATTTCAGATAAAGGACTATTCATAAAAACATGCGTATTCGTGGCGCCGAACCGTTTAGCTATCGTCGTCATACAAAAGGGTATTTAAGAAAAACTGTTGTACGTGACTCTAATATTTGCTTTATAAGAAGAATTTTACTTTAGATTATAAATGTTGTTATTCAGATGTTATTTTTAAGAAATGTTAGATGTAGAAGTTATTTTAACAGAAATTGATACGTAGTTGAAAAAAATATAAAGAACTGTTTATTCAAGAAGGTTAAACAAGCTTAGCTGTAGAATTGCAATACATATTTAAGTTTTGAATATATTTTGCGTATTGAAAATAATAAATAGTATACAGTATGAGCCAAAAGAATGATATTATAATTAATTTGGAATTCTTAAGTAATTAAATAATTGCTCATTTAAGCAATCAGATATTATTTAACATTTTGAAATTAGATTAGTCAGAAGTGCCAAAAGCACGCAACAAATCCCCCCTTAAGTGCCTTAGGAAAGTTACTTCAGTAACTTTCCGATTAAGTAAAAGAAAGCACCAGGGTATTATGATATGAACAAAATTTTTCAAGCATAAGTTAGACTGAAGGTCCCAAATAAATTCGTAGGTAGACACGACGAGTAAACACATAATTTCCAACGGTACACAAAAGAGCAGATGGTAATCCATAACTGAAGGTTAAGTGAAGTTAAACAAGAGGTTAGGTGAATTTTGAAAAATGACGAAAAAGAGAAAAAAGTTTCTTACAACTACTGTCACAGGCTGACCTGAACAGAAACTATCAATGTAGACAATGCTACAATGAGAGTTAATAAAAATATCCAAACGGCGTTACATAAATTTTGATACAGGGTACATATTAAAATGCAACCGAAGTTACAAAGAAAACTGAAAATATCCTAAAGGCGTTATACTAATTTTGATACAAGGTTATATTAAAATGTAGGCAATGCACTACAATAAAAGTTAATAAGTTAGGCCGAAAAAGGTTCAATAAATTTTGACAAAAGATAACAAATGAACCAACTCCCACGTGAAATTCCTTAAAACTAAGTAAAGTTGGTCTTCGTCAGCTACATTTAAAGCCAACCTATGAAGACCAAAGCACAAAAAAAAATAAGATGGCGGTGTCGGGCAACAAAAAAGGGTCAAGACTAGGTTGTAAGCAAAAGAATAGGAGACCATCCACCTCCCCCTGAAAATGGATGAATACTCCCCACGGACTTGACACCGCTCTCCCGCAGTGGAATCGTTCGTCGAAATTTCGACATAAATCGAATAAATGGGTGCCTGCAACCACGTAATTATGGTGCAGCGACAAACCCGGGTTTAGCCGAAGCTCACGGTAGAAAATTTTGAAGGGGATGGGGGCCGAAAGACGCAATCGGTGAGAGAAAACAAAGTCAAAATTGGTATAAATTCAGTCATCACCCGATCCAGACAGTTTATCTGTCAACAATAATATTACCAACATTAAATACTCAAGCAGGTGGCACACGCAGCTTTACTACGAAACATAATTGGAGGGGTAGGGACTTTATACCCCGGCAGCACCTCCACCAAAATAGTCATCTAAAATGACAAAACTAAAACACCAAACAGCGTCATGCTAACATGACAAAACCACGCTCTTGAAAAAAGAATAAAAGGAATAAATAAAAAGGTAAACAAACCACGGGTGATGATGAAGTAACGAAGTCTAAATCGGGATAATTTGTCCTGGGCCACCCCCAGACTGACTAGAGTGTACAGGTATTTGTACAAAAGTTTAAATGAATTCTTAAAAAAAAACCAACATTAAATTCTCGCATACGAGGGTCATCATAAACCAAAACCAGTAGCTAAACTACAATCATAAATAACAAGTGAGTGGCACAAAGTAGCTAAACTACCACACAATAGAGGGGAAGGGGACTTTATACCCCGACAACACCTCAAACCAAAATGTCATCTCAAATGACAAATCAAAACGCCATGCATACATGACAAAACCAAACACTTGCACACAAATTTTTAACAACTACAAGATGACACTCGCACACAGAGTTACATTCAGGGACAAAATTGAGAAAAGTCAAACATTAAAGGTCATAAGCAATTCACTCCACCAAATAAATTTAATCAAAACTAATGGGTATATCAAGCAACAAATTCAACTAAATATTAAAAGGAAAACGTGGAATGAACAGCAGGTCGAAAATTTTCTTAATATGAAGATTGCATTAAGATGGTGGTTGCGCAATATATTGATCCATTTAGGGGACTTTTACCCCACGCTGGTTACACGGCTGTGGAATTCTTATCGACCCCAACAGCAGGTCAAAAAAAATTTTTCTTAATATGAAAAGATTGCATTAAGATGGTGGTTGCGCAATATATTGATCCATTTAGGGGACTTTTACCCCACGCTGGTTACACGGCTGTGGAATTCTTATCGACCCCAACAGCAGGTCAACAATGTCCTAATATGAAAAGATTGCATTAAGATGGTGGTTGCGCAATATATTGATCCATTTAGGGGACTTTTACCCCACGCTGGTTACACGGCTGTGGAATTCTTATAGCCCCAACAGCAGGCCCACAAAATTATTAAAATTGAAAGAAAAGCAAAGCGTACCTTCCCCAACCAATCTAAAATAAAATAAAAATTTTTAAGAAATTTTTATTTTCGAATAATGTTTAATGAAAGAATTCTAAAATTGAAAGAAATGACAAAACAAGCAAAATAATTTAATTTGATTATAAGTAAGTGTTGTCACCAAACACACGCATCACTCTGTATATATATATAAAAATTAAAAAAGAAAAATTTTTTAAATAATCATAAAAAAATTTATTTTAAAAAAGTGGGTGGTAATTTCACAACACCCTGTATATGTATATTGATATTAATATTTAAACAATTCACGTTGGGCGCCAAATTGTTGCTAAATAATTGCTATACTGAATTGTTTCCTATGAGAACTAGGTAAAGATTTGATTAATTAAACATTTAGCAATTAGCAACGGTACTGGATGCAAGAACAGAGTAATTCGCCCAGTAGCAGTCTGCATCCAGTGATCCCAGGGTCGTTCAATATTTATTATTGTAATTGAATTTATACCACTAATAATTGAATTAACAAAGAGTGAATAAATGCGTATATTTAATTTAATGACAAAACTCACCTACCTTAATCTTAAGTCTTACAATTCCTCAATCAGAAATTCCTCAGGTAACCGGTGTTGATTCTTTTAGATGGCTAATTGTTTACATGAATGATCTTGTGATTATGCATGAAGTTATTATTGGACGCCACCTATTTTGACTTGAATCGTTATTTTTTTTTTATTTTATTTATAATCACTAGAATTAGCACATCGTGGCTCCAGGTATATTAGTGAATTAAAATAGGAAACAGTCACTGAGCTTTCGAGTCGCCTCAAGGAACGAGGATTAATTAATTTAAAACACAAGTGTCGTAAACTTAACAATATTTATTACCTAAGACAATTTAAAGCAAAATACAATAAACATTTAACACCAATACATTGATGTTTCACTTCCACATTTTACATTAGATTAAACAATCCCTAATTTAATACTCTGGCCAGATAAAATAAATTGTGGTTACACAAAGATGAACACAAATAACATATGACAATATCTTGATTGCAAATACAAATGGTAAATTAAAATCGGATATTAACTCTTGAACAAAATGCAACAACTAATGTATGAATGAATTTGACAAAATGAATAATTCGTACTGGAACTTTTAAAAGATTAACTTAAAGTTACGATAACATAGGCAATAGTACAAAGATTCTAACAATGAACTCGAAATTTCAGATTAATACTATTGTTTACAGTAGTGTAATGATTCCAACAACAATGTGAACAGAAAAATACAGATTAATCCTATTTTAAAGTTATCCGACGGACTAAATATTACAGTTTTATTGTTACACAACTAGAAGCAATGGCCGTAGATTTATTACAACGACGGTACAATAATTTCTAAGCCGCTCTGAGACCTAATTAATACGGTAATTTACCTTGGTGTGTGCAGACACGATGCAACGGTCGATGACTCCTGCGGGTTGTTGTTCCGCTTAGTTTGACGAAAGTTGGTATCCGACGGCAATAGTTAAGATCGTTTCAAATTCCCATAAGGTACATCATCTGGATCTGCCAAACCTTCTTCCAGGTTGGACTAACGATATTTAGATAATTTTGCACTCACTATGTACGTTAAATCGTCACTCGACTAGCTTTTGACACGGCTATATTACGTACACGATGATCACAATCTTAACATGCGTCAACCATTAAATAGCCATCGACCAGCAAGGGTCTATACAAAATTACTTCGATGTGTCTACAGTTACTGGCGGATAACAACTATTAATTAATAATTTTTAAGCGATCTTGCCTTTTTATGCGTACTGTTGGAGAGGGGTGAAACACGCCTGTTTTTGGATTCTAGAAGGTTCTCGACTTCTTCAAGAAGGAATTTTTTGCACACGACGCATACGATGTAATAGATTTATTTAACTATTTGGTCTTCACGAAATTTCAGATAAAGGACTATTCATAAAAACATGCGTATTCGTGGCGCCGAACCGTTTAGCTATCGTCGTCATACAAAAGGGTATTTAAGAAAAACTGTTGTACGTGACTCTAATATTTGCTTTATAAGAAGAATTTTACTTTAGATTATAAATGTTGTTATTCAGATGTTATTTTTAAGAAATGTTAGATGTAGAAGTTATTTTAACAGAAATTGATACGTAGTTGAAAAAAATATAAAGAACTGTTTATTCAAGAAGGTTAAACAAGCTTAGCTGTAGAATTGCAATACATATTTAAGTTTTGAATATATTTTGCGTATTGAAAATAATAAATAGTATACAGTATGAGCCAAAAGAATGATATTATAATTAATTTGGAATTCTTAAGTAATTAAATAATTGCTCATTTAAGTAATCAGATATTATTTAACATTTTGAAATTAGATTAGTCAGAAGTGCCAAAAGCACGCAACAGTACTGAAGTACGACTTGAGGTGCTATAAGGACGTTTAAGTTTAATAAAAACACACATTTTGGATCTTTTTCAAAGATTTTTGCGTGTACTTGTATAAAAGAAATAAAATGTCCAGTTATGGAACAAGTTTCTAAACAATCAACGCTCTAACAGAAAAATGGCTATAGGTAATATTTATATAGCTACCCACAAGCACTTTGAGGAAGAAAGAAGCAAGAAGAAGTAAAAAACTACAGAGAATAGTCAAATTTAATCAAGAACCGATAAAAAATACTAGTGTATCAGAAACGGTTACTGGCGACAATGACAGCATCGAAGAACAGTTTATATAATTACTTTAAGAGAAATTCAATAAAGACCGATTTCCAGCCGCACCCATCAGGGACGCATATCTCCGTAGCAGAGGCCTGTAGGATTTTTTTTTGTAGGAACTTGTCATCTTGTTTTCCACATTTCCCCGGACACCCTGTATAATCAATAGTTTTCTTTCTTTAATGTTAATTTTTATAATAAATCTGAAAACACTTAATATTTCCGAAACAGTTGATGATAGGTATAGGAAAATGTACATGAAATATGTCTAGACATTTCTGAAGAATCCAAAAATTGAATAATATACAGGGTGTTGCATTTAAAATGAAAAATTTGGTATTGGCCACTGTCACATGACACACCATGTATAAAAAGTTGCTTTTGAGACAAATGCACAACTAAAAATACCAATCGACATGTCCGAGCTTTTTTCGATCACGCTCCATTCATTTATTTTAGAATTTATTCCATTTGGATGATACACATTAAAGTTAATAATTTTTCTTTTTTTTTAATTTTTTTACAAATTTTAAGATTTTTGCTCACCCCAAGATGTTGTAGTATTGCAACCAAATTTCTTTCAATTCTTTTTGAACCTAATTGGCAATTTCCCAACTATTACCAAACTAAAATCAACAAAACAAATTTAAAAGACCTTTTTCGTTCCATCCTATAACGAACGATCCTCTTCAATGTATGAAATGTATTTTTTCTACTCCCATACTTTAATTGTATTATTAGATATGCCGAACCTGTACTTTAATGATGTCCATTACGATACAGATTTTCATTATGATACAAGTTTATATCCAATAGGAATACAGATTTTTCATTACGATACAAGTTTATATCCAATAGGAATGCGACATTCCAATATTCAAACAATATTCAATATGGCGACTGCATATCTGACAAATATACAAATTAAATAAATGTGGCAGGTCTCTGCAATTTACAAGTAAGTACTTAAAATTTGTGCTTTTTTGAAAATATAGACTATAAAATTGAGGGATAATGACAGTGAAATGTAAAATTTGTGTCGACCAGAAATTATGGAACAAGCCTTAGTAACCACGAACAATTTATTACCAGCTAAATTCGCAAAGGTGCATGGAAAATTTAAACTCAATTTATGAAATGGAATGTTCAGAAAATAATGTTTTATTATGGGGTCGTAGAAAAAATAGTGTATGCAACTCGCATTTAATGGCTATTAAGACACTCGTATTCATTACAATACTCGACTTCGCCTCGTATTGAAATTTTCTTACTCGTGTCTTAATAGCTATCATTACATGCTCATTGCATAATATACTATACGGTGACAGATAAGTACTAGCACTTGCGCATATGGAACAATAAATTCTAATTTACTTTCGTTTAAATTCTCAACATGAACAGCGAACAATCAGCATATGAGATATGTTTTATAAACCGTGTAATATTGCTGACAAAGAAGATGTAGTTATTATTACTTGCTAAGTACTTGTTTATCTATACGTATTTTGATTCGCGTATGAAAAATATCAAATCTGGATCCATGATGTCTTCTTCGTATCCCTGGAACTGACGTCTGTAAACCTCACTTCCGATTCCTAATGATAAAATGATAAAACATCGCAGTTATGAAATGAGCTGTATTTTATACCTGTTTTCTATATGAAACCCAATACATTAACCCATTAGAATCCATATATTATTACATTTTGGATCTGGTAATTGCCAAGCTTGCAATTATAAGCTATAAATAAATGTTTAAAGCAACGCTAACTATAGGAAACACAAATAATTACTGAAGCATATCTAATACAAAGTAAAAGCCGACAGATAGTTACCACACGTACTTTACACACACACGCGCACATGATTTTAAGCCCCTTAAAGAACAAACAAACTAAATAACTACATAGTTAGTTCACATTGTTAGCATACATGGCTGAGCAAACAAAATGCTTAATTTAGGATGAAATGTAAGGTTTGTGTTAAATATTAGAGAGTGGTGGTCCGTGTTGATTCTATTTCTCGGTATATTCTTTGACTAATTTAACTTACGTCAATGACATTAACTAAAATATTCTTCAGTGGATTTTACATGTGGGGTATATAAACGAAATTGGACATTAATCAAATTTTATCTTAATAATATTCATATTCATTTGGCTGAATCGCCGCTGTTTTGTTTTTCACTTTTTTTTCTGCTATTTTCTTCATTCGTCTTTTGTTTTCGAACTAAGTTGAATAATCCCTAATTTGAATTGCATTCCCGTATTTCACTCAAAATTGATACATAGTCTTTGGTCTACCCGAAGAAATCTCTATAAACGAGAAACGAAAGAAAAAACATACAAATTGCTATCTTAATTCAATTTAGTGTTTAAGGGTTGATGCTCGTTTTAAGACTTTAGAATGAGTGAATTTTAAATAGGGGTGAAATTTAAATAATTGCCGCTAATTTAATTTGTAATTCCATCGATTTTATAATTTTCTTTTTTTCCGTCTCTCTAAAGAAGAGTATATAATGTTTTTAAAGTCTTTAAGAACTAAGAAAATCGAAAAAAGAAAACCTAATTGCAAAACAATTATAACTTTCAAAATAAATAACAGAAGCATTATACCGTATAGTAGAAAAAACACGGTTAAAGCAAAATGTTCTACATAATTCACCAGGAATGAAAGGAGAAAATTTTAGAAATACATTTTCATAATTTAATCTTGCGCCATCCCAGCGGTTGCAATTTTTTTTTTATTACTCGAAGAACTTTTTAAATGCAATCTGGACATAGCTGCCCAATAAGCAATTTAATTCTAACCTATTTTAATAATGCTTAATTATAATCTAAGTTTTACCCCAATAGTAGCCCTTACTTTTTTCTAATCCTGAAGCATACTAATTCTTAACTGAACACTGCCGCACAGTCTCTGTTTTTAAACTAACACTTAAATCAACTCAAAAGGTTTGGTCCCTTTGGGACTTTTGCGGAAAGCTGTCAACAATATTGACACTGCATTTTTCTTTTGCAGGTTTTTAAACCACACATGACCATTTCCATAGTCTATTGAAGTCCTTGTGTTATACATATAGGAAATAATAAATGTATTTTTAATTTATACAGTTACTGTTTACTTAAAACGTTGAAATCTGTCATTCCATACAAGGAATGTTTTACTTTATATCCTTTTTTCTATTCATAGATTTAAGTATGAGGTATTTATTATATCTCAAGTATGATTATTAAAATCTTTCTTATGAATTGGCACCATTATGCATGTCTGAATTTACATTTATTCATTTAAAATTGTGTTTTCGTCTCGAGCATGCCTACTATGGCCTTGCTCATATAACTTAATGGCATTTAAATGATTCACTCTCTCAATCTGGACATAGCTGCCCAATAAGCAATTTAATTCTAACCTATTTTAATAATGCTTAATTTTAATCTAAGTTTTACCCCAATAGTAGCCCTTACCTTTTTCTAATCCTGAAGCATACTAATTGTTAACGGAACACTGCCGCACAGTCTCTGTTTTTAAACTAACACTTAAATCAACTCAAAAGGTTTGGTCCCTTTGGGTCTTCTTACTAAATCTGTGGTGTCCAGCAGCTGGATTGCCTGGACATTCACATGTCGATGAAGCCTCTCCTCGTGGTTTTTGGCAACTTCTTAATTGAACTGGTTACAATATCCACGATCAGATCCAGATATGAGTCATTGTTTCTGCAATACCAAAGTCCTGCAACCATGTTCCTTAATATATGAACCCACTGAATGACTTGTATATTATTTTGTTTAGTACAACTACATAACTGTAAGCCATATGTCCATACAAGCTTTAAAATTTGTTTATAAAGCAATAACTTGGTACGTAGAGATAGTAGAATTGCTCCCAATCAGCCAGTACATACTGAATACCTCTTCCCTTTTTTTTGTTGACATGGGCCTTCCAACTGAGCTTTGCATCAAATGTAATAACTAAGTATTTCGCTGTATTTGAGTATGGAAGAGGAACATTATTTAAGTTGACTGGAATAGGCTCAATTCGTATGTTTGTTAAATCCAAATCAATGTGTGTTGATTTGCTTTCGTTTTGTTTTATACGCTATATTTTGATCCAATTGTTATCTGATTCGCGGATGCTTACAGTTCTTGAACTGACTCTATATTATTCTCCCCACTG
This sequence comes from Amphimallon solstitiale, assembly GCA_963170755.1. Classification (NCBI taxonomy): domain Eukaryota; kingdom Metazoa; phylum Arthropoda; class Insecta; order Coleoptera; family Scarabaeidae; genus Amphimallon; species Amphimallon solstitiale. Next base: position 62,442,412 of record OY720682.1, on the reverse strand, counting down.
CTAGGATTGCAGTATTATCAGCAAATGTAGCTATTGTATCGTTTTCTAATTTAGAGATATTATAAGTGTATACAATAAGTAGAGCACCGGACCCAGTACACTCCCCTGTGGTACTCCCTCTTTAATTTCATTTAATTCGGAAGAAGCAGTTTCTTGCTTTTTGTGTCCGTCCGAGATATACGACTAGAGAATTTGAAAATATTGCTTTGGGAGAAGCAATGGGAGTTTATGATTTAAACTTTTAAACCATTATGTCACACTTTTTCAAAAGCCTATGTCACGTCGCAAAGCAGACTTTTTTCTTCAAATGCTCTCTCCATGACATTCGTTATTATGTGGACTTTATTTCTAAATCCAAACTTGGTGTGTTGCAATTAATTTTGTCTCTTCTATCGGCGGCTTAAATCTCTTCAGCAGAAGTTTTTCACATAATATCGAAATTACAGATTAGTGAATGATTTTGGTCTATAGGAAGACACTTAATGTACAGGTTTTTCAGTACTAGAGATGATAATGACCTCCGAAAGCTTCCACAACCTAGGCACATACTAAGTCCAAAAGCAGCGTTTATTAGGATGGCTAGTTTCTGTACAGCATTTCTTGGCAGATCTTTTAATGCTTCTCATGAAATTAAGTCAAATTCAGGTACTTTTTCGGAGTAATATTGTTTTTAATTTCGGTAAGTCAGATGTTCCCCTTTTCCTGTACAGTTTCTACCCAGTCAGGAGCCCCTTCACTTACAGGGTGTATTTGAAATAAGGGGACAGAGTATGATAAATGGGAAGATGCAATTATGTAGAATATAAATCCCAAAAATTGTGAGTCAATTACGACACGAACGCCAAAATTAAAAACCCCCGAAAAGTGTTTAATGTGCCGCCTATGGATTTAGCAGGTATCGCGCCAGTTAGGCCAGACAGCCGACGTCATGAGTCGTAATAAATAATATTTTTATGGAACTAAATAAACATATACATACATAGATACACACACCGCAGTAACAGTTGTAAACGTTATAAAAACCCCATAAAAAATAGCATTGTTTACTATTTCTAAACAGGTGTTCATGCTAAGAGTTCAACAACCTTAATATGAAATTTCAGCTGATTTGGGATAAAATTAATGTGTGTACTTTATTCGATTTCTTTTGTTCTCTTTTAAAATATCTTAGGTGTCAACAACGAGAATTTTTTTATTGAGATGCCGACTGTATGAATTTTGTAATTATTTTAATATTTGCCAGGATTATTTAGATATTACATTTTCTTCCGCAATAAATGTATAGTAAGTACTATTACTGTTATTATGATTAAATTCAACGACTTTTTACTTCTTATTTCTCACAAAAACAAATTTGTGTGTGTAAAATTTGCCCAACTCTACTTGTGAGAAACTTTTATTTTAATTGGACGCAAATGAATTTAAAAAAAACATAATTTATTTCAGTTCGTGCGTTGTGTAAGCCATAGTCGAAACATCCACAGGTAACAATCGAACGAGACTGACCTCGCACGCCTTCACACTCCTACTTAGTACCCCACTCTTGCATACCCTACAGTCGTATTAAAGTGCAGTGGCGCGACGAATATTTTAAAAATGTCTTTGTAATTTTTAAAATTTGAATTTGCGCAAAATATTTTGGATTTGAGTCTAATAAAATTAAATCTTTCCATTAATCATACTCTGTCCCCTTATTTCAAATACATCCTGTACATTAAAATCATGTGTATAAGAAAAGATAGTACATATTCATATATTTAATTTTAGAGTAACTCGAAACTAGGCAACTTGAGATATACAAATTACTATAGAATTATTCAATCTTAAATAAGAGATTTAAACGTCAAAGAAAATATAAAAGAATTCAGAAGTTAATGAATTCCAAGAATTAAGGGAAAATGGAATAATAACAACATTTAAACAATATTAGAAAAACATTTTATTAGTAACTCGAAATTAGGCAACTTAATATACAAAAACGAAAATTGGAAAGAAAAATCAAAATTTTATATTAGTGGGCAATGTGAGAAAACACAAATGGGACATTAAAAATAATTTTGAGAGAGAAAAGACGCTGGAAAGAACGCTCTTGAAAAAGAAGTTAAAAAACACTTATAAAGTAAGATAATTATTTAATACCTGAGTGAGAATATAAAGTTATAAAATTTCCTACGATAATTATGAAAAATTAGTACCATCGTGTGAAATTAGAGTATTATCCATAGAGAAAATTATACTTTAACACCTAAAACAGAATGAGAAAATTAAATAGTTGTAGTAAAATGTTAGAAAAGTAAATATCACCTGAATAAAGAAACGTAGCACCCAAAGAATAAGCATCCAGATTGGAAACGCATATCTGGATAGCAGCCAAGAAGGAAGAAGTTCACCAGAATATAGAATGCATCAAGATCCACAACATAGGAAGAATTGGCCACTAAAAACATAACTAAAAGTTTAATCTCGAGTTAAGTAATTAAAAATATATATTTATTATATTGGGAGTTTAAATATCAGATTTATTAGAAATCATAAAAAACAGTTGTTGCATAAAGACGTTTATTTACATATAATAATTAAAGAATAATTTCAATGAATATCAAATTGTATGAACTGAAATTTAGTTAATATTAAAATTATATACATACCTGTTTGGATTATTTGTTCCAGTTGTTTCAGTATAAACAATTTGCCAATAGTTAAAATGTTTACCAACACTTTAGTAGTACTATGATATTTGATAACGTAATTATTTGGATCACTATATTCATTTCAATATATGTATTTATGAAGTTCATAGTTTCTTTCTTTATACGAAGATAATCTTCTACAATAAGAACTATAGCACCCCTGAAATACTATTTGGAGTTTCATAAAATAAGTAAAACTGAGCTAATAATAACATTGTAAGTATATTTATGCCGGAAAAAAATAAACATAACCAAATTTAATACGTATATTCATAATTTTTCCCACGTAATTCTTTTAAATACTATGAAGGTAGGTAAGAATTATATTCATGATAGATTTAAATACAGTGAGGTAAAATAAATATTGTGCAACTCAGAATTATATTTGAAATTTAGTTTAAACTCATTGTAAATTTAAAATCACACATTTTAGTAGTAAATAACTAGCTAATACTCTATTTAAAATACAACGGCTAGTATAATATGTAAATTAGAAATTCTAATAAGATTTATAAAAATATTGTATCTAAAGCAGCAATTCTCAACGTGTGGGGCGCTCTCCGTATTCAAGGTATTTAATTTTTCGAATATGTCGACCAAGTAGCTTAATTTCATCACAAATAAATCATCTGGAAACTTCACGGCTTTCGGTCGGTTTTTCTTTTCTAGAAAAATGGCGAGATCATCTCTTCAATTCATAAACACGTTGTAAAAATTTCGAACGTGATAACCATCTTGCCTCGCAATAAAATAGTAACACTTAATGTACTGCACCAATGTCTTTACTAAAGTGCAGAAAAGATTCTTGATTTTAGGGGTCCCATTTTTATATAATTTACTACAGTTACCACAGTCGTTAAAACAATATTCAGACTAGGAATCATTTGTTTGGAAGCCAAAGCTTCTCCCCGGATCATGCAATATGTCCAGATACACTGTGGTGATGAGAATTGTGTCGCACATACTAGAAGGTTGAGAACCCGTGATCTAAATTACTTAAAAACCAAATCCAAACATTACAACAATTTATTCCGAAAACTAAATATTATTATTATTCCACAAGAAACGCTTTTCTATTCATAAAATAAATTTAAATGATATGTGAACAACTTAATTTTTATTCCGGTGAACGTTTCAATACGAAAGTAATAGGACTGAATGAAGATGTGAATTCAAAAAAAGAATAAATAATAAACGTAAAAGATAGTTTCAAATAATTTTTATTGTTTCACTCACAACAATATTGTTTCGCCAAACTTTGGCTTCATCAGATGATGACGGAATAATGTATACAAAATCATTACAGCGTTTAGTGCCTGACTTATTTTCTTATATCTATTAATTTATAAAGCTTCAAATAAATTAAGTTTTTTCCTTTATCTTGTAGGTACATGTAAGATTTGAAACTTAATTTATTTGAAGCTTTAGAAATTAATAGATATAAGAAAATAGGTCAGGTACTAAACGAACAAACAGATTTAAATCACTCCCCTCTACTGTCTTTCTAAATTTGTTTAAACACCCCCTCTTTGAACCCCGACATTTACGTAAAATAAGTATATATAACGCTGTAATGATTTTGTAAAAATTATTCCGTCATCATCTGATGAAGCCAAAGTTTGGCGAAACAACAAAAATTATTCAATTAGTTATTCAAAAAAAGAAGCACTACTGACGATGTAAGCAAGAGACATTGGCTATTTCTATATGTATAATTTGTTTTTTCCGTAATGTTAGTAGTATATATAAATTATATCTTTCATATTTAATAAGAAATTACAAAATTTAACAAGGAATTGAAATATAATATAGTTATAGTAACATGTACTTTGAAAATTATTCTGTCACTAAAGAATATACCATTGCTAAATACGGAGAAAAGAAATTCAAAGAAGAAACTTATTAGCGAGGTAGGAAACTCCCAATCAATCAAGCAATCAGAGTCTCGCGGCAGCTCTTAAATGGCTGCACTTGAGACCAATATATGCAAACATTAACATTTCGTTGATGCACAACGCCAGCGCCGGGAGTGGTGCTGACGTTTAATTTGTGCACATAATTGAATCTCGCCCCTCTTTTTAAAACGGGGACCTCCCTCTAGAAAACGTTAATCCTCGTCTTTTATTTCCTTTATTAGAATGTGTAAGTATGAAGTAGGGCAACCGGTACATCGGGGAATTAGATATTTGATTGGCGACTTGTTTTTTGTTGCTTTCTCTTTACGTACCACTATTATACATATTATGTCTAATTTACAACATGTGTATTCTTATATTGAAGAAAACCAGAGTTACATTATAAAATAAATTACAAATAAAACTACATTTGTTTGTTGTTACGTTCCGACATTTATTTATGTCTTCATCTGATAATTAATTTTGTATTTATTTCCTATATTAATGAAACTTATTTACTTTAATCTTTTTCTTATTATGGCATCCACTGTAAGAAAATATTACATAACATAACGTTGGCAATTTTGTGACCAACGTTGATATATTATGGAATTGCTTTCAATGATTGCTTACTGAAATTTACGTTGAAATGAAACCGCTTTCAATGCCTGCTTATTGAACATTACATTGTAAATTTGTATAATTAGTGAGGGTAAAATGATTGACTATTCAAAATCACATGACTTTCGTAATTATTTCGACTTATTAATATAGGTATATTATATTTGATGCACCAGAATAATTAACAAACAATAGTATCAATTATATATAAGTGGGTGTTATTTTGATTACCCTGAATATTTAAGACATCAGATATTTACTAAGTCATAGCAATTATGACATTAATGTATTATGTTTATGCAGCTTTTGATATCTAGGATGTCTTTTGTAATAGAAAACGAATCACCGACAACGTAAATTATAGAAATTATGTAATGTGTTTTTCTGTTAGATTTAAGGATTGGTTGGACTAAACATAATTTTTATAAAGCATAAATATATTTTATTTTTAATTTTGGTAAATATTGAACGAGAAGACTAAATAAGTTATACTAAACAAAATCTAAAGTAAGTTCCAATAAGTACAATACACATACTGAAACGTAAAATAATTTTAAAGTTAAAAATGTATATTCAAGTAAAATTAAAAATCTATGTATTTATTCCTAACATTAAAAACCTTCTCTCTAATGGGATTGACTTTTTTCTTTAATATGATCCGCTCTCTGGGTGTATTTTGAGTACCAGTCTTTGAATTAGTTCTAGGGTTGCACCACATGAGTTGGGGAAATGTATAGGTCTATATAAAATATAACGAAAAACAGACCATGAGCGCACCTTCAAAATTTTCATAAGCATTCAAGTTTATTAGTTGGTCCATATAAATATAGTATATAGGCAGGTTATCTTCTTGTCCTACATAAAATATAATACCATTTTTAGAAAAATGTACACCGAGAAAAAGGTTATAGTAAAACTATTCTTCTATAGTAATAACTTTGACAGTAGCGAATTAAAGACATTTTACGTACAAAACTATATTTACAAATTTACCTTTTTTTATTATACATGTTGCAGTTGGCAGGTTAGCCTCAATGACATCATCTAACGGATTCTACAAATAAATTATTTTTATAAAATCATCTAAACCTAATAAGTATTTTACCTCTGTAAATCTGTAAATAGCACCAAAGACCTCCTAAAAATATTTTGTAATTACTTCTAAAATTTCTTTAGTAGAAGTGCTTCATTTTCATCCAATGTCAATTTTCATTAATCATTCACCACTTTTTGTTTGAGATGTTTAGATGTTTTAAAAAACTGTTACTAGATTAATGTTGCTTAAATCTAATATATGTTATAAAAAATTTTACTTTCTATTGCATAAGTGAGAATTGTAATATTATATTACAATTCTCACTTGTGCAATAGAAAGTAAAATTTTTCCAATTTCTATATAAATGTTGATGTAAATAGTATTTTCTCTGTCTAGCATTGTTATAGTATATACCTAAGCCTACCTATTTCGACTGCTACATCAATAAAAAAAACAGCCACTATTTGTTTGTCACCACAGTTATGTAGAAGTGAACAGGACTAATGGCGTCTAATTTTGATGCGCATGCTCTAACTTAAAAGACGCATAACATGTTATGTACTTTTACTATGTATTAAACATCATTTTGTTGTAAAATTCATAATACACAATTAGTACTTGTTATTTACTATGTATTTGCATATCGCATAATATATTAAGTGCTTTTCTTTAATCCCATTACAAATTAGGTAAACATGAACGAATATATAATGAAATATTACAGGCATTTTTAACAGTGATTGTCTTGCTTTTTTGTCGATAATTGTTTTGTACTTAATTTATCAGTTTTCTCTGATTTTATCAGTGGTCAAATATTATTTTGCCACTCATAAAATCAGCGTTCAGTTGTATTTGGTAGAGAGCAAAAAATTCAACCTCACTTATTATTACAGATTCCCTTCTGTATACTATCTCTTATCTATGGTTGAAAAGTGTAGGCTGAGCGTGACGAAGCCTTCCAAGTTGATGTGGACAAAATGGACATAGTAAACAATTTCTTTGTAACGAGCAAGATTTTAATAATTTTATTAATATTATTTATATTGGTAATATTATTTTGTGGAATAATGCAAATAGGAACAAGTCCGAACTGTCAGGCATTGCTGTCAGGTGTATTAAAATAATTTGCATAAGTGTTTTAACATATTTTTGCAAAAACGAAACTTTCTTAGTAAATACTAAATATACGTAGGTAATTTTCTTGGCGGAGTAATGTTTAGAATGTGGAAACAATTCAAACAATTTAAAATTCAAGTTCGACAAGTTTACAATTATTTATTGTTTTCTTAATAAAAAGAAGAAATTTTGAAATATTTTATTACTTGATAAAAGAATGTCAAGCGATGAAGATTTTCTGGCTTATACGTCGCCTCCTAGAATACAGAATGTTGCAAACAAAGTAATAAGTACTTTGCTACCAGCTAAATCGTATAAATCACAAAATACTAACAAAATGGTACAAAAAACCAACTTCATCAGACCGATACCGTAATTACAATGACGCTCAACCAATGGGATCCAAAAAAAATGTTGTGATAGCATTGGTTAATAGGGCCATTAATTTAACCAGTCCTTTTTTAGGCCTCAAATATTGTTAAATATCACAGCCACACTGGAACAGAATAACTACCCCAGGTCGTTTATAAAAAACGTCATAAACACAGATTGAACAAATTTTATAATAATTCACTAGTACAAAACAACCCCCAAAAACCAACTCCACCAAAAAAACAATACATACCAGTACTATATATTATGGGTTTATCAGAAAAAATTAACGACATAATTAAACCACATAATTTTAAAGTTGCTTACACAAACAACAATAACTTAAGACAATTATATACAAAACTAAAAGATCCCATCTCGATATCCAAACAGTCGCATGTTGTGTATAGTATTCCGTGCAATGACTGCAACGGAGTATACATTGGTCAGACAAAACAGATTATTGAAGAATCCCACTTCTTTAAAAAAAAACATAAAGACAAAATGCAACATAGTTTTAAATTCACAAAAGTCAAAATACTTAAAAAGGAAAACAACACAAAAGCCCGAAACATCTTAGAGATGATTGAAATAAAAAGAACAAAGGACACTGTTAATGACAGAAACGAAATTGATAACTTATCGAGAAAATACTTTCCGATATTATAAACAATGGAGGTAATTTTTATTAGTAACCCCTGTATGTCTGAAAAATTTGACGATACTAAAGTATAGATAAGTAGAAAACAACCATAGTAAAAACATACAACACGTGGTATTTTTTCGCAGTTGAGTGTTCTCGGACGGATCAAAAAATTTTATTTTATTTTAAAATCGTTGTCATTGGTCCCATTCAGCAGACGCAACTGTTGTGGAAATGTTGAGGAAACGTCTGCTGGATGCATACGCTACATTTGCGCTACATCGAATTACGTCACGATTACATCGACTACTTTACGGAGCGGACGGCCATCTTTTATAGCGCATTCTATTACCGCTACGTATCGGTAACACGTTGAGTAAGCTGGCGGTAACTATATGAATTTAAAAATTAATTGTATGAAATTACAGATGTGGATGAGATTCACAATAGATTAGCGTCGGGTAGTTGTTTTATCGAAGGTAATTTTATGTAAAACTTAATTACTACTAGCTTTTACAGATGAAGAATATTTTGCGCATTACATACAACGTAAATGTTCTTTTGAATGTAGTGTATCACCAATGGTGACAACAACTGACAACATTACAGTCAACAGCCAAGACTAATCAAAACATATAATAATAATAATAAAATAACCTTTATTTCGCAGTTGCTATTAAAATATGTATACAAATATATTACTTACAAACTAAAACTTTTTCTGTAATATACTTACGGACTAGTTCTTCAATATTCTAATGTTCTTAACACTTAAAAAACTACAATTTAATCACTACTAAGTGAATCAACCCTACTTACTATCTAATTGATACATATATTTAAATTTCCATTCTTGTTTACCTATTATTCGTTTGTAGTTTATACAATTTCTATCAAGCACTGTGATTAGTGTCAATATCCACTTTAAATTTATCATTTGTTCTTACATATTTATACACTTATATACAAGTATAATTAAGCTATTACATTTGTTTGTTAAATGACTACCAGCACAAAGACCACACTTGCAGCACAATTACCACGTTTCTCCATTTTTACATTCTTTAGCAAAATGATTCTACCCTGCACATTTATAACATCTATTTGTAGGTCTTCATACACCTTATATCTTTTTCATCCTACATTCATTTGTGCCCTGTCTATGATGCTGGAATACATCTCTAGTTGACCAAATAATGTAATATTTCAATAGTTCTTCCAACGAACTATATTAGTAAACCAATTTTTTATTTTACTAATATAGTTTGTTGAGTTCTTCTTTTTCTTGTATGAGTATTTTTTTCTATTTTAAGTTTAGCTGAGAAATCCTTGTTAATATATTATATTTGTATATGTTAATCATTTTGTATAATAGTCCCGTACACTTTTTCATTGTTTTGATCAACAACATCTTCTTCAACACCAGTAATTATTATTTTCGGATTTCTTAATTCCGGTTCAGAAACTACTTATTTCCAATTTTATTTATGACTTTTCTCTTAATTTTTCAAATAAACAAGAACTGATCAGCTGACTTCTGTCAAGTGTGTTAGCAAGTAGCACATCCAACAACATAACATTAAATTTTGAATTTCACTCAACTGTTGTCGATGTAGCGTACGCTACCGATGGAGCGGAGCATGTGCTTCTGCTGAATGCAACCATTGATATGCAATTTTAAACTACGACTATTTGTGTATAATTGTTACACTTTCAAAATAAAAATCGTTTTTTTTTACATAAATAATGAGACATAAAACAAATAAAATTAAAATGTTAGTCACACCGAGTATTTTAAATTCCTTTTAATAAAAAAAGTTGTATTGACGAAGTACTGGTATGTGTGGTAAATTTTTGTTTTGAGAACGTGGGAAATAAATATAATTCTAATTTATAAATGTTAATTGCAGGATTATGAATTAATATTCGAAAGAATATGTAATATGTTTGTATGTGTTATAAATCTAAAAAACTGAAGAAAACAATAAAAAAATTGTCGAAATGTCTAAAAAAATGTTTTTTTTATTAATGTTTAATTAGCTGGAAATTAATGGTCGCTAATACCAAGAAAAAATGAATTAATTCCCATCTATAGTATTCCTTTATCTGTGAATAAAACGGAAGCGCTGTGATCGAAACCTAATATCGTCTAGCTCCACCTACTCAGACCGCCTTGCGTCTACCCGTCCCGCGAGTAATATAAGTTGCATATGTTTCTATTTGTAAGCAAACGCCCCTCTTAAGCTAGATATCAATTATACCTTTCTTATTATCCTTGGATACTTCATTTATTAATTTGCCCTGCTTATTACATTACACTATAATGTAGAAATTGACACGATAGTGATGATAGAATAATATTTATCATCATATATTCGGAAGATTATAGGCACGTACAGAACATACATTATCTTTTAGGTTAAGAATATTGACAAACAGCAATTAATAATATAGGTATGTAATAGATGGCGCTATTGACTTTTGTATATAGTTTTTAATTAATTTTATGAAACTTACAAGTTGTAATACGCCAAATTTAGTTGAAATGGTCGTTTTTAAAATTACTCTTTATTACTGTAATATTTTATTTCTTTAATGCAATTTTTATTTGATGCGCTTGTATTGGAAAGTCAATTTCCCACATGCAAATGCAACCGTGAAATGACACGTTTTGAGAAGCGACTATAAAAAAATATATGAGCAGGGCTTTCTTGAATAAAAATTATAGATAAACAAGCGTGTTGTACAAAGAACGAACAATATTTTTAAGAATGTTATATATTATCAGTTTTTTCTATATTATAAATACTGTAATTATACAAACTAGTTCCTGGTTTCAAACCTACTACGTTATATGATTAGTGTAATTTTCCCCAACAAGATGTCGCTAAAAGCCTATTTCATATTTTTCGTATTAACTTGTCAACTAATAGGATACGAATTCAAATTATGTGAAGAGTATAGTATATTATATATTGAATTGTAATATAAGAACTGATTATTATGAATTCATTCGGTTATATAAATATTAAGTACTCAGTTCTTTTTACAACAATCCTTTATGTCAGATATCAGATAACTGTCACTTTGACAGTTTCTTTTATTATATGTCAAGTTTTCATGTGAAATACTTTGGATACACATATTTTTTCTTAATGATCAATAGTAACTGTTCATCATCGGTCAAATCAAGCTGTCAAAATTAAGTGTTCTACGTAACTTTCACAAGTATATACAGAAGTGATAATTTAAAATGGATATTACACCAATGGAACTCACAGTGTGGGAAAGTGATTTTGGATTACCTTCGATGTGCTCCGACTGCATCTATATGATGTTATACACGAAAATTGCCAAAGTTCCCATTACGTATAAATACAGCAATAATCCCTATTGGGATGCGGGTGAGAGTTTTCCCATTTTTAAACACGGACGGATATACACAGCGAGTATACAGCTGATCGTTGGATATTTGCGTATAAAAAGGTACGGTACTGAATTTGGTATGAGCAGCAAGCAATGCAGTCAATCGTATGCATTCTCAAACTTGGTGGAGAACTCTTTAAGACCTATTTTGGAATACGTCTGGTGGGTAGATCATAGAAATTATGAGGAATTCACGAGACCTTGGTTCATTCATGCGATGCCAGTTCCTGTTAGTTATGTTTATCCCAGGTACAGAAGACAGAAAGCAAGATCCTTGTTGGACACTATATTTTCGGACTGTGAAAATCAAGATTTATTACACTCATATATGTTCAATATAGCTGAGAAATGTTTCACTACATTGAAGGTTCGATTAGGTAATTCCAATTATTTTTATGGAAATACTCCCACATCACTGGACGCAATGGTGTACGCGTACTTAGCACCATTGGCAAAGCTTCCGTTTCCGTCTAGTGATATACCTAGACTTTTAAAAACTTACAAGGAATTAATGGATTTAATAAAACGTATCGATACAGATTATTATTCGGATTTAAAGAATGACAGTACGTTTGAAATATGCACCAATGAAAAGGACAGCGGTGATGCAACTCCACTTTCCTTCAGAGCGAAAGTATTTACCTGCTTTTTTGTAATAAGTGCTATGCTTATATATGTTACGACACACAAGGTAATTGGTATACCGAGAGTTTTCATTAATTTTTGATATAGGGACATGCTTTGTAATATTACTAATGTTCAGTTCCATTAATATAAATGTAATGTTGTAGTGGAGTTTTATTTTTTGTGACTAATTGAATGGCTTGGTGCAAGAACCGATCAACTCCAATTTTTCAAAATTTTCAAAAATCGATTAAAAACTGTCTCGGAAGAAGAAACGTGGGATTTATTTTCTGGAATCTTATTTTTTACATAACTGATATCGGTGACTAATAAATAACGTGTTTTTAAATAGGTGTTTTAAGAAAGAAAATTGATGATGATGGGGTTGTACGTTTCTGGTACCGAAAAAAAAATCAGAGTCAAAATATTGATTTATTCCAAAAGGTTTCCTATACAGGGTGTCCAGAAACTCTCCTGACAAACGAAGACCGGAGATTCCCCAGATAATTTTAAGACAATTTAACCCAATTCACCCTAGTCCGAAAATGCTTCCTAAGGGAGCTAGAGCTCTTTGAAGATGGCGCCTTGTAATTATTTTTTTTTAATATCTCCCGAACGCTTCTATTTAGAAAAACAAAAACTGGTATGCTTATTTATCCTCCAGAGATGAATTGATTTCATCAATTGCGAATTTCTAGTACCGGTCATAGGCGTCCGTTTTGGGTAAGTAAACGGTTATTTTAACGCATAACTTTTTTGTCTTTAGCTTTTAAGCATTTGTGACACTAGATTATTAAATTTTCAGATATTCTAGTACTAAAAGGTACTCTTACTTTAAGTAGGTAGGATACACCGTTTTCTAGAAAAATCGATTTGAAAATTTTTCGTTTTTTCGTCATTAAAATTCAATTTATTATGTGCCTACTTATTTTTAGCGACGAAGTTAGCTAGGACTATCAAGGCATGGATGAAAATTAATTTAATAAATCATCTTTTGTTTCAATAAATGCAGCACACAATTCGTAAAAAAAAGTTTGGGAAAAGAAGCAAAAATCAATTTGAAACAAAATTTTAGGTTTTTAAAAACAAAGTATTTATTACAATGGAACGAAACTAACAAAAAAGAACAAGTATCAAAGGTAGATAGTTACAAAAGATGCTCGATGTGATGACCATTAGTCTCTATGCATAAATTTACCCTTTTGCTTAGAGAACGCCGAATTCTTGCAAAAATTCCAAAGTTATTTCTAAATTCGTTGCAAGCATCTTGTATCCTTAGCCAGAGTAGTGCACGATTTTGTATCGGAACGGAATAAACAAATGCTTTTATGTATCCCCAAACACAATAATCGCAAGGATTCAAATCCGGCGACCATGCAGCCGTCCTGTAGAAACCATAAGTTTTGCCAAATATTTAAACGCACCTCATCTAACAAATCAGGTAAAATATTTTGCAGGAAATGTAAGTAATCAACACCATTCAAACGAGCAGGTAATTCCACAGGTCCAAGTAGATAATCGTCAACTACTCCAATCCAGACGTTTATGCTAAACCTATGCTGATGCTTAAATTCTTGAACAACGTGGGGATTGTCACCAACGTACGAATAATAGTGTGCATTATGTACATTAAAAATTCCATTTTTTGAGAATGAAGCTTCGTCACCAAACAAAATGTACCTGAAAAAATCTTCATCTTGATTTATCTGATTTTGTAACCATCTAGCGAATTCTACACGAGCAGGAAAATCTCCTTCTAGCAGTGCTTGCACCTTTGTAAAATGAAAAGGATATAAATTTTCTTTGTGTCAGATATTTCCTACGGAAGATTTCGAACGCTAATTTCTGGACTTTCCTCAACTTCCATTAAAATAACATCTTCATGTTCTGCTGTTACATCATTATGTCTCCCTGTTTCATTTTTTTTTGAGACCACTGAACCTGTTTGTCTTAATCGTTGATGAAGAGCTGTAAATGTTGAGTGAGTGGGATGCTGACGATTGGGAAATTTTTCAGCGTATCTACGTTGCGCTGCTCGAGCGTTACACCTCATTTCGCCATAAACTAAATGCATATCGGCGTATTCTTCATTAGTAAAAACCATTTTTTTTTTAAATTGAAATCGTTGTGTTTGAATGCTTCAAAATAAAAAATTAAAAGATAAACTTCGCGAACTGACAACAATTTGACAATTAAAAACGTAGGTTTTATTTTTGTTGGCAGTTCAGAGCGAACTAGTGCAAAAAATAATAAATTGAATTTTAATGACGAAAAAACGAAAAATTTTCAAATCGATTTTTCTAGAAAACGGTGTATCCTACCGACTTAAAGTAAGAGTACCTTTTAGTACTAGAATACCTGAAAATTTATTTTCTAGTGTCACAAATGCTTAAAAGTTAAAGACAAAAAAATTATGCGTTAAAATAACCGTTAACCTACCCAAAACGGACGCCTATGACCGGTACTAGAAATTCGCAATTGATGGAATCGATTCATCTCTGGAGGATAAATAAGCATACCAGTTTTTGTTTTTCTAAATGGAAGCGTTCGGGAGATATTAAAAAAAACTAATTTACAAGGCGCCATCTTCAAAGAGCTCTAGCTCCCTTAGGAAGCATTTTCGAACTAGGGTGAATTGGGTTAAATTGTCTTAAAATTATCTGAGGAATCTCCGGTCTTCGTTTGTCAGGAGAGTTTATGGACACCCTATATAATACAAAAAATACTAAATATAATATACGAGATAGGCGCCATAAATTCTCGGTCTGATATACAAAAAAGAAACTTGGAACAATATAAGAATTTTTATTTTTCAATGTAATCTTTCCTAACTTCTATAAATTCATTACAACGATTAATTAATAATTCGATACCCTTGTAAAATTAATCTGAAGTTTTTCCGTCAAAATGTTCTATAACATCTGCTTGCAACTCACTGCCGTCCTTAAAACTACGTCCCCTAAGATCTTTTTTTAAATTAGTAAAAAAAAATCACAAGGAGCCATATTCGGGAGAATTGTCGAGCAATAATCGCACACCTTTTGTCAATTTTCCACGACGTTTTGCACGAATACTGTCCCTTAATTTATGCAATAGAGACGCATAATATGTGCCGTTCACACTTGTATTGCGCTCTTTAAAGTCAATTAGCAAAATGCCTTCACAATCCCAGAAAATGTGGCCATCACCTATTTCGTTGATTGAACGACTTTCGCCTTTCTGGGACGAGGTTCATCAGGTCGCCGCCATTCCATGGACTTACTTTTCGATAGAGGATCGTAAGACAGAACCATTGTTTCATCCTCTGTGACAATGGACTCCAAAATCGGTTTTGGGTCGTCTCCACACATGTTTAAAAAACCCTGTGGACATTCGACTCGACGCTCAAGTTGGAGAGCAGGAAGACGTCGCGGTACCCATTTAGCACTAATTTTATTCATACCTAAATGGTCATGGAGAATTCGGCAAACACTTGTTTCGGAAATGTTTGTTATCACTGCTAATTCTTTCACTTTCAAACGGCGATCCTCTAGCATTAAATGTTCAATGATTGAAATTTGTTGAGGCGTTATCACTTCACTGTGAAAATTTCAGGAAGTAGGTTTTGAAAAAACAATGTTTTTTGAGATATTGTCGAGTGCAACTTATACCAAATGATGCAGAATTTTCTTGGCTACAAGCACCACCAAAGTTAATGTTTTTGCTTTTAAAAACAATGAAAAAATGTTTTCTTTCTGAACACGTGTTTTCGTCAAAGATTTTCAAAAAAAATTTATAACCCATAAACTAATGGCTCAATTATGAAAAAGAAAAAAACAGTTAAATAGACAATTCAAAGCAGTACTAGAAAATCCAAAAATATATAGAGTGAGTCATTTAAAAAAATTAAATTTCATGCACTGCCGTTGAAACCGGAAGTGCGTCAGAGCTTAAAGTATTTTTTGAATATGCACCCCAAACAACCACGAATCTTCTACTAATTTTATTTAAAACACAACAGAGCAATCAAAGAAGTGCCTACCAATGACTCACCTGTATATGTAAAGATATACTTATACAATTTGCGTCAAAAAACACTGCTCATAAATTTTGCTTTAACTTATTTTACAAGTTATTATTCATCAAATACACAGAATAAACGGATCCATGAATTAAAAAGGAACTAATTTTGTTACGAATTAATTTTCCTGCTCGAGGCATCTATAAATGACCAACTAAAATGTAGGGGTTGCGCGCTGTTAGCAGGATACTTTTTCAAATACTCCGAAATCATTAACCTTTCGGTATTGAGGAGGGGAGGAGTAAAATAATATTTCTCACTTAATTAAATTCGCCCGTGAATAATAACTCTGCCCCCGTCCCGAATCCAACTACTTCGCTGAAGGGGTGAAATATCACAAGTCGTCTTGTTAATTATATACCTAGTATTGTTTCGGAAAGCTTTCAGTAGTGACATCGGTATGATGAGAAATATGTACGTCCATTCTTGTATTACAGAACTCATTAATTTGATTAATACGTGATGCTGATTTTGGAGAAAGTCAAAGTAAGCAAGCGAAGCCTTATGTGAAAAATTAATGGTTGATTTATATTATTCGTATAAGTACATATTTTTGTGACAGACAGTTGCATCTTCAAATTATACATCATTTCTGGACTAGAATGACGACTGCATTGACAATTACAATTACTGACACATTACATTTCGTATTAAGTGTATTTAGAAATGATACGTTTTACTTTTTTTATATTTAATTCTATAAAAAAATATATTTAATAACTTCCAACACCACTAACCATCCCGAACGCGTGAGATCACGATGATCGGTCGTGACCACAATGTCTTGATTCACATGTGTTACGCACATGGTATTGTTTTTTACTTTGCGAATATTTTCTGGTTCATAATCTAATAGATGCTGCTTCAGACGAATTTCAAAACTAAATAAAACAAAATAAAATAATGAGGTGTGGTCACCACACCTCATTATTTTATACGTATGAGCATTTCAAATTACAGAATTTTAAGAATGTTTTTGTACAAAAATTATTCAGAATCTTATTCTAGGTACTTCTATTATCTGAATAAATCTCTATAGAATGCATACTTTGCATGTAGAGAATAAAATCCCGGGATGCCGGCCGTCTTTTTAATCCCGAGCCAGATCATATTAAGCATTAATGAGCTGATAAAGAAAATCCGCAAAGTTTTAAGTATATTTCAAAAGATCATCATCGAAAAATTAAACAGTACTTCTACGTGAAGATTGAACATGAAAAAGACCTGTCACTTCTTTTGGACTGTAAAACCAGGTGGAATAGTCTTTTAACCCCTGCTGGAACGATTTTCTCTTTTAAAAACCTGCATTCAAAAAGCTCTTATAGATGTCAATCATCCAATCCGTTTAGATGATGCTGATTTTGACTTGGTAAATAAAATTGTTGATGTGCTGACCCCAATTAAATTAACACTAGAAGCAATCTGTCGGCGAGATGCTAATTTATGCAAACCTGATGCCGCTTTGAAATTTCTTATAAAACAATTGTCTAGCAAAAACTGAGCACTCGCCAATAAAATGTAAACATCCTTAGTAGGACCTTATAAAGCAACGACGAAGTGATGATTTAACTGGTGTGTTGAATTATTTAGAAAATCTACGAAAAGACGATGAAAATCAGTTATTAACGGATTTGGAATGGCTTGACTTATTTTCAGTTCCTACACAGGTTTTAGTGAGGAAGCAAATAAAGAGTATTGTTAAAAGACTATATAGTCGAGATGACACGGAAGAGGAAGGAATGTCAGGATCACAAACAGATGATGACCCTAGGCAACAAACCTCCTAACCCCAATTGACACTACAGGAAAAGTTACATCTGGAAATTAATAAGAGCATGGAATCCCCAGATCCTGAGGTACAAAATAAATAGGGGTTGGTAAATAGTATTAGACGTGAAATGAACCTGTTTGAAAATGGAGGAGTTCATGGATATCACTTAGAATTAGGATATAAATATCTATTGTCTATTTCTCCAACCAGTGTAGAACCTGAGTGAGCGTTTTCAGCTGCTGCTTATGTTGGCAATAAACTATGAAGCAGGCTTGCAAGCCAAACATTCTATGCTTTGATATTTCTGCGATTGTATTTTCAAAATTCTAAAATTTTTTTTATATTATCTTTTTTGTTCCCTATTTTAGTATATTGTGTATTGTGTTGTGCAACAATATTAATAAACAGTTTTTATGAAATTACTTAAGTTTCTTTTTTCATTTGAGCTCAATTAGAAACCATTAGTCTAATCCCGGGATTGTATTCTCTATTTGCAAGATATTCGTGTTACTCGCTAAAAGTAGCACTTTTGTTGGTGTCACTTCCGGTCCGAATTTAGAATTTTTTTTTATGCAAAAGGTATTGAAAATCATGTTTTAAATACTTCTATACACGTAATGTACCTGTATAGAAAGCATGACTTGCGAAATGTTCGGAAAGAACTGATTTTTGAAAAGAATATAAGACCTACTTCCGGTAGTAATTTCGAAAAACTTTTTTAATATAATTTTTCTCAAATTTAATTTAAGTATATTTGAATTATTTATAAATTCGTTTAAAGTTAGTAATAGACGAATATTGGCAAAAACTACTTCCTGTCTACCCATTTTACTGAAAATCTAACCAGGCCTCAAGAGGAAGATTATACTCGTAAATACAAAATTTGGAATTGATAGTTATAGCCGTTTGATCGTAATCGTGACCACACACACAGAGATACGGAGAATTTTTTTTTAAAATCACTTTTTTGGTATCAGGGCACTTCAAAACGTGGACAAATGCAAAAGTCTCAAAGCTGAAAATTTTCGTCATCACAATACCTCCCTATAGGGGAACCCGGGGCAGAACGGGGTAGCGGGGCGGAATGGAGATCGTTTATTTTTAATATCAAGATGATGATGCCGCTAAGCGGCAACAAGTGGAACTACTTCAGTTTAGTGCGGCTCAACACGGGCAGCCATGTTTGCCTAGTTTCCTTGCTGTTTTGTATGTGAAGATACCACTGTGTAAGTTTTTGCTCCAGTATTGCAAATGGTGATGATTTATTAATCAAGGTAAGATATACACACTTGGTTCTATTACAAAGGTAGTTAGCAATACTTGTAATACGTTCAATGGGCTTTAGTTTAGTCCAGATCATCGTTTCTTTACACGTTGTTTTCGAGTAGCGTAACCTCTGTGAACAAAATCGTGTTCCTGGGGCGGAACGGGTGGGGTAGAATGGGGTAGTACCCCGTTCTGCCCCGTACTATTTTGGTCTGATAGATTGTTTTTATGAAGTTCGTAACATTTTGCATTTCAATTCCAGATGGTTCGAGTATATGAAAGGAAGACAAATAGGCAGTCCTGGTCAATCGAGTCGATGAGTAATGCTGTTGAAGCGGTGATTTCTGGACAATTGGGTTATGTAAAGGCTTCAGTTCAATTCAATGTTCCCCAAACTACGCTGGAATGATATGTGAAGAAAAAAAGGGAAAATCCTGAGCACTGTATTAACAAGACTGCTGGAAAATTCCAAGCAGTGTTTACCCAAGAGCAGGAACATGAGCTAGTAAACTACCTGAAAACTATGGAAGCACGATTATTCGGTTTGACAATGAAAGACTTACGTACTCTCGCGTATCAATTAGCGGTAAGAAATGGAATAGATCACAGATTTAAAAATCAAATGGCTGGCCAAGATTGGGCCAATGGATTTTTAAAGAGAAATCCTTCTCTTTCAATTCGTCAACCTGAGTCAACATCTGGCGCAAGGGCTATGGGATTTAACAAAGTAGCAGTTGATAATTTCTTTTCGTTGCTTACAAATTTGGTAGATAAGTACAAACTTACAGCTTCGCAAATATTTAATTGTGATGAAACTGGGGTTTCAGTAAATCCCAAGAATAATTCTAAAATCATTGCTTGTAAGGGCAAGCGACAAGTCGGTTCATTAACCTCGGCCGAAAGAGGTGAAACCGTAACTTGCCTTATTTGCATGTCTCCTAGTGGAGCATACATGCCACCGATGTTAATTTTTCCAAGGAAAAAAATGCAGAAAGAGTTTGAGCTGGGATTACCTCCAGGGAGTTGGGCTGAAGTGCACAGCACTGGATGGATGACTGCAGAGTTGTTTTTGATATGGTTTAAAAAGTTTGTAGCATTTTCTAAGGCATCAAAGGAATTCCCGGTTCTTCTCATTTTAGACGGACACTCAACACACACAAAGAACCTTGAGGTTATAGACTATGCGAGAAAGAATGGCGTATCATTGCTGTGTTTACCACCGCACTGTTCTCACAGACTTCAGCCACTTGACGTGTCCTTCATGAAGCCTTTAAGTGTTCATTACACTGAAGAGCTTCGAAAGTGGCTACGTATGAATCCAGGGAAAGTCGTAACGTTGTTTCAAATTTCAACTCTTTTTGGATCAGCCTTTATTCAAAGCGCGACTATGAAGACAGCCATTAATGGATTTCAAGCTACAGGGATTTGGCCCACTGATCGATCTGTTTTCATTGAGTCTGATTTTCTCCCCGCGGATGTGACTGACATCGAACAAACTGTACCTTCAACGCAAGAGACTGTCTCATCTGAAAATGGACAATTGGAATCGTCTTCGTCTATCTTGCCTGGTGAAGAGACGATGCATCAACATTGGGTGATAAAGGTGATAATAGTGAGGTTTCTACCCATGATATTAATGGTACACCAGCTAAAAAGGTCCTATTTGTTGAGAACATTAATGTCACACCTGGATGCTCATGGATGTCAACTAAGAAGGCTGACTCAGCATTTCCTGTTTCACCCGAAATTCTAATGCCTCTCCCTAAAGTCAAAGGAGGAACAAGAAGAACTAATCGAAAAAGAGGGAGGACTGCTGTCTTAACAGATTCGCCGTATAAAAGAGAGTTAGAGACTGCTATAAAAGAGAAAGAAGAAAAGAGGATCGCCAAAGAAGAAAGAGTAAAACTAAGGCTTTTTAAAAAAGAAAACAAAGATAAGATTGGAAAAACTAAAGGACAGTGTCTGAAGAAAAATAAAAACATTAAGAAGCCAAAGAAACAAACCGAAAATAACGAGTGTGATCCTGATGAATGCTCAGACTGTGAGTGTTTATACTGCAACGAGTTCTACTCAAAGTCAAATGAGGGTTGGGTTGCGTGTTCAGTGTGTGGGAAATGGGCCCACAATTCCTGTGCCGGAGTGGACAGCGAGGACGATGAAGCTATACTTGTGTGTGAACTGTGTGAATCAGATTAACCTTAATGAATACTAAGCCAAATGATATTTTTTGTTTTTCTTTTAAGTTTTGTAACGACTACCCCGTTGTGCCCCATACCCGGGGCAGAACGGGGCACTTGACACTGTTTTATGTTTTATTATGTAAAAAAAAAAGTTTTATATTTGTTTCAAATTAATTGTGCAATAATGTTAACAACACTACAGCGAGTTCATAAAATGTATTTCAGCTGTCATTATAAAGCCTTTCTTATTTTTAAAAAAAAATTTCAACTTGGTACCCCATTCCGCCCCGGGTTCCCCTACTACGTATAAGAAAGTAAAAAAGAATTAAAATTACTGGCACTGTAAGAATATGAAAGGAATTGTAATATAACAAATTTGAATTAACATTATTTGAGAGCACTTAGCTATATTTTAAACTGAACTTATCGTTTGACTGACAGGCTCTTATCCATTTATTTGCTAATTCCACACCTTTCAAGAAACTAAAATATTTTATACTAGTTCCGTTAATTTTCCGGTTGTAATTTGAGCACCAAAAAACTCGATCGCAAAACTGATAAATTACCACTAGAAACACACCTACAAGTAGCACACGTAATAAATACCCAAACATGAACACAAACCGCACTTGCTGCTTCCAAGATGACGTCTTGACAATAAGTCAGATTTCTGACTTATATCAGGGTGTTTTTGTCATTCAATATAATAGTATTTTAAAAAATGAGGTGTGGCCACCACACGACTTTCTTATACGTATGAAAGTGTTACTTCCGGTCCGAATTTTGAAATTTCATTTATACAAAAAATATTCCAAATCTAACTCTAAATACTTTTGTACTCTTCATAAATATATATAGAATGCATAATTTACGACATATTTGCAAAAAATCGCTATTCGATAAGAGTAAAAGTGGTACTTCTGGTCTGAATTTTGAAATTTTTTTTATACAAAAGATATTTAAAAGTATGTTCTAAATACTTTTATACTCGTAATGTACCTGCCTAGAAAGCATAACTTACGATATATTCGCAAAAAACTGATTTTCGATAGGAGTAAAAGACCTACTTCCGGTAGGAATTTCGAAAAACTTTATTACAACAATTTTTCTCAAATTTAATTTTGAGTACATTTGAATTCTTTATAAATTTGTTTAAACTTAGTAATTGACGAAATATTTGCAAAATTCGATTTTTTCACTGAAGTAAACTACTACTTCCGGTCTGCCGATTTTGCTCAAAATCTAATCAGTTCTCAAGAGGGAGATTATATTCGTAAATACAAAATTTGGAATTGATATCTACAGCGGTTTGACCGCTATCGTGGTCACACACAGACACACACACACACAGACACACAGACACACAGACATTTTTTAAAAACCACTTTTTTGGTATCAGGGGACCTCAAAACGTGGACATCTGCAAAAATCTCGAGGTCGAAAATTTTCATCATCACAATACTTCCTTATACTACGTATAAGAAAGTAAAATTACCTACCTATCTAAAAAATGTAGTATACAACAAGCTTTGAAAATAAATTCTTATAAAACATACCATGACTAGTTACTAGTTTTGAAAACCAGAGTACGAAACGAACGATGGATTTTCAAAGCCGGTAATTGCCCTGACAGTCTTTATTGGACTTATTCTATCATATAACCTATTTTCCTTCATTATTTGTTTAATTAATTAATTTAAATTAATTCCATTAGTCATATTGTTCTCTTTTACTATTGTATATTTTAAAAATTACGAAACTATCCATCCACAAACATTTACGTAGACATTTCCACACCTCTCTGTCTCATAATCACTCATAATGGAACAAAACCACAGCCGACCGTTCGCTATAAAAAAACTACATGAAAAAATGAGGTGTGGCCACCACACGACTTTCTTATACGTATGAAAGTGTTACTTCCGGTCCGAATTTTGAAATTTCATTTATACAAAAAATATTCCAAATCCAACTCTAAATACTTTTGTACTCTTCATAAATATATATAGAATGCATAATTTACGACATATTTGCAAAAAATCGCTATTCGATAAGAGTAAAAATGGTACTTCCGGTCTGAATTTTGAAATTTTTTTTATACAAAAGATATTTAAAAGTACATTCTAAATACTTTTATACTCGTAATGTACCTGCCTAGAAAGCATGACTTGCGAGATATTCGCAAAAAACTGATTTTCGATAAGAATAAAAGACCTACTTCCGGTAGGAATTTCGAAAAACTTTATTAATACAATTTTCCTCAAATTTAATTTTGAGTACATTTGAATCCTTTATAAATTTGTTTAAACTTAGTAATTGACGACATATTTGCAAAATTCGATTTTTTCACTGAAGTAAACTACTACTTCCGGTCTGGCGATTTTGCTCAAAATCTAATCAGTTCTCAAGAGGGAGATTATATTCGTAAATACAAAAGTTGGAATTGATATCTACAGCGGTTTGACCGCTATCGTGGTCACACACACACACACACACACACAGAGAGAGACACACACACACAGACACACACACACACAGACACACAGACATTTTTTAAAAACCACTTTTTTGGTATCAGTGGACCTCAAAACGTGGACATCTGCAAAAATCTCGAGGTCGAAAATTTTCATCATCACAATACTTCCTTATACTACGTATAAGAAAGTAAAAAATGAGGTGTGGCCACCACACGACTTTCTTATACGTATGAAAGTGTTACTTCCGGTCCGAATTTTGAAATTTCATTTATACCAAAAATATTCGAAATCCAACTCTAAATACTTTTGTACTCTTCATAAATATATATAGAATGCATAATTTACGACATATTTGCAAAAAATCGCTATTCGATAAGAGTAAAAGTGGTACTTCCGGTCTGAATTTTGAAATTTTTTTTATACAAAAGATATTTAAAAGTATGTTCTAAATACTTTTATACTCTTAATGTACTTGCCTAGAAAGCATGACTTGCGAGATATTCGCAAAAAACTGATTTTCGATAAGAGTAAAAGACCTACTTCCGGTAGGAATTTCGAAAAACTTTATTAAAACAATTTTTCTCAAATTTAATTTTGAGTACATTTGAATCCTTTATAAATTTGTTTAAACTTAGTAATTGACGAAATATTTGCAAAATTCGATTTTTTCACTGAAGTAAACTACTACTTCCGGTCTGCCGATTTTGCTCAAAATCTAATCAGTTCTCAAGAGGGATATTATATTCATAAATACAAAATTTGGAATTGATATCTGCAGCGGTTTGACCGCTATCGTGGTCACACACAGACACACACACACACACACACACAGACACACAGACACACAGACACACAGACATTTTTTAAAAACCACTTTTTTGGTATCAGGGGACCTCAAAACGTGGACATCTGCAAAAATCTCGAGGTCGAAAATTTTCATCATCACAATACTTCCTTATACTACGTATAAGAAAGTAAAAAGCATAAGAGAAAATTACTATTTGCGTTTCGGCCGGTAATTTTCATCAGATTCTTTTTCTTTTTGGATTATATTTAAAAATATTTCCTTCACATGCGCCCTTTCTCAGAATTTTAAAAAAACATTAAATAGGGAAATTAAACAAAATATTTCAACTATTATAAAAAAAAATAAAAAAGTAAGACGTTGCATCTGTGTAGAAGAGCATTTAAGTTATATACTACATTAAAAAAGGGGAAATAGGTTTTGTAATTTGTTTATAAAAACGGGAATACTTTTCCGATACATTTATCTCTCTTGCACACTTGGCCATCACCTTTCGCCTTAATAATAAGTTGCTAAACAAGTTACGACACGAAATAGCTCTTCTACTATTATTCGGTTGAATAATAGTAGAAGAGGTTTTTTCATTTTGCGAACGTAAAAACTCTGCCTTGTATATTATTGAAAAATGGTTTAATGGTTGAGATAATTTGTTATAATTACCGACTTTTGGATATAAATATTATTTTTGAGTAAAATGTATTTACAGAATAGACTCTATATATTCTAAACAGTGGAATTGACAATACGAAATTCCATCTCCAACAACGCGAGGGTGCATTACTTCATTACTTGATTACCATATACCCTGATCGTCGTCGGCATCAATTACTAACATTTCATTAACGTAAATTTTATGGTGTCAGACGCAGTATTAATAATGTACGCTAACACTTGACGCGGTAATTTAGAAGAAACAGATCTCGTTTGTTAGAGATGGAAGGGTAAGTCGAAGAAGCAAAGGGAGCGCTACTAACAACTCCAATAGTCATAAATATTATATTAAATATCTCGTGTAGCGCTTTCCTGCCGTCGGTCCTTATTACCTTAATCAAGTAGATGATACATGGTCGATGCCGTTAGGAGCATTTGGCCTGACACAGAAAAGTATTACTTTTATTTCTCTCTCGTTTCTTATTCCCATTTGAATACGTGTACTAGATTTATTATTCTGAAAGTACTTGTGAGAGATTTTGTTCACTGAAAGCATGTTATTGGCATTAAAGTTACGTGTCTGTTTAACATAGGGAAAGAGATCTGTTAGATATAATTGCTCCTTGCATGTTCTTAAACTTAACTCGTTGCATAATTGTAGCACTTTAAAAAGGGAACAGCAAATTTAACACTCCGTCAATCGCGCTGTTGGAAAAATCTGACATAATTTTATTTGCTGAAAACATTTTTTTTTTTTAAATTGCTCAACCTTCCTCATATTCGAGCAATACCTCAAAGAGTTAGAAACTCAGCTTTTCTTTCCAATTGGGCGAAGTGGGAGAATTAGCGGCATTTTGTATTTATCATTGTTAGTAATAATCTAACACGCAACCTATCATTTTCCGCATTTTTCGGAGTGTTAGAAAAATTCTAACGACGAAACCTTCCTCATCTATTTTTTGTTGAAATCTCCTTATATACAAAAAAATGTTGGGTAGTTTTATATTGTATATTAATCTATTTTATGTATATATTGTAAGTATTTGATTTTATTTGAATACGGATTATAGCGAAAGCATCGAGCAGTATAGTGATTTACGTATTTTCAAATAGAGGTAGTTTTGTGAAGGTAAATATTTTTTACCACATTTCTGTTTGTAGATATGGGACCACCAAAAACAGATGCATAATGGCTACAGTGGTATGAAAAAAATTTCCTCCGATTGCGATATTTACTCTTATATAGGCGACGATGTGTCTCAGCATACATGATTCTGAAACGGAACAATCATCTGGCGATGAAATCAACCCTACACCTACACCTCAAAGGTCTCGCGATAAAACACCTGAGTTTTTAAGAGAAAGTAGGGAACACCTACCCCGACTCAATGCTACACAAACCAATCGTCAAAACAGAGTAACCGATCTTCCTGGAATATTGGGAGACGCACGAAATAAATTTGAAATTGTTGACTGTTGGAAGATTTTTTTCCCGATGAATGTTCTTAAAGATATTGTGAGGTTTACAAATCAGAAGTTAGATGAAATGCGAGACACTTACGAACCTGCCACCTGATTGCCTACCCACAAATTTGGAAGAACTGATGACATTTTTGAGCTTGCTATATCTAGTAAGGAAGGGAGAACAACTAAATACGTAGGAACAAATTATGGACTATCAATGAAACAGCGCTGGATTATTGTAACAATGCCGGAAGGACGATTCCATATTTTAATGAGAGAAATTCAATTTGGTGACAAAACCAGCAGAGACGAGCAAGCAAAAGTAGATAATCTAGCACCAATTCGAAGTATTTTTGAAATTTTTGTGGATAAGTGCATAAGCAGCCGGTGCCCATTTCGTCAATATATCAGCAATAAGTCTG
Source organism: Amphimallon solstitiale (assembly GCA_963170755.1). Lineage (NCBI taxonomy): Eukaryota > Metazoa > Arthropoda > Insecta > Coleoptera > Scarabaeidae > Amphimallon > Amphimallon solstitiale. The sequence goes on along the minus strand of OY720682.1, from coordinate 62,414,893 downwards.
CTAAGTACGGAATCAAGATCTATGCTTTTACTGACGCGCGGACAGAAATAACAAACAAACAATTGTCTAGCAAAAACTGAGCACTCGCCAATAAAATGTAAACATCCTTAGTAGGACCTTATAAAGCAACGACGAAGTGATGATTTAACTGGTGTGTTGAATTATTTAGAAAATCTACGAAAAGACGATGAAAATCAGTTATTAACGGATTTGGAATGGCTTGACTTATTTTCAGTTCCTACACAGGTTTTAGTGAGGAAGCAAATAAAGAGTATTGTTAAAAGACTATATAGTCGAGATGACACGGAAGAGGAAGGAATGTCAGGATCACAAACAGATGATGACCCTAGGCAACAAACCTCCTAACCCCAATTGACACTACAGGAAAAGTTACATCTGGAAATTAATAAGAGCATGGAATCCCCAGATCCTGAGGTACAAAATAAATAGGGGTTGGTAAATAGTATTAGACGTGAAATGAACCTGTTTGAAAATGGAGGAGTTCATGGATATCACTTAGAATTAGGATATAAATATCTATTGTCTATTTCTCCAACCAGTGTAGAACCTGAGTGAGCGTTTTCAGCTGCTGCTTATGTTGGCAATAAACTATGAAGCAGGCTTGCAAGCCAAACATTCTATGCTTTGATATTTCTGCGATTGTATTTTCAAAATTCTAAAATTTTTTTTATATTATCTTTTTTGTTCCCTATTTTAGTATATTGTGTATTGTGTTGTGCAACAATATTAATAAACAGTTTTTATGAAATTACTTAAGTTTCTTTTTTCATTTGAGCTCAATTAGAAACCATTAGTCTAATCCCGGGATTGTATTCTCTATTTGCAAGATATTCGTGTTACTCGCTAAAAGTAGCACTTTTGTTGGTGTCACTTCCGGTCCGAATTTAGAATTTTTTTTTATGCAAAAGGTATTGAAAATCATGTTTTAAATACTTCTATACACGTAATGTACCTGTATAGAAAGCATGACTTGCGAAATGTTCGGAAAGAACTGATTTTTGAAAAGAATATAAGACCTACTTCCGGTAGTAATTTCGAAAAACTTTTTTAATATAATTTTTCTCAAATTTAATTTAAGTATATTTGAATTATTTATAAATTCGTTTAAAGTTAGTAATAGACGAATATTGGCAAAAACTACTTCCTGTCTACCCATTTTACTGAAAATCTAACCAGGCCTCAAGAGGAAGATTATACTCGTAAATACAAAATTTGGAATTGATAGTTATAGCCGTTTGATCGTAATCGTGACCACACACACAGAGATACGGAGAATTTTTTTTTAAAATCACTTTTTTGGTATCAGGGCACTTCAAAACGTGGACAAATGCAAAAGTCTCAAAGCTGAAAATTTTCGTCATCACAATACCTCCCTATAGGGGAACCCGGGGCAGAACGGGGTAGCGGGGCGGAATGGAGATCGTTTATTTTTAATATCAAGATGATGATGCCGCTAAGCGGCAACAAGTGGAACTACTTCAGTTTAGTGCGGCTCAACACGGGCAGCCATGTTTGCCTAGTTTCCTTGCTGTTTTGTATGTGAAGATACCACTGTGTAAGTTTTTGCTCCAGTATTGCAAATGGTGATGATTTATTAATCAAGGTAAGATATACACACTTGGTTCTATTACAAAGGTAGTTAGCAATACTTGTAATACGTTCAATGGGCTTTAGTTTAGTCCAGATCATCGTTTCTTTACACGTTGTTTTCGAGTAGCGTAACCTCTGTGAACAAAATCGTGTTCCTGGGGCGGAACGGGTGGGGTAGAATGGGGTAGTACCCCGTTCTGCCCCGTACTATTTTGGTCTGATAGATTGTTTTTATGAAGTTCGTAACATTTTGCATTTCAATTCCAGATGGTTCGAGTATATGAAAGGAAGACAAATAGGCAGTCCTGGTCAATCGAGTCGATGAGTAATGCTGTTGAAGCGGTGATTTCTGGACAATTGGGTTATGTAAAGGCTTCAGTTCAATTCAATGTTCCCCAAACTACGCTGGAATGATATGTGAAGAAAAAAAGGGAAAATCCTGAGCACTGTATTAACAAGACTGCTGGAAAATTCCAAGCAGTGTTTACCCAAGAGCAGGAACATGAGCTAGTAAACTACCTGAAAACTATGGAAGCACGATTATTCGGTTTGACAATGAAAGACTTACGTACTCTCGCGTATCAATTAGCGGTAAGAAATGGAATAGATCACAGATTTAAAAATCAAATGGCTGGCCAAGATTGGGCCAATGGATTTTTAAAGAGAAATCCTTCTCTTTCAATTCGTCAACCTGAGTCAACATCTGGCGCAAGGGCTATGGGATTTAACAAAGTAGCAGTTGATAATTTCTTTTCGTTGCTTACAAATTTGGTAGATAAGTACAAACTTACAGCTTCGCAAATATTTAATTGTGATGAAACTGGGGTTTCAGTAAATCCCAAGAATAATTCTAAAATCATTGCTTGTAAGGGCAAGCGACAAGTCGGTTCATTAACCTCGGCCGAAAGAGGTGAAACCGTAACTTGCCTTATTTGCATGTCTCCTAGTGGAGCATACATGCCACCGATGTTAATTTTTCCAAGGAAAAAAATGCAGAAAGAGTTTGAGCTGGGATTACCTCCAGGGAGTTGGGCTGAAGTGCACAGCACTGGATGGATGACTGCAGAGTTGTTTTTGATATGGTTTAAAAAGTTTGTAGCATTTTCTAAGGCATCAAAGGAATTCCCGGTTCTTCTCATTTTAGACGGACACTCAACACACACAAAGAACCTTGAGGTTATAGACTATGCGAGAAAGAATGGCGTATCATTGCTGTGTTTACCACCGCACTGTTCTCACAGACTTCAGCCACTTGACGTGTCCTTCATGAAGCCTTTAAGTGTTCATTACACTGAAGAGCTTCGAAAGTGGCTACGTATGAATCCAGGGAAAGTCGTAACGTTGTTTCAAATTTCAACTCTTTTTGGATCAGCCTTTATTCAAAGCGCGACTATGAAGACAGCCATTAATGGATTTCAAGCTACAGGGATTTGGCCCACTGATCGATCTGTTTTCATTGAGTCTGATTTTCTCCCCGCGGATGTGACTGACATCGAACAAACTGTACCTTCAACGCAAGAGACTGTCTCATCTGAAAATGGACAATTGGAATCGTCTTCGTCTATCTTGCCTGGTGAAGAGACGATGCATCAACATTGGGTGATAAAGGTGATAATAGTGAGGTTTCTACCCATGATATTAATGGTACACCAGCTAAAAAGGTCCTATTTGTTGAGAACATTAATGTCACACCTGGATGCTCATGGATGTCAACTAAGAAGGCTGACTCAGCATTTCCTGTTTCACCCGAAATTCTAATGCCTCTCCCTAAAGTCAAAGGAGGAACAAGAAGAACTAATCGAAAAAGAGGGAGGACTGCTGTCTTAACAGATTCGCCGTATAAAAGAGAGTTAGAGACTGCTATAAAAGAGAAAGAAGAAAAGAGGATCGCCAAAGAAGAAAGAGTAAAACTAAGGCTTTTTAAAAAAGAAAACAAAGATAAGATTGGAAAAACTAAAGGACAGTGTCTGAAGAAAAATAAAAACATTAAGAAGCCAAAGAAACAAACCGAAAATAACGAGTGTGATCCTGATGAATGCTCAGACTGTGAGTGTTTATACTGCAACGAGTTCTACTCAAAGTCAAATGAGGGTTGGGTTGCGTGTTCAGTGTGTGGGAAATGGGCCCACAATTCCTGTGCCGGAGTGGACAGCGAGGACGATGAAGCTATACTTGTGTGTGAACTGTGTGAATCAGATTAACCTTAATGAATACTAAGCCAAATGATATTTTTTGTTTTTCTTTTAAGTTTTGTAACGACTACCCCGTTGTGCCCCATACCCGGGGCAGAACGGGGCACTTGACACTGTTTTATGTTTTATTATGTAAAAAAAAAAGTTTTATATTTGTTTCAAATTAATTGTGCAATAATGTTAACAACACTACAGCGAGTTCATAAAATGTATTTCAGCTGTCATTATAAAGCCTTTCTTATTTTTAAAAAAAAATTTCAACTTGGTACCCCATTCCGCCCCGGGTTCCCCTACTACGTATAAGAAAGTAAAAAAGAATTAAAATTACTGGCACTGTAAGAATATGAAAGGAATTGTAATATAACAAATTTGAATTAACATTATTTGAGAGCACTTAGCTATATTTTAAACTGAACTTATCGTTTGACTGACAGGCTCTTATCCATTTATTTGCTAATTCCACACCTTTCAAGAAACTAAAATATTTTATACTAGTTCCGTTAATTTTCCGGTTGTAATTTGAGCACCAAAAAACTCGATCGCAAAACTGATAAATTACCACTAGAAACACACCTACAAGTAGCACACGTAATAAATACCCAAACATGAACACAAACCGCACTTGCTGCTTCCAAGATGACGTCTTGACAATAAGTCAGATTTCTGACTTATATCAGGGTGTTTTTGTCATTCAATATAATAGTATTTTAAAAAATGAGGTGTGGCCACCACACGACTTTCTTATACGTATGAAAGTGTTACTTCCGGTCCGAATTTTGAAATTTCATTTATACAAAAAATATTCCAAATCTAACTCTAAATACTTTTGTACTCTTCATAAATATATATAGAATGCATAATTTACGACATATTTGCAAAAAATCGCTATTCGATAAGAGTAAAAGTGGTACTTCTGGTCTGAATTTTGAAATTTTTTTTATACAAAAGATATTTAAAAGTATGTTCTAAATACTTTTATACTCGTAATGTACCTGCCTAGAAAGCATAACTTACGATATATTCGCAAAAAACTGATTTTCGATAGGAGTAAAAGACCTACTTCCGGTAGGAATTTCGAAAAACTTTATTACAACAATTTTTCTCAAATTTAATTTTGAGTACATTTGAATTCTTTATAAATTTGTTTAAACTTAGTAATTGACGAAATATTTGCAAAATTCGATTTTTTCACTGAAGTAAACTACTACTTCCGGTCTGCCGATTTTGCTCAAAATCTAATCAGTTCTCAAGAGGGAGATTATATTCGTAAATACAAAATTTGGAATTGATATCTACAGCGGTTTGACCGCTATCGTGGTCACACACAGACACACACACACACAGACACACAGACACACAGACATTTTTTAAAAACCACTTTTTTGGTATCAGGGGACCTCAAAACGTGGACATCTGCAAAAATCTCGAGGTCGAAAATTTTCATCATCACAATACTTCCTTATACTACGTATAAGAAAGTAAAATTACCTACCTATCTAAAAAATGTAGTATACAACAAGCTTTGAAAATAAATTCTTATAAAACATACCATGACTAGTTACTAGTTTTGAAAACCAGAGTACGAAACGAACGATGGATTTTCAAAGCCGGTAATTGCCCTGACAGTCTTTATTGGACTTATTCTATCATATAACCTATTTTCCTTCATTATTTGTTTAATTAATTAATTTAAATTAATTCCATTAGTCATATTGTTCTCTTTTACTATTGTATATTTTAAAAATTACGAAACTATCCATCCACAAACATTTACGTAGACATTTCCACACCTCTCTGTCTCATAATCACTCATAATGGAACAAAACCACAGCCGACCGTTCGCTATAAAAAAACTACATGAAAAAATGAGGTGTGGCCACCACACGACTTTCTTATACGTATGAAAGTGTTACTTCCGGTCCGAATTTTGAAATTTCATTTATACAAAAAATATTCCAAATCCAACTCTAAATACTTTTGTACTCTTCATAAATATATATAGAATGCATAATTTACGACATATTTGCAAAAAATCGCTATTCGATAAGAGTAAAAATGGTACTTCCGGTCTGAATTTTGAAATTTTTTTTATACAAAAGATATTTAAAAGTACATTCTAAATACTTTTATACTCGTAATGTACCTGCCTAGAAAGCATGACTTGCGAGATATTCGCAAAAAACTGATTTTCGATAAGAATAAAAGACCTACTTCCGGTAGGAATTTCGAAAAACTTTATTAATACAATTTTCCTCAAATTTAATTTTGAGTACATTTGAATCCTTTATAAATTTGTTTAAACTTAGTAATTGACGACATATTTGCAAAATTCGATTTTTTCACTGAAGTAAACTACTACTTCCGGTCTGGCGATTTTGCTCAAAATCTAATCAGTTCTCAAGAGGGAGATTATATTCGTAAATACAAAAGTTGGAATTGATATCTACAGCGGTTTGACCGCTATCGTGGTCACACACACACACACACACACACAGAGAGAGACACACACACACAGACACACACACACACAGACACACAGACATTTTTTAAAAACCACTTTTTTGGTATCAGTGGACCTCAAAACGTGGACATCTGCAAAAATCTCGAGGTCGAAAATTTTCATCATCACAATACTTCCTTATACTACGTATAAGAAAGTAAAAAATGAGGTGTGGCCACCACACGACTTTCTTATACGTATGAAAGTGTTACTTCCGGTCCGAATTTTGAAATTTCATTTATACCAAAAATATTCGAAATCCAACTCTAAATACTTTTGTACTCTTCATAAATATATATAGAATGCATAATTTACGACATATTTGCAAAAAATCGCTATTCGATAAGAGTAAAAGTGGTACTTCCGGTCTGAATTTTGAAATTTTTTTTATACAAAAGATATTTAAAAGTATGTTCTAAATACTTTTATACTCTTAATGTACTTGCCTAGAAAGCATGACTTGCGAGATATTCGCAAAAAACTGATTTTCGATAAGAGTAAAAGACCTACTTCCGGTAGGAATTTCGAAAAACTTTATTAAAACAATTTTTCTCAAATTTAATTTTGAGTACATTTGAATCCTTTATAAATTTGTTTAAACTTAGTAATTGACGAAATATTTGCAAAATTCGATTTTTTCACTGAAGTAAACTACTACTTCCGGTCTGCCGATTTTGCTCAAAATCTAATCAGTTCTCAAGAGGGATATTATATTCATAAATACAAAATTTGGAATTGATATCTGCAGCGGTTTGACCGCTATCGTGGTCACACACAGACACACACACACACACACACACAGACACACAGACACACAGACACACAGACATTTTTTAAAAACCACTTTTTTGGTATCAGGGGACCTCAAAACGTGGACATCTGCAAAAATCTCGAGGTCGAAAATTTTCATCATCACAATACTTCCTTATACTACGTATAAGAAAGTAAAAAGCATAAGAGAAAATTACTATTTGCGTTTCGGCCGGTAATTTTCATCAGATTCTTTTTCTTTTTGGATTATATTTAAAAATATTTCCTTCACATGCGCCCTTTCTCAGAATTTTAAAAAAACATTAAATAGGGAAATTAAACAAAATATTTCAACTATTATAAAAAAAAATAAAAAAGTAAGACGTTGCATCTGTGTAGAAGAGCATTTAAGTTATATACTACATTAAAAAAGGGGAAATAGGTTTTGTAATTTGTTTATAAAAACGGGAATACTTTTCCGATACATTTATCTCTCTTGCACACTTGGCCATCACCTTTCGCCTTAATAATAAGTTGCTAAACAAGTTACGACACGAAATAGCTCTTCTACTATTATTCGGTTGAATAATAGTAGAAGAGGTTTTTTCATTTTGCGAACGTAAAAACTCTGCCTTGTATATTATTGAAAAATGGTTTAATGGTTGAGATAATTTGTTATAATTACCGACTTTTGGATATAAATATTATTTTTGAGTAAAATGTATTTACAGAATAGACTCTATATATTCTAAACAGTGGAATTGACAATACGAAATTCCATCTCCAACAACGCGAGGGTGCATTACTTCATTACTTGATTACCATATACCCTGATCGTCGTCGGCATCAATTACTAACATTTCATTAACGTAAATTTTATGGTGTCAGACGCAGTATTAATAATGTACGCTAACACTTGACGCGGTAATTTAGAAGAAACAGATCTCGTTTGTTAGAGATGGAAGGGTAAGTCGAAGAAGCAAAGGGAGCGCTACTAACAACTCCAATAGTCATAAATATTATATTAAATATCTCGTGTAGCGCTTTCCTGCCGTCGGTCCTTATTACCTTAATCAAGTAGATGATACATGGTCGATGCCGTTAGGAGCATTTGGCCTGACACAGAAAAGTATTACTTTTATTTCTCTCTCGTTTCTTATTCCCATTTGAATACGTGTACTAGATTTATTATTCTGAAAGTACTTGTGAGAGATTTTGTTCACTGAAAGCATGTTATTGGCATTAAAGTTACGTGTCTGTTTAACATAGGGAAAGAGATCTGTTAGATATAATTGCTCCTTGCATGTTCTTAAACTTAACTCGTTGCATAATTGTAGCACTTTAAAAAGGGAACAGCAAATTTAACACTCCGTCAATCGCGCTGTTGGAAAAATCTGACATAATTTTATTTGCTGAAAACATTTTTTTTTTTTAAATTGCTCAACCTTCCTCATATTCGAGCAATACCTCAAAGAGTTAGAAACTCAGCTTTTCTTTCCAATTGGGCGAAGTGGGAGAATTAGCGGCATTTTGTATTTATCATTGTTAGTAATAATCTAACACGCAACCTATCATTTTCCGCATTTTTCGGAGTGTTAGAAAAATTCTAACGACGAAACCTTCCTCATCTATTTTTTGTTGAAATCTCCTTATATACAAAAAAATGTTGGGTAGTTTTATATTGTATATTAATCTATTTTATGTATATATTGTAAGTATTTGATTTTATTTGAATACGGATTATAGCGAAAGCATCGAGCAGTATAGTGATTTACGTATTTTCAAATAGAGGTAGTTTTGTGAAGGTAAATATTTTTTACCACATTTCTGTTTGTAGATATGGGACCACCAAAAACAGATGCATAATGGCTACAGTGGTATGAAAAAAATTTCCTCCGATTGCGATATTTACTCTTATATAGGCGACGATGTGTCTCAGCATACATGATTCTGAAACGGAACAATCATCTGGCGATGAAATCAACCCTACACCTACACCTCAAAGGTCTCGCGATAAAACACCTGAGTTTTTAAGAGAAAGTAGGGAACACCTACCCCGACTCAATGCTACACAAACCAATCGTCAAAACAGAGTAACCGATCTTCCTGGAATATTGGGAGACGCACGAAATAAATTTGAAATTGTTGACTGTTGGAAGATTTTTTTCCCGATGAATGTTCTTAAAGATATTGTGAGGTTTACAAATCAGAAGTTAGATGAAATGCGAGACACTTACGAACCTGCCACCTGATTGCCTACCCACAAATTTGGAAGAACTGATGACATTTTTGAGCTTGCTATATCTAGTAAGGAAGGGAGAACAACTAAATACGTAGGAACAAATTATGGACTATCAATGAAACAGCGCTGGATTATTGTAACAATGCCGGAAGGACGATTCCATATTTTAATGAGAGAAATTCAATTTGGTGACAAAACCAGCAGAGACGAGCAAGCAAAAGTAGATAATCTAGCACCAATTCGAAGTATTTTTGAAATTTTTGTGGATAAGTGCATAAGCAGCCGGTGCCCATTTCGTCAATATATCAGCAATAAGTCTGCTAAGTACGGAATCAAGATCTATGCTTTTACTGACGCGCGGACAGAAATAACAGACTAACGTTTGTGGACACGATCAGAAAAAATAAGAGAGAAATTCCTCCAGAACTTATTCAACACAAACCCGTCAACAATGTGTGCGTTTGGATGTTCCGAAAAAAACGCCCTTATGCTTTCAACATTTCATGACGATGGTAAAATAGACACAGTTTCTCCTTAGAACAAACCTGAAGTAATAACATTTTGCAATATTACCAAAGGTGGTGTTGACGTCCCTGATAAGATGAAAGCAGCATATTCTGTTACACGTTACAGTAACCATTGGTCTTTTACTCTTTTTTGTAGCCTTCTGAATAAAGCTACTACAAATTCCTAAATAATTTGTAAAACAAATACGGGAAAAATGATATCAAGGCGCGCGCCAGTTCATAAAATAATTGGCCAAAGCTCTCTATGACCAATCGTGCTTCTATCACTACTTTGCCTCAGTCATTTCAACAGAAAATTCTCTGCATTTCCGGTACCAATAGAAACTTAGTCCAAGAAACAGAAGTGCCGCAACACGTGAAGCCAAAATGTGTGGTTTCTGTTCTGTCCAAAAAAAATAGATTCGCACAGCATAAATTCTATAGATGTAAAATTCCTCTATCTAACGAGCACACTGCATCAACTGTTCTTATTTGTTCAAAGTGCGAGGACCTAAATAACAACAGCGAATAATATGTACTTATATATTAATATTTTTAATACGAGGGCGTATTTTTTATGTTATCTACCTAGCCATGAAACAAAAGAGTGACGATGTCAAACAAATTATTGAAAAATTGCTGTCACTGTTAGAAGTACATGTGCTAAGTTGTGTTTAGTTTATGCTGTGTATAGAGATTTGAGACGGTCCATTTCTCGATAAAATGAGTGAAACTAAAGTTGAACATCGCAGTGTAATAAAGTTCCTGACAAAGGAAGGCAATGGTCCAATAGCAATTCATGAAGGAATGGTTGCACACATCTTATTTCCAAGTAAAATATTGGTCTAAACTCTTTCAATGGGGCCGAGAGTCAATCAATGATGACCCAAAGTCCGGACGACCAGTTGAAGCTCGAACTGAAAACATTGTGCGAAAAGTCGAAAATTTGGTACTGAAAGATCGGCGTGTAAAGATCTCTGTCATTCCAATGAAGTTTGTATATTTTAATTTGGGTATGAAGAAGGTGTCTGCACGGTGGACACCCGATTGCTTACACCTGAACAAAAACTGTGCAGAAAAGAAGTTTCTCAAGATAATTTGGTCAAGTTGGAGAGGGACAAAGCATTTTTATCTCGAATTATTACCGGGGATGAGACTTGGGTATATTAGTAGGACCCTCCTACTAAACAAGAATCCATGCAGTGGGTTCATAAGGGCTCTCCACTACTAAAAAAGGCCAAGACACAATTTTCTGGAAAAAAACTGATGGCAACCATTTTTTGGGATGTTAAAGGAGTTTTGCTTATTGAATATATGCTGAGAGGGTCTACCATAAATGGAGAGGCCTACGGAAACACAATTAAAAATTTAAAAACTACTCTGGAGGAAAAACGCCCGCATTCTTATCCACAAAAAACTTGTTGCTGCACGACAATTGTCGGGTTCATAAGGAAAACAAAGTTCAGCAGATAATCAATGACTGTGGGTTTATAGAGTTAAGGCATCCACCTTATAGCCCCGACCTAGCTCCGTCAGACTTCTTCTTATTCAAAAATTGAAAAAAGCATCTTAGAGGAAAGTGTTTTGCTTCTGAAGAAGAACTCAAAGAAGCTGTTGAAGAATATTTTGCGGGGTTACCGAAGCAATTTTTTTCTAAGGGTATGCGGCAACTGGAAAAAAGATGGAATAAGTGTATTAATGTTGAAGAAAATTATGTAGAAAAATATTTTTTCCTCTTATGTGCTTTTTTCATGGCTAGGTCGATAACATAAAAATACGCCCTCGTATTAAGCTTACCTTCTTAAAGTTGTTATTTCTTAGAATACTCGCTTTATATAGTTAGCTTTAGTTAGTTTATATTTTTACAAAATACTATTAACAAAACTGTTAGTTATATATAATTTCTTTGTAGTCCCGCGATTGAGCGTTGGAGGGTTAAAAAAAACTAAAAATGTTCCCTGATAAATTTGGGCTTTGTATTATTATTGACGTCGATATGTAAAAGATGCAAGTGCAGATACGAATTGGACGCGTGTACCTATATTCACTTTCCGGCAAGTCGAAAATTCCACATAGAATTAAAAGCTCACATACTTTCACGCTTTCCTACTTTGAATGAAAATTAATTTTCAGCGAGGATCAGTTCATTATGAAGTTAAAATACCGCGGAATTTACATTAAAATTCCACGAACACATTTTTCGTGCTTGATACATCAGGAATGTCAATGTAAAAATGACATAATTTTATACTTAAATTTTCAACATATATACATAAGTTGACTTTAATATTACACTAAAGTTTGTTTTTAGTGCACATTTGGGTATAATTTACATTAGACTGTTGTGTAATTAGTCTTTGGTAAATAAAAGTATAGTAAATGGCTGTGCATAATAATTTCTCTTACAGTGACCTAATGAAAGGGGGACGACAATAGAGGCAAGATATTTTTTTTGTGGTTACCTGTCAAAAAAGCATAATTACCTGTAACTTTTTATATCGGTAAATAGTATTTATTGCCAACCGTCTATAAAGCGATGCATTATCATAGCGTTTTACGGAAGTATTCAAACACTTTATCGTACTGTAAAATAATAGTATATTAAGATACAAGATTCATAAGACACGATTTTTGCGCACGCGTTCAAGAACAAGTGCGCAAAAATGTCTTATGAAACGTGTATTTTATACTATTTTTTCTATTTCGGTTATTGAAAATTCAAAAAAGATTAAAATGAGAGACATGTTTTGTTCGAACATTTTAGAAATTTTGTTTTTTTGCAGTTGGTTACCCTGATTTTTAAGTAAAACAATTTAAATATTTGAATATCGGCGGACTTGTCATTTTGTTTAAAATTTAGTCTGATTTACCCAATAAATTATTTCAAATTATCAACGAAATGAAAGAAATAAATAACTGCACGCCTCCAGAGATTCGCAAAATAGCAGAATCCAATTTAGAAAACCTTTTGAAAACAAAGTCTCAACATATTTATGAAAAGCAATACCACCTCTTTTTAAAGTGGTGTAAAGAAAATAGTATTGTGAATATTACGGAAAATGTAGTAATTGCTTATTTTGACAAAGAAAGAAAGATAAAAATCGTCCTTGTAGTCTACATATTCAATGTTACGTTGTTGTTTAAATATTTATAAAAGTATAGATATCTCAAAATTTTCTAGGCTACTTGCATTTTTAAAAAGAATATCTGAGGGCTACGAGCCTAAGAAATCCAAGATTTTAGAAATAGATCATATTAACCAGTTTATAATAGAAGCTGATAATAAAACATATTTAGCGATGAAAGTAAGTAATAAGAACATCATTGTAGTTGTATTTTACTAATTTTCTACATTATTTTGTTATAATAGTCATATTAATATTCTGTTAGATTATCCTTATAATGGGCTATAATGGAGCTTGTCGTCGCGAAGAAGTAACGAACATAACTTTAGATGATATACAGTTTAAAAATGATGTCATAATGGTTGCAGTGCCAAAAACTAAAACTTATGTTCCAAGACAATTTATTATAACACAAAGATTATGGATTGAATTGGTTAAAAAATATTATTCACTTTGTCCCAGCTATGTTACACATAAACGCTTCTTCCTGCAATATAGAAATGGATCGTGCGTGAATAGTCCAATTGGTATTAATACCATAGGAAAAGTACCAAAAAATATTGCTACTTACTTAAATTTACCTAATCCTGAGCTCTTCACTGGACATTGCTTTAGACGTTCCAGTGTGACACACTTGGCTAATAGTGGAGGTGACTTAATAACAAAAGCGCCATGGAGGATGGAAATCCTCAGCAGTGGCCGAAGGTTGCATTGATAATTCCACCATGAAAAAAGTTGAGGTTGCTCAAATACTGTCTAGTGTACCTAATACATCCACTAAAATCATTCACAATCCATCGACTTCAGATACAATTGGTAGTAATGTGTCAGTCAATATGAATCAACAGGAATGTACACAAAACATAGTGTGTTCGCAAAATCTGCCTGGAATCTCTATTAATGCACACGAATCTTCTAGTGTTACAGTAAACGTTTATAACAGTTGTACTATTCAACATGGGAAGTAAATTTCAATAGGAGCATCAAAAAACTTATCATCCCATTTATATTATTAATTAACGTAAATAAAACGTTCGTAACTGTGTTTTTTATTCTCCGTACAACTTCGTACACATGTTTGTTAGATTAAAGACTTATATTTTGACATTTAAATATGATTTGGTTCCATTTTTTTTTTGTACCAACTTCAAAAAAATAAAATTAGCGTGCGATAAAGTAATACTTTATGCAACCAAAACGGGTGTCGTAAAGTGAACTTTATAGCACCGGAATAGAAAAAATACTTTACCTGCCGCTAATATCTGTCAATATAGCCATGATTTTATGATATTAAACATAAGTCATTTGTAGCTGTCCTAAAATATCATAAGTCATTATATCTTTATTTTTTAAATTACAAATTTTTGGGGTTGGTGATAAAATTTTGTATGCATCACGTCAGAAAAGTGCCTTTATCGAACTCGCCTGTTACTTATAATCACAGACCGGTTCAACAAAGGATCACTTTTCTGATTTGATACATAAATAACCATACGCGTAATGTTGGCATTTCTGACTTTTTAAAAGTTTGGAAGTGCGACTTTGTTCACGTTTACTTACCGCCCTCATTTCCCAACCTCAATTTCAAATCAAATTTTAGTTTATCTTTATTTTTGATAATACATCAAAAAAACGCGTCCAGTCACATTTTAATTAACAAGACGAAGAAAAACTTATTTATTAAAATTACTTGTTACATTAGAATTATTGGATGCTTGAATCTATATCAATAGGCTGCCTTGCTGATCTGATGAAATAGTGATTTCTTGTCCTTCTCCATTCGAGGTAAGATATCTCGATTGGTATAAGTGGACAGTTTCCCTCGGTTTCAGTGGAGTGCAGTCCTTGAAGGCTTTACTACTCAACATTTCTTTTATAATCTATTCACCAAAAAAACTGACATTTCTTTATTTGACGTTTACGCTAGAACATCACAAATCTGACAACTCGATATGTCAAAACTTCTATCGGAATTTTTATCACAAATAAATGTAATAATTATGGTTGTAAATAAAATAGTCTACAAACATTTGTGAAAAGTTTAATTGCTGTCTCGAGATAAAGTTAACTTATGACATTAAACATAAATCGTTTGTCACTGTCATAAAATGTAATAAGTCATTATATCTTAATTTCATAAATTACAAATTTTTGGGGTTGGAAATAAAATGTTGTATGCACCACGTCAGTAAAGCGCCTTTATCGAACTCGTCTGTTATTCGCCTCGCTCGCTTGGCTCATAAATCAGACTCAGTCGATAAAGTATCCGCTGCCTGGGTTCCTATAATCTAACAGTATATTTGCTTTATTTTTATATACTTTATTGTAAAAAGAACGTTTTTAAAAGAACAAATAGTAAATAATTCATTATTAATGTCTTCAACTTATATTTTATTGTCTATTCATTTTGCATACACAAAAAATACATTTAGTTCTAACCAGTCTTTATTTTCAAGGACTTGTGACAAGGCATTTTTGCATCGAATACATTCTTGCGGACTTGTGACAAGGCATTTTTGCATCGAATACATTCTTGTTTTGCTGGTAAAATTTTTCTTTGATATGTTTTTTAAAAAGATTATATACAACTTCTTTCTTTTGATTATTGCAGTTCTCGTGTAACGGAACTCTTTTTACTAGGTTTTCATTTTCAAAAGGAATTTCTATATAATAATTTTCGTCATCGTTGATAGTTCCATTGTTGAGATCTTCATTCATATATATAGGTACCTAATTTTCATAAACTTTAAGTATTTATATAGGTGTAATCTCAGTACCATTGCTCGAAAATAAAACAAATGGAGCACGTAGATTATTCTAAAGATAATATTTCTTTTTTAACACAAGTGAGCGGGACGAACAAAATCACCACAACTCTGCGGTATACCCCCCGCGACTGTCAATTATTTTACCCGGGTCTTAGATCTGACAGGCCTATCAATCAGGATGAAGTTAAGTCATGAAATCATAAGCCGCGATACTTATAAGACAGACGAAGCGACGGTGCCACGGTTTGTGCTGTTCTTTCCGTTATTAATAACCGCCTTCCCCCCATTTCAGCTCTAAGAATGTATGAGATGAACGGAGGTGTGTAAATAATGTTGTAATACGGAGCGATTTTTCTTTAGCGGTGAAAGTCAAGTGCATGGGCTGGTAAAACCGACGATTTTATAGATGGTCGTATTTTACGAGAGATTAATCAAGATTTCTTCAACGTCTTAATTCACATGTAATTTTATTCCTTTTTAATTTTGAAATATACTGGAGAAGATGAGTAAATTATAATATAACTAACTAAATTGATTTATTTTATTTATGCGTGCATAATTTTATATTACTTTTGTAATTTATATTCTCTCCCACTTCTGCCTGTTTCGTTTTATTTCCTGCTAGAATTTCTTTTTTGTTGTAAAATTATTCTGTTACATTACATAAAGTTCGGAACAGTCTAAAATGAAAGTTCTAAATTACTGTTGAGGGTTAAGAAGGGGTCTTTCTGAAAGCAGTTAATCAATACTCTCTTAGGTCCAGATTTATAAATCATGCTCAAGGTGTTGCAGATGCTCAAGTACGTATATACGACACATCGTCGTTGTATAAAACAACCTCAAGCACCGACCAGTGCTCAAGGCGACGAAAACACGACCTCAGGCGTAAGGTTATGTTCGACCAGGCTTGAGCACAGGATTGACAGATTCATTAAAACATAACCTTTCTATAAATAAATGTTTGAAGAATTTGCATATAAATAATTACTTATTACTGCAACTGGCTTGGCTGGTTTTTCACACATTTTTGTATTTGAGAGCGTTATTTATAACAGTTGATCGATGTTTGCAATCAATTATTAAAGATTTTTTTTTGTTTTTCTTTTATTAATTTCAGTTGTTGATTGGAATTTATTTAGTACGTTATATATTTTAATTTATTCTCATATCTTCTTGTTTTACATATATGTAGATATAAATTGTTTTCACAGCTGAAAAAATAATAATGATTATATCAAATAATTTCATAGTTATAAATTTCAATAAACGTTACTGTATACGTAACAGTGTAGCTCATACCATGTGTTAGAACACTGTCATTCATCATTATGTCCTTATTATTATATTATGGTGTCTTATTATTTGTAATGTCAAATGAACCTGTGCGTAACTACATCTTATGTTTTTTGCATGAAAAATAAAGTATTTACTTTATTTTATTTGAAATCATCAAATATTATAAAAATTGTGCAATTGATCTAGATAATAGAAAGCAGTGCATAGTCGATAGTGGTGCGGGTGCTCCTTCTGATTGGAGGACGCTGAAAAGGGGAGTCTCCAGGGCTCTGTTCTGGTTCCTTTATTGTTTTTAATATATGTGAATGATCTCCTTCCAGGCACTACACATAAAACGATACTGTACTATGATGATCTTCGGTAGTTGTAAGAACTAAAATAAATGCAGCACACAACGGAATACTGACTACTTTTGAGGATTGTGGTTCAAGGTCTGACAGAAACAGGTTGAAGCTGAATATTGAAGAAAAACAATGTGTTGATCTTTGACTATTTCAAGAAGGAAAAATCCCTTATCATGATGCACCATACAGTGCACAGATTGTCAGCTAAGTTATTTAACTTAATAAGGAACAATGAATCTGGACAATTATGCTTGTCCTCTTGCTTTGATTAACAGCAAGTACAAGTTCTATCAAAGATACCGATTCAAAAGGCCTTTTATTCCACACACCTTGGGTTGCACATTTTTGTATTTTATTGATATAAAAACCAAATGGCCAGTTTTCTTTAGTTGGTTGGAAACTTAGTCTAACCGAGGTTCTAGCGAAATAGCTCTTCGCTGTACTGTTTTTTAAATAAAACCAGCCGACATTTTTTACGATAGTTAATTATACTCATCAAACCTAATATCAAAAGAATTCATAAATGTTGTCTGCATATTTAAATCACGCAATTAAAAATGAAGAACTAGCAATACTGTCCTTAATAAAAAATGATTTTTTTTAATAAACTGCCGAATAAAACCGATATTTATTGTTGGTACATTAACGAAATACTGCATAGGTGTTACACATCGATTGGCTATTAAAAATAGTTTATTAACAAAACCTGAACACAGGAATTTTAATTACATCTTGCATTGTGACTGAATATTAAAAACGACTGAGCTCATGAAATATGACGAGCTGCCGGCATCCGTGTGCATCTTAAAAAGAGTACCAGAAATGTCCAAGTATGTACAGTCAACGACAAAATTCAAGGGATAATTTAATGCAAATTATATATTAATTGCACTTTTACGAAAGATTGAAATAAATTCAGTTTGAATGCTAATTATTGCTTGTTTGGCAACAATCGTCGGACACGATAATTTGATTTTGAAAAATATATATCCATCCGTACTTGACCTATCTTTAAACCTATTGTAATCTTACGAATATTATACTAGGTGATATTAAAGATAACAAAATTTGTGGTTGTTGTATAAATTATTCTAAATAAAAAGAACTAAAATAACATAGAATGTATATGTAGATTCTTTTGGATCAATGTTTTAATATATTTTTTCTACTCCCATACTTTAATTGTATTATTAGATATGCCGAACCTGTACTATAATGATGTTCATTACGATACAGATTTTCATTATGTTACAAGTTTATATCCAATAGGAATACAGATTTTTCATTACGATACAAGTTTATATCCAATAGGGATGCGACATTTCAATATTCAAACAATATTCAATATGGCGACTGCATATCTGACAGATATACAAATTAAATAAATGTGACAGTTCTCTGCAATTTACAAGTAAGTACTTAAAATTTGTGCTTTTTTGAAAATATAAACGGTAAAAATGAGGGATAATGACAGTGAAATGTAATAATTGACTCCACCAGAAATTATGGAACAAGCCTTAGTAGCCACGAACAATTTATTACCAGCCAAATCCACAAAAACCTACGGAAAATTTTAACCTCAATTTATGAAATGGATTGTTCAAAAAATATGTTTTATTATGGGGTCGTAGAAAAAATAGTGTATGCAACTCGCATTTAATGGCTATTAAGACACTCGTAATCATTACAATACTCGGCTTCGCCTCGTATTGTAATTCTCTTACTCGTGTCTTAATAGCTATCATTAAATGCTCATTGCATAATATACTACTTTCTACTCTCATACTTTAATTGTATTATTAGATATGTTGAACCTGTACTTTAATGATGTCCATTACGATACAGATTTTCATTATGATACAAGTTTATATCCAATAGGAATACAGGTTTTTCATTACGATACAAGTTTATATCCAATAGGAATGCGACATTCCAATATTCAAACAATATTCAATATGGCGACTGCATATCTGACAGATATAAAAATTAATTAAATGTGGCAGTTCTCTGCAATTTACAAGTAAGTAGTTAAAATTTGTGCTTTTTTGAAAATATAAACGGTAAAAATGAGGAATAATGACAGTGAAATGTAAAATATGACTCCACCAGTAATTATGGAATAAGTCTTAGTTGCCACGAACAATTTATTACCAGCTAAATTCGCAAAAACGTACGGAAAATTTTACGCTCAATTTATGAAATGGAATGTTCAAAAAATAATGTTTTATTATGTGGTCGTACAAAAAATAGTGTATGCAACTCGCATCTAATGGCTATTAAGACACTCGTATTCATTACAATACTCACCTTCGGCTCGTTTTGTAATTTTCATTCTCGTGTCTTAATAGCTATCATTAAATGCTCATTGCATAATATACTATTAAAGAATATCATAAAAAAGAAATTTCAAATATGTTATAAAAACACATACAATGACTGACATAAATGTATTATTTTTCAGCAGTAGTTAGTAAATAAAAGAAGGGATATATTTAGGAAGTAAAAAAAGAAATATCAAAATTATAGCGCTCAACTAGATGGCATTTTGGAACCTATAGTTAAATTATAATTTATTGTATATAGCATTCATAGCTATACACTTCCATCCCACCCAAACCTTTTCTTCTCAGTACCTGTAATCATTACTATATATTATTGAGTATTTTGAAGATTGAATTTTATTTTACTAATATAGTGTTCTGTTAATTTTGTCGATGACTGTATACCAAGCCCATATTTATACATCATATAACTTTTATTAACTTCGAAAGCCCATACAGCCATCGTTTCGAATCGACCCGTGTTTAAAGGACAGAGAGAGTGCGGGCAAACGAATAGAGTCCGGGAAAAAGATAATTCCTCTTATAATTCACGTGATGTGATTGGCGTTTTCAATCAATCCCACCTGTCCGCGGATAATTGGATTCTGAACTTTATTTGACAAGTTATGATGGGAAGATAGAAGAGAGTATTTATGAATTTATTTAGTGGCTTCGTGTGGGCTTCACAATGTAATGACGTTCCGAATTGGGAATACTTTTGTGGTCGGATCGGTTATGTGTACGTTTATGTACGCTTGTTCCTATTGTGTTTAAATGAAAAAATATCAAGTAGCACGCAATTTAAGCTCAAAAAGAAACGCAATTAAAACCACATTGCAACGAATATATTAAAATAGATTAGTGAGCTACACTCAGCAAAGATACTTATTTTTATTTGTAATTACATTAATTTAAATATTATTTAAATATGGTTGGCTTACATTTAATAATTCTTGTAAGCATAAATTGTTGTTCGTTAAGAATAGTAAAACTATTACTTCTGGTTTAAATTTCGAACATTTTTTGTACAAAAACTTTAAAGAATAGACACTGGACTCGAGTATTGCTCGAGTCCAGTTTATACGAATTATTATAAGAAATTCATGTCTTCCATATGATGCGACCATTTAGTCTTTCTTTCTTGATTTAATAAAGTTAATAATTTCATAGTAATATATTACGTGCCAGAATGCTCACGACAAATTCAATTTTTGCCTCGTTATAGCATAAATTTAACGAGCGATGATTAAGCCTAGTTTCGCCATTTAATTTAAATTCGACAAGTATGACGTTTCGCTCCTTTCTTCAAATGCTCTCGTATATTGCAGCTTTATATTATACTGCCGCAATTTTTATTTTCAATTTTCTCACAGATATATTACACACTAAAATATATTCGCAGTTGAGTTGCCGCCAGCGCTCTGCTCCTAGTAGAGAGCGGAAAATATATGGACAGTCATAATGCGATCGTGGTTTTTTCCTCTTTTCTTAGGTCATTATCTAGGTAGTTGAACTTTGAAAGACGTATATTAAAGATTTACAGGAAGTAAAATTTTACGATCCATGAAATAGTTCATCAGTCACATCTCACGGAATTTCTTAATCTTGAAGGGACGCCAAGTTCAATACGTCGCCAAGGTGCAATAAACGTTAGCTTTAGAACACTAGCTTAACGGTTTATTTAACTTATGTGTGAGTATGATATTAAAAGAGAATTATTAACGACACCATATGTTTTTGTACATGTTTGGAGGCGTATGAATTTAATAAAAATTATTATTATTACTTCTTGAAGTATAGGGAAACTGTAGCGCCGTTGTTTAAAAAATATGTTGGAGTGTGACCGGCTACAGATACTCGATGAATATTTACAAGCAGCCATGAAGATGTGCTATGCAACATGAAAGAAATATTGCCACATTCGCCTATACTAAAGCAGCTCATATACGAAAACCAAGTTCAAAGGATAGACAACAACCAAAAAACCTACTGTTTAAAATTTTGACTTTCCGTATATAATAAAAAAGAAATGCCTATCCTCTTATTGCCCATAGTGACCCATTTATCTCTAATTACTTTCTACTAAATACTTTCATGAATGGAATACGTAATATCTCAATATAAGTAATAACCAGTTTTGAAAAGCTTGTATTTTTGTTTAATTATTTTTATAAAGTTCAATTGTAATTTATTATTTGGATCTAAACATTAATTATTCTACACTGCATGTTCGGTTGGCGTGATGCCAATGTATTTGGTGATGAACTGTAGGACGACTCCAACTGGTTCGAAGGACCATGGTTTAACCTAATATTCACTTCACCAAACTTGGCCACGAAGATTGTGAAAAAGAGCACATGAAAGTTTTAATTCCTCCGAATTTGCTATTTGCTATGGTCGAATCATATAAACAAAGCCAAAATAGGACAAAATTTTTACAGGATATATGCCGAATCAGATGTAAATGAAGATACAATATGCGTCCCAGTGAATTTACAGAAAGTGATTATGTTGCCCAGAACTGACTTTTAAATCATGCTTTCACAAAAAGGCTTACAACGTACCAAAGATCAAGCAAAAAAATGTGAAACCTCTGGCAGTTATATGGCACGAAGTAATAATGGGAAGAAATAATGAAGATATTGTTAGTGCTTTTCATTCTTTCTTCATGGTAAATCGAAACAAGAAAACCATCATTTTGTCGTTGCATAATTGCACTTAACAAAATAAAAATAAAAATTGATGTCTTTTGTCAAATTTCGTATATATTGCGAATTCCAGTATGGCTTTAATTGAAAAAGTTGAAGTCAATTACTTTGAGGCAGACCATACATTCAAGAGTGCAGGAAGTTTTCACCACCAAGTTGGAAAATCTGTAAAACAACAAAAGAAAACTTCCAGGATTTTGAGGGTACCGTTTCTTTAGCAAATTCTGGAAATCTAACAGTAAAAGCCATGGAAATAAGCGATTTTTGCTTGTGGAAAGATTGGCATTCTGTGCAAAAGGTCAACCCTAAGCCATATCTAGCTAACATTGTCCAAATGTCTGCCGAAAGTTGTTGTACGAACTTAACTTACAAAACTTCAGTTGATGGTATGGAATATTCTCTTAATTTTATAAAACCTGTTGCTTTAAAAAATAACAGAAAAACCTCAACAATTAAATGAACCAAAAGGTACCTATCGACAGTAATACAAAACATGCGATTATAAAAACTCTAGGGCCATTAATGATTCATAATCGTTTAGAATTTTGCAAAAATTTACCAATTAGAAAGAATATATCTTATGTTCGTTTGTACCTACTGTAAGTTATGTTCAATAAATGTGTTTAAATTATTTATTGCATAATTATTAAAATGCTATATAATATTACATTAAAATCAGTTTCTGCTCTTTAAACTGAAAATTAGATCTAGGCAAAACACAATTTTGCTGCATCTGTTTTCGTTTTTCTTCACAAATATTAACTTCCCTAAAATTATATGGTACAAAATTGTTCTAAATTGTTTTAAATAGTTTTATCTTAGAAAAATAAGCCAAATTTTAAGAATTTCTTATAGGAGAATTACTCAAAACCCTATTATAAGTACTTCTATTCTCTTAGTAAACCTCTATAAAATGCATATTTTGCGAGATATTCCAAAAGAATTCGCTAAGAATAAAAACGTTACTTCCGGTCCGAATTTTGAAATTTCATTTATTCAAAAAATATTCCCAATCTAGAGCTCTAAATACTTTTTACGATATATTTGCAAAAAAACCCTATTCCATAAGAGTAAAAGTGTTACTTCCGGGCGAATTTTGAAATTTTTTTTATACAAAAAGTATTGAAAATTAAATTCTATATACTTTTGTATTCGTAACGAACCTGTCTAAACATGACTTGCGAAATGGTGGCAAAGAACTGATTTTCGATAAGAGTAAAAGACCTATTTCCGGTAGGAATTTCGAAAAACTTTTTTAATATAATTTTTCTCAAATTTTATTTTAAGTACATTTGAATTCTTTACAAATTTGTTTAAACTCAGTAGCTGACGAAATATTGGCAAAATTCGATTTTTGCTCTGAAGTATACTACTTCCGGTCTACCGATTTTATTGAAAAACTTATCAAATCTTAAGAGGGAAATTATATTCGCAAATACAAAATTTGGAATTGATATCTATAGCCGTTTGACGGCTATCGTGGTCACACAGAGAGAGAGAGAGGGAGAGAATTTTTTTAAAAAAAATGAGGTGGCCACCATACAACTTTCTTATACGTATATGAGCGTTTCAAACTATAAAATTTTAAGAATTTTTTACACAAAAATTATTCAAAATCCTATTCTAAGTACTTCTATTCTCTTAATAAATCGCTGTAGAATACCTACTTTGCAAGATATTCGAAAAAAAGTGCTACTCCCTAAGAGTAAAAGTGTTACTTCCGGTCCGAATTTTGAAATTTCATTTATACAAAACATATTGCAAATCTAGCACTAAATACCTTTGTACTCTTGATAAATATGTACAGAATGCATAATTTACGACATATTTGCAAAAAAATCGCTATTCGATAAGAATAAAAATGGTACTTCCGGTCGGAATTTTAAAATTCTATAAATTTAAATAAATTTTGTACAAAAGATATTGAAAATCGTGTTTTAAATACTTTTATACCCGTAACGTACCTGTCTAAAAAGCATGACTTGCGAAATATTCGCAAAAAACTGATTTACGGTAGGAGTAAAAGACCTATTTCCGATAGGAATTTCGAAAAACGTTTTAAATAAAATTATTCACAATTTTAATTTTAAGTACATATAAATTCTTTATAAATTTGTTTAAACTTAGTAGTTGACGAAATATTGGCAAAATTCGATTTTTTCACCCAAGAAAACTACTACTTCCGGTCTGTCGATTTTACTGAATATGTAATCAGATCTCAAGAGAGAGATTATACCCGTAAATACAAGATTTCTAATTGATACCTATAGCGGTTTGACTGCTATCGTGGTCACACACAGAGAGACTGAAACAGACACACTGACACACACAGAGAGAGAAACAGACACGCTGACACACACACAGAGAGTCATTTTTTTAAAACCACTTTTTCGGTATTATGGGACTTTAAAACGTGCAAGAAAGTAAAACGATTTAGATAACAAAAAGACAGACATTTGGTTTTTAATTATGGGGGCAGTATAGACAATATTAAATTTAGACATTTCACGGAATTAATTTTTTTTTAATATTCACAACAATTTTATAGTTCTAACGCTCGGACAACCCCTATTATATAATCTAATTATAGTGCGAAAACATTGCCATTATATAACGTATTTGGTACACTCCTCGCGTAAATTCCAATCTGTTTGTTAATATCAGTGCTGGTGGTAATAATATTTATCGTCCGGTAGTCGACCGTGATCGTGATGATTAATGAGCATGAGCAACCGCAGACAGAACAATGACTAAACGGAATTCATGAGCTTCGTCAGTCGTCGCATAAAATTGTTATCTCTCGGTATTGTCCTTGATCTTTACGGTTGTGGCCGCACGGCCATTGATTGGGCTTCCTAGCGAACCGACAATGTCCCTGGCTGGTAACTCACACGTTATCAGATCAGATGAACAGTAGTCACTAAACATACCAAATTAGTAATTATAAATATTATCTTCGAACTTGTTGCAGTTTTTACGTTTTGCTGGCCGTGATTATCGAGGCTATTTTCATATGAGCATTTAATGACAAGTAATTTATGGTTCATAAAAGGCGAAACGTTGCAGTAGATAGTTAAAATAATGCCGGTGTTTAGTTCGCAATTTGGAGAAATATATGGGGTATGTTGATGTGCGCTGGAAAATTAGATGAGCATTTAGTTCTTTGTTTAACCTTGGCATTCATTCATACGCTATGCTCATAAGGCTGACTGCTTTCTCATTTTCGAAAGAATTTAAAAAGATCTGGTATGTGGTGCCATCTCTAGAATTGTAGCAGTACCTACTACATAAATGTCAAAAGAGATGCTGAATAATTATTTGTGTTGTGTAATAAACAAGACTTATTAATTTCTGGACTAAATAAAAAAACATTAAGTAAGTTTTTTATACACTGCTCAACAATTGAAATGGATATCATAATAATTTCAAAACTGTACATGTGAAAATAATTTTACTGCATATGTTCTTGAACGTATTGCATATAACACATAAATGGCAATAAATACTTAGATTATATATTATAAATATCGTCATAACTATTTGTAACATTTACATATTGATGTCTTTAAAAAAAAATGTACATTTAAATTTTGACGTAAACAAATCAACTTTAAAATAGATGTTTGTTTACATTTTCAAAGTGAGTAATACATCACTTGACCGAAAGGTGCAGCACTGTAGTTATACTTTTTGGGAAATGAAATCGGAATCGTACCGAGTATGACCGTAGTTTTTTTGTGAAAGATAAGGTTAATATAAGTCGGGACATGACGAGAAAACGAGGAGATTGCTGGTGGAAACCGCTTTCAAAATAATAAAGACCTTTCGAAGCAGGTGTGAACCGCTTTTAAAAATATAAATACGGGGTGCCTATACTTATAAATAATTCAATAAAAATTAGAACTTATAAATCGGTATTTGTAATATTTTCCGAAATATTAGTAACAACATAGAATATTTTTTAATAAATTGGGACTTGCAATATTTTTATGAATCAATTTCATTTGAACTTAGAATAATTTTCGATAAATCGGGACTTGTAATATTTTCCGAAATATTTAATAACAACTTAGAATATCTTCGATAAATATGGGCTTATAATATTTTCTGAAATATTGAATAATAATTTAGAATAATTTCGTTTTAAATAAAACTTATAAATATTTTAGCGAGATAAATATTTTAGGGAACTAGGATGTTTTATTTTAACACGCGATGGTATAACACTATGCGTTACGGTGAAACATTTTAGTAATTGTAACAGTTTAGTTTTAAATTTAATGAGAGAATTTTTTTTTTATTTGGATGTAAGTATAGACACTTTACGTTGCAAATTTGTAGAAGGACAAAAGTGTTAAGTTTATTTAATTTTTTTTTGTTTGTAGAAAAATTTTTTTTTACTGTGTAAAGATTTATTTATTTTAAAATGAATATGGATGAATTTAATCAATTATATGAAGAATCAAGGTAGTTTAATTATTTTTTTTATTTGTCTTGTATGTATATAGTGTTGAACAGAATTTTATGTGGTGGTTTATGCTGGAGTTGTCCAGTATAAGTCACGACATTTAGCACAATTTTGATTTGTTGATTGTTTTAACTTAAAGCTTCATGAATTAGTATATAACAAATGTGTTTAGTGGAATATTCTCTGATTTAATTGAACGGATTGTTTTGATCATAATTACTGTATTTTTTTTTATTATCATAACATGCGAGAATTTAATTTAGTACTTAAGATCTCTTTATTTGTAAATATACCTGTTTTGTTTTGATTCAATTTATTTTAATAAATTATGTTATAAAGTTTTTCTTGTATTTTTATTTATTTTATCTGACCTGGAGGCAACTTTAGAGCATTCACTTTGCAGAAGTAACATTGTTATTAATTTTCTGCCCCTGAGAGAAAGTATCATAAGTGCAACCATATACTGAGCTAGTGAAGTGCGAAATTTCTTAACCTACCTATGAATAGGCTGATTGATCAATAAGCGATTGTATGAAACAAATAAACGTGCTAGTGTTAGTTTTATTGCAGTAGTTGTTAGGGAAACATCATGTGAGAGCTTTACTACAATGCCTTAAAGACGGTTAGAAACCGTACAACTCTATCAATTAGTAAGTTGGGTGAAACAGGCTTATCAAAGCAAGAAGTCGCCGAACGATTAAATGTTTGACAAGTGTCATAAGTCGTATATGGTATAGGTACATATTTACTAGGTCCGCAGGATACACGCGAGAAGGCGGGAACAGGCTACAACTCCAGCTGAAGACTGGTACTCACTGCAAGAATAAACCCGACATACACGGGTTCAAGTTTTAACAGCTTTTTCCGACAAGTCACAGGTCTTGTTATTTCTGGACAAACGGTTAGAAGAAGGTTGCATGCACGTAATTTAAATGCAAGAAGACGTGCTACACATCCTCGGCTGATGAGACAGCAGCGTGCACGCAGAAATCATTGGGTTATCGAACACAGTGACTGGAATCTGGTACGCTGGAATCGTTGTCTTTTCACGGATGAGTCAAGATTTCGACTGTATACTACAGATGGACGAATGCTGGTATGGAGAGAAGAAAGGCAGGGATGCTATGAAAATTTTGTAGTCCTAACGACTTCTTTCTGCGGAGGATCTGTTTGTGTCTGTGGTGGAATGTGTTTGGGTGGGCGCACTGACTTATTGGTACTTATTAATTGATGCGTCAATGATATCCGTAAGGTAGCGCGACATGGTTATACAGGCAATCATTGTCCAATTTGCTGGTGCAATTGGTAAAAGATCGTTTCGAATAGAAGACAATGCTCGTCCTCACCGTGCTAGGATTGTAAATGAAAGGATTGAACTCCATGGTATTGAGAGAATGGATTGGCCAGCCTGTTCACTAGACATGAACTACATTAAACACGTCTGGGCAGAGATGTCAAGACAAATCAACCTATTCGCACAGGCGCCTCAGATGTTAGAACAACTAGCCACGGCTTTGCGTCATATTTGGCGTAACATACCTTAGCCCTTCATCGATAATTTTGTAAGAAGTATGCCTACAAAAGTAAGGGCCTAAGGCAGCCCATAAAGGTACGAAGAAGTTTTCAATAGTCGACAGAACAATTATTTTACTACTGCTAGTTTATTATTTTAGTTCCTTTTTGGTAAATTTGAGAAATTTTATTGTAGTTACTTTTATCATTGTTGTGGTTGTTAATTTGATATAATTAATATTTGATATAATAAACAAACTATGAAAACTGTACATCATTAAAATATTAAAATTTTAGAAATTATTAGAATATCCACTTCAGTTGTTGAGCAGTGTATATTTATAATGTATATTAAAACTAGGTATTAGACTACATGTATAATAACAATACAATTTATTTATAACTACTTAACTTTCTTACAATAAGTTAGCATTCCATACAATATTCTGCTAATATGTATTATTAGAAACAAACTAAATTATGGTGTTATGCTTGGTATTATGTTGGTGGTTAAAATTATTTGTAAAAAGTTGTATGGTGAACAATGATTAATTAAAGCCAACATTAATTACGTGATGTTGAGGCATGGCAACTCATCAAAGATCCAGGATACTGTGCTGGAAAAGAGCATATTAAAAACAAAAAGTTTTCGATTAATTTCTTGACCAATAGAAAAAAAAATGCGATAAAAACATAAAAATATTAAACATTGCAAAACGTAAAAAAGATATCTAAAACTAATGTTTATGTATGAAATAACTTGTCGTAGATAGTTGGAGACAGAAAGGTTTTATTGCTGTACCCTCTTTAACAAAGGAAAAGAATTTCTCTTCGAGAAAGTCCATGCGATCAAAGTTTTTAAAATAATATTCATTTAAGAACATATTTAAAAATAATTTTAATGCTTAAAAACAAGTAATGCAAATGGTAATAATGTTGGTATATACTACGTACTCTAACTTTAAAGCACAAAGAAAAGATGTTTTAATTACTCCCCCCCCCTCTATTTTATTATTATCCCAGTAACTCAATTAGATGTTTCCGATTTTATACCCTACCGGTGATTTGAGAAAGATTTATTGTGATTGCTATTTCGTATAATTCATGGTGCTCTGTAGGCATTCTCTTTTCTATTGCTATATGCATTTCGAATATTGGATATTGCCAACAAACCTTGCAGTAATACAGCTAACACAAGTCCGCAATTAATCTTTAATTCATATAGGTACGGTTGTGAATTTGGAATTACCTCTGAGGATTTGTGACTTTTCAGACTGCGTTTAAACTGCAGAGATTTAAAGTCATAAATCTGCACTTAAACCGAAACACTGCAGTTTAGATACAATGTATTGTTTCCAACAGAAATACGCCATAGTCAACGTTAATACAAACTCCTCTTTGAAATTTCGAGTATCTTAAAATTGTTGATGAATGACATTACAATCCTCGCGTTCAAGATTTTCTTTAATGCAAACTGAAAATAATTGTTTTGCAATATATGATATATATATAAGGACGAATTTATATCTATACATTTTAGATAATCGACTGTAAAGGTACAAGTTAAATTGCCCAAAGTTGGGCAACATAATGTATAGGAACCATTCAAAATAAATTTATAAAAAAATATGAAATTCTAAAATAAAATAAAATTGATTGTTTAATTTCCCAGCTAAGCTCAATTCGTGATCTCGAGGGCGATTCAGATTAACAGAGATGATTAACTAAAAGATTCGTAAAACATTATTGGGTGTTGATATAATAAAATTCCATTGTCTAATTTAAATAATAATTATATTCAAAATCAATAATTTTATATGTTTTACAGACAAAGGAAAATCTTACACAATATACTGCTTTTAACATAAAAAGAAACAAAAACACATTAATAGACAGGTTACAGTGAAGAAAATTTACGTGTATCATTAGTTATATTCAAATGAAAAAACAATAAAGCAAAAAAAAATAACAATTTCGGCTATAAGATTAATGTATGATTATATACATACAACACAATGCTGAGACGTATTGAATTACATTACACTTTATATTACGGAGACGATGTTTATTTAACAAAGATATGTGTCTCACCCTGATAAATATATTTACTTATTTCGTCTCTAATTGAAACTGATTTGTAATGTTTAATTCTTTATTTCTGAATACATTTACATACAATAATTTTTATCATTTAAATAATACCTTATATTAAGGATTCTTTCTTCTTTATTCGGTGCTTTCCAGTTAACTCTTCTATGTTTTTAAGAAATTCTTTTTATGATAAAATTAAATTTGATTGCAATTTATAAGAATACCTATAATAATGATATTTTTATTTTTTTTTTGGATATCGGCACTGTACTTCTTGTGGAGTCTATAAAAATAAATCTTCACTCTACAAACATTAAACTATTATTATTCATATTAATGAATAATATGAATGTGAGCGGACTCAACATTCTTCCTTGTAGTACACCAAAACACATTTTGAGAGCACACTGTATACTAGCAATCTATCTATATCTATCTTATAGGCTCATTCTATTTTAAAAGGGTAAACGTTCTGTACTGACACTCGTATTGAATTAATTAACCAGGCTCTTTCCGACGTCTTATAAGTTCATATCAAGTGGAGCATAAATTTTAATTTTGCCGATCCATCGACCTTACAAATTCTCGCTTATAAATCCCTACCCGCTGGATGTGTTCGCGTATTATTCGGCGGAAAGGGGTAGCGAAGTATAAGGACCGTGTATCAAGGGACCAGATAACATCACCCTCAAATTCAGTCATTAGAATGATACTATCTGTATCAACTGGAGTAACTTCGGATCTTAAATATTCCCGTGTTAAAGAGGGAACATCCAGGAACAACTTGATTTAATAACGGACGAACTTTTTCTTTGGCGGGTCGTCTCTGCATAGATATAATCTATGAAGTTTATGATATGCCCAAATTAACTGTAATTATATCGGTCTAAGTTTCATCGAAAAAGAAATACAAACATTCGTGCAGTAGTGCTGGATTTACTTGAAGATACTTATTGTTAATAAGCAGACATATGATCAACGAACTTCTCTCTTCTTGAAAGCACAAAGTCGGCAATCGAAATTAGGTTTGCAAGATTTAGCAGAAAACATTTAAGCAATATTGAGTGACGCTGGCATATTGATCGGTATAATATTTGTCTAACGTCTTGCATTAACAAAAATGGCGCAAAATAAAACTGTTTTACTATTTATGTCACTCCAATGTTGTTTAAAGCCAAAGACATTTCGATTTTGGACTAAAGATGCAATGTATACAGGCTGTTTGATAAAAAACGCCGCATACCGTAACTTTTTCATTTATTATCCGACTTCAATAAATAAAGACAGTATAAAAATGGTTTGACAAACTCTATAAACCGGCCCAAATATCATTTTTTTAACGTCTGTCTTGAATAGTTAACGGCAGTCAACTTTTTTTTTTTTAACGGACTCCTATAATTTTTTCGTTTAATCTGGTAGATAATTTTTTTTTGTATCTTGTAATGTTCATTTAGTTATCATTTGGTTGATATTTAATTTAAAAAAATTGAATTATCTGCCACCTTTATCGGTTTACTATGAAATTTTTAAGTGTGCCGTGAAAACAAAACCAACATAAAAGCGACAAATCTGTCATTCAAACGTCTGTCATTCGAAAATTACTGTATGTTGCGATTTTAAAGCATTATTTCTTGTTAAATATCGATACCACCGCAATCATGAACAATGACTATATCACCGATATATTTGAAATTTACGTCGATTGTAGTCAAAATCGAAATCATGCTTATAGTGACCGCTTTACGAACAGTAAGGTTCCAAACTCCCGTCAATTTAGACGGCTCGAAGAGATTTTGGGCCTCTAAGGTGCTTTTAAAAAAACCAAAGCGAGAACAGCGACGATGTAGCGAAAATGTTGAAATGATGAAAGTTTAAGGTGTTTTATTTCTTATTTTGCATTCGCACTGTATATATTGTAGTGACGATTTGTTCAGATTGTAATGGATGTAAGAAATATAATGACAGAGTGATGGGTCGACAAAATGAAACACTGATTGACATTTTGAACACCGTTGACTAAAAACAAGATTTTAGTACCTCTTCCTTTTAAAAAAATTATCAGGTATAAGATAGCTTTAAAAATACAGCGACGTTGGCCCTTGTTACAATTACACAATAAAATCTCTTTTATATAATTGAACATGACATTTAAATCTTTTTTACAAAGTTATCAAAACACAATTCATCAAGCCACTAAAACACATCAAGTTTTAGGGTCAAACTCTTACCTAAATAATTTATTTTTTGTACCAGTAGTAAAAAATCATAGCATTTTTACACATAATAAAGCGCCACGAAATATCATATCTCGACCTGGAACTAATAACAGGTAAATAATGGGCATATTATTCACCTAGGTAAATAATGAAAACAAATAAAACGAATGCCGCAACCATGCAATCGCAGTAGTATGTATGTCAAGTTGTCAACCGTCAAAATTCATAGTAGTTTATTTGTATTTAGATCGGTATACCACAAATCATACCTAAAATCTAAAACTTATAAATGCTCGACCTCTAAGATAAAATAATTAACTGTATTGTAACGAAACCAGCAGACATTCGAGCGACAATAAAAAGAGGTTGTAAATCATCTCGACGCGACTGGTAAACATCATAATGCAATAAATCACATGTACTGCGAAGACAGAATGTCTATGGAATATTCTACAAACATCGAGTGGGATGGAGTTTACGCGAATGCTCCAGATGTTTCGTATGTGTATATAAGGCGGCTAGGTCACCGATGGATGAGTAATTCCGGAATAAGAAGTTCCTTAAGTAGTCGACGCGCCGAACAGACCAAAGTAGAAATAAATATAAGAAATAAATAAATTGTTCTTTAAGTGGTAGCCGAAGAAAAGACATAAATATTAGAGTGTTATATAAATAGAAGTGATATAAATACGGTGCAGTCTTTATTATAGTGCAATAAAGATATAAATACTACAGACATATAATTAGTAATAAATAAATAAATACATGTGTTAATTCATTTATAGTAGTTTTAAGTGTGATACATTAGTTTTATATTTTTATATTGTAATTAATTTTACGTGTATGAATATACATACTGTTTTAAATAAGTAAATTGCACGAGTTGTTTATTGCGAACCCGGAAACGTTGCAGTATTTTATGTCAACAATAGCAAAATATGTATGTATGATAGTATAATTAGAAGCAATATCCTAACACGTAACTATTATAGATGTAAAATAAATAACTCTATTTTAGGTTATGTAACAAAAATATGTATAATATGGAAACAATATAACACGTAACTATTACAGATGTAAAAAATTATTTAATTTATTTATAAAAATTGATAGTGCAATTATGGCATGTAAAATTTATTGATGGTTCAATTCTATTTGAAAAACCAGGATTGTGCAGATCTGTAGGCACATTAATGACAGTATTATTAATTGAGTTAATTCCATAAGTATTTACGATATCTTCAGTCAAAATAGATTGTACTGCTGATGTTGATGGAATTTAATTCATATTGAAAATTCCTGTATTTATAGCAGGTGTGGTTGCGTAAGTAGATGTAGGTAGACCTTGTAACATACATGCTATATTCTTTTATTTACTAGGGAATCTTCGATATAGCCTTCAGCTACAAAGTGGCTCCATTATTACAAAGTCTTGAGACGGACCATTTTTGCTATTGTGGATGAGAATAATAATTAAATCATCTTTCATGATGACATCAGAAATTAATACATTACACAGCTCATCTCTTCGGCATGCACCAGCAACACCAATTACAAGAGCAGTCTACAGGGTTATAAATTATCAATAATTTCAAAGTATCAATACATATATAAACATACTACCTTAGTTGCAATGTAACATGTGTCGGGAAATTCGTCTTCTCAACGTTGGTATGTAATATACTATTCTTTACATATTTATATGCAGAGAAAATAAATTAATTCGGAAATAAAACTATTATCTATTTATTTTTTTTATTATAGCGGAATACAGAACAAAGATCGCAGATGAATTCTCTAATCAATTCTTTTTTCAATAATAAGGAAAAACAGTCAATATACAAAATCAATAAAATGAACAGAAAACACCCTTACAATGAAGTTTAATATTTTCATGAAGTTAAATTGGATTTAGTGTAATTTCATTTCAATTTTTGAAACATTTGAGGTATTACTTGTGGAAAGATATGTTGTAGAAATAAGAACATTTACAACCAAAAAGATCAAAGGTTTTCTCCGATGAGGAAGTAAATAAATTTATCAAAGTAGCTCCTGATTCACTATTTCTCTTAATGATTTATGTTATGATTTGTCATTTACTGAAGTTTTATATAATGCAACAAATTTCAGGCAAGGTTAATAATAGGACTATCTAGAGAAGGACTTTGCAGTATTTGAATTAATAATATTGACTTTAATAACATCGTATTTGTAACTATACCTATAACTATACTATATATTACAAGAAAATTTGTGATAATTAAAAATGATTGAACTTCTTTACATCTTAAATACAAAAATTTACGGTTGCAAGTTACACAGAATCAAAAACGCTTTTTTTTAACTTAAAGCAATGGTAAATGTGAAAATATGCTTATAGGTGTAAATACAGTAGGGAACATTCCATTAAAAATTGCGGAATTTTTAAAATTAGATACTGGACTAAGAAATATAGATTTAGCTACGATGTTAGCAATTCATAGAGGAGGTTTATTATCTGTTATGCGGCTTGGAGGGTGAAAATCTTCCTCTGCGACAGAGGCACATGTAGAAGATTCTCTTCAAGCCAAAATACATTTGGCTAAGAAAATTGTTGCGTCAACAAATAAAGATTCTCAAGATATATCCAGTTCTGCTCATTCTATTGGAGAAAGAAGTGATATTCCTAATATTTCATTCACAATTGATTTTTTTATAGTTTTAAAATAATTTTATAAAGTTTACAAGTTATAATACACCAAATTTAATTGAAACGGACATTTTCACAATTATATTTTATTGCTGTAATCATAATTTATGTCTTTAATGCAATATTTATTTCTCGTACTTGTGGGAAAGTCAATTTCAGTACAAATTTAAATAATTTTAAGTTTACTAAATAAAACTTAATTCACCCCAAATTCAAGAGATATTGTCCGGAAAAAAGAAATTTCTAGAATATCAAATGTCTTCTAATGAAGTATATTTCGAAATTTAACTTAACTTGTTGTAAGATCTACATATTTTCTCCCAGTTAATTTACGAAGACTTTCTGCAAATTTAAATTACCAACAGCTTAGATAGTAGAGTGTGTTTCGCACAAAACCCACATAAAATATTACAAAACATCTTAATAATTTAATTAATAATATAGCGATTTTTAAAAGCGAAACTTTTCCCAAGAACATGTTGCAGCTGATATCAATTTTATTACCTCACTCGGAGCGCTGAGGTATACGTTTTCTTAATTTTTTAATCTACTCGGAAAACCGAGAAGTTTCCCTGGTTAAAAATTAATATAATTTAAGGAAAGAGAGTAACAGATTAAAAACGCCAAATGGCCAAGTAAAGTAGACGGGATAAAGATAAGAGATATAAACAAGCAACGACAGGGACAAAGAGAGTACATTATGTTCTACTTGGAGCAATCTTATCTTGTAATTAGGGTCTCTCATTCATTCCGGTTGAGGCAGGGAAGTTTATGTGTTTTTAAAATTAACTATTAAAACGTTAAGTTTCTAGATTGTCTGATGAAATGTAGCGTAGGTACATTCCGAAACTTTTTAATACTTCATATTGTAAATTACATTAACAGTGCATTAATTTCTTTAATGTCGTTCTCGATATTACAAATCAAAATAGACAATGGCTCTTTATATAAGAAATACAAATACCATTTACAGACAGACACTGGATAAATATTTCAATTAGTAGATATAATGAGTTACTGAATAGAAGACCTCATACATTATGCTAGCAACGAAAATAAAAGAATCAGACAGATGTGATAAATTTGATCCGATTATTGTAAAGATAATGTACCAAAATCTGTTAAATGTTTAGGTAGTGGTAGTTTATCAATTAGGCTGTACACAAAACCATCATGTGAGACGTACACATCGCTTTCGTTTTCAAAAAAATTTTGACGTCATAATGAGCGAATTCTGTGTCAAACAATTGAATCGGTGTATGCAGAAACGGCACATGTCATATTTTACGGAATTTCATATTTAGCCAAAAACATGCGTTTCTTACGTTAAAGGTTTGAGCTATATAGAAACCGCACGTATCAGTTTAACCTAAGAGACAAAACGAGAGTACAATTTTACAGAGCGTTATGCATAAGGGACACATGTCACTGACCTTTTCTGCGTAACAGAGATAATATTACTTTAGTATTTGCGATGGAAACGTGGTACATTGTTTAATCTAAAATCGTAGAGAAACGTGAGTTTTAATCCACTTTTTTCCTATTAGAGGGCATTCATTCTTGCCGCGTGACAGGGACTTCGCGCTGGTAAAGAAAAATTTGTTCGACTGAATATCTACGATTCATCAGATCACGGAGATTATTATCACTAGCAGAGAAAATAGTGCAAAGTTTTCGGTTAAAGAAGTCGAAACAAGTGGTATACTCGATTATAGCGCAAATTAGTTTTTTTAGATTTCCCAACATTAGGTAATTTTGACATGAGCCCTTTCTGCATACTGCATTCAATTGATATAATTGCTAATTTATAAAAAAGTTGTATTCAACATACTTGCAAAACACGTAACAAAACGTGAAATTTAGTGAATCGCATCAAGAAAATTACAACCAAATTATAATGCACTTCAGGATACTCTTTTATGCCCTACATTGTTTAGCATTTTATTTATTATATATCATCTCTAATATAACAGGGTCATATTTGTCTGAGCGCTGATGTCACGATAAGGAATGGTAATTTTATTAGATGTTAGATATAGAACAAAAAAAATGTATTCAAATATAATACAAATTGCATACATGCAGGGTATAAGAATAGTGCTAGAAGAATAGTCGGTATAGTTTTTATGAATGTAGATTTCTGTATTAGATTAATAAAATACTTTAAGAAAATTAAGTTTCAGATATGTAATAAACCTGTAAAGCGTAATTTTCAATTTTTTTAATAGAAAGTGATTCAAAATTAAGATTTAAATACTGCTGCACTCTTCATAAATATGTATAGAATGCATGAAAAAAAGCTGCGCCCAGATAAGGGTGAAACATTCCGTCGGAACGTTGAAATTTATTTTAAACAAAAATTATTCAAAATCGAGCTCTAAATACTTTCATATTTTTAATATACCTCTTTAGAAAACGTAACTTACGAAACATTTACAAAAAGCTATTTTTTGATAAGAGTAAAACTGCCGGTATGAATTTCAAAAAAAAATTTTTTTTAAAAACTTTTCTCGAATTCAATTTTGAGTATATTTGTATTTTTAAAAAAAATGTCTAGACTTGACACTTGACGAAATATTGGTGTAATTTGACTCTTTCGCTGAAGTAAACTACTACGGGAGGAAGAGAGAGGGAGAGACAGAGAAAAAGATGTTTGCAACAACCACTTATTCTATATCAGGAGACTTGTTCATTACAATAATTCCTTACACTACGTATGAGAAACTGAGTCCCATAAGGCGACATGATTAATTTCCTAGGTGATTTTAAAGCATAAATAAACACCTGAAGGATACTGTACACAATTCCAGCATATGCACACATACAAGAAAATAAAATAATATGGTACTCTCTCCAAACAAAAAAAGAGCAAAATCGCAGATATATCATGTACTGGAATCAATGAGAAGACAATCAATTAAAGAAGATTACTAAGAGAGAAAATATAAATAATGGGGGAACACAAATAGTTCGAGGGTGGAAAAGATAAGAGGACAATATACCTACTGGGAAAGTTGAGGAATTCTGAAAAACAATTTTGGAGAGTAATGGACGAATATAAAAGAATGGTACAAATAGAACTGTATAAAAGAGCGGGATGAGCAAGTTGAAACAAGATTGAATTGGTTAAGAAACAACTAGCAAGACAGTTTGTCATCTCAAATATTTGGAATTAAGAAAACTGTACAAAAAACAATAAGAAAAAATCGGAGACTGCTTACACACCAAAAGAGATGGAAGAAATACTCAATAGAATATCAGAAAATAAATAACCAAAATAAGCCCTATGTTGATTTTACGCTGGGTTTCCACTTAAATGAATAAATACACGTTAAAGTTAAACACTATTTATTAACTTAACACATATTAAAACTAATAAAAACAAAAATACAAGTGGTTGTTCTGTTGATGCGACATATTCTCGGAGACTCTTGGGATACTGCTTGTGTTGAGACTATTTGATAGCAACTGTTTGTTGACGTCTCTCTGATTTGACTTCTTGCTGGATACTCTTTGATTCTAGACTGTCTTTCCAAAATTGTTACATGTTCTCCCTCCTGTTTAGGAGGGGTGAGTGTAATTAACGGCACTATATTTGATATTGCAACAAAGT
This sequence comes from Amphimallon solstitiale, assembly GCA_963170755.1. Lineage (NCBI taxonomy): Eukaryota > Metazoa > Arthropoda > Insecta > Coleoptera > Scarabaeidae > Amphimallon > Amphimallon solstitiale. Next base: position 62,375,941 of record OY720682.1, on the reverse strand, counting down.
ATTCAGGTGGTCACTAATGAGTTCAAAATTCCCAGACACATGAGAATAATGGATTATTGCAATACCATTACAAAGGATCATAAGATTCAATACATAACAGTAATAAATTGTAATGAGATGAAAGTATTGTATAACTGTGCCGAAGGATTACTGCTCTTTGTGATTCTAGGTATTAACCGTGCTAACACCGATGTAGGTATTAGCGAACAATATCATTAATGAATGAATAATTGTTACTTTGCTTGAAATAGACATTTACTTGATATACATTCGGATTTTCCAAGGTTGTTAACAAAATTGTACAAAATCTCTAAAGCGAGGGATAATTACCTTCGGGGAACTGTGTTATTACTGAGGTAATTTAAATATAGTAAAGTTTATATGTTTTAAATAATATTATTTGAGTAAAATAAAACTGAAATGGTAAAAGTTTAAGAGTTACAATAACACCACGTAAATAAATGTGAATACATCCAAGATAAAAAACAAAACTAAAATTAATTAAATAAAGAACACTTTCGGCAAACCGGAACACCCTATATGCCGAAAATTATTGAAATAAGAAGTAAAGAAGGAAAAATACCCAACACAAGAGACTTGGACTGGTTATAGAATTGCTAAAAGAAAAGTATAGTAGATGATGATACGGATGATATTGTAATGCCACACGTAAAGAAGAAAATCAACATATTTACAATATGAAATCACTAGGAGGAATTGTATAATTCTGGAGTTAATTAAATATAAGGTGCAAAATTTATTGACTTGGATTTATGAACTGAGTTTACTATATTATTATAGAGACAGGAAATAGTTATATATCGTAGTCGACATATTTTAATTTCTGATACGAAAGTATAAAGAGGAAAAGAGCGCGACGAAATAAACTAAAGATAAACATAAGCGAGGCTGCCAAGACAGTACACTCGACAAATGTTTCCTATGAAATGTAAGGCGTGAGAGTTCCGCGACACTGCGTTGCTCTCCCACCACTGTTAGCAAGCAGGCATCGCTGCATATTATAAGGTCATCTTCTGCATGGGATAGAAGTACAAACCGAAATTAAAATTTGACGACTACGGTATAAGAAGTGGAATAGACATGAATGCGTAAATTGTAAACGAATAACGTTGCTATGCGCTAAGTACAAAATTATGTCAAAAATTAAATACTGACCTTATGACAATGTCTCAATTTTAAATTTTGACAGATTGGTGCTGTAGGCAATATCAACTAAAAAGTTTTAAACAGCAATATCTTTAAAAAAAAATTATTTTAAAACTTATGAAATTCGTTTTCAATAGATATACTTATCCTAACAAGTTCAAAAACATGTATTCAATACCAAAATGACATATCAATAACTTCTCCATATAATGTCATACAATTACAGGCGTTAAAAGAATTTAGAATTTAAAAATAAATAAATATATAATAAATAAAATGAAGATGTTTCTATACACTACATTATTAGTTATATAATGAATTATTTCTATAATGATATTATGGAAAAAAGTTAGTCTTTTGTATATTTAATAGCAATTTTTTTTTAAAGTTTACCTACCGACACTAACTCTTCAAAAACACGTATTCAACAACAAACTATAAATAACTATATTTCTTCCACTTTAATGGCGTAGCTGTGTAGTAACAATTTGTGATTTAAACTTTATGTTTAGTTATTTACTATTTTCTCAAAAATAATTGAGAACTTGTTTGTGTAGAAACGAAAGCCTGTTTGTGTAATAACACAGTTCATCAAACTTTCGACAGACGGCATAAAATAGCAAATCTAACGTGATGATTATTAAAGGCAAGTTAGAGAAAATAGCTTTACTAGAAACAACCGAAAGTGTCAAGACCTCTCGGATTATAATTTAAAACTGAAATATAAAAATGAAAAGTTTTTATAACCGCGTTAAGATAAATTAGCTAACTTTTCTGTTACGGTGTTTGGCTTTACTACCCACTTGGACATTTAATACTGCACTTAATCTTTCCCCGGGTTTAATTAAAACCAAAGTGAAGTAAATGCTCAACGCATAACAAATTATTACGGTTACTTAGCAGGGTTTATTTCATTTTAATTACTGGTGCATTTGTAGGTTCGATAATGAGTATGCACGGACATGTTTAAAAGCAATTATTCACAGGAAATGTTGAAATGAAATATATATTTCAATTTGCATTTGGACGTATATATATATTTCTTATTCATGTTTGTGTATTGATATATATATTTACAAATAGATTTGCATTTTTTATGATTTATTGTTTACAGTTTAGTTTGAACAATTAAAATATCAATAAATGATATATATTTTTTCGCCAACATGCATATTGCTATTTTATTCATTGTTACATTTTTGCTTGTTACTCTCTATTATCTTACAATAAAACACTCTTTTATTATATACTACTTTATTTGAAACAACTTCCTTAGCTATCTACATACGAGTCTCTATACATTCTTCATTCACTCTCTACACTGCTAAGGGAGGGGTAGCGCATGCACTTTACAGTCTTCATATATTACATTCATATTTAGCCAATTACAAACAATATGCTAACAAGAATCTTCTTGCTCGACAGAGTATTTCGATGTTTTAGAGGGTCTACCGCCTTTATTAATTCTTATGATTTAATTACGATTTACTAATCAACTTGATTACTAGGTACTTGTTATCTTTTTCAAAATCGTCACCGTTTCAATCTACATTTTATTAGTGTGTCACTAAAAGTAACACGTAGACATAAAGAAAACAAAAAAATACTTTTTGTCATCACATAGTTATGCTTCAATGTGTGTGTATGTGTGTAGCTTACTCTGACTAATTAGGTCTTGAGTTTGTGTTGCTTCTTCCTACTTTTCTGTCCTTGGCAAGTGCTCTCAAGTTTACAATTTGTTTTCTCATAAGATCTTCCTTCACTGGTATTATCCACCTTTTCTTCGGGCCTCCTCTCTTCTAGCACTCATAAGGGGTTCTCCTAGCTCTTCACATTTTTTGTCCAATCGTTCTTATCTATTCGCCCCAGGTTTCCCAACTATTGTAATTTTATGCTTTCAACAAATTTACGTATAGGCTTTTCTCTAAAACGTTGGTACAGTTCTTTCTTCTTTCTCAGCCATGTTCGGTTGCTTTGCCACCGATGATCTTCCTTTCTCAAATCTCTATCCTCTCTTGATTATTACGCTTTAGAACCCATAAGACAATTTTGGTCTTAATATCGTTCTGTGTATTTTTAATTTTGTATTTCGAAATACTTCTCTCTGTCCAAACCTTCCGCACAATTGTTATCGTTCGCTATATACGTTTCTTTGTTTCGTTGCAGTTATTGGTTATCAGTGCACCTAAATACATATATTTCTACACTTCTTCAAATTCTCATTGAATGTTTCTACATGCTATCTTTAAGCTTTGCCGTCTGTCAATTGCATGCTTGTTTTTAAGATCCACATACTTTGTTTTTGTCATACAAAATTCCAGACTCATATATTTTTCAGTTGTTACAAGTTGATATGTTTTCTAATTCCTTTCTGTTTTTTGCCAAGAGCACTATATCATCGGCATAACCAAGGCATTGATGACATTTAAAGAATAACGCTCTTTCTCTATTTAATCCGCCTTTTTTTGTATTACGTATTCTAACGCCAGATGAAGCAAAGTTGTAGAAAGTGGATATCCTTGTCATAGTTGCAAATGAAAAGTGTTAAATACTTAGATGCTAGAACTAACACCAAGAGGTAAATACTATTTACATATATACATTTATACGCAAAACGTATATGTATATATACATGTGTTTGGGATACACACACACATCTAGTGTCATTAGTAATGACACTAGATGTGTGTTGATTGTTGGTAATGACTCATTACCAACAATCAACGCACAGGCATCGTGTTTATGGATGAGTGGTGTAATTATTTTACTTCAGGATCTTGGCATTTTTTCCGCTTGTCAGATTTCGTCTATCACGTCTGATATTTGTTTATGATGAAGTCCTACCATATTTTTGGCTTCCTGTCATGAGCTATTTTTTCCCTTTCTAACTATTCTGCTTCGGTTGCTGTTAGTTTCTCATATTTATCCTTGACAGAAAGTATTGTACTTTGATAACTTTTACTAACACATTTCACATTTTTATACAAATTATTTATGTTTTTTTTTGATATCTTTCCTCTATTAATTTCTAAAGTAAGCTCGTTTCTCTTACCTTAGAATATTTTTTTCACCTTTGTCGTTTGTTTTGTGTAGTTTTGAATATTATCTGCTGTCCTCCTTAGTAACAATTTCTGTCTCACTCTATTCGACATCTAACAATGTTTTTGTTTTTATTGTGTGCTTTCTGTTTCGTTGCGGTTTTGGCCATTGCATATTTAACACCAGCTATCATTTCCCCCAATTTTCCTTCGATATTATTATTCGTTTCAACTACTTGGCGAGAAAGTTGTTCAATTTCGAGTCTATACTCTCATGCAGTCATTTCATTGTGCAGTCTCTTTATATTTTATTTGGCTTCTCTTCGTTTTTCCCCGATTTTTTGAGTGTTTATTAATTTTATCTTTACTACTACAATGAAATAGTCGGACTACCACAAGTATTCATATATACATTTATACGTAAACGTATATGCATATATGTACGAAATGGGATACACAGCATACACCTAGGTGTCATTACCAACAACGAACGTACAGACACGTGTTTCGGCCTCTAAGGCCTCGTCAGTTTACGTGGTACTGCCAGCAATTATCAACAATAAAAATCGAAACTTATGTCGGCTTGTAGTGCAAAATGCCCGTGAAAATATCCCAGCGCCATCTGCCACCCAAGCGGTGTCGAACTTGGGTGGTAGATGTCGCTGGGATTTATTTCGTTTTCCCCGGTATTTTCCATGTCCCTTTGTATACCGATAGGTCCATAGTCAGCACACATAGCATTACGTCCATACGTATATTGTTACCTATGTATGGCCCGTTCCGAGCTGGACCTATCGGTATAGTCTTCTTCTAAAACTGTGTATTTTCATTTTTTGAGTTCTTTCTATTGCTAATAGGATCTATCTGAGCCAATTCTCATTGCTTTCCTGATGACTACTATCGCCTTCAGTTATGATTTTATAAATATTCGCATTTCCACTTTGGCATTGGCATTACCCGTCACAATAAAAATATTATTTTTAGGTATATTGCCTATTTTCTATTGCATTTCCTCATAATATCCTTCTTCTATTTCTTCATCCTTCTCCTCAGTCGGTGCATGAATGTTGTTTTATTTTGTCTTCTTTTTATGTTTTATACTATTGCTGCAAAATTCTTTATTTCTTGTTTTATACTCTGGTTTATGAGAAAGCCCATTCCAAAACATCCACTGTGATTTTCCACTGTTGAGGAATACATACTGCAGTGGTCTTGAGTTTGGGATTGAATTGTAAATAAGTTTTATCAAGATCATTTCTAGATTTAATTTAATTAAACACTATTTCATTTATTTTGTAATGATCATTGTATATAAATATTTACTAAGTTAGGATTTTAGTAAATTTCAATTAATTTAATATAAAATAATGTAAGAGAAGTATTATAAATTTTATTCACAAAACTAATATTAAAATGGGACGTATATATCATGTAATTATTCATAACAAAGTGTTTCCCACAAGCTTCAGCGCAAGAAGATATTATGACCGAGAACGTTCGATAGATAGGCCCGGCGAAACAATATTCTTCACTAGATGCCGTCAAGAATAACAAACACAAATGTTTAAGTTATATTAGAAATGGTATAATAATTATTATGTACTCACCAGGTAATATATCAGGGAAATAATTTGCTGTTTGTCGCATTCATATTTCATCATACTTCACATTAACATTTCTATAAATTTTTGTACATTATAATTTGATGTAAACAAATCGACATTAAAAGAGATGTTTGTTTCCGTTTTAAAGCAATGGATACATCATTTGACCGAAAGGTGTAGCACTGTAGTTATGCATTTTTGGAAATGGAAAAGATAGCGGCACAGAGCACGTCTAAGCTTTTTATGAAGAAAAATGGCAATATAAGGGCGAAACGTGAGAATTTTGGGAGATTGCTGGTGGAAACCGCTCTCAAAAATGAAAAGACCTTTAGAAGCAGGTGTGAACCACTTTTAAAAATAGAAACACGGGGTGTTTTCCGAGATATTTAATAATAAATTTTTCGATAAATTGGGACTTGTAATATTTTTATGAATTGATTTGATTTTGAACTTTTGATAAATCGGGACTAATAGCGAGATTAATAAGTTTTGGAAACTAGGATGTTTTATTTTAACACGCGATGGTTTTACACTATGCGTTATGGTGAAACATTTTAGTAATTGTAATAGTTTAGTTTGATATTTAATGAGAGGATTTATTTAAAAAAAAAAAAAATTTGAATATAAGTATAGACACTTTACGCTTGCAAGTCTATGGAAGATCAAAAGTATTAAGTTTATTTAAAGTTTTTTTTTGTTTTGTAGAATATTTTTACTGTATAAAGACATATATAGATACATTTTTAGAATGGATGAACTTGAACAATTGTATGAGGAATTAAGGTAGTTGAATTGTGTTTAATTTGCTTGTTTTGTATATGGTGTTAAACAAAATTTTATGTGGTAATTTCTGCTGGAATTTTGAACAACGTTGGTAATTTTATTTTTATTAATTAATGTATTTTGACAATTTATGTTTTAGTTTTTTTTTATTTGTGCTTGTGTATTAGAATTTGACGTGTTGTGTAATCAGTCAGGGATGTGTACAATGAATTAAGTAGGTGATTAATTCATAGTATGGAGCCTTGATTAATCCGAAAAACACGAATTGTGCATATTATTTGGACCGTGGGAATTCATTATATATTTTATTTATATTTATTATTCAGTATAAATTACGACAGTTGACAGACTTTGATTTGTTGATTGTTTCAAACTTAAATCTTCATGAATTAGTGTATAACGAATGTGTTTAATGGAATATTTTCTGATTTATTTACTATCATAATAATTTTTATAATTACTGAATTAGTTTTTTTTTTTTTTGTTATTTTATCATAACATGCGAGGGTTTAATTTAGTATTTAAGATCTATTTATTTGTAAATATACCTTTCAAGTGTATCTCTTTAAGCTCTACTATTTCCATTTTATATTTTTTTAATTCTATTATAATATTCTTTATTGATTCTACTCCAGTAATGGAGATCTCAGCTGCCCATGTTTATTAACTTTACGTCGTTCTTCAAGTCTACCGTAGTTTCACGCTGCATCTCTTCCCTATTTTCTTTGCGTTTTCCTTTTATTTTTCTCGAATCGCTGTCCTGTCCATTGCCCTCAATTTATAGACGTAACTATTGCGTTCCGTATATTACTGAGTAGCAATTAACACCAATACAATTTCCATTTCTGAACTCTTAATCTAATTACAACACACTACTTTGATGTTCTGATATTAAAGAGGGAGATAGAGAGAGAGCAGAATGAAAATAAACGAAAAACGCAGCCGCAGTATCGTACGGCACTGCTTCCTGGAAAAAGCTATTTTCCGTTCTGTCCAACCACGCAATACACTTCTCCAAATGTATATATACATACGTATTAGATATTCTATCGGAAATTATACATCCATTATTTTTCGAAATGAAATGAAAGGTGTCTGCCATATGATTACCGACCATGCAACTCTTATATATATTATGCTGTGTACAACCAGACGGTACGTAATCTGACCTTTTATTATTTCATGTTCACAACCAGACCAGGCCGTCCATCAATCCTACATGAGTCATGTAATCACAGTTTGCCGACTAGTATCCTTCTCCCTATACTATAAAACAGCATATCTCGCTCGAAGGACTATTATTATGAACTTAATCCGACTATGATCCAATGAATCTGTCAACGTGATCCACTTAGAGAAAGCACATGCACATTGTTACTTCATTCGTTTATCCACTTGAGTTCTATTAAATTAAACATAATATTATATTTTTCGCTGGACTTAATGCAATATGTCTAGATTTTCATTAAGAATAACACTATGATATTGGATACTTACTTGGAGTGAAACATCTTATTTTTTCCCCGATAGTATATTAACTAGATGTACATACATTTCGTGTGCACTGCACACATCATCAGTGCCCGATTAAATGTCTTATTCACGAGTTTACATACAATTTGAATCAAATATCAAACAAGGTATACAGGAAAGTTATACATCAACTGAGGTAGATGGTGAAAATATATAACATTAAATAAAAGAATGACATCGAATAACCTACAAGTATAAATGGATCAATTGGCTTTAAGGGGGAGTGTTCACTACCTCAATCCGTTTCTTCCAAATCCTGACTTTATTTTTTGAAATATTTAGACAATTATTTTTTTGAATTACTTAGAAAAATAAAAGAAATGTCATAGAATAGTCCTTTTTCCGAAAATATATGTAAAAAAAAATAAAAACTGAAATTAGAAAAATATCCGAAAATTAACGATACCACAATATTTTAAAAAATATTCTGACTACGTCCTTGAAAGAGTTGAAAAAATATTATCTTAATTAAACTTGTGATTTGGAAAATAGAATACATTCTGCGAGACTAATTGTTGGAGAAATGTTAAAGTGAAACATGGTACGGTTTCGGCTAGCAGGCGGAGTTTCGCCAAACAAGATTTATCGGTTCTGCGCACTCTAACAGAGGCATAAACATAAGGGTTTTACAATCCCCATTCATTGGGTGTTTAGACCAGATTTAAAATTTAGAATTGTTTGGAGCTTTACTTGATGTAAATCAATGATATCGAATTAAATTATAATAAATCAACAATATGAAGTTTTGAGATTTACACTAATTTATTAGAAGCCACTATAGGTGTTTCGCTGCACAATTGATTTTTTAAGGGATGACTATAAACTAATATTACATACAAACTTCTATCTTTATATCAAGTGTTTACTGACAAATATCACCGTAGTTGCTATTTGTGATCTTTAACAATACCTCATTACTTAATTAGGGAAAACCTTTATTTTTATTGTCTAAACAGATTTAACAACGGTCTAATTTATAATTTAATAATAATTCTGAATATTTTTGTTTGTTAATTTAATTTGTTAATAGTTTTTTGCTTTTATTTTCTACATGGAGAATATCAAATTGTAAATTAAATCCGTAGTTGTTTTCTAATAAATGATAAATTACGCAATGAAAATAAAGGTTTTCCCTAAGTGTTTATGGTTACTTTAGTAAATTTGTACTTTCCACAAATTAGGTATTGTTAAAGCTCACAAACCTTTTGTATAAGAGACATTTAAAAATTCGGACCGGAAGTAACACTTTTACTCTTCCCGAATAGCGACTTTTCGCAAATATGTCGTAAATTATGCATTTTGTATATATCTATCAAGAGTACAAAAGTATTTAGAGTTAGATTTGCAATGTTTTTTGTATAAATGAAATTTCAAAATTCGGACCGGAAGTAGCAGTATTACTCTTAGCGGGTAGCACTTTTTTTATATCTTGCAAAATATTCTTTCTATAGAGATTTATTAAGAGAATAGAAGTACTTAAAATAGGATTTTGAATAATTTTTTTATAAAAAAATTCTTTAAATTCTATAATTTGAAACGCTCACGTATAAAAAAGTCGTGTGGTGGCCACATCTAATTTTTTATATAATAATTTACATACTAAAGACAAGAAATACTTGTGTTTTGTATTAAAACTAGGCTGTGTTATATGTTTGTTATATTACCTAAATAAATATATATTACAGATAGAATTTTGTGATTAATTTTTTAAATAATAATTTATTTACTAACGGCAAGAAATATTTCTTTCAATATTTAGGGTAAAGAATAATAATTTTATCAAGTATTTGAAATAGCCTGTATTGTATTTTGTCCCAACATTTTTATAGTTATAAAACAGTCCACGTTAATTTGAGTGATACATGTATAGTATCGATTCAACAAATCAAACGCACGGTACACTCATAAATCAGAGTGCCTATGGGGCTGCAACTTAACATAAATATTTCATCTCTTTCGCAGCACTTGCGATTAACATGACGGTCCAAAACGTACGCCGGTGTATAAAAATCGTAGAAATACAGGACACGCCTCTTTGAAATCCGAGTTTCTACAATCTGGGAACACAGATCCTATAGGAAACTGGGCAAGAAATTGACCACCGAGTCGGCATTCTAACGGTAAAAAATTATAATGTTAATACAACTTCTCCAGAACAATGTACTTACTCATAATATTTCCTAATTAATTAATAATATCGGTTTAGAAAATTAGAGTTTTTTATTGTGAAGTAAAACATTATTTAGGAGGGAGCGTAGTTTTATACGTTCTCATATATATCTTCCCACATGTCTGAGTTCTTATTACCGCTCTTATTTTCTTATACATAGTATAAGAAAGTATTGTGATGACTAAAATGTTCGACATCGAGATTTTTACAGATGTCCATGGTTTGAAAATCTCTCTCTCTCTCTCTGGCGACATTAGCGTCAAATGGTTAAACTAATTAATTACAAATTTTATAACCTCCCTTTTGAAATCTGATTAGATTTTGAGTAAAATCGGTAGACCGGAAGAATTTTACCAATATTTCGCAATAATATCTCGCAATTCATGTCTTCTGCGGATACAGTATGAGTATACATTCATTTAAAGCTTGAATTTGAGTACTTTTTGTGTAAAAAATGTTTCAAAATTTGGACCGGAAGTAACGCATTTACTCTTACCAAAAAACAGGTTTACTTCTTTAAGACTGTAAAAGTGTTTAAAACTTAATTTGGAACAACTTTTGCATAATTGCAAATCACAACCTACCAAATGCTAACAATTTTTGAATATCTTGAAAAATTGTCTTTGAAACGGACGTATTCGTGGTGTAGTCATCGAGAGTTTCTCTTTGGTTTACTAAGAAGTACATTTGCAGAACTTCGAATTTTGGCTAACTGAAAATTAAGTGTTAGGCTCTCATTAGGCAAGGCATTCTAATAATGAATTTTTTCGTGTAAATTTAAATAAATAAAAGCAAGTACTTTTTCTGAATATTTTAAACGTAAAATCTCTATATTGATAATTAATTAGTTTTCTTAATACATATTTAACTTTCTTTGCACATAATAATGACAAGTTTAGTTGTGGCTGCGTCTGTAATCTTTATGAGTTTCCTTTTCATTAGTTATTCATTGTTATAAGTGTCTTATATTTACTAGAACATTAAATTAATTGTAGTTCTTTTGCCTTTTCGATTTAAGCTTGAATAAAAATAAATACACTACAGCTTGTTTATAACGTCATCGATAGTAACATCATAATTGTCTTGGTCGCTGGAATAACCTATAGTAGACAACCTGAAAAACATTGCATATAACGGCATTAAATTCTGACTTACTTCGGGTTTAACGGCAATTGAAGTACATATATCTAACAATACAGTACTATATATCTTACAGAGTGAACCGAACTGAATGTGCGATTCATAAACCGTCGCCAAAAAAAATTCTTAATGTGATTCTTGTTCAATTTTGCGTTTGTTCTAATGTAAAATAAGTAATAAAACATGTTACGTATCGGATTAGTTATGCAAAAATTTGTTAAATTACAGTTTTTGAAAATTCGCACATCTCGTGAATAGAGTAAATCGGTTATAACATCAAAAAAGAGCCGGTCCCGACTATAACGCTATAACCCTGTTCTACTGTATGTAATAATAATTTACGTTAAAGTTGTACCGTTGCCTACATCTATAGGCTAACGTTCTGCTCACCTTGCTTTAAGCCAGATGTAATTATACAGATTTCTGTTCCCTATTAATTAATTTTCGACAGGCACTTGTAAAACTTATTTTTTCTCAATTATTTATTTCTTTTGCATGCCACGTATATTGTAAGTTTACTAACACGTAGGTGGCCTTAGATCTTAAGTTTCCCTTGCATAATATGTGTGGTAAAGCTAAAAAAAAAAAAAACAGTATAACATAGTTAAACTGTTTTATTTATACTCTTATGTTTTACTTTTTTTTTTGTTTCGAAAATGTAATTCAGATATTTAATTTTAAATTGCATTCCTAATCTAATTAGAACTAATTTAAATTGGAGAACGCAATTTATATACGCTACTAGTTACATTACAACTACATAGACAATGCATCCTAAATCAAGATAAGCAACGACCATATCAATACTAATAAATTATTGATCGAAATTGGTACAGTATTGATTGAATAGCTTTATCGGCTTATTACGCCTACAATAACAATTAAACTAGATTTATGTATAGATTACAAGCAACCATTGTCGGTAATTATTGTTACTACTGCAAATCATCTAAATACTCTTGTCATATATACGTATAAGTACATACTATGACAACTTGATATATATTATACGTAAGCGGTCATAATTTATACAGCATATTGTTACGTACCCTTAGGTGTAAATATGGATTGTGGTAATTGCGAATAATACGCGAACATTTGTAAATCAGTAAGGTATATATGAATTCAATGAAAATTTGATTTATCGACTTCCTTGCTTCAAAGTTTCTATTTCAAATAACTTGCCTGAAATATACTTTGAAATTCAGAAACTGGTTTGTTTCAATATAAATATTCAGCAATATAATTGTTATAAAATTGTAAATTTCTCGTGTTATATGTGTAATTAATATATAATAAAATTTAAAATGTAAAATGTGGAAATGTTTCATTTAACTATTACAATTTTTGTTAAGAAATATTTCGAAAAAGATAGCTTAAGAATATTTGATAGATAAAAATTTTCTACTTCAAATCATTATTTACGATTGGAGGAAAAATCTCTATTATAAAATTTCTCTCAACACCTATCGCAAATCACAGGAACAGCAACGTGTTATAATTACAGATTGCTGATAACAATTAATAATTACGGTATAAATATTTGGCGCCTAACATGAAGGCCCAAGTCTTTGTACTGTGAATTTTGTTCTATTTGACGCAACATATTTGTGCAAATTTTATTTAATAAACAACTTTTAATATATGGAAAATTTTATGTTGAATTCATAAATATTTCAGGAGTAAAAATGTTCTTTCTTTCAATTTTTATTTCTCTGTTTTTGTGTAAGAAATGTAAATTTGAAAAAATGTGTCAATAAGAAATCTAAATATTTGCTATATACACAAAAAATTAATATACAAAGGTAATAGTTATTTACGAACCAAGTGCGGAAAGACGGTTTTCCCGCATGAGCGCACATTGTAAGCACGAGCGACCGCAGGAAGCGAGTGCTTTTAATTGCGCGAATGCGTGGAAGATGTCTTCACGCAAGTGGTTTGTACAATATTTTTTGTACGAGCATTAAATTACAAGTCTTAGTTTTAATACATCAAAATTCAGAGCAAACATAAATGCAACAGGCAATGATTATTGTTTACTATAGCATTCAAATATAGTCCCATGATATTGTATATATATACGTACCTATTCAGAATATTCAGATCTTGATGACTTAATTTTATACTTGCCTACATAGATTAATAGTACTATTTAAAAAGGAATTAATGCATATATATGCATTTGTAATATGACAGTTCTATTGTTACTAGAAACAATTGCAAACGCAACTAAATATGGTGTCAATTCAACAAGTATAGAAGTAATTGTTTCAGTTGACATTTATATTTTTGCAGCAATTTGCCAGTTTTCTTTTTGAAATGCACAATTTTTCTACAAAATCTATGTCTGATAATTCATGTACTCCTCCCTAAATTCGGGAAGCTGCAAATGCGGCGGTACAAAATTTGCTGCCAATGAAATCAAAACGACGAGATGAAGTTGTCTATAAAAAATTTGTACAATGGTGCAAAGACAAAAATATTAGAAATTATGCTGAAAATTGTTTATTGACATATTTTCAAGGCTTTTCTAGCAAAAAGTCATTGTGGCCAACCTATTCAATGTTGAAGTCGTGTTTAATTATTTACAACAATATCAATATATCAAAATTCGAAAAACTAATCGCCTTTCTCAAAAGAGAAACAGAACACCAGTCTTCGAAGAAATCAAAAATTCTCGAGATTGAACACATTGAAAGATTTATTGCAGAAGCTCCGGATTCCTCATATCTTTTAATGAAGGTATTATTATACATAATTACTTCAAGTTTATTTATGTATTATTAAATATTACATTTCAATTTAGGTGGTATTAATAATGGGTATTGCTGGAGCATGTCGCCGGGAAGAATTATGTAAAATGTCCATTGATGATATCGAGTTCAAAGCAGATGTGATATGTGTAACTGTACCAGAAACAAAGAATAATATATGCCGTCGCTTTGCAGTGATCAATCTTGCATGGATTAAATTGGTTCTAAAATATAAAGAATTAAGAAACACAGTAAATACTAGGTTTTTTTTAACATACCGTAATAAAAAATGTGTTAATACTCCAGTAGGTCTAAACACAATTGGAAAAATTCCTTCAAAAATTGCTGAATACCTTCGCTTAGACAGTCCTGGTCAATATACAGGTCACTGCTTCCGCAGAAGTTCCGTTACTCTTCTTGCGAACAATGGGGGGGATTTGTTGACCCTTAAAAGACATGGGGGTTGGCGTTCTTCAGTGGCCGAGGGTTATGTAGAAAACTCCCTGCATAGCAGGAAAATGATTGCAGATAAAATAATGAAACCAGGACCACTTTCTACTACTACAAGTTATAACATAATGCAACCAGGACCATCATCTGTGACTGCAATTTATACACCTGAATCTGTAAATGTTGCACAAACTTTATCAGTTGCAAACCAAGCCACTCCAGGAACTTCGATTTCCAATTGTCAAAATTTTACTGTAAATGTTAACAATAATATCTGTAATAGTTGTAGATCTTCCCAAAATAAAAATATTGTTGATTAATGTGATTAGTATCACACCTAACCTAAAATAGATTACCTAATTAATTTCAGAATTTCATGTACGTATCTATTACTCACCTTTCCATAAAATTAAATTATTATATTCTTACACATGGCAAACATGAGGTATTTATTCTGATATTTATAAATTTATAGTACATTATTGCGTTCTTCGATTTAATTACAATTTATTATGAATAGCCAATATGAATATCTTCAAACAGATGGCGCCACAATTTTTTTCGATGAATTTTTAATTATTACTCCTATTTCCCCAACGTTTAGTGATGAATAGTGGAGGGAAGTAGCATTTTATAGACTAAATGTTATTACTATCAGGTTAGATTTTTTTTTAAATGTCCCAAAGTGCCAGTGTTTTTTTCAATTTTTACAGTCGCCTCAACCGGGAAAACGTACTTCCCAGTCGAGCTACATGTGCGCCAAATGTGACTTTACAGGCGGCGAGTACAAAAAGTAATTTTAATATACAATAGCTTCAAAAAAAAGAAAGAATTAGTGTACAATGCTGATGTATATATCAAATATAACAGGTAAAAACAAATTTAATATACACTCATGGACAAAATTAACACACCACTAAATTAAACTTGTATAATTACAATACTAAACTTAATATTGTAAAAAGATGTTCATGAAAGCTCATTGTTAGGGTTTCTTTGATTACATATACAGGGTGAGTTCCATAACTTGGTGGCTAACCATAGTTATTGATATAATTTTGTCAGTTTTAATCAAGAAGGATAGAAAAGAAGGAGATAGCATTGTCGATAAAAAGTGATGCCAAGAGGGGTATATTTACATCCGCCATTGGTGGGTCCATTACCTGCTTATTTGTGTAATATATATTTTGTATTTTATTTTATATTATCGTGAATTACAAATTTCTTATGTTCATATATAGAACATTTTTTATTTAATACCTTCAATACTATCATTTGTTGTTAATTAGTTTAAGGTTAAGAATTTCCATTATTTCCCATTTAATTTTTACTAAGGATTTAGCTGTTTATCTTTAATTTAGAAAAATCTATAAATCGCTTTTTTAAAGTATAATTATTAGAGAAGTAGCTTTCATCTATAGACAATTAAAAAATAATAATATTCGAATTTATATAATTTAATAAATTTTAATACATATGATGGTAGGCAACCCGCCAAGGTTGAACCATTTCTACCCTGCCCGTGCCCCACTAGGCTTCACTTCTTTTGTCCTAAAACTGACATTTAGCTCTCTCTATATATCTTACTTACTCTAAGGTTTTAATTAATATAGTATAGTACTGACAAAATTATATCAAAAGGCGACAATAGCTCAGTAATAGTCAATTTTAAAGTATTAACGTCTTACATGTTTTTTATGTGAAATTTAATAGTAAATTCAAAAATGAACTGATATACAGGATGTTCCATTTGAAAATATTGACTTTTATATAAAAACTAACAAAATTATATCAAAAAACGACAGTAGCTCAGTAATAGTCACTTTTAAAGTATTAACGTCTTACATGTTTCTGACATGAAATTTAATAAACAATTCAAGCCTCCACGAACAAACATCCGACAATGGAATGAGACTTATTGAGTTTGCTGCAGCGAAAGGATTGATAATTAAAAGTACGATACTCCCTCCAGTATAACTACACTAGAACAATGAGAGGAGCAATAGCAGAGTCCGATGAACAAAGCGACATTGAGAGAAAGAATCGGCAATGCAAAAGCAATACCCACGAACAAAACAAGAATGATTGATACGGATAAACTGAAAGATAAAATGGTGAAAGGGTGTTCCATTAAAAAAAAATTGACTTTTATACAAAAACGTGTCATATAATTTTAATCCAGTTTTCTGCACATGCAGTTTAGATTTTATTCCTATACTATCTTATTACTTTTTGACTAAAAATTATACGGGGAATACAAAAATGCAATAATATATAGGGTGTTCTATTTAAAAAACTATAGCTATGGTTAGCCACCAAGTTATGGAACACTCTGTATAATACAAAATATTTTTAAAATATGCTCCTAATGAGTAGCTATCACAAGAAGGAAACCGCTTCGAAATATCTTTACTCATAAAGGCATAATCGGCCTTAACCGCGGAGATGACTCACCCTGTATATGTATATTGTTATTATTCTAATTTTTAAGTTTTAATAAACCCAACCATAAAGCACAATTTACATCTCATTAATTAAGTTTGGTTCACAACACTATCAATTATATCGAATATTCGTCAACTATTTTGAGCAAAAGTATACCTATTGATTATAAGAGATAAAACTACTATAGACCGTCTCAACCTTAGAATTCAATATGTGTCTTATGGAGACAGACAACATAGTTGTCAGTTCGACAATGACAGGTTAGGTTGGTAACTCATTATAATCACACGACATTTTAAATACTTCTTGGTTAGGATATTATTCTATATTATTATATTATAATACTAATTTGACACATTGCAGAAAGATTATCTTGTGATACTTACACCACACCGATAATACAAACCATAAACATAATAAATCGGACCGACAACATTGCCTGGAAATAAAAAGAGACAATTTATTACAAATTGTTTACGGTAGTAAAAGAGGTATATATCCGATAAGAGTACTGAATACTAAAGGTTGAGACGATCTATAGTTGCCAGAGCTAGAAATTTTCCATTACAAATTATAAACTCTTGCAATGCTAATAGGAAAGACAAAACTCTTCCAATTACTATTTAATCTTACAATAAAATATACAGAAAACAAAGGTAATACCAAGAAATATTATTAGTTAATTGATGTAATAAGATACATGCATATTTACTCAGTAAAATTGGTTTCATTATTTTAGAACGGAATTTTTCCACCGACGTCGAATACGAGTTCACTAGCTGACCCCCTCCAGCACACCAGCCCGGCTTGCCGTGTAATCTAATAATCTTTCATTCGCGAGTTCGTGCTGATTTTCTTACTTCCCTTTTTGATGTTAGACGGCGCTCATATCAATTAAGTGGTAAATTAAAGGAAACGTCAAAATGAAATTGGCGAGTTTTTAATAAAAATTCCTCTTTTAAAAAGCAAACTCTGTAAAAATATAACCTTTTATCAATGTTATAAGGAAATAACAATTTCAACATTACATTTTATATATTTTAAGTTAGACTGATTTTTAAAAAACCAAATTTTTGAATTTGGGACGAGAATAATGAAATATTTTTTGTTAAAGTTGGTTAAAGTTGAATTTAAAGTATTTTACATAATAAAAAGATATATTTGAATCACTTTTCTTATCTGAGACACGATTTAGTGTTTTATTTCTTCGACTGCAAAAAATAAACACTATATTTATTTATAAAATATTTGGCGCCCAACCCAAGTACGAATAGAATAACGAAAGCGCAAGTAATTAGACGTGAATTCCATACAAGTCGACGAGAACATATCGCTCGCCCAATATTGCAAGGTTCTAAGTAACATAATGTACAAACTGAGAAAAAAGATTGTAAATGATAACCTCAGGATTTTGAAAATGTTTACTTTTCACTTTGATTTATTTGTGTCTTTTATTTGTATTAGTTGTCAATATAATATTCACACTCAAAAAAGAACAAATATTTACCTGAGAGTCCCGTAATTGTTGTTAAAAAAACAACAAGAAACAGTTATTTAATTAAGTTATGTAATCTACATACCACTTTAAAACTTACGCCAACTAGATACATAAAGAATCAATAATTAAAGGACGACGTTAAGTTTTACCATTCGGCTTAGATTAGTTCCCGTTATCCAGTATATGCATCAGTGATTCGAAACTAGTTAGTTGTGGAGAGGACTGAACTAGCTCAGGATCATCTTAGAGATAATTTAAATTAAACATCTCGACCTTTGTTCAGGATCGATTTCTCATTGACTTGTTCACCGAAAGGGAACGGATTCACGATTATACCAAGTGTGTCTGGGAGTAATTCGTCCTAATCTGTTCAAGAAAATTATATTAGTTTCTTCTTTCTTATCTTTTGAAATAAATGTATAACGACTATTAGATAATATATATATCCTGCGTATAAGCATCAGGTATTGTTTCTTTAAAATTATATTATATATTATTATATTCGTATGAAACTACATGACAGATACAAGAAAAGAAACGTATATAAATTATATTTCTGCTACTAAAATTTCCTTTTTCTATTCCGGTGCTATAAAGTTCACTTTACGACACCCGTTTTGGTTGCATAAAGTATTACTTTATCGCGCGCTAATTTTATTTTTTTGAGTTGGTAACAAAAAAAATGGAACCAAATCGTATTTAAATGTCAAAATATAAGCCTTTAAAGTAACAAAAATGTGCAAAAAAATTGTACAAAGAATAAAAAGCACATATGCTAACATTTCACTTACTAATTAGCAATATAAATTGTTAAGCAGAGTTGGATGATAAGTTTTCGGATGCTACTATTGACATTTACTTACCATGTTGAATAGAACAACTGTTATAAAAGTTTGTTTTGATAAATATGTAGAGAGTTTGTGGACGAAAGATTTTGTAAATTGTCTTCTGCTATTTTGCGAATCTCTGGGGGCGTACAGTTATTTATTTCGTCCTTTTTGTTGATAATTTGAAATAATTTATTGTATAAATCAGTCTGAATTTTAAACACAATTACATATAGCACCACCGATATTTAAATATTTAAAACGTTCTACTTAAAAATCAGAGTAACCAACTACAAAAAAGCAAAATTTCCAAAATATTCGAACAAAACATGTCTCTTATTTTAAGCTTTTTTGAACTTTTAACAACCGAAATAGAAAAAATAGTATAAAATACACGTTTCATAAGACATTTTGCGCACTTGTTCTTTAGAAAACTCGCCTAGCGGCTCGTTTTCTAAACTTGAACGCGTGCGCAAAAATCGTGTCTTATGAAACTTGTATTTTAATATACTATTATGCACGTAAACCAATATCCCGAAAAAGCGCAAAAGCAAGAATAAATTATTCAAGCTATAAGGAAAATTATTCGATATGACCAAACAATACCAACAAACATGAGATTGACGATTTATATAATCAAGAACAGTAATTAAACATACACTGCCATTTATTTGAATTGGTACAAATTTATAAATTTCATTTTTCAATACATGCATTTATAATTTTTGGTGTAGGGCAACCGTAGATACGTGTTTCCGACTCTGTCACCTGGTAGCCGTCCCTGTATGCTTACATATCCAACGTTATCTCACCTTATTTCTTTGCTACACCGTACTGATGATGACTAATGAGTCAGAAAGACGTGTCTACGGTTGCTCTACAGGGGAATTTACCCCAATATTCTCCATTTCTTGTTTTATATATATTGTTATAGTTTGGATTTGATTAGAAAATAACTAAAAGTTTGAATTAATTAGAAAAGAATAGTATAGTTAAATATTTTATAACCAGGCTGTATATGGATACATGTATAATATACATTGTAGATTGAATTCCACCAAAATCTGAAAAAAAAGAGATTTACATATTAGTTATTGAATTATGATATGTAATAAAATATTATATTGTATAAACTTGTTCAATTGACATTAATGATGTGACAAGGTATTAAGAATTTTATTCTGAATATGAATAGTAAATTGGTTAAGAAAAAAACGCGGGATATTTTATAAAGTGGAATTGACAGTTGATTGTCACTTTGGCATTTCGCTAACAATTTTATGAGAACTGGTTTGATTAAATACAAATATACTTAAAATCTTTACTAAATATATGGATTAAATTATCAGAAAGAGAATACTGAATTTAGGAATGAATCTTAGGTAGGTAATTAAAGAATGTTAAAAACTATTTTGATTATATTTATCTTGTGTAAATTTGCAATTGCTTATTTTCAAAATTTGAATGATCATCAAGGAGATTAAGATAAATAAGGAAGATTAAAATAATTTTAGAGATGAAGTGGATGTAATTTCGGTGAAAGCGTATATTTTAGCCGATTCCACCTAAAATAATAGCTTAAGTATTGTTAAATGGTATAACAATACGTTTATCTAATATAAATTGTGAGTAAATCAGGGAATGATTATCATTTAAAGTAACATAATTTCAATATCGAGGAAGTATAGTGTATTTAGTGTATGGTAAAATAAATAATTATATAAAGTACTTACCACAAAGGAATTGAAGAACAAAGGATATAGTTTCCAATCCAGATAGAAGGTGTTATTAAAATTGAAGGAGTATTTTACAAGAGAAGCAGTTGGTGTCTAAGCATCACATTACAAGAGAGCTGTTATCTTCATAGAAACGAGGTATTTTCATGTCCGTATTGTAGAAGCATTTGGAGTCTAAGGATCACATTACAAGAGAGCTGTTATCTTCATCGAAACGAAGTATTTCCAGTACATATTGTAGAAGAAGTTGGAGTCTAGGTATCACATTACAAGAGAGCTGTTATTTTCATCGAAATGAAGTATTTCCAGTCTATATTGTAGAAGCAGTTAAGGACTAAGAATCACATCACTAGAAGGCTGTTTTCTTTGTTGGAACGAGTATTCCCAGTTTATCTTGTTGGAGTTATTGATGCTTAAGAATCAAATCAAGAGAAGTATTTAATTTCATGGAGCGCAGGAAGCTGTTTCAGTTGTAGTTGTAAGAAGTTTCAAATGAGATCCAGTACATCGGTGGAAGGAAGGCATATGATGTTAATTCAAGATATATCATCCCAATTCAGTATAATCTACAAAGAAACATTCTTTTAATTCACTCCAAGTGCAAGTAATAAAAGGAACAGTTGCATGTGAAAAGGTCGTATATATTTTAATTTTTTATAAGAACAACCTAGAAAAAAATTATACGATAACCCTATTATATCCAAAATAAATAGAAGTATTTATTTTGGATGAAAAGTTATATCTATGCTTTTATTATTCCAATTAAATATATGAATTTACAAATTAATCACACTATTATCTAACTTACCTTATTATATGTGGAGGATATATTACTTTATTCACATCGTTAAAAGAATAAAATATTGTTGTTGAACAAGTTTGAATAGAATTTGTTGTAACTGGCATTTTCTTATCCGTTATACATGTGAAGTGTATTATATATGTTAAAATAAATCTATATATTTTGAATATTGAATCTTAGGTGCATATTTTGTTTTCTGTACATTCTATCCACACAGATTGTCTTCTATAAAAAAAAATAGATGCTAACCTAAAAATATAAAAACAAACCTAACTAAATTTGTTATAATCATAAAGAAAATGATATACTTACTGAAATCATTTATGAATGGGAATATCTAAGATAGATTATTACCTATAGGTAAATAAATTTATCGGACCACATTTACACGTTTTTCCCTAAGAGAGAATTTGAATAAGATTGGTTATATTTAGAAATTATTATAAGGTAATTTCCGAAATAATAGCTGAGCTAATTGGAGGTTTCATAAATTTTGTATTTAACGTTATATAAATACTAATTATCAATACATAGTATACTCTATACTCTAATACTAACTCATTTTAGCACGCCAACATGGTGCATTTGTATTATTATCCTAGAACATACAGATCGATATTGTATGCAGTTTTGCAATACTGCTACAATATATAAAACAAACGCTTCTTCGTGTAGGATAATGTTCTTGCTAGTTTATGGACGTGTGTTGACAAAATTATAAAAGTTTATGTTTGTCGAGTACGGGAATGCTGTAATTACTCAGAGGCATTAATCTCGACAGGTGATAAAGACAAACGATTTAAAAATTTAATTTACATAAGAATTTTGTGATTCTTTAGAAGATAAGTGATTTTAACGTCAACAATAAGCAAATTAACCCATTAAGTACCAGCATTATACTAATAGGAAAATAAGCAAATGATTTTTTCATGACTTTGGTTTCGTCTATTTGCTTGTGTATTATCCCCCCCCCCCGTTCTTTCCGAGTTATAGCAAGCATAAAATATTTTTTTCAAATTTATTTACTGTCGTTTCGATAAGTAACAAAAATGATAAAATGTTTCTATATTTGAACTTTGAACATAACACGACCCTGTGTTGCATATTTGTGCCAATTGTGTTTTACAAACCAAATAACTGCATTGGTTGAAATCAAAGTTCATCATATTGACAGAAAAATATTGTTTTACGCAATAAAATAAACTACTAAAATATTTCTAAACACCTAAACATGTCCGTCATATTTATATGACGCTGGCAACTATCGTAATCAAACGACGAATGCATCATAACCTAAAAATAATGATTTGTCAGTGTGTTTAGTTGTTAAAAGTTCGAGGTTAACCTCTAACTCTTCAATAACTCGAAGACATAATAAATGATCCAGAGTTTTTAAATGATGTTGAAAATGCTCGCATAATAGTTCTGCCTCCAGATGCTGATTATCTCATAGACGAGGATGAGGCAGATGAAGATATAATAGGTATATTACTAAATTATCACTATATGAATTCAATCACATTCTCCTTATTATAGGCATAGCTGATGAAGTTGATGTACCTAGAGAAGTCGAGTTACAATATACTTCTTCACAAAGTGAAGACCATGAAGCAGAAATTGAAGAAGTAGTAAGTAAAAGAGGTTGCTCACCCATGTATCTGCTGTGTGGTGTAAAATGGACCATATCTATACAAAATTGAGGGTAGAACGTAATGAAGATAACGATGAGCTTGAGGATCTGAAAAACGTGCTAAAAGACAAGAAATTTTTGAAAAGTTTATCAATGAAACAATAATGAGTTTGATAACTAAAAAACGGTCAGATTTGCTGCAGTAGACACAAATTATACTTTTTCACCAGAAGAACTAAGAGCTTGCATGGGTATTTTGATGTATTCGGGTTATTGCAAATTGCCTTTTGAAAAACACTACTGGTCGGAAGAGATAGATCTAGAGTCGATTTGGTGTCTAGGAATAGATACCTCAATATAAAACGATACAAACATTTAAACAACAATCTATTGAAAAACGGAAATAATAAAATTGATAAGGGCTTCAAAGATCGATAGTTGCTCACTCACTGTGATCAATGAATCGTTCCTACAGTTCAGGGTCTTCATCAAAACTTTGTCGATTGGTGAAATGATCGTAAAATATTTTGGTAGAAATGGGTTGAAGCAATTCATACGCGGGAAGCCGATGCGTTTTGGATGGTGTTATGTGGTTCTTACGGTTATTGCTTCAAGTTTGATTTATATTGTGGTGCAGAAACGTAGCCAAAAATCAAAATTTGAATTTGGGAACAAGAGTGGTGGTAAATTTACTGGATTGTGTTATAGACCCGACAAGCCACTGCGTTTATTTCGACAATTTATTCACAAGCAGAAACTTATTGCTGCATCTGGAAAAGAAGGAATTCAGAGCCACTAGTACGTTGCGGTAAAATAGACTAGCAAAATGTTTAAAACTAAAAGATTCCAAGAGCTTAGCCAAAGAACCTCGCGCTACTTGTAATCACAGATTTGATAAGAATAGCGAAATCTTTTTCCTGAAGTGGAATGACAGTAAATGTGTCACCATTGCCACAATTCATGATAGCATCGATGTCCTATCTCAAGCACCCCGATGGGATAGAAAAGCCAAACAGAAGAAAAATATACCTCAACCAAGAGTTCTGAAGAACTACAGTAATCATATGGGTGGGGTAGATCAACATGATAGGAATGTTGGTAAATACAGTGTCCAAATACGGGGGAAAAAGTGGTATTGGATACTTTTTACTCGAATAATTGATATGATATCGTAAACGGATTCTCGAGGCCAATTATGTCTTCAGCATCAAAAGTCTTTGAGGATGTCAGATATGACTGAAAAGGGATTTTACGGAACTAAGAGACAGACAAAGAAAGCATGATAGTCAAAGCCTTTTTCATTTTGTATCAAATGTCAAGTTACGCTCTGCAAGGGCTGCTTTATTCCAAATCACTATAAATTGTTAATATGACACTTTACTGCTTTCATATTTACTTTCGCATTTTGTATTAGTTCATTTAATGCAATTATACCTCTAAATGCCAGCGACCTATTTATAAGACGGCCTATTATCCTATTCTTTAAGGACGAATTGTCAAACTAGGACTAGTTATGTACTAAATGACACCTTAAACAAAGCATTTACGGAACATATTTAAATTTTTTAATAACAAAATAACTTGGTACTTAATGGGTTAATTATATGTATTTGCAAGAAACAATTGTCAAGACAATGATAAAGCAGATTACCCACTTATCAATATTTCTGAAACCAATATCTGAAGAAACAGCACATTCCTAGTATGTCATATATTTTTGAAGACGAATAGCCAATTTTTTTGAATATTTTTGAAGATTTACTAATATTTCAATTTAATTTATACACAATATACAATATATACACCAAATAATCGACTTTATTTAAAGATAAGTTGAATTAATCAATTTAAATATATTGAAATATAAAATATTTCGTTTATAACAAGTTAAAACGTTACAATGTATACATCTTGACAGTGCAATTTCCTTCAACGATTAGAATCTTTTCAGCAAAAAGTTAATTTAAAAAATATTTCGCATTTGCATGTTACAGGAAATTCCCTTATTATACTCTTCCTCGATTAAATTTAAAAATCCATTCGAATTTGTATTTATTATTCTTTTATGAGAGTGACAAGTCCTTTTAGGGCCGGAAAGAATAATTTTTGCTCAAAGAAACCGCGTTTAGAATATTTTACTTTTTTCGTTCATTTACGCTTTAACACTTGCTAATTCGTTATGCACCCCGTGCACTTTGTCCTTGTCGCAGAGTAATCCAGTTTAGCAGAGTTTCTTTTTTGTGGGTTTTTCAAACCCTCCTAATTTTCTTCATCCTCGGAGCTCTGTTAGTGATGTTATCTGAAAGGATGACTTTTTATTGCCAGTCAGGTTCAAGATTCTAATTAAAAAAGTGACTTTGTAGGTGATTTTGGTCGCCTGAAGTAAGTTGTTCGGAGAGATTCTCTTCTATTACTGGAACTACGAAGATTTTTATAGCCGGAAAAAAATGTTCAATTCGTTAGGTACGGGAAAATAAAATATACGTAAATGTAAGTTCCGACGGGAATATTTTCCGAACGTTATTACATATAATCTGATTTTCAGTCTAGAATACGTTCCCAGAATAAGATGAAAACGTATTTTAAATATATGTATGTTGATTACCAAACATTGTTAGATTTCTTGCTTGATTCTTTTAATCCCCTCTGTTGTGAAACTTAGAATGTTTACATTGAAATCTAAAATAATAATTACTTAAAATTATAATTAATTTTAATTATTTATTGAAAAAACTAGACAATTATTAATAATAATAATTCTTAATTCCTTTAATATTCTTTTTGTGTTAAATTATATATGTGCTGTATTTTTATGTTGAATACAGAGGTATAACCCATCATGTATAGTCTGTTTCAAGATATAGGGCGAATGCAAGCTCCTACAGGTTGCTTGAGCACGGCAGGTGGTATGCAATAAAAGTAATCGACGAGTACAAATCATAGTGTACGTATTTATAATATGAATGTATACTTATACCAAATGATGCTATGTGAAAATCAAGAATACATTTTGCTCGCTAATTTATTCTGTTAATTGTGAGAGATAGTATCGCTGAATTGAATGTTAAAATTATAATTTATGGGGCGCCCATTTTTGGTAGGGTCCGTCGAAAGAATTCCTTAAGGCGAAAGGTGGTGGCCAAGTGTGCAAGAGAGATAAAAGTATCGGAAAATTATTCCGGTTTTTATAAACAAATTACAAAACCTATTTCCTTTTTTAAAGTAGTATATCACTTAAAATGCTCTTCTAAATAGATTCAACATCTTACTTTTTTTTTATAATAGTTGATATATTTTGTTTAATTTCGGTATTTAATGTTTTTTTAAAATTCTGAGAAAGGGCGCATGTGAAGAAAATATTTTTAAATATTATCCAAAGAAGAAAAAAAATCTGATGAAAATTACCGCCCGAAAAGTAATTTTCTCTCATGCTTTTTTTTTTCATGTAGTTTTTTTTACAGCGAACGGTCGGTTGTGGTTCTATACCATTATGCGCGATTATGAGACAGGGAGGTGTGGAAATCTCTACGTAAATGTTTAGTGGATGGATCGTTTCATAATTTTTAAAATTATACAATAGTAAAAGAAGCAAACATGGGACAACTATTTTGGTTACTAAAATAGAACAGTATGACTTCACATTAATGAATTAATTTAAATTAATTAATTAAATAAATAGTGAAGAAAAATAGGTTATATATATATATGAGGCGTCTAAATGCAAAAGTCGACATCTACTTCTGACATAAAATCGAGTTAAATGACAAAAACGCCTCTACTTTTTATTTTTCGGCTAAATGTTCTAAATTTGATATGTAAATTATGCTTTTAATATTCGCAGTATAACTAACATTATTTGAAAAATCTAAGAACAGTCGTTTAATTATAATTTGAACTTTAATTTTGCAAATGTCAACTTTTGCATCTCATGAGGTAAATGTCGTATTTTGCATCTCAGCATAATGCAAATTTTGATTTTTCATTTCAAACTATCAATCTACCTTTAAAAATAAAAAAATTATTAAACAATCGCTTTTATTCGAATTTGAAAAAAAAACAAATTAGATTCAATTCAAGTAATTGTAAAAGTAATTTTAAACTCTTAAATAGTTCTCATCGTCTTCAGAAATATTACTTTCGGAGTCTAAACTTTGATTCTCATCGTTTTCTATCTCATTATGAAAATAGTTATTGTAAAAAGATAGTTTTTCTTGGGTTGGCCAGTCGTCGCCATAATGTTTCTTGAGTAAATCCGAAATGCTTTTAATTTTATCAGGTTTTACTGGCATTCCCACAGGAAGTTCCTCAGGCTTCAGCATCTGATTTTTTTTTCCCCTTTTGAGAATGGATTTTGCTTCTCCAATGTCATTTCTATAATGTACTTCCCCACGAACTACAACACTAACGTTTTTCTCTGTCGTCTTAGAAAGGATGATTCGCTTTACTTTACTGATTTGAAAATGCCAACTATTTGTAGACTTCAAAACATGTTTCACCTTCTCTTTGAAATCATAGATTTTGTAGTCGTCTCCCATTTTCAGCACTGTACAATGTTTCTTGATTATGTCAGCATATTCATCAGGGGAAACAATACAAGATGTTTTTTTTACTTTTTTTTCGATAGATCCAAAGACGCGATCCGGCGGTATAAAAGAATGACCGACAACTGGAAACATGATGTGAATTTCTCTTATCTGTTTTGGTGCTAAAACTTGAAGCCAATACATAGCCATTCCTAACATCGTGGAGTTTTTGTTCTGGCCTGCACATCCATCAGCTACAAGCCTAACAATTTCGACATCTTTTCTAAACCGAAAAGTGCATAATTTATGGAAAACAGCCGACGAGATTTCATTTGAACTTTTCGGGCTATCTACTTCGCTCCATAAAAATGCGGTAACCGTTGTTGAATTGAGAGGAGTGTTTGAAGGGCCATTTACGATAGTGAAATTATAAAAGTTCAATTGCATACTAAAATAGCAAGCTTGGTCCGGCAACTTCGGTAAAGCTAAGTTTTTTTCACAGTCAAATGAGAATGTTTCAATATTTTCTTTGGATTCTTTCAATAACCCATAAAAAGCTTTAGCCCTTAATTTGTGGACTCTCTGCTGAGCCATCAATTCAAGCTTGGCTGGTTTATCTAAATTAGTTTTCATTTTTTCTTCAAATTGTGTGCACGTAGAACAAATATCGGTTTTTGGAGATCCAAATCCTATATTGTACGTTGTTGTAAAAATTTTTCGAAAAAAGCACTGCTTTACTTTGTGATTTTCATTTTGACTTTCATTAAACATACACCAAAGCTTTTTTATATTTAATTCGCATGGCAGGTAAACACGTAACATATTCTTTGATCGACTATAATGACTTTCTGTGCATGTGAGAGATTCTATAAATTCGGTGACTTTTCTTCTTTTCTCATTGTTTTTATTTCCAATTCTGTTACCACCCCGGCGTTCCTTTGGTGATTCCCCAGTATAGAGATACCTCTTAACAACATTGATTACTCTATCTTTACTTATACCCAAACTGTTTAAAAAAGCACTTCGGCATATTGCTACAAGAGATCCATCTTCAATGCGCCGAATGGTATACTTCATAGAAACATGTTTAGGTTTTCTATTATCATTCTTCTTTGAGCGCTTTGGGATTGATGATGTACAAAATCTCAGTATAAAATTGTCTTGGTCAATCTTATTTTTAGTGGCATAGAAGTGTTGGTGAAAATGTTTTATTGACTGAAGAGATACAAGATTTTTATTGCAGCAATGGTAAGGTGTACCAGGTTTACCGTCATGTTTGCAAGAAGAATAAATTGGTAAACTTTTTGCAGAATGTCTAAAATTGAACATAATGCAACAATGTAAACAAAGATTATTGAAAATGTTACCTCTTTACTTTTGCTATTTCTCTTTTCCACTGACTGGAGTTAGCAATGCGTTTCCTTGCTTTGTTTGGAGAAGATTTAGTAATTATTAAATTATCCATTCGCTCACTATTTTAATAAAACACCACTAGATAATAATGATTAAAAACAATGCTTCTACATAAACACGTGTTTGTCATGCCCCGTTGATCACGTGTATCGAATGCGAACGCCCCCATTGGTTCCTGTGCAAATGTCGTTGTTTGCAACCTAATCACACTAGGAGATGTCGGGTTTTGCATTTAACGCTGATCTTAAATGCTTCGTTTTCAATGTTAACTGTCGAGTTTTGAACCAGAACTATTGGTCATCAACTTAGTGAGAAAGTATTCTACCAGATGGCGCCCTTACCTCATTTTGTTTAAATTTGTCATATGTCGACTTTTGCATTTAGACGCCTCATATATAGAAGTCCAAAAAGGCTATAGGCAGACTAATTACCAGCTTTGAAAATCCCTTGTTCCTTTCGCACTCGGGTTTTCAGAACTAGTAACTATGGTATGCTTTATAAGAGTTTATTTTCAAAGCGTGTTGTATACTACATTTTTTAGATAGGTGCGTAATTTTTAAATTAAATGACAAAAACACCGTGATATAAGTATTAGGGCATGTCAGAAATTTGACTTATTGGCACGACGTTATCTTCGAAGCAGCAAGTACGATTTGTTCTCATGTTTGGGTATTTATGTACGTTACTTGTATTTGGGTGTGTTTGTAGTGGTAATTTATCAGTTATTGGGATCGACTTTTATTAGTTATTATAATCTAAGAATGCGACGTTGTGCAGTTTTTGGGTGCTGAAATTACAATTGGAAAATTATTTTGGCATTCATTTGTCCTATACACTACTAGTTTTGAATTTCGTCTGAAGCAGCGTTTATTGAAGTGTTGGTGGAATATTAGAGGTAATCAATTGTATGGCTCCCTTATATTCATGCTCCTGCGTTGTCTGGGGTTTAAAATTTCGTGCAAGAGAGCTTTTTCAAGAAAAAAGTATTTTGGAAGCATCTTGCTTTCCCATAGTTCCTGGTCTGGAAAAGTTCTTTCAACATGTATGTCTTTCGGGGTCCACACAACAAAATTCGGACCGGAAGTAACACTTTTACTCTTAGCGAGTAGCAATTTCTTTCGAATATCTCACAAAGTATGCATTCTATAAAGATTTGTTAAGAGAATAGAACTACTTAAATAGGATTATGAATAATTTATACTGGGGTGTCTCTAGAAGGTGCGGAAAAAACGCTACCACACATTTCTGAGGGCAAAATATGACGATCTAACCCAACTTACCTCAGTCCAAAAGTGGATGCTTTCGGAGATACAGAGTGTCAAAAGTTCAATTTGGTTTTAGTTTTTTATAAATAATTTCTGTAATAATTGGTATATTGTCACAATATTTAGGTAGGGGGGGTTTCGTGGGGCAAAAAATTTAAATCTGCTCTCAACTTCATGGCAAAATGTAGAGGGCGCCACCTGCGGCATATTGTATCCATTTAAAACGTAATAACTTTTTTGAGACACATTGTATTTAACTTTTAAATAAAAATTCTTATTCTCCAATGTTTTTTACCTAGAAAAGGTATACCTGGTAGGAGTTGATTGGAGCAGCCGTTTATGAGTAATCTGGATATAAAAAATTCATTCCGTATATGGACACATATGCTTCTGTAATTTGGGTGTTATTCTTGTGGCAATTCAATGCAATGGTGCATCCACTTTTGGACTGAGGTAAGTTGGGTTAGATCGCCCTCAGAAATGTGTGGTAGCGTTTTTTCCGCACCTTTTAGAGACAGCCTGTATATAAAAAAATTCTTAAAATTTGACTGATTTTTCTAAGAAGATAAAACTATTTAAAACAATTTAGAACAATTTTGTATAAATGAAACGCTCATACGTATAAGAAGAAAGTGGCCACACATCATTTCGGTTTATAAATTCAAAATTTATTTATAATAGCGCGACCGCAGCGCCACCTATAGATTTTGTAATTTTCTTTTTTGCCACTAAACCAACATAAATCGTGAATATGAGTCATGTTGGTCCATAAATATAGAATACCTTAACTTCAGCGCCACCTATCAAATGTTTTGATAGTCTATTTTACGCCCATTGACGATATAAATATGGTTTGAGAATATCAAGAAGATTGGTTGAGCTACTAAAAAGTTATTGAATACCACACCGACACACCAACCATTATATATATCCGAAAACGGCCGAAGAGGTCGTTAGTACGATTGCAGGGGCGACCAAAAAATGGCCTATGTTGAAATTCAAAGAGGAATGTTGTTTATATGTCAAAAATCAATTCTACCACAAAAAAAATCGCCATTTATCGAAGGGCAGCATACACAAAACTATTTTGTTAGGCACTAACAAGCGGCTTATTTGCTAAACCTAACCTCATGTGCAAAAAACATGTTTTAGGAAAAAACTGCCGTACAGTGGTCATTTTTTAAATTCTAGGTGGAAATAATTATGGCATATGAGAAACTCCCCATCTACCCCACATGGAACTTGTTATTCACATTCAAATTGTGAATATATTATTAAATATATATAATATAACTATTTTAAATAAAAATAAAATAAAACTCTTGAAAACTTTCCACAACTTTTTATTTTTATTTAAAATAGTTATTAATGAAATGTTCCACCAAGAACCATCTGCTAACTCAATTAATAGAATATATAATATATACCGAATGTTTTATAAAACGGACGAGTTAATTGGCCTTTAAATCTTGGATTGAGTTGGTCTTTACTTGATGTAAATCCATTTTCAATGTGAAAATAAAACAAACAAATGTTTAAGATTTACACTGTATTTAATAATAACGACAGCTGTTTCGCTACACTGTAGCTTCGTCAGGTTAACATATACAATAATAACTATCTACATACACTTGACTCTTATATATAGTGTGTGGATATTAGGAATTCTAAGAACTGATATGTAAAGAACAATTTCTTGTCTAAAAGTGTCGGGTCTATACAAAAAGTACGTGGAACTAAATCTATTGCAAACAGATGTTATTTTTCTGAAATTAGGTAAACTGTATTACTAACTAAATATATTTAACAATGGTGATGAGTTTTACTATCTACATACACTTGACTCTTATATATAGTGTGTGGCTATTAGGAATTCTAAGAACTAATATATAAAGAACAATTTCTTGTCTCAAAGTGTCAGGTCTATACAAAAAGTACGTGGAACTAAATCTATTGCAAACAGATGTTATGTGTGAAATTAGGTAAACTGTATTACTGACTAAATATATTTAACAATGGTGATGAGTTTAGGTCTACTTTATCGTTTAATAAATTGTCTGAATATTTATATTTATTGATTTCTAATGTCTCTAGTAAATCTAATTTAATACTTTTATTTTCAACATGAAGGATATCAAAATCTTTATTAAAAATGTGATTATTCTCAGTCAAATGATTCGCGTAAGTCGAATCATTTTTTTGGTTTATGTAAGCGGAGTAATGATCAGCAATCCGTGTTTTAAATGCTCTTCCTGTTTGACCTATATATCCCTTAGTACATGTACCACAAGTTAACCTATAGACTCCCGATTTATTATTGTGATTAGTTTTTTCTTTATTGTTCTTGATGTATTTTGCAAGGTTATTGTTTGTTTTGTATGCAATATTAATTTTCTGTTTTTTAAGTAATTTTATTAGTTTTCCTTGATTCTCCCCTAAGTAAGTGAAAGATTTAAACTTTTTAATTGTAGTGTCTTTTGTAACTGGATAAATTTCTTGCAACGTTTTGTTGAATAATTTCTTAGAAATTAATTTATCTATTAAATTTGGGTCGTATCCATTGTTATAGGCAATTTGTTTAATAATATTATATTCTTTACAATAGTCTGAAGTAGACATTGGCGTGTTAATCAATCTATGGATCATGCTGTGGTAAGCCGCTAATTTATGTTGATATGGATGGTTGGATTTGTTGTGAATGGTTATGTCAGTATGTGATTCTTTGTGGTAAATGGAAAATTGTACTTGGTTATTGACTCTTTTTAACGTAAGATCTAAGAAGTTGATACTGTTATTCACTTCTTTTTCTAATGTAAATGTAATATGGGAATTAATAGTATTAATAAACTCAAAGAAATTATTCAATTGTCTGTTTGTACCTGTGTATCCTATCAAAATGTCGTCAACGTATCTGAACCAAAATAATACGTTCTTAGTTAATGTACTATTTTCAAAAATTTTTCTTTCTAAATTGTCCATAAAAATTTCTGCTAATAAAGGTGACAAAGGATTTCCCATAATTAAACCACTATTACACTTATAAAATTTATTCTCAAATGAAAAGTAATTTTGTTCTAAGCATACAGATAATAATTGTAAGATCTCGTCTTTTATTAGAATGTTAGTTTTGTTAAATTCTAACATCCTATTAATTAATTCAACTGTTTCAGTAGGTGGGACACTCGGGAAAAATTACTTTTCATTTGAGAATAAATTTTATAAGTGTAATAGTGGTTTAATTATGGGAAATCCTTTGTCACCTTTATTAGCAGAAATTTTTATGGACAATTTAGAAAGAAAAATTTTTGAAAATAGTACATTAACTAAGAACGTATTATTTTGGTTCAGATACGTTGACGACATTTTGATAGGATACACAGGTACAAACAGACAATTGAATAATTTCTTTGAGTTTATTAATACTATTAATTCCCATATTACATTTACATTAGAAAAAGAAGTGAATAACAGTATCAACTTTTTAGAACTTACGTTAAAAAGAGTCAATAACCAAGTACAATTTTCCATTTACCACAAAGAATCACATACTGACATAACCATTCACAACAAATCCAACCATCGATATCAACATAAATTAGCTGCTTACCACAGCATGATCCATAGATTGATTAACACGCCAATGTCTACTTCAGACTATAGTAAAGAATATAATATTATTAAACAAATTGCCTATAACAATGGATACGACCCAAATTTAATAGATAAATTAATTTCTAAGAAATTATTCAACAAAACGTTGCAAGAAATTTATCCAGTTACAAAAGACACTACAATTAAAAAGTTTAAATCTTTCACTTACTTAGGGGAGAATCAAGGAAAACTAATAAAATTACTTAAAAAACAGAAAATTAATATTGCATACAAAACAAACAATAACCTTGCAAAATACATCAAGAACAATAAAGAAAAAACTAATCACAATAATAAATCGGGAGTCTATAGGTTAACTTGTGGTACATGTACTAAGGGATATATAGGTCAAACAGGAAGAGCATTTAAAACACGGATTGCTGATCATTACTCCGCTTACATAAACCAAAAAAATGATTCGACTTACGCGAATCATTTGACAGAGAATAATCACATTTTTAATAAAGATTTTGATATCCTTCATGTTGAAAATAAAAGTATTAAATTAGATTTACTAGAGACATTAGAAATCAATAAATATAAATATTCAGACAATTTATTAAACGATAAAGTAGACCTAAACTCATCACCATTGTTAAATATATTTAGTCAGTAATACAGTTTACCTAATTTCACACATAACATCTGTTTGCAATAGATTTAGTTCCACGTACTTTTTGTATAGACCTGACACTTTGAGACAAGAAATTGTTCTTTATATATTAGTTCTTAG
The DNA here is from genome assembly GCA_963170755.1 of Amphimallon solstitiale. Taxonomy (NCBI): domain Eukaryota; kingdom Metazoa; phylum Arthropoda; class Insecta; order Coleoptera; family Scarabaeidae; genus Amphimallon; species Amphimallon solstitiale. The sequence goes on along the minus strand of OY720682.1, from coordinate 62,340,780 downwards.
AATTCCTAATAGCCACACACTATATATAAGAGTCAAGTGTATGTAGATAGTAAAACTCATCACCATTGTTAAATATATTTAGTTAGTAATACAGTTTACCTAATTTCAGAAAAATAACATCTGTTTGCAATAGATTTAGTTCCACGTACTTTTTGTATAGACCCGACACTTTTAGACAAGAAATTGTTCTTTACATATCAGTTCTTAGAATTCCTAATATCCACACACTATATATAAGAGTCAAGTGTATGTAGATAGTTATTATTGTATATGTTAACCTGACGAAGCTACAGTGTAGCGAAACAGCTGTCGTTATTATTAAATACAGTGTAAATCTTAAACATTTGTTTGTTTTATTTTCACATTTCAAATTGGCCTTTAGTTTTAGACGATTACAATGAGTGATACACCAAATAAAATGGGTGAAAGTAGACTATAAAGCAAAATATAAACGAAATATAATAAAACATGAAGCATTATCGACAGATTGCTGCTTCATTTTTGATAGGCCCTAATACCTCAAAACGCTAAAGTGTTATAAATAATTTTATCAGTTCATTTTATAGCCTACATCAGACCATTTAATTTGCATTTTTCGAGTTGTGAATGCGAATTCCACAATAGAATCACTTTCCAACAATAGTTTTATTTTTGCTTATCGTCAAGTTCCGTACAAGAATTGGACGGTCTACCTCTGTTCGGCCCGGGTTCTTGTAGATCTGTTTCAATATAACAATTCTGGCACAAAAAAACGGTTTTACAAACGGTCTCCTTCAAGATAAAGTCATTGGAAATACATATTTTCATAATAAATTTTGCGAGTTTTTCCACCTAGAATTTAAAAAATTACCTCTGTGTGCCGCTAAAATGGCTGTCTAATAAAAAGGCTTGGATGACAACAGAGATCATGTCTTCGTGACTAAAAATAATCTTCAGGTTTTCAAGTCTTAACTAAGGACAAACCTGTATCTTTTATAATAAGCGATATCCCTATGTTGGAAATGTTATCTATACCGCATGTGTAAAATGTCATTAGCCATAGGGAATCAATGTGCGCTGTCACGTATTACATATATACGTATACATCGTACGTATACACTGATTCCCTATGCCTAATGATATTTGACACATGCGGTATATTCTTTCGTGATGTGACTGATGTAACTAAATACAATATGTATTTACGTACGATGAAATGCACAAAGAAATAATATAACAATAATAATAATTTAGTTTATTTCGTAACACAGTATGTATAAAACTCAGCAATATACAACAAACACATGCGACTAACAAGTGCCACACGTTTGAATAATTAGTCTAATGAATAGTATGAATCTTGAGTTCAAATAATTTTTCAACATAGTTTAAATGGAATATATGGTAAATTCTTCATTTTTGAGATAGCTATGTTAATGAATGTAAGAATTTATATGTTGTATGTTATTAAAAGTTTTCTTGTGAATTTCAAATTAGAAAATATCGACATTTTTATAATATATGTTAAAATTAGTAACGTACAATTAATAATAGGTGAATTTAATAGAAAAATACCCAAAACTCTAAAAGTTCGCATTAAACTTTAAGGGATCGTGAATGGAAAAACTGGCGTCGTTTGTTTAGTAAAACACCTAGCGCACAGAAGAACATTAGATGGTAATGAAGAGCACTACTAAACCCATTAAACCTTTCAGACTTTTATGTAGTGCCTCTTAGAGACCAAAGTCGGTCTCACCGCACCAATCAGTTTGCCCTTGTCGGCAGCATCTTTTATTTCTAGATCCATTCCTCACAATTCCTGCTGGCTCATTGTCGACTCCTTTGTTGCAGCCCCCGTGTTCTATACCGCTGGGAATATTTCGATTCTTCCTTAAATAAAGTTTTCATTATAGTTCCCATTTACTTAGTTTTTCATCAACGTTTACTTATGTGGTTCGCAATCTTTGCCAAAACCGGAGATCTGTTTTCACCTAGATTAAGAATCTCATTATTTGATGTAATTGTACAGCTGATTACGTTTTCAAACGGAGGGATTTAATCGAAAAGTGTTCTCTTCGCGTGCTTATAATATTTCTCTCCTCGAATCTAATAATTTTTACCATTATGCCTTATTTCTATAATATCTAGCGGTGACAAAATAATTGCTCTTCATTAAAGTTCATAATATATATTTTCCATAGGACGATACGTAATTTTTAAGAAATTGTCAAATTAGTAACAGTACAAGGAATATATTTTTGTGATGTATTGCAATCAATACGATAATAATTCATTTTAAAATATCATAAGTAAATAATTTAAATAATGTATTAAGTATAAAAACACCCTCCATAAACTAAATCAGATATAAATTATAGCATATAATAGTTGTAAACTTTTTTAGATTCTGCTCATTAACAATAGATGTTAATTAATAATAGTAGACGGAGTAAAACACAATTTACAACAAATCCAGTATATTATATACTAGATTTGTTGTAAATTGTATTTTACTCCGTCTCCTATTATTAACCCATTTAATCCCAAACATTTTTTTTAAGGAATTTGTGTCCATATTTTTTAGTTGGAAATAGGTTTAAATGCGTATAGATAATGTTATTTAATAAAAAATGCAATTTTTTTCAAAAAACGTCAGTACTCATATGAGTACAATGGATAGAATAGGTATCAAAAATCAAAAATTAAGGTGAACATAAAAATGATGATATTTCTACTGGCAAAGAATACATAATAGTGCAAAATAACTACAAGTTATGAAATTGAATAAAACAGTAACGTTCCAGACACAATGTAACAACACAAGGCTTTTGTGGGTTGTAATTATTTAATGTTTTACCAAATGAAATCAGAAAATGTCCCGAATTACAAGTTTTTAAAATGAAATTGAAGAACTACCACCTTCAAACCTTTTGTTATAGTGTCCAGGATTTTATTAATTATTTTAAAAATTTTATATTTTATTGTATTATACGTGACGTGTTTCTGTTACTCTTACTGTACTTTGCTACATTGTATGAAGTATTAATAAATAAAATTAATTAATATTATTATTATTACAATATATAGAATGCATAATTTACGACATATTTGCAAAAAAATCGCTATTCGGTAAGACTAAAGGTGGTGCTTTCGGTCCAAATTTTGAAATTTTTGAAGTGTAAACTTCTTTAGGCGCTGATTGTAGGCAGTGAACAAGACTGACTTGCAACGCTCGGATATGTAACGCTCTTCGGGTAAAGTCGGCTAAGGGAACAAGATAAATAAATATCTCATATAGAGGTATTTAATTTCAATTAAATTGAAATTTAAATGAATAAATAAATTCATGTCCCAGAACAGATTCGATCCCGAGACAGCACGGTTATGAAGCCGATACGTTACCATCAGACCAAGCGAGGGACCGTAAGCAAGTATTTATATCGTCTATTTATACATACACATACGTCCGAACCGACCAAACGAAACGGACGCTCGCGTAAATGTAATAAATGTGCGAATATGTTTTATTTAATACGTTACTGAATATTATATGCGTGTATTTCGTATTATCTACGATATTATTAACATGGCCTTAATGAAGTTTACACTTCTGTCGTGTGGTTTTAAGCACACTCATTCTTCTTGTTTTTTTACAAAAGGTTTTAAATATTAAGTTTTAAATACTTTTATACTCGTAATGTACCTGCCTTATAAGCATGACTTGCCAAATATTCGTAAAGAACTGAATTTCGATAAAAGATCTACTTCCGCTAGGAATTTCGAAAAACCTTTCTAATAAAATTCTTCTCAAATTTAACATCACACACACACACACACACACACAAACACACGAAATTTTTAATTATATTGAGCTTTAAAGTGTAAATTTATTCTGACAGATAGTTGACTGGCCCTGTATTGGGCATCTCTCATAAATCAACTAAACTAATCAAATTTCCAAAGGAGCAATGAAATAAATCTCCATAATATTCTCTTGTAGTTTAAAAGTAACAATATCCGTTTTACCCATGACTATATATAGACCGTTATTATACGCGGATATATTGGCAGGTAAAATGTTAATTTGGGATTTTACATACATTATCGGATATGTCACGGTGACGGCACATATACGTTTTGTACATGTGCTGTACAGCAGGTCTGACAATATATTCCGGTTTAAACGAATAAATAAGCCGGAGCGCACTCGAGCGTACGATGAAAGAGTTAAATCTAGCGATGACGTCACACGGGGGTGTGATAATCCACATTCATCCGCTATAATCCTGCTGCAATCACCACACTATTATCCGGAGCAACCCTATTTCTCTTCTTGTTATGAAGCTATCTTACCTTAGCGCCCGTTTGCTCATTTACTTGTCTGTTCGAATGAGTCTGCGGTTGTTATTGTTAGCTTAGTGTCTAGTTCTTGTGAGTAATGCCGGTAATTGTATCTACGCGACGATAAAGTATATCTACCATGAATATACATTCTTTGTAATGTTTGTTAAATTTGGAGAAAATATATTTTTTATGAGTTTTTTGCTCAGCAGTAACAGAATGTAATGACTGTGTTTAAATGATTTATGGCTATTTGCCATAGATAATAACAATAGGCGACAATTTTAATTTTTTCATAATAATGATTGTAAAAATGGGTTTAGAGTTCTTACAGTCTTTAACAGAACGCATAACTAAAAACTAAATATTTCCGCCACGTCTAGTTTTAGAATTATAATCCTACTCCGCTAGTATAATAGATAAACATTAATATTGTATTTAGAAAATTTGTTGTACAAAGTGTATAGGTACCACCCCAAAGTTGGGTGACACAAGGAGAGAAACTCCTATCTCTAAATAAGATATTTAATTTAAAGTTAAACTTTAGAAATAAAATGTAAAATTATTTGTTTTTCCAGCTCAACTCAAATTATCTCAGGGCGATTCGTATTAATTGAAATGATTAAGTAAAAGGGGTTCCTGTATATTAAAAAAAATACCATTTAAAAATTCTAATAATTCTTATATTAAAATCAATGAATCCTGTATCTATAATTTTACAAACAACACAAGAAGTAACATATATTTAAAAAGCAATTCTAATACATTTGATTTTTTTTTGATAATTCTAAAACTAACACAAACATTCCTGTAGATCCTTTGTTCGATTCAATCGTAAGCTATAAACGCCTGAATTTATTATATACAATGCACATTCTATATTACACGTGTTTATATCGATACTTGTGAAATATCAAGTTGCTTTACACATATATTTGTTAGACGATATTTATTTAATTACTTTCTGTTTGAATTTTTATTTTTACAGTCTCTCCTCATTTATTACATAAAACATTACAGTCATTAAACAATAATCGTTTAAATAATACCTATCTAAATTCTTCTTATTCATCTTCTTTTTTTGTAGTGTTTCCAGCAGGAACTTCGGGCTACTTATTATCGACGAAATCTTCTTTGTTTCTACGATATTTTCAACGGCATCATCTGCTTGTTCTGCTACTTGAAATACTATCTTTATTTTAACAATATAACACGTTGCACTATTACTTCTTAGGTGCAACTTTGACCACTACTTTACTACGTTTTCTCGGTAGTAAATTATTTATTAAAGTTATAGTAACAATGACTCTTATGCGTAGTCTAATGTTAGGAGTTAGCCTTTTGATGCGATATTTAACGTATCTTGCTGTCGACTCTCTGTTTTCTCACGCGTATTTCCCTTTTATATCAGAATGTCTGGAGTTCCCCGCTTTTCATAAAGTTCAGGGGATTGTATATTGCTATTGGAGTGCTTATCACGTTAATATAAACTTTCGGCGTCACCCTTTTTTACTCTTAAATATATACAAAACCTATGACTAATATCTACTTAATAATACAATAACACATTCATTGATTTTAAATATTATTTCCCTTCAAAATATTAATAAAAAAATATACTTAATTAAATCCTTAAAAAATAATAAAATTTTATAAAATTAATAAAGTGAAATGGGCTGTACCATTTACAAGTGGTTATAAAAAAGAAAAATAGATAAGTACAGAAGTCTTGACATAACATATACTTGAATGTTTAAAATTAATATCAAGAATACAAAAACACTTAACTGACCACAAACGAAAATTGCCGATATATCAAAATTTTGCATAAATAGAGTTATTCCTTCCTTTTATGCTAACTTTGGCCGACATTCGGTATCCTAAAGTGTTGGAAGCTCACAATCAGTCCTGTTCAAGGGTTTGCTTAGAGATGGAATGTCTGGATACATTACTTTGTGTTTACTTCTTTTTGAAAATCCATCAAGTTTAACAAGACAGAAGTAACAGTCCATGACATGATCTGCTGGTTCACGCCAAATCATTGACCTTTCTGACAGGACTTCAGAAGAATTCTTGTTTTTGTTCCACTTAGTTAATTTGACATAACACGAAATACAGCATATATGTGGTACCCATGTTTTGTCTTGACTTTTAATTTTGAAGCCAAACTATTGTTCATAACATCTTCGAATTAATTCACTTGAGGCTTTTTTTTTGCGATTTTCTAACATATAATCCACAAACATAACAAAAACTCTGGAAAGAACTCTTACAGCATCTTGCACGGTTTTCCATTCTTGAAAATTACACGCAACGCAACTTGTGAAAAACTGCTGCTGAATGTGGGCAAGATATTATTGCTCCTCAATGAGTTTTAAATATAAAGAATGTTAATTTACCTGCCCCTACCTGCTCCTGAAGGTGCTAGAGCCTATAAAAGGTAAATAAAATCATTTCACAGAGTTTTGTCTTGTGAAATGTTGTGTTTTTATGAGACTTTATCCGGCGTTTCCAGTTCTAAACTCTGTTAGTGTCTTGTGTTTTTGAGTTTTTCGAATTGCCATTTTGTGGCCATGGCGAACCGGCCAATCACTTGTATGGTCCTGCATGAAAAGATTATAGAATTTCATGAAGAATCCACGGAACTGCAAAAAAGGCGAGTTATTGATTTCCTAAAAAAGCATCTTCAAACTAATGGTGAAATATAAATGAAGGAATTATTGTGAAAGAAGCAATTCTGCCTATTGGTAAACTATCTGAAGAGGCTCAAGAATCGAAAAATAAAGACATTGGGCGATATCGTCAACCAGAAAAATTACTGCAAAAAAATAAAGGAAGATCTCTTTCACAGACTCATCCTTAATTCCGATCCCTTGTTAGTTCCATTAGTGTTACGCAAAGACCACGTAGGAGGTTAGACGACGAATTGTTGCAAGTAATAGTAATTAACAGAGATGAACAAGAAACTTTGTTTCGCGACGATGAACAAATAGACTTAAGTGAAGAAGACTCATTCTAAAGGTTTTATCAATATGTATAATTATATTATTATTACTATTATTATATTATTATTATTGATACTACTAGGTGGCGCCTGGAAACGGGCGATTTTGAATCGATTCTTACAGTACCATAATTGAAGTTTGTAATGCTGTGATACTGTTATTTTCTTCCGTATTGTTTAACATTTCATTTGCAATGCAGCGGTGTTTGGAACGTGTTTTTGTCGTGAAAGCTTCATTGCAAAAACAATAATAGTTTTAAAACTACGTGACAAAAGTTTCAGCGTCATTTCCAACTTGGACTTCAGCCCACGCTGTGAAGACATTGGATAGAAAATTGGAAGCATCAGGATCTGCCTTAAATAATAAGCGTCCTGGACCAAGAAGAACAGTTCGAACGCCAGAAACAATTCAAGCAGTACATACCGCCATCCAGTAAATGTCACTGCGTTAGGTTTGTCTCGCCGCACTATGAGTAAAAGATTGGTTTTGGATCTCAGGTTGCATTCCTTCAAGCTTCAGATCGTTCAGTAATTGCAAGTTGGTGATGTCAGCTTTCGATTAACTTTTGTTCAAAATTTCCTTAGAAAATGTGAAGAAGATGAAATGTTCCTAAACAAATTTTTGGATGTCTGACAAAGCACATTTCCACTTAAAAGTGGAAATTTTCGATATTGGGCTAGAATTCGTGAAAAAATTGCGCCAGTCGGCGTAGAGATGTTGCAGAGGGTTACATTGAGCTTGCATTCACGACAGCAATGTGTAAGCAAAGAAGGGCGTTCTTTACAGGATGTTATCTTTAAAAAATTACTGCCGTATGACTGCTTTATTTAATGGTATGGTTTTAACATTCTGATGACCATGTATAAATATAAATAAAACATTGTTCAAATTGCATTACGGTTAGTTCAAAATCGCCCGTTCCCATGCGTCACCCTGTATTACCAAGGGTGTTATTAAGATTTTAAAAACAAATAAAAAACTGAGTATTTGACTGTAAGTAAGTATTTTTATACCTCTTGAATATTTGCACCTTTTCCAAAACGGTACACATATTGCCACCCTTATTAAGGGCTGAAAATGATAAGCTGCACCAAAACTTTCTTCGTCAAACGATCCTACATGACGTGCAGTCAAATTTTCAACTACTTAAAGAGGTGAAATAAAATGCAAAAGGAAAAATCCCTTGCCACAAAAAATATATAAGAAATCTATATACGTATTTCGGCAACTAATTTGCCATCTTCAGTAGAAATCTGTATAACACAAAAAAGAGTGTTAAACGGAGTATTTTTGGCTTAGGTGTAACTTTAGAAAATATGCTTTTCACCAAATCACCAGGTCAAAGTCCCGTTAGATTTCGGTAGTATACCGGGTGATGCAATAGTGTGTCGGCGGAGCTTAGTATGAAAACTAATAACGCTGTAGCAATGAGACTTTACGTACGTATTGCTGTGGTTACAATAATGCAACTACATTTGTAACGTTGTAGTTTTAACGATACAAAATAGCATATCTATTCAATGAGTGCTGAGATTGTATTAATATTATTAAAATATTCACCTATAAATTTATAAATCTAATCCCTATTAACATTCAATTTATTCTTGTGAGTTCTAGCAGTGATCTTCCTCCTTTCCTCTGGTGTGTTTCTTATTTAAGTTTTTATTTGGATAGGGTTAATAATAAAATAAATTCTTAAATTTCATAAAATATGTATATTCATCTTTTAATTCAATAAACAACATCAAAAAAAAATATTAACATGCGGCTGTGTTAAGAATGTCTCTTCACAATTATAAAACATAGAAAAACATAATTCCTTTTTTTATTACGATTCAAGAAAAATATTATTTTGCCATTTTTATCCTTTAATATAATTTTTATAGATTCAAAAAAAATAACTAACTATTTCCATACGAAGCTAATTTTTATTTCAGCAAGGACGTACATTCGCACATAGTGCCTTTGATAATCTAAAACTTTGCAAAGAAGAAAATATCTTGAAAATGACCTATACCAATCGTCGAATGCAAATATTCGCACATAGTACACCCAACAGATTGGCGCTTGTCCCCCAAGGATATTTCTATCTACTCGTATGCATCTGCTTGAAATTTTATTTAACTTTTACCACAACTATCGTTAATAATGCCTAGTGATACATAGGAAGCAAATATTTGCACATAGTACCTCCAGTGCCCTCAACACTATTAATATCTTACCACAATTTACAGAAAAAATAATGTAATTCAGCAAAACAATATTTTATAGATATTGATGATGTTTAACGCCTTGCTAAAAGTAAACATTTTCTCGCAGTACCCCTAGAGTACGTCTTACACCATCAATTATTCCCAAATGTATATTTATTTCAAAAAGAAAAACTTACTTATATTCCTCATACAAATCATCAAATTCTTTTTTATTGATGTCTACCATTTTGATATATTTGAATATGAAATTATCAAATGTAGTAAATAATTAATAATACAAAACTAAAAACTATACTGGAATTCAGAAATAAACTTAATACATTGAAACTAATATAATAGAAAGTAGTGTATCAAAACCCTTACTATTATTTGCAAACGATATCAAAAATTTTTACGTCTAGTATATTCGAAGGTTCGGATTCATCTCCCCTTATATCGTTCTCCGCGCTCTTTTATAACTTTTCCTTTTAAAACAAAAGACGACTATCGACTTACAGCGCCACGACTGCTACACTAACATTTATGTTGGCATTGTCCAGTGCATATTTGCTTTCTATAAGTTTTTCTCAATCACATATACCTATTCCACTTTTGACAGTCAATGAATACACAAAATGTCACCACTTACTAATTGTTTATTAAAAGTTTATGCACACTTGAGATTCTTCATCTTCGGTAGGAATATTCTTCTTTCTTAATGCCATCCCTCATTATGCTTGTAAATGAACCAATTGCCTCTCGCATTATTAAATATAAACTTCCTTTTCCCGTTAATCAAAGTTATTCGTATTTTCTTCTTGTAGATATCTTTGTTGGTTATGATCGGAAATATATTGTACACCACTGGAATCCTCTTCATTAGGACTGCATCACAAGGAATACCGACTTCTACAGCATCTCCTCTACTTTCTACCCAGTTTCTTTCGGCTTCTTGTAAATTGATTTGCATACAACTGTCAATAATGTTGATGTTATTTCTTCTTGCAGATTATTAGAACCACACAAGATTTATCCTGCTATATTTGATGCCCTTACATTTATGCAAGTAACATTCAAAGATTTGTTCCTACATTTTCTTCTGCATTTTCTAATTTTATTTACAAATATACAGGCTGTTCCAAATTTTCGCAACCACCTTTAACGTTGTATTTAAAATACATTGCTATACTTTCTAGATATTATAATTATAGTCATTCAAATTATCTTTTCATTTATATATGGATATGTGCACTTCAGACTGTTAGTTTTGATATTATTGATAATTTTGTTAAAATCTTGACAGTTGCAGATCCAGCATATCAGATCCTCTACCACTGTGCGATGATTTCAAGATCTACGTGATAATTTTATTATTCATCTAGGATGCTATTTCATCGACCCTACAATGCAAGTTGACAACATCCGTCGGATGTTGTTCGTCACTACGCAAGTACTGAAATTGTTTATACAACATTAAGAGCGTTAAGGTAATTAAAGAATTATTGCATTGAAATTTATTAAGGAATTAGAATGAGTGAAAAACTCCCCCAAAACTTATGGAAATTTCCCAAAACAACCCGTGTATTTGCATATCAAATTTACATTTTCTCGATGAGTAAATTTCCTTCGAGACAGAGAAATTAAAAACTTGGAGTGAAAAACGGCATGGAAACTCGGAACGCTTGTACTCTCAGATTCGTCGGAGTGTTATATATAACATACGGCTACGGAAAATTAAAAACACTCCCTCGCAAACATAAATCCACTAATTTAACGGTAATTCGTTAAAAATTACCGTACCCCTATTTTCATAAATTTGACAATTTCCTAACAAATTGCGTTTTGTTCAAATATAACGATGGCGCCCGCCATCTAGAAAACGACCCAGTAATTGGAAAACTCTCAACGCAATGGAGATCATATATAAAAAGGTGAAACGCCAAAAAGAATGGGGCGACGTGATAAATTCCACCTAATATGTTCACGCTGGACCATTAATATCACAGGATATTATGTAGCTAGCCCTGTTGATAACTGAATTAATTAAAAGTGTTTTCGAGAGTTGTAGCAAATTAAAACTACAAAAGGTAAGCTGCTAACTCATTTTCGCGAGCGAACAACTATAAAAGAAGCGATAAAAAAGTTATTTGTTATATGAACAGGTAATTAAATGGAAGTGATTTATATTAACGGGTCATCGAAATTGATTGTCATGGCCGCTTCCGTGGTTTTGTGATAGGTTTTAGTGTATGCCACCAAATGTGAATGCGGGTTTGAATTGGAAACCTAGCATTGACGTGCTTTAAAAACATTTTTTTAGGTTGCTGAATATATGAAATATTTACGTTCTGTAGTTTTACATACGAGGTGAGCGCCATGAGTTCTGTGCCTGATATACATAAAAGAATCTTGGAACAATATAAGAATTTTTATTTTTCAATGTAATCTCTCCTAACTTCTATACATTTATTACAACGATTAATTAATAATTCGATACCCTTGCAAAAATAATATGAAGTTTTCCGTCAACATGTTCTATAACAGCTGCTTGCAACTCACTGTCGTCATTAAAACTATGTCCCCTAAGGTCTTTCCTTAAATTAGAAAACAAAAAGAATCACAAGAAGCGATATCTAGACTATACGGTGGATGGATAATTGTTAATTTAAAATAGAAATAATTAAGCCTATGATTTTTGAACCGTTACAGTCTTTCATTAGAAGTAACGAAGTGCAGTCGTAAGTATAGTTTATTATTTTCTTGGTGTCCTCTGAAAACTTTTTAATTTCGCATAATTGTTTCTTCAATTAGTGTGTAATTACTTTTAATTAGTATTTACCTAGTGATTTTGGTATTAGGTAGTGTTTTTGGTGCATTTTCGACGTTTTGCCGCTATGATAATTACACATTTGCATCTACATCAGAAAACGATGGAAGTATTTGGTCAAGGTTTTTCTGTGAAGAAAATTCGTGTTTTGGACTATCTCAGAGAGCATTTTCAAACAGATGGGGATGAAATTACTAGTGCGCTCGAGCCTTTTACGAGATACTCGCTTTTTCCGCAATAGCTTACAAAGTGGGGTCATTTTGCGTGAACACATGAATGATTAGTCTTATATTGTTTTATCTCTGTCTTGTCTTGGCCAAGTGTATGTCAGAAATAGTTTGGATAATTAATATTTGCAGTAAAACAACTGACAACTGGATAAAAAACGTCAACCACCCCTTCCGTCTAGCTCTCTATAACTAACTGCGCATCTGCAGAGCATACAATTTTGATCTTAAAAACTGACAATAGCAGGAATTTAAAATAATAACATCTTATATACTTGCGGTGTGACACTTTAAAAGCAACTCAAAAATAAAGGGATATATTCCATTTGAAAAAAAAATACTGTTATACATGTTGTATAAGCTTAATCTAGTTTTTTATATACACATTCTACTAGTAACTGCAAAAATATCTGTATTAGGTCTTTTTATTATAAACAGCTGTACAAAACAATGATGGCTGTTTATTCTTTGCTTTGGAAGTATGTATTTGTTTTTAAAAACAATGAATTTTTCAGAAAATGGTAATTTTTGATTTTAATTTGTACTATATATATAGTAGTAGTTTAGAATTTGTAGAGTGAGGACGTATTTCTACCCGCTCTGGAAAAGTGCAGTGTCGAAAAGTAAAATATTGTACGTTGTTAAACATGAAATTGTGACGATGAATCTATTAGTAAATTTTATCGATGGAAAAAATTAATGATTAATCATTTGCGTAGGTCAACATATATAAAATAACAAAAAAATATGTCATCCAATAAGTGTTATGTTTGCCAATTGCAATTCAGAAGGACGGAAAGAACGGTAAAGTGTTTCATATGTAAGGAAGGGAGACATGGTAAATGCGCTAAAGTAAGCGACGAAACAGCTAAAAAATTAAGTTAAACCGATACAATTACATATGTGTGCCATATTTGTCGTAAACTAAAATTTAAATTTGGCCAAAAAATGAATGAAATAGATAAAAAAAAAACTTAATGATTGCCTTCAAACAATTTCAGATCAAAACATACTGGTTCATGAAATTTTAAAGTGTATTTCGATCGCCGGAAACAAAACGGAAAAAAGGATTTTATACAGTGATACTGTAAAAAAACAATAATGATTAAAACCAAAAAATTAATCACTGAAAAGGCAGGAAACAAATACAGAATGGAGAAATAAAATTGACCCTACTAAATTGTCTATAAGTGTAGAAACAATTAAAAATATAAAAAAATGTGGTATTTCAGTTAGTTGCGGTGATACTACTTCCAAAGAAAAATTGAAAAATCAAATGAAAAAATAATATGGAAATAAATATGATGTGATCCTAAACTTAAAAATCCAAAGATTATTATAGTAGAAGTGGAAAGAGAATATATTGACAGGCATTCAGAGATATTATGTGCGCAATTGTTAATCAGAATGACTTAAAAGTACTAGGAAGTGATATAAAGGAAAAAGTAAAGATAAAAAGGAACTGAGATACTTCCTTTTTATCTTTCAAACGAAAAATGAACTATGGTAACATAATAATTCATGTAAAATCGGATATATTTAGAAAAATGCTACAGAAAGAAAAAATTAATGTTAGATGGGAGAAATGCGATATATATATATATATGAATACATAAATACAATAAGATGTTATAACTCTGCAGGTTATAATAATTTTGCGAGGGATTACACAGTTACTAAAGCATGCGGCAGGTGCGCAGGTGAACACTGCACAATTGATTGTGTTTAATGGTGTTGGTAAGGACGAGAAATATGTAAATTGTATGAGGGTGGTAGTAAAATTAAAAATTGATTTGGATGTTAATCATAGAGCATTTGACAGAAACTGTCCCAGTTATCAACGAATTCTGAAATTATTTATATATAAATATGTACAAACATTAAAGTAGGTTAGTTAGTTAGTAAACATTGCACAATTGGTATTTGTATTGAATTTATTGTATGTATTAATAGACAAATGCTGACATTATGTAATATATGTAATGTTAGTATATTAGTACATAAGTCTGCTTATTGTTATTTTTTTTATTAGGTTACATTGTTTCATGTAAACAACAATGTTATGTTATGTCAGTAAATGTTAAAATAATAGCAATTGCTAAAATAAACGTATATTATTATTATTATTATTATTCTATTACTACTTCTTCTTCTACAGCTGTCAACGTATGGAACAACCTCTCGAATTTAAAATAAATTTTAAATGTAGTCCTAATGAGTCTTTATTATAGGTGTAAAGCGGTTTAGAAAAATCCATATTTATAAAGGCACAGTTTACCGTCCCTACATGAACCACTTATCCTGTATATTCTATTTAACCAATTAATTATATAAAGTAAGTTCAAAATTTCACTTTTGTTTCTTATATTTGTGTTACAATTTCTCACAAACTACAACAAACTAACGACCATCTGCTACAACATGAAATGCCAGATAACAATATCCAAGCAAATTTCAAAAGTTAGTATATGGAAATATGATTGGTCAGCAACAGACGAAATATATACATACATCATATATGCATAATTTTGCAAGTCAGAGGCAAGTTGAGGGTACACGCATTCGAGCGCGCGAAATAGCCGTCCAGCAAGCAAGGACAGTTTTATTTATAGGTGGGCCATAATCCAATTTGCGGCTCCGTGATATATAATAGCGTGCGTTTTATGTGGGGATGCGCTTTTGAATTAATTTATTGTTTTTTACGATGCATATTCGTCCTGTTGTTATTCATTCGAATTTTATAGTTGGAATTTATGGTCACGAAGTTCTTTTATTCCAAAAACACATTAACGATTTCGGCAGCGCTCGTGCGTCCACAATTAAAGGTTTTGTATTGGCGGTTTCCATGTGTGTGTGTGTGTGTGTTTGTGTGCCTATATTCGTACATGTACGTATAGGTGTACGGTTTGATATGTAAAATTTGACAGTTTAATAAAACAGAAATTCATAAAAAAAAATTGGAACGACGATGTATGGATGTATATGTAATTTCCTCTCTCTATAAAAATAGGTATCGAAAATAATGCAAATGCACTTAAAAATACACAGAAATTGAGGGTAAACGTGGCACAATTAAAACATCGCGAATGAAATCGCTTACTATAACGACACTTCAACTATCAATGCTACAACATTTATACTAACTAATGTAACATATTGCCGGGACTTAAATTATGTCTAATTGTCTATGTGTAAATTATAAGCATAATGGGCGTTCAAATATGTATTTTGCAAGGCTTCATTTTATTTAGGAAAACAAACTTAATTTTGGTATGTAATTTTAGAACACTCAGTATGTGCTTATATCTCGATTAATTCATAACAATATGTCGTGTTACGCATTATTGCTTATTTAGTGGTTTTACTCACATTATAGCAGATATAATGCATAAGGAGTTGCCTATGTACACAGTCCTATGGTAGACATGATGCTCTTGAGTTATTTGTCTTATAATTCTTAATAATCTAATTCAAAATGAAGTAAGAATATCTACACATTCTCCAGTATCTTTTATTTTAATTTTTACTTGCAATATTAGTAGTATTTTTATTCTTGTATATTGTGTGTAATTCTGAACTTACTATTTTACTCTATAATGTCACCAAATAAAGAGATGTTTGAATTTTGGAAATGCTTTATAGCAAAAAAAATTATTTATAGAAATACAAGAACTAGTACTAAAAAATTCTCTGAATGATATTGACTTAATTTATTCATTCTGATGTATATAATCTAATATTGTATATAAATGCTTATTATAACTCAATCTACTTACTCTACTGGATGATTCAATTAGTTTTCTCTTAGCATTTCAATACTGAAGGGTAGATATAGAAATGTTAATTTGTATATATTTTAACTTGTCAGTCATGATGTGATTATATTGAAATAACTATGTAAAGATTGGTATAATTATTGATTTATGTAAAACTTATACCATAGTCGACAAATTTTTAGCAAGAGAGCACGGCGAAATAAAGTGAAGACAAATATGTAGCGAGTCTGCCAAATACAACCGGCAAACGTTTACTATCAAATGTGAAAATCCCCCGACTGCGTTGCTTCTCCCACCACTGTTGGAAAGCAGGCATCGCTGCATATTATAAGGTCATCTTCTGCATGGGATAGATAGCTAGTATAGACCTGTAAACATAAATTAAAATTTGTCGCCTACGGTATGAAAAAATAACCATAACAATATGCGGCTTAGATGAACTGCTTAATAGCGAAATAAATTTTAATTTAAAATTACAAATTCTGCATTTTAGTTGTTTTGAAAAGAAAAAGATTTAGAAAGTTAACTGGACTAATAGATACTGAATTTCGAATGCATCTATTATTATTACCAAAGAGCCTTCCACCTTTGCATAAAAATTCATGATAATGCAGTATTTCATATTAAACTGTTTTTCAGAAGGCAAACAACGGCGTTTACGAATAAATGCAAATATCATAAAAACAAACATGCAGCCACAAATATTACCTGAAATAGATTTATATTAAAATATCCAAGGTATACTAAACTATAATAATATAAAGCACAATCTATTTAAGATTTTAAAGTTTTTGGCGGATGCGCGCAAACTTAACTCAACAGTTTGTATTTCTGCGAATTCCTTGAGTTGGTAGAGTCTAAAAATGCAACATAATTTTGTCTTTATCGATTTTTTTTTGTCTTTTGTATAACAATCGAGATATCGGAGAATATCACACGGATATTGCACTGTATATATACATGTGAAGTATATGACGCTACATGGGGATAAAGTTTCTCATATTACATTATATTTGAAAACTTTAAAGTAATCAAAGACACATTAGAAAGTAATAAAATCTTGAACGTTATCGAATGGCGCCGCTAAAGTGCAGTAAAAACAACGATTAGGGGAACTATTCTTTTATTCTGTCTAGTAATTTCAAATATACCTTTATGGTTTGGTATTTTTAAAAGACCTTCTATGATTGATTATGTCTCTAGAATATAATAGTAAGTAGATATTTATTAAAATTCATAACAACTGAAATCAATGACATATGATTAGATACGGTTGAGTGCAAAGGTTTGAGACAATTGTACTTTTCTTCAAAATTTATGATTTTGTGTGATTGTTCTTGTCACAGAAGTGATAGATACACTGTAGTCTGAAAAATTAATACTATTTTTCATGCATAATTTTAAAATGAAAAAAACCATAGAATAAATAAGTAGGTAGTGTTACTATGCACGACAACTCTTTGACGTCATTATTGAGTCAAGGTTCATAATCCAATCATTTTACTCCCTTGTAAATTATATGGTCTAAAACTAAGACAGTATTTCTAAGTATTTCAATAAAGAGTGCCTTTTGAAAAGAGTTGACTTTTTTAATGATAGGCATTATATGTAAAACTAGCTGAACGCGCGGGTTTTTCAAACCCTCAATCGCCCATTACCGCCACCTAGATTTTTCATCCGCTTCGTCTTCCTTTTCTAAATTTTTCACGCACCTTATTTATAATGTTTATTAATGTTAGTTAACAGAACTGATAGTTTTTATGTAAAATTGGTGAATCAGTAATTGCCATTCTCGAACACATTTTGACATTATACAAGGTGTCTCTAAAAGGTCTTTAAACAACTTTACCACGTATTTTTCGGACCAAAATAAACCGATTTAGCAAAACTTGACTTAGTCAAAGTTGCTTAGTTTGTGCGCAATACGGTCCTGAAGTTGCAGTTGGAAAATTGTTTTTTTGTTATAAATTTGAAACGGCTGGAGCGATTGCGCTAAATTTTGTCACGTTTACTACTAGTTATCAATTCAAAAACGACGTCAAAAGATGTGTACATAGTTTAAAGAGACGTCTAAACAGCCTAAGACACGTGTACACGGCTTAAAGATACATGTACATGGAGCACACAGTATGCGCTGCCGTCCTCTAGTTAATGTTCTCAAATCTTAAAATGCGATTTTTGAGAAAACGATGCAATTTTTCGAGTCTTACCAAGAGTACCTTTTTTCTTGTACTTAAGACACTTAATCTAAATTTTATAGACAAACTCTTTTTTATCCATTGGCGTAGAAAATGGAAATGTTTTAATATTTATAAACGCAGGTTCTCTAACTATGGATTGATTACTATCACAATTTTGATACAGAATTTCTTGACTCATAAAACTATGTAAACGCAATCCGCCTATGGATTGATTACTATCACAATTTTGATACAGAATTTCTTGACTCATAAAACTATGTAAACGTGACAAAATTTAGCGCAATCGCTCCAGCCGTTTCAAATTTATAACAAAAAAACAATTTTCCAACTGCAACTTCAGGACCGTATTGCGCACAAACTAAGCAACTTTGACTAAGCCAAGTTTTGCTAAATCGGTTTATTTTGGTCCGAAAAATACGTGGTAGAGTTGTTTAAAGACCTTTTAGAGACACCTTGTACAGTTCAATTTTTCGTTATCTATATTGTAATGATTTCAAGACCCTGTGTTTTGTGATGTTTTCTTCGATTTCGTAAACATTGTTCTTAATTAGATTACCTTCTCTTAAAACTATTGGTAATGTCCATTTGATTGGTTGCTATATTTGCAATAAAATTAAAGACTCAATATGTCCTGAAATCCGTAAGTTACATGTGGAAAATGTATAATCAAGATTAATAGTTTTAAAAATTTAGATGGTCATTTTCTTTCTTAATAAATCCACAAACTTAAAAAAGCATTTGTTGCATTATCATGCTACAGACAGTGCTTAATCAAATTCTCGTTCCAATTGTCAAATAATATTAATAACATAACATGATCAACTTTAATAAAATATGTTTTTTAATTTGCAAGTTATTGATAAAATTACTTTCATATTTTTCAAACGCAATCAAAAAACCTGCTATTATTAAACGGTTGATGCTAAACACTGTGTGATCCTAACCAGCAGTCACAAACTTTAAATGCTTGCTTTTATAATTGAATTATTAATTAATTATTACAATATCCTGTAAAGCGCGAGCATTGCCATGATGCTATTTATAAAGTCCGATTTTATAAACTTTGGCGCGCCCTGTATATACGTCTAATGTAGGCTTTCGCACAAACTGTCATTGCGTCAAAAAAGTTGACGTTTATTCTCATTCGTATAAACTTCAGAAATTTTTCAGGGACATAGTTGTCAAATTGAATGCCATTCTTGACATAAGTAAATGTAGCAATTGTGTGTATTTTTGTTGAATTAAGAACCATTTTTACAAAACAAAAAACTCGTTATTGTTATTATTATACTTACACATCTGATTGTACACCTTCATTTTATTGACAATTGATGGTAATATAGAGATAAGGATGGGAGATATTTTATTAGATATTAGTGCCTTCGGCATAGAACAAATACATATAGAAAAGAACGATACAACAGTAATAATTGGTAGTAACAAATATACAGATCTAATAGGTATCTCATTTTAGTAAAGTATAACACTTGAACTTGCATTTTTTCATCTCTTTGCCATTATGATTCATACAATGAGTGCTCATTCGCGCCCATATAGATGTTTGACATGGCTCATAAGCTGAAATCCAATTTTCGTAAGACTGTTGTCGAAAATCACACTTCAATTGGATATTCGTTTCATGTTACTTTAAAGGATATTCTACACATAAAATTAATTCCATACATAACATTAGCACTTTATTAACTGTTTTTCGTTGGTGTATGTTATTCGGCTACGTACAGTTAGAGTTTTCACAAAGAAGAATTAAAAAACGAGGTGTGGCCACCACACGACTTTCTTATACGTATGAGCGTTTCAAACTATACAATTTTAAGAATTTTTTTATACAAAACTTATTCAAAATCCTATTCTAAGTACTTTCATTCTCTGAATAAATCTCTATAGAATGCATACTTTGCAAGATATTCGAAAAAAAAGTGCTACTCGCTAAGAGTAAAAGTGCTACTTCCACTCCGAATTTTGAAATTTCATGTATTCAAAAAATATTGCAAATCTAACTCTAAATACTTTTGTACTCTTAATAAATATACATAGAATGCATAATTTACGACATATTTGCAAAAAATCGCTATTCGGTAAGAGTAAAACTGTTACTTCCGGTCCGAATTTTGAAATTTTTTTTATACAAAAGATATTGAAAAGTATGTTCTAAATACTTTTATACTCGTAATGTACCTGCCTAAAAAGCATGGCTTGCGAGATATTCGCCAGAAACTGATTTTCGATGAGAGTAAAAGACCTACTTCCGGTAGGAATTTCGAAAGACTTTTTAAACAAAATTTTTCTCAATTTTAATTTTAAGTATATATGAATTCTTTATAAATTTGTTTAAACTTAGTATTTGACGAAATATTGGCAAAATTCGATTTTTTTGCTGAAGTAAACTGCTACTTCCGGTCTACCGATTTTACTGAAAAACTAAAAAGATCTCAATAGGGTATTTATACACGTAAATACAAAATTTGGAATTGATATCTACTGCGGTTTGACCGCTATCGTGGTCACACACACACACACACACACACACACACACACACACAGACAGACAGACACACAGACACACAGACACACAGGCACACATACATTTTTTGAAAACCACTTTTTCGGTATCAGGAGACTTCAAAACGTGGACATCTGCAAAAATCTCGAGGTCGAAAATTTTCATCATCACAATACTTCCTTATACTACGTATAAGAAAGTAAAATGTGGATATTTTTCTATAACTTTTGTATGTTTAGTTTAGTTTACGTTTTGTCGTATAAGTCCTAAATTCGTGTTTGATGAAATTAGTGCCCTTTAGTGCTTTCGTATTTGATTTTCTCGATCTATATATTTTCCTGTCTTTGATATATCCAATTCATAATGAACGACACCTGCAAACGTTTAAGACTGCAATTGTTAAATGTTATACCAAATATATATACCTTATATACCTTACTTTACGAAAGGGCTAGTGTTGCCCTGTCTTCTAAATGTCAGTTCTTTGCGCTCATCCCCATCGTCCTGATAATTATGAATCGGGATACGTTATACAATATCACGCACTATTTGTAAATTAATACCTTTCACCGTTATTAGAAAATTTCGATCGAAACATGAAACTTTTTTGAGTATCTCTCAAAATCGTACGTCTGTTTGAATTCATGACACGTTCTCGACAACTCGTTATCGCGAAATTTTTTTACCGCATCCCCCTGCAAGAAGCCTTTAAATGGGTCGTACCTTCGACAGCAAAATACTTGGCATGTGGATAGTTCACTCAATCGTCGCTGAAAAGTCCACTCTTTTGGTTTCCAACCCTCTTTCGGCACTCTAAACCTCGACGACGTGACATTTCTTCGTCAAAGTGAAACTTTTGCAATTCTTCCATGTACCTGTCATTCCTGACATTTGTGAATTTTAACGTGTTTTAAATTATTTTTTCATTACGAACGCCGTTCGTCCTAATTTTTTCATAACGCCCTAGTGCCGATTTTTGCACGCTCCTTTTTAAAAGACCATATCTCTGCACACGCTCCACTAAAAAGAAAAATCTCTCCCTCTGGGAGCGGTTTAAAGTCGCCCGCACGCCCACGCCAAAGGACAGCTTTTAATTGCACGTATCCAGAGGGGAGTTCTGCGTCCCGCGATTTTCGTCGATTTTGACGGTTCGGTGAAGCTATTTCAACCAAGGCGATTAGAGCGGGTCACTCGAATGGCTTTTATATATTATAATAATAATGTGTTCTAATGATTTACATTCGTTTAACACAGAAAATAGAAATATAAGATTTTATTTATACCTACCTAGTAAGCAATATAATCTTTTCACATTTAGATTCTTAAAAAAAAACGTGAAATTATAATTATCAAAAATTTTTACTGAACTTGTATATGCAAAACCTTTATTAAAATAACTTTCTTTGCTGGATACAATTTAAATATTGTTTCTTTCCTTGAAGTATATCGCTTTGTATTATTGATATAGTTAAACTTGCAAGTTCATCAAGACTTTCAACAGAATAATGAAGAAAAACAATCACTGTAAACACAAAGGTATATTGTGTATAAATCTAAAAATACAAAAATTTTATGTGTTAAACTATAATGAATCGTTAGAATACATTTCAAATATCATACCTAACACCAAAAAGAGATCAATCTATGTACAAAACTTTTATAAAGATTACTTTAAAATAGTCTCTTCTTTATCTGCATATACTTTACAAGCGATAAATGGAAGTATCCGGTTTGGTTGGATTGTGAACCTTGACCTAGGATAATAGTGACGTCAACAGAAAATACAAATTTTATTCGAAAAATGTGATTCACACATTTTCTAAATACAGTTCTTTTCTGTTATAATTAGTACATACTAAAGTTTTGCTCGTATTTATTATATTGTTTTTATGTAATTTCATATCTTCGTAAAACTTAACTATGTATTATATTTTAGTTAATTTGTTTAATTAATGAAATATTCTCTTTCAGACTGCAATATGTATTTAATTTTATATGTTGTGATTGTGCATCATACTGCTGATCAATAAAATCATTTAAAATTATTTGAATTATTTTTAATATCTAGTCACTCAAGCTGATATCGTTGTGATAAATGTTATAAGAATATCTGTATTAAGCTCTACTCGTATTTAAATCATATTTCACATAGGGAACAAAGCTTCACTTTCCGGACTCTGTTTACAATGAGAGCAAAAAACAAGTCGGAATTAGTTTTGTTTTCTTTCCTTTTGCTCCCCATTTCATGGAAATACTATCATTTCAGCTATGACATTCGCGGGCAGCGTTGCATGAAATGGCCATCCGCATCCGGGTGTTCGCTAAATGATGCACGTTTCCGCTAAGTATTCAGGGAATATTAGCGCGTTCACAGGGTGAAACGAACAACTATCACACAAACTCACTTCGTATATTATCAAAGGGATTTACTACCTATTATATTTAATAAGTATAGTTCAGAAGTAATATATGGTAATGTATATTATAACAAAGAACAAAAAGAAGTGAACAATTAAAAAAAATATATGCCAGCAGTTCAATTCTGTGAAAATTTTCCTGGATTTGCTAGCAACAGACTCAGTATCCCAATGGTTGATAATCACAGTAAGAGATACAACTTTTGTGAGGCCCAAGCTATAGCCCGATACATGACTTCAACATGACTGCAGGTGGTTGCAAGTAAATTCATGCCCCACGTTGGGCGCCATTTATTTGTAACCATCTCCTGCATGTAGGGTTTTATTTCAGTCGTATTAAGAAATATATCTAACATTTTTCAATGTTAAGAGTCAGGAGATTACGTGATTAGAAAATGTAACATTTGTTTTTCAAATCAGAATTGTCCAAACACTTTTATCGTGTGAATATATGCCAAAGAGAAACGCTTTAGGACTTGACACTTTTGAAATTGAAGTTACCAACCACCATAGCATCTTACACAAAACCTGTGTTAATTGATTCTGATATATCAAGTGTACGTAAGGCCATACATTGATTTCATGTAGAAGTACATGCAATATCATTAATGGACAGTGTTCCCTTCTCCTAGCACCGATAAATTATTAATTTTAAACTAATTGTTGAATGTTCTTAGTAATTTGGAAATACATTACCATTGCTTTAGCGAGACATGGACGTGTTTCGACGTATTTGAGCCAGCTCAGTATGCCGTACGCTTTGAAATGGTAGTTACACAACTTATCGTATGTATACGAAGTGATAGTATACTTACGTGTATGGCATATTCCTTAATTATGCCACACATGTCGATCTAATTTCACTTTTCTACCGTAGACCTGTGCAAATTATAAAGTACTGGAGAAGTAGTGATTTTTTCGACTCACGACTAATGCCGTTAAATTAATTTAAATATATATTGCTATTACTTTGGCAGTGCTGGTAATAATTCTTATTGTGGCATTTAATTACACATCAACTTCACAAGTATGTACACTGATTATCTAAACCGGCCAAAACTAACTAAAGTGTCTGCACAAGCTACCTAGCGTAAACTTTCTAGCTTCTCAAAAGTTATTTTCATTTTCATTTGTAATTTTTCATTATATTTGAATATGTTATTAACATATCTAAAATGGCTCCAAGATATATTGGAGTAATATTATGTTTAAATAAGATGTGTTGAACACAATAATAATTACGAAGAGAAAAAGAACGAAGGCAAGCATATATTTCCACAGAATATCAAGGATCCTGGTGAAATTCCCAGAAATTTGGTGAAATTCAAAAACTTATTTGTCGTCATCAGAAAACATTATGTAGTTGGAGCTATCAATTAATCATACTTGTAGAGTAAGCTAAAATTATACGCATACTTTTCTGGCCGATAAATATTACGTTGTTCATATTTTCAATTATACTTTGTTTATAAAAGAAGCATTACAAATTACTAAATTACTGATGAAAACAATTATTAATTTCAGAAAATAGTTTCTAGGTCATATGCATGTGTCAAAAATCGTAATCCCTGTTTAATATTTTATCAAGTATCCGAAACACACTAGTTAAAATGACTTCGATTAATGACATTCTTTATCAATGATTACTGTTCAAACTTGATTCTATCGGTTTCTCAGCTTCTCTTACCGACTTAATCGCCTCTTATCTTGAGAACAGATCGAATTACGTGTACTACAATGGTTACACTTCTAATGTATTCACGATCACATCGGGGGTACCTCAAGGATCCAATCTAGGGCCTTTATTATTCAATGTGTACATTAATGATCTATTAAATAGATTGGATTGCGAGGTACTTGCTTACGTTGATGACTTAAAAATATTCTCGAAAATTAACGACTTGTCCGATTGCCATCAATTACAAAGACACCTAACTAATTCTTTGCCTGCTGATATATTTATATTAGATAATTGTATTGCTATTTGCTCCTTCCGAGAACCTTTAATGAAACTTACAACCCATTAATGTTCGGTTTTTCCAGACAACAATAGAGGAGGTACGGTTTTATGAACTTACCACCCCACTCTAAATACTGAGTTTGTTTGTAACAGAAAATTGAAGTCAGTTTATCAACGAAACTCAACGTGTTAGCAGTTAGCTATCATTTACGGTTCAACTTGCCCAATGCAAGAAGCCTAAATTTATTCGCATTGTTATTTTATTTAATTGTAAATAAAGTTGTATATAACAGTGTAGTGTTATTTCATTTGTGAATAACCACGTATAACGTAAATTCAGTGAGGGGTTATTCTTTACTACATCTAAAACAAGACGATCCAAGTGAAAAAGAAACGATTCAAGTCTTTCAAAACAGGAAGACTCAACATACTGTATAATCAAAATTGCACATAATTGCTATAATCTTAAAATATGATGCTACAAATAATATTATAACAAACGAGGGAATAATTTATTTTTCAATAGTAATATGATGCATACTTTCTGTAAAAATTACAGCATGTTAAGTAACGAATTATCAATGTTTGGATTATATAAATAGCATCTGTAAAAAAATAGATTTAGTGTGTGTGTTGTCTGCAGGATGAATCGTGTTTTTAAAACAAATAAAAGAAATCCACGTCTGTATATATACGCGAGAGACAACAGCTATCAGAACCGGAATTAAGCCCGAGCCATATTTCGTAAATAAGCGCTACGGGAACGCGAGTATAGTTTATACAGGAACATTTTTAGCGAACGGCGTACAAGCAAAAATTCTCGCTCCACTTCACGCCACCAAGAGAGAAAGACCTTAAAGCCCTACTACCCCCGCTCTCGAACATACAACATTGAATATATATGGTCGGCATATATATTCCGACTAAGCTGGCTCGGCGATTCGAAAGCATATTCGCGATGGTTAAAGCGGACGGCCCCTTTCAGATCAGGAGCGTGTCGAATTCACTTTTATAATCGTTCAATGCGTTAGGAACACATGGTCGAATATTTTAATAGACACTTTCAACGGGTTACCCGATTAGAGTTGTCTGTTCCGGCGGGTAATTTTTTGTCGGGGCACGTATTTAACGGACAAACGTTCACTAAATCCCCCCTGTTTCGAACGTACAACAAAGGGATGCTTACCGAAGGAAAAATATAAAATCGAAAAAAAAGTAATCGCTACAAACATTTATAGTGCAATTTATTTTATTTATTTATTACTGTGACATCAGCATTAAACGTAAATAATGGATTTGAAAATAATAAATGGAGAAAATTATAGTATATCCGTCCTTGCATTGGTCACGTACACAATTTATTATTTTCTCTTGAGTTATATTGTCAAAAAACTTACTGGAGTAGCATTTATGTCCGGAATTTAATGATAATTAATTTAAAGTTTAATATGTGAATTTATGATATTGAAAATGCAAAGTTAACTTGTAGAATAAATCATAATTGGTGACTTTTAGATTAATTAGAAATAATTTTTATAACACAGAGCAACATGATTTTGGTAACATTGATGACAATGGTCTTCTTACATTTCATTTAGGTAATTATTAAATCACATTTTCAAGTACCTGCCTCTCTTTTATATTACGGGGTAAACATATTATAATTGTAATTATTATTGCTACCTGACTTGCAACGCGTGTTTAATTCCTTTCTGTATCGCTTACAGTACAGTTAAGTGTGTAACTCGATTTATATAAAAAATATGAACAGTATCAGTGGGATATTTGTGGAGATTTAAATATGATAGGTATGTTGCTAGGATTGCAAGGTGGCTTTACAAAGTATTGCTGTTTTTTGTGTCTATGGGATAGTATGGCAACAAAAGAACATTACAGTAAGAAAGATTGATCTCACAGAACTTCTTTTGAACCTGGTACTTCAAACATAAGATATGCCTTCCTTGTTAATCCACAAAAGGTGCTTCTTCCGCCTCTACATATTAAGCTTGGGTTAATGAAAAACTATGTAAAAGCCGTGGACAAAGAAGATGATGGTTTCACGTACCTACAACTCATATTTCCACAATTAAGTGATGCAAAACTAAAAGAAGGCATATTTAATGGACCCCAAATAAAGAAGCTTCTAGATGATTTGCATTTTCAAGAAAAATTAAATGAAAATGAATTGGCAGCTTGGAAGTGTTTTGTAAGAGTAGTGAGAGGATTTCTGGGCAACAGGAAATATGAAAACTATAAAAACCTCATAGATGACCTCTTAAATGCCTATGAAATACTAGGGTGTCCATTGTTAATAAACATTTCTTTGTGTTTACAAAAGTCGATATCATCTTCGAAATATGTTAGTTAACATTTTAAAAACATATACAGTAAACTTTAAGGCATTTATTTATTATCTTGACAATAATGTGTCTGCGCATGTTTGCTTGTTTTTCTAGAAGTATAACAGTGAAGAATAACAGAAGAGGTCATTTAATCTCACCGAGAATCAGCCATTTGCTAATATCGGTGAAGTTAGAAAATATGCGTAAATTTGTAAAACCAAATTCATGCAATAATATAAATCGTTTTTCAAAATTTTGAAGTACGTGTTTGACAATATTCGGATAGAAGTGTATACGTATAAGAAAGTCATGTGTTCACCACTCAGATTATTTTTTTATTGTTTATGCTAAATTTGGGAATATACCCTGCTACCTTTAGGAGAATTTACTGCAAAACACTTAAACAAACAAATAATGTATTGAACTAAATCATACGTTAAAGGACTAGAATACCGAATGTTGAAAATGGTGAAAGATCTTTGACGGTGTCGATCATAGATTTCTTTTGAAAAAGTTAGAGATATATGAAGTTAGGAGTAAAGCTCTCAGCTGGTTCGACTCTTATTTGAGTAAAAGGTGTCAGCTTGTCTTATTAGGTAAACAAAAATAAAGTATACAGGAGTTCCTCAAGGTTCTATACTGGGTCCTGCACTCTTCGCTATTTTCATTAATGATCTTTTTAATCATACATCAACTTCGAGCTGTACTGTAGTATCTAACGCTGATGATGTTAATATTATAGTTAAGGATTCCTCTTTGGCACAACTTGTGCAGAGAACCGAGAGCATTATAGACAAGTTATTGGGCTGACGTTAATAATCTGTTCATAAATTTGGATAAGCTTATTGGAGTTGTTTTTTACCTTGGCATGGCTACTTTTTCACCGACTTTTAACGACGCAAACATCCCGTTGTGGATTATACAAGATTGTTGGGCCTATGGGTTGATAGTGCGAGCTGAAGTGGAATATTCATATTAAGACAATATAATCTAAACTAGCAAAAATGTGTTATGCATTGAAGAATTTACAATACCACTGTGGCAAGGGCATATTAATTGATTTTTACTTCGGATCCTTTTACCCTCTATTGAAGTGTGGGGTTATTCAGTGGGGGATGTCCAGTGACGCCACACGAGTATTTCTGTTACTAAAGCATGCAATTAGAATAATGGAAAATTTGAATCAACGCGATTCTTGCAGAACATATTTTATTAAATTAAATATCTTGACTCTGCCCACGATATTAATTAATTAAATCTACTTGTGATGTTGTGAATACTTATATACAACTTAATTTTAACTCAAAATCACAGCAATATATAATATCTATGTTTTTGACGTCCTTATTGTAAATATTTTATTTACAATAATTAATAAATTTGAATTTGAATTTGAATTTAACTTTTGTTCTGCCATTAACTCATGCTCCATAATAAACAAACAAACGGGTTTTACAGAATTATGTAGGTGATCTTTTTCCAGGTATACATTAGATTTAAAAGTTTCTAGATGCGATAATGTTTAATTTAAAGCCATTACCGACGCAAAACACATAAGCCGGCTCAATCAGAGCCTTCATAATGCCGCCAGAGCACGGCGCTTGGCACAGATATTTATATCCATCGGTGAACATGACACGACAAACACATTTTGCCCACTCTAAATATTTTGGAACAGTGCAAACACATTAACGTCACGGCGCACGACTACGCCGACAAAAAAAGAAGTCGCTAAAGCGACAATCGTTCGGAAAACATCCTTCCTCCCTAACGGCCCAGTAAATTTTACATGAAAATCCATATTTTATCCCTGTCGGAGAGAGAGGGGAAAAAAGAAAATTCCCAAAAATATCATCATCGTAAATTTGCACGATGAATAATTTTTTCTATCGTGCGAAATTCATTCTTGGTCCGACATGAAATTAGGTTTCATTTTCGGTTGTTCGTATTCAAATCAGGCCGACGGCATAACTCGATATTCAATATCATAAGTATCCCGGTTATTTTTCGGTGGCTTTCCTTCGCGTAACGCTCGACAAACTCTTTCTATCGGTAGCACGAAATGACACCGCAAGAGAAAGACAACGATAAGACCGATTCACGGAGAATTTTCGTCAAAATTGAGAAGAGAGATGGCCCGGTAAACTTGGGTAGTTCCGGAAATATCCCGCCGGATTCAAAAAGGCACCCCGGAATGCGAATATCTTGTAGCTATTTTAGTTTATAGCTAAAGTGAACTATAAATTTTTGATCTCCGGTATGTTTTATTGGCGAGCGCGATTCCCATAGGTGAAATAACGAAGATATCTGCGTATCTACCTGAGCTCTGCCTTTCAGTTCTGGCGCCAGTGTCTGTACTATATTAAACATGTATAGGGCCGTTGTGCACATGATGATCTAAAGTATGTTATTAGAGCGACGGGAGTTACTTAAATATTATAAATTTCTCGGTTTATTAATTTTACGAGAATGAAAATTAATATTGATAGTCATTATTAGAAAATCATTTCTTGAAATCAGGATCTTAAAAGTCTGGATTTGCAAACATCTGGAGGCAAACATTTCCATGATCAAAATACTTCATTATACTACGTATAAGAAAGTAAAAAAGTAGAGGTGTGGACACAGCACGACTTTCTTATGTGCATTCCGAAATGTGTGCCTATACAAATTAAGTTTTAATAAAATATCCGCAAACGATCCTAGATCATTCTCATTATATATTTTATACAGAAAAGTCCGAAAATTCTTTTATAATTAATAATACTTCTCATGAGCAAAATTTAGTTTAAGGATTTGTTACGTTAATTTTGAACAGATCTGTATACTCCGGATTTTTGTTTCCGTTATTTATATTCGTAGGATTATTGTTATCTTTCCTGACGTTTTGATGTTAGCAATTTTCGTTTGATTTATTTTTATCCATCACGCTTTCATATTTAGTAGTAATGCATTTTTGTATTTTCATTTAAAGAATGTATTAGTTTAAATTCTAAGTTATTGGATTGTCCCGCCATCTGTTGGCGAGAACGGTCTTTAACGTTAAATAGATGTCTTCTATGAGGCTCTGGACCGCAAATCGTAGTCATATGCAACTTTTATTAGGCTTGATCTATTTACCGTTTACTCTATTGATACACCTGCAACCTTAGTTACGCTAATCTGATTGCGCTGATTTGAAACAGTAATTAATTACTTTTTATTTTTGTTCTATCTTAGAAAATTTTTCTTTAATTTGTCCTTCATCCCCTAGTAATTAATAGGCTCCTTTTTGGGTTTTCACGTGTCGTCGATGTAATTATATATGTTGGTACCATGTGATTGATAGTTCTCGTCTTGGCCGTCGAAGCGGTTATCGTTAAGGAAGTACGTCCTGTTGTCCATTTTGCATTGGGTATTTGGCACTTCCACCGTTGTTTGATATAGAGGCAGATGTGATTACGATTGCTATTTATTTACTGCTATTATTTGGTGCAATTTCGTCGTTTCGTCTCGTAGAAGATTACACTTGTCAAGCGGATTATTAACGTAGTGATTAAAACTTTGGATGAATCGACGTTTTTGTCAGATAATTCCATGCGGTCGCTCAATTCATGTCTGGTGAGTATTCCGAGTATGTCTCTTAGTTTTTCCGTTTATTTCGAATTGTATTTAATGTTTGTCGTTTCCCTTGTCTTATAGCTTCTAATTTTGAGCGTGATTTACTCGCAAATAATGCCCAAGTAACTGAAGTTCACAGCACGTGGTGACTACCGTCATTTTGAATTATTCTGGTATATTCTAAGAATCATATCTCTCCTTTCAGGAAGATAACTTTTTCTGAAAGCCGGGATTGAAGAGATATTTCCAGATCTTTCCGTAGGTGTTAAACCACGCCTACTTGTTAAACAAGATAAGTCGTTTACGTTGTTTTTTATCTAATCATTTGTGTGTTAATTTATAAACTACAGATAGGTTAATTTTCTAGCTTAAATTTTAAATTAATTTCTTAATATGAGAGGTTCTTGCTCTATAATTTATTTGATTTCCCCAGTGGCAACTTGTGCCGGAAGCCAGGGGGTGTGTTTTAAATTCATTGTAAATTCCATTATTGAAGGCCTTAAGCCGGATTTTATTATTTTCTTCTTTTTTTTCTCCTTCATACATCTATTGGAGTTACATTTAATTCTTAAGTACCTCTAAATTTATATACAGAGTGGTTGGATTTTTATTGCACACTGAATATTTCCATTGAGAGTATCATACTTAAAAAAAATCAAAACGTGTCTGATACTATTTTTTGCCCTCTTTCTAATCCTGTGAAATAGGATAATGTCGTTTGAAAAACAAAAGATAATGTAATTTTTTTTTAAAATTGAACACCGTGTATATTATTGGATATTTTGATAGCTTATTCAATTATGAATATAATATCATTTTTTTTTCGTTGGGCAATGAATAACGCCATAATAACAAAAAATAAAAAAGAAAAAGTATGCTTTGAAAATATGGCCGGGTGAAAAACAAAATATTATTTAAATGTCAGTTCGCATACCAGTTGATGAGGTGACACAGTTTAGTGATTAGTGAATCATTAGTGATAGTTTCTCTAGATTATTTATTAAAAATGGAATTTACTAATGCAGAGAAAGCAGATATGTTATGATGCTTTTATTTATCAAATGATAACTGCCGTCAAGCTCCAAGTATGTATGTTAATCAATCAATACCCTGATCGAAGGCAACCGCATTGAAAAACATTTCTAAATTTACACACTTCATTAGTGAGGTACGGAAGTTTTAAAAAAATAAGTAATGTAAGAAATAGAAATATAAATCAAAACGATGCAGAAGGAGATGATGAAGTAAATATTTTGGCGTATTTTAGAGCATACCCCACTTCTTCAACTAGAATTGCTGTACAAGAGCTTGGCATCAACAGGTATAAAATCATGAAAGTCCTTAAAAAACACAAAATGAAACCCTATAAAATTCGTTTAGTGCAAAATTTACAACCGCTTGATCTGCAAAAACGGATGAATTTTTGTAATTGGGTATTAAATGCTGGAAGGCAGTACTTGTCACACACTTTATGGACGGACGAGGCAAATTTCCATAGGAATGGTGTGTTTAATAAACACAATTGTCATTTTTGGGATGACGTGAATCCTCGTAGGATTCAGCAAACTCGATGCCAAATACGTTTTTCTACAAATGTCTGGATAGGTGTGATAGAGGATCAGTTATTAGGACCCTATTTTTATAACGGCACACTTACTCAAAATCGATATTTATACTTTCTTGAAACTGAATTTCAAGAATATTTAGACAATCTGCCTTTAGCTATCCGGACACAAATGTAGTTCCAACATGACGGCGCACCACCGCATAATGCACAATCAATGACGAATTTTCTACAATTAGAATTTGAAAATAGGTGGATTGGGAATAAAGGGCCACATTTATGGCCTCCGAGATCAGCTGGCCTCTCAATATTCGATTTTTTTGTCTGGGGATTTATAAAAAATAAGGTATATTGCACTCTGTCGAATACCCTAGAACAGCGATTCTCAAACTTTTTTAACCACGGAGCACTTTTTGAACCATAAGTTTCCTGTAGAGCCCTAAATTTATATATATATTAGGGGAGTAGGCAAATATATATGATATGAAAACTCATTTTTATAATTTATACATTTTATTCTATATTTTTTTAAATAATAAAACTCATACAAACGTAGGTACGTTATATGAATATGTATCTACAAATAAAAAATAAAATAGAGTGTATATTACTTGTTACCATTTAATGGGAGATATATAGTTGCTTTTTATTTTCGACCAACTGTTTAAGGCTTGATAGAAGATAGTTGAATACGCATGCCAGGTTCAGCAGCCAGTCTATTACGGTATTTCGTTTTTGAAGATGTATATGTCGAGAATCCTGTTTCACACAAGTATGTTGTTGGGAACGGAAGAAGAACAGTCAGAGCTTGTGTGGCAAGTTGTGGATATTCATCACGAACCCTGCACCAAAAATTATCAAGTTACATTGTTTTGAACAGTGATTCCATGCTTGAATCTAATGTTATTTCTAAAAAGGGTTCCATAGATTTCGTTTGACATATTTTCTGGCTTCTGCAAATTCGGTACAAAAGGATTCTGAACCTATGAATTCATTTTCAGTTCTGTATTCTGCTCTTCCGGAAAATACCTCTCAAAAGATGCGTGCATATCATTAAGACATTGGATCACTTCTTCAAATATTTCATTTGGTAATTGTGCTGTCTTACCAACGAACTCATTCAGTATTGAAAAGCTTTCTAGTTCTCTGTTGCCAACACAAACAATCCAAAACTCTATTTTTTTAAGGCTGTTATATGGTTATTAGAATTGAACACTGTAGTCTGTTTTCCTTGTAAAGACAGATTTAATTCATTAATTTTTCCAAATATATCTGCTAAAAAGCTAGTCTGTACAACCAAGTCACATCACTCAAACAGTCTTTTAATTTAAAAGGAATATCAATCATAAAAGATTGTAATTCAATTCTTAGTTCGAATAATCTTCTTAAGGTCTTACCCCGACATAACCATCTAACTTCAGTGTGGAGTTTATGTCTGTTTCCATAATCTTCACACAATATTGAAAACAATCGGGACTGAAGAGGGCGTGATTTGACGTAATTGATTATTTTTACTGCTTCATCAAGAACCATTTTTAGATTTGGTGGCATCTTCTTTACGGCAAGTCCTTGTCTATGTAGGATACAATGGCTAGAACTACATTTTGGCGCTTTTTTTTATTAGTGATACCGCTCCAGCTGTTTTACCAGTCATTGCCTTGGCCCCATCTGTACAAATATCGATGCAATTGTTCCAATCGAGATTGTGTGTTTCAAAAAAGGTGTCAATCGTCTTAAAAATTTCTTCTCCGGTAGTGTTAGTCGGCAGCGATGCGCACATAAGCAAGTCTTCTTCGACTTCAGACGACTCATCCATTTGCAGAACGAATTTGTTATGTTTAAGGCGACCAACTAGCTCTTGTTTGATGTAGCTTGCGAGGTCGTTAATTCGACGAGAAACAGTGTCGTTCGAAAGCAGCACTGTAGAAAGACGCTTTGCAGATTTTTCATCCAGCATACACTGTGTTATGTCTACCACACATGGTGTTATTAATTTTTCAGCAATAGTGTGCGCTTCGCCCGTTTGTGCAATGCGATAGCTGACCAAATAGGATGCCTCCGTGGCTTTTTCATTCACAGTCTGGGTCGCATATGTCATAGTTTCTTGACTTCTTAATAATTGCTCTTTCTTACGTATAAAAAATTCTTTATTCTTGTCTTTGCAATCAGGGTGTATAGTTTCTAAATGTCGGCGGATCTTAGCAGGTACCATGGAACTATTTGGAAGTAGCTTGCTACATAATATGCAGAGAGGCGAGCTGCTAGAATCAACAGATCCGAGATTGATGTAAGATTCGTCATATCTTCTTTTTCCCGCCTTTAGTGAGTCCTTAGTAGATATCTTACTGCTTGAAATCGCCATATTACCTTGAATCTCATCTTCTTGATCGTAACTCTTTGAGGTTGATGCAGCATTTTCCGGGCAAACCATCTTCGAACTTTCTAAACTAGATCTTGTTGAAACACCTTTAAGCCACCGCTCCTTTCTATCTTTTAAAATCAACAGTTTAGTTTCACAATATAAAAAACAGAATAATATCACCACAAGATATTTTACAACCGTTAATAAGGAACACAAATTAAATATACTGTGGCCCGAGAGCGGTGCGTGGATTGGAGATCCTTCGAGGCGGTTCTAGGTTTTCTGGACGAGAGTGATGAAGGGGGGACACGTATGGAATGTTAGCAGCGTGTATAGATGAGTCAGCGCACAGAGAGAGTGAGAGGGTGACAGCGTCAACGTGACACTTGTGATAAAGTAGTAACGAGTATCGAATCACCACATACCTAATCGTACAAACTAAACTCCTTTGTTTATAGTTTTGATCATAGCATTATTGTATATTTATTATGCTGCTTGCCACCTCATTTTCTGCTATTACGTACTGACAAAATAATACATTCTATAAAATCAACATTGGTATAATTTTTTTTTCTCAATGTGTGACAAGACTTGATGTGCTTTGTTCTTTATGTTAATATTATTTTGGCGGAGCCCCTCGTCGAGCTTCGCGGAGCCCCAGGGTTCCGCGGAGCACACTTTGAGTAACGCTGCCCTAGAAGAACCGAAAAATAAAATACAATTGGCAGCACAGGAAATTACCCCGGATATGTTAAGAAAATCCAAAAATAATTTATTGCACCGAGCTCAGATATGTATCAACCAAAATGCTGGCCATTTTGAACAATTTCTTCAATAGCATATTTGCTGTGTTATTTTTTTTCCATTGTTTTTTTTTAACCAATACATAATGTGTTTTTTTATTTTTTGTTATTATGGCGTTATTCATTGCCAAACGAAAGAAAAATAAATGATATTATATTCAGAATTGAATAAGCTATCAAAATATCCAATAATATACAGGGTGTTCAATTTAAAAAAAAAATAGATTATCTTTTGTTTTTCAAATGACATTATCCTATTTCACAGGATTAGAAAGAGGGCAAAAAATAGTATCAGACACATTTTGTTTTTTTTTAAATATCATACTCTCAATGAAAATATTGAGTGTACAATGAAAATGCAACCACTCTGTATACAGTGTGAACACGTCGTGGTACAATTAGAAATTGTTGTAAAGCGGAGATCTCTAGCTAACGTTAGTTTTTAATTTATTTTAAATAATTGTAACTGTATTACACATTCGGGTGCGATATACAGGTACCTCTGTCACTTAAATTGTACATTGGCACATAATTGTTTTTTTCTGGATTAGCACAAGATACACCTCTCGAAATCTTATGTAAAATTCTTGTATTTTTTTTAAAATTTTCTCCCAAATTCTAAACTTTTAACTTATAATTTATATTATAACTTGAGCATTCTTTTTTTTTGGAAAATATTAAATTGTTTATTGTTGGGAATTTGTGGTTTTGTCTTATCTTTTGCTACTTTGAGTATTTTAACTGATTTTTCTCCTGGATCAAAAACCATTTTTGGGTAGGGAATATTACATATAGGAAGATGGCGTCGATAAACTCATCCATCTGAGATTCTGTATAGATCCACTGCCCAACGAAGACGATTAAGTTGGAGGCAGTTCCCTTCACCACCAACATCTGTGTGCAAGGGTAGTGACAAGTAAAGGCATTCCTGAAAGTGCAGGTACAAAACTTTCCGAAACTTTGGGTGATTTAATAAGCGGCGATACAATTATTTTAGCTTAACCA
The DNA here is from genome assembly GCA_963170755.1 of Amphimallon solstitiale. Lineage (NCBI taxonomy): Eukaryota > Metazoa > Arthropoda > Insecta > Coleoptera > Scarabaeidae > Amphimallon > Amphimallon solstitiale. Next base: position 62,303,658 of record OY720682.1, on the reverse strand, counting down.
TTACTTTGCTATCAGTATCGAAGGATGAATAATTATTAATTTAGTTTCCGTCGACGCCATTTTCCTGCGACTTGTTTGATGTTGACAACTAACTTTAAATTTTAATTTAAACTTTGGAAAGGCGTAGCAGATTTTGTTAAAATTTCTTCACTTTATATGCTATTGCATTACCCTGCGTCGAAATAACACTATGTGGAAAATAATTGAAGTTTGCCGAAAATCGATACTCTGAATATGGATGAAAATTTGCGAAATCGTCAAGACATTTTCATTTCTATAGGAATACCGAAAGCCAATCGGCGCTATCAAAACATATAAATTCGTTTGGGTTTTATTAATGTTTAAAATTGATTTGGTTAATTACAAATTGCATTGCTGAATATAGTAAATAATTAACTACGTCATGGCAAATTCAAACGGTTGTCTTGATTCCGACGCAAGGTTAATTCTAAATAAGTACAGAGACGGGAGACATATCTGTATAATTTAGACACCATTAGCGGCAAAACTAATTAATGATCAAAATTGTAATTATGGAAATGGAGCGTCGTATCCAGTTGCCGCATTAGAATGCATAAATTACACTGTGTACTTCTCTAAGAAGCAATTCCTCTATCTTAATTTCGATACTTTAACGTTTTAGACCAATCAGTGTAATTTCTTACACATTTAACGTATTACTATTAAATCCCAACTTCAAATGAAACAGTTCTGATCGTTTTTAGATTGTGAAGGACTGTTAGCCCTCTCAACAGAAATCCTCCAATTGAAGGACGTATAGCTAGTTGCACTATTTACGTTTTTGTTTTACTTTTATTGTTTTGTTTATTTTAATTTTCTGGTTAAATCTTGGAGGTCAAATGAAGAACATATATTCTCTAATGTGAAGTTTGAGGTTGCTATCTCAAACCACAATCTCAAGTTCAGAAACTTGTTCTCCTTATGTGTTACCTTTTCTAGACTACGCTCACTTAATATGCATCAGGTGTTAAAAAAAAATTAGATGTGGCCACCACATGGTTTCTGATTTTTATTAAAAATAAGCTATAACCTTATCGCTATAATAAGAAAAACAAGAGATTTGATGAGAGAGGAGAAAATTAGATACACTGGTAGAATTCACGTATACTTATAAAGTACGTGCTGATAATAAAATAAATAAATATATTAAGGATAATAGAAAAATTATCATCATCTTTATTAGTTATGTTGCTGGAACAGCACACAGCATAATCTATTTGGCAATGCTTAACGTATGGCAATACTACAATTATTTCATTCCAAATAATTATGTTGCCACAGCAATATGAATTCTTTATAAATTTGTTTAAACTTAGTAGTTGACGAAATATTGGCAAAATTCGATTCTTTCACTGAAGTAAACTGCTACTTCAGTTCTACCGATTTTACTGAAAAACTAATCAGATCTCAAGAGGGAGATTATACACGCAAATACAAAATTTGAAATTGATATCTCCAGAGGTTTGACCGCTATCGTGGTCAGACACACAAAGACACACAGACATTTTTTAAAAACCACTTTTTCGGGATCAGGGGATTTCGAAACGTGGACATCTGCAAAAATCTCGAGGTGAAAAATTTTCATCATCACAATAGTTCCTTATACTACGAATAAGAAAGTAAAAGTAAGACAATTAGCAAGTAATTGCTGTGCATATTAGTGGTTATTTGCTATATTGGTATAAAATAATAATAAAATATATACTAAAGCAAAATATGAAATATAAATCATATATAGGTACCTGAATAATAACATAAGCTAACGAGAAAAAAAATTATATTAAATTATTTATTAATGTCAGTATAATTTTGATCTATACCTATGTCCAATTTCAAAATATTATGTTTAATTAACATATCGACATAATGATAATCTTCTTCTTCTTATAATAACGTAACCTAATAATAACATACATTTTTATAGCCATTACTCTGACATCAATTAGTTTTCACCTGTCTATTAATGCAGATAATAAAAGTTGGTTTAATACAGTATGACTGTCTGTTTACTAAATTTACGCGAATAGTGTTACAAATTGATTTGAATGGAATATGTGCCAGTAGATTAATATCGTGAATTTAGCAAAACTATTGCGTACACTAGACTAGCGTAGAATTCTTTAAATCAAGAGCACTTTAGTTTAACGTGCATGAAAATACTCCAGAAGGGCATTCGGAAGGAAATTTGTTTAGATGTAGTGCTCTTCCGGTGATTTATTTCGAAATGGGAGTGGAGAGTAATAAATTAATCACTCAAAGACTTTCTTGATATAGGTTACCGTTCCACGTTGGAAGGCGTGGTATGCAATTGTAAAATCCACACTGAATAAATATATTCCATACGTCTGAACACAACTAATGTAAATTTCCTACTACCACCTTACGGTATAGAATAAATAAATCAAAATGTTTTATTATTATTAAGAACTTGTTTTGTATAAAAAAAAATATCCTATTTTAATATTGTATTACATAAATAATATTAAATTCTCAACAAAATTAAAGTCTGCATAAATCCCAGTCGGCTTTGCCCTCTTTACTTTCAGTAATGATGTTTACAAGTTATGATATGTATGTATAAAAGTAGTAGCATCTATCGCGACGAATGCGGATGATGTTGAAAGGTGAGTTTTTGCACCGAAAGTGCTTTAGTTAATTCGTAAGCGCTGTGTGTAAAAGGCCAATTCATTGGTTACTCTTATTAGTTACAAGTGTTTTATTCCGTAAATGTGTCTCGTCCACATGCGTTGCCAGATACAGTTGAAAGGTGGATAAGTGATTGATCTGCGACAGTATTGACCGCCGCTGCATGTATTACAGTGGTGGCAAGTGAAAAGTCGCATAGTAAAACATGTGTCGTCCGATACACATAAAGCACGTATAGTTGGCCCTGTAACTGCTTATTAACTACAGGAAGCAAGTAATTTCGATCTACTTAATCTGCAAGTAGCGTGTAATAATGCAAACTGCCACAGGTTTCACTACCAATAGAATCCGTTGTCGCGTGCTGTGGCACATGGATACAATGAGCATCCCATCATCATATGCATTTTCATGACGTTAAATCTTTAATACAGATACTGGATCGGAGGAATGATGCTCTTTCTATTTTACAAGCTCAACAAGCATTTATAGATCCAACTAGTCAGGTAGACTTATGCAATATTCATGGATATGATTCCCGAATCAACCCACAATATTCTATAACTAACGCCATGAATATTATATAAGACCGTCGTGGATTTCCTTCCCAATTATCTAGAGCTGCTGCTGATAATGTCAAGCAAAATTTTTATGTGTTTCTAAACAACACTCCAGGAATTTCCACTGTACGCCAAATTGTTGACTTGTCACCTTAGATATTGGACAGTTGTTTTCAATTTCTAAATGTATCTGCGGTGACAGATAATTTTTAACATCTGAGCATATGGAAGAATTAATAGTGATTTACTTTCATTTGTACTCTCAACGTGAACAGTGAAGATGTGTGTTATGTTTTATCAAATTAGTATTATCTGGCAGACGTTCTCATCTTTGCGACTGCTATTTCAAATAAGCCATATTTCGAAATTCGACTAGCTTGCAAGTTAATATATCTTCAATATTGCATATCCACTCTGTAGTGGATATGGATGGCAATAACAAAATAATAATCAATAAACAGTCTTAAAAATTCACTCCAAAGGATAATGTAAATCAGATTATAGTATAACTATGACAGAAAAATCATTTTTTATCTCCCAGTTTCTTCTAATACAATTATCAGTCAATAACTAATGCCTCTTATTTTTCTCCTTTTAATTGTCAAGAAAATAAATTCAATTACATAGATTGAAAACAACAATATTGATGATTAATGTGTCACTTCTCAATATAATCTCCTTCCATTTCCACAGTTTTTGGTCCACCTTTTGTAAAAGGCATGTAACCCACTGTGGTAAAAAACACGGTGCTGCTTCCTAAGCCATTGGCGCACAGACGTCTAATCTTAAAGTGAAACACACGATGAACTTCTTTTAGCGTCCCGAACGGACGAAAATCTGACAGTGCCAGAACAGGGCGGTATGGGGGTTGAAGCAAGACTTCCCGATCAATTTTCACAGTGGTATGACGACTGGTGTGTGGTCTTGCATTGTTATGCAAAAGAAAAACATCCGCCAGAATTTATTGTGCATCCCTACTCCAAAAACTCAACCATAATCACACGCTCTGCATACCAGAACACTGTCGCCATAACTTTCCCTGCCGATCGCGCAGTTTTGCACTTTTTCGTCCTCGATGAAATTGTGTTCCATTTCATTGACTGCATTGATTCAGGTTCAAAGACAAGAGCTCACGTTTCGTTTCCGGTCACATTTTCTCCCATAAACTGATCTCCCTCCAAACGGAAGCACTGCAAGTGTTGTGAGACTATTGTTTGTTTTTCTTGTTTCTTTACTCAGATCGGTCAATATTCTTGGTACCTACCCTGCACAAACGTTTGAATACCCCAGTTGTTGAATAATCGTCATCACACTCTCTTTACTGAGCGAGAGAATGCGACACTATTCATCTTGTAACGGTTCAAAAATCATAGGCTTAATTTCTTTTATTTTTAATTAACAATTATTATTATTTATATTTTCGGATATCGTGGCGTCATTTGTCTTGAATCACTTAACTTAAGTATATTCGCTATTAAGTCGGTAAGCTGTTGTTGCAGATACCTGTTGTAAATTTATATTCTTTAAATGGAATAATTTTAATTATTATTTTATGTTACTGGTTATTTTCTTTGTTGATAATTTAATAATATTTTAGATTGAAAATCTAATATAATTATTCCGTCTTATTCACATTTTGTTGATATTCTTCCTTACCGGCTTCCCCTCGGATAAGTTTCAACTGTTATTTTTAATATCTCGTGTATAAGTCACAGCACATTTTCCGTTTTGAATTTCATCAACTAACATCGTGTGAATAGAATCTCTCAACCAATATTCGGGAAGTTTGGTAGATTAATATATTTATACGCAACGTACATTGCGGAGTATTTTGTCCGATTGGGTTATTTATGGAGAAAATTTGCAATTGGAATTTTGGGTTGTTGAAGAAGCAATTTTCTCATCTAACGACATTTTGGTCGGATTTAAAGTGGAATTTTTAAGTCACATGGTGTTGTGGCGGAATATTTAATTATTTGAATGTCCATCTGGGGAATATAGGAGCTTAAATCAGGTATTTAATTACCTTTTGATTAATTTAAAATTGTTAATGGCCTTCTCGACATATGTTTGTCTGCTTTTCTAGTGACTTTTAGAACTAATTATTCTTTCTAATTAGAGAATTTTGAATATGTTAATTTTGGGGTGACGTTTGAAATTTTGGTGACGCTATAATTTAAGTTGTTAAATCACTTTGTATGTTGAATTCGTGAGACGAATTTATATCTATTAACCAATCTGGAGAAGGTGCCTAGATTTTGTACAGCTGCAGGTCCTAGACCATTAGATATTGGCCATCAGTCGGTCTATCCTTTTCATCGTTGTGTTGAAACCAGTTAGAGGAGATCCAGATAAGATAAGATTTGTTATTAATTAGTAATTTTAGGGGTAAAGTCTATCGATTTCTTCAGGTCAAAGACTTTTTTCTTTTTCTTTTTTTTAAGCTTTTGATTAACTGAGTAAATTTATTGCCTATAAATCCACCCTCCTGGGTATTTTTAATTAGTTTCTGTAATTTTGATTCCCTTTCTGAGAATTTATTGCATAAGAGCCCATTTTACCGGGAGAGTTTAAATAATCTTTGCACATATCATACGTTTTGTAATTTTATATGAGTGATAAACATGAATAGCTTATTGTAAATCCGATTTTGTGTAATAGGTTAATATTTTTGATTACTTAAGAGGTCGTTTGACCTACATTATAACCATTTGTAAACAAATAAATTTGCAAATTTTTCGAGATCCACAGTGATATTTCACCGTTTATGTTTTCTCTAAATTTAGGAGTGCTTTGATTATTTGTAATTGTTAATTTAATCTTTTCTGGTCAACATTTAGTATCATCTTTTTTTTATATTGCATATCAAATTTAGTATATTTAAATATTTAATATTTTTTTTTTATTCAGTGTGAGTTGATAAGTGCACCCTTGTTATTTTTTTTAAAAATCCTTATGGATTGTTGCTTATGTCATTGTTTAATATACAGGGTGTACCATCACGAGCACCTGTGTGCTTTAGTGGTATAATTTAAATTTGCTTCCTCATTTTTCACATGATTTTCTACTCGATCATTTCTTATGTGACTTTTTTTTTAAATTATTATCTCATATTTGACTTTTTTTACTATACAGCCTGTTTCAAAGTAACTCGGCACTATTGCTAACTTTGTTATTATTGGAGCTATGACTTTGGTTAAATTAGCGAAATAGCAGTGTTTTCATTGCAGTTTACGATGGTGAACTTTAAAAAATAATTGAACATCGCTTTTTCGTGATATTAGAAAAAAACATTATTTTTTTAAATGGAACACCCAGTATACATATTTTTAATTCAAATGAAAGAAAAACTAATTCTAGACAAAAGTCATTCATTATCGAAACATGTCATTTCCCGCTTGGATTTGAGTGCGGAAAATAAAAATTGCGTTAAAGAAACAAATCATTATTACAGTAAAAAAAAAAGTATAATTGTGTAATTGTCCATTTCAACTAAATTTAATGTATTACAACATGTAAATTTCACAAATTTATTTAAAAACTAAAAAAAGAACTTGATGGCTCCATCTATTACATACCTATATTATTAATTGCAGATTACTCCGTCAAGAAAATAGTACCTACGTAAATCTTGTCAATCTCTATTAATTGTTAAACATAGTTTCAAAATGGGTTTTAGTCACCCAGAAAAGTGGGGTATGTTAGAAACCATCATAATATGTAAAAAAAATAGTACTACAGCATTAGAGTGCTACCGCGTGAATTTTCCTAATCGGAATTCACCAAATAGAAGGTATTTTTTGTAATGTTGTATAGAAAATTCAGAGAAAATGCAAATTTGTTTACGAAGAAAAGACCTAAAAAAGTTTATAATTATTAGGGAAAATGTCGAAACTCATGTACTAGCTTATTTTGAAGCGCTTCCAAATAATTCCATTAAAGATATGGTAAAGGATAGTAACATATCAATGACAGTTACTCGAAGAATATTAAGAAAACATAAATTTATTCCATATAGGTATCGTCCTACACAAACTTTAGTACCCTGGTGATGTTCATAGACGCCTTATGTTTTGTCATTAGTTAGTTGCCTCTTGTAAGAAATATAATTTGGAGCAACGAATCGAATTTTTCGAATTCCTCTATGTTTAACCGTAAAAACATGCACTACTAGTCCCGAGAAAATCCACTGTTAACTTACCCAGCACACCCACAAATAAAATTTAGTTTGAATGTGTGGTATGGTTTGATTGGTAGTCAAGTAGCAGGTCCTTTGTTTTATTATGAATCGCTTACGAGAGCAAGATATGTCAATTTTATGGTGGAAGTATTGGAAGGATTCCTAAATAATATAATTAACAAGATGGAGTCCCTGCGCATAATATTCGTGAGGTTTGTGGAATTATGCAAGGGCTTCTTGAAGACCACTGGAAAGGAACAAATAGTCGATAAAGTGGCCGGCCCGTTCTCCAGACTTGTTACCATTAGATTTTACTTTCTTATACGTAGTATAAGGAAGTATTGTGATGATGAAAATTTTCGACCTCGAGATTTTTGCAGATGTCCACGTTTCGAGGTCCCCTGATACCAAAAAAGTGGTTTTTAAAAAATGTCTCTCTCTCTCTCTCTCTCTCTCTCTCTCTCTCTCTCTCTCTCTCTCTCTCTCTCTCTCTCTCTCTCTCTCTCTCTCTGACCACGATAGCGGTCAAACCGCTGTAGATATCAATTCCAAATTTTGTATTTACGTGTATAATCTGCCTCTTGAGAACTGATTAGATTTTGAGCAAAATCGGCAGACCGGAAGTAGTAGTTTACTTCAGTGAAAAAATCGAAATTTGCAAATATTTCGTCAATTACTAAGTTTAAACAAATTTATAAAGAATTCATATGTACTTAGAATTAAGTTTGAAACAAATTTTCTTAAAAAAGTTTTTTTAAATTCCAACCGAAAGTAGATCTTTTACTCTTATCGAAAATCAGTTTTTTGCGAATATCTCGCAAGTCATGCTTTTAAGACAAGTACGTTACGAGTATAAAAGTATTTAAAACATAATTTTCAATATCTTTTATATAAAAAAAATTTCAAAATTCAGACCGGAAGTACCACTTTTACTCTTATCGAATAGCGATTTTTTGCAAATATGTCGTAAGTTATGCATTCTATGTATATTTATGAAGAGTACAAAAGTAATTAGAGTGGGATTTGGAATATTTTTTGTATAAATGAAATTTCAAAATTCGGACCGGAAGTAACACTTTCATACGTATAAGAAAGTCGTGTGGTGGCCACACCTCATCTTTTTACTTTCTTATACGTAGTATAAGGAAGTATTGTGATGATGAAAATTTTCGACCTCATTTTTTTCCTTTGGGGCAATGTAAAAAATAAGTTTGCCAACAGAAGTACGCCAATGTAGTGGAATTAGTATTAGTATTCGTTTATGCATCAATTCAATAGACGGTAGAAGCATTTCGAATGCTACAAAAGGCACTTTGATTAAATGTCAAAATTCTTAATATCTGCGTTACTTCAAGTATTTTGATATAAGAGTGTATAATGACTTCTGTCTAGAATTAGTTTCTCTTTCATTTCAAGTAAAAACATACAGGGTGTTCCGTTTGCAAAAAATATATTTTTTCAAATATCACGAAAAAACCATGTTCAATTATTTTTTAAAGTTCACCATCGTAAACTGCAATGAAAACACTGCTACTTTGCTAATTTAACTAAAGTCATAGCTCCAATAATAACAAAGTGAGCAATAGTGCCGAGTTAATATGAAACAGGCCGTATATATAAACATTCTATATGGGAATTAAATTTAGAATTAATGGTTTGAATTTGGTTTGTTTTATTGTGGAGTTGCTTTCACCTATTTCCACCTGATTTGCGTTCGTTATCTTCGATAGGCTTTAATTACGCGGTGGCGCCTTATTAAAATTTGCTTCACGACGTTTCGACCCATACCATCTTCACTGAGTAAAGCGGCAGTCTAAAAGACAAGAATGGCAGGTAGGTGGGCATAGGGGTTGTAACTCGTTTGGGAGTCTTATTAACAAATATTTTGTCTTTGTAATTCTAATTTACCCCGCCATATTATTATTGCCACAGGCCTCTTGACGTTTTATACGTGGACTCAGACAACTCGCTAAATGTTGCGTGGAGTAACGGCAGTCAACGGCTGCAACGCTTCGCTTTTCGTCAGGCCACGGTGTTTGTGGATTGCAGTGGATTGTAGAAGAAAGTTTGAAGAATAGCGCCAAATTCAATTTTTGACTTAACAAACTTTATTTAGGGAAAAAAACAGGATGCATTAGATATTTACTGACCCTCGTTAAAAGTCGTCCATGACAGCAAGTTTAAAAGTAGATTGGTAAGTGTAGACGTTATTGAGGCCTTATCCACAAATTACAACTCAATATTCATATTTATTCTGTTGTAATGGAAGTGACTTTTATGCTTTCGCTTTATAATAAAACGATTTATTTAAAAAGTATTATAGTAAAGAGAGTGCAACAATACATACTCGACTTATCAATACAATATAATACATATATGTGTTATGTGATAGATTGAGGGAAGCATTAAAACACCCCAAGGAATAATTAGATAGCAATATATCATGTTTCTGTATTATGATGAATGCGTGTAAAATTTACCACGAAAGTATTTTATGTTTTATATTGTTCTCCTATGTAATGGATGCATTTAACTTGAAAATATTTTTCAATACAAACATAAAAGCAGCATATTTAATATTCAATGTCATTTATCATTAAACTTTTATTTATTCTCTTCCCTGTAATATACACCTATTGCTATTTAGTTGCTAATATTGCTATATTTCCGTATATAGTTACTAGTGAAAGGAATCAACAATTAGTTCGAGAAAGTCCTCAGAATTTCAAGATTGTTGAATGTAATGTACAAAACTCCCAATGATATCCTTTTCCTATGATCAAGAATGTTGGAGTTAGCGGCAAATCTAGAATTATTCTTGCAAATACAACATAATTCCACATATACAGGGGGAGTTTTTTTTTTCCATTATTTGTATGGCGATCTCGAAAACCATAAGAGAAACGCATTAGGTTAAATAGAGAAAGATTTGCATCTTTATAAGATACATTTTTGTCCATTTAAGAAAATGCATGGTTTACTAGATATTTGCAAAAAATAGAAATTCTCCAAAACCTTTTCAGTGCGCTGGTATTCATAAAGGCAGAACAACATTTTTTCAATATTGTTTTTAAGAAATTCAATTTCAAACAACGACATCTTCAAAAATTTTTAATTTTGCTTAGCATTTTTGAGTTAGCAAGCAAAGTCTAATTTTTTTAAATCGAAACCATAGTTGGCTATGACATATTCTAATAGTGCATTTTTACTTTCTTATACGTAGTATAAGGAAGTATTGTGATGATGAAAATTTTCGACCTCGAGATTTTTGCAGATGTCCACGTTTTGAGGTCCCCTGATACCAAAAAAGTGGTTTTTAAAAAATGTCTGTCTCTGTGTGTGTGTGTGTGTCTGTGTGTCTCTCTCTCTCTGTGTGTGTGTGACCACGATAGCGGTCAAACCGCTGGAGATATCAATTCCAAATTTTGTATTTACGAATATAATCTCGCTCTTGAGAACTGATTAGATTTTGAGCAAAATCGGCGGACCGGAAGTAGTAGTTTACTCAGTGAAAAAATCGAATTTTGCAAATATTTCGTCAATTACTAAGTTTAAACAAATTTATAAAGAATTAAAATGTACTCAAAATTAAATTTGAGAAAAATTGTTTTAATAAAGTTTTTCGAAATTCCTACCGGAAGTAGGTCTTTTACTCTTATCGAAAATCAGTTTTTTCTATTCCGGTGCTATAAAGTTCACTTTACGACACCCGTTTTGGTTGCATAAAGTATTACTTTATCGCACGCTAATTTTATTTTTTTGAAGTTGGTAACAAAAAAAAATGGAACCAAATCGTATTTAAATGTCAAAATATAAGCCTTTAAAGTAACAAAAATGTGCAATAAAATTGTACAAAGAATAAAAAGCACACATGCTAACATTTCACTTACTAATTAGCAATATAAATTGTTAAGCAGAGTTGGATGATAAGTTTTCGGATGCTACTATTGACATTTACTTACCATGTTGAATAGTACAACTGTTATAAAAGTTTGTTTTGATAAATATGTAGAGGAGTTTGTGGACGAAAGATTTTGTAAATTGTCTTCTGCTATTTTGCGAATCTCTGGGGGCGTACAGTTATTCATTTCGTCCTTTTTGTTGATAATTTGAAATAATTTATTGTATAAATCAGTCTGAATTTTAAACACAATTACTTATAGCACCACCGATATTCAAATATTTAAAACGTTCTACTTAAAAATCAGAGTAACCAACTTCAAAAAAGCAAAATTTCTAAAATATTCGAACAAAACATGTCTCTTATTTAAAGCTTTTTTGAACTTTTAATAACCGAAATAGAAAAAATAGTATAAAATACACGTTTCATAAGACATTTTGCGCACTTGTTCTTTAGAAAACTCGCCTAGCGGCTCGTTTTCTAAACTTGAACGCGTGCGCAAAAATCGTGTCTTATGAAACTTGTATTTTAATATACTATTTTGCGAATATCTCGCAAGTCATGCTTTCTAGGCAGGTACATTACGAGTATAAAAGTATTTAGAACATTCTTTTAAATACCTTTTGTATAAAAAAAATTTCAAAATTCAGACCGGAAGTACCACTTTTACTCTTATCGAATAGCGATTTTTTGCAAATATGTCGTAAATTATGCATTCTATATATATTTATGAAGAGTACAAAAGTATTTAGAGTTGGATTTGGAATATTTTTTGTATAAATGAAATTTCATAATTCGGACCGGAAGTAACACTTTCATACGTATAAGAAAGTCGTGTGGTGGCCACACCTCATCTTTTTACTTTCTTATACGTAGTATAAGGAAGTATTGTGATGATGAAAATTTTCGACCTCGAGATTTTTGCAGATGTCCACGTTTTGAGGTCCCCTGATACCAAAAAGGTGGGTTTTAAAAAATGCCTGTGTGTCTGTCTGTCAGTCTGTCTGTCTGTCTGTGACCACGATAGCGGTCAAACCGCTGGACATATCAATTCCAAATTTTGTATTTGCGAATATAATCTCCCTCTTGAGAACTGATTAGATTTTGAGCAAAATCGGCGGACCGGAAGTAGTAGTTTACTTCAGTGAAAAAATTGAAATTTGCAAATATTTCGTCAATTACTAAGTTTAGACTAATTTATAAAGAATTCATACGTATTTAGAACTTAATTTCCAATATCTTTTATATAAAAAAAATTTCAAAATTCGGACCGGAAGTATCACTTTTACTCTTACCGAATAACGATTTTTTGCAAATATGTCGTAAATTATGCATTCTATATACATTTATGAAGAGTACAAAAGTATTTAGAGTTAGATTTGGAATATTTTTTGTATAAATGAAATTACAAAATTCGGACCGGAAGTAACGCTTTCATACGTATAAGAAAGTCGTATGGTGGCCACACCTCATTTTTACTGCTCGCAATGATGTAAGGGTCGTAGCACTTATTTTAATAAATAACAGTAGAATGCAGTATTATTATTTTTTACAAAAATTATGGCTTGTCATGGAAAAGAAAAGAAACTTATAATATACAATGTAATACAAGAAACAATAATAACGCTAAACGAATTAATTATTAACAACACGTAATACCCTAAACTTACATTAAGTGTTCAAAATTCCCACCATTATTGTCGACGCACATACGGCACCTTTTCAACACTGAATTATTAGCTCTCCTAATTTTGCACCCATCTAAGCTATCAAATACATCAATAACAGCTTTCAAAAGCTCCTCTTGGGTTGTATATCATCGGACATATACGATTTCTTTTATTGCTCCAAAGACGAAGAAATGTAATGGCAAAAGATCTGGGGAAAGTGCAGGCGTTAAAACAGGACCATTTCTGCCGATCCACGAACTTGGAAATAATTCATCTAAATATCTTTTGACCTGTGCCTGACAGTGAGACGGGGCACCTTCGTGCTGAAACCACCGTAAGTTTGTACGGGTCTGTAAATTTAATTCATATAGGATATTGTCGAAATCTTTCCTAAGAAATTGCAAATATCGATTTCCGGTTAAAGTTTCATTAAAAATAAATGGCCAAACAAGTTGCGAACCAATAACACCACACCATAAAGTGAAGCCAATCCTAATCTGGGATCGTCTTTCTTCTAAACGGTCAAAATTTATTTACGCCCACAGGTGTTCATTATGGCGATTGAACATGCCGCAGTTTGTAAAACGTGTTTTGTTGGTCCATAAGATCTGCCTCGGAAAGTTGTTATTTTCATGGCACATATTTACGAACCAAGCGCAAAAATTCAATCGTCTTTCATTGTCTCCAGGGTGTAGAGTCTGACTAACTAATTTTTTATGAAGATGGTACTTATGTTTTGATAACATTCTCATTACAGTGCGTTGTGAGGTAGCAGCGTCTTATGCAATTTGCCGCGTTGATGTTTATGGATTCTGATTAACAGCAGCTAAAACATTTATCTGCGTGTTTTCATCAATATTACCCTTATTTCTAGTTTTAACAAAACTTCCATACTCTTTTAAATTATTGTATACATTCTTGAAGGTATCTAACTATGGTTGAGGACGATCAAAATACAATAAAAAATAACGTTCGGCGGCTTCTTTACTATTTTTGTTTTAAATAATGTAACATTCGATTATATCAAGTTTCTCAAAATTTTTGTAGACCATAACTAACTTTGTAAAGCAACTAAATCACTAACAAAACCAACTATAGTCAAATGAAGCGAACTGTCAATGATGAAATAAACATAATACTTCAATTATATTTATCGCGTTTTCCATGGCAAGACATGATTTTTGTTAAACATAATAATAGTGTATTGTGCTGTTATTTATTGAAATAAGTTCTACCACCCTTACAACATTGCGAGCAGAAAAAAGTGCACTATTAGAATATATCATAGCCAACTACGGTTTCCATTAAAAAAAATAGACTTTGCTTGCTAACTCAAAAATGCAAAGCAAAATTACAAATTTAAGAGATGTCGTTGTTTGAAATTGAATTTCTTAAAAACAGTATTCAAAAAAATATTTTCTACCTTTATGAATAGAGTTATAGCACTGAAAAGGTTTTGAAGAATTTCTGTTTTTTGCAAATATCTAGTAAACTATGCATTTTCTTAAATAGACAAAAACGTATCTGGATGAGGCTTATAAAGATGCAAATCTTTCTCCATTTAACCTAATGCGTATCTCTTATGGTTTTCGTGATACCCATATAAATAATGGAAAAAAACCCACCCTATATATAAACTGGTAGAGAAAGAATACCAAGCCAAGTAAAATAGATTTAATTTTAGCGACAAAACGTATTAGTTAATACGAGGTTTACTTGGAAGCACATACTACGCTGCCAAAACTTGCATACACAATACACATTGTGGCCTCTCTCAACCATTAATTTCTGTTGACGTAAAACCAAACTCTAAATAAACGTCATCATATTTACGATATTTTCGTTTCTTCACAGTCGTGTGCCACTGGTTGAACACATACTTTTTTCCTGCTTTATTACTGTTTAAAAATCCATCTTTCATTAAAGATGGAAGAGCAAAAATTCACAAAACTATTTACCAACCGCTGAGTTCAATTTCATTAGACTGACTGAATTGAGTCGCCAACGCGTGTTTATATGCTTTCAAGCATTTGAACAATATTTGAATATTTTTTTCCTTATTCGACTGTCGATATATACAAAGTCGTCAACTCATATTTAATTAAGTTATTTTCGGTTAAATCTACTATTAGTTAACAAAATTTTATTCTAGCTTCCTAATGTCAAAGTAATGTTTTAAAATAGAAAGGTACTGCATCAATCCTGATGAGAGTCTATATATAAACTTCACTTATAGACGTATAAATTTCCCTTTTCCATTAGGCACAATCTATACGCGGTTTAATAACACATGAGGCCGTTCATTCTGCGGGTTTATTACAAAATTCCGGATCGATTATTTATTACACGTCGATTAAAAGCCTAGATGTGTACGGCACAAATTAAAGGAAGAGATATTATCACCTAATGTAGTGTAAAACTGATAATTAGTATGCGATTGGTTGACGGTTACGTAAACAAATAATTTCGAATATTTAGTTTTGATCCTTAGTTACTGTATTTTGTGTATGTGTTAATGTGAATGACCGAAATCACGTGATTGTCAACATTCACCGGTAGATGTTGACATGTAACAGGCTATTCAATATATGTCGAAAATATTTTGTAGAATATCATTGATTCTTACACCGGTGATTGTTAACATCAGTGGTGAATGTCGAATTAATTAAAGTGTTCCAATAGAAATAAATTGGCAGGCATTCATTAAAGAATAAAGAAAGACAAATGCTGATACAAATCTATTAGATGGTACAAAAAATATTTGGTACACGTTCAATATTTTAGAGCATGCAAAGCTGTAATGACATTTTGAGTTGCAAAGTAATTCCATATATTTGCAGCAACACTTGCCAGTCGTACATTCTTTCTTGCAATTGCAACGTTCGTAGTTCTTTCCTGTACATTTATAATTGGGAGTCGCCGCTTCTCGGAAAGATATTTCATTTGATTAAATTTCGCCAGAAACGAAAGATGAAGGAGAACAAGTTGCAATGGTAACCTGACTTCTGCAAAGCATCGGACTGCATCTCACCTGAGATTCTGCTGAAAAACTTTGGCAATATAAAATGAGAGAGTTAGCTTACGAACTATTGGCATCTTTCTTGTACAAGAGGAAGCAAATGGTATGTGGGAGAAGGGATTCTCGGATGTAGCCGTTGTAAATGTGGGAGTGCCACAGAGATCTATTTTGGGACTGCTAATGACCTACCGGACAGAATTATGCATTGTGAAACAATCATATATGCAGATGACACCTTCATCCCTTGTAAGGAAGAACGCCAAGAAAACCGAAACTATACTGAAAACAGCAATAGAAAACTGGTTCACGGCGAATAAATGCATATTAAACCAAGAGAGGGCACAGATAATACACTTCAAATCCAGTGAAGAAAATGACAAAGTAGTTAATTTCCTAGGTATAAGTGTCTACCACCGTAACCGTAACTTGGAACGCACTATGTAAAAGATTAAATATGGCCATCTTTGCTATACGTGAAATACGTCATTTAAAGCAATAGTGTCAGCCCGTCAGAACTGAT
The DNA here is from genome assembly GCA_963170755.1 of Amphimallon solstitiale. Lineage (NCBI taxonomy): Eukaryota > Metazoa > Arthropoda > Insecta > Coleoptera > Scarabaeidae > Amphimallon > Amphimallon solstitiale. The sequence goes on along the minus strand of OY720682.1, from coordinate 62,287,144 downwards.
CATCAGTACTGACCTATTCACTAGAACTGATCATCAGTCCTAACCGTCAGTCGTTATGACGTTAGACAGAAGGTATACAATATTACTATTATTAGGCATATACAGGGTGAGTCAACTACGCGGGTAAGGCCGATTGTGCGTTTACGAGTAAAGATATTTCGAAGCGGTTTTTTTCTTTCATTTTAAAAATATTTTGTATTGTACAGAGTGTTCCATAACTTGGTGGCTAACCATAGTTATAGTTTTTTAAATGGAACACCCTATATACTATTGCATTTTTGAATTCCCCGTATAATTTTTAGTCAAAAAGTTATAAGATAGTATAGGACTAAAGTGTAAAGTTTTCGACTTATTCCCATTTTTCTGAAAAATTCAGTGTTTTTATAAAATTATATTTCTCGAAAGCGACGTATTAGATGGAAAATTTTTTTTTGCAGTATTGTTTACAATAAGAGGTCCTAATAGAAGCATGTTTTATTTTTTTACAATTACTAACTGCATATGCAGGAAATTGGATTAAAATTAGATGACACGTTTTTGTATAAAAGTCAATTCTTTTAAATGGAACACCCTGTATATCAGTTCATTTTTGAATTGGTTATTAAATTTCATGTCAGAAACATGTAAGACGTTAATACTTTAAAAGTGACTATTACGTTTTTTGATATACTTTTGTTAGTTTTTGCAAAAAAGTATTTTTTTTCAAATGGAACAGCCTGTATATTATTTCATTTTTGAATTTCTCATTAAATTTCACATCAAAAACATGTCAGACGTTAATACTATAAAAGTGACAATGTGACAATTACTGAGCCATTGTCCCTTTTTGATATAATTTTGTCAGTACTATACTATATTAATAATTAAACCACAAAACTGACAAAATTATATTAAAAAGAGACAATAGCTCAATAATAGTCACTTTTAAAGTATTAACGTCTTAGATGTTTTTGATGTGAAATTTAATAGGAAATTCAAAAATGAAATAATATACAGGGTGTTCCATTTGAAAAAATTAACTTTTTTGCAAAAATTAACAAAAGCATATCAAAAAACGACAATAACTCTATAATAGTCACTTTTACTGTATTAACGTCTTACATGTTTCTGACACGAAATTTAATAAACGATTCAAAAATGAACTGATATACAGGATGTTCCATTTAAAAAAATTGACTTTTATACAAAAACGTGTCATCTAATTTTAATCCAGTTTCCTGCACATGCAGTTAGTAACTGTAAAAAAATAAAACATGCTTCTATTAGGACCTCTTATTGTAAACAATACTGCAAAAAAATTTGTCCATCTAATACGTCGTTCTCGAGAAATGTAATTTTATACAAACATTGAATTTTTCAGAAAAATGGGAATAAGTCAAAAACTTTACACTTTAGGCCTATACTATCTTATAACTTTTTGACTAAAAATTATACGGGGAATTCAAAAATGCAATAATATATAGGGTGTTCCATTTAAAAAACTATAACTATGGTTAGCCACCAAGTTATGAAACACTCTGTATAATACAAAATATTTTTAAAATGTACCCCTAATGAACAGCTACCACAAGAAAAAACCGCTTCGAAATATCTTTACTCGTAAAGGCACAATCGGCCTTACCCGCGTAGTTGACTCATCCTGTATATAATACTACTATATCGCGTGTAGACAAGGAAAACTGCGCTCCAACATTGTGAAATAAAACATATGGTGCTATGCCGTTTTAGAGTCGCATTGTCCAAACTGCGCATGCGTTACAAATAATTTTTCAAATTTAGGTCTGTTTGTTTATCACATAGATTTATTACTATAAATATTTGATTAAAGTTTGTAAATCGTAAAACAAGCATAAATAGTTTTAAAATCGACAAACCTCTTTATAATTAATAATTGTGCCTTGTTAAATGTGGAAAAACAATTTAATTTCCCTTAATGAATGAAGAAATATCGTCGTGGCATCATGTCGTGTAGATCATGTAGACAAACAAACGATCATACCGCAGAAATATATTTGTCAAAAGTTGTACGAATTGTGGTTATGTTATAGTAAAAATTGTAAACTAATTAACTAAAACTCGCAGATAGCATTGCAATTGTGTTACTTTGAAGACATTATCGTGGGATATCGTAATAGAAAGAAAAACACCTCTATAGGTACAATAATTTGTGATATAATAACAGCACTAAAATTATTCAACTCAACATGCAAGAATAATAAAGAATTAGATAATGTGGTATTCTTGTATTGTAGAATTACTGTCATCTACATCGGAGAAACAACACAGTAAATTGTACTTGAATTAGGTAATTGTATTACTATGTTACATATTAAAATATTTGAATTGCTCATATGTAATAAATAGGCTTTTGTTAAACCTTACAGAGTTGCACACCCATCTTTTTTGCTATGACCTACTAATTTTTTGATATATGTCTAATGGAACATATATGGGACATCGACAGGTCATCAGATATGATAATATGCTCACGTATGGCCTTTTAAGAAGATATTGACTGGTTATTGGAATTCATGCCATGACGCATCGATGATTGTGATAATAATTTGGAAATATGAACACATTATTCATAACATAAGTGAAGTGTTTGTTTTTAATTCATATTTTGCTAAATGCGTATTATAATCTCTGTTACTGAATTATATTGTGATCAGGCATATAACATATAGAATGTACTTTACATTAAAATTTATAAAGAAATAAAGAGCAAAAGCTTGTTTTTGTACTTTGTTTTATCTACTTTTTAGTTTGTTTAGTAAATATATGACAATTATTATTATTCGTAAATTGTAGGAATAAATACTTACAACATTACAATATCTCTGTTTATGATATTGTTGCATTTTATAAATTTCTATGTATTTAATAAATAATTCATACAAATATATTTTACAATGAAACAGATTTTTTGTTTAATTTCAAGGAAGTACCTATACTTATACAAAATAGAATTCTGAACATAAATAAAATAAAATTTAATTTTTGACTACGAAAGTAGAAATTGAACTTTGCTGTTTGATTTAATTATTGAATCAAATACATACCTTTTTTTACAAGAAGTATACATTATTTGCAAAGTTTCATTTTTACTCACCTTAGTTTATCGGACAGACGCATCAGTAAAAGAAGATTGATTACAAATGTGGTACTACATACACTAAAGAAATTCTAGTGTGTCAGAGTAATTTTCTCTTTATATTCTTTGCTAACATATGGGCATAAATAAAGCCTTAAGAAAACTTTATTTCCTGAAGTGGGTTAATCACTTCTAAATAAAAAAATGTACAAATAATTAAAATTATAACACCGTTATTCAGTTAAAACATTGTAAATTGTAATGCTGGTTGATACCATTGTACTTTTGTTAAAACATTCGTGTTAATTAAGTCTGTACGTCACAGTGTATGTCTCAACATAGAACTAAATACAAGAACATAACAGCAATTTGTTTTTTATACTCTTGCTTATACAATATATTGAATAATGTATATACAATAATTATATTTGCCGTCTTAAGCTTAAAAATGTATAGCAAAAGTATACCGGGTGTCCACACGAAAACTTTATATTGAATTATTTCTGGTGTTTTTGAAGACAAAAACTTGAAATTTTGGGTGGTTGTTCAGGATATAGGGGGACAATGAATAGTGTATTTCATACCGCCCCATCAGGTCACCCGCCGCCGCCGGCCACCCCCACTCCAATATTTTAAATGACACTCTGTATTTTTTTTGGTGGTTTTGAAAGAACACAATTTTCTTGATATTCCTATGTGAAAAAACTAGTAACACACATTATGACATTTATGAGATATTTAAATTTAAAAGTTTCAGATATCAGAAATTATTAACTCCGAAAAATCATAAGTTAGTCATGGAAATACTTAAAACAAGATTTATTCACAACATTTTAGTTAAATTAAATGCTCAAATTGTTCACCGTTTACATTTAAACATAAATAAAGTCTATTTTCAAAAGCATTTCTAACATTTTCGAACATTTGTGGCGTTAAATTTCGACATTCCTCTGTTATTCTATTACGTAAATCAGCTATTGATTGTGGCGGTGTCTTATAAACAACAGACATCAAATGTCCCCACAAAAAGAAATCTAGGGGAGTTAAATCGGGGGAGCGAGCTGGCCATTCAATAGAGCCCCTACGTCCAATCCAATGTCCTGGGAAAATATTATCCAAATAATTCCTAACGTCTAAACAGTAATGTAGCCCAGCTCCATCTTGTTGAAAATATAATTGGTCCTCCTCTATTTCATTCAAGTTTTCTTCTAGACACTGTATGATAAGAGGATGTATTAGCTCTTCCAAAAATTGTAAGTACTTAGGTCCATTTAAATTTTCCTGGAAGAATATCGGGCCAATTACTTGGTTATTAAGAATTCCAGCCCATACATTAATTTTTTGGGGATATTGTGTGTTGCCTTCTCGGAAAAAATGGGGTTTTACGTCGCTCCAATATCGACAGTTGTGTCTATTCACAAGACCATTTAAGTAAAAGCAACTTTCATCACTAAAGCAAATACTTCGCAAAACATTTCCATTTTGCCGAATCATATCTGTCATTATTTCACAAAATTCGACTCTTCTGTCGAAATCACCGTCACCCAACTCTTGGTGAAGTTGAATTTTATAAGGGTGCATTTTGTTTAATTTTAATATCTTATGGCAGGTTGATTTTGGCACTCCCGAAACTTCGGATAATTTTCTCAACGAAAGCTCTGGGTCTAAATTAATATGACCAAGAACTGCTAGTTGCATAGCTTCATTTAGTACACCACAATTATTCGTATTCCGTTTTTTATTATTTACAGATACAGTTTGCAAAAATTTTTCTATTAGCGTTCTGACATAAGCAACAGATACGTTTCTGTTTGGATGGTTTTCATTGAATAACGTCGCCGCTTGGGAATAGTTTTTGTTTGCAATCCCATACAAAATCACTATTTCAGTTCTCTCTTCAAGAGTATAAACCATTTCAGCGAAAAAGCCGAAACTTTAAGAACAATTTTACAAGTATTAATATTAATGAAACACAAAAGTCACAATTTTGACAATTCTAATTTAAAGCAAACTATTTCCATGACTAACTTATGATTTTTCGGAGTTAATAATTTCTGATATCTGAAACTTTTAAATTTAAATATCTCATAAATGTCATAATGTGTGTTACTAGTTTTTTCGCATAGGAATATCAAAAAAATTGTGTTCTTTCAAAACCACCAAAAAAAAATACAGGGTGTCATTTAAAATATTGGAGTGGGGGTGGCCGGCGGCGGCGGGTGACCCGATGGGGCGGTATGAAATACACTATTCATTGTCCCCCTATATCCTGAACAACCACCCAAAATTTCAAGTTTTTGTCTTCAAAAACACCAGAAATAATTCAATATAAAGTTTTCGTGTGGACACCCGGTATGTCAAAATAGAATACAACCTAACTTAACCCTTAACCGCTACAGTGACAAATTTTCACACAACCACTACAGTGCGGTCTGTGATACCGCTTCTTTACATATACAGAAAAAAAGGTTCTAAGATTTATTTTAACCTTTCTTTTATTGAAACTGATTATTTACTTACTTGCAAGTTAATCATACATAAAAAACAGGTTAAATAAAATATAAATTTAAAGTTATAAAATCAATCAGCAAAAAGTAATATTTGTGTGTTTTTTTTACATTCATTCACTCTCAAGGCAATCATCGCATATTTTGTTTGCGCATTGGAGGCAAATCGGTCGTTGACACATTGTACACATATACTGAGTTTTCCTCTTCAATTTAGGAGGACATTTGTAACAAGTACGTTTCTTTTCAAGACGCTCCACTTGGACGTCATTTGAGCGATCTGGTTCAGATATTCCTAATACTCTACCCAGTGTGACCCTAAGCTCTCTTGAGATTTTTGGATATTTTGTTCTATGTTGCATAGCAGGTGTAACAAGACTCTTCGCTAACAATTTAAGAAAGTCGAGGCGTTCCATTCTTGGTGTATTTTTATAACTTTGATGCAGAATATAAGCATTCACAGTACTAATATCTAGTATTGTAAAAGAAATTGCCATTGTCCATCGGCGTGTTCGCCTGCTAGAACTATAATTCGCACATTTTTTGTCTAGAGTGTCGACACCCCCTTTCGTTAAATTATAGAACTGAATTATTTCAGGTTTCTCGGTATTCGATTCATGTCCTTTATTGTGGTGCATTGAAGAAATAACTAAAACAGCTTTCGATTTTTTTGGTACATGAGAGAGTAATGTTATATCTTCACGAAATCCGTACAAGCTGCTATTTATTTGTCGTGTTTTATCTGCAAGGAACTGACGCGGAATTTCACGCTTATTTTTTTTTAGCGTTCCTACATATGTCAAGCCTCGCTTTTTGAGTTCCATGACCAGTGGGATGGAACTGAACCAATTATCAGCTGTTATGTTTCTGTGAGAGCCTTCAATAGATTTGCATAAGCGTATAACAGCTTGTGATGGAATGTTCAGCTTTTTCTCTTCCCATGTCAGTGTTCTACCATCTGAACCTTTTCCAGAATAGATGTAGGCATTGTGCAGATAATTATTTCGAGCGTCGGTAAGGCACAATATTTTGATACCATATTTTGCCGGTTTGTTGGGCATATACATTTTAAAACGGCACCTACCTCTAAACGCAACAAGCATTTCATCTATGCATACGCTAGATCCCAAACTGAAACTTCGTTTAGAATTTTCGATTAGTGCGTTAAAAATATTTGATATGGCGGCAGTTGGATCTTCTATCATTCTCTCATTTCTGGTATTAGGATCATCACATCTTAAACAGCAAAGTAAAAACTCAAAACGTCTCTTGGGCATAGTGCAACGAAATACATCTCTCCCAGTACCATCAGTAGAAAACAGACATTGTAAGTTCTCATTTCCAGATTTAAAAACTGAAGTGTACACCAACAATCCTAGAAATCCTCTCATTTCAACTATATTGGTATCGCTAAGAACAGTACGGGTAGAATTTTTATATTTTGCTCTAGCTAGACCAATGGATGTATGGAGATACATCTTCAACATTGGGATTTGTTGCCTAGATCCATTGCGGGACCTTTCAAGCCGGGCAACGTAACGATTATATTATGTTGTCGTGTTCTTACATTAGTTGGGGGTTCAATTTTGGACCTACAAAAAACATGCTTATCAAAATAATATATTATTGCGTGTTTGATGTGTTTGGCATACCATCTAAAATTATCTTTTGCTATAAAGTAGTTTTGGTTACCGGTGCCAGAACCCGGTAAATTATGTCCACAATCATCGTTAGATCCTTCATTTTCGGATTCATCTTCTTCAGACTCAGTGTTATGATCGCTTTCAATTACGATGTCTTTAGCATTGTCAGAATCATCATTGTCGGAATCGTCACTATTATCAAACTCGAAATCTTCATTACAGTCTTCATTCATCAGTTTTTCGAATCTCGGATCATCTACATGCATCCAAGAAGGCCCTGGTAGCTCGGCCATTTTCAAAATTGCTTTTATTTCGGTGAAAAAAGAATGTCTGTGAAAATATTACTTAGCCCGAAATAGGTACGTAACTACTACAGTGCGGTTTCTCGGACCGCGGTGAAACTTTGATAGTATATAAAAATAAGACACTAACACGCTCAAGGCTCAAACTACACTGAGAGTGTACGGCGTACGGTGGCTGAAAGGTACATGGAGCCCTGGCGGTAAATCTTCAAACCTGCCAGAATTACATAGTGTAATAAGATGCGAGCGGTTTGTGAGACCGCACTGTAGCGGTTAAGGATTAAAGTACCTCAAATATTTAATTGTGTATATAAAGCATTAATTTATGTTTTCTATTAAGTCAAAATGAAAAGAACAGTACCTATTTATAATTTCACAAGTTTTTTTTTTCAAAATCTTTTCTGAAAGTCCATTGAAATGATCAATATTTATATTCAATAGTTTCACTTATAACTATGTACAAATTGATGCAGTAGTTATAATTTCACGCTTTTCTGTTCAAAGTCTTTTAAATAAGTTGAAATAAAACGATCGGTATTTATATTCGATAATATAATTTCACATATTCCACTAAGCACGTATAAATCAATGGCAGTAGCAAATTTTTCTGTTAATAATCGACTGAAATCAGCCTTGATATCGTTTGTATGTCTTCATGGGCTTAATTCTACATCGTATTTTATGTGTAAACCTATGACATCACCGATGACCTCGTGATATCTCAACTTGCACAATGCTGAAGTCAATAAAAAACAACTTTGCATATGCTTTCAGTAATATCATAGTTATAGATGTCAATTTAAATCAGAGGTTATAATTATGTTTTTCTATTCCGGTGCTATAAAGTTCACTTTACGACACCCGTTTTGGTTGCATAAAGTATTACTTTATCGCACGCTAATTTTATTTTTTTGAAGTTGGTAACAAAAAGAAAATGGAACCAAATCATATTTAAATGTCAAAATATAAGCCTTTAAAGTAACAAAAATGTGCAATAAAATTGTACAAAGAATAAAAAGCACACGCGCTAACATTTCACTTACTAATTAGCAATATAAATTGTTAAGCAGAGTTGGATGATAAGTTTTCGGATGCTATTATTGACATTTACTTACTATGTTGAATAGTACAACTGTTATAAAAGTTTGTTTTGATAAATATGTAGAGAGTTTGTGGACGAAAGATTTTGTAAATTGCCTTCTGCTATTATGCGAATCTCTGGGGGCGTACAGTTATTTATTTCGTCCCTTTTGTTGATAATTTGAAATAATTTATTGTATAAATCAGTCTGAATTTTAAACACAATTTCATAAAGCACCACCGATATTCAAATATTTAAAACGTTCTACTTAAAAATCAGAGTAACCAACTTCAAAAAAGCAAAATTTCTAAAATATTCGAACAAAACATGTCTCTTATTTTAAGCTTTTTTGAACTTTTAATAACCGAAATAGAAAAAATAGTATAAAATACACGTTTCATAAGACATTTTGCGCACTTGTTCTTTAGAAAACTCGCCTAGCGGCTCGTTTTCTAAACTTGAACGCGTGCGCAAAAATCGTGTCTTATGAAACTTGTATTTTAATATACTATTTCTGTTTATCAGTCATTTCGAAAAATTCAAAATGGATAATTCCAGTCGACGCATGCGCAGAACAGGCAATGCGACCAATTCTATCTTTCTTAGTTGGGATGAAAAATTATACATTATCAAGATACCCACGCAATATAGTAGTATTATATATTATGTTATTAGAAGATTGGTCAAAAAAAAATTACAAATGGTTTTTCTATTATAATAGCTATTGAAATTTGAATTTGTTACATGAAAAAAATAGTAGATCCATCTTATTTTATTAGGAAAAATATAAAGCGACAATTAGTATTGGTGAAAAATACGACATCTCACAGAGACAGTGATGGGTGAAGGTTACAGCTCTGCACACCTACGAAATAACAAAACTAACATAAAATTCAGTTTCGCCCTTGTCTTACCATCCTCCCCCGTAATCAATTATTAAAACCGGTGTTATACTTTACGTATCAGCGTAATTTACAATAAAGGCGACCGCCCGAAAAAGCTACTCTATAGCTAGGAAAAACCCTCAGGTAGAGAGATGCTGCCCGTAAATTGTAGGAAAATTCAGACGGGTGAATCAACAATGGAGGGCCGCAGCAGTATCCCACCTTGAAAAGGATAGCCATAAATACAGATCTACATATATAATTCAGCTACGAAGAGCCGAGGGTGAGAATTTAGGCATGGAAATGAGATATTCTAGAGAATCCGACGCGCGTAACATCTGGTTTTATGGAATGGCGTCGCGGCGAAACAACACATCCCCATTAGTTTAGCATTGCCGCGCTCGCATTTGACCCTGGAGACTCGCGTTGCTTAATGGTCGCGCTGAATGATGCATGATGTCGCTGGCTGTACCGTACTGTTGTATCACAGCCAAATCCACACTCAAATACCTGACACTATCATATTTCCACATTAGCGGATTTTACTGGCGGTCAGGGCGTCGGGGAACTTTTATAGGGCTTACGAGATTTGATTGACGGGGAGTGGTTTTGATGGAATTCTGTGTTTAAATTTAACGAGGTAAATGCATTAAATCTTTTAGGGTTTAATTAAAAATGAACTAATCAACTAAGGTCGTAAAAATTTAGAGGAATATTTTAATTTTTTATTAAAATACTCAAAATCAGAACATATAGGATTATATCTTCATCCATACGTATGCATTACCTACAACTTTATAAACCTCTTGTAAGTATTTTTAATCTTTCATTAAAAACTAATTCTTATCCTCAAGTATGGAAAATTGTCAGAATTACACCGCACATTTTTAAAATTCTTGGTGAAAGAAAATTTGCTATTAAAATATATACAGGGTTGCGATTATGTTTGGATATAGCTAAATATTTTGAAAACGGTTTATTATTGTGTTACAATTTTTTTTTTGTTGTATTTTATCCTTTAATGGATTATTTTAGGTTGTCGTGGAATACGTAATTTATTTTGGATTAAATTTATGTCATCTTCCTACTACTACTGCCATCTGGTGTAGATTTGCTTAAGATTCCTATTGCACGCGTTCTGCCTTATCGCAGGTGTGTGGCGTATACATGCATTGACGGGTAGATGGCGTACGTTGTTTTATTTAATAAATTTGTTTTCTTTATTTGTTGCTAATTTAGTTTTAGTGCTTCTTTTGGGCCTAGAGTTATGTAACAAATTATTTATGATTATTTTCCATTTTTCTATGGTCATTTGAACCTGCATTTTTGGACTCAGAATTTGAACTAAATTTTGGATGTGTATGGGCAGTGTAGCCTCACATCTGTCTTGTGTAACTTCTTAGTTGTTATTTAGTGCATTTAGTCAACCATTGTAACTTATTTTTGTACAATCTCGTAAGAAATTTCTGAATTTAATCGAATCACATTTCTTTATGTAAAGCATAGTTAACTAGCGCTAATTTTTTTTAATAGAATTAGATACTTTTAACTTAGAGTCTGCACTCTGATGTCGAATAGATTGTCGGTTGCCTCTGGTATACAGAGTGTTTTATTTTTGTGTTGACGTGTTGCAAATCACGATCAAACTGTTCGACTTTGGAGGGACTTCCGGCAAGTTGCCTTATAACTGTGTGCTTGTAAGAATATTGTTGGTTAATTAATTTTAATTTTAAGATTGTTTCTTGTGTTCACCATTTCGAATTTCTTAAATTAGGTAATTTGTACGTCATTGATAATTTTGAGTTGTGGATCACCTTGGGTGACCATTTAAATTTTAAATAATCCTTCAGAATTTAATACTGGCAACTGAGTTGCGTTTGTGATTTACTTTTCACTGTTTTTTTTTTCCTTTGTTCTATATATCTCTTGAAAATCAAAGATTATATAATATAGCCGGATATGTACAGTAATTGGAATGCGCTGTTGAGATCTGTGATTGAATTTCAATAAACTGTTTGTTAAGTTTGAATGAGCGTGTGTTGGTCTTATTTTCTTATCACCTGGGGAGTTTTACATTGGATCTGGTCCGGGGTCTGAATATCTGTTGGGCTTAGCATATTTTTACGGATAGGCGCCCTGACAACTTAACCTTCGACTTAGTACGGTGTTCGAACTCGCCCTTCTGTGACTGTAGCTGGAGGCAGTGCTGACTCCCATATTTAACATCGACCCTTGGGGAAGTAAGAGGCAAGACTGAGTGTTATAAGTTGGTGATTAATTAATAGACAAGCGTCCTCTTTAAATTTAAATAGAAGGTTAATTACCGTGGTGGTGTCTGACTTACTACCTTCTTGGAATTTGGGTACCGATTTTGTTTAGGGCCTTGGCCATTTGTAATTTAAATACAAGAGGGTAGCAATTGAAACGGGCTGAAATTTGGCACACTCTTAGAAGGATTTAGACTACATTATATGAGATGTTCTCCAGTTTTAGATCGTCGTTTGTTTCCGAGATACAAGGCTAACATGATGTTTTTTAAATAGCACGGTGGGTCAAATGTAGCATATTTAATCCTTATCGCAATGTGTAGGTGCACGTTCTAATAAAGAACCCTTAGACGAAGTTGTTCTTTAATTGCTCAAAGAGCCTCACTCGCCCAAAAAATTTTCAGAAGATGACAATGACAGTGATGACGATGATAGGTACGAAGAAAAAGAAAAAGATGAAGAAGATGGAGACAATGATAGCAACTAATACAGTTTGCATTCGGTTTTTTTTAAAATTTTTTTCTTTACAATACGATTAGAAATAAGTCTGCTCTTTCTGTTAAAAATATTAATAAAACTGAGTTAAAATCATACGGTTTTGAAAGTAGATCTCCTGAATATCATAAAACTGTTTGAAAAACTAAGATGCGGCTTATGAGTACTAAACTAAACTAAAACATGTCAACAGTATAATTTGTTGGAATAATTTCGTGAAAAGTTTTATTGAACTTATAATATTTTAAGATTATAATATATTACTTATGGACTTAAATAATAATTTTTCAGAAATTATTTACGAACTTACCGAATTGTGAAAATTTTCTAACAATTATTTTTATTGAAGAATATTTTCAAATGAAAAGATTATACTTTTATCAAAAGTTTTCTGATTTAATCTCAAAATAGTCTTTTCGTTCATTCTTTTGCGTATTGGAGATTTGGACACGTACTGACGCGAATCAAGGATGCGTTTGATGAGTTTTAAACAATAAACTCATAGGATGGAGCCATGATTATATATATTACTTTTACAAAATGCGCATAAACGTGGCACAACTAAGCACACGTTTCCAAACATAATAGGACAAAGTAACTGGTTTTAATGCATTTTTAATTCATTGATAATTGCCTCCAATCAAAAAGATCCCAGTTCCGAATCGCGTTACAAAGAACAAGCACACTTTAGACTTAAAATAAATACATCAAACACTACGAATATAGATCACTAGAAATTCCTGAACCCTAATATTTTTAATTACGTTGCGTTCACGTGCGCTGTTACCAAAGAACTCTCGTTGTTGTTTTATGGCTTTAATGTGATTTAATAGAATTCATTCCGCCACCCTCAACGATATGTGATTGAATTTTTAATTAGAATTTCCTAATGAAAATCGTACTTACCGAGGGGAAAATTGTTATGTTTGATCAGTGTTTGTACTGCATACATCTACGTATGTCTGTAGTTTTTATTTGAACTGGGGATAACAATATTAACATTTCAACAGACAATTACAAAGCAAAAAAATCGTCGTCTCACAGAGAAAACCTACTTTTTGGTCTGAATTTTTGTCAGAAAGAGAAGCAATCAATTACTGCATTAAAATTCATTGAACCTATTGAAATAATACATTTGTGTACGTTATATTTGGTTTACTAGCTAGCTACAATACTCATAATTCGGATGACATTCAATGTGAACTGCCAGATCAACAAAATTCTGTAATCCCTATTTAATATTTGGAATTTAATTTAATAAAAAATGTATATAAGTAATAACTGCTTTCACTCCATCAATAAATTATTTTTCTACTTCCATTTTTTATATGCCAAATATCGTATATGCTTCCATAACGCCAAGAGATGTTTTAAATCCACTTTGACAAGCTGTGACTTCGTGCGCATTAGTCACGGGGTGAACTTAGTAACTTGTTTTTTTAATCACGGGCTGAAGTTAGCTCTAGGTTTTCTCGTTAGAAAAAACAATTAAATCTTAAAATAATGTTGGTTGACTCTTGGCATCAATATGTCAAAATAACCATATGTAGCACGATAACATACAAGTACTATATAAACTTGTCAGTCACTCATTTCGTTTAACATGAGTTTATTAGCCGTGAACCATGTTTCTGCTTCCTCTATTGCTGTTTTTACTACAGTTTCGGTTCTCTCGGAGTCCTCGGTACAAGGATTAAGGTGGCCTCTGTATGTATTGTTTGTTTTACAATGCATAATGTTGCTTGGCAGATCATTTATCAGTCCCAAAATATATTCCCATCGGCACTCGCACGTTTACAATGGCTACATTCAAAAGCCATTCTGCCACATACCATTTGTTTCTTGTTGTCCAAATCAGATGCCAATAGTTTGTAAGCTAACACGCTCAATCAGTATTGCCGAAGTTTGCTTGTTTTCTTTTCGTCTTTCTACGATTGTTTCTACCATATTTAACATTGTTGTCAAAAGTCAAATCTCCAGCCTGTAAACCCAATATTTTTCTAGGAACTGCACGATTTTATTCCTAATTATCTGCAATCGATTCATACCCTTTCTTGTTTACAGGTACTACTTTGGCATACGTTGCAGCTTTTGCTATTACATCCAGTAACTTTCAATAAAGCTACACCGTCATTTGTTTTCGAGATACAATGCTAACTTGATGTTTTTTAAATAGCACGGATGATCGAATATAACATTTTTGAAAAGACTGTTCTTTCGTCTATTTAGTGATGTAACAGTTGCGTGACTTAATTTGCAAAAAAACTAAAATTATTTTCCTAAGAATTCAATTTTGAAGAAAAATAAACTGAGTTAGCTTTTGAAATGATGTTTTTTATCTGTCGTCAACTGTTTGACAACCTCACTTCGACCAAAAATAATAAAGATAACGCGTTTCATTAAAATTGATTTCTTCTACATTCTAAGAACAATTAAAAACAATTTTAAATTTGGGAAAATATATTATATTACAAAATATGCTTAAAATGTTCTCCTTTAACTTCTTGACAGTAATGAATGCCTTCAAAAAAAATTCTGCAAAAAATCAGTGCGAGGAAGAATCATGGCAATTTAATTTCCTATACGTTCTTGCAAATTTGTGATATTTAATGATCTTTTTAAATAAATTTGATTTTTTAAATGACCCTATAAGAAAAACTCACGTGCTAAAAAATCAGGTGACCTAGCTGGCCATTCAATTGTTCCTCTCCATCGTATCCATCTATCAGGAAACGTTTCGTTAAATCATGGTGAATTACACGTCCAAAATGAGACGGTGCTCTGCCTTGTTGCAACTATATAGTTTCTGCTGGTATATTTCGGTTTGGGTAATTTGGGAGGATTTCTCTGTGGACTAATATTTTGTTGTAAAACTTATAAGTATATATTCGAAGTTAAATTACCATTATTGAATAAAGAACCAATGATTCCATACCAAACATAATTTTTTTATGGGTACTGCGCATGAACTTGCTTCATCCAGTGCTGTCTTTTGTATGACCAATACCTACAGTTATGGCAGTTAACATTTCCTTTTAAACAAAAATTGATTCATCAGAGAAGGGAAAGTGATTGATGAAGTTACCATATTTATTTAATTTTATTTATTATTTTTTTTTGTTAAAATTCGATTCTGCTGTCAACATCGTCTTCACTCAGTTCTTATAACAGGGTGATTTTGTAGGTATGATATTTTTTGCGGTTCATTATATTGTGTATAGGTCTTCTGCTCATATTACGACTTAGAGTCAACTGGTGTAGAAAAGTTTTTGGAATTTGACCACATCTAATATGACATTCAAAGAATTTTCTTCGTTTGTATAGATTTCGGTCGTCCGGGTTTTACAGAATTTTTGGTGATTCCAGTTACATTAAATCTTCTTAAAGTTTGTGAAATCGTTGTTCCGGAGATCGACTGTTACTATCTCAGCACAATTTCTTCTTCTATCACCATATCCAACCATCATCAGGATTTCTGTAAGCTTCCTTTCACTTAAGTGCACAATTTTTATACTAATTATTTCACATAAGCTTAATTTTTGTATAATATGGCAATGACAGAGGCTGATGGCTTTTACTTTTCTTCAAAATTGAATTCGTAAAAAACATTACTTCTGTTTTATACAAATTAAAGCAGGAATATGCATTAGGGTGAAACGAGAATGGCCTTTTAAATGTTTTTTTTTTAGATTTTTATTTGGTAATAGTGTGGAATAGTTGCATTTTAGGTTCAAGAAGAATAAAAAACATATTTGGTTGCAATAATACATCTTAAGGTGCCGCAAAAATGTTAAAATTTGTAAAAAACACTGAAAAAATTGAGAAATTATAAACTTTTATAAGCTGTTTTTTATGAATTTTTCGTACATATAATGTTACAAAGTTGGTTTTAAATAAATGTATAAACATTAGAAGTGGAAAAAAATATTAATAATACAACTACTTAAGGTGCCGCAAAGAGGTTAAAATTTGTAAAGAAATTGAAAAAATTCAGAAATTATAAACTTTTATAAGCTGTTTTTTTATGAATTTTTCGTACATATAATGTTACAAAGTTGGTTTTAAATAAATGTATAAACATTAGAAGTGGAAAAAAATATTAATAATACAACATCTTAAGGTGCCGCAGAGGTTAAAATTTGTAAAAAAATTGAAAAAATTGAGAAATTATAAACTTTGATAAGCTGTTTTTTTATGAATTTTTCGTTGGCTTTCAATAAATGTATAAACATTAGAAGTGGAAAAAAATATTAATAATACAACATCTTAAGGTGCCGCAGAGGTTAAAATTTGTAAAAAAAAAAAATTGAGAAATTATAAACTTTTATAAGCTGTTTTTTTTATGAATTTTTCGTACATATAATGTTACAAAGTTGGTTTTAAATAAATGTATAAACATTAGAAGTGGAAAAAATATTAATAATACAACATCTTAAGGTGCCGCAAAGAGGTTAAAATTTGTAAAGAAATTGAAAAAATTGAGAAATTATAAACTTTTATAAGCTGTTTTTTTATGAATTTTTCGTACATATAATGTTACAAAGTTGGTTTTAAATAAATGTATAAACATTAGAAGTGGAAAAATATTAATAATACAACATCTCAAGGTGCCGCAGAGGTTAAAATTTGTAAAAAAATTGAAAACATTGAGTAATTATAAACTTTGAAAGCTGTTTTCTTTATGAATTTTTCGTACATATAATGTGACAAAGTTGGTTTTAAATAAATGTATAAACATTGAAGTGGAAAAAAAATATTAATTACAATATATAATAATAATAATAAAAAATATTTTGTAGTGTCAAATTTTATATATCTTACTTCTGTATCCCTAATGATTACAAATGTTACAGCTGCAAAATGTTTGTTTCTACTTCATTGTCACATTAAACTGCTTTTTTTTTGTATTCAATTTTGGCATATCTACATGTGAGTCAATTTTTGCTCTTATGTATCATTCATTCTCTTGCGATTGAACCACATATATTTTGATCCGATTCGGTCACCAGTTTCAAAGCACTCTCCACTGCTTGCGTGTGACAAGGATGTTGGGGAAAGTCAATATACCGGGTTCACTTTACTATTTGGTTCAGCTTCAGATGCCTTCCCTATAAAGTCTTTGCGAGAATCACTGGAAACATGTCTTAACAAAGGGGGTTCAGTTACGTCATTTTCAGGTTATGAGATCATGTCGAAGTTTATCTTTGGAACTTTAAATATCCTAATGCCGTCTCTACTTTCTGTTCTCGCTTTTAAAACACGTCGCAAACAAAGTTCTCTTAGAATTTTGCTTTCATCACATAGCATGAACAAAAGGAATTTTTCCGGAGTAGCAGAGTACCCATTTCCTTTAATAACCGGATCTATAATGTTCTTGAGATCGTCAAAGAGATAGCGTGAATATAAAGTTAAATAAATATTTGGAACCATAAGTAGATAAAGGTTTTAACTTAATATTAAACCACACAGGCGCATGCATTTTCAAAATGTACTCAGGCAAAGTCTTAAGATTTTTAGTATGATTATCATTTAACACATACAATCTAAGCATGCGGTTGTCGAATGTTAACCACCTCCAGTGACCAAGTTTTTAAGGGTATTTCAAAGAAAAATCTAGTCATAAGGTTATTTTCAATTGATAAGAAACTAAACACAGGATGACTAGCACAGTTTTCTACCTGCTGATCTATTTCGCCTTTATGTTCATTGGGCCCCTTCGTTTAACCATATAAATGACAAAAGAAACGTCTCAATGGTCACTAATAGCCTCGCGCCCCCCTCCCTCCCTAAACAACATCCGCTCCGGCATCCATGCTGGATGCCAATGCAATATTAAAACTATTTTTATCTTTCTATTCATATTATAACACCTATTTGTAGTTTTTAATTTCATAATCTAGACACGCAAAAATCTTTGAAAAAATTCCAAGATATGTGTTTTTATGAAACTTTAACGTTCCTTCGGAACCTTAAGATGTACTCCAATATTTTTCATATTTTTAAATTATCTTATCTACAGCAAAAGGCAACTTTTCCGCGCAATTACGAATTAAAAATCAAAGTAGATTTTGTTGCAAACATCTTTGAAAAGTTCCAAAAAGTGTGTGTTTGTGAAATTTTAACGTCCTTGCGGCACTTCAGGACGTACTCCGGTATTATCAATATTTTTAGTTTATCTTATCTACACCGAAAGGCAACTTTCCCGCTTTATTAGAAATTGAAAATCCAAAAAAAGTAAATTTTTTTGTTCCGCCGTAAATTGTGTATCACTGAATAGAGAAAAAGGCATTCTTTTCAAAAATGTCATCTCGAAAACAAATGAAAGTGAAAAATTGAAGAAAACCTCAAATGACTGAGTCTAACCTTCTAACAGTGTGCTAAACTGTCAGCGAGGTCCAATTAACCGTTTTCAAAATATTTAGGTGTATTCCCCACCCTGTATATTTATGTTAATGTAAAAAGATAAGCTTAAATTTCAAGAAGATGCGAGATCAGTGAATATGAAAAAAAGGAGATAAAGAAGAAAAATACTTAGCATAAGATTTATTTAAATAAATAAATATTGAATTATAAGTAATTTGATTGAAAAGTATTAAATTCTTAAATAATGTGGAACTAATATGACATAATTCTATTTTATGATTTTTCTTTCAAAACCTTGAAATATATATTTACCTAAAAAAAAGTTAACCTACAATATTTGTTGCTAGAAAGGATGAAATTTATATTCTCACCAAATTCCTTACATTATAGAATAGAAATCGAAATATAAAATTATTTTGCCATTAACTTCCGGTCCATTTCAAATACAAATATAAATCAAACATGAAATGTTGCTCGGGTTCGACCTGCTTTTGATATTTCGAATGACTCAAGTTATTGTGTATCACTAGATATTTGCGCAAAAGACCTCATATAATTTATGTAATATGACACCTGAGCCGAGGGTATCACACAACAATGGCAAATATTCGCAGAGAATCCCGCTCCAACGAAATATGAAGAGAATGTCGGGGTTAGGCATGTTGTGTCTGGATGTACGGATCGGAATCCCAAAGCAAATATCGAGTTTTAGGGCATCGCACGGAAACCACTGGGGATTTAACTTTTATTAATGGTTTACAAACTCCATTTAAAATTATTAATATTCGCTTATGGGGAAAAGTTATTACTAAATTGAATATATACGATAGTAAATATCGGTGACAAAATTAAACATCGGCGTCGAGTATGAGGTTTTTAAACTATTTTATGTATAATATGCAAGATATAAATATGAAACATTAATTATTACTTGGATGAGCGGTAGTTAAACTTATTGACATGAGATTTTTGCGATTATTTGTGACGTTTAACCTATTTTCAATTTTCTTTTAATGTTCAATTTAATTCAGTTTTATGAATATATTTTTAATTTGGGTAAAATACAATCAAGGAAAATTATTTCTTAGTTAAATAATGTACAGGGTTATTCATTATAAATTACCCACTTTTTATCATCGTTATTATTGCATATACAAAAAAAAATCAAATAAAAGTTGTGTTACTGAGACTGAATTTTATTTGCATGCTATCAAAAACACAGTGGCGTGTAGATACAACGATATAGAAATATATTGCTATGGGGTGTATGGTTGACCGTTACTGCCCCCAATAGTTAATGTAATTAAAGAGCAATGAGACTACTGTTACGAGAGAAATGTTAACCAAATTAAGTTTTACAAACACTAAATATTATGCAAGTGAAAGTCTAAACTAAATTACTGCTAACTGTATATGTGGGTCTAATATAATAAGTCAATGAAATGTGACTATCACTGTGTATTAAATTTGAAATGTAATAAGTTTCGCGCTTGAAATTTTCTTCCTATCTCTTATATTTTGGCCAATGATCCATTTCTAATAGGAGAAGGGGTTGTTTCCGGCATCTATAGTGAATTATTTTCTTTTACTATTAGTCTTGTAAACGGTTTGTTAATATACTTTCTCAGGGTCGTTGGATAGGGTTCATATGATACAAAAATACACTACTAGAATCACTCATTTATCTGTACTTTACTTATTTCCTGGATGTGGTACGTCGACGTCCCGTCTAGCAGGCACCTGTGGGAGAAATAAAATGTGCTTCCTTGTTGTAGATAAAAATGGACGAGCCATTTCCAGGTCGATGGTGCATGTTTACTACATCAATAATTAATACAAACACAGGTATGTACGACAATTATCTATATTTTCATTTAAACAGTTTAACAATTATATATTTATTTTTGTAGATGGAGTGTCTTTAATTCGGGACAAATACAACATTATTTTATAAGGAATATTTTATACATGAGCGAATGATTATACACAGATCCAACATAAATTATACCATAAACCACCAAAGTTACAAACAGCTGTCGAGTGTCAAAGTGTGAATTTGAAATGGACCGAAATAATGTCCCAAGATAATGTACAATGAACTTTTTAAGCTACAATTACAACTGATTGTTCCTGGAAGAACACAAAATTACTGTAAGTGAGAAATTATGTCACTTTGCCTGTATTCTAACCCTATTTAGTTGCTTGTTTATCATGATAGGTTATGTTTGAATACATTTAACGAGACTGACTGTATAATTAAATAATGCCTTTAATATCTAGTGAATTAGAACGCCAAACGATTTATTTCTTAGTAAATTCAATCTTGTTGACTATTAATACTGATCTGACTTTGAACGAACTGATATTGACTTTAATCTTAATAAAAAACTACAAATTACACATTAGTTTGATATAAATACTGTTGCTTTAACGTTACACCTTTTTGGATGCCGTAAATACTTGTAAAACTTTCACAATACCTTCAATTAAACATATCAAAATGTTCGTTAGCTTTATGGAGGGTCCTTATGGTGAACTAGAACGGGCTTTGTAGCTGGTTATCCCTTGGATACTTCGGAACTTTCCGCTGGATGAATCTCGGGATCGAAATTCTGGAAAACGCCTGCGGGTATCTAGGTCCTCGGCAGCGGTGTTGGATTTCTGCAGTAGGCAGGATCTTCAGCTCGGAGATGCTATTGCCGCAGGTCTTGGTTCGTAGACTTAAGTATCGGTAAGTTGATTTTTCTTCTACTGTATTGTTATTTAATTTATGTGTCCGTCTCGATTTATTTGAGGTTATGATCTTTGTTTATATTTTCTTCTCTTTCCAGATCCAGTGGCGCTTATATTCGCACGTTCGTATTGGTAAAGCAGAACTATTTCTATATGGTCGGCGTGTTTGACAGGCCGAAATGTCGAGATCGTTTGAAAAGTTGCCGCGCTGGATTTATTTTCTGTGACGTTCACTCTGACGCTGACCCACTGACCTACTAACTAGATGTCTCTCCCTTCTCCGATGTATATATGCCTTATTTATAGGTCAAGGTCGTCTATTGTTTAAAGCCTCGAACCCAAAGTGGTTATAGATTATATTTTGATTGATTATAATAATGTTTGATTACTTTACAATGCTAATTGATGTTATTCTGTAGTTTTTATATTTATAATAACTAAATAAAATATTTTCAGTACGTGAAAATCTCTGAATACTAATTTTAGGAATTTTAATGCGTATGGACATTTTAGCGTCGTTTTTCGATAAATTGGTACAGTCATGTGCAAAAAAATAATGAAATTTTATAATTTTTGGATTTTATCCAAAAATAAGGATATTTGGACTTTATGTGGATCTGGTTTACATATTAACTTAATTACTAAATACATTCAACTTTATTTCTGTTTTTTATTTGATTAAAATCTGTGCATTAAAAATAAAATGCTTAATGGGGTTTTTAAATTTTCCATTCAAAGTCAGTTGCCTTTTATAATTTAATAATGATTTATCTTGCTCAATTGGTTATCAACATTTTATCAAATCATTCACATTTAACAGTTCAAAAGATTATTTTTATATACCCAATTTTGGTATAATTGTAACAACACTTATTCAGTTTTTTTACATTTCAAATTAAATATTGATTTTAGTAGTAATTTCTTGCTAATGGCTTTAGTTTGATAGGGCACTTAATTATGCATGTCCTTCGTATCTGTAATTGGCCCAACATGTTTATATTTAAGGTGTTTTACTAAATTTTACATATTGATGTTTGACGTTTATTCATGATGGCTACTTGGTCTAAGTTAGAAATGATGCTTTCGATAATTACTCATTTGTCAAGGTGCCATTCATGACAAATCCTTATCCTAACTGTGCTGTGATATGTGCAGTTTAAGTATTTAACTTCATACATCAGGCAATTACTAAATTTTGTTACGAAATTTACACTTTAAAAGGACATGTGATCTGGGTCCATACGTGATACTTATGTTTGTGCTTAAATTAGAGTCGTATAAATATTCATGCCCTGATTCTAATATGTTCTAAATTTGAAACAGGTTGTAGTTTACTTCTGTTGATATGCAAGAATTAGTTTCTTTACTGCATTAAAATGTAATTGGTATAATTATGGATGCTCATTTTTGACATCCATCTTCGTATTTTAATTTGTGTTGTATGAATTAAGATTTATGGTCAACAATGTAACTGTTTGTTAACTAGAATGTATGGTGGATCCTGTGAACATGATGTATTCCTCATTACTCTCATCTACTTAATTAATTCAATACTAAATATAACATTTCCCATAGTACAAGGGTTCGTCCCTAATAATAAACTAAAAAATTAAACACGAGTGTTTTTTAACTTGTAACTAAATAATTATTGAGTGGTATTGAGGAGGCCCAAGACCACCTCAATATATTCTTTTAAATGGAATAGCCTGTATATTGTATAATGGAAAAGTTAACATTATTATATGTTTGATAGATGACATTTCCTTAATAAAATAGTCAAAATGGTTCACAGTGAGGATGAAAATAACAAGAATAGACGTGCAGCAAAAAGAGCATATAGGGTGTTATAACCAAATCGTCCAACACCGTCAGAAAACACGTTTAAAATTATTTATCGAAAGGTAAACAGTACCTCCAGTTTTAGTTAAAAAAAAGCGTTTAGTTGAAGTAAACGAGAACGAACAAATAGATACAGTAATACATCTTGAAGGTCATCTGTATTTATTCGTTAGTGGCCTGTTATTGAAACATGTTTGATTTATAGAAATTTCTGAAAGATGTTTCAATAATACAGCATTGAAAATAATGGTGGAAATATATAACATCTGCTATAATTTATTAATTTTTTGTATTTAAATCTTATTATTATTTTCTTTATTTATTTATTTTCTAAATATTTGCACTGTTTCATCCTCCCTGTAAACCATTTTGACTGTTTTATTAAGAAAATGTCATTTATCAAACACACTAGTTGTCATTTTCACAGCTTACTTTAATAATAACAACTTTTCCTTAGTACGTAGTAATGAATGTGTTTTTTTTAATAAATGGACAACTTGGAATTTCGATTATCCAACGATGTAATTATTTTATATGGTTCCCATTTGATATTTTAGAAAAAAAACTATTTGCAAAGCCCAATCAAAAATTATCTTCTTTCCTTAAATCACTTGAAAAAAAATTAGGAGTAGTTAGAAGAGGTCTTAGTCTATCCCTAAATTCGTAACCGAAACGCCGGTACAATTTAGTTTCTGCCAAAAAAAAAATGTCGAAGTACGGTCTAACTGCGAAGAAAAACCGTTATAACAGCGAAACCGCTGAAGTTAGGAGTATGACGTTATATAAGAAAAAAAGTACTCTTTGGGGGCTTTCCGAATCAGCCACAAAATATACATTGTTCCAATTAAAAAAACATAGGCTTGATACGCCACTGGAATACCGCACGGCACTGATGACAAAAAATATTTTAGAGAAATGGTGATTGTAGTTATGGACAATTTTTCTCTTAGACTTTTTCGATATATTGTATGATAGAGGAGCTACGGTCCGAGGCATCTTAGGTGCTACACCCTGTATAGGCTGATAAAATACCTTGCGAGAACTACGGAGTAATTGCCTATTCTGGGTATATCTTGAATCATATACAATAATATATACTTGAGAGATATTGTGAAAAAAAAATTGAACATTCAGACAACTTTCAGATCCGAAAAACAGAGGAACAGCAGTAAAAAAAAGTATAGAAGTTCATACTCGCATTCATTGATATTAGAATAGCATTTGATTTAATGAAAATATCTCGAAAAAGTGAAAGTCCAAGAAAAACTAACAGAAATATTAAAAAAGCACAAAATGTAATCTAAATAGTTCAAATAGCAGAGAACGATGAAAAAAGGCATTAAACAAAAATAGTGTCAGTCTATTGTTAGTCTACTATGACTATAAGTAGTAATTAATAAGGTAATAATAATATTAAATTATAATTAAATACGATAGTTTTAAAAACATGTTTTATCTCAGACGGTATAACAAGCATTCATGACAATCGGAGTACCAATTGGGTATGTTAAATAAACGTCTCCATTCATTGCAGTTATATAAATATTTACATATAGAAATAAAAACTGTCTAATTTATTTTATTTAAAACGACGCCACGTAGTAATCGTTATATACATAATACCAGTTTCTCTTACAGTCCGAGTTATAACTGTAACTTATCAAGTGGTTACTATTCATTGCTCATGACCATACGTACATTTAATAATGTTACCTACTGAAATCAAACTGTACGCTTTCTATGAAATACTCTTTAAAACACAAAATACTTCTTTGCGTTCGTGGATATATCGAGACCTTAAATACCTTATCCCATATTTAAAGAGGCAAGGATAATACATCCACTTTGATACGGTTCTTTGCTTCTAGCGCAGTCGACACGAGAGCATCACCGCAGCCACCTATCTAGGTACCCACGTAACCTACCTGAAAGTGCATTTGCTTCAGCCCCGAAAGCACAATGTACAAAAAGTACCACTCGAGGGGATTTATGGTGCAGTAAAAAAGTTAAGAGTCGTAGCGGCAGTTTCGCTTGGATGTACTCGCGTATTTCGCATTCCTTGTATGTGCGCAGACGGAAGACAATTTCGACTTATGAAAATATTCGAACGTCTAGCGGATTTTAGCAGAGTGGAGTGATGATTTATGCAAGAAGATAAATTGACATCAAGTATTATTTCGCAAATGACGTCTGTTATAGAAAATTTCCTGTTAAAGAAAAATTGTAGATATAACAGTTACATACTTCATACTTATTGTCATTATGGGCTATTAGTTGCAAACAAAAACACTAATAAAAGAACCTTTATTCTACTAAAGCACTGAAAGCTAGACACGTATTTCGACGACTATGTTGTCATCATCAGTAACACTGATTGAAACAAAAGCGTATAGTCTGTACACTTGGCGTATATAGAACAATAATGATTTGAATTTACAGAGATGGCTTAAATAAGCCGGTGTATAGACCACGCGCTTTTGTTTCAATCAGTGTTACTGATGATGACAACATAGTTGTCGAAATACTGTTATGTACATCTATGGAAGAGTTTTGAATGTAGGAATATAATTGTTTTCTCTTCTCAGAGCAATATTTATCTACATAATGAATACGGTTTTATTTGAAGTAAGTAGTTTTTCTAGTATGTTCTATATTTGACTAATATCAGTTTGTTTCATGTTAGTGTCTTTTTATATTGATATACCAAAATAGAAAAAATATATTCTTTGAGTGGTTCGTATAAGTCTCTTTTTGTGTTATGCTCAGTCAGTTAGGTATAAAAGAAAATAATTAAAGTTACTACTTTGAATTAGACCTATAGGTATTAATTAAAAAGAGAACAAATTTTATGTAACAAAGAACACTATACAAATACATAATACATTACCAATGTAATCCAGTGAAAATTTAAATAGAAACAATGCAAAGATTAAGATTTCAGAAAATCACATACATGAAAATTTGACATTGTTCAAGTTGGCAATGAAAATTTTCTACCGTAACCATAGACGCTGATGTTTGAAGAGGGTTATCAAAAGAAAAACATAGAATAATAAATCAATGAAGACGTCAGTGTCACAATTAAAAAGTATATTTATAGTGCAAAAGTTTGAAATTTATATTTGTGTTAAATATTATAATTATAACACATAATATATTGGAAATATAAAAAAGTAACAAGGGAAAATGAAGAAGAACAAGGAAAAGAAGAAATATATTTGCGAAAGAAGATACCTACATAAAAAACATTCTTAACATTATAACTGTAATGAATTTAATTTGAATATTGTATAGAATCATGAAATATTAGATATTTGTAAAAAAAAACATTATAAAATTATATATGTCATAATTCTAACTTATTTTTATTTAAATCATAAATAACATAACAAGTGGCCCTCAACTTGGGGGCACGACTAAAGATCTAATATTCAAAAAAAAATTATTATCTTCGTACATGTGTATAACAATACGTATATAGCATTGAGAGATACACCAGTTCAATACTATTACAATATTAAAACACTTGAGCTAAGTTATAGCGGATTGAAGAACTTTGGCAGTTTTTAAAAATCCCTTGACATAATCATTTTTCCATCGATAGTTTTCAAACTTTCAAGAATAGCTTCTTACCACACTGTTATCTTATGCGAATTTCCTTGTTTTTATTAATTGGATACTTTTCAAAATTGAGCAAGTTGTTATGTCATTGCACTAAATAAGAAAAAATATTTTATTAATTCCACTAAAAATTGATGAAAACTTGGAAATAATTTTTGGAAATTAACTATTTCATTTGAAAATTCATATAATCTACAGAGACGCAGATTTATCGGGAAAAGTATTTACTGATAATTAAAAAATATATATGACGAGAAAAAACCTTAACTATGTCAACAAAAAAACAAGTCAACAACTTCTCTCACTTTAAAAATTATAATTTTTTTATTTAATCGGAATCACTGTTACTTCTAGAATTAACATTGGCCTCTACATTTTGATTTTCATAAACCGACCAGTAGACCGGTTTTATCGCGTTTTCATTTTTACTGGCGCTGGTCGTTTATAGGCTACTTGCATCATTTAAAATTTTTCGCGGATCGTAAGTATTCCTTGGCTAGCATCACCTATACATTTTGTTTTTCTTGAAAATATTTAACAACTGTAAAACACTTACCTTCAGCGATTTTTTCGTTTTCTAATTCCCAGGAAGCAAACACATTTTTCGTCAGCAGAATAAGTAGCAGGCAGTAAAACCAGCCCATAGTTTATTGGTTTCAGCACAAACACACACACCGGAAAGGACCTGAAACAAAATTAAACTCTAGAAACCTATGAAATTATTTTTTCAAGAATACTATATTGACAAATAAAATATAAACTGTTTTTTTGTTTGTATTATGTTTACAATAAATGACAAATTTTCATTACGGAAAAAGTGTAAAACTAGAAAATCAAGAATGGGCATACTCTTGGCAACTATGTATAAAATAATTTATGCAGACTTTCTAAATTTCGTAGTAACGTTGACGATTATGTTTGACAATACATTCAATGACGTGTTGATAAATTCCATGCCGTTAACTAGAAACTATCAAAACAGTTTGCCGAAAATATCGCAGATGTTGATGAACAAATAACTCGACCAACAAGGAAGTGTATTGCAATAAGTTTTTTTCGTGATAAATTATCTCAAATGGATCCCAGAAAAATAAGGAGAAATATTAAATAGTAAATTAATCGATCAAGGCAAGTTAGGAAATTTGAAAAACCGTCTACACACACTCATTTATATCAATTTTAAGTGAAATCAATGCATTCACAGAATAAATATAATACAAAAGGCAGTAACAAAGTTAAAGAAATAATTTTTACAACTTTAATGTAATTACTTGTAAATAATATTTATTAATAATAGTTAAATAGCAATGTGATCGAAATGGTTATTCACTTTATCACACGAAGCTTCTGCATTACAATATATGCTCAGAAAAACTATATGAAATACATTAATAATTAAATAATAATAAGATCAATATACACACATATACAAGAGTAAAAAGTTTATACCAAAGAAAATGTGGTTGCTACAATTCTTATTGTAGTACAAAGCATTGCAACATCCTGAAAAATATCAGATCATTCAAAAATTGTGAGAAATTGTGAAATATGTAATCTAACTCCTGTCAAAATCCAGCATTTTCTGTAAGTGATATTTTGGAGACACTCTTGAATTTATTTCAATTTTCTTAAGATTATTTATTTAAGTTAATTGAAAAATGGGTGAAAGAACGTTTTTAATTATAATTTCCTGTTTTTAGCATTAACCATTATTTTAATTGGATAAATTATTGATTTTTAAAAATTTACCCATATCTGAGAACTGAACTGGAGTTTTCCGATCTCTAGTCGGTTGCGCTACCTACGCGCCACCGCGGGTATCTGCGTTCGAGTCCTTAAATCGTACTGAATTTCAAGTAACAGATGGATTGATATAATTCAGTACGATTTAAAGACTCGAAAACAGCACCCGGGGTTGCATCGAAATAATTGACAGAAAGAATATACATTTTCCAATTTTCTATTATAATGAAGTCTGCTCATGAAATAAATCCCTAAGCTATTATTACAAGAGCGACTAGAGCTATCTAGTGTACCTGTGTTGTTTGTTTATATTGCATATGAATTGTATTTCTAGCAATTGAAGGTAGAGGGAGTTGTACTGACGTCCGCGTAATCGATCGCACTGTGCGGCCCCCTTATCACTGACCGACACACATATAATATACAGACTGTTCATTTCAAATTTTCCCACTCTAAATTTCTGGAAATCTGAAAATCTATTAGAAAATTCCTGAAACACATAAGAAGTACATATTATCTTGGAGCCATTTCTTGATGCAAAAATTGACAACCCCCCCCCCCACTGTAATCCCCTACCCCCGGGAGCTACCCCCTTAAAAATCTTAAGTAGAAATGGGTATTGAGTAATACGTTGTTTTGAAGGTTTTTTGAAATGGTTAATTTTAGGGTTTACTTTTTTTAAATTAATAGATATGTTTTGAAGATTTTTAAAAAAAACTGTTGGTTTGTTTTGTTTTGTATTTCCAGCTGGTAAATCTATTTTAGAAACACCGGAACAAAAGCCAATATTAAAAACTTTTATAAACGTCTCAAAAACATGGGAAATAAATAATCTTATGGTTCTTTAACTTTTTAGTTATGTTTAATGCAGAATACTTTTCCTTCTTTTTGTAATTACTTATGAAACAAAAATGCATGCTTTAGGAACAGTTTTATACTGATTTTGCGTTCATTCATTCAATATTTGTAACAGCACACTAAAATAATTTTCTAAACGAAAAACAGGCAAATAGCTTAAAAAGCGGATATATCATTTTTTGTTCCGGTGCTCTTCGTTAGGAAATGCATTGTATGTTGCCTTAGTATAAATTCTTATTTAGTGTTATCAACCCAAAGTTATTTAAATTAAAATAACAATAATGGTTTCCAGTTTGCAAGAAAGGGTTGAAATTGTATTCATTTATGGAGCCGAACATCAATGTGCTCAACGCACTGCCGCAACATTTAACGAAAGGCATCCGGATGAGATCACAACTCATTGATATGTCCTATATCTTATTGACAAATTTACTCAAACTGGATCTCTTGCAAATGTAAAACATAATCAGCCGAAAGTTTTAAATGAATACGCTCAACTGGAAGTGCTGGGTCATTTCGGCATAAATCCTAATACCCCATTATGTCAGATATCTGCAGCAACTCCAATTTCGGTTTCGGTTCATAAAATTACAAAACTTCATAAATTTCCGAGTAAATTCCATTCTTATAAATTGAAAATATGTCATCGCTAACTGATGACGACTATAACAGAAGAGTATACTTGTGAACAAATGACCACTATGATTAATAATAACAATGCATTTGTGAAAAGATCTGATTTAGTGATGAATGTACTTATTTACATAGATTTCTAAATAAACATAACTGCAGATATTGGAGTAACAAAACCCCTTATCTGTCTGTGGAAGGTACTCCCGATTCCAGCCACCACAAATCTGGAAAGTAATGGTATCATCATCCACTCCAACAGAGGCGACGTATACGTCTATTCGGCCTACCTCCCACCAAATAAAAGACTAATCACATCAGAATTCGATACAATATTGTCAACAAACAAAAATACTATCATCGCTGGTGATTTCAACGCAAAACACCCGGACTGGGGCTGCAACTACTCGAACGCACACGGCAGAGCTCTCCACACATATCACGAAAGAAGCAATCACAACTTCAATATAATCTCACCTTACAGACCTACCCACTTCTTTCCTAACACACGTCCAGACATTCTAGATATAGCCATTTCCATCAATATACCAGAAAACATTCACATCCATACAGAACCAGCTCTCAGTTCAGACCACAACCCCATAATC
This sequence comes from Amphimallon solstitiale, assembly GCA_963170755.1. NCBI lineage: Eukaryota > Metazoa > Arthropoda > Insecta > Coleoptera > Scarabaeidae > Amphimallon > Amphimallon solstitiale. The sequence goes on along the minus strand of OY720682.1, from coordinate 62,256,476 downwards.
CTCCGTTGGGGAACAGATCAAAACAATTATGAAATCACCACTAAACATACAGACTGGATAACCTTCAAAAAGTCGCTTGCCAACTCAATCCCAAATATACCAAGCATCAAATCGGAAGAACAGATGGAAGAAGCAATAAGCATTATACAGACCAAAATACACGAAGCAACCAACTCAGCCACAATAACTAAAACCAGACCTCACAGAACACAAGCACTACCTACACATATCAGGCAACTAATCAAAAACAAAAACAAGTTGAGGAGAAGGTATCAAGTTACACTGGACCCAATAATCAAAACCCAACTGAACAACGCCCAGAGGGAAGTAAAAGACGCAATTCAAGAACACAGAACCAACGACTGGAAACACACCTTAGATGATATAGGCGAAGATCCCAAAAACCTATGGCGCATCACCAGGGCCCTAAAAGGCAGGGATCCAGATATTCCACCTCTGAAAGTGAACAACATCAATTACATCACAGATAAGGAGAAAGCCGAAGTCCTAGCCAACCAAATAGAGGAACAGTGTTCACCAAACTGGAATAACATAAACATACTTCACATTGCGCATGTTCATAAATCAGTAAACAGGAAACTTCAACAACCAAAGAACCCGACCGTAGATTTTGTCTCTCCCAAGGATATCTCCACAGTCATCAAAAATCTCGAACCACGAAAAGCCCCGGGCCCCGATCAGATCTCCAACAGAATGCTCCAAAATCTTCCATTCAAAGCCATCATGTATCTTCTAGCGATCATAAACTCAATTTTCAAACTGCAGACTTATCCAAAGTCCTGGAAACAAGCAAACATAATCATGTTACCAAAACCAGGCAAGGACCACTCCAAACCAGTAAACTTCAGACCAATCAGCCTTCTCTCTTCGCTGAGCAAAGTTGCAGACAAAATCATTTTATCTAAAATCACAGAATACTCCACCTCCCACAACGTTATCACAAATGATCAGCACGGCTTCCGAAAATACCACTCTACCACTACTCAACTCGCCAGAGTTACGGAACACCTACATGATGCATTTTACAAAAACAATTCAACAACTGCCGTATTCCTCGATATCTCTAAAGCATTTGATAGGGTGTGGCACCAAGCACTTATATATAAAATGATCGCAAAACAATACCCTGAACATCTAATACGTATCATCTCCTCATACCTTCACCGCAGAACATTCACCATAAAAATTCACAACGAACTTTCAACCTCCAGAATCATGACAGCAGGAGTTCCTCAAGGATCAGCTCTCTCCCCTCATCTATATGCCATTTTCACTTCTGACATCCCCAAGACTTCAAACACACTCCTCGCCACATATGCCGATGACACTGCCATCTTATCTTCTTCTATAAACCCCAACATAGCCCTTAGAAATCTTCAAGACGCCGTTAATAAAATAACTGCTTGGTGCCACAACTGGCGAATAGCCATCAATGGCGAAAAATCACAGGCCATAGTCTTCCGACGGAAAATCAAACCAATAACTGGTAATCTATACATAAACAGGTCAAATACCTCGGTGTTACACTTGACCGCAGACTTAGTTATTCAAACCACTTACGAAATGTCTGCAAAAAGACCAGAATAGCCAGAGGAAGACTATGGCCTCTCCTGGGAGCAGCCAGCACATTAGCCAGCAAGATGAAGCTCCGCATATACACACAAATATTAAGACCGATGATGCTGTACGCCGCCCAAATCTGGCTGAACGCCGCCACGACAAACATCCAAGCAATTCAGCGCATTCAGAACACCTCACTGAGAATGGTACTGAAGGCACCATGGTTTCTTCGAAACAATCAGATCCATAGAGAAACAAACACACCAACAATTGAAACTCATATCAGAAAACTCACGTCAGATTTCTACCATAGGATGGATGAAAACACAAACATCTCCCTCACCCCGGAGATGAAATACGATCCACAGGATTACCTCCCGCATAAACGGCCCCGGCTCGCTCTCATACAATAAATCCTCTAAAGAGTACATAACCAATTCTTCAAAGTAAAGATGAAGCCAAAACAGATTATTAGTAAAAGGCCTAAGGCCTAACTAGAAAACACATTAAGAAGAAGAAGAAGAAGAGTCTGTGGAAGGACACACCTAGTATCCTGAAAAAAATTAATGTATGGCCAGGCATCTTCGGGGACTAAGTGATACGTCCGTTGTTTTTCAATGGAAATCTAAATGGCGAAGTATATTGTTACAATTTATTTTTAGTTTCTATTGTGTACCCTATTTTGTACATATTATTTTGAGGTAATCTGTAAATTTATCTTGTTTACGTAACCTTTTGTCCTATTAATTACCCTCGGTAGAATGCTTTTATTGATTTCTTTTCTCGTTGTCGAAGAAGATAAATATTGATTATTGATCCTATTACCGTCCTCTAGTGGGCAATTGAGCCAGTGCAGATTTCGCGATTGTGCAGGATAGAGCGCTGTTTTAGAGATGTTTTCTTTGATATAGAGGGCGTCTCGGTAGTTTTATGTCAATTTATTCTAGAATATAAAAATAAAAAGAAATTCAGTAGATAATAATATTGTTGGTATTTTGGTTGTCCACTTGAATTGTAGCATACTGAATTTTATTGTGTAAATTTATTGCCATTAATTTAGTATTTTTGTTCAACATTTTCGACCTAAGTGTGTGAATTTTGTACGTTATTAGTCAAGGCGAATTTAATTACGTGGTAAACACTTGTAAAGCAAAGATATCTTGAGCTATAATTAATTATCACCTAGAGCATAGAACGTAGTGTCAAGCAGCTTGGCGTTGGCCCCTGATATACAGGTGATTCATTTATTTTTGGTTATGCATTGGTGATTGCGACCAGGCTATTCGGCATTAATAGTTTAACTGGCTTTACCTTGACTTTGTTTAACTTCTTTTGATTTAAGTTTTTTTGTATTTAATTTTAAGCCAAGTAATTGGTTAAATTTGACAGTACCATTTCACAATTACTGCGCTTGCCTATATTACTGGCGCGCATTTCATTTTTTTTTATTAAATTTCTTTAATTATTTCTTGCATTGCGACCGGCTGTGCGTGTGTTGCATAACTATAGGTGTAACAATTGTATCTGATCAAATAATTTGATATGGTTGTTGGCTATGAATTTCCGATGTTTTTTTATATTTCTATTATTGGGAAATTTGATAGCACTCAATAAATCTTGTCATTAAATTTGAATGTGTGTGTGTTTGGTTTTGCCAATCATTTCACCTGGGGTTTCATAAATAGACTTGTCCCGATTTTATATATCAGTTGATGGGCAGTATAGTTAATCCGGGACTGGCGCCTTTAAACAATAAGACCTTCGACTTGTTTAGTGATCGAACCCATGCTTCACGACTTATAAGCGGCAGTACTGACCATCAGATTCTACAGCAACCTTGGGAAGAATGAAAGGTAAGACCTTAAGTGTCTTTTAATTAATCGCCAGCTTATTTTAAATTTTAAGTTAGAAGGTTAGTTACCGTGGTGGCGTCATACTTCCTACCTCCTCTATAATTTTGTTCAGAGTTACTATATGGCATTCTAGACCATATATTTTATTTTAGAGCGGAGAAGGTAGCAATATTTGGCTATGTTGGGAATACGATCAATCCGCTAATTATTGATGCTCTTGAAAATCACGTGGATAGACATGAAAATACCCTACTTGATGAGGCCGAATTACGTTTTCAACAAGATGGGGCTCCTTCTCAATATTTCCTTCAAGTAGGGAGGTGGTTAGACAATGTATTTACAATTAAATGGATAGGACGAAGAGGACCTATAGAATAGCAAGCCAGATCGCTTGATTTGACACCACTAGACTTTTTTCTATGTGGTTATTTAAAGTCTGTTGTATTTACCCTTCCACATCAAAATTTAGAAGAACTTCGTCAGAGGATTAATGCCACCCGCCGTGGAATTCAAAGAGATGTTTTTGAAAATGTATGGCGGATTTCTAAACAACGGATATATCATTGTTTAGCGATCAACGGACTTTTTTTAAGCAGTTAGTGTGTTTGAGTAATAGATATGTAGGCCAAAAGCAAAAAAACAAACAATTAAAAGAAAGATTTTTTTTAAAAATCTTCAAAACGAATCGATCAATTTTAAAAAAGTATATGCCAAAAGACCTTCAAAATGACGTATTACTCGATGCGTCTTTCCATTTAACATTTTTAAGGGGGTAGATTTCAGGAGGTTAATGTGGGCCCCCATGATAATACTTCTTACGTGGTTCAGGGAATTTTTCGTAGATTTCCATATTTCCGGAAATTTAGGGTAGGAAGTTTTGAAATGAACACCTTGTAGATATTTTTCTGTAACTCTAAACTTATTTATTTTGTTCATCCAATTTTAACATATAATGATTCCTTTCGTAATATTGAAAGTGGTTACAGGTACATATTATACACATATTAAGGATAAACTATATTAAAATTGCAAATTGAAATATTGCTGTGGTGGCTGCTTCATTAATACAAAATGGTAAATTGCTTATTTGAGAGAAAATGTAACATTTTGCCACGCGTTGGGTACAGCCATTAAATATATGCTGTAGCCTCAATAATTTGAATAGTTGAAATAAATGATAATTTTTATTATAAAATTGTTATAGCCTTAATCATAAGCTAGTTCCTGATCAGCATAATATTTTAAAATTTCTTATGAGTTCTTGCAGTGATTTTAGCTTCTTCGTTTTCTAGTATACCTCTTATTCAGTTTTCTTTGGGATAAGGTTACAAATTAAAAGAAAAGTTTAAATTTCATATATAAATTATATTTACATCTTTATTAGAAAATTATTCATGAGTAGCCTTGCTATATTGTTTCTACATCTATTTATGTGTAACACATAATAATAAAGGAAAACATTTACACCCATTTGGGTTATAATGTTTGTGTAGAGCTTATATCTCTATAATGATAGTCATAAAACAATTATCCTGTGCTTTTAAGTATTATAAAACCTTGTTTCTTGATAAATAATATTGTTAATACGAAGCTGATTCTATTCACCAAAAACATACATTTGCACATAGTGCCTTGGTTACCTAGAACTTCGCAATCGTGAATGCTTGGAAATTGGCCGATACCAATCACTAGTCGCAAACATTTGCACATAGTACGGCTAGCGTCTTAATACCTGCTCTCCAAGAACATTCCCTTTTATTCGTATTTATTTTGTTTCAATATTTAAATCAAAATGATAAAAATGTAATAATTAATGATGCCTAATGATTTACTGAAAGCAAATATTGGCACATAGTACTCTCAGCGCATCCAACACTATTAACTATCCTTTCGTTATTGTATTTTTTTATAAGAAATTGAATTATTGTTTTTGAACAGGATAATGTACATCTAATTAACAATGCTTAACGTTTACTAAAAGCAGATATTTTCACATAGTACTCTTAGCTCGTCTAGCACCATTAATTATTCATTATTCGAATAATTTCTCTTATAACTTACTTAATTTCTTCCATTTTCTTAAATTAAGATTACAAAAAAAATTACTAGAATGCAAATTAATTAATAATAAAGCAAACTAAATTGAAACTGAATTCTAAATCTTAATATATTTAAACATATGGTAAGTCGAAAAATAATGTATGTTCACCCTACTCTTATATTCGCTACCACGAAGAATCTATTTCTTTTAAGATTTTTACATTTTCTTAGCTCGAAATACAAATTTCTTCTCTAACATGTTGATTCCTGTCTAGCCGTTATATATCAAAAAACAAATGCCATCGACAATTTGCAACGCCTCTATTGTCGAACTAAAATTTAGGTTGGCATTGATTTTGAACGTTTGTGATGAAATTTTTCTTTTCTTCAAGTTATCGTCCCCACACCAATACACACGCACTGTTCTTGACAGTTCTCATATTAATGGCGGCACTTGAATTGTTTATCACTGAAAGTTTTTGACAAACTTGTTATATTTCGTCTTTAGTAGATATATTGTTCTTTCTTCTTAATATAATTCCTCATTGTACTTGTATATAAACATATTGCCCTTTTCACTGCTTTCTACATATTTTCTTTTTCCATTTATTAATTTTATACTTATTTTTCTTTTAGGAACATGTTGATTAGGTAATATTGGGAAAACGTTATAGACAACTGGAATTTTTCTCTCCAACCCCGCACCATAAAGACCAGTCGTTGCCCCTGTCGCATTGTCTCCAAATTCTATCCAGACTTTCTCTTCTGGCAGTATGTTTACTTGCAGAAAGCTGTAAACAATATTAACACTGATTTTTCTCTTTTGTAGGTTTTAAAACCATACATGGTTATTTCCACAGTCTTTGAAAGCTTTGTTTTATACATATAGGAACTAATAAAAGTATATTCTAATTCATACAAATACTGTTTACATGGAATATTGCCATCGAATATATCGTATTATAAATGTCTTGATTTATATCCTTTTTTCTGTTCATAGTTATAAGTACAGGTATTTACTATATCTTAAGCATTATCATAAAATATTTCTCATGAATTGATACCATTATGTATATCTAAATTTACATTTATTTAGTCAAAATCGTATTCTCATCTCGAGCATACCGAATATGATCTTCCTCATATAACTTAATGGCATTTAAATGATTTACTCTTTTGACTGTTCCATCCTTTAACATAATTCTTTCTCTATTGTTTACTTTCAATATATTTTTGTTTTTAAATAATGGTCCATTTCTTAAAATGTTTAAAGCTGTTCTAACGGCTTGTGGGAAATTTGATTCCGTCTCTTTATATACAAACCATATTTCGTGTTTCTCTTCTCTACAAAATATAGAATGCATAGATTTATTTTGTGTTTGTTTTTATACCCAATTTTTTTTAGTATTTATACAAATTAATTTCTTAATATATTTATTCTTGATGTAAGATTGTTCCCTTTTTTAAATATAGGCAACACATTGTGCTTCCTAATATACACTTTTATTTAATGCCTACATCTTAAAAATAAACGTTTTTAAAGTAAAGTTAGTGTTCATTTTCACCAATTAAGCTAATTCTTAACCTTTTTGTTTTTACATAATTTGAAGGTCACAGCAATATGTTGTTATAAAATAGATTCTTAAATAAAATTGTATTCACAGAACAATGACTTTCAACAACAATTATTCGAGAAATAAGAATGGGTGAAACTCCTATCAACTTGTGCAGTTGTTTACTTAAACTGATTGATTTACCGCGTATACGTACCCTACTTCCAATCAATTCTGTATTTTAACAGACGTGCTTTGTTTATTCTGGATTTATACTAGATTTCAACTACCTTTACCTGAAATACCAGGAAAGCACTTCGAGTTTGTTGATTTAGTGGTTTTATTTTAGAACTGCAACTTCTTCCTATTGACTTCTAAGATATATTTATGTTTCTTTACTAGAATCTTATTGATATCCCTAGCGTACGTGTACGTACATAGATTATTGAACAAAAATTTGTTAAAATTATTAAAAACAGGAATATAAAATGTAACACGTTAAACATTAAAGCATCTATCTGCCTCAATTAAAACAAATCATTTATGTACATGTACTACATGTAGAGGTATAAATATATGCATACTTCACGAATGTTATATAATATTTAAATATGTAAATGTTCATACTTCTCTATGTAACATAATGCATCAGACTTCTAATGGCTTTAATGGATAGAAACTAGTCAAAATTTAATGAGATCATTTTGCAATATAAATGAAGAGTTAATAAAATATATTTGTATGAAAATAAAATACTTTATACGTAAATACGAACAAATAATACACACAATTATATAAAATACCATAAGCAATAAACTGTCAATACGTTCTATTTTATTTTTAAATTGAATTACGTGATTTGTTTGCTATTATAGCTTGTGTAAGAATAAGGAGTAATTCAAATATCCCGCCAAAATGGTGCTATTTTTAAGAGATTTCATTAATTCTAGCATAGAGAAATTTAATATGAAAAAAGAAGAATGCAATCACCCTCATGTTTTATATCATATCCAAGTCCAAGCAAATCGCTAAATTCACCACCCAAAGAGCGTCAACGATTGGTACAGTTAAGACGACGAAAAACAGATCAAAACGTGAGTGTGTGAAGTTAGCCCCCCTTTTTTCGAATATCGGAAATCTGACGGTTGTTCCAGGTTGTTCTAGGTTTGTTCTAAATTGTTCCAAAGTATTTCAAAAAAAAAGTCAAAATTGGCCGAGATAATTGAAAAAAACGACTTTTTCACCCAGCCCCCCTTTTTTCGAAAATTGACATTCTGAAGGTTGTTCCAGGTTGTTCTAGTTGTTCTAAACATTGTTCCAAAGAATCTCGAAAAAAAAATCAAAATTGGCCGAGATAATCGGAAAAAACGAGTTTTTGCCAGCCCCCCTTTTCTTGAAAATTGTAATTCTGATGATTGTTCTAGGTTGCTCTAGGTTTGTTCTAAATTGTTCCAAAGTATTTCATAGAAAAAATCAAAATCAGACGAGAAAATGGGAAAAAACCAAAGCCAAAAGTATGAAGTCGGACCCAGTTTTTGCTAAAATTAAAATTTTGACGGTTGTTCTAGGTTGTTCTAGGTTTGTTCTAAACATTGTTCGAATACGTCAAAACCGTATCTCTTATATATCAAAAGATATGGCAAAAAAACCAAATCCAAAAGTGTGAAGTTAGCCCCCCTTTTATCGAAAATCTAACTTCTGACGGTTGTTCCAGGTTGCTCTAAGGGTGTTCTCAATTGTTCCAAAGTATTTCAAAAAATAAATCATAATTGGCCGAAAAAACGGCAAAAAACTTTTTTTTTTCTGGCGGCCCATTTTTCGAAAATCGAAATTCTGACGGTTGTTCTGGGTTGTTCTAAGTTTGTTTTAAATTGTTCCAAAGGATCTCAAAGAAAAAATCATAATTGGCCGAGATAATAGAAAAAACCCATTTTCCCACGGACCCCCTTTTTGCGAAAATTCAAATTCTGAGGGATGTTCCAGGTTGTTCTAGATTTGTTCTAAACATTATTCTTATACATCAGAACCGTATCTCTTATATTTCAAAAGATATTGCAAAAAAACGTTTTTAAAAAAAGTGTGAAGTTAGCCCCCCTTTTTTCGAAAATCTAACTTCTGACGGTTGTTCCAGGTTGCTCTAGGTGTGTTCTCAATTGTTCCAAAGTATTTCAAAAAATAAATCATAATTGGCCGAAAAAACGGCAAAAAACTTTTTTTTTCTGGCGGCCCATTTTTCGAAAATCGAAATTCTGACGGTTGTTCTGGGTTGTTCTAAGTTTGTTTTAAATTGTTCCAAAGGATCTCAAAGAAAAAATCATAATTGGCCGAGATAATAGAAAAAAACGATTTTCCCACGGACCCCCTTTTTGCGAAAATTCAAATTCTGAGGGTTGTCCCAGGTTGTTCTAGATTTGTTCTAAACATTATTCTTATACATCAGAACCGTATCTCTTATATTTCAAAAGATATTGCAAAAAAACGTTTTTAAAAAAAGTGTGAAGTTAGCCCCCCTTTTTTCGAAAATCTAACTTCTGACGGTTGTTCCAGGTTGCTCTAGGTGTGTTCTCAATTGTTCCAAAGTATTTCAAAAAATAAATCATAATTGGCCGAAAAAACGGCAAAAAACTTTTTTTTTCTGGCGGCCCATTTTTCGAAAATCGAAATTCTGACGGTTGTTCTGGGTTGTTCTAAGTTTGTTTTAAATTGTTCCAAAGGATCTCAAAGAAAAAATCACAATTGGCCGAGATAATAGAAAAAAACGATTTTCCCACGGACCCCCTTTTTGCGAAAATTCAAATTCTGAGGGTTGTTCCAGGTTGTTCTAGATTTGTTCTAAACATTATTCTTATACATCAGAACCGTATCTCTTATATTTCAAAAGATATTGCAAAAAAACGTTTTTAAAAAAAGTGTGAAGTTAGCCCCCCTTTTTTCGAAAATCTAACTTCTGACGGTTGTTCCAGGTTGCTCTAGGTGTGTTCTCAATTGTTCCAAAGTATTTCAAAAAATAAATCATAATTGGCCGAAAAAACGGCAAAAAACAATTTTTTTCTGGCGCCCCTTTTTTCGAAAATCGAAATTTTGACGGTTGTTCTAGGTTGTTCTAAATTGTTCCAAAGGATTACAAAGAAAAAATCGAAATTGCCCAAGATAATAGGTAAATCGATTTTACCTATTATCTATATTTTAAAATGAATAATAATACTCATTTGTGATTCAGAATAAAGCAGAAGCAGTAAATATACATATATTTTCCCAAGTAATATAATTCATTTGTTTGAAAACAATATTGTTACTAAATGCTGATGCTCCTAACATAAAATAATATTAGAACAGTGACGTTAGTTACATTATTAATGTAGATTAAAAACTACCTCATAAACATATTGAGAATGATTATACCTTGCTCATAAAAAGATTAGTGTTTTTCTCATGAGCTGCTAGGTTGATGTTTCTTTGTTTATTTTTATTAGAGTTCATGCTTTAGTTTATCCCTAAAATCTAAAATATATATTTTTTCTGTAAAATTTATTTATTGATATTATTATATTATTTGATAACATTGACATAAATAATATATTTTTTTATCAATTTGGTATTGTAAAACAGCCTTTCCCAAATCGGCTACTCTTTGACGGATATACTATCTTATATTATCTAAATAGGTACCTATATAATATTTTTTCCAAATAAAGTAATAGTAGCCTTTGAATCGTTTTAGTGAGAAAATTAGACAGCATATTTCAACATGTTTACGAAGAGGGGCTACAAAAAATAAGCATACTTGATAGGAATGTCTACACGTGCTTGCATTCCCGGAGCAAAAACCATGAAAAAAAGTGGCCAGACCACGGCTAGACAAAATAACGTTGTAGTGGTTTACTATAATTAAAATTTTCAAACTTCAAAATCAGTATTTTATTTTTATTATTACTAGACAAAATAAAATAACAAAGGGAGCCTGATAGACTTCCCCATTTTGTTTGATTTTAGTTGGGTACCCATATCCAGCGCTTTTTTTTTTTTGAAATACTTTGAAACTGTAAGAATTTCGATTTTTAAGAAATAGGGACTGGGGAAAAATATCGTTTTTTCATAACCGGTTTTGATTTTTTCTTTGAAATAGTTCATCAGCATTTGGTAACGATATCGTTTTGTAATAAATGAACATTATATTTCTTGCGAAAATATATATTTATTGCTATATTAGATGTTTATTTCTTTAAATAGAACTGCATCATACAAAAACTTCCTTCAACACAGTAATGTTCGGAAAGTGCATTCCGCCCATTGTAAAATCGTTTTTTCCTATTATCTCCGCCAATTATGATTTATTTTTTGAAATACTTTGGAACAATTGAGAACACACTTAGTGCAACCTGGAAAAACCGTCAGAAGTTAGATTTTCGAAAAAAGGGGGGATAACTTCACACTTTTTGAAAAAAGTTTTTTGCAATATCTTTTGAAATATAAGAGATACGGTTCTGATGTATAAGAATAATGTTTAGAACAAATCTAGAACAACCTGGAACAACCCTCAGAATTTGAATTTTCGCAAAAAGGGGGTCCGTGGGAAAATCGTTTTTTTCTATTATCTCGGCCAATTATGATTTTTTCTTTGAGATCCTTTGGAACAATTTAAAACAAACTTAGAACAACCCAGAACAACCGTCAGAATTTCGATTTTCGAAAAATGGGCCGCCAGAAAAAAAAAGTTTTTTGCCGTTTTTTCGGCCAATTATGATTTATTTTTTGAAATACTTTGGAACAATTGAGAACACACCTAGAGCAACCTGGAACAACCGTCAGAAGTTAGATTTTCGAAAAAAGGGGGGCTAACTTCACACTTTTTTTAAAAACGTTTTTTTGCAATATCTTTTGAAATATAAGAGATACGGTTCTGATGTATAAGAATAATGTTTAGAACAAATCTAGAACAACCTGGAACAACCCTCAGAATTTGAATTTTCGCAAAAAGGGGGTCCGTGGGAAAATCGTTTTTTTCTATTATCTCGGCCAATTGTGATTTTTTCTTTGAGATCCTTTGGAACAATTTAAAACAAACTTAGAACAACCCAGAACAACCGTCAGAATTTCGATTTTCGAAAAATGGGCCGCCAGAAAAAAAAAGTTTTTTGCCGTTTTTTCGGCCAATTATGATTTATTTTTTGAAATACTTTGGAACAATTGAGAACACACCTAGAGCAACCTGGAACAACCGTCAGAAGTTAGATTTTCGAAAAAAGGGGGGCTAACTTCACACTTTTTTTAAAAACGTTTTTTTGCAATATCTTTTGAAATATAAGAGATACGGTTCTGATGTATAAGAATAATGTTTAGAACAAATCTAGAACAACCTGGAACAACCCTCAGAATTTGAATTTTCGCAAAAAGGGGGTCCGTGGGAAAATCGTTTTTTTCTATTATCTCGGCCAATTATGATTTTTTCTTTGAGATCCTTTGGAACAATTTAAAACAAACTTAGAACAACCCAGAACAACCGTCAGAATTTCGATTTTCGAAAAATGGGCCTCCAGAAAAAAAAAGTTTTTTGCCGTTTTTTCGGCCAATTATGATTTATTTTTTGAAATACTTTGGAACAATTGAGAACACACCTAGAGCAACCTGGAACAACCGTCAGAAGTTAGATTTTCGAAAAAAGGGGGGCTAACTTCACACTTTTTTTAAAAACGTTTTTTTGCAATATCTTTTGAAATATAAGAGATACGGTTCTGATGTATAAGAATAATGTTTAGAACAAATTTAGAACAACCTGGAACAACCCTCAGAATTTGAATTTTCGCAAAAAGGGGGTCCGTGGGAAAATGGTTTTTTTCTATTATCTCGGCCAATTATGATTTTTTCTTTGAGATCCTTTGGAACAATTTAAAACAAACTTAGAACAACCCAGAACAACCGTCAGAATTTCGATTTTCGAAAAATCTTAATGGACATCATTAAAGTACAGATTCCGCATATATAATAATACAATTAAAGGATGGGAGTAGAAAAACTAATGTAATTATACCCTGTCTCAGAATATGAAGCAGTGATTCAAATATTCCTCCAAAACATGGTACACATAGCTTAAACTTTAGCAGACAATTTGATGTGACATCATGACAATTGAGGTTAGAAGAACTGTATTCATTCTAATTAAAGATTTAGCTGTTTTGTGTTTCTTTTACTACTTTCGTTAATATAGATGGATGTTCCGCTTTTCATTCTACCAATCGAAGCAGCAATACGAGTGCATGGCATTTGAAACAGGAGAGTAAAGTTATAAACACAAGTAGGTGCATACATCTATAATTTGAGAAATACAAATTTCTTAACATTAAAATCTGTTCATTCTAGTTTTACACAAAAAATTAGAAGAATCTATGGATAAAGATATAGGCCCAATTTACAAATGAAAGCATAGACTTTGTTCTGAGCGTTTTGAGGAGGATTGCCGTTATAAATATATAATTACTGCACATTTTAGTGAATGTGCTATATCAACATGAAAATTGTGAATCAAGTCCATTTATTATTAAATATTTGTATCAGAGAGCAAGAATTAATCAAACCTTTTATTTATATCAAAATGTCCTTAAGAACTTGCAGGAAAGGTTTTGCTTATTAGTTTCTATTTTAAATATCAATAAAGAACATACAGATAAAATCATTCGTATTACTGCTACAAACCTTCAGGAGATAAATTCAAGCAACTAGTTTTGGAAATGAGAATCTTACATACAACAGTAATAAATAGAAATATTTACATCGCCTGAAGTTGTTTACACGAACTGCAAAGATAATTACATATACCTACACATTACTAATTATTATTCCCTACTAAAATTTATTTATTATGAAAATATACAAAGTATAACAAATATTTATTTGTACTATATATTGGAAATTAACAATAATTTAGTGTTCACATCATATTAAAAAAGATTAAAAATTTACGTGGTCGGTACAATTTTTCCAAATACTTATTGTAACATGTATAATTGCTTCTGTCAAAAGTTTTCATATAAGTGATTTTCTGAAAGGGGATTTTTTTGAAGCAACTTCATCTTATGTATCAATTCAGATCCTATATGAAGTATTCTTAATTGCCTATTTTTATCGGTATGGCTATTTAATCCTACAGGGTCTCAACAAAGCCTGTCATTCACTCATTATACTTGTGGCAATCCAAACTTTTTCCCATATTCTCCACCAGATATTTTCACCTTTTTCTATTAGTACAGGTTTCTTTACGTTTGACATATCTGAAATATAACATGTATATGAACATGTGGTAATATAATTAGTATTTAATTAACACTTACTTGAAATGAATGAGTCAATTCTAGAATATGTGTGAGTTGTCCAGTTCATTTATGGTATGAACTCATCTATAGTTATTTTTGCAATGATATTAATTGTTAAATGTTTGATTTTTGCACTGACGTACAGTATTTTTGACAGATTCATCAAATTCAAAGTTTCAAATACACATGTTCCTTAGGTCTTCAGCCGTCTGATCAACGCATGCTCATGTTGTACATAAAAGTACGGATTTTATTTAATAACACAATGAAGTACAATAAACCAAAGTAAAAATGTAAGAGACTAGGTTATGGCTTGGCTATCAACATAAAATGACGTTTTGTCAAACTTATTTTCCCATGTTAAACTTGCCTACGCAAGAACCAATGAAATATGATATTTGAATCACTCCTTCTTATTCTGAGACAAGGTATAGATATGTTTGACAACTGTCACTATAACTAAACTTGTAAACATCTGATTGAAATTGTCATACAAAATTTGTCGCTAAATATCATCGCCTACTACTCTGTCTAGTAGACGATGATATTTTGCGACAATTTTGAATGACATTTTCAATCAGATGATCAGCGGAAAGAAAACATTCGTCGTATAACATTATTTATTAACATCCACACAAATAATACATTGTAAGGTTTTTAGACTTTGTTTTAATATATGCTTTTAACAGAATTAATGGTTTCAAGAAATATGACAACATTAGTTAATTCTGGATCAGCTTAAGGGTAAAAATTAGTAAATATAATTAAATTCCCACGTATAGACATCTGATATTTTTTACATACAATTCATTGGCGACGCTAACTAATAAAGGATAAATTTATTTGAAAGATAACTATTCTAAGCGTTTCTAAGGAATGTGATTAAATTATATCAATTACATCCTACATATAACTCCTGTATGCGTTCCATGATAATTAAGTTAAGATTCTGTTTGATACGAAAAACGTTGCTGGCTTTAGGCATTTCTCTTTTTACTTTGTTTGGCTATAACGACTGCATAGTGAGAATATTACATCACTTATGCAAAAATCCTTATCGATAAAAGTTCTTTTTAAACTGCATCCTAACTATGTCGGTAATAAATTCCATGTAATGCAAGCTTAAAATATGCACTGGAAGCTGTCATTAGCCTAGGAGGAATATGATATTACCCGAAGATATATTAGCCAGATTAGAGTGCCTGATGAACGATCATCATTTATTTCAGGTAGAGAACATGGAGTAGCTCTTATCTCTCTTACTGGTTGGTTTGGCGGCAGTCCAGTTGCTCGGTCAGCATCATCCGCTAGGGCTTTTTCCTGCTGTCTCTCGCGCCCATATTTTTCCCGATCGTACCCGCCGCGGTCCAGTATTTTCCGGTCAAGCCTTTGAACCCCCGACCTCTTTAAATGTGAGTGGTGGTGGTGGTGGTAGTAGTGAGCAAGTAACGCTTCGTTCGCAATTTGACCGAGTACCAGCGGTAGGATGTTCCCTTTTCTCTGTTCCTACTTACATATTTTTTTGTGTGTTTGTGATGTATGTGAGTGTGTGTTTGTCTGTTTTGCTCGGCGAATAGAATGGTAATTTAATTACCTAGAAGCTGAAATGGAATTTTTACCAGCGTTAGAGTTTTTGTCGGATGCAAAAGGTCCGGTTAATTTAGCAGTTTTCGTGGAAATTAAATAATTACGTGCCGGATCCTAGAGTTTTTTCCCTATAACTTAGTCGTTTCTACTCTTTTTTTTTAAATAGTATTAATTGCATAATTTGGCCTGCCAAAATACTAAGGGTAAATTGTAGTATGTAATGTATTTATGTTATACAGGCTGGTTCAATTTGTTTGTTATCATAGCATAATATGTTCAGAATATGCAAACCACGATAAGAAGAATGTAGAGTATTATTACAGAGAAAATGACTGATTCAACAAAGTCGCCAAGCAAATTCTAATAACAGTATTATTTATTGCATCTAAAAATACACAA
Source organism: Amphimallon solstitiale (assembly GCA_963170755.1). Classification (NCBI taxonomy): domain Eukaryota; kingdom Metazoa; phylum Arthropoda; class Insecta; order Coleoptera; family Scarabaeidae; genus Amphimallon; species Amphimallon solstitiale. Next base: position 62,240,156 of record OY720682.1, on the reverse strand, counting down.
ACAAAATGAAAAATGTATAAATATACTTTTCTTGTTTCTCTAAAATAATAGTAATAATAATAATAGTATCCGTTTATTTAACAATTGCTATTATTTTACATTTTCTAACATAGGAATACTTTGTTGTTTACATGAAAAAATTTAACCTAATAAAACTAAATAATAGTAAACAAACTTACGGACTAATATACTTACATTACATAAATTACACAATGTCAGCATTTGTCAATTAACACATACAATAAGTGCAGTAAAAATATTAATTGTGCAACGTTTAATAATTAACCAACCTACTTTTAATTATGGATGTCCAGACCATGCGAGGACGGAAGATTACGGCTTTATTATTCAAGTTAAAGAAAAGTGCTTTAGACAAAAGTTGCAGCCACTCCTAAAATACACATTCTTAAATTATTTACAACTATGTTGTTGCGTAAGTGAGTGACGATACAAACTTGTGTTTTTTTTTTAATGGAACAACCCATATATTTTGGCATATTTAGATGCTACTCTGAAAAATAAAGACATGGATATAAGCATGTGTAGAGGCATCTCCTACTGTTGTAGCTTTATTCGCAATTATGTGTCTCAACATGTCCAACTTTGTGGAGACTCCGAGACGAAACATGAAAGAATTTTTGAGATCTGTATAGGCAAGAAGTTTTCCACTTTCGTCAAGTTTAATAATCTATAATCAATTTATTTATTTTTAAATAAATGAATTTGCAGGAATAACAAACGCAAAATTAACATTTACGCTTTTTTTTTTAAATAGAACACTATATATTTTTCTTCTAAAGTACAGTATTTTTTATAAGATTTTTAATGATACTATTCCCTATCCACACTTAGTATTTTATAACTTATTAACTCGTATTATTAATAGATTCTAAATTTAAACAAAAAGAATTTAAGTTGCTGTCAGCTTTAATTATTAATAATAACAAATTACTACAACATATTGAAAAACGAATAATAATATTTATTAGATAAATGAAAAATCTTAAATAAATAAATAAAATGCAAAAGTTTAACATATTTATATCAGATGCTCAAAACTTCCACCGTCTTGTTGAATTGATGAGTAAAGATATTTCGAAGCGTTTTTTTTTTGTAATAGCTGCTCATTAGGAGCACATTTTAAATTTTTTTTGTATTATACAGAGTGTTCCATAACTTATTCGAGGCGGCGCGGCGGTGAAAATTGTTTTTAACATCAGTAAGCGTTTGCTGTCCAATATTTTCAAAAATGGCCATTATACGTTGTTTCATGTCATTAGGTGTGGTTGGAATGTTTCGATAAACCTGTTCTCTAACATGTCCCCAAAAAGGAAAATCAATAGCAGTTAAATCAGAAGACCTTGAAGGTCAAGCTATAGGACCCTCCCGACCAATCCATCGTTCTTTACACCAGTTATTTAAAAAAATTTCTAAACTTCTATGAGAATGTGGTGGAGCTCCATTATGCTGATACCACATTATTCTTCGTGTATGGAGATCGACATTTTCCAATAAATTAGGTAACTGATGTCTTAAAAATTTTTCGTATATGGCTCCTGTTACCGTTCCTTCAAAGAAATAAGGACCAACAACTTGTAAATTAATTATGCCACCCATACATTAATTGACCATTGATGTTGAAAGTCAATTTGTCTGACCCAATGGGGATTTTCTGTTGCATAATAATGCATATTATGTCTATTAACTAAACCGGTACTTTTAAAAGTAGCTTCGTCACTAAATAAAATCGAAGATTGAAAATTCATAAACATAATGTTGCAAAAACTTAAACGATTTACAAAATCATTTCTACGAATGTCCTGATGTAATGAAATATGATAGGGATGGTACTTATTTTTCTTTATGATGCAATTGATAGTACTCCTGCTTATTCCAGTCTGGATATTCAAATTTCGTGTACTTACTTGAGGATTTTCTTCCAATGATAGCTAAATATTTAATTCATTTTCCTCATTAGTAACCCTTCGATTTTTAATCTCCTTTTTGGAATAACCAACATTTTCAGATGCTTCGAAACGTTCTTTTAATTTTTGAAATGCTTTGATTCTAGGAGGTCTTGCATTTGGATAACGTTGACAGTAAATCCTATTGGCTAATAAACAATTTCTTTCGCTCTCACCCAATGCGTAAATCATATTTACCATTTCATTTTTCGTGAAATTTATCGTAAAAGTAAATACAATTATCAGCGTTATTTTGTAAATACAACGTAACTAATGACAGATATAAAATTAATTAAAATGGACTGAAATACAGGGTGTTCAATTTGAAAAAAATTAGTTTTATTCAAAAACGTGTCATGTAATTTTAATCCAGTTTTCTGCACATGCAGTTAGTAACTCTAAAAAAATAAAACATGCATCTATTAGGACCTCTTATTGTAAACAAGACTGCAAAAAATTGTGTCCATCTAATACATACGTCGTTTTCGAGAAATATAATTTTATACAAACATTGAATTTTTCAGAAAAATGGGAATAAGTCAAAAACTTCACATTTTAGGCCTATACTATCTTATTACTTTTTGACTAAAAATTTTACGGGGAATACAAAAATGCAATAATATATAGGGTGTTCCATTAAAAAAACTACAACTATGGTTAGCCACCAAGTTATGGAACACTCTGTATAATACAAAAAAAAATTAAAATGTGCTCCTAATGAGCAGCTATTACAAAAAAAACCGCTTCGAAATATCTTTACTCATAAAGGCATAATCGGCCTTACCCGCGGAGATAACTCACCCTGTATATGGTTTAAGAACCAAAAAACTGGATCAAATGAAACACCCAGGTCTTTAAATTGTTTTTTACTAGTTGGCGTGATGTTGCTTACATTGTACGAGAAGAGTGTGGAATTGGTGATGTTAGCAAAAGTAACAAACGCACATTTACCAATGTTTGAATGTATTTTATTTCCAACAGACACACTGATTCACTATCTGCAAATTATCGTGAAGTATACGACAATCATTGAAACTATTAATTTGCAAGAATATTTTAAGATCATCATCATATGCTCAAATACCATAGGCTAGCGAATTCAGTAGATCATTTAAAAATATATTAAAGAGCAACGGGCCTGTGTTAGATCCCTGTGGCACACCAGATGCTGGGGTAAAATGTCCGAACTGACAAAATTAAAGTTATCTTCATTTTCTGATAATAAATTCTGTTTTTTTAAATTGGATTTTTATAGACCATCATTCAGAAAATTATTAAAAAATATGTTAAAAACAATAGTAAAATTGCAATGTTAGAATTTATAAAAAATGACGACATAACTATCTCAATGTCACAAAATAAATCAAACGGATACTAAACACAGAAAGCTTTTCGAAAATACTAACTGTCCTGCTTTAAAGAGTTTTTTTTTTTCAAAAATCATACATTACGTTCTAACTCGATCATCTCCAAGTATATTATTCATATCTTATTTCCCAAAAATATTAAATAGTATATTAATCTTCGCAGTCATATGTATTGACAATTGAAGTACGTATATGTCAAAGCACCCCAATTCAAATAAGGCGGCCAGAAAGTGGCCAAAGTGGGATTTAAGAATGCTATTAGATCTATTTGAAATGTACAAAGTTCGATGCATCCTTCGCGAGTCCGTTCGCAAGGTCGATAATCGCTAGATAATCTAACTAGAGGGTCGGTATTAGCGAGATTTGCCATTCGATACTGTCGTTTATATTCGTTTAGCCTCCGGGAGTGGACTCGTTGCTTATGGGGTTCTCCTTGAAAACACGTATGTTGCGCTCTCTGCACCGATGGCTTATTTATGACCGTGAAGAATTGGGATGCGTCAGTAAATAATAGCCTGTCATTAGGGTCATTTATCAAGAAAAACGTTCAACAAATTCGCTTCGATCGAACGTATATATATGTACCGTACCCACAAAGAAATGTACGCGATCAGAATTGAAAATTGCAGAAGCAGAAATTGATTGTCACTTCAGTTCTTTCTTACCGATAATGAAGGTATATTTAGAAAATCAAGTTTTAAATAAAACAAAATAGAGAACATACAATGGCGAGCAGCAAATTCTGGTCGTCAATGTAATTCTTAATGATAGATTTTGTAATTAATTTTCTCAAACGTTGTTATTGTTTTCCATTTGTCAGACACTTGTGAATTATGATAAATATTTGTATATACAGGGTGTAGCACCTAAGATGCCTCGGACCGTAGCTCCTCTATCATACAATATATCGAAAAAAGTTTAAGAGAAAAATTGTCCATAATTACAATTGCAATTTTCCTAAAATATTTTTGGCCATCAGTGCCGTGCCGTATTCCAGTGGCGTATCAAACCTATGTTTTTTTAAATGGAACAATATATATTTTATGGCTGATTCGGAAAGCCCCTGAAGAGTACTTTTTTTTCTTATGTAACGTCATACCGCTAACTTTAGCGTTTCGCTGTTATAACGGTTTTTCTTCGCAGTTAAACCATACTTCGACATTTCTTTTGGCAGGAATTAAATTGTACCGGCGTTTGGATTTCGAATTTAGGGATAGACTAAGACCACTTCTACCTACTGTTAATTTTTTTTCAAGTGATTTAAGGAAAGAAGATAATTTTTGATTGATCTTTGCAAATAGTCATGTGATGATGAAAATTTTCGACCTCGACATTTTTGCAGATGTCCACGTTTTGAGGTCCCCTGATACCGAAAAAGTGGTTTTTAAAAAATGTCTGTGTCTGTGTGTCTGTGTGTGTGTCTGTGTGTCTGTATGTGTGTGTGTGACCACGATAGCGGTCAAACCGCTGTAGATATCAATTTCAAATTTTGTATTTACGTATATAATCTCCATCTTGAGATCTGATTAGTTTTTCAATATAATCGGTAGACCGGAAGTAGCAGTTTACTTCAGCGCAAAAATCGAATTTTGCCAATATTTCGTCAACTACTAAGTTTAAACAAATTTATAAAGAATTCATGTATACTTAAAATTAAAATTGAGAATAATTTTATTTAAAAAGTTTTTCAAAATTCCTACCGGAAGTAGGTCTTTTACTCTTATCGAAAATCAGTTTTTTGCGAATATTTTGCAAGTCATGCTTTTTGGACAAGTACGTTACGGGTATAAAGGTATTTAAAACATAATTTTCAATATCTTTTGTATAAAAAAATTTTTGAATTCAAACCGGAAGTACCACTTTTACTCTTATCAAATAGCGGTTTTTTGCAAATATGTCGTAAGTTATGCATTCTATAAATATTTATCGAGAGTACAAAAATATTTAGAACTGGATTTGCAATATTTTTTGTATATATGAAATTTCAAAATTCGGACCGGAAGTAGCACTTTTATTCTTAGCGAGTAGCACTTTTTTGATAATATCTTGCAAAGTATGCATTCTATAGTGATTTATTAAGAGAATAGAAGTACTTAGAGTAGGATTTTGAATAATTTTTGTATAAAGACATTCTTAAAATTCTATAATTTGAAACGCTCATACGTATAAGAAAGTCGTGTGGTGGCCACACCTCATTTTTTTTCTAAAATATCAAATGGGAAGCATATAAAATAATTACATCGTTGGATAATCGAATAATAGAAATTCCAAGTTTTCCATTAAAAAAAAAAAATTATCTACTTTCCTTAAATCACTTGAAAAAAATTAAGAATAGGTAGAAGTGGTCTTAGTCTATCCCTAAATTCGAAATCCAAACGCCGGTACAATTTAGTTCCTGCCAAAAAAAATGTCGAAGTATGGTTCAACTGCGAAGAAAAACCGTTATAACAGCGAAACCGCTAAAGTTAGCGGTATGACGTTACATAAGAAAAAAAGTACTCTTCAAGGGCTTTCCGAATCAGCTATAAAATATGTATTGTTCTATTTTAAAAAAAACATAGGTTTGATACGCCACTGGAATACGGCACGGCACTAATGACCAAAAATATTTTAGGATAATTGCGATTGTAATTATGGACAATTTTTTTTCTTAGACTTTTTTCGATATATTGTATGATAGAGGAGCTACGGTCCGAGCCATCTTAGGTGCTACACCCTGTATAATAATACAACAAATACATTAAATAATAAATGCAACACATTATACTCGAATAAAAAATAAATAAACAAGATCATTTCGCCGTTTACTTGAATAATTTTATTTAAGCGATTGTGCATAAACAAGCATACATTTCTGAAATAGCCTTATGAAAGATCATTCCAAGCTGTACGTATAGCGGCTAAAAGTTCTCTCTGTTTTGAAAAAATGTAAATGTTGGTTTTTTATAATTTTGACCAACGTTTCCCACATGTTTTCTATAGGGTTCAAATCAGGATTTAAACTCAGCCACTCAAGCACATTTATATTGTGGTTTTAGAACCATTCTGTTTCCCTACGAGCAGTATGTACATAACAATTTTCGTGCTGAAATATAAATATGTGTTCTGGAAATCCTTGCATCACTGAGGGTTACATCACATCTTCCAAAACCCCCAGTATAAACATCACTTATGAAACGTTCTTCTAAATGCAATAATAGCCCAGGACTTTTTGCATAAATCCATGCCCATATAGTTACCGAAAATCGGCGACTGATTTCAATCTTTTGTGTATATTTTGCATCATACCACCGACTCCTTGGTTTATGCACTCTAACTTGGCCAAAGGGGTATGACTGGAAAGTCTGTTCATCACTAATAATTACGTTTACGTTATTTTCATTCGCAAGGTACTGTAATGCAACGCCTAATCTGGCTTTCTTGTGTCCAGCTATAAGTTTGATCTTTCTAGCATGGGCGTAATTTTAAATTAGCTTCCCGATAAGACGTCGTGTGGTGAAAACGGATGCGGGGAAGTTAGGATAAATGATTGCCTCTGTTGCTGTTAGAAAAAGGTTGTTATTAATATTTTCGACGTACATAAGATCGTCCACCGCAGTTGATGCTCGAGGTCGTCCAGAACCCACTTGTCTATCTAGAAATCCTCTCTTTCTCTCTTCAACGCCAAACAATTAAATTTACCACACTCTTTACTATCCCTAACTGACCTGCTACAACAGCTTCAGATAATACTGTTTCTGCTAGGAAAATGGCTCTAACTTTATTAAAGTAACAAATTGCTACCATGATGACATGAAATTTCTTGACAACTCGAAATAAAATTTATATTTGACAGCTTGTTGGAAATTATTGACAAACAAATGATACAAACAATCAGCAGCGATTTCTAGCTCGTCAAAATATGACAGAATTTTGTACGGCATTGACGCTCGCGAATGTATTAATTTGGCGGCGCAATTTTAATATCACGATGACAGTGACAGTTTTAGAATCAGATTTAGATTGAATAGAATTGTCAGGTATTAAATAGTGTATTAAAGCCATACAATTTGACATAAGTGTTGGAAATTGAGATGTAATTAAAAAATGAGGTGTGACCAGACGCCTTTCTTATGTGGGTTACGCAATATGTATAAAAACTGTTCCAAAGGAAATTTTACATTCTATATCATCTTAATAAAATAAAGCTCTGGATCAAAATGTTAATTGCTCTTTGTATCTTGAAATTTCTTTGTGAAATCTTCCTAGAATTAATTTTTTAGTACTTATCTACTATCCTCTATAAAGTTGTCTAAACTTACTAGTTGAAAAGATATTATTTTTTTTTAATAAAGTAAACTCCTGCTTCTGGTCTACAGACTTTACTGAAAAAATCTACTAAGATCTCAAGAGGGGTGTTATTTGGGAAATAAACAGAGCTGCCACGCGTGTCTCACACTTTGACAAATCGAGCACAGCGCAATTTTCGGCATTTTCTGTAATTGGAAGTTCGCCTGTTCGTCAAAAAGGGTCAATTCGCGTAAATATTACAAATATTTTCCCAGGCGGTTTTTTTTTGCCCACCCTGTACAAACTAAAAAACGTCTTGGAGCAGTTATAAGTTTTGCAACAATTAATATCTTGGAGAATGTATTGGATTTTAGGAAGCTGCCGATATCTTCAAGACATCTTCTTGTTATACAGGGTGTCCCAGAAATAAAAAGACGGGGTAGCAGAAATCGGAAGCTATATTGTGTAAAAACGTACACTCAAAATATAAGTCTTTATTCGTGCTCAGACGGCAGAAAAAAATAATAAAGAATTCAAGTGGCCTTACGCCGACCCTGGACTAATTATCCACCTGCTTCACTTTCACAATCGGTCCTTTTCAGGACCACCATATTACTTGTGTTAAAAAAAAGGAGGAGGAATTGATATTTCATAATAAATATCAAACCATTAATTACTTTAATTTTACACCTGCTAGAAAAAAATAATTACATTCTTGATATTTACTGTAATCTAGAAAAACTACGATTTGTTGAATATTCTAAAATAATAATAATCAGCTGTTTCCGACTACAAACACATTAAAGAGCAACAACCTTCCTATTTTAAAAATAAAAACAATCTTTTATTGTCTGCAGTAAAGTGGGTCGCCCATCTGGCAAAAAATATGTTTTATATGAATGAGTACCAATTAAGGTTTTTCCCCGTTTTATACAAACAAAAGCTTATTTTTCTATGAATGCGTGTTCGTTTCTATTTACAAATGAGCATTCTTACGTGTATTTATAAACATACATTCTGTGCCAGGTCCGTAATGTAATTTTTTTTATCTAAAAACAATATAGAAAATTAAATTTTTAATTTTTTCGTTATTGCGGTATATTTGGATCTGCTACTCCGCCTTTTTATTTCTGGGACACCTGTAAATTTTTGGAAATGTCCTGGGTAAAGGTTGTCCAAAACATATTTATATTGTTCGCCATTTGGTTTAATTGACATACCAGATTTTTCAAGATATATTTATACTATGGATATAGCAATAATTATTAGGAAAATTAAATTAACCATCTTACGTAATTCAAAATATTTAAAACATTAAATGGCCTTACATTATTTTGAAAATTTTAAGATAAAATGGAGTACTAACAAATCTTTCTTTGTTTAGTCTATTCCTTAGTTGTTATTGTTGACACTAACGAAAACGTTCATTACATTAGAGTTATATTATAACAGTAATATTAAAAAATAGTAGATATTTGATGATATACATATAACAGTAGTATCTTTCTTTATATAAAGCTCGTTTAGTTACAAAAAATATATGATTCTAAAGAGATCCTGATACATCGTCATTTGACATTTCGCCATTCACTCCTTGCCACATTTCGGTTCCTTCAAAGCAGTTATTACCCAGATTTGTCTTGAGCTGAATCGAGGGGGGTTTTCTGATGACTTCCTGCATGTGTGCGATCATGTCTTTATGTAGGGCGGAGGAGGTCGCAAAAGAAGTCTGTTTGATTCCGGGGAGCGATGGTTTAAAGGGAAAAACGGGGAGTGATTGATGGAGTTTTCAAATATCGTAAAAGCTGATCACCCTTGTTACAGCAGACTTTAGTGTAATTGAAAAATAGTTTCTCGTCTCTCCTTATACTTTCACGTTTTAACTTCGGAGAAATTTAAAACGCGCTCGTAAGGATGTTTGTATAAACTTTAAACACATATAAATTACTTTCCTTCCTTCACTATTCTATCTTCATTCTCATGCTGAACTTACTTTCAGTTACTCGACGTTGCTCTATAGTTTATCGATTACCAAAGAAATATAAACATGGGTGTTTTGTGTGTGTTCCAAAAATATATATTCGACTTGTTTAGTTTTATTTCATCTCATTGAGAAGGGGTGGATATTTCCTTCTTTTTCTTCATCTGCTTTTATGACCTATTACATGTATGTAGGTGTTTCATAAAAAACAAGAGAGTAATTGATTATTAAATTATCTAATCATATAAAAGACTATTCCCATTTTAAGTTCATTACTATACATTTAGAAGGATAAATAAAAAGATAATTCATAATGACGTAATATCTGTACTTATATAAATTGTTTTTCTAATTTGTTACAATTTCTATTTCACGTCCAATATGTGCATATTTATCGAGTGTAATTTATTGATTTTCTGCTGTCAGATAAGTGAATGACTTATATGTCAAAGCTGGGATATTGTTTTTCTTCGTCATATGACATGGATATGTGAACAGTAATTTATGCTTCGAGTGCCGCCTGTATTTGTACTTTCGTTTACGTTTATTATCTTTAACAAGTAATAAATTTTCATCCTTATGTACGCTCTGTTAATTGACGGTTTGTTGTCATTAATTTAAAAAAATTCTGAAATAATTTTTAAGGTAATTGTCCGCCGTTATTTTGCTATAAACTTTACTTCAACGTGTCAATTTTATTAACCGCATGTTCCTATTATCGATTAGACATTTTGGCCATATTTAAGTAAGGCTTGTTGGTTTTATCTTGTCCCTGCTGAAAGGAAGTGCATTAATTGGTCGTGCTAGTGAAACGGCATGTACTTTAATTTAATTGTGATGTCCTTCGATGTTATAATTCGAATATATTTTTGTAGTAATAATTACGACAATCATGGCATATGCGATAACTACAGGAATTAACAAAGAAAATAGTGAAAAGTGCTTTTAGAATAGAGCTGCAAGTAAACCAAGAGAAAAGAAAAATAATGAAAGTAGGAGAACAACGAGTAAATATTACTATAAAAGTAACCACTAAGTAGGGAGAAATGGAATTCGAAGAAGTTAACGAATTTGTATATTCGGGTGCCAGATTACTTGTAAATATGCAAAGGACCAAGAAATTGAAGCAAGATTAATAAACGCGAATAAAAGCGCGGGACCTCTTAACCAATCATTGAAATCAATGACCGGTCAAGAAAAGATAAATTTCGAGAGATGTCTATGATGTATGGGAAACCATCAACTGATATGCATGTTATTACAATTTAATTTTCGTTTCTAATATATATCTTCCTTGTACAAATTATTTTAAGGTACTCTGTATATATATTGATAAAAAACCACCGCTAATGATTTTATCAATCCTAATATAAATGCCCAGCCAAAAATGATAAAAAAAACACCTACTTATGGTATTATTAATAATATAAACCTCTTATTAAATTTGTCATACGTTTATTTGCTTCCGGATCTAACTCAGTCTATATAATTATGAACATGAGACTCTTTTATTTATAAATAAATTATCCATTAATCTCTTAAAATATTTTAATAAAAATATTACCTTTAAACTATTCCTTTCACTTAGGCTTCCCAATATGCACCAATTTGATTAATTTTTATTTAGAAGTTGGTACTAACTCAATACTTCAAAATTAGGAATGTTCATACTTAATAATTGCTTTTTTTAATAAACATAAAATTTATTCTTAGGATCGTGTAGAAGGTCCGGTTAAAAACACTTTGTTCTATTAATACTCTATTTATTATTTACCCCAATACTTGCATCAGGTAAGCAATCAATCAACGTTAAAAATATATTTCAAATTAAATAATTATTGGTTTTTCTTTTTAAGGTTATGCATCAATACTACTGTCAAATTACCATCAGTCTACCAAAACACTGCTTCAATAATAGAACTATTCAATTCTCATACTATTTAATAAACAACCTAAATGCCAATATAAACGTTTTAGTGAAATGTATAACAAATAAATCTCAGTTTCCTAACTATTATAAACCAATTTAATTGACGTAGATGGTATTAATATGGATCTATTATAGTGGATATTTTATCAAACAACCTCGAAGGTAAATACTTTTGTATTTTTATAAAATATACCCTCAAATATACAAATACACCATATTTCACTTAAATTCATACACATTAATTAATTAAGACAATATTTATGATGTAATTGTATAATTCTAGATATGTATAATATTTCTTTGGTATGGAAATTTAGAAATTAAAATTCAATGGCTATATCACTATGAAATTTAAATGTTAAGATTATCAATTTATATAAACTTGTTCAAAATGTAAATTTGTCAACTTTTATAACAATTGTAAGCTTCTATTAGCTTCGATAAATTTCTAATTAATACACTACATATACAACCTTTTGGCCAAATTAAATTATGTATACTTCTTGTTTTTCAATGATGTTAATACGATCCTTTTTTATCCTAGAAAACTCCTGTTCTGGATGGCATTCTCGATCTAACTGTCCTACTGGATACTTGGTTTGGAAATATGTTTAATTTCTTCGGAAAGATGACATCAACGGAATTTTAACCAATAACTGCAATTTCTCACCGGACAACAGCCTTCCCAACTTGCACTATGTTAACGCAATTCACCCTGGAACAGCTAATGGAACTCCTGTATCTCACAATAAATATTTATATTTGGTATTCTTCCAATGGATTATTACAGCTGAAATAAAGCACTGTTTCCTGGATTTGTGGACACTGGATTTTCAACGATTCTATTGTAAACTTCTGGATATACAATATTCTTTTAACAAACTCTTCAATTATTAAATATTATCCTTCAAAATGGTAAGTAATCTTTCAATATTCCAATTAACAAACTTAAATTTCTTTAAAAATTTTACCAATCACTTTTATATTACTTCACTATTTTCTTACATGTATGATTATTTAATTCATACACTTTTCAATTAATTCTGGTTTATTTTACCATTAATATTCATAAATATTTAAATTTCTTTTACAAACGCATACGCGTCTCTTAAGAATTCATAAAATTCTCTCTCTTCCATCTGTTTTTTCAATAATTCCTTGGTGATCTTTAACAATTTTTTAATTCAGCCAATAGATATCTTCTACATACTTTTTTCAAACAATATAGTTTTTAAATCTGTTTGACCATTTTCTATACTATTTTAACTTTATAAATTTCATTATTTTAATTCTTTTAAATTTTAATTAAGCTTTCCTATACCTTTAGTACTTAAAAATATGCATTCTTAGAAATTTTATAAACCAAATGTCACTTTTGACACTTAACTCTCCCATCCGGTTGTATGATATTTAAAATGTACTTTTCACTCAATTTTAATTATTTATCTTTCAATATTCAATTTTTAAGCATCTTTCACCTCTTTAACGTCATTTAAACTAGTTTTTACAAAATAACAATAATTCTTATAATACCATAATAACATTTAAATTTCTTTACAGATTATGGTAAAACCTAATGAAAAATGAAACTAGTCAACATGTGAATATACCAGTCGGTCCATCAAGTAATGTATCATACCAAACAATATCATTGTACAATAACTTAATAAATTCTCACATCAATTTCAACTACTTTTGTCCATATTATTATCATCTAAGTTCTTCAATAATTAACTAAATTTTCATATAAATAAATTCTACAATAACGTTAGTAGAGTCAACAGTTGAACTCTAACAATATATTTCGTATCACGTAACAGTTAGTAATGCTCGTTGTTTTCTTTGTACCATTTCGTTAGTTAGTACTTTTCTTTTCAGATTCAATTGAATCATTTCCTTTGTTATTTCCTTATTTGGGAGAACGTTTATTTTATTCCTATATTTTCAAGTTACATGTGGTAGAATTTATGTATTTTTTTTAATTATCGATATACTTGAATTTGGGTATATTACCGACATCTATAGGCTAGATAGGCAAGTGCCGAACTTGCGAAGAGTGCTGTTTTCTTAACTGCCGCTGTAGCTTCTGTTTAACAGCTATAGATGGCGTGTTATATTTAAATTTTTATCGAAAATTCTTTTGTTTATTACCTTTTGTTTATTTTAAGTATTGTTTGGGGTTTGATAAATAATAATATAATTACTCTGCTTTAAGATGACCGTTAGTAAGGCCTAAATAGTCGTTTTAGTCTTTTGTGCCGCAGTTATTTTCTCTTGTCAAGAGGGCGCTTATCTTCTTTCTTTCCGATCCTTCTAGAAATTTGGTTCTGCGTCTTCCTTCTTTCGGTTCTTGGGGCTTCAAAAAGCAACATCCAACGACGCAAAAGTAGCGTTAATGTTTCACAATCAGACTTGTGCAAATTAAATTCATTTAGTAGTTTTACCGTCAGTTTTACCACGAAGAGTGTGGGATTTTATTGTAATTTGCCAAGATCTACCATTATATTTGACGTTTGTTGAGTCTCGTACAGAGGATGAAATTATAGGTTGGAAGCGATCTCGCTACTGTAAGCACATTTATCGCTGGTTTCATTAATCCTAATTGCGTTATTTTCTTTCTTTCCCGCCCTTTTAGTTTGCATCTTACCTACGGTAATAGATCCGTTATCATCGGCCATTTTGTAATGGAAGACCACATTTCGCCCTTGTGAAGATTTTTGTAGATGATCCTGTTTTGTTTGAATGTCGAAACCTGTCAGTAACCAGCTTCCGTACCCCTCGACGCCGTAACTACCAGGGAATTTGTCCTGAAGCCTGTATACTGGGGGATCTGTATGTCAAACCTGTTTGTCTAATTTTGTGTGCGTGAATGCAAGTATTTCGAACTATTTTATTGTTAATCACCTGTACTTCGAGTGTACAGTATCGATAAATTTAATTAGAAACAGTCACCTGTATCTATTAGAAATAGATGTCTAAAGCACATCCGATTGCTTAAATTTTGTTCTGCTGTCAATTCATAATCTAAGTCAACGTAATTTATCAATTATAATTTTATGGTGATTACGCCACTGTTCAACTTGTATTTATTCAATTAACGTTCAATATTTCTTATAACTTAAGTCTCCTTGTGGAGGTTACGAGTAAATTTTTCAATGTTTTATGGTAAAATTTTTCTAGTTATTCATATTTATTGTGTTTCTGTGTGCAACTTGAATTGTCACACCCTGAATATTATTGTGTAAATTACATCGCACTTTATTTAGTAATTTTTGTTCATATTATTGACCTAAGCGTGTAAATTTTTGTGCGATGTTAATCGTGGTGAATTATACTACATGTTTATTATTTGTAAGGCAAAGATATCTGAGCTAAATTAAATACCATCTAGAATTTAGAGCTTAGTAGTCACACAGCTTGGCGTTAGCCCCTGATATACAGGCTGGTTCATTTTATTTATGGAATTTTGTGTTGCAGTTTGTGACCAGGCTGTTCGGCAACTATAGTTCTGACTTTACTAGCTTTATATGTGCCATTTATTAACCTCTTTTGGATTAAGTTGTTTTTTTTTAATTCAAATCTAAACCTCATGTACTATAACATTTCTTTCAATTCTGATTTGTTTAGCTAAAATTTGACCAGGACTATTTCATACTTACTGTATTTATATTACTTGAAGGGCATTGTTTTTTCTTCCCTTTGCTACCTCTTTGTGTGGGAATGTTAGTATATAGATCATTGAAATAAATTTTTGGTGTCAAATCTGAATGTGCATGTGTTTGGTTTTGCCAATCATTTTACCCGGGGTTTAAATATTGAAATTTGTCCGGAGTTTAAAGTATCAGGTTGGTAGACAGTATTGTACTGTGGACTGGCGCCCTAACAACCTATGACCTTCGACTTGTTCAGTGTTTCGAATCTGCGCTTCCCGACTGCAGCTAGAGGCACTACTGTCTGTCATATATGACACCGATCCCTGGGAAGAGCGTAAGGTAAGACCATAAGTGTCGCATAAGACGGCAATAAGTGGATAGACAAGCGTCTTTTAAGATATTTTGATTTAGTCTCTGACAATTTTTAATAGGTTAGTTATCGTGGTGGCGTCATACTTCCTGCCTCCTTGTATTTTGTTCCGAGCGGTTATTTGGCCGTTTATACCATATTGACATTTTAGAACAAGAAGGTTGCAAAAGAAAAGCAAAAAAACTATAGATATAGATATATAGAGCGAATGCCGAAGAAGATGGCATCGAAGATATCTAGTTTCAAGAGAAAGAGAAGAAGACCCAGAAATGGTGAGAAGCAGTTTTACCAGATTCAAGTGACATAAATGTGCAAAATTGAAAATTCAAAGAGCGGAAACAAATCATAAAGCTGTGGGCCTAAATGACCTGTACAAAGCTACATATTTATTTATTTAGCAGCAATCAATTTACGAAGAAATTGTTCGTTTGCCACTGGTGGTTTCTTTTATTATGAGGACATCTCTACTTTGCTAATGACGCGTATCTAGTTAAGCATATATGGTTAAAGAGAACAACGGCACATGTAAAGTTCATACACACCTTCCCGAATCTTGGAGGTGCACACTTTATTTATTACCGGGACCTACCTAATTATTATTTGGTAATTAGAGCAGCGGCATACCACGTGATCGAGAAGTAGGAGGCTGAAATATATTTTTACTTTCTTATACGTAGTATAAGGAAGTATTGTGATGATGAAAATTTTCGACCTCGAGATTTTTGCAGATGTCCACGTTTTGAAGTCCCCTGATTCCGAAAAAGTGGTTTTTAAAAAAATGTCTCTCTGTGCGTGTGACCACGATAGCGGTCAAACCTTGAGATCTGATTAGTTTTTCAGTAAAATCGGTAGACCGGAAGTAGTAGTTTACTTCAGTCAAAAAATCGAATTTTGCCAATATTTCGTCAACTACTAAGTTTAAACAAATTTATAAAGAATTCATATGTACTTAAAATTAATATTATGAACAATTATATTTAAAATGTTTTTGGAAATTCCTACCGGAAGTAGGTCTATTTACTCCTTTCGAAAATCAGTTTTTTGCGAATATTTCCCAAGTCATGCTTTTTAGACAGGTACGTTACGAATATAAAGGTATTTAAAACATAATTTTTAATATCTTTTGTACAAAAAAAATTTCAAAATTCAGACCGGAAGTACCACTTTTACTCTTATCGAATAGCGACTTTTTGCAAATATGTCGTAAATTATGCATTCTATATACATTTATCAAGAGTACAGAAGTATTTACTGCTAGATTTGCAATATTTTTTGTATAAATGAAATTTCAAAATTCGGAGCGGAAGTAACACTTTTACTCTTACGGAGTAGCACTTTTTTTTGAATATCTTGCAAAGTACGCATTCTATAACGATTTATTAAGTGAATAGAAGTACTTAGAATAGGATTTTGAATAATTTTTGTGAAAAAAATTCTTAAAATTGTACAGTTTGAAACGCTCATTCGTATAAGAAAGTCGTGTGGTGGCCACACCTCATTTTTGTTATTGTCTCTTTGGAAGTTTAGAGAATTTCAACATTGGCCTTCTTCAAAAAAATCTGCTGCCTGGGAATAAAGCCACTATAGCGTGTTTCGTGTGACTGGAGAAGTAATAATCAAGTGGTGCTGCGTTTGGGCTATAGAGGGGGCTAGTCAAGCACATCCCAATGGAACTGCTTCAAAAGATCTTGAACCAATAAGATACCTGAGGGCTGTATGCCCCTGCACTTCTTAATATCTCGTTTGAGATAGTACAATGTTTCTGAGCAGGTTTCTAAATTGATAATCAACGCATAGGTTTTACTAGCAATTCTAACTTCTATCGATCGATTCTGGGTTTTCGTGATTGCGTATGACATCATTCCACTCAGTGACTTTTGTCTCTGTGCACTACGTAGGTTTCATCACTGGATACAATAAAATGTTCTTCTTCATCAACATAATGCAAGAGAATGTCCAAAGCAAGAACTCCGGTGAATTTTTTGCGTCTCATTTAGGAATTTTTCTATCCAACGTACACAGAGCTTGATGATATTCAACCTTTTCTGTCACAATCTCGTACAAAACAGTCCAAGAAATTTGGGGAAAGTATAATGAAGTATCAGATATCATGAACCTATGGTCTTTACGGACCTTTCTGTTAATTTTCAGTAAAGTCATTGCCAGCTACAGTTTGTGTTTTTCTAATCATGCTATATCATTCATGTTTTATTGGTAAATAGTATATAGTTCACAATAAATCGCTGTTACTGCAATATATCTTGAATACAGAAGACGTCTACCGCAAGCAGTTCACATTTTGGAGATCTTTTATGAGAGTGTTCATTTTAAGCTGATATAGAGAAAAATTAACTACAACAGAATTTTCTAAATTTACCCCACAATACCTAATGAACACCCACTCATTGCGCAAGAAGAAAGAGGTTGCTATCTTCATTCATTTCTTTTAACTGAGTAAATGGATGTCTTTTTTGGAAGTACCCTCTCAGCAGTGATGCTTATATTTTGCAATACTTCTGCAGCTGATAAACACTATCGAAGACTTAATATTAGCTGTCAATTCAAGCATAATATTCTTTAAATTTATCGAATTTAGCAAGTGTCTATACTAAATCATTTAAGTTATTTCTTTTGCCTTGATTGTATTTTCAAATATTATATATAATGTAAAAAAAAAGAAAATAATTTACAATAATAAAAAAAAATGAGAAGCCAAATTTACAAGCTGCATGCTCTCTATTAAATTGATTTAAACAACTCTATAGACAAAGTTTTATGTAAAACAAAAAAAAAAAACTACAGTTTAGGGCGTATAGAAAAAGTGAAATAACTAGGAAAATGAATAAGGTGGATGAAGTATTACTAGTGTCGAGAAAGCAATGGGGTAGATAGAGAAGAGTACAACCAATGCAAGTTAAGTTATTACTCTAGATGACAGACGAAATTAATCAGGAAATATATTGTCGAGAAGAATGGATGGAATCAGAAAATTGTTCGCCGCACACAACACAAAAGGGAATAAGGGCTTTAGTGCAGATTGATGTTATGACCGAAAGAGGCAAAGACGTTTCTGTCATTGCCTCAAGTTTCATTTACTTTATTGGTGACAATTTTTTTGTATACGGAGAGTTCATCAGGCGATATCATTTAAATAATAAAGAACGAAGACGTATTTGTCTGTGTCACTGAAAATATATCTCTTAGAATTATAATTTTTTCCTGTAAATCGTGCTGTCTAAGTATTAAAGGACACGAACTAAATGTACAGTGTAGCATTGTTGCGCATGTAATAGCGAGTCCTAGGAGAGCAAACGAAGCGCAATTATTTCTGAATCATCGTTATGCGTGATTTCCTTTTAACATCTTCTGTTACGATCTACATGTATTGTGCATTAGATGAGTTAATGCGAATCTGTTTCATTCAATGTCCTTTCATAATGTGGAAAATTAATTTTATGCGATTCTATTACATGTATACATGTATACATTGTTTCCTAGAAGTCTGGGCACACCGAGATATAAACGTAACATATGGTTTTGAATTTAAAAAATCTATTAATAAATCTGTTATATAAACTGGCTGCAATTGTATTATGAGTAAGTGTACACATATGAAGTAGTCCGCGGTTGTACTGGGTTATTCATTATAAATTACCCACCCTATATTATCGTTATTAGTGCATATACAAAAAAAAATGTTTGAAATAAATGTTGTGTGGTTGTGACAGAATTTCCTTTGCATGCAATCAAAAACAAATTGGCGTGCAGATAAAACGGTATAAAGATTTTGTTTTATTAAATGGAATAACCTGAATATTATTAATTTTTTATAATGGGCTTCTTTTTCTGATTTCAGAAATATACCATATGATAACTGTATGTTAAACCGTTTTCGAAGTATTAAATACCGAATATCGTAGTTACTGTACAATAGAAAAGTTAACATTATTAAAGTAAACTATGAAAATGACAATTACTGTGTTTGATAATAGTAGATTGTTTAACAAGTAAAGAAAAGTGATGGTTTTCTAGCGAGTGAAAAGAGGTTTACTGCCTACAAAGTATAGAGCAAAATACGCGAAAATTTACCAGCAGTTTTGTCAATGGAGAAATTAAAAGAATGATGAAGATACTCTAATTGCGTACTTTTGTGAAAAGGTTCGTTTTATGTATGAAATTTATTACAAGCAATAATTTTAAATATTCTTCCAGGTGAAAACTCTTAAATGCTTTACACTCTGGTCAGTGTATTCAATGGTGAAAAGCACTCTACAAGTAAACGAAAACGTAGACATTTCTGTCTATAAAAAATTGTTGGCCTATCTGAAACGTCAAAATCACGGTTATATACCAAAAGAATCAAAAGTTCTGTCAATTGATAATGTAAAGGGTTTCTTAAACAATGCTCCTGATAACAGCTTTTTCCTTATGAAGGTAGTGACAATCATTGCGTTACAGGGAGCCTGTCGGGCGGAAGACATACGTTTCTTAAAAGTTGATGAAGTAGAAGATACCGGGCGTATTTTGGTGATTACTTTAGACGACACAAAAACCAAAAAAATGCGTGTCTTCACAGTAACGTCGGAAACTGATATGAATGGTGTTGGAGTTTTACAGGGAGTATTTGAATTTGAGACCGAAGCATGTGGACCATCGTAGACTCTTTATATGTTATAAACAGGGGCAAGTGCACTGTGCAACCAATCGGTATAAACACCGTCTACAATATACCAAGGAAAATTGCTGTGTATTTAGGGCTTCCGGATTCGAAAAGTTTCACAGGACATTGTTTCCGCAGAAGTTCTGCGACATTTCTAGCCTACAGTGGGGCCGACATTCAAGTTTTGAAGAGACACGGTGGTTGGCGTAGTAGCGGAGTCGCGGAAGTTTATGTGGAAGATAGCATCGAAGACAAAGTGAAAATTTCAAAAAGAATTTTCAGTAATTTAACTAAAGAGACTCCTGCACCGTCAACATCGACATCAGTTTCAGCCACATCAAGTGAAAAAATGAGGTGTGGTCACCACACGACTTTCTTATACGTATGAGCGTTTCAAACTGTACAATTTTAAAAAAATTTTTAATACAAAACTTATTCAAAATCCTATTCTAACTACTTTCATTCTCTTAATAAATCGCTATAGAATGCATACTTTGCAAGATATTATCAAAAAAGTGCTCCTCGCTAAGAGTAAAAGTGCTACTTCCGGTCCGAATTTTGAAATTTCATATATACAAAAACTATTGCAAATCCAGTTTTAAATACTTTTGTACTCTTGATAAATATGTATAGAATGCATAACTTACAACATATTTGCAAAAAATCGCTATTTGATAAGAGTAAAAGTGGTACTTCCCGTCTGAATTTTGAAATTTTTTTTTAGTAATTTCGAAAAACTTTATTAATACAATTTTTCTCTAACTTAATTTTGAGTACATTTGAATTCTTTATAAATTTGTTTAAACTTAGTAATTGACGAAATATTTGCAAAATTCGATTTTTTCAGTGAAGTAAACTACTACTTCCGGTCTGCCGATTTTGCTAAAAATCTAACCAGTTCTCAAGAGGGAGATTATATTCGCAAATACAAAATTTGAAATTGATATCTGTAGCGGTTTGACCGCTATCGTGGTCACAGATAGACAGACAGACAAACACACAGAAATTTTTTAAAAACCATTTTTTCGGTATCAGTGGACCTCAAAACGTGGACATATGCAAAAATCTCGAGGTCAAAAATTTTCATCATCACAATACTTCCTTATACTACGTATAAGAAAGTAAAAATGAATAACTCAACTTTGGCAGTTTCTGAATTGAGTTCACTTTCCACATCTACTAATTTAACCAATTGTACATTTAAAATTTATTTTGCTAATAAATTGAATGAATAAAGAAAAGTGTTGTTAACAAGAAAAGTCCCACTTTTCTTAATTATTTTGGGTTAAATAATATTATCAATTTCTATCAAGTACACGAAAAATGACATTTCCTTAATAAAGTAGTCAAAATGGTTTACATTGAGGATGAAAAAGAGTAAATATTTTATACAAAATAACAAAAATATACGTGCAGCAAAAAGAGCATATAGAATGTTACATCCAAATCGTCCAATACCGTCAAAAAACGAGTTTAAAAATATTTAGCGAAAGTTAAACAAACAATAGGTACCTCCAGTTTTAGTAGAAAAAGTGAGGTGTGGCCACCACACGACTTTCTTATACGTATGAGCGTTTCAAATTATAGAATTTTAAGAATTTTTTTACAAAAATTATTCAAAATCCTATTCTAAGTACTTCTATTCTCTTAATAAATCTCTATAGAATGCATACTTTGCAAGATATTATCAAAAAAGTGCTCCTCGCTAAGAGTAAAACTGCTACTTCCTCCTTACTCCTCCATTTTTAGTAGAAAAAATGAGGTGTGTCCACCACACGACTTTCTTATAAGTATGAGCGTTTCAAATTATAGAATTTTAAGAATTTTTTTACAAAAATTATTCAAAATCCTATTCTAAGTACTTCTATTCTCTTAATAAATCTCTATAGAATGTATACTTTGCAAGATATTATCAAAAAAGTGCTCCTCGCTAAGAGTAAAACTGCTACTTCCGGTCCGAATTTTGAAATTTCATTTATACAAAAAATATTGCAAATCCAGTTTTAAATACTTTTGTACTCTTGATAAATATATATAGAATGCATAACTTACGACATATTTGCAAAAAATCCTTATTCGATAAGAGTAAAAGTGGCACTTCCGGTCTGAATTTTGAAATTTTTTTTATACAAAAGATATTGAAAATTATGTTTTAAATACTTTTGTACTCGTAACGTACTTGTCTAAAAGGCATGACTTGCGAAATATTTGCAAAAAACTGATTTTCGATAAGAGTAAAAGACCTACTTCCGGTAGAAATTTCGAAAAACTTTTTAAATAAAATTATTCTCAATTTTAATTTTAAGTATATATGAATTCTTTATAAATTTGTTTAAACTTAGTAGTTGACGAAATATTGGCAAAATTCGATTTTTTCGCTGAAGTAAACTGCTACTTCCGGTCTACCGATTTTACTGAAAAACTAATCACATCTCAAGAGGGAGATTATACACGTAAATACAAAATTTGAAATTAATATCTACAGCGGTTTGACCGCTATCGTGGTCGCACCCACACACACAGACACACAGACACACAGACACACAGACACACACACACACACAGAGAGAGAGACACACACACAGACATTTTTTAAAAACCAGTTTTTCCGTATCAGGGGACTTCAAAACGTGGACATCTGCAAAAATCTCGAGGTCGAAAATTTTCATCATCACAATACTTCCTTATACTACGTATAAGAAAGTAAAAAGCGTTTAGTTGAAGTAAATGAGGACGAACAACTACATATACTACTAGGTTTTGAAGGTAAGGCCATGTATGTGTATGATCTTTAGAAAATTCTGAAAGTAGTTTAAATAATGCAGCTGTTTAATTAGAGAAAAGTTATACCAAAATCCAACGTACGTTAAAAAACCAATTATAGACCATATAAACTATTACCTGTACAAGTTTTAACAGAGACTCAAAAACGGAAAAGGCTAGACTTTTTCCGCAATATGATTCAAAATTTGAATGAGGATCCCTATTATTTTACTAAAATATTATGAACTGACGCAACATCCTTTTCCACTGCAGGAGTTTTTAGTAGAAAAATCGAAGGTCTAAATACAATAAAAAGAGATTGGTAAAACAAATTAAAAAATTAGGAAAAAAATCTGTTAAGGTCGGTGTGGCATTTTCCGAAACAAAATTGTTAAACCTACATTTTATGACTATATTTTAAATGGCGCTACCAATTTTGAAATAATTATCCCAGATGGAATATAAATACTTGAATGTGAAACGTACATTAACGGATAATACTATCGCAGGTATACATACATACATTTATACGTAAACGTATATGCAAATATATACGAGTTGGGATGCACAGCATACATTTAAGTGTCATTACCAACAACGAACGCACAGACATGTGTTTCGGCCTTTAAGGCCTCTTCAGTGTAAATGCCGAAACACGTGGCTGTGCGTTCGCTGTTGGTAATGACACCTAAGTGTATGCTGTGTATCCCAACTCGTACATATGTGCATATACATTTACGTATAAATGTATATATGTATACTTGCGATAGAATTATCCCAGAAGTTAAAAATATTCTTATACACAATTTTTTGATGGCTGAACTTGATGATATGATTTGGATGCATAATGGGGCAACTCCGCAAAGTGCCTTGCAAGATCACATGAGTAATGTATTCCCGGTATGGATAGGGAATAACGGAACTATTAAATGGCTACCTAAAAGTCCTGACTTGACCCCTCTAGATTCATTTCTTTGGGATTTTTAAAAGTTACTCTCAATAATAATAACCATAGTATTCCAGTAATTAAAGAAAGGATTCGACATAAAATGAATAATCTAAATGTCAATAATGTAGTCATTTCCAACACATTTATAAATTTAAGAAGGCGTTATCAATTATGCATTGAAAATAATGGTGGATATATAGAACACCTGTTATAATTTATTAATTATTTGTATTTAAATTTATTAAATAAATGTTTGCTATTTTCTAAATATTTGTACTTTTTTAAACTCACTGTAAATTGTTTTGACTATTTTATTAAGGAAATGTCATTTATCAAATACAATAGTTGTCTTTTTCATAGCTTACTTTAATAATGTTAACTTTTCCATAGTACAGTAACTATGATATTCTACATTTAATAACTCAAAAACGGTTTAACATACAGGCTATTCCATTTATAAAAAAATATTGGTTTTTTATACCGTTTTATCTGGACGCCACTGTGTTTTTGATGGCATGCGAAAGAAATTTAGTCACAGTCACACAACTTTTTATTTTATTTGTAAAATTTTTTTTGTATGTGAAATAATAACGATGATGAAGGGCGAGTAATTTATAATGAATAACCTACATGTTCAGCTAAATAATTTCATTTAGATAAGGAAGTACATGTTCCTATATGTATAAGTTATAGATAAATCTAATACATACATGGATTTTACACGCCTGACATTTTAATGATATAGTCATAGTCTAAACACGGACTGTAGCCGACTTCGCAGTAATTGAAATGTGAGAAGACGTGAGAATTACACAACAAAATCTTGAAATCAAAGATCATAATTTTTCTTTGAGCATAAAAGTGCCCCAAGAAAGCATAAGCTGTTTACACTAATTTATTTAAATGATATTTTGATATCAGGTTATTGTCAATCAGTAATCCCAAATTCCTGACAGTACATTCCACCTGAAGCGTAATATTTTCAACCTTTATATCTACATCCCCCACAGCCCCAATTCCCTTCTACAGCAAAGTATCACTGATAATTAGAGCTAGGATAGTTAGGCAAAATAAAGTCTCGAAAAAGGCAGGCAAAAAGGCAAAAAAAAATGATTTAAAAAAGCACTAAAAAGGCATAAATATAATATAAAAATGGTAAAAACGTAAAACTTAAACTGTTTATTTAAAGAAAAATAGCATAAGTACGTATATACAGTATTGACTATTTATTTATTGTAGGTGGACACATGATTCTTTAAACGTTGGTTTTATTACACT
Source organism: Amphimallon solstitiale (assembly GCA_963170755.1). NCBI lineage: Eukaryota > Metazoa > Arthropoda > Insecta > Coleoptera > Scarabaeidae > Amphimallon > Amphimallon solstitiale. The sequence goes on along the minus strand of OY720682.1, from coordinate 62,214,972 downwards.
GCCAACCAGTCACAAGTAATTTGTGTTTACCGAAGTCAAACAAGTTCTCTTGTCGCTGACAATTTGTTTGTAGCTTGAAAAGGACTTTTCTACGTCACATGATGTTATCGGAGCGTATTTCAGAGAACTGATTTGTTGTGGTCACAGTATATCAAACATAGAATTTCGAGTGGAAATCCCCTGGTGAATTTCGGACATTATTTTTAACTTTTCTAAGGACGGATTTTTTGCAAAACACTCGATGTATGATCCACTGCCTTTTGTACAATATCTAAGGATTCCACAAAAGTTAATCCAACTGTTTCTAATTTCTTTATTTCGTGGGACAACCAAGAAAAATTTGTTTGAATATAAGCTAAGGCATGTAATACCTCACTGTCTTTAAAGGCTTCTTGGGATTTTCAGTTTCAGTAGAAAACAATCTACTACAATCTGGTCTGTCCCCTCATTAAAACTAATCTGGGTAAAACCCACGAAATCTATGCATTTGGGAATAATCTCACAAATATATAAAACTGAAAATCTCAGAATTCTTGTTCGCGCATCACGCTAAAACTACTAGACGGATTTTCAGAAAACGTTTTTTCTTCATGTAACATGAATCACACAGCTTGTGTAATGAAACACTTGATATTACCACGTTGCAATTCTGATGTATTTTGGACTTGTTATGACAAGTGTTCCATTACACAAGCTGTATACGGTTTTTACATTTTATTCCAGAAATTTAAAATGTGCATTTTTCTAGGAAAATTGCTAGTAGGATTTTTTTTTAAATTGAAAATTTAAAAACCAAGTTGCTTAAAATTTTAATTTAGTATACAATAGAATGCACAAAAAGGCAAGAAAACAGAAGATTCCTTAAAAAGGCAAAATCCTAAAAAGAAGCAAAAAAGGCAAAAAAGGCAAAATAAGGCAATTTGCTTAATTATCCTAGCTCTACTGATAATATTAACGCATTCATTTTAAGACAATGTGCTTTCTATCTTTTTCTTATTCAGATAGGTTACATACCAATGCAGATAGCTGGCTTGACTATAATAGGCAAAAAAAACACTAAGCGCAATGATTAAGGGCATGAATGAAGTGAGCTCTATACAATATAAAAGTCGGGTGTGGCCACCACACAACTTTCTTATACATGTATGCTTTTCAAATTATACAAAAGTTGTACTAAACTAAGATTTAAATTCTTTTATCTTACGAAAAACTAAACAAAATCCTACTGTACTACTTCTATTCTCTTTATAAATCTCTATAGGATGCATACTTGGCCAGATATTTAAAAGTGCTACTCGCTAAGAGTAAACGTGTTACTTCTGGTCCTAATTTTGAAATTACTTTTATACAAAAATTATTCCAAATGTAGCTCTAAATACATTTGTACTCTTGATAAATATATTGCTATAGCTTTGTTTACAAATTTAAAATAATAATCTTGTACCAGAATAACTTAATCAAACTACGATAATACAAAGCTGCATAATTTATAACGAATGTAGAGATAACGTTGTCATGTAAAAAGAAATTCTTTATTAAATTTATAAATTCAATCTCTATTAACATTCGTATATTTCTTGTAGGTTCTAGCAGTGATATTCCTTTTGTTTTTCCAACAACATTTCTTATTTAAAATTAATAGGATAAGGTTACTAATAAAAAACTAAATCTCATAAAATATTTATATTCAATTTTAACATCTTATAATAACAGTATCGATGAAATAATTCTCTTGCCACATGTGCCCGTAAAAAGAAATTGTCCTTTTTACTTTCCAATTACAAGTAAAAAAAAACGTGTATTTTATAAATACGAAAACACATTACATTACAAATATAACATATAGATTCAGAATAAATATCGCTCTTTGCTATATTAAAATTTTAACATTGTGTAGTTTCAAAGAAATAATAATTTTCTTATACTATGCTAGATTTCGCTTCCACAAAGACATTCATTCACACGAAGTGTCTTTGAAAATACAAAATTCCGCAGAACAGAAAACACCTTGATAAGACTGTCACCAATCATCATATGCAAATATTTACATGTTGTACATACCACAAATTGGCTATTGTCTATCAAAAATGCTCCTATCTTTACGTATATTAATATATTTGAAATCCCTATAAAATTTTGTATCTAAAAACTTATTAACAATGCACAGATAACATCGCTAACAAACATTCACGCGTTGTGTCATTGATGCCTTTCTACATTGTTAACAATACTCCCATTATTTATTACATTAGTTTACTTATAACAAAGAAGATAATAATCTCATCCAAAATATTAAATAAATTTTTAAACGCTTTGCTAAAGATGAATATTTTCACATAGCATCTTTAGCATAATTTATTTTAAGTAAAACTTACTTATGATGTTCATACATTTCATCAAATTCCTCCTGATATTGAATGAAATTAAACTTAATGGCAAAAATTAATTATGAAATGAAAAGTACTTATTGAAAATAAAAATAACTTAATACATTTACTAAGGATGATTTCTATGCAGTGTATTATACACCTGCAATCATCAAACAAAATTCGAAGATCGAAGATCGACCGCTTCTTTTTTTAAAAGTTAGGCTACTTCACCCATGGATCGACGACTTCTCTCGTACTTGCCTCGTTCCCGGCTTTTTATTAATTTTCGGTTCATCAGAAAAAAAAACATTCTTCGTTCGCAGCGCCACAATTTTCGCACTAACGTTTAAGTTGGCATTGTTCTGCTCAGATTTATTTTCTTGATGTTTTCCCTAAGCTGACCTGTACTCATATTGTTTTGACATCCAGAAATTACACAAAATATACACGCACTCAAATTGTTTATTATTGTTAATGTCTATGCACATTTGCGATTTTCTTATCTTGGTAGGTACATTCTTTTTCATTAACGCCATCCTTTATTGTGTTTATAGATGAATTCATTGCTTCTTTCATCATTATTTAAATACATTCTTTTACCACTATTTAACACTATTCGTATTTTTCTTTTGCAGACGTTTCCTTTGAAAATAATAGGAAAAACATTGCATACGACTGGAATACTTCTTTTATTAATTATATTGTCATGAACCTGGACCTTGATAACTTCATCTTTATCTTCGAACCATTTTTTTCTCGTCTTTATGTAGGTTGATTTGTATGCAGCTGTTAACAATATTCAACATTGTTTTTTCTTTGTAGATTTAATCAGATTAAACCAATTTCAACGTATTATTTCCGGAATTTTCCTGGATTAAACTGGATTTAACCTGCTATTACTGAAGTTTTTTCCACATTATATCGTGTCGAATAAAAAAATATACCTTTTTACATATTCCTTTTAAAATTATGCTTAGATATAAGTCTCAGGTATTTATCATATTGTTAAGTGTGACCATAGAATGTCAAACAAATAACAATCTTTATATTTTTACGTCTACTCATGATGAAAGATGTTTTCATGTCGTGAATGTCTAATTTCACCCTTTTCATATAACTTTACGGCGTTCAAATGACTAACTCTTTTGACTACACCATCTTTCATCATAACTCTCTCTCTCTCTGTTATTTATTTTTAACACGTTATTGAGTTTGAATAGTGGTTTACTGCTCAATATATTTAATGCGACTCTCACACAATGCATAAAATTTGGTTGTCTTTGTATATTGAAATTGCATCTTGTGCTCCTCATTTCTACAAATATAGAATACATGAATTTTATTTTTGGTGTTTATTTTTGTACCTTTATATAAATTTTATTTCAATTTTTAATTATCTTATACCTTACATTATAATGTTACGCCGTTGCGGTTATGCAACTCATGATACATTTTTCTATAATTACACTTACTACTAAAAATTATTTACTTATTCTATTACATAATTATTTATTTATCTTACAATACCTGACCAATATAGGGATCACGCCAATATGTATAATGCATAATTTACGAGATATTTGCAAAAATCGCTTTTCGATAAGTGTAAAAGTGTTACTTCCGGTCCGAATTTTGAATTTTTTTTTATACAAAAGATATTGAAAATTAAGTTCTACATACTTTTATACTCATAGTGTACCTATCTAAGAAGCATGACTTGCGAAATATTTCCAATATTTTCCCTATTGTTCAGTCCATCACACTGTATTTATGTACATAATAAATAAAATTTGTATATGTAATTCTAGACTTTCAATTAGAGGAATCTTAGGTTTTCATAAATACATGTAAAATATGAAGCCATATATTACAAACGTATTTAATTTTATTATTGTGTAACACAATCTTGGTGTCTTCCCAATCAGAGAGTTAGAAAGTTTTGCTCTACGGAAATATACTCGTTATTCATTACAAATCTTCCTTGTTTAATTAATATTCAAATTAGAAAACTTCTTTATTGATCTTCTAGTAATTTTGTTGATGCACAATAAAAAAATTATAGCTGCGTCTAATTGGTGAAAAAAAATTGTATACACCAATGAGTATAAATGAGAGCATATTTACGTTTATAAATACAAACATTTCCTCCCTAATAATTCAGAGACAAGCGTAATGCTAATTGTGTTCTCGAATACTTGAATTAATGAAGTCACACTAAATATCTAGCATTAACGCGACGAAACTCTCGCTTGATGTAATATGTATACACGTTACACTACTTAATTACTACTGGAAGGGACTGTCATATGCAAAAAGCATCAAGTTGGATAATTTTTGCGGTGATCTATCAAACCTCTTGTGCTTCTGACACCTATGCTGTCAACATAAATAATGTTAGTTTACCCTACATTTCATTTTGTTTTTTCTTTCTTTTAATCCCGGCATATTTTTGTACTAAATTAGCAAGCTAGAATACGTCTATTAATCTGTAACTATGCATAAATATACAGGTGATACTGGTATGGGGCCACGGAATATAAATTACAAATAGGTACGTACTTTTTTAACCTTATGTGTTATCAATTAGTATATTATTGTAAAATTAGAGAATATGCCTCATACTAATAATAAACATTAACAAGTACCTACAAGCCTCTGCAACAAATTAGTATTAACATAGGTTAAGTATCATTTCGGCAAATGTGTTTTCATAAGTAGAACTAGTTACTAGCATAAAGGTTCTTACTAAATCGTAGGTTTTCAATGATACCGTCTCGTTTGAAAAGTTGAACGCCCTGTCGTCGTCTCTGCTTCTATTGCTGACGTTTCATCTACTATTCTAAAAGACATCTTCAGGGCTTCTACTGCTGCAATAATCTGAATTAGACTGGCTTTTCTTTCAGGTTGTCGGTTCATCTCGTCATTCATACTCATCTGCCGAAGGTATTTGATCGTACTTGATTATGGAATTACGTTGGGTAAGCTAGAGAGATTGGGTGCGTTGTTAGTAAGCTCCTTTAAATCTAACTTACAACAACAGCATTCTTTCTGATACAGGTCATATTACTTCTGGTGTGCCACAGAAGTCCAATCTTGGGCCTCTTCTATTCTTAATATTCATTCAATACAAACATTCAAAGATTCTGTCGAGCTTCAGTCTAATTTGCTTGCTGTTTCTAGTTGGTGCGCGGCTAATGGATTGAACTTTAACGTTTCAGAATGTAAAGCTGTCTCATTACTCGTAAACTATCACCACCATTTTCTGTCTACTCTATCAACTCTATTTGTATTTCTAGATGTAACGGTATCCGCAACTTTAGGTGTTAATTTTCTTCTGTGCTAATAATTTTTTCAAAATGTAGTAGCTGCGGCTAGTAGGATCTTTGGTTTTTTATTCTGCAGTACCAGATCTTTACGAGTCAGTCAACCCGTAAAAGCTTATATTTCACTCTAAATAAAATATTTCATTACTTGTACGGAATCCATATTACCAAACCCATAAGCTTTCATTAATGAATGTTGAAAGACAATTTTTAAAATACCTATATTATAAAGAGCACAACGTGATCCTTACTGATGGAATTTTCAGTTACTCCTCTTGAAGTTCATCGTAACAACGCAGGCCTAACTTTTTATATAAATTGTTACATAATCAGAGAGACGTTACGTAATCAACTTATATCAAAACTTAATTTTCATGGACCTGGTCAATCTACTCCTAATTCCAATCGATTTTATATCGACCAGGTCAGAAGCAGCTAGTTATCTCGCTCGCCGATTTCTTTTAATTATATTTGTTCTGAAAGTGATATTATTAATTCTTAACTTAAGCAGCTTATTAGCTTATAATCTCAAAGCCGTTCAAATGTTAAAACACATATCTAAAAAAAGCTATACTTTCACTAGCAACGATTTACAGCTATATGTTAAGATTGTGTTACTTTCCTATACAATGGAAACCTGCTCATATCATCCTTGTTGCGAAACCTGGTAAATCTCTCTGCGAACCCACATCTTATCGGCCAATAAACTTATTGCCGATTGTATAAACAATATTCAAAAAGCTTATGCATGTTTAAACATGTATACATAGATATTCCAGATCACTAGTTTGGATTTCGAGAAAAACACTCGATCATCCGAACAACGTAATAGAATAAGCCATAGGATCATGGAAAGCATGGCTGAAAAGAAAGCATGCGATTCGGAAGGCTTTCGATAAAATATGGAACGACGGCCTATTGTATATGTTAAAGAAGAAGCTACCAGATCAACTGTATTTAATCATAAAATCATACCGCTCTGAAAGATACATTCAGGTTAAAATCAACAAAACATTTTCAACATATCAATTTACACATTCAGGAGTACAGAGTAGTGTGCTGGGACCATGCTTTTATATATTATACACCATTGATGTGCCAGTTACTGCAGAAATCCACATTGCAACCTTTGTTGATGACGCAGCTATCCTAGCAACAAGTGAAAAACCTGGAGAGCCTACCAACAAATTACACCATCATATAAACGAACTACAGCTCTGGATGAACAAAGGAAGAAACAAGTCAACCAGAGTCACATATGTCCACAGGTATCTTTATACAATGAACCATAACCTGTAAAAAGTGATGCAAAGTGCTTGGGTATTCATCTTGAGAGATGATCCAAGCAAGTTCACATCAAGGCAAAAATTCAGGAACTTACATTCATATCCAGACAATTGCAGCAGAGGCTATTGGGTAGAAGATCTCAGTTAACTATTGAGAACAAAATTCTTCTGTACAAAACTATACCAATATGGTACTCTAGAATCGAACTCTGGGGTTGTGCAAAACCGCCAAACATCAAAATTCTGCAAACATTTAAATACCATTTCTGATCGATGTTATCAAGGCTCACGACAGACATTATAGAAAAACTTCATTCAAATCCATTAGTTAACCAACTCCTAACCCAACAGAGAGAGAGCAGACTTAAAAGAAACTGACCAAAACAGCTGCATGCCACTTAATTATTACTCTAATGTATATTTGAGTAGAATATAAGTTTCCAATTAAATTTACCAAGAAAAAGCAGCTTTTACGAGTGAATTTAGAATAATTCTTTTAATTGCTTAGGTACTGATTTATTACTTTAGTTTATTTTTATGGTGCTCTTGCATTTTATTGTACTATTCAGTTATTTAAGTATTATTATATATTAGGTATTCATTTGCCTTATTATTGAGCTGGACAATGAATATTTAGTTATTTATTTAAGGGAGTTTAACAGCAGAGCTAATTGTCATACGTATGCCTTCATTTTGGATCCATATTAACATAAATTTTATGATAATAAATGGGTCGAGTGGCTCGAGAAACTGGAATTTCGAAATCTAGTGTTTACAGAACATTGAGAAAAAGTAAATACCACCCCACCACATACAATTTCAATTTATTTAACCGGTCCTTTATGTCTTCTAATAGCCGATATCCCAATGGTGAGCATCGAAATCTGGACACACTGTATATTATTTTCTCTCAAAAAATGCCCTGAAAAAAATAGATATTTGATATTGTTTACTTATTCATTTCAACATTTACGTGTTCATTATATAGTTTTAACACAAATTAGAAATATTTTTATTATTTTCATTATCGAACAAAATCATCGGCGAGATAGAACCTGAAGATTTCAGTTCTAATAAATTACGTTCGCGACAAAAATACGTTTAACCCATTTCCGTCTTCTCAGTCTAATAGAAAAAGCATGACAAAAATCACAAAAGTTACATTGGACGGGAGGTAATCTCGTGGGGAATCAAGCGGACAGAGCCGAGCACAGAAAGCTGGAAAGAGTTGCTGCAGCAGCAGCGGAAAGGCATTCAATTGAATTAACGTCAAACATATGCGTCTCTGGCAAAGGAACTTTCTTTACCGTTCCCGCTGTCTTTATATTTTCTAATAAATATAACTTCTGAGTAGCTACGTACCTAATGTCTAGGCACAGTAAACGATTTTAATATTGCAAAATGCAATTTGCTTGTGGCATACCGTTGGAAGGGTTTTTCGAGTTATTATCCGAATTAGTATTTTAAATAGGAATCCTAAAAATTAGAATGGCTGAACTGTCGCGATATATTTCTTTTATAATTATCATCTACCTATTGCAAAATTTTAAAACATTTGTGGAAAAGTTTTAATGGTACAGAATTATGCACTGTGTTTGGTCAAAGATCGATAGGATTTTGAGATGACATACTTCAAAGTAATTACAAGGTAATGGAGAAAAAAATGATATATCAATGTTTGTAATTAAAGAAACACAAAAATTAGACTACGAAACGAACAAAGGATACGACTGAAAAGGTCTATAATTAAATAGAAAAAGCTTAAAATAAATACCTGCTTACAAAGGCAGCAACAAAAAAAAATAATTCCAGTACGGCACGTGCTCGCACAATTGAACGGCGATTCCCAATTAATAACGACACGGTTTTTCACCCAAACCGATTAAACAGCTTGAAAAATACTCTTCGCAATCCATGCCTAACAAAGTGTCGAAGAAGAAAGTACCGGGAGTACTATCATCAACCTAGGTCAACAACAGCGCAATTCCGAACAAAACAACAAAATTACTAAAAATTGAAGGAAAACGGCGAAATCATATGGAAAAATTTATTATAATTAAAAATAGAATTTTTAGAACAAAAATCCAAAAGGAAAACCGCAAAACTAACGAAAGATTAAATCACAACTAAATTTTAATTCAATGGAAATCAGCGTCCTCAAGCTAACCACCAATAAACAAGCAAAGTAAGAAGGGAAGCATAGCCGGACATCGCACAAAAACCAATTTTTACATTAAAAATTATAGAGATAAATATAATAGAACATCTCTCTAATTGCAAATAACACTTCAGAAATAAATGAAACCAATCATCTATCTAGTTCTTATTAAAATTTGAAAATAAACGTAACAGTTTGTTTACATTTGGAGCGAGAGTTGCACTTCTCATATGCCATAATTTAGTCACAGCTACCTCCCCTGGCGCCACGAATCCCTTTAATACTCTATGTTTTCTATTTTTATAAATGTATTTGAAGTATCATAGCAATTGTAGATCAGTCGGCCAAAGATACGACTGTGTTATTGTCGCTAGCGTTGTGTTTAGTTAAATGAATGATTTAGTTTTTTGTTGACTATCGATGTTAATTTAACATCGATAGTCAACAAAAACATTTAGAACATTTCTCGTCGTCTTTGTATAGCAACAACGATATCGTGTCCGCCTTTCTTGAGGTACTAGGAGATGAACTATACAATCGTACCCGACAACTTGAAATTCGCCTATAGAAGGACGCTCTTTGCTAAAAGAAAATGGTTTCTTATTATGATACAATGCCGTTTCTATAATATTCTTCTTCTGAATCTATATATATACTTTTTCAATGTAGTTGCCACGCATTTTGGAATGTGTGTGCGTGTGTGTGTGTGTGTGTGTGTGTGTGTGTGTGTGTGTGTGTGTGTGTGTGTGTGTGTGTGTGTGTCAGTGTGTCTGTGTGTGACCACGATAACGGTCAAACCGCTATAGCTATCAATTCCAAATATTACATTTATTATTATAATCTTCCTCTTGAGAACTGATTAGATTTTCAGTAAAATCGGCAGATATTTATATCTAATTTAATATTATCATTTACGTGAAAATTTCATAATATATATTTGTGTTTGTTCTTCGTCATCTTTGAGTTTGCAAGTGCTTCGTTTAGTTAAAAACCTTTATAAGACTAGAAATGCATTAGCAGCATAAATGCCTTGCATCCTACGTTTCCATGTTATACGCGAATTTCTTAACATGTACTTTTAACATTGTATTAAGCACAAAAATAACTTTGAAAAACGATTATTTATAAATTAGCAGCGTACAATAGTATGATACACAGACTTCTAACTTAACTACTAATAATTATAACAAAGAATTAAATATTATTAAACAAATAGCAGTTAATAATAACTACGACCCAAAGTTAATTGATAATATCATAGCTAAGAAGACGCACAAACAAACTTTAGATGAAATATTCCCTTTGGATAAAAATAAAAATAATCAATATAAATGTTTAACATACATAGGTAAACCCTCAGTTAAAATTAAAACATTTTTAGAAACTTTAGACCAAAATATATGCCTTAAAACAGATAAAAATTTATCTAGGTTCATTAAAAACAGTAAATCCAAACCGTCAAAATTTAACAAATCTGGAGTATATAAATTAAAATGTGGTAGTAATTGTGACAAAATTTATATTGGGAGAACGTTCAGAAATTTCAAAACTAGAATTTTAGAACATAAACGTAGTTATGACAACAAAAAACTAGATTCTAATTACTCAAATCACTTATTAATAGAAAACCATTTGTTTGATCGGGAGTTTGAAATTTTACATGTACAAAATAAATCCCATAAATTAAATCTCTTAGAAGCCCTTGAAATAAATAAAAACAAAAATTCTGGGAGTTTACTTAATGACCAACTAGATATTAATCGTTCTCCATTACTAAACTTATTCGTTTAGGGTTTTTCAGTGTGCCTATTGTGATGAAATGCCTAATATGTCCTTCCCACCCCCTTCTTGTACTTGTTAGTTAATCGTTTCTGTGAGTCATATATACTTGTAATTACCAAATTTAAGTTCATATACGTACTTCACTTGTAAAGTAATTATTATTCCATCGCTGTTTGATAAAGCTACAGTGTTAGCGAAACGCGTCACAGCCTTTACATTTTTGTAATTAATTATTATAGTGAAGATTTAAACAAATTTGTTGTTTTATTTTACGTTGAGATTATTTATACACAAATACATTTTATTTTTCAAACCTGATGCTCCTGTCCTCCATTTTATAAAGTTGTTACTTTTACAGCATAATCGACGCATTCGTTGCTAATCAGTTTCTATAACTGTCTCTCTATGAACAGTCGATTTTACAATATAGTTTCCAGTAATGTAATTTATTTTTATGTATCCAAATTATATCTTATTTAAAACATTAAATTAGTTTTATGAACAAATCCAACAAGGCAGTTCACATTCAAATATAATCATTTTATATGGTAGAATATAACATTAAACCTATTTTGTGTGCAAATATACTTTTCCAATGTATCTAATTATAGTATACATCACAAACAAATGTTACTTCGTGCATATAGTACATAGTACAGGCAAATATTTTTGACACATCGTCGGCAAGCAGCCGTAGTATCACGTAAATATATCAGTTTCATATTAATCTGAAGTTATAATTTGATAACTCAAGTTTCAGGATATGAGAAAACTAGTTGGACCGTCAATACCAGGACGAGCATCCTGTTTCCTGATAGTTGCGAAGGGACGTCATATTCAGATGTGCAACTCGCAGTATTTGCAAACTATGTACAGCTCCCTCTACCTTTACGCGTTTTGTCTATCGTTGCCCTTCTGATATATTCGCTGCTGAAATTTCAGTGCAAACAAATAGCGTTTACATTACCTTGATTATATTTATTATATTTTATACGAGGTGCTAAATAAGGGATTTGTGTAAATTGGTAAATATCTCTCAAAATTGTAAGAATTTCGCATCATTTAAAATAGTTTATACGTTAATATGAATGTTAGGCATGCTGCAATTAGAGCTAGCGACGATTTAGGCAAGCAAAGAACGCAAGCAATCATCATAAAGCTCGTGTAATATGAGAAATTCCATATACATGTAGATGTTATGTTATACATACTTATAATTTAATGTATAAATGATTCTACTTGAATTTAGGCAATATATATATATATATTGCTATAGTGTGGATTGTAAGCTTGAAATATATAACACCCCAAATTACTAAGCCAAAATGCTTATTTTATAGTTAGTATTACTATGACAACTTAGTACTTGTTTCTAAATAATACTTACAGTTTTAATTCAAAATATCTCTTTGGGAGTGTGAAATGGTCCGTTTCAAACTTCAATATCGTTTTAATAATATTGTAAACACTATCTTACTTATATTAACTAGGTAAGTAAACAATTTACTTCCAAACAATAATAAATATTAACTATGTTGATATTTTTTTTAAGGTTAGCGACTTTGAAATGACATAATATTTATTTCATACCTTGTCAAGTATAACCAAATAAAAGAATCGATATACTATTCAATAGCTTTAATAAATATAAAAGACACAATTCTTGAGGAAAAAATAATGGAGAACGACAAATAAATAACAGAAATAGATATTAAGCTAACCTGTTCAACCAACGTTATATATTCCTTTTTTATGATGTGAAATATTTATGACATTTGTAACGATATAAGGTAAGGTTTTTTTTTATTTATAGTATTTAGAGGATTGCACACTTATATTTATTGAATTATCTAGATGTTTTAATAATTTCTTTCACCAACATAAACTATTATGTTTGATAAATATTTAAGCAGTATGTAATATTTAATATGTATTATGATGAAAATGAAATTGATAATAATTTTCAAAGTAGAGATTTAAATTTTATGTTGTCAATAATTACAGCTTGTGAATAAATTAACTTTAAACGATTTCTCAATTTAAATACGATACAAATGGTTGAGAAATAAATATCTTCAATAATAATTTTAATATTTTATACGACCTTTTAATATATATGTCCCATTATCACTCGTATTCTTTCATGTAATTAAAGTGTGTTTTCTTGTAGCCTTAATTCCTATGTTCCGGAAGGATAAGATGATTCTTGCAATTCCCTCCGATGTCTTCTCATAATCGACGGACTGAAACTACTTCGGTACTTCAAAGAAATTCAGCTCACTGTGCTCCTATGAATTAAATACTCCTTTATGATGTACTGGATTCTGGATATCGATAGTTTACTTCTTGAAAAACACTGCAAACCCTTTTGGAATAACTCGTACAGTATCTGTAAATTCTTTTCTAATCTCGTGATGTTCGAAGAAATGATGCCTCTACGATGAAACTGGAATATCGATAGTTTCCTTCTTGAAGAAATCAGCAGACCTTTTTTTTTAATAATTCGTACTGTATCAGTGAATTCTCAGCTAATCTCGTGATGTACCTACAAAGAAATGATGCCTCTGGATGCTTCGATAAATTAATATTCCAGAAGATCAAACTGCAATTTCGTCCTTTGGCTCTTAATCCAATATGGTAAGTATTTGATATTTTTATATAGTACTGTGACTTATAATTCTTAAATTTTTACAATTCACTTTCTTTTTCACTATTTATGTAGATATACGTTTGAATATTTGAATCTAACACCTTTAAACTATTTTAGAACTATTATTGTGTAAATATCGGCGAAAATCGTCAATTTTACGATATACACAAATGCTTCTCTCTAAAATTCAATTAACTCTTTCATATGTATTTATTATCTCCTTGACGATATTATAATTTTTTAAATTTGACCAATTAAAATATTACACAAGATTATTTCATACAACATAGATATGAAATCTGTTTAATTACCTTAAATACTTTCCAAAATTCAGTATTCTTATTATTTTAATTCTTTCCAGATTTTTAGTAAAGATTTCATGTAATTTAGTCTTATCAAACCTAGTTTTAATCAAAAATTTAACGAGACGTCAATGAACTGTCAAATCCGTTTTATAAATTTTCGCGCGATCTTTTAATCAATTTATACTATTCATTTTCCAAGATTGAGTTCTTATTACCCCTTTTCACATCATTAACGTGAATTAAACAAATTTTTACAAAATAATAATACACATCATAATACAACAATTAATATTCAAATCCCTTCTTTTCAGATTTTGGTGAAATTCAAAGCAAAATGAAACTGATCGTCTACTCCCTATACAGAATGATAATAACATAAATGTATACCACTCAATTAAATACCAATAAATTATAATTTAGGAAATGAACAAATATATCTCTAAAAAAATTATTCCAATTTACAATCACCAAATACTTAATAAGCAAATTCATTCACATGAAAGAAATATATAATACTATATTGTTAGTGTGCACAGGCATACTATATCAATATATATATATATATTGTAGTGAATTCTTTAACTGTAAGGTAACTCAGATTCATGGTTGTTGTTGTTGTTGTCTGAAACATATAAAAGAGAAAGTCTTAAATTAAGTTTTACACGTTAATTTGAATACTTCCTCTAGCTAGGTTATGTTGGCATCATTAGTACATATGTTGAGTGAATATTTGTTTTCTTTGCCTGTGCATTATCCATATAGAACCTTGTTATCTATATTAATTTCTTCTGAATTTCCTTGGTAATTTTTATATTGGTATACTGATTTCCTAAAAAATAAAACACATAAATTAATATTCTTTGTTTACGTCAAATTATTTAAATGTTAAGAGTCCTCTAGTTTGAGTAGCGAGAAACTGCAAGTATGGAGAAGGGCGTATATACATCTTAGTACATCTCAAAGTAAGGGGTACAAGCTGATTACAAGTGGTTCAACGTCTATACGAATAGATGTCCCCTGGGTAGTCAGATGTAGATCTAAAATCACAGAATAGTAAAAGAAAAGAAATCAAAAAAACGGTTTGGGAGGGTATTTAAAGAGAAATAAATATAAGGTCAGACAATGACATATAGAGTGAAAATATAATTTCCCCTAAATCATTTTGAAATCACTTTATTATTAATAAATTAATTTACTCATGTTATGAACCAACAGGCATGATATCCTACTTTGTACATGACAGTATTCTGTATTAATATAGATATAGAATGGTCAATAACATTGATTTCTTATGTATTATCATACGTTTCATATTTATTAAAATCAAAATACGTTTTATGAATTGATCAATTTATGGATATGACAGTGATTCAAATGCTGTTATTTAATATCGTTAAATATCAGAGATAAAGGAACAATTTGGAAATGTGAAGATTATGTGTTCGTATTGTAGGGTATGTGTTATTAGAATTTGTATAAATGTAATTGAAATAGAATTATTTTCATATTGTAATATAATGGGAATGATATACAAGTATGCCTTGAAAAATATGAAAACAAAGGAAGGTGGGATGCCATAAAAAGAAATGGTGGAAGCATCATATTGATGTAGAAGAAAATTCTAAATTTCATCATAAATTAATAAACAGATGTATGTACCTTGATAAATAATTGTCCAGAAATATTAGTGCAGTAATTCGAAAGCGAAAATAAATTGTTTTCGTTGTGTGAAAGAATATATGCAGTAGTACTAGTGAAAACTTCATCGGATCCATCGAACATCATTAGATTTGGAGTAGAAGTTTGCTTTCCAGTATCCAAAGAAGAACAGGATATTCAATAACCACATCTCTAAATTCATCAGGATTTGGAACTAATTTTAAATCAAGCTACAAGGTAAAAAAATATAAAAATATACATGTATAGATTCTTAAACGATCAAAAGTAAGCTTATAAGAAGTACTTCATATTGATAGACATTTAGAGGCATACTTACACTCGTGAAAAATGCGGGAAAACAGATATATCTTCTCTTCAATAAAGTTCAAAATTAAAATTTAATCCTTTTAGAAAATTGTTGACCGTTATATTATTTTTTTTTGAAGCCATGTTATATTTTTTTAAAAAATTTCACTTTAACAGATAATGTATGTATTTACGTAGAATAAAATTTCTTAATACATTAACAGTGTATCTTACTGATCTTAAATAAGTTAAGTAAATATGATTTTTGATATGAAAACTTGTCGAATTAATTAAAATTCTTCAATAAGTATAACACTTTAACGTATTAAGAAATTATAGGTATATTTTAATAATGTTACCAATATGTAACAATTAAGTCTCGAAGCTTCAAGACAAGAATGTTTTTCAATGTAAAATATGAATAGTGATTTTTGTATTTACAAGTTGTTCCCACATTTGACATTCAGTATCAAAATAAATAACCTATATTTTTTGAATTAAAACCTGAAGTTTATTCTTTTAAATACTTAGAAACTTTGAAAGTAAATGTAATAGAGCAAATAATATAGATGACGAATGCACACTATCACCCGGAGGATACCTGTTGAAAATAGATGAACCCACACCCTCATTGAGATTGTATTAGTAAATGTGCTTAAATAATTTATTACATAAAATAGCATAATATATATATATATGTTTTTTGTTTTTAAAATTCCTTCATTATGCAACATCTTTCATGATCATCCAGTATAAATTAGAACAGGTTATGCATATAAATATTACCTTATTTTGTGTTCTATAATGGCACTCTTGAATTACAGGTAATTAAAAATAGCTGTAAATGTCACTTTTTAATTTTAATCACAAGTAACTCGAAAATTATTAACATTAATGATTAATTACTCTTAATAACAAATATTTCTATTTTAACGTGGAATCTAAATGTTAACTATATAATTTGAATTATATAGGATGTTCAATTTAAAAAATACATCTTTGTGCCAATGATTTATGAATCATCCTATTAGAATATATCTATGTTATTAATTATTACATTTCTATGCGCGCTCTCGTGTGTGTGTGTGTGTGTGTGTGTGTGTGTGTGTGTGTGTGTGTGTGTGTGTTTGTGTGCGCGTGCGTGTGTGTGTGTGTGTGTGTGTGTGTGTGTGTGTGTGTGTGTGTGTGTGTGTGTGTGTGTGTACCGTCAGTTTTCCAGTTTTCTCTTCAGTCCTAATATTTACTATTTCAGATTTTTAAAACAACACTGTGGGAATCTTTCTATTTATGCAATTCAACTATGTGTCATCGAGCCGGGCAGGAGCGGCAGTCCATTAACAAATTTCCTGCATGTCCAAACCTAATTTTGACTCTTCCATATTGACTGATTCCTTTGCGATTTTAAAGTTATAACATATACCTCCTTCTTGCATGTAGGTTGTCAAATATCTTACTGGTAATGCAATGCACATGCCTTTTTTAATTATCTCCTCTAATGTTAAATACGCTTTAGAACATACCTCAGAAACCTTCAACGTTCTTTTGCTCGGAGGTTTCGTCTCTATACAAATTTCGTAATGATAATTTTTAGCATTATCAGGATTTCCGATGTATTTTGTAACCCAATAAATAAGCCCTCCTTGTTCGAATTTATATGCATAGAATATTTCACTATAAACTGAGAAAATGTATCGAGATGATTTTTCGACAGGCTGGTATGTAACATATGGAATTTCCATTATTGTGTGCTTCTTTTTAGCATGTGTCTCAATTTCTTGTGACCTTCCCTTCCAGTTGCATATACTGTAAATGCACTGATAAATATCTTCCAAATCAACATTTCGTTTATCCGTGATCGCAGCACCGCATGTTGCACATTCTGATAAATTCGACTTGCAACTGCACAAACTATAACAAGTTTCACAAAAATGATCATAAAATGGCACTTGATTCATAGAACAAATTAGACATTCCATATCCAAAAATATACGCACAATTTGATTGAGGAAAATACATAAAATTATTCCTAAACTGAATGTTATAGTTACATATCGTAATATAAGATTAGATTAAAACTTATATGGCGCCGCTCTACATCTCAGATTTACAGAGTAATGCTTTTCGTAATCAAATTTGTTATGTTATCGCAGTATCAATAACAATTATCACGGTACCCCAAAAGGTTTGGAAAGTGTATATGATGTATTTTAGCTTCCTGATTACGAGGATATTCTTTTATAACTGAGAAACTAATAGTGATATTGCCTCAAGGTAAACTTTTTCCAGTAAAAGTGCCCAAGGAAAAATGCTGAAATTTTTTCCTTGGTGTGTGAAATGTTAGCTACAAGCGTTGCTCAAGGTTAAAATTAAAATTTTATCGTGTTTGGACTATTTGAGAGATGTAGACAATATTTGTAAAAGTGGTGAAACCAATCCAAATGTTATTTTTTAAATAAACTAGGATTACTTTAGTTTGACAAAACCTATTTTAAGAAGCTTGGTCTTACTTAAAAGAGTTTTATGTGCCCTACAACCTGCGCTTTTGTTTTTGCAGTTTTCAGCTTTGCCGTCGTAATTAGATGGCGTTAATTGAAATGTATGCTAATATTAGGCTTTTTCACAAAAAAGTTTAATGCAATAATATTTTTTTACATAACCTAATAATAAATTAAAGTTTCAACATTTCGGCAAAAAACCCAAATTTGTACCTTTTGTAGAACAGAGGTTATTGACCAACATAGATGAAAATGCATGAATTCTCTTGTTTTACTGTCTTTTTTTCTAAGTACACTTAAAAGCTGAGATCTTAACGTTTCAATAATTTATTGCATCATATTCATCAGAAGAATTAAAAGTATATAAGTGTTATAAGTAATTGCAATAATATTTAAAAATACAACTTCAATGTTACTATGAATTTAAATACCATGAAGTTATATCTACAAATTATAAATCAACTGAATTTTTTAAAATTATGAAAGGAACATTTTGTTTATGCTAGCAAAGAAAAATAAATTTTGGATAGCGAATTGATTTCATTACGGTTATTATGGTGGAAACGCGTTACATACAGTTGCACGTCATACTAGATCCATGACGACTCGCCTTGTATATGTTGCCGGAACTATTTTTATTTCTGTCAGTGATATTTGATATAACCAAACAAAAAAATTATTCACAATACAATAACTATAACGTAATATATTTAGTAACTGAAATGCTCGAAGACTGCAGTCTTTCTCAACTTATTTATTATATTGATTTAGATTGTCGAAAAACCTTAAATGTTTCATTATGTATCCATAATATAATTTAAAATAAGCAATACTTACGCAATTCGCATTAAATTTAACACATGATCATAGAAAAGTTTGTAAAAAGCCTCGACTGTTTACAGAAACCTTTCGGCATTATATTCAATGGACGCAATTAAATAATAAATACACTTCTTCTTTTAAAGAATTTATATCAAAGCAAAAATAAACATGAAAAATTTGACAGGAAGAATATACTTAACGCACGTCTTTTTGACAGATATGATTTATCTGTCAACACCGAATTGAACTATTAGTCTATTAAAAATATGTAATAAAGAAATTTAACGGAAATTATGTGTTTATTTGCCATGAATGCGTATATTACGATCAATTTTTAATTCTTCTATTTAAGCTAATGAAATAAATGCCGTCAAGTATAATTTAACAAGGTAACTTTTTAAGTTTCTCTAATACAGTTATGGCAATATGTAAACGTCATAGATGACGTGCAACTGAACTTAACGCGTCTCCAGTATAACACAAACTGACTCATTCTTTTTAATTTAGATTAGTTCCAATATTGATCAGGATTTATTGTTAATCAGTATTTAAAATTTTAGTATTATTAAAATCAAAATTGTGTTTGAAATTTTGCCAGTGTTTCTTTAATGCTGTTGAATTTTTAGAGTATTTATACCCTTTAATACTGTCTTGTAGATATTGCATTGATTGTCCAATATATATTTTTCACAATTATTACAAGGAATACTATAAATAGTGTGTTTTTTTAAAATGGAGTTTTAGATTTAATGTTCGTACATTTCTAGGACAAACTCTGGAAATTTGATAATGGTAAACACTCAATATTAAACAAAATGTATCTAAATCTAAAAACAAAAATGTCATCTCCCTATTATCTAAAATTAATGGGTTTTAAGTTGGAAAAATCCCGAAAAATTGAGTACAAACGTTTTTTGCTGAAATATATTTTACAACCAAACAAGTATATCTTGCAAATGAAAAATACTACTTTGGACAATTTTGTTAGGAGATAAAAAAATCATTTAAAATAATTTAAAAATAGCAACTTTACACTAATGATTAGCAGAACCCATTACGATTATGTAAAAAACACCATTTTTTAAAACAAAATATCTTACATTTTTAAATTGTGCTTGCATTAATTGGTGTTATTCAAGATAGTACAATATCTTAATTACGATTTGCTCTTCTAAGATATCAAATTCTCTTTAGTTTTAAATAAAGTTGTCCAAGATGCTGCGAAATTAAAATCAATATGCATGTAGAGATGCCTCAAACGTTCCTATATGTATAATTATTGCGCTACTTTTAGCTAATATTGCTATAGTAGCGTGAATATAAATTCAGTTGACTGTGGTTTAGTTGCATGTAAAAAATAAATGTGTTTTCAGCAATTCTTTTATGTATCTCTTACGAAGAGATTCCTACAACGTGCTATGCCGTAAATTATGAAAGTAATTCATTGTTATTAAATTATTTAAAATATTTAATGAGCAACAGGAAATTTACATTAACTTTCAAAAATAAAAAGTTCAGCAATTGATAGAAACAATAATTGCAACGATTTAGACCTTACTTACTAAAACACAATACTCAACTTAATATAACAATTGATTCACCAACATACCGACTTCTAAATTACGTAATATTCAAGCATCGAATTTGTTAGAAAATAAAAAAAACAGTCATTCGGTTCAGTAATAAACAAATATAATTATTATATAAAATTATAACATTAATATTATTAAATTATAATTAGATAAATTTTAAATTTAAAAATATATCTACGGCTGAGCTTCAAATCTACGACCTCTGAATTGCCAGTCAGGTGCCCTTGTCACCGGGCCAGCGTGAGTAATGCGAGTTCAAATCATTTAAATCGTACTAAATCATATCAAAGAACAGATAAAATTAAACAATAAATTTAACTAATTAATTATCAATGCAAAGCAAAAAAACATAATTAAAATTTATAAACACTGAAAAAAGCAATTTTAAAGTTTTTCAATAAATTTAGTAATATATGTTTCTACTTTTTTATTTTTCTCGAGAAAGTTTCGCGTGAAAACCACACAAGTTCCAACGCACACCGCATACGTTTTCCGGTGACACACGAATACCCTTATAAATTCAATTAAAAGTATCTGCCTTACAAATTAATGAACTTATGTGGTTATTGCACCCTTAAGGGAATGAAAGTAATGGACAGCGACCATAAAGCTGGTGCTTTTAAAACAAAGGGACCGTACATGTGAAAGTGCATAACTATGTAATGGTCGGCCTTGAAGCGGAATTAACCCCAGGATAACGGCAATTTCTTATAGATGGAGAATCAATCGGTTCTCTGCAAGCGAAAATACAGATTATTCGTTCTACTGGAAACTTTGCTATTTACAATAGATTTAACAGAGAGTTGCCGATAATGGAGGAATATATACATTTGATGAAAACTACCTTGGGGAGAAATATTATAAATATGTAAAGTACCAGTGGTGTTAATGTATCTTTTTGTTCGTGTCCTTGGAAAGAAATTACCTGTATAAGTGTGCTATTCATTGACAAATATAAATAGCAAAACATCATATAAGAAATTAGTGAATGAACGTACTCTATTGTTAAATTTTTTTAACATATCGCATATAGTATATATGATGTAAATATTGCATTTTTGGTTAAATAAGGATATGTAAAATCTGATACCTAACACAAAAAAGGATAAAAGATGGCAGCCGAAGTGAGCAAAGAATTAATAATAGTGATTATATAGCTCTTTTTAGTGATAATAATTATAAAAAAGCCTTGATAACTTAATGATGTTTATCTAATAACAAATCTTAGGAATGAATTAACAGAAACAGAATACCATTTAAGTGTAATCATGAGTGCACAAGGTTAAGAAATGGAATACAATGCAGTGGACAATATAAACAATAAAAAGTCTGTAATCATCGACTTGCAAAATAAAAAGTAAGAAACTAACAATAGCAATGAACAATAATAAATTATAACGTAATATACAAACCCATACAAAAAGTAGAAGCTCTATCAGTAAGTAAAATGTCATAATAATTTATAGCCATGCTCGACACTATAGTCGACAATCTATTATGGGAAACCGGATATTTAGTTGTAATTGTATTAAAAAGAAGATATTGCTGAAAAATCGATGAGCAGCGAAAACTTAGGGTGACAATGTCAAACTATACTTCCAATCATAGCTCTGTGTGTACCCCACCACCAAGATAATTTCTATTCACTTAACCTTATTTCGACACCTCGTGTCCCGTGTAAATCATTCTAGATGATGATTAATTGTGTAAGTGAAAGTGATGGCGACTCTACTGCTGTAGACGGGTATCTCAAGCCGAAGGTGGTTCTTTAATTCGGTAATTCATATCTTTCTCTTACGGTCGTCGCTTAAAGTAAAATAATAACACAGAGATTAATAGCATTAAACATTTATTTACACAATCATTTCGTTAGTAAATACATATTTTTGAGTTGAACAGGAAATTGCATTTTCTCAGACGTTATAGATGAACTAAAATTTCATGGATTTTGATTTTATATTTTTTTACAATTATCTCGTCAGGTACATATTACAAAATCTCTTACAAACGATTTTCTGTTCTTGCGTACGTCGCAATTAAAAAATATTTAAAACATAATAAAGGAATTCTGGTATAATCATTTTAAAATATAGACGTCGGTGAATGTTTTATATATATATAAGGACATACGGGGCTTCGCGTCAGATAATACGCTTGCTGATTTATAGATGTGTGTTGACAAAATTATAAAATATGTTTTTTTAACTCTTTCTTAAGCGACATTAGTAGAAAATCGATAAGTCATAAAACAGTCAATTAAGGTGCGGATTTAAAGGAATAAACAGCAGAGGCAACTTATTAAGGTGCGAGGAAGCGCGCAGTAAGGCAGGCCAGAAGGCAGCACTAGAACTCCAGCCGAACTTTTGAAGCAAGCAAAGAACAGCATTTAAATGTTAAAATATATTGAAAATACCACGCGATCATTTAAATTCTAAATTATAGCAGGGGGGATTTTTTTTATTAGGTTGTCCAGAATGTCAATTATTGATTAATTGAAATTTGCGGTTATGTTATACTTTGTGATATTTGTGAATCTTATGTGTAATCGATTTAAATTTAATGGAACTGAAAGCATACAAGATAAATTAGTTTTATTGTGAATTACAAAAGGTGTTCAAAAGTGTTCTCCCCCTGTTGCAATGCAACTGTTAACCCTCCATTTCATATTTTCAAAAGCATTTGCAAAGATCTGAACAGTTATAGCGTTACATGCATTAGAAATTGCCTCTTGTAGTTCTTCAAGATTTTGTGGGTTATTTTTGTAAACTGTGTTTTTCAGATACGGATAAATGAAATAATCAAGAATCGTTAAGTGCAGACTGCGAAGCGGAAATTCAATGACTCGATTATCATAAAACTCGCGAATTCGAGCCATACTTTCCCATGTTTTGTGAGCTGTTGCATTGTCCTGTTGCAAATACCCATGTAAAAGTTCGTCATCATGAAGATTTTGTAAAAACGGTTCAAGTAAATTATTTCGATATCTCTCAGCATTTATCGTTCCTTCAAAAAACACAGGTCCAAATATACGCCTTCTAGAAACCGCTAGCCAAACACCAATTTTCTGCGGATGGAGAGGCGATTGAATAAACTCATGTGGATTCTCCGAAGACCAAATACGCATATTTTGTTTTTTTATATAGCCGGATAGGTGAAACCATGCTTCGTCAGAAAAAAATGTTAAATCCAAAGTGTTGTTATTTAAATTATTCAAAAACCACTGACAGTATTCTATTCGTACAGGAAAATCTCGAGGGAATAGCTCTTGAACGACGTTAATCTTATAGGGATTAAGATTTAAATTTTCTTTTAAAATTTTTTGGCAAGTTCCATATGAAAGGTTTATTTCTTGGGCTAATCTGCGAAGAGATTTTTTGGGAGACTGTTCCATTCTTTCTGCAACATCTGCCACAATCTCAGGAGTCCTTTTTTTGGGCGCGCCACTACCAGCTTTCCTACCTACAGTTCCAATATTACGAAATTTCGCCACACATGTGTAAATTTCTTGGACTAATTTTTGATAATCCTCAGGAAAATTAGGGAAGGCATTTTGAAAATCATTGATGCAGTGCGGTACTGAATATGTCCATTCACCATTCTCTTGTCGTTCGGCGTTTTTAAAATAACTTTCAGTAAGAAAAATCTTATGTTCTAAATCAAACATTTTGAAACGTCACTTTGACAATTCAAATTGTAAATTAGTACTTATATACCAACTTAATTTAAATTTCACAAACTGCTCTTATTTAGAATTTAAATGATCGCGCGGTCCATAAACACGTATTGAACACGGACATTAAGCATATACAGGATGGCCGCAAATATATCCGAGATACTTCGTATATGAATTCAATGATTAATTTTAAACAAAAATGATTCTATATGCTTTTCTCGAATTCTTAACGGTTTTTGAAATATCGGAGTTTGAAGTTAAAGCAAATTACTAGAGTTTAGGAAAAAAATTGATTTATTTAAAAAAAAAAGCATAATGACAGTGAAATTATGAAATCTGCTCTATTCATTTCTTTTCGGTTCATGAAATATCAAATATTGAAGTTGGCAGGTCGTATGGATAGATCTTAAAAAAAATTTTGATTGTCAGTTCGTCAATTGTCATCATTGACAGTAGGTTATTTTCTACTACCTATTGCCTCAGTTAGGGAATATCAACGACGATATTCAAACCGCCGTCTTCCAGAAAAGCAAACGTTCAGTAGGATCTTCACGACTCTTTGATTAACAGGTGTTAGACTCCCTAAGCTGACTTGCGAAAGAGAACTTAGGCGAAGAAACAATACTGCAAAGGTACTTGTTGATGAAGATAATCCTGGTGTTAATACGGGAAGAATTTCTGTGCAACTTGACAAACTAGGACGGCTGTGCAAGACACTGCGAGAAAACGGATGGCAACCATATAGTTACCAACCTGTGCAAGAATGGATGGATCTTCCTCAAAGAGTTCGTCTTTGTGAATGGTGTAGCTATCATCTAAATACTCCGTCAATGACACTTTTCTGCGACGAAGCTACATTTATAAGAGATGGAATCAACAATTTCCGCAACTTACATGCGTAGGCAATCGAAAAGCCATTTTCGATTGCCCACGCATGTAAGTTGTAAATTCATTACTTCTTTAGATTCTTTTTCTACAGTTGTTATTGTCTTTTGTGTTGTTGTATTACTTTTTAAGT
Source organism: Amphimallon solstitiale (assembly GCA_963170755.1). NCBI lineage: Eukaryota > Metazoa > Arthropoda > Insecta > Coleoptera > Scarabaeidae > Amphimallon > Amphimallon solstitiale. Next base: position 62,189,534 of record OY720682.1, on the reverse strand, counting down.
TTTGTGTAAATACATTATCTCATTTAAAAATGTCCTAGGTATGGAAAAATATCAGCAAACAGTATATCAACGAAAGGAAATATAAATGCTCTTTTATACACGTATATATCAATTTCAACAAAGGAAATTTATATGAAATTAAACACATAATAGTATATTATGCAATGAGCATTTAATGATAGCTATTAAGACACGAATAAGAGAATTACAATACGAGGCGAAGCCGAGTATTGTAATGAATACGAGTATCTTAATAGCCATTAAATGCGAGTAGCATACACTATTTTTTCTCGACCCCATAATAAAACATATTTTTTGAACAATCCATTTCATAAATTGAGCGTAAAATTTTCCTTACGTTTTTTGCGAATTTAATATATATATAATAATAAATTGTTCGTGGTTACTAAGGCTTGTTCCATAATTTCTGGTGGAGCTAATTATTACAATTCACTGTCATTATCCCTTATTTTTACCGTTTATATTTTCAAAAAAGCCCAGATGTTAACTACTTACTTGTAAATTGCAGAGAACTGTCACATTTAATTAATTTTTATATCTGTCAGATATGCAGTCGCCATATTGAATATTGTTTGAATATTGGAATGTTGCATTCCTATTGGATATAAACTTGTATCGTAATGAAAAATCTGTATTCCTGTTGGATATAAACTTGTATCATAATGAAAATCTGTATCGTAATGGACATAATTAAAGTACAGGTTTAGCATATCTAATAATACAATTAAAGAATGGGAGTAGAAAAAATTATTATTCAATATGTGTGCAGGTATTATTCCTGAAAATTAGAGATAGGTACGAATTCAGTCAGACTGTTTTTTAAAACCTCTTTTCCCAATAAGTGTACATATATTTTGAATAGGGCGTCCTGACAAAATACTAAACCTGTAAGTGCGCCGTGAATATCATTAAGTTTGAGAACTCCTGCTTTAGACTACATGCTTCCAGGAATGTTATTGTAAGGTTTTCGTGAGGTGTGTACATTCTAATTTATATTTTTGTCGTCAATATTACCTACCTTTTACGTTTTAAAATTACTTTTATTCTAAAATATTAAACATTCTTCAAAGGTAGGGTGCAGGAGAAATCAATATCGCTATATATATATATTGCCCAATAAAAGTGGATATGGAGTTTGAAGAATTCAATAAAACATTATTGGAGAAAGCTATCTTATTATAAAGCAATTTTTCAATGCACAATACATACACAGGCGTGTAGTTTTTCGAATAACATACTGTAGTAGATGTTATAAAACGTGGGGGAGAAACATTTCAAACTGGGGATAACTGCTTGTATCGCAGTATGTGAGGGCCATTTCAATTGCTGACCCTTATCATTATTGTGTTTAGTTTCCCTTTCGTTGTTGGTGGCCCTCGGGCCCATCATACAGACCAAGAGAGATCTTCCACTCAGCGAAAAAGTTAAATAAAAAGAAAGAGTATAATTTAATCAGGATGGCCCACAAACAATCCGCCACAATATTAATCATTTTAAACAATAACCGGATATCCGCAGACTAGGCGGAAATTCGTACCCAGAACGCTTCGTAAACAATGTACTAATTCTTGTTCAGTGATTGCTTCCAGCAACAGATTTAATCAATAAAGCCGTTCAAAACGAATCCGATGTCTATTGAAACGTTTAAGCTGTGGAGCGTAAAAACTATGTATGTATATACATACATGTATATGAGAAATGATACATCTACAAGATATACCGGGTGTTTGTTTAAGCTCGGCCACCGGCCATATCTCGACAACCGTTTATCGTACAACCTGGCGGAAAAAATCTTGTTAGTAAAATGGACCACTGGAATTTCAACTAAAATATTTTTAAGTTTACAAAATGATCGCAAGGGGGCGTAATTCTCAAGATGAATTAAAAATTCGATAATTTTTCATTAAATTCTAGATTAACATACATTAGAATTATTACTAGCAACATTTCTATACGGTTTTCTACAATTTTGATTAGAAACTTTTTGATCTAAGTCCTATACGAAGTGGAGGGTGGCGGGGGGGTATGTTTGCGTACAAAAGTAGGTATAATTTCGGTTTGCGCCAGCGGATTTGAATGTTTCTGGGCTCATTAGATAGAGAATTTTACAAGGAATTGAAGAATATGTAGTAAGAAATTACGTGGTTGTCAAAAAAATAACAGGGGGCGCTGTTCTCAATTTATGTATATTACTTGCTTTTTCATTAAAATTTTAAATGGAATGGTATATTTTAAATATCGTAATATTGAAGCACATAAGAAACTGAAGAGAGTGATGAAAACCGGAAGTTGCTATCTCTTTTTTTGACGAAGATATGGTCATACTAAGACAATCCAGAAAAATAAAAAAAATTAAATATAAATTTACTTATTTATTGGGAGTAATGATCTTTTTATGGTTTTTTTAATTCATTGCATATATTACGTTAGATTCTCCTATTAACTGTTTTCAAAGTCTCTAGCTATTATTTTTTAAATATCATTTCTTGTCATTTCCGACATTGAAATAAAATAGTAATAATACTGAACAGTGTAGTTTGCTTTTTCTCTTTAATTTTCATCATACAACATCGCATGCACAGTGATACTAAATTACTTTATTATCAGATTTCCAAGGTGGGCCATGAAAATCAAAATGTAAAAATATTAGTGTCACTTGTAGTTACACTTTTTGTACGTATTTAGCAAACTAAACATTTTTGGACACTTGCACATAATTATTAAGTTTGTAAAATGTCATATTTTAACGTTGAAGTTTATGACGTGATCAGCATGTATTTTCAATGCTTTGTTTTATTTTTTATACTTTCTGATTTAAATATATTTTTTTTTCGCTTAAATTATTTGGTCAATACATTTTCTTATTTATGTTTAGGTATAATAATAGGTTCATTACTTACTTTCATGTTATAGGCGGGGATGAATTAGATATCAATTTTTGTACCCTTTCGTTACTAAGAAGTAAATGATTTGTTTATAACTAATGCATTATATTATATTGTTTTTTTCTCATTAGTCTACTTACTTCATGAGTTATGGAAATTATTTTTGCTGTTTACCTATAATGAGATGTATATCTTGGGTAATAAAGATATATTATTATTATTATTATTATTATTATTGTTGTTGTTGTTATTATTTTATTTCAATGTCTAAGAAAACAAGACATGAAACATAAAAATAGCTAGGGAATTTGAAAACATTTAAAAGGAGAATCTAACGTAGTATATTCAATAAATTATAAAATCGGTGAGACGATTGAAATGAATATATTTATGGAAGAGTAAGATGAAAATTCAAGTGAAAACGAACTATATATGTATACATTGTCTAGAGACTCTCTTAAAATCAAAATAAAATTATTACTCCCAATAAATAAATAAATTTTACATTTTTATTTTTCTGGCTTGTCTTTGTATGACTATATCTTCGTCAAGAAAAGAGGTAGCAACTTCCGGTTTTCATCACTCTCATCAGTTTTTTATGTGCTTCAGTATTACGATAATAAAAATATACCGTTCCATTTAAAATTTTAAAGAAAAAACAACATAAATTGAGAACAGCGCCCCCTGTTACCTTTTTTGACAACCTCGTAATTTCAAACTACATATCCTTCAATTCATTGTAAAATTCTCTATCTAATGAGACCAGAAACATTCAAATACTTTGGGGCAAACCAAAATTATACCTACTTTTGTACGCAGACATACCCCCCCCCCCTCCCTCCCATTCGTATGCGACTTAGATCAAAAAGTTTCAAATGAAAGTTATTTAAAAACGTCTAAAAATGTTGCTAGTAAAAATTTTAATCTATCTTAATCTAGAATTTAATGAAAAATTATCGAATTTCTAATTCATCTTAAAAATTGCACCCCCTTGCGATCATTTTGGAAACTTAAAAATATTTTGGTTGAAATTCCTTTGGACCGTTTTATTATCAAGATTTCTTCCGTCAAGTTGTACGATAAACGGTTGCCGAAATATGGCCGGTGGCCGAGCTTAAACAGACACCCGGTATATACTCGGTGTCCCAGCGGAGCGGTAAAGTCCGTTATTGGTAGCAAATAATGTAGATAGCGAATAATTTTTAACACAAAAATTGTAGATAATCATAAAATTTAAATACATTTGAATTTATACAGAGTGTTTGACAACGACGAACCAACAAAAACTTATATTCTTTTTTTTAAATGGAATGCTATGCATTCTCTTACACTTTATGATAGCCTTTGAAGAGCTGATTAAGGAAACGTCAGTGTTTATGCATATGAGCTCCCTGAATCTTGCCACGCGGTTTTGGCCTGAAGTGACCTATCACTCTGACGAATGTTTAACTCACGCCACTTCCACTTGCAGCTGCAGCAAGCATATTAAAATGGTATCAGAGCAAATGTTTGGATAGACAACAACTTTTTGTGGACTCAAGCTCTTATGCTATCCAAAAAAACTGCGATATTTGAGTGGCTGAGGAAGTTTCTGTCAGGACCTCTTTTAACAACTATATAGAGTGCGCTATCGAATCAGTCTTGTCATACGGTATATCGGTCTGTAGACAGGCGTCAGCAGTGTATTATATCAAGAACATTAAATCGATTCAGAACCGCATTGTAAAGAATATGGCGTGGGACCTTGTTAGTGTGGACTATCCTTCTGGTGGAGGTGTGGAGTCAGAAAGTGAGAGGTTATGTTGCTGCGGTTATTCAATGCGCTGCCAGAGGACTTGAGAAGGCAACATGCTCTGGGACTCTTTAAGCGTGGTCTTAAAAAATGGCTGTGATCAGGGAAGTAGCCATATTGCCAACATCAAATAACGTATACAGCTTGTGTAATGAAACACTTGATATTACCAGGTAAATATTGCAATGTCGTATTCTTTGGCCGTACTGGGAGTGCGGCGAAAGACAGGAGAGAGTAGAGATAACTGTTATATTGCCAGTCGGTGTTTCATCGTTTGATGTAGCGAGAGCGGGGTTACATTCCGCGACGTTGCAATTCTGATGTATTTTGGACTTTTATATCAAGTGTTGCATTACACAACCGGTATGTTGTAGACTCTTTCAGTCATGATGGAAATTTGAATACATATCGAATACATACGTCAATGTATCTGGACAGTGGCGTATGTATTTGATTCTTGAAGGTAGGGAAACACAAAACATTAATTTGGAAAATAGCATTATAATTAACCTAAAAAAAACAAATTGGCATAAGATTTAGTCATCATCTATAGTGACAGATTAATTACTTGTCAGGGATTATAAATGGTTCTATTTCATTATTATTAGAAACTGAAAATATTTTTGGTGTAAACTATTATCTGTATAATTTGTGATTTATTATCTCCTTAATATTTAAATTTAATATAACAGCGCCATCTATAGTTAAAGGGAGGAATTCTTTAAATTTTGTTGACTCTATTTGACGATTTTCTAGAATAGGAAAGAACAGTATAATTTTAAATATAAATTAATCAATTATACTATTACAATATTCATAATTTACCAATTAAGAGCCTCTGTTTCATTTACAATTAAGCTACTTTTGGAGAATTAGGAATTTTAGTCGTGTGGTAAATATATACAATACCCACTTGCTGGGCCTTAGGATAATCGAAAATTATTATTATTATGTTGTAGATAAATGCACTAAACGCAATTACAGTTTATTTTATTATTCACTACAAAGTAAAATATTTTAGAACAGATAATTAATTTCACAGCTTTCAGGAGAAATTTCGATCACTTTTATCAGGTTACTTTTTATGTTCCAATTTCTGTTACGGTGGATGTAGACGTCATTAGATTTTGTCAAACAATATTCGAACAGAATTAAGAATTACATAAAAATAACGACAGACAGGCGCTAGCACTTTTACTGATATAATTATCCTGGAAAAGCGCCATTAAGCGCAGGGCGAACATCAGGAAGAATCTCCATATAATAAAACTTCCATAAACCTTTTACAGAGTGTTAAAAGCTTTTGAAACTTTTAAAACATGCCTTATTTTCCTATCTCGTCGAAATTCAGTTATATTATTATAATTGAACGTTAAAAGGGCTTTTCATTAACGTATATTCATTTACTTACATTTATTGAGTGCTTTAAATGTGATACAAGAATTTTATTTATTTAATCTTGCTCCAGCAATTGAAAAGAATAGTATTAGAATAAGTAATAATCGTAAAAATAGTTAAAATACATAATGCTGTAATCATTTTGTAAGCATTACTCTGTCATCACCTGATGAAGCCAAAGTTTGGCGAAACAATACTCTAATGAACAATAAAAATTATTTTAAACTATTTTTACGATTATTATTTATTCTAATATGTTATTATTATTTGTATTCAATTAGAATAGTATTATGTATCTCTGTTTTAATAAAATTATAAAAAAATAGATACACGTTATAAGCAACGATTTTATCTTAAGATTATTTAGATTATATTTTGATAACTGCGGTTTTATCTTCTTTTATCACGTATTAATTACAGTGATGGGATCGATTTATACAAGTTTAAACTCATTAATTAAAATACCATCGCCACAAGTTTAATATAATAAATTCACCTTGCCATCACCGGCCACGTGTCATCATCGTTACCAGGATGATACGGCATAAAATGTAGATTAATGGATCTGTGACAAAGTTTTCGAATAGAGATACGCCTGAAGGGCACCAATACAAACTGTGACGTTGTTGTCGGTGGCGGGAATCATTTCCTGGTGTTCTGGGAACGCAAACATCTGTACACTGTTGACCTGGCTAATGGAACCGACGTGTTTTTAAGCTTCTCCTCGGCTCTCCACTCTTTATTTCTCTTCTCAAATGTCTCTGCGCGTGGGTAATAATGTTGTTTGATGGTAAATGTACTAATCTAAGTTGTTCTACAATATATACATATCGTTTCCTTTTTCTATCCAACCAAGAAAAGAAGTATATTTAAAACTAGTTACATAAAACGTTAAACTTCTGGCATTAAAGTGATTTGTTTAATGAATTCTTGTAATTATGGACTGAATATATTCTAAATGTCAGAAGAAGATCTTGAAATGTGGACTTTTGAAGTGTTTAATAGAAGTTTGATGTCCAAAATTCAATTAGAGACATTACGCGAGAATTGGATGTCAATAGATGCAATGTTCAACTTATTTTAAGGAAACATAAACTGCATCTTTATAAAAAGAGAAGGGTACACAAAAATTACCAGGAAATGTAGAGCTAAGATCAATTTTTTGTAACTGGCTAATTAATTTCATCAATGAACATACAGATAATTTTAAACTTATTTTGTGGTCAGATGAATCTAACTTTTCAACTAAAGGTATTAGAAAACACCATTAGTTGATTACCAGCATATACATTTTCAACAGGATGTGAGTATCTCAGAAACTAGCTCATCATTTGTTTCTCTGTTCTGACTAACTTAATCAGCAACCTGGTTTGTATAAAAAATAATTTGATGACTTTCTTTAATGTAAGATATTCCGAATATAAGTTACAACCTAAGGAAACATCACTTAACACCACGTTACTAATATTATAAATAATCTGCTGCTACTACCTATGTTTCAGTGATTGTGAGTATATTTGAAGTAGGTAAAGGACTAGCAATTAACTATCATATATCTGAAAGTTTCATAACTTAAGCCTCGTTTACACGATGATAGTTCAGCATGAGAGTTGCTCTCATGATAGTAACTATCGCAGTACTCGCCTCGTGTAAACTGGTTGATAGACACTCTCATGCTGTCGCGATAAAGCTATCAGACTATCAAGCTCGACGAGATAGTTGAGAGTAGCTGTCGTGAGAGAGAGAGCAACTGTCGCCGTGAAAACGTGGCATTGAAGTAACTCTCACACTCTCACACTGTCAGTAGTCGATTGTACACAACGTGGTCTTTAAAACGTGCACGTGCTAAAAATGGACAAATTTGTGAAGACGGCTGATAATTTTAATGTTTTAAATTTTTTGGAAGAATATGAACGTTTTCCTTGCCTGTGGCAAAAGAGTTGCCTGGATTATAAAAACCGCGTGAAGCGAAATGTAGCTGAAGAAGAGCTGCTACCCCTTTCAGGAATGAAAACCATAAAGGAGCTTCGACAGAAAATTAGAAACCTTCGTTGTACCTATAATCAAGAGAAGGCAAAGGTTCGAAAATCTATGGGCACAGGCACTGGAAGGAAGGATGTATATAAACCAAAATTAATTTGGTTTGAGTATGCCGACAGTTTTTTAAAGCAAAACTATGAGGACGAGGATGAATCAGAAACAAACTTGGTAAGGTTATAACATGTTTATTTTCAATTTTTGGACACAGTTTTATAGCAGATCGGAACAAAATTTTTATCTAATATAAATAAATCACTGAATCATTTTTTGTTGCCAAGAAACAGAGCCATCCTCCATGAAGTATTTAGCATAGTTGTCCCTTTTTTGTCTAGCTTCTGGCAAGTAGTTTAGATGCGTAGAAGCTGTCAAATCAAGTAAACCGACAGATTTGCGCTCACTGTGCCATGATCCGGGAATTATTCTTCCTGTTTCAAAATCTTCAATATCCACTGATATTGATGATCTATTTTCGGCTCTGCCCTGTTTTCTTATCCAATTATGTAAGGCGCACGATGCCTTTACTACTTTTCTTGCTGTGTTTGGTGATAGCAATATCGGTTTCCTGAACACTCGAAATCGGCTTGCTAATACTCCAAACGCATTTTTCACAATGCGCCTCGCTCGACTGTGCCTGTAGTTGTAAATTTTTTCTTGTACCGTTAGGTTATTACGCCTAGGATATGGTTTCATTAAATAAGTTTTTAATGGAAATGCTTCGTCCCCCAAAATGACGCAATCTGTTGGTATGTTTAATGAGTTCTCCTCTATAGCTTTTTGTAGAGCAGATTTTGCAAAGAATCCTCCATCTGAATAACTTCCATAGCTTCCAATATCTATACAACTGAAATTATAATTATCGTCCACCAATGCTAAAAGTACAATGCTAAATGTGCCTTTATAATTATAATACTGAGAACCACTATTGGCTGGACACTGAACAACAACGTGTTTACCATCCATTGCTCCAATATATTCCGGAAAATTCCACCGAGAAATAAATCCTTCTACGCTTCTGTTCCAGTCACGTTCCTTATTGGGTACCTAAAAGAAAAGAAAAATACAATAGCTAAATAGAAGAAAAAATTAATTGTAAATGAGTAAAAGGAATGAAATTAAACATTTTATTAATAATTGCAGATCTCACTACAGGCCGAACAATTTACTAAATCTCAGCTTAGTCAACTAACACAAGCAAATGGGGAGGAAATAATCGAAGTCCAAAACGACGACTACTCGAACGAAGACCTATCACAAATTGCCGAAGTTTTGTCAACACCTACAATGACAAGGACTACTAATATTCCCAAAAATTCCAAGAAAACACCAAACCTGAGTAAAGTCGTACCACCCAAATCAAAGAAGGCTAAAATTGAGAGCTGCTTGGACTCTGCTGTTCACGCTCTCACACAAGTGTGCCAGAATTCACTGGATAATGTGAATTTAAAATCTTTGGTCAACATGTTGCTGCTCAATTAGAAAAACTTCCAGTTGTGCAGGCTCTTCAACTCCAAGAGCAAATTCTGAGTCTGCTTACTCGTGCACGTCTGGAACAACTGCGTGATAATTCATCAATGCCTACTGCTTCACGTTCAGTATTGTCAGCTTCTGGAACATCACCAGCGGGCTCATCAGCTTACACCTATAGAAATACTGAACCACCATCACCTTTCCAAGCTGAGTGCCATGGGGAGTCTCACAGTTCAAATTTTCCGCACCACACATATGTTCAAGTTGCAACTTCACAAACACCATCTAATTTCAGTATCTACTTACTATTATTTGTATTATTTTAATAACAGTTTTTTTGCATAACTTACCTGAATAAATTCCTTTAATGCAATATAAATGGCCTCTAACACCTCTGGTAAGAATCGACTAATCGACCACTTAGGACCTCTATATAGATACTGTAAAGATGCTAGAGAATCTCCAGTTGCAAGGTAGCGACAAGTTACCTCCAATTTTAATTTAGCTGATAATGCATTTCTCATTACACTGTCCTGCTTCTGAATAGTACCTGCTGTCTATCAATGCAGAAATATTTTTCAAAACTATAGGAGTAGGTAGATGTACGTATATAATTTGGTATGTACAACTTACCTTTTCCAGCAAAACATTGAACATATCTTCATTTATTCGTAGAAAGTTGCATAAACTTCCTGGGTCTTCACAGCACAGGCACCTAGCTCATTTCTTCTCTGAATCCATTTTCTAACCCAAATCTTTCTCTTATGATTTTTCTTTTCCAATGCCATAATCACACGAATAACGCGAGTAAGGACCACAATTAACGGAATTGTTGACATATTTTATATTAATATTACTCTTTTTACTACTACAATTACGATAGTGGTCTAAAATTCAATTCATCGTGTAAACACTTTCTGAAAAAGCGACTCTCGCGACAGTAACTATCATGATAGCTCTATCACGATTTTACTATCACGTGTAAACGAACTTTTAGACGTGACAGTTTGTGAATGTCTATGCTTGCTTTAAATCATTTAACTTATATTTATGCAATAAAACATATTTCAGTTTTAAATATAGTAGGTTGAACTTTAGAACAATATCAGCAAATTAAAATCAGAACGCCTGAAGGATATGAAACTTTAATCCGCGTGAATAGATGGAACGAAATCGAGTCCATTCTGTCTGGCAGCAACCCACTAGATCTCCTTCAAAATTTATGCAAGAGACGAGAGTGCACGGATGAGACAGTGTAAAGTCGCATTAAGAAAATGCACCGTCGCTTTCAGCTCGCGCTCGTCGGAAGGTAGCTCTCGGGGATGTTGGAAAATTGCCGTTCCCTTTGTATTTCAGGATTAAATTTCATAGGCTCTTCGGATGTAGGTCACATAAGAAGTTTATTGCGATTCAATTCCTCCGGAGGATTGCTTCGGTTCCTTCTCCTTCATCAATCATCACCGATCTTGATAAGTGCATTTGTAGAGATCGAGTTACATAAATATTGAACGCGCTCAGAGACGAAACGAGACGAGTCAGGCTGAGATGAAGAAGAAGAAGAGGCGCTACGAACGTAGGTTTTTATGGTTTGCAGTCTATTAGGGTTTAAGACCTTCCGTTCGACGTGAGCGCTAGAAGAAATACCGTCGTCAGAAATATACACACATATACTATGTGACAAAAAATCGAGTTATGGATTAAATGTGTGTATTTTTAAAAAAAGATTGTACATATTGCCGTGGTCTCTTGCATGTTTAAAAATAAGAACAGTATTAAGAACTAGTTTAAATATTAAAAAAATAAAAGAATTAGTAATATCAACAAATTTTATTACTAACTGAAGATTTCAATATGTTTGCAATACAAATAACACAAGAGTATGATAGGTTGCATATATTTAAGTATAGAAAATTCTGATATCAAATGAATTTATTGTTCTAATTATAGGTTAAATAAGTATATTAAAATTAAGTATTATATAGGTACAAAATAAAGACAAAATAAGTCTAAGTAACGTATTTCTTTTGTAGAAAAGATAAACAAGAAATATGGTTTGTATACAATAAATCGCAACCTAACTTTTCTCAAGGCGTGAAAATTTCATTAAATATTCTAAATAATAGACCTTTGTTCAAAGATAAAAAGGTACTTAAAGCAAGCAATAGAGAGAGAGAGAGAGTGATGTTGAAAGATGGAACAGTGAAGAGAGTGTCATTTAAACGCCATCAAACTGTACGAACAGGATCAAATTCGTTATTCGAGAGAAGAAAATATTATAGAATAAATAATACATAATGTAATAAATTTTATAAGAGGGATTTTTATAAATCATGTTTAAAAAATTGTAAAAGTTACCTCAAACTTATAACTATAGACAAAAAAGGATATAAGTATACATTCTGACACGATACGATCAGCTGAGCAAATAGAATATATACATTCATGAACTTGTATGTGTAACACAGAAGCTTCATAGACTGTGAAGACTTGTATGGATTGGATACCTACAAAAGAGAAAATATAATATAAACTTTGTTTGCAGTGTTTTACAGATAAATGTATTACCATGGAGAAGGGTCCTGAGTAAGAAATTAGCGACGACATAGCAGGCCAGACGGATCGTTGTAGTACGAGCGAATGGAAGAAGAATTCCTGTTATTTGTAAAATGTATTTCCAGTTTTACACAATCCTAATATACCTAAAAGAAAATTAAGGATTATGTTAGCGAATGAGAGAAGAAAGTATCTATCAAATGATGAAAAAGGCAACCAGTTTATAAACAAATACAAGGAGGGATTGTATTAAAAAGAATGTACCTACCGTTGAAGATACCGAATAATTAAGTGAAAGACTTTTTAGTATGCAAACAATTTCAGGTGTTGACGTTTAAGTGAATGAACTGTCAAAGACAATATATGCGCGTGTGTTAGTGTCACGACGGCAATTTGAGGGCAGAGATCTCACTGAAGACGCAGAATGCCAACCTAAATTTCAGTTCCATAGAGGATGTAAAAGGCGTTACATATTTTTTTCCCGGATATAAATTCAAGAACAGTAATGAACAAGATGAGATTATGATTTCGACTTCGAAAGATAAACACTTTTGAAAAGCTAATAAAGGTTTAAGCGTAGGGTAGAATACACTACGGCTTGATAGATATTTGTTAATTTTGTATTAGTATATTAATTTTATTTTCATTTTAATTTCATTTATAATAATATTTTTTCTTTTTGATAATTTTTTTGTATTTTAAAATGGAGATGCCTAAGGCACAATTTGAGGAAATGTTTAATGAAACAAATTCAGTTTTTCAATTACAAAGAAATATCAATGGTATAATACGTTTGTAGGAATACTATGTGAAAATATTTATTCCAGTATAACGTTGAGCAGTATGGGTGTAATAGATACTGTCCTGTAATATAATAATTCGTTAGTTTTTTTTTTATATATAGCACAGAAAGAATTATTAATGGTGTTGGGTATTAAGAGGATACAACGTGCGAATGTTTATTTTCAAATACCTTTATCAGGCATCATTAATTCTCGCAATTCATTTTTGATTTCAAATTTAAAATAAAATATACATTTAGAAAAGGGAAATGTTTCTATGTGGCGGGTTTTGAGACGCTGGTTGCAATACGTGCGAATGTTGTTGCCAGTGATCAATTCAAGCTTATCTTCGGACATTGACCATTGCGAAGTTCTAAAATTATCGGTGCATTACGTGCAAATATAACATTTCTGATAAAAGAGAATTAGGACAATATTAACAGATTATCGACATTCAATTGAGATTCTTTGTTTTAAATATTATAATAATAATTTTTTTTTTGATTAGCATTATCGATATATTCACTCTATAAAACAGTACAACCAAGAATACGGTGCAAATGTTTTGTTTCAATTATGTGCTTTTTTATAATTTTTTTGTGGTGAATATAGTATAGCGATGCTATCTATTATTAATATTTGAATAAAATATACAACTATGATTTTATATAGACTTAGATTTTTCTTTAATACAAATTATAACGTTATCCCTATTTAAAAATAAGCAAGAGATTTACCAGGAGAAAATAAGCTGAATACACTGCCAGAAATTACGCGTACTTGCAAAGTACGTGCTGTTTAAAAAAAAATAAGTGAATATATCAAATATAGTGAAAATTATCATTATTTTTATAATTATGTTGCTGGTACAGAACACAGCAAAATTATTTGGCGATGCCCAACGTGTGGCAATACTACATTTATTTTATACCAAATAATTATGTTGCCACAGCAATATGTGTACTGTGTTTCGGAATAATAATAGAAAACATTGGTATGATTACGAATATTAGAAGTTAAATGGGTAAATTCATATACAAGAATAAGGAAAACAAATCAAGCGTGTACAGATATCAAAATATATTAAATAACAACACTGGGTCTGAGAGTTTCAAAATTTTATTTATAGTAACCACTACAATATTGTTTCGCTACACTTTAGCTTCATCAGGTGGATGAAATACTAAAGCTAAAATTAATTGGTCACATACTTATATATTATTACAAATTTTACATGAAGAAGGGAGTGACCTACCACTATTTAGTATAAAATTATAAAATATTGCAAATTTAAAGCATGTTGTATTTAACAACATGCGGCCATCATTTAATTCATTAACCCCTGTATATTACATGTTAAGTATTATTAAATCAGTTCAATTTAAATTACATTCAAATTATGTTTCAAGTTCTAAATAAATTACGTTTTAATATAATAATTTCATTTCATTTCAACATTAAAATCTGCGTCGCATATATTCAATTTAAAATATTGAGTTTATGAAAAACTCTTTGTTCAAATTTAAGATTTCCGACACTTGCATTTTTTGTCCGTCTAGACTTCTTTAAATAGTATGTTCCCACAGTTCTTGGTGCGTATTGGATTGCGCATTTAGGTTTTTCTAGTGGCGTGATCATCTACGCGACGCCAGGCTTTTCTAGACTATTACCCCCATACCATCGAAGTCTTTAAAAGGGCCCAGCGGATAAGAAATTATTCATTATTTGCACAGATTAGAATAAGATTTTTCAGTTTAAACGGGCGGTTTTATCCGACTAATCCTACTTAAAACGGCGTTTTTAGATGGCGCCACGGTTTTACAGACTGAGACCTATAAGTAAATTTGAATCATGATTTTAACCGAATAACTTGAGATGTCGCTACTATAGCGCTGTCACTTTGTAGGCACGTCAACAAATTTTAATTTGTGTTTTTTAAATTCAGTAAATATTTTTTTTTTTTTTGGATTACTCGTACTTAGTTGGTGGATATAATAGGCTTGTTCGGGTTTAATTTTGAACGGTTCCAGAACAGTTCCCGTCAGGCGCGTTTGCAAAATCGTTTTAGATTTCGTAAATGCGCATGACGGGAACATAAACGCGCATGACTAGAACCGTTCTAGAACCGTTCAAAATTAAACCCGAACAAACCTAATGTAATTTTAGACTTGAAGGATGGATAGAAACTGGTGCATTGTGTGTGGGGCGTACAAGCAAGAAGCAAGAGCGGGTTGTAGAAAGGATTTTGTTGGTTCCCGATTACACCAATTAAAGTTTAAATGACAATTAAGTAAGTAATTGGCAATTAATAGTATAATTATTAGGAGGTTAATATAAGTGTATAAGAAAACCTTTAAAGTACACGAAAAACTTACTACTTGTTTTTAAGTTTCTATATTACGTTTTTTCATAAGCAATCAATCGATGTTTAGCAGTGTTAATACAAACTTCAAATTTCTTGGTACAGAAGCATTTATGGTATTTTGTAATGATTTTCTTAGGCAGTTTGCTATTATGAAAATGTGCCTTTATATTATCGTTGATATTTGTTAGTATACACTTGTAATTATTATATTTTATTATTTAGGAGCAAAACTTGGCACCACAAATGAGCATGAAACGGTGGCAGTATAATGTGCAGTCTACATTTTGACACAACCTGCTATGCACACCCTCAATCTGTATGCCTCAACAAAAATGCAGCGCCGACACTCCATCCCATGAGGCCACCCACGAAGCCTAAGGCACCAATGTCATTGGAAGTCTTCTTTGTTTCACGCCAATAATAAATTAATCAGTTTGGTGTTAGTTATTGCAGGTTTAATTTTTTTGTTTTCTTCTATAGCCATGTAATTAATATTATTTAGTTTTCAAGCCAAAATTGTCACTCTTTTAATTATGTATTGATGAAAAGACGTCTACTAAATTTGTTAGGTATCTTATGTATCCATATTTTTATTTATGTTGCCCTATTTTATGTTCATCATTTATATAATACAAGATTTGTAAATGGTGGTAGTAAACATGGGCTGAAGTCATTGTGTGTACATCAAGTTTAATTACCTACTTTGTAGTATTTTGAGTAGGTACTTGTGCATTTTCGACAGCAATTCTCTTATTGTTAAAAATATGTTTGTTAGTCGAATATTCTATTTTTGGTAGATTATGCTATTGTTTCTTAATTTGTTCTTGTACTGGTAATTTAACTAAGATGTTACTTATTAATAATCATAAATGTACTTTCTACCTTTTCTACGTGGCAATATTAAAGTGTAATTATATATGTAATTCTTTTCTTTTTAAGCCGTTATTGTGTGGATAGAACATTGTAATTGAATATCGTACTGTATACTGTTTTCCTTAGCAATGATTCCTCGTTACTGCGGGAATTAGTAAATAGTACGCAATTTGATTACAGTGTTGTGATCATGTATTAATCCCTAATTTGTAATAAACTTCATTTTGAAAACTGTAATTTTTTGAGGTCAACGCCATCTATATTCGCCTTCAGGAGATACAAAACGCGGATAAACATATTGCCTTGACTGAGCCATCTTATCTTATCTGTGATTATTTGTTAGATTGTTCTTCAGATTTTTTATCAAATTGTTTAGTAGTCAGTCATATAGTGGTAGCTTAATAATCACCAACACTGGTTCCAGTCGTCTGAGAGTCCGTGAAGCCCACGATGACAGCGCTTTCACCTTGGTTTCCACATTCAAAGAATTGGAGCATTTATTGTTTTCCATTCACGGCTAGTCCGGATATGAAGATATTTCACCGAAAACGCCGGGCAAGGCGCTGACTTAACGTAGGTGTCGGATATTCCACGTGACGATTAGGAAGCCAGACCCCTTAGCGTGCACTGGCATCTTCAAGTTGCAAGGTATTCACGTTTAACACCATTTATCTTATCTAGTGCCGCGATAAACAATACAACTACCGAATTTTTGTTGATCATTCAAGCATTAATTATTTTATTATTATCATTAAGTATTATTGCCTACGGGGCACGTACATCAGAAGTCTTACTTGTGTTTGTCCATATGTATGTTACATTAAATCTTTTGTATTATAATCCTACTTTTTAGTAAATGTATTCAAGTTATTACTAATATTAAATGTAGGAAGTTCTATCAGATTTATTGTAATAAATTTTGGATCATTAATATAGGGAAACATTTGATGAATTTAGTGTAAAATCTTTAATTTTCAAGACAACAAAATTTCACTAATTTAGTCCAAATAATTATTCATATTTGGTGTTTAAATATCTTGTTTATAACTTAATTTTTTATTGCTTTAATAATCAGTGTTGATATCTATGTACTAAATTTTCTATGTACTAAATTCTGTAACTTATTACAGTCCACTATTCTCTTTTTTATTTAATAAATTGTTATTGTTTTGTTTACTTGTGCTTCATTTGAGGTAGGCCTTTATATTAGTACAAATTTCCCATTATTTTTATAAAATGCGTTGCGCAAGCGGGCATTAATTATTTAACATCCTAAAGAGTGATCTCAAGTTCTCAATTAAAACTGAGTTAGATACAGGGTGGGTCACAATTCAACATCAACGGCCTTTCTTCGAGCACAACTGGAAATAATAGGTGCAATTAATCATAAGCGATTAATTTTATATAGTAGGAGGTAAGTGCGTGCACACAGTTATCGTGTACCCTGAATTTAGTGATCTCTAGTTAATTGGTAATACCGCGACGAGCATAATCACTGATTAATTGAGCGTTTTGGGGATTCTAATTGATTTGAGACGCCGCGACGAGCATAGTCTCTGGTCAATTAATTTTATACCAACTTAAAAAGTAACAATTGGTTTAACAATTTATAAACCTTAACCAATTAGCACCCCAACATGTTTAAACCCTAACAAGCAAGAAATATTTGTTCATTTAGGGTTCACCCTAATTTATAGTATTTATTTATTTATTTTATTGCTTCTAGGAGATCACATTTTTTTCCTTTTTATCAGTAAAGCTTTTCCTATGTTCGGCAATACTTGTAGTAAGTGTTCTTACTGCTTGACCTATGTATACTTTATTACCTTGAGCTTGTAGGCTCCAGAGTTCAATGTTTAATTTGTCCTGTCCTTTTTTAGTCTTTAATATAATTTTTCGATTATTGTCTTTATTAATTATCTTACCAATGTTCACGGATGATTTTGCTACACAGGGTTACAGCTAAATAGGAACCAGGCTATGCGAATCTGAAGAGTACTTATAAATGTCTAACTGAAAATCTAAAAAGAAATTTATTTGTAACTCGTCAAAGATTTCTAAATTTTTTGGGCCAAAATGTAGTTAAAGTCGGCCCATAACTTTGTTCATCCTATACGCATTTACGTAAATACCACTTGTAATTCTAGCTTATAAGGTTCTTCAAGAAAAAAATTAAAAACAAAAATAGTTACAACCTTTGAGAATGAATGGCAATTGAAAAAATTTTCTATGGCGAGGTTTTTTTTTTGTGAATAGCACGTCTTTATGTGGAAAAGTTCGACACCCTCCGTGCATTACCGTGTTTTTTTTTCATTAAATAGAAGTATACTATTTTGGAACTTAAATTCCTCTATATGAAAATTATTATATTTGTATATTAACTACGACAGGCTCGGACACGAGGAAAGTAAAATCAATTTCTAGTCACTGCGTGCACATTGGACCGCGATTTTCTTTGAACGGGCATTACTCATATTTTTCTTTCACCTCCATTTTTTAAGGACGCTATTTAAAACTAACCCTGTATATGTAAGGCAATTGTATTTACCAGGTTCATTGTGAGGTACTTTGGGATATATTAGAGAAAAAATAAAGTTTTTTGTTTATATAGCATATTATTAATTAGAATTTTAGGGTATATATTATCTAACGCAATAGTTTTTATCCTATTTAGTTCTGTATTAAAGTTCATACTATTCATAGGTATATATGTCTTTATATAATCACAAAATCTACTTAAATGTCTATCGGTACCGTTGAAGCAATCAAGAATATCGTTTACATATCTACACCAGTAAATGCAATTAAGGAATAAGGGATTTGCACTAATTGTATTTTCAAAGTGTTCCATGAAAATCTCTGCCAATAGTGGACTTAACGGGTTTCCCATAGTCAAGCCTTTTGTTTATTTAAAGTATTTATAATTAAATTGGAAGTAGTTTGGTTGAATACAGAGTTTTAATAATTCTAGGATTTCTTCAGTTATAATGGAGTTAGTGCGGTTCTTTTGGAGTTTAAAGGTGATTATGTCTAACACTTCTTTTGTCGGTGTATTTGTGAACAAAGTTGATATGTAAAAAGCTAATAGTTTAGAATTATATCGAATATCTAAGTGTGAAATTTTATGTATAAGTCATGTAAGCTTTTTAAAGAAAATATTGATTCAAATTTTGTATATTCTAATATAGAGTTTCAGCAAGTTTCTCCCGCATTAATTAATTATCAAAATATATAACGAAAGTATGAAGAAAAATTGTAAATTTCAATAACTGGAACACAAGCATATAAAGCGATAGATAAAAAACAATAAAATTTGTACCGGAATAGGTATTGAACAGAAAGACTGTTATGAAAAGGAAAGATTGGTACGATTTAGAAAGCGAAGAGGCTGTAGAAATGGGGATAAGCTAGGATGGTGTTCTTAGAACAAAAAACAGAAAATAGTAGAATTACACTGAAACAAAAGACACGGTAATATACGTCAAAGAAAAAAAACTACAAAAAAATGACGTAATGCAGGTAATATTATTATGAGTTTTGGCCAGATCACTTAGAAATGCTGTTGAAAATTCCAAAAATATCAGATGCAGGGAATGTAATGGGACACTTAGAAAATGAAATAGTCCAACCACGTTTACGACGGGTGAATTAAAGCAACCAGATGAAGGCGAAATACAAGGAATTTTTGACCAACTAAAAAAAAATCGAAGCGCTAAAGAAAATCAATTTGCTGGCAAATTTATAAAACATGGTGCTCAAAAATTACTACAGGAAGTAATAAAGATAATCGGGAATATTGAAGACAAGGAAGATGCTTGCGACATGGGAAAGCGCCCTAATATGGCCAATTTATAAACATGTCAAGTCATCATTGAAAATTATAGAGGAATGGCATTGCTAGATTTGGTGTTCAAAATATTAAAGACATGTTACGCCCTAAATTTCATTTTGTATGTGGGTCTCGTAAGGTTATGTGTTATTAAAGAAATTCTTAAGGAATTGACTAGAGCGCGAGACTAATCGAGTGCACCTTGTATATCTTTCGGTTCACTGTGTGAAAATGACCGTTAGTTGTTTATCTGAGCGTGTCCTATACCTAATATTTTGCTTTCGGAACTTTGAGTTATGTACTGTGGCTCTAACAGATGTGTAATGTGCAATATCGGGTAAATACACTCTTTATGAGTAAGAATACTGTATCTTATGTTATGTAAACTATCTATCTTATCTTTAGCTTATTCTAACCTACCTGTAGACTCGGTTATCTGCATTAGCAGTTACTTTTATATGCTTTGTTTAAGCTTTATCAACACCTGCTTAATTATATCTTCCGTACTCTACGAAGTGCATTTAATATGTGGCATTTATGGAATTATTTGTGGCTGATGTTGCATTAAATTCTTCAAGACAACAGTCAGGCTTTGTTGCATATACTGTCGCTTGTATTTATGCGTACTCCTAGACACGAACGTACATGTTTCGTCCGATTGCTGTTTTCCTATCGTAAATATCTCCCTAAAAACGTTATAGGTATTAAATAAGGAATTCTTGTATAATAAAGGGCATACTATTAATTGTTTTCGTGATTTGTTTTGGTTGCTGCAGCCCTCGACATTCCTGCGACGGCAATGTAAACACCGGCTTATATCTTCCAGTTGCATATCTAAGGTTAGATCTTCGTTGTTTGCCCTGTAACATATGGTTAAGGTCGGTTTTCATCCGCCTTATCGAAGCGTTTTAAAGGCTTAAAATTTGTGTGTAATTACCTGCAGGTCCCGGTTGTATCTTCCGTAATAAATTTTGTCTATATCTTAGGTTTGTTTTGATTGTCACCATATTGTCGTCGTTGGCATTATCTTGGTGTAATGTCAAACAGGTGACCAACTTTTAAGCGTGAACTTTTCCTTTTCATATTGTCTAACGTTTTAATCTTCCGTGCTTATAGGTGTGTTTTAATAGATTTTACCATCGCCTTAATTTCCGAGAATGTCTGTATTTAATTATGTGGGTCACGTTATTGGCGCTCCCTTTGTCATTAAGTTCCGTGTTCGTTATCTTATATTTAAAATCTTCCCGCCTTCCATTCCGAGTCATTTCCGTGATTTGATACTTTTGTAAGGATGCGTGTAGCTGACGCGCATTAGATAGGGGGAAACACGTTCTCGACTTTTCACTTTCCAAGTCGTTCTTACCTAAAGAACAAGAGTGCAAACTGCTTATTTTCCTTTTTGGTAATTTTTATTACTATGTCTATGTAGATTTTTCGCGTAAGCGGCTTTGATGGAATAAGCAGCGAATGTCGTACCTTAGTTAGGTGAATTATCGTTAATTTTACCGCATTTATCGTTTTTTTTGAATTTACGAAATCCCATGCTGATGGGCCTTTGAATTTAAATTTTGTACTTTTGAGTGACTTGTGAAGACGATTTCGCGGATCTCCAATAAATTTGGGATAAGTGGGTGAAATTTTGTGTTAATTTTCGGGGTTTTACCGTTGTTTCTTTTCTTTTCTAATTTAATAGGATTTTATTGTTGGGCACGAGGTAGCCCTCAGTAGCCATTCACTGAAAATGGCCGCCCTACATTACTGTTGAAGAATGTAGTGACTTTCATCGTCGCTGTAATAGTTGTACCTTCACGTCCATTTTGGCTTTTGGGGTGGAATTTCACCGTCCAACAAGGGGGCCTCCGCCATCTTGACTTCAGTTAGCGTGCCTACCTACGACCTGTATCGTCAGATAAGTACAACTACGTTCATAATTTACGACGTGTTATTCGACTAATTTGTCGACATTTCTGTGCCAGAGAACTGGACAATTACCTTACCTTTTTTTAATCTAAGTCTATTTGAGTGGTTATAAAATACTTAATGCACCACTTAATCAATTGCGAGGTCACGTGCAAACCTAATTAAATTACCGTTTATATATTGCAAATTGTTATTGCTGTATACAGAGTGACCCTATGAAGAATTGATAAGGGCTCACGTTGATGTGTTGAACTTTATTTTAATAAAACTCTAGGGAATTCATTACCGTAATATTTCTCGTTGAGGTGTTGAATTTTAATTTAATAAAAATTCTAGAAAATTCTTTACCGTTAAAACTTT
The DNA here is from genome assembly GCA_963170755.1 of Amphimallon solstitiale. NCBI lineage: Eukaryota > Metazoa > Arthropoda > Insecta > Coleoptera > Scarabaeidae > Amphimallon > Amphimallon solstitiale. The sequence continues at coordinate 62,167,249 of OY720682.1, read as the reverse complement.
GACTTTCATGTATGTTCTTTTAAATTTCTGAGCTATTGAAAATTATTTAAGCAATTGTAAATTCTATACCGTAAGCTCAGTAGATTCTTTTGTGCTAAATACTAAATTTTCCTTTGTTTTTTTTGCAAGCGTCATTTAATAAATTAACATTTGTAAACAAGTTACTTAATTAATTCGTAATTTTGGTTTTGTAATCAAAGCCATGTTTTTGTAAATTTAACGTTTTACCTTTCACTTAATTATTTTTTTTAAGTCTTAAGTGCTAATCTTAAATCATTTTTCTTTCAATTGTGTAACATATAATACATAACATAGAACATCGCCGTTGGTGGCACTTGTATAATACCATTTGTATAATAGCCTGTAAGGCGACGAAACGTTTCTGCTGCCGACCATCCTCCTGCCGATGCGCAGAGGTTATGTCAATTGTATATAAGATTCACTAAAATTTTATTCTGACTGTTTCCATTTCCTAAATTTATTTTGACTTGTTTAACATGTACTAAAATTTAATCTGACTTGTCTATTATTTTCTCAATTTTGTTCTCAACTGCTTATCGACGCAAAAGGAAAAAAATGCAAACTGTTCTTGTAACATATTTTCAAAAAAAATCCATACAAATTAATATAGAACTTTCTACACGTCGTAATTTCTCTTTTATTTTTACCTCAACATATCTTGTTTTGCTATGCTATTGTTGTGACAAGCATTTGAATAAGGTTTGGCGCAGCCGACCTATACAGGGTGATCCGTAGGAAACCCACTGGAGGGACACAGCCAGTGGTAGTTCAGTAGGGAACGCAGGTTATGATAGCACAGTGTCCTGGTGCCCGGACAACGTCGCTTGCGTCGTCGCCGACCGACGCTCATTTCATAAGTTTAGTTATCTGAACCGTCACGCCATCTGCGGCTTGAGTTGGCTCGGCCCTGCGTTTCTCAATACCTACCACCACATTATTGTGATCTCCCTATACTGTGACTCACCTGGTCAAAAATATTTAGTTTCGACGTTGTTGCGGGTGTAACAGACAGCAGAACCAGGTTAAAAGAAGAAACAGACAATATACATGGACAATATCAGTGTGGATTTAGAAGTCAGATGTCGACGATGAATACGATAACTATATTAAAGCAATTGCAAGAAGCCAATATAAGCACAAGATAAACAGCAAATGCATGTCGATTTATTTCCTATACAAACTCTCTTGCAACTGCTTTAATATAGTTATTTTTATTATAGATTTTCAGCAATCTAGGTCCCTATTTTCAATATTTATCAACGATATCTGTTTAGCATTGGGCTTCGCCATGGACTCTTATTTACATATGATGTCAAGACATGTACCGTTACAGATTGCTTGCTTCTGTAGGGGCAGATAGATGATAGATATTCCTCAAGTATGCTCATTCATTTGGTCGCCCACATATAAAATTTATTCAGATGCGCTGGAGAAGGTTCAGATATATATTTCAAGTGGAGTGGTTCGAACCCTTTCAAGAATCGTGCTATGATCACATTCTTGAGGAATTTAGTTTTAACCCTTTGGAGATGAGAAGGTAAGTTTATTTATGATTTATTGCATAATATAATAAATATTCTTTCTTTATTAATAAAGACTATGTTTGTTGTGCCTCAGTATCCATATCGCTCAAAGACTATGTTTTACTTCTTCAACGGCGACAGCTAACATTTTACTGAGATCCCTCTGTACAGAGGTTGCAGTTATTGCAATGCCACTTGCGGGAATGATTTCGATATTAATTTTTCTACACTATCGCTACTAATTAGTAAATTCCTTTGTTGATAGCTACTGTGTGTTACTATATAATAAATAATGTATTGTATTAAACTGCTTTCTTCTTTTTCCCTTTCATTCTCGTAATATATAATATTAAGTTGTTTTCTTTCTTTGATTGTTATGTTTTACGTATCGTATTGTTGAGTTATTGAATTCTTTTCTTTTTTTATTCTGTAATTCATGTTTAGTTAGACAACGAAGATATACTCTTACTCTTGTTATTATTGTTACTTAAAGAGACTTCTGTATGTATTTTAGAATACAACCAATTATTATATGTATTAATTCAACTTGTAGTGTGCTTGGGAACTTCAAGAACGTAGGTTTTTAATAAAGCAAATCGAACTGACTTATGCAATAGGAGATGGAATTATTTGCCGACATCTAAAGAAGGACAAACCAATAATCCTCTATCATAGCTCCATGGAGCAAACAAAAAGAAACTCGACGAGAGTCGAAGTTTTCAAATTATTTTCTTACTAGGGAGAAACGAAAAAAATGTTGCTTTCATAAGTCGTAATTCGATTTATGCCAATCGCCAAAAACAGTCGGAAATCTCTTTATCTTTGAACTGAACGAGAAAAGCACAAACAATTCGAAAAGCAAAATATTAGAGGGAATTTCGTTTAGTAACTCCTTACCTAACAATATAATAAGATATTGTCTTTCTTTCTTGGTACGTACATCAGAAAAACAAATTATTGTGAATTTAAATATGCAAATCAAAGAAGAGGTGTTTAGTTATTTATCAGAGCTTTTCAATTAAAGATTTCGATACCGAACATTAATTAATAGTATTTATAAAACTGAACATATTCGATCACTATATTTTCCCAATATATTTACCTTAATTATTACTAATAAACTATCGACATTTACTTTTCTATATCGAAGAGCATGAATACACGAAATAAATGGAATAATGAACAGGTATAAAATAAATAAAAGTAAAAGTGTAATTTATTTATTTTATTTGACACTGGGATTTAAACATTGCTCCAAGATAATACATATTTTTAAGACGTTTTATTGGTTCTTGGTTAGACAAATTCAATATGGAGGTACGAAATATTGAATCTTATAGTTCTCTTGCACTTTTGCTTTGGCTTATTATATTTTAGTGTGAGTTGGTAGGAAAAGCGGATACCAGATCACCTCTTTCCTCCCGTGGTGAGGGGCCGTAATCACGAAAATTTACCCCCTCCCTATTTTAGTTCTAAACGCGGCCACCGGGTATAGATAGAGGGCGCTTTTGCGATCAGTAAAATTAGAATTAATACAATATACAAGGCATTCCAAATTAGAAAATAAAATTTATATACAAGCTGTTTCAAATAACTATGGTTCACAACAGCAAGATGGCGGATTTTCGATGAATACCAAGTGCTTCGAACTTCTTTTGAATATATACTGAAGTTGCTTTGAACATATAAAGGTGCTTTTATATAGCTTATTCAATAATACTTTAGGCTGCAAAATTGGTTTGGAGCAAATAAGATAATTTTGAATTAGGGGAAAACAGCATGCATAATGTTTAGATGTTCTAACGATATGACAATCGTATCCAAATATGATTTTGAAGAGTTTTAACATTGACTTGTATAAGTTTACATAAAGATCGACCGCTAACGAAGTGTCAAAGTTGTTCAGTTTAACAATATCTTCCAATAAAAAGTTATTGTTGTGCGAATAGCAGTTTGTGGAAGCTACAGGCGTCTTTATCATCGAAGGAAGACTCCAACTAAGCACACCGTCAACAGGAAGATTATCTTCATCTGAAGAAAGAAAACACTATTCGAAAGGTATTTAGAAACTGTTATTATGTGAGTGTTATATAAAAAATTAAATATAAAAATTTGTCTTAATATAAAGGCATAAATAAATCAATATAATAATCTAAGATTGAAAACATATTTAATAAATTGTTTTAGATATAACAATATTTCGGTATTTGTAAATTGTTTGCTAGTGTTGTTGCCCTGAGACTATTTATTGTTGGTATCTCTTCACATGGATCGACCTGAGATAAAATGAGTCAGTCAGGTAAAACGATTCAATTATTTTATTTTATTTTATTTTAATAATAATAATAGTAATAATAATAACTTTATTAATTACTCAACAGAAAACTTCAAATGGGGCAATACAATGCTCGATAATACAATGTTCAAATTATGAAATGATGTATCACATGATTACAAGAAAAACAACAATTAATAAATTGGAAAATTGACACTAAAATCGCACAAGTTACTCATGACGATTATTGAAATTTATAGCAGCGTGATATAACGGCGCTTTGTATAGAATATTCGTCCTGGGCGTCGGAACCATAATTAACTTGCTTGCCCTCGACTGACGACGTGGCACCAGGATGTTCACTCTAGAAAGCAACTCTAGATCATCCAATACACTGAAGAGTAAGTTATTCATGAAGGAAGCGCTGATGCCAGTTCTTCTTTCGGATAGTGCTCTAAAATTATGTCTCAAGAGCAATGCGCCGTAGTCAGTATTCTGAATCGGATAGAAGCCATCTAGTTTAAATGATAGGTATTTCAGGAACCTTCTTTGTACCCGTTCAATTGCGTTTCAGTACACATGGTATATCGGGAACCACACCTCAGATGCGTATTCTAGTTTGCTGATAACGAGGGCATAGAAAAGGGAACATATCGTTTGTAAGTTAGTAAAACAATTACAGGTACGAATAATGAAGCCAAGTATTCTATGCGCAGAAGCGGTAACGGATGATATATGCTCAGAAAACGTAAGTGCAGAATCAAAAAAAACACCCAGGTCTTTAACGGATGACAAAGTAGATATATATATGTTGTCAATATGATACTCTGAACGAATGAAATTTATCTTTCTAGTATAAGTGACAGAGCAGCACTTGTCTATATTGAGATATAGCTTATTGCTCTTGCACCAGGCAAAAATTATATCCAAGTTTCGCTGAAGTATATCGACATCCGAATAAGTCGCTATTCTATGATAAATTTTTATATCGTCAGCATAAGCCAAAACAGGACATTGAATCGTGCTAATAAGATCGTTAACAAATAGATTAAATAAAAGAGGACCCAGATTCGAGCCCTGTGGTACACCAGATGATGACACATACTGAAGGGATCTGAAGCCATTATAATAGACGTAGTTCTGGCGGTGTTTGACAGGTAGGATTTAAAAAAGCAGACTAGTGTGTTATCGAAGCCCAAATAACTCAGTTTGCAGAGCAATATTAAGTGGGCAATACTGTCAAAGACACTTGAGAAATCCGTGTATATCACATCCAATTGTCCACCCATGTCCAGCGTCTCAGCTATTTCTTGGGATAATGTGGTTAAATTGGTGATTGTTGATCTTCTTGATGTAAATCCATACTGGTGGAAGGACATACACGATTTGGTAAGAAAGGCGACTCGTTCATTAATAATTGATTGAAATATCTTTGCAAAAGCAGGGATAATGGCAATAGGGCGGTAGTTGTTGGGGTTGTTAGCGTCACCTTTTTTAAAAACTGGATAGATCCTCGCAATCTTCCAATCATCCGGAAAGACGCACGTGCGTAGAGCCAAGTTGAAAATCACACATAAAGGTTTAGCGAAAATAGTAGCACAGTCCCTCACCAAAAAACAAGGAAGGTTGTCATTTCCTGAAGTAGATTTATTTTTAAGTCGTTTACAATGCCGAATGACTTCTTCAAGGCCGATACCCGAGACATGCACCAACGGATAATTAGACAGCGAATCAGGTAAGTCATCAATTACGCCACCACGCACGAAAGCACCAGAGAAAGCCAATGCGAAGGCATCAACAATGGCAGATGGTGTGTTATATTCCTGAACGGAATCATTAAATTTACATGGAATTTTAAGAAATTATTAAAATATACAGGGTATAATTTTGGAGCCGTTATTAATAAATTAACTTGTTTTTCTTCATTATGGCTCAACAACGGAGGGCATTACAAAGGGTTCCTTTACATGTTACATTAATGTAAATATAACAAATTAATAATTTTAATATATTGGTAATCATTGGGTTTGGTTGGGCAGTTTTTTATTGTTAATCAATAAACTCAATTTTGATTCCAAATAAACCTGTTTTCATTCATTTTTGAAGTGCACAAGTAACTCGTAAGAAAACGTTCATTTCCTTACAGCAACTCTTGCGTTGCCTAGCATCTACTAATATGTGGTAATGTCTACCTTTTCTTTCAAAAAAATTGTTAGAAATATCAATATTTTCAAAGGATTTGCGGAAAATAATATTATATTAAAGCTAAATATGTCAAAATAACAAAGTGTCGATTTATTTTTGATTTTTAAAAATGGTTAAAATTATTTTTGGACCCCGAGTAATTTTCAGCGAAGTTTTCGTTTTACTATTTGATCTCAATACATTTCGTGCACTCATTCTTGATATAAATAATAAATATAATGTCAGAGTAATGGCAAATTAAATTTCCAGTGACGCAAAGGAACGTTTAATTTTAACAAAATCAATGATAATTCAATTTAGGATCCGCGGCAGCCAGCAGTAAAATACAATCCGAACATAGAAGAAAGGACGTAATATGATAGATGATGGCAATGAATCGAAATTTCTCACCCATAATGAAGTTAGAGGGACCGAAGAAGAGAACTGGAGTTAGAGAGACAGAGAAAGAAGACTCGCTCCTAAGTGAGCTATATAAGGAATTATCGTAAGAGGGTGACGGTGACATTATTAATATATCATATCTGTACAAGTTTTCAATTTTACGCACTATAGACTTGCATTTCAATCCGCATTTTGCATTACGCGAGGACCCATTTTCAAGCTGAGTAGCACAATCGTCCTTTCAAATTCTCCTCGAGCATTGATGAATGATCACGAACTGCCATCCACTGTACGTTTGGACAGTTTAATACTACCTGACACATGATTTCCAGATATAGATATCAGGAATCTTTCTCATTGCAAACTCGCAGGATTTATGAATCGCATATCTAGCGCAACACCAATCTCTTAGTACATATTCTATGCAATAAAGTATCGTTTTAATACAGGATAATATGAAATTTTATGCAATAGATAATATATATATATAATTTTTTTAAATCTATTTATTATAATATTGTAACGGTACGGCACCTTTCACAATTTTAATAAATTTTATAATATTAAATATGTAAATAAATGGTATTTTTATGATTACATATTAGAAATCAAAAGATATACAACTCCCAGGTCAAATATCTCGGAAACGGATAAAGATATTTAAATTTTGTAAAAAGTAGTTACTATAGACTGTGATCGACTCTAGTTTAATAATAATAATAATAATAATAATAATAATAATAATAATAATAGTGTTTATTTCCATCAAAATTACAACGTAAAAGGTAACAAAAAAAAAGAAACTTACAATAAGTTGAATAATTGAAAGATGATGGAAAAGGGAGGCAATTCAAGCTATGCTTGTTCTACATTACCCCCCTCATCAGATAAACAAAGCACACACCATACATGTCTCTTTACTAATAATATTTCACATTTGTGTTTTATTATGTGAAGATATAGATGGCGCTGCGATGAAAGGATTTTTTTTGATTGCCACAATCTCATTTGTTTTTTATTTGAAAGAGTATTAAAATTAATGTAAATTTTGTTATTTGTGTTAGTTTCCAAAATTTAACGGTTTCTTAGATATTCGTGTTTAAAGAAAGTAAGAGTCATTTTAAAGTTTTGTCTTTATTCTGTTTAAATACTTAAAAGTATCAAATATAACTAAAAAGATGTTCAAAATTGTTGCCTTCTTGATTGCTACATAACGTATATCGCCTTATTAGTCCTCTGCCGCAATCATTTAACAATGTATTTCTACTAATTTTTTGAACACTTGCATAAATTTTATTATAAATGTCGCCCATATCTGTCATGGGTTCCTTGTAAACTTCAGCTTTCAAATAACCCCACAAGAAAAATTCTAACGCGGTTAGATCCGGCGAACGAGCCGGCCACCTAATGACGCCATTAGTACCAATCCAACGACGTGGGAACGTTTGATTAAAATAGTCAGTAACTATGTAGGCATTATGAGTAGGTGCCCCCGTCTTGATGTAACCACATATTATTTCGCAGCTCTATAAGTACATCTTCCAAAAGTAGTGATAACTCATTTTGCAGGAAATATAGGGAGCGCACACCTTGTTTCATGATAAAAGTGGGGGCCTAAGATATATCCGGTTAAAATTCCACACTAAACGTTAACGCCAAAAACTGTTTGATTTCTTGTTTGCCTTATCCACCTAGGATTATCTTCTAACCAATATCGAGCATTACGCTTAATTAAAGTACCATTGTTGTGAAAACGATATTCGTCACTCCACATGATCTGATTCATAAATTTGTTGTTTTCCGTTACAGAAAATTCTGCCAGAAAATCGAGTCTGCGTTGATTATCTCCTATTTTTAAATGGTGCACTAAATGAACTTTACACGGAAAGTATTTATTTTCTTTTAGGATCCTATGGCAAGAGGTTACAGATAGATCATGCTGTTATTTTCATTGCCGTAATGATGTATGTGGATTGTTATTAACTGTTTGTAGTACCGCTGCCGTAATTTCACCATTTGTCACTCGTTTCTGCCTTAATTGTTTTTGTTTTTTGAAGCAACCGTAATTTCTGTGATTTCCAAACAGACTTATAAATGTTTTGTGATCTGGTAAAGGCCTGTTTGGAAAGCGTAGAGCATATAATCGCATTGCTTCAGGTGCATCTCTACGGGATTCTCCATAAACTAAAACCATATTCAGTTTGTCTTAATTTGTGTGTAAAACCATATTTTAATACAATCTTCCAGTAAAAGGTTATTGGTCTACGAATAGCAGTTTGTCGACGTTACCGGCGTCTTGATCGTCGAAGGGAAGACTTCAATTGAACACAGCGACAATAAGATGATCTTCTTCAATTCAAGAAAAAAGAAGGAAAATCTATGAAGTTATTTAGGAACAGTTATTATGTGAATGTTAAATAAACTTTAATAGTAAAATTCGTCTTTATGTATAGAGGAAATAAATAAAATAATATATTAATCTGAGAAAGATAAATGTAAAATAAAATGCAAAAGGAAAATCCCTTACCACAAAAAATATATATCAAAAAATCTAAATACGTATTTCGGCAACTAAGTTGCCATCTTCAGTAGATATCTGTATAAAACAAAAAAGAGTGTTAAACGTGGTATTTTTGGCTAAGGTGTAACCTTAGAAGATATGCTCTTCACCAAATCACCAGTGGGATAACACTCAGTGTTATCCCACTGGTGATTTGGTGAAGAGCATATCTTCTAAGGTTACACCTTAGCCAAAAATACCACGTTTAACACTCTTTTTTGTTTTATAACACTCAGTGTTATCCCACTGGTGATTTGGTGAAGAGCATATCTTCTAAGGTTACACCTTAGCCAAAAATACCACGTTTAACACTCTTTTTTGTTTTATACAGATATCTACTGAAGATGGCAACTTAGTTGCCGAAATACGTATTTAGATTTTTTGATATATATTTTTTGTGGTAAGGGATTTTCCTTTTGCATTTTATTTTACATTTTTAGCCACAGTCTCCACCCATTATTGGATCAAAGATAAATGTGTTTGATAAATTGTTTTAAATATAACATTGCGGCATCTTTTAAACTGTTTGACGATGTTGTAATTATATGCGTAGTATCATATATACATATGTGTCATAAATGTCAAGCTTAAGTTGTTTATTAAAGCCTAGTAGTTACATCATTTCGTATAATTGATGGCATAAATGAATCATATTGAATTTTGCAGTATTGAGAATGCATTGATGTTATTTTATTAATGTATTTTTTTTGTTAAAATTCGTTTTAATTTGTAAATGTCTCCTCCTGTGTTTGTATTAAAATATGGAAAAACTATTGATTTGTAATATAAATATTATTTAAATTTATACCATAGCGTTTAAATAATTGTACCAATTAATGCCATAAGAACTATTGATTTTATTAACATGTCTTTTACCTGGATCGACCTGAGATAATGACTGAGCTAATCAGGTAAATTATTCAATTATTTTATTTTGTTTTATATTAGAATTTATTAAAATACGTAGGGTTATCTATTACATTATGACGTAACAAAGTGGGGCCTTCACATTCCATTATATCAGGTTATTAATAACTCTATTAGTTGTTCTTTAACATGTACCATTGCAATGTCATGCGAGTGCTTTACTAAAAGGAATGAATGGTTTGACAAAGAACGTGTTTTCGTACAAAATGACAAGACAGATGCTAGAATAAAATGGTTATAAATGGGTATACCAGAAGATTATGAATATTATAAGAAAATGAAAAAATTCCTTTTCGTGATTTAGCGGCTGTAAAATGAACTTAAACCAAATAAAACAAAAGATTAACACGTTTCGATAATATAGATATTATCTTTATCAATTAATCAATATTAACTAATTAAAACATCAAAATATTAACAACTACTTATAGAACGTTATAACTTGACGAGGAAGTACCGATTAGAATAGTATATAAAAAAATAAAATTGAGAATAGCAAAAAAATCGGTTCTTCTACTAATCCGAATAGATACTTTTCGAACATATTTCACGATGAAGTACGACGTTTTAAAGCTTGGTATATTGTTTTTTTTTGTATATGTAGCATAAATTACCAATCACAAAGCAGTGTCCTTTTCAAATTAGTTCAATTTCACAATAATTTGCGTACAATGGGAAACTAACGAAGAATATAAGCGTGCACGCGTAATATATTTCATTTTAAGAGTCAAAATGAAATTTATAGCAGCGAAATAGAAACGTTATCTCCTGAAATCCCAGTCGAGTTAAAGATATCAGAAAATTGAATGTTTACACTGCAGAAACTAAATCATAGGAGAGTGTCAACTAACTCGTATTTATCCCCCTTCAATCTTTATTTAGTTTGTTCGCTGAATTTCCTGCTTCACTAACGAATACATACGCCCCCCCTCTGTCTATCTGATAACTATGGCACTACACCAAAGACAAATCTACAGATTTAAAATAGAAATCAATTCGGTAGGTACTCTAAATCTAATACTTCATAAAATTACTAAATTTGTTTGTGATGATTGATTGATTTTGAATGTTTTACACTTTTAAATCTGTAATAAATGCAACGACATTCTTTTTGACAAGATAGTTGTTACGGTGTCCGCTATGTGGCGTTAAAAGTATTTAAGTCGTATTTGTCTGGAAGGCCTCATGTTACTTCGGTGAAGGGCACCACGGGTTATAAGTGTGGGGGTTATGTCTCAGGACGTGCCCCAGGTTTGAATTGTTGGTCCTATCTTGTTTCTAATATATATATATATATATATATATATATATATATATATATATATATATATATATATATATAATATTGTGGTGTTTTTCTTTGATGTTTTGTAGATAGGTAAACATTTATATTGTAATAAAAAGCTTGTAATTAAGATGTAAGTAACTCTTTAATGTTCTTTTCTCATATTCGTTGCAAACATACATGTTTCGGCACTTTTTTGCCTTCATCAGTGTTACTGAAAATATAAAAGTAAATAAATAATGAATCAAAAATCGATAATAGAGCTAAAAACAGTGAACATACAAATGTATAATAAAAATTGACAAAGAAATTAAGCAATTGTGTATATTTACCAGGTGTATACACAATTGCTTGGTTTCTTTGTCAATTTTTATTATATGAAATATGCTGGTATTTTACTAGAGATATTTTTAAATTGAAGAGTTTATTTACCTCAAGTTTAGCTGGCTTAATTTTAAACACTATTAGTCGTTTGATGTTTGGAGCTTTCAAAAGATGGTGTCTTTAAGTTTACAACATATTTACTCTTAAAATCCCGAGCAATACCCATCGTTTGTCGCCCGCCCGAACTTCGAACGTTATCAAAAGAAGTTAAATTCAATTTCAGAACATAATCTTAAAAACCGATTACTTTGTAAAGCGCCCTTCGCCCCCTACGGCCCCCCTTTCACACCCCAATCGACTGAGACGAAACGCCGTGATATAAATATGCCGCCGCACATCCCCATTTAAGACGTTTAGTCTAGATAATGGAAAGGGATTCATGTTATACTATTAATTATCGAGACGCCTCTCTTAACAAGGAATAGCACTTCGCCTCAGGGAAAATTAGTTCAAATCCGGACGTCGAATTTACAGTAACTCGGGCGCTCACATGCACGAGCCTAAGACGGAATTAAACGCGTTAAATTGTGTAAATTTCTATATATGTATGTTACTTAATTGACATTATTGTACGTAAATTTGACGGATAATATAAACAGATAATGTATCTAGACGTAATTGTAAATTAATTAGAGCCGCCTATTGGTTGTAGACGTTACTACAAGGAAATTACTCCCTTGTCTATTTACTATGAAGGTTAAACAGTATTCCCTATTTCCCACCATCTTCAATTAACAAAATATTTATCCTCAAAGTGCCACTATTTTATATGAGTGCCCTAGATGCAAAACCCGCTAATCGATAAACACTGAAAATATGAGTTATGAAAACATACCGCATTTTCTATTACATATCCAAATACCTTATCGCAAAAATACCTTTTTAACATGGAAAATCCCTCTAAAAATGAGGTGTGGCTCCCACACGACTTTCTTATACGTATGAGCGTTTCGAATTATAGAATTTTAAGAATTTTTTTATACAAAAATTAATCAAAATCCTATTCTAAGTACTTCTATTCTCTTAATAAATCTCTATAGAATGCATACTTTGCAAGATATTATCAAAAAAGTGCAACTCGCTAAGAGTAAAAGTGCTACTTCCGGTCCGAATTTTGAAATTTCACATATACAAAAAATATTGCAAATCTAGTTCTAAATACTTTTACACTCCTGATAAATATATATAGAATGCATAACTTACGACATATTTGTAAAAAATCGCTATTCGATAAGAGTAAAAGTGGTACTTCCGGTCCGAATTTTTTTAATACAAAAGATATTGGAAATTAAGTTCTAAATACTTTTATATTCGTAGCATACCTGTCTAAAAAGCATGACTTGCAAAACGTTGGCAAAAAACTGATTTTTGATAAGAGTAAAAGACCTACTTCCGGTAGTAATTTTGAAAAACTTTTTAAATAAAATGGTTCACAATTTTAATTTTAAGTACATACGAATTCTTTATAAATTTGTTTAAACTTAGTAGTTGACGAAATATTTGCAAAATTCGATTTTTTCACTGAAGTAAAGTACTACTTCCGGTCTACCGATTTTACTGAGAAACTAATCAGATCTCAAGAGGCAGATTATACACCTAAATACAAAATTTGGAGTTGATATCTGCAGCGGTTTGACCGCTATCGTGGTCACACACACACACACACACACACACACACAGAGAGAGAGAGAGAGAGAGAGAGAGACAGACATTTTTTAAAAGCCACTTTTTTGGTATCAGAGGACTTCAAAACGTGGACATCTGCGAAAATCTCGAAGTCGAAAATTTTCGTCATCACAATACTTCCTTATACTACGTATAAGAAAGTAAAAATACACGACTTGATGCAAAACTCCCCATTTGCTTTGCAAAATCGTTTTATGTACCCCACCAATCAGATATCGATATAAAACACGTGATCCTGGCACGCTGTCTATGCCTAATTTTTGATTCATTTTGCTGCTGTTATCCCTTTAATGCACAAAACTGTTGAAATAGTTCGTTTTGTTGAATACAAGTTTTTATTTGAAATGAAAATACTAAGTGTATCGTTAATGTCGCCCGACATGATTGTTAGTTCGCCAATACAACCTGCACCACGCAATATGTGCAGAAAGAAAATCCCAGAGAAAAGTAAAGGAAAAAAATTGAAGAGCCTAAGGTAAACATAATTATTGTATATTGAAACAAGTATCTAAGGAAATGCAACCGGGGAAAATCATATTACTGTTCCAAGTTATCCAAGGAGAAAAATAAACAAGGCAGTTCTAATATAATTGCATGTTGCAAAGGTGAAAAATGCAAAAGATTGAAGCTGCAAAATGAAAAAATCTCTATTAAATATTTCATAAGATCAGATTCTAATACCAATATCCGTGTTTGTAGGAACGCATTTTTAAAAATCACTACTATTAGTGTGATTTTTTTAGTATATGGTTGTAGATAGGCTTTCTTAAAAACTCAAATGGTATTGCATCAGCGTTTTGGAATGTATTAAATAAGTTTAACTTTAAAAAGACAATTGATAACACACATTTGTTTGCAGACGGTTGCGGCGGTCAAATAAAAATGATGACCATGATCTCAGTGTGGCCACAAAGGAACACATCTCGAAATATAAAGTCTGTTGGCCTAATATTTCGAGTAGTTGGTCAATCTTATATACCAACCGATCGAGTGTTTGGAGTAATAGAAAAACAAATAAAACAACAGTCTGTTATAATAAAGCTTTCTGAATATGATGAGAAAATAAGTTGTTCTGCAACGATTCATAAGCTGGACATAGACTAGAAAATATACGACTGGAAAACTGAATTACAAATTATCACTAAAGCTCCCGAATTGTAGCATTTTCAGTTCGTCGAGGCAAATGGTTTTTTCAAAAAGAAAAACGAATAATAAGCTTCCTGTTGATTGGCTGTTAAAGGATGTTAAATCCACAATAATTTCTCTTTTGAAAAGAACATTACGGTGATAAATTCTGGATTAAGATATTAAAATTTTTACGGACAACATTTTCAGGCGTTTTTATATAATTTTCATTTGAAACTTTTTGATCTAACTCCCATACGAAGGGGAGGGTGGAGGGTGGTATGTCTGCGTACAAAAGTAGGTATAATTTCGGTTTTCCTCAACGGATTTTAATGTTTCTGGACTCATTACATAGAGAATTTTACAAAGAATTGATGTATATATAGTACGAAATTACGTGGTTGTCAAAAAAACTAACAGGGGCCGCTGTTCTCAATTTATTCATATTACTTCCTTTTCCTTTAAGATTTTAAATGCCAGGATATATATTTAATATCGTAATATTGAAGCACATAAAAAACTGAAGAGAATGATGACAACTGAAGTTGCTACCTTTTTTCTTGACGAAGTTATAGTCATACGAAGACATTCCAGAAAAATAAAATGTTTAAATATAAATTTATTTATTTATTGAGTAATAATTTTATTTTAATTTTAAGAGAGTCACTAGACAGTGTTTGATTTGCTTTCATTTAAATTTCTGTCACACTCTTCCATTAATGTATTCATTTCAATCTTTCTATCGATTTTTTAATTCATTGCACATATTACGTTAAATTTCCTTTTTAAATGTTTCCAAATTCTTTAGCTATAATTTTTTAAATATCATTTCTTAGCTTTTTTACTAATAGACAAGTAAACCTGTGTATTGAAAATAATGGTGGACACTTTGAACAGTTGTTAAGTTGATGTTTTTTTTTTTGTTTTTTTTTGTACTTTCTGATTTAAATATATTTGTTTGTTTCGTTTATATTACTTGGTCAATATATTTTCTTATTTATGTTTAGGTACAATAATAGGTTCATTTACTTACTTTCATGATATAGGCAGGATGAATTAGGTATCAATTTTTATACCCTTTCGTTACTAATGGGTAAATCATTTGGTTATGGCTAAGCATTATTGGTATATTGATTTTTAAATATCATTTCTTGGCTTTTCTACTAATAGACAAGTAAACCTGTGTATTGAAAATAATGGTGGACACTTTGAACAGTTGTTAAGTTGATGTTTTTTTTTTGTTTTTTTTTGTACTTTCTGATTTAAATATATTTGTTTGTTTCGTTTATATTACTTGGTCAATATATTTTCTTATTTATGTTTAGGTACAATAATAGGTTCATTTACTTACTTTCATGATATAGGCAGGATGAATTAGGTATCAATTTTTATACCCTTTCGTTACTAATGGGTAAATCATTTGGTTATGGCTAAGCATTATTGGTATATTGATTTTTAAATATCATTTCTTGGCTTTTCTACTAATCGACAAGTAAACATGTGTATTGAAAATAATGGTGGACACTTTGAACAGTTGTTAAGTTGATGTTTTTTTTTTGTACTTTCTGATTTAAATATATTTTTTTGTTTCGTTTATATTACTTAGTCAACATATTTCCTTATTTATGTTTAGGTACAATAATAGGTTCATTTACTTACTTTCATGTTATAGGCAGGATGAATTAGGTATCAATTTTATATACCCTTGCGTTACTAAGGAGTAAATCATTTGGTTATGACTAATGCATTACATTATATTGTTTTTTCTCGTTATTGTACAGTTAGTTCATGAGTTTTGGAAATTATTTTTGCTGTTTTTCTATAATTAGATGTATATCTGTTGGATAATAAAGATATATTATTATTATTATTGTTGTCATTTTATTTCAATGTCGGAAAAGACAAGACATGAAATTTAAAAATAGCTAGAGAATTTAAAAACATTTAAAAGGAGAATCTAACGTAACATACTGCTGTAAACTTTACGTTACAAGAATTGCATTATTAAAATAAATGCTGTGAATACACTAACAATTATTAAATTCTACCTACAAGCCTATTCCTTAACAGCATATTATTTATAATTTCTTGTGAGTTCTTGCAGCGATATTTCTTCCTTTGTTCTGGTATGTCTCTTATTTAGTTTTTATTTAGAGATAAGGTCAATAATTAAATGAAAAGCTTATATTTAATATATAAAAAAATCATGTTTATTTTTCACTTTAAATATCAGTAATGAAAAACATTGTTACTCTACATCTATATAAAAAAAAATTAATTTGTCATACATTTTGTCGAATTCCGTTTTATTAATGTCCTCCATTTTAAGAAATTTTATAATGTAAAGAAAAATTTATTGAATGTAAAAAAAAATTATCCAACAATAAGAAAACTAAATTTAAACTTGAATTCAAAGCAAAACTTAATACATTGAAATTAGTGGTGAGTCTATAGTAGTGTATACGACCCTACTCCCACCCTTTTACTATATCAAAAGATTTTTACTTTAAGATCTTACTAGCCTGAAGAATCGAATTCATCTCCCTCTATTTTCTCCTTGCCGCCTTATTATATATTTAAACAAATGCTATCGAATGTTTCACAGCGCCACATCTGTTCAACTAACATTTATGCTGGCATTGGTTTCTTCTTATTTATTCCTTTTAAGTTTTCTCGTTCACAGCAACACATATTCTATAGTTGACAGTCCATACATACAAATGGCGTCACTTCAAAACTGTTTATTATCGAAAGTTTACACAAACTTGTTATTCTTCGATTTTCGGTAGGTATGTCCTTATCTCTTCCTAATACAATCCTTCATTGTACTTGTATATGAACGCATTACCTCTTTCATTGTTGATTATGTGTATATCAGTGTTGATCAGTGTATATCAGAGGTTCTGGACAGGCGCGGACAAGTTGATGTAATATACACTGACCTTTCGAGGGCATTCGACATGATAGACCATGACCTGCTACTGCGTAGATTCGGTTCATTTGGCTTTGTTCCTTCGGCTGTCGGCCTCATTGGGTCTTACCTTAGTGAGAGGAGATGTTATGTCTGTTATAATGGTTTTTCATCCACCGAGTTTATAGTTACTTCTGGTGTTCCCCAGGGTTCAAATTTGGGTCCCCTGTTGTTCATATTGTTTATGAATGATCTTCTCCTACAGATCGATTGTCCAGTTCTTGGATATGCAGATGATATTAAAATTTATTCTGTAATAAATGATCCTGCTGATGTGACTAACCTTCAGAGAAATTTAACTGTATTGTCTTCATGGTGTGAACGTTCTGGACTTAAGTTGAATGTGGATAAATGTTGTGCAGTAACCTTCACACGGTCTTCAACGTCGTGCAGTTCTTCTTACTTCATTGGTGACAACAAGTTAATGAGTAGAACTGAATTTAAAGATCTTGGAGTTACCTTCGATTCCAGCTTGAGCTTCAAATCTCACATAGGGAACATTTGTACATCTGCGTTCAGATCGTTGGGTTTTGTTATGCGTGTGTCTAGGTATTTCACTGATTCAGCATTGTTGAAATCTCTATACTCTGCCTACGTATTGAGTAAGCTAGAATATGCCTCCTTAATATGGTTTCCTATTTATGCAAGTGATTGTTTGGCATTGGACCGTGTGCACCGTAGGTTCTTGAAGTTTCTCACGTATCGGGCTGATACCGCGGCTTAACTCCAGACATAATTGCACTTTTGCAACTCCTTTTGCGCGAACCAACATCATGAGACGAGCTCCAACTTACACGCTTTGTCGCTTGACGAAGAAAAATGTGGACATATTTGTGTGAAGACTGACTGTGGATAGTGGATCATCATGGAATTTGTTATTACTTACTATTTTTCTTTCTTTTTATTTATTATGTATACACCTAATATAGTTTGTAACCCTGTTTTGGGCTTTGCCTGTTGGGAAATAAAGATGATTATTATTATTATTATTATTATGTATTTTCTTTTCCCATTCACTAAGGTTATCCTTATTTTCTTTTTGTAGATACCTTTATTAGGTAAAATTGGAAGCACGTTATGTACATCATGACGTGAAATTATTGACGATGGATAACTTGAGTTAAAAAAATTGTTTGGGCTATTTCCATCGTTTGTGGAAACTTGATATTCCAACGTTTCGGCATTATGTACAACTGGAATTTTCTTCATGGAACCCGTATCACAAAGACTATTTACCTCCGTTACCCTGTCTCCAAACTCTATCCAGTCCTTCTCTGCTGGTGGTATGTCGATTTGCAGAAAACTGCAAATAATACTAATTTTACATTCTTCTTTGTAGATTTTGAAACCACACATGACCTGTTCTATTGTCTTTGAAGCCCTTGTGTTTATGCATACAAAAACTAATAAAATGTATTTTGATTCATACATTTATTATTTACATAAAACGTAACATTGTATCTTCTTGTACAAAGAGTACTTTTTCATTTATATCCTTTTAGTGTTTTTAGATTTAAGTATAAGGTATTTACTACGTTTTAAATACGATTATAAAATCTATAACATGAATTAACATTATTATACATGTCTGAATTTTATTTTTATGCATTTACATTTTTGTTTTCATCTCGGGCATGCCGAATGTGGATTTGCTCGTATAATTTAATGGCATTTTAATGATTTACTCTCTTTAAATATAGAATTCATTTACATATTTATTTTGTGTTTGTCTTTTGCCTTATATTTAAACTTATTTTACTTAAAATATATATTCCAACGCATCCATTTTTCTAATGGTATTGCCCCTTAAAGGTTGGCAACCTATTCTACTTCTAGTAATTCGTTTGGATTATACCTAGTATATTAAAATATACGTTTTAAAAGTAAAATTAATGTTCTTTCTCTATAACTTAACTATTTCTTAAATTTTATAATTCTTAATGATACAAAGGTCACAGCAATACGTAATGAATTAAAAAATCAGTGAGAAGATTGAAATGAAAATATTTATGGAAGAGTATGATGGAAATTCAAGGGAAATCGAACTATGCACTGTCTAGTGAACCCCTTAAAACTAAAATCAAATTATTACTGACAATAAAAAGATAAATATTTATTTAAAAATTTATTTAAAAATTTCTGGATTGTCTTCGTATGAAAAAAGGTATCAACTTCCATGATAATGTTGCCAATAAACATTTTAATCTATCTTAATCTAGAATTTAATGAAAAATTATCGAATTTTTAATTCATCTTGAAAATTGCGCCCCCTTGCGATCATTTTGGAAACTTAAATGCATTTTTGTTGAAATTCCCGTAGTCCATTTTACTATCTATTCTACGGTTGCCGAGATTAAACAGACACCCGGTATAATATTCATATTAGAGATATAGCATAACAAATATGTAGAATAGATTGTAAGTTATTAGTTACTATTAACCCATCACTCTTTTGGATATTTTAGATAAAAGAATAAAATTTAAATTATATATGTGCAAGTAAGTTTTGTTTGAATACAACTAATAATAATTTTTCCAAGAAGAAAGTGATTAGTAAGATCTATCTATGATGATTGTAACAATTAATTTTTCATTTATGCCAGTGTATTTCATTTACTTTTCCTACTCACTCACAATGTATTAACCGAGAATAGACCTGGATATTGCCGTTTCGATAAAGAAAGGGGTACATACAATCATGTCTATAGCAACATTAACAAAACTTGACTGGTTATTTAATAAGTTGAGACGTGACGTCGTGGTGTCAAAGGTATCTGTGTCCCTCGCTTCTGACGCCATATTGCAACGATAGAGATAAGAGAGCTAATTCTATCAGGAATTGAGATATACGGCGAGGCGCGACAGCTGCCCATGGCAACTTACATCTAAGCGCTGATCTTCAGACTGACGTGTTCGACTCCCATGCGGATAGTGAAGTTGGGGTAACAAAGGAGATGGCGCAAATCGTTTTCGTTCTGTTTTTATTTTTCTTTTAATGGCTTTTTTTTTGGTTCGGTTACTACAACAGCGTTTAACATTGAGTGAGACGTTTATTCCCCTTTCGTAAATCGATATTTTGCTGTATCAGATGGGCAAAGTCAAAATGTTTTATTAATCAAACGAAAATTGGTATCGTCTCTCTGTTTCGCTTTTACGTAATGAAATGCGTAAGTCATTCTTCGGGCATTTTATTTGTAAATATTTCGCTGGTAAATCGTTACTTTTACGTAATATTTTTGTTAATACGAATTCAAAAGACACTGACAACTAATCATTGTTTAAAGCGCATAATAGTTCCTAAATTACGACGCTTGGTCTTAGCATATTAAACCATTGAAGCATAAATGAAGACCTCGGTACAAAAAGGGGTTAAGTAACAAATTGTAAATATTACAAGAGAGACAAAAAAATATTTTTTTTGGTTAGTATTTAACATTTTGACTACCAAGGTAAATGTGCTGTACATCTCCAAGGTCCCAAACCTGTATCTTTGAAAATAGATTTCCTAAAATGCTCATTCTGGTCGCGATACGTTTATAGTTAATTTCTTAAATGGTATCCTTGATGTGATCTTGAGCCATTATAGTGGTCTTTGGGATATTTTCATTGCGTTAATTAAAATAATCCATAGGCCACAATAATGGTGAGTGTCTTTTGTTTGGATTTTAGGCATAGTAAAGAAGTATTACACCAACTATAAATTTATTATTTCAAAACAAATACGAAATAAAAAAGTAATGATAAACTACGGATTAGTTTATGTATGCTATAATTTTTTATCGAAAGCGTAAGTATTTCAGATTTTTCTTTGTTACTTTCTTATAGATCTAGTAACTATTCCACATGCAAACATCTATCAAATGAAAAAATATCTTCCTATACCAACGTATGAGTTTTCGAGGTATCGAATAATACCCCATCATTTGATCAGCATGCCATCATCATCTTAATGCTCGAGTAAGAAATAGGGTTGCATGTAAAAGTTGCAGGGTAATACCCTATTTCTTTCTTGTGTGTTAAGGTTTCATATGAATCCCCTAATTATTGCTGTTATCGGCAATAATTAAATATTCCAGCATAGTCTGAAGGCAGGGGATGTCCCAAACATACCTACTTAAAATTATTACTTATCTAACTGTTATAAGTCTAAAGAAAAAAATCAAAACCACTTCCAAACGATACATTTAAGTTTATCTAATGTCATATATTAAATTCCATCGACATTAAACATGTGCCACCTTAAAAATATAGAATTGTAGCATCAAGATCAAGATATTAATATACCTTTATTATCACTTTAAATATAAACTATCATAATATCCCAACATCCCATATAAAGGCCGCTAAATTAAATTTTCTGATTCTTCAGAGCTCGTAGAATCTTGATAAGCAATTACATCGTATAGAAACACAATTCAATGCGCGGCCAATAAATATATAGGACGTGGGCTCTGGTGGAAGTCTGCACTGGCCAATATAATGGCCGTTTGGAGTCAAAGTGTTAAAGTGCATATATTGTTTGAATAAACATGTAGAACGTTTATATCTAAGCTAAAGTAACATATGAGTACAATTTATGATAATAGGGCCAGAAATTCATATGTGGTACAAGAATGGAATAAGATAAGTAACATTAACAGTTTTTCTTTTACAACAGTATTTAATAGGCATCACTTGACAGTAAATAATTATTATTATCAACAAAAAATATATTTAGTAGAGAACAAATTAAATATTATTCTATACTATCTATATATATTAATAATATATTTTAAGCAAAAGGAAAACACTGAGGAAGCAGTTAGAACAAAATATTTTTTGGGAGTCTGAATCAGAAGAATCTGTCATATCGGAATTTATGTCCTCTGATATAGCTTTATCTGATAGAAGAGAGTGGTAGAAATGCATATCATTTTTCCCCACGTATTCTTCGGCTAGTAAGATAGCACTTTGGTATTTTAGAAATTCGATAGGCAATTTATCACTGTAACAGTTTAGTACCAAATCTAGGTAAAAGTCATTGATCGCACATTTTATTTGTAAATATTTCGCTGTGTCACTTTCACTTTCACCTAATAGCAATTTTTAGCAAATATCTCGTAAAATATGTATGTGTTTAACTTACTTTTATAAGTGTACAATATATATGTATATTATTCAAGGACCATATAATCATGGTCGCTTCGTTCGTGACTCAAACCTCATCCGTATGAATCATAGCCATAATATGCGAGTAGAATACTATACTATGTCCACGACTGTTAGGTATTTATGAAAATACTTTTACTGAATCAAATTTTTATGAACATTAATTTTATTATTTATAACATGAAAATTAATAATATCAACACTACTTTATAACTAATTAGAATTCAACGTTAATTATTTATCTTAATAGTTACATTTGAACAATGTATTAAGTTAATTGTAGGAATAGAATTAACGTCTAAATAAATATTCTGATAATTTGTAGAAATGTTTCGACTTTTGGCATTTTTAGTGGTATCTATTTCGTTTCTTAAAGAGTCGTGTTACATAGACGACTCAGCCACTACTGATGATTTCCATCCGCCATGGCGTTTCAAAGCCGTTATTTTACAGGCCGCATCAACAAGTAGGGTTGTAGAAGATCTGCGAAACTGTGCCCAGAAAATTTTTCTGGATTTAATGTTTTTAAAAATGCAGCAAATTCTTCCCCCTTTTTGGAAAATTTATTAAAACCAATTCTTTGGGCAAAACATTTACCGTTCTAATAGTTTAAGAAAAGCAAATCAATTGTAATATGATTTGGGTGACTACTGACGTATTTTTTAAATATTTCATAAAAATCATAGGTAATGGTAAATTTTCCAGTTATTTTTGTTTTCGGTTTTGGCACATTTACTAAAAAAAAAACTGATCCAAGGTCTTGTAAATCACTAATTGTCATGTAATATGTCTCATTAGCACGACCATCACCTATTTTTCCCATTATTCAGGCAATCTCAATAAAATCAATTCCTAATTGCAATAAATGAAGGAAAACCTTAATCATTATCTTACTTTTGTTGCTGATGCTTTAGTAAGAAAATCAATAATCTTTCTCCAGAAAAAGTACTAACTGTTTTAGGTTAAAAACCTTTACTTTTTCGCTTTAGTGACGCTCGTAGTTTCTTATAATTTTCTAAATTTATTTCTTGATGTATATTAATAGTACTTCTAATGTAAATATAAATATAAATGGCTATATGACAGACAAACAAGATAGTTTACATACAAATTACAACATTGAAAAGTATATGTACTTATATAACAAAGAAATGAGTATATAAAAGGGTGTGGAACAGACTATCTTCATTCACCAGTCTTTTTTTATTTCTCACTTTTCTATTAAACACTGCACGATTCGTTGTACCTCAAACCATAAATAGCTCGTAGTGCCATCTTTTGTAGAACAAATATTCTACTCGCTGCCCCAGACGTGCCCCAAAACTGGATTCCATATGACAGGTGGCTATGGAAAATCGAGTAATAGGTGAGCACTGCAGCCTGATGTGTTGCTATTGATTTTATTCTGTTAATATCCTAGATGCCTGACGCCAGTTTTTTCGGCCGTTGATCTATGTGCCTTCTCTACTTTAATCCAGTAGTTATAGTACAGGCCCAAAAAACTTAACACTTGTATCATCACCTGTTCTTGTTTTAACGACTAATTGTTGTATTTTGTCGACATTTAGTTTGAGTTTATGATCTGCGAACCACAATTCAGCTCTTTCATCAGCTTCATTGGATTGTACCTTCAGTATTTCCTCATCATTATGTTGGTGATGATGGTGGTATCATCGGCATATTGGCATATTTCGATCCTGGGCAAGACCCCCGGCAGATCGTTGATATACATAATTAACAGTAGTGGTCCCAGAATCGACCCTTGAGGCACACCAAAGTAGTACGCCCTACTTGCGATATATTAGACTTCTATTGAACCGTCTGTCTCTTATTTGATAAGTAGGACCTAATTAATTGCAAGTATCGAGGATTTATATGTTGTGAATAGTTCTGTAAAATACACCAACATAACAGATTCTGAAAACGATTTTATGTTTTTTTCTTTTTGGCCAGTTTAAAAGAGATTCATAAGCCGCCTCATACAATTCTCTTGATTTTTTTGGCAATAAACCAGTAAGCAAATTTCAGCAGTTTCTTTCCCACCAAGCAATGTCCTTATTGAAATACTTTAGATTCTTATTAATATTTATCATTATCAATTACATAAAATATCAGTTTTATTTAATTTGAGTAATGTATCCAAGAAAAATTTTTTGTTAATTTTTTTTTTGTATTTCTAACTGACATAGTAATTCAAAAATACGCTTAGGCAGTTTACTCTGTATATTTGTGTTGTCTTAACCTTAAATTTACTGCATATTTAAATTACTTTAAACTGAATATTATTGACTGTAATAATTATTCATATTAATAGGCAGACAATAACAGACCTTCACTTTGAGCACTCTGTATTGAAAAATATATATTACGCCTAACATAGGTAAGTCTTCGCAACTTCCCCATTATCTGATAATTAATCCCTGCGGGTTTTCAGAACTCTTGAAAGGAATTCCATCGAATGCATTTGTCAGTCAAAACTAATTACTACTGCAATTATATCTCTAAGCTAACGCCAACATAAAGGACTTTGTATTTGCAATTTGCAAGATACAAACTGGATAGACATGCTGATGATAGTATAGGTATGTTTGATCAAGCGTATAATGATTCCGTACTAATTGTGCTAAGTTTATAATTAGTGGAATATAATAGATATTCATCATATATAGTCACGTGAATATATTCTTTGATAATATTCCAAGCGGATTTCAGCTTGTCATCGTGGTAAACATGGTTATCGTATTTACAAAATGTGTAACACAAACATCAAAAACACATTTATATTAGAATTTGAAAGTATTCAGAGAAAAGAATATACAGGGTCTTTCGCTGGTTAGAGTTTCTTGTTTAACGAGAAAAAACTAAACGCAGAGATACAATCCCAGATGGCATTTAATGCGATTATCCTACCTCAGTCTGTATGATAGAATGTCCTTATACAGGTTGTTCATTTCAAAACTTCCCACACTAAATTTCTGTTAATCTGGAAATCTATGAAAAATTGGGTATCGAGTAATACGCCATTTTAGAGGTCTTTTGAAACTGTAAATTTTGGCGTTTACCTTTTCAAAATTGATCGATTCGTTTTGAGGATTAAAAAAAATACTAATGCAAAAAGCAGAAACACGATGTAATCTATGATCTTTCTGTACATAATTAGGCATCTAATATCTCGATTATTTTAAATCATTTTTATATAAATACGGCAAGTATCTAATATGTATGATGTAATAATTGTAACGGTATAGCACAATCTATAATTTTAATGATTTATACACTTTAAAATATGTATATAAATTATATTTTTAAAATTACGTATTATGAATCAAAAGATATACATATATATTTTTTAAAAACTATTCTTCCTATATGTTAATCTACGTATAAAATAAGCACTAGATTGATTGATAAATGGGTATTTATAAGAATATTGGCGCCGAATATTTATGTTTAGTATACGATTAGTGACGTCGTGTAATTATAGTTAGAACCTTAAATTAAATAAATAGGTTCTTATTTATGAAAGATCGACCGTCAACAAAGTGTTAAAGTGTTCAGGTTGTCATATCTTCCAATAAAAGTTATTGTTCTGCGAATAGCAGTTCGTGGAAGTTACCGGCGCCATGGTCATCGAAGGGAAAACTCCAAATGAACACATCGACAATAAGAAGATCGTCTTTCCGTTCAAGAAAGAAAAAAATCTAAGTAAGGTATTTAGAACTTATTGTTATGTGAATGTTAAATAAAGAATTAAATACAAAAAATTAGTCTTAATGTAGAGACGAAATAAATTAATATACAGTGTGTTTCACTTTGATACTTGAAAAATCAGTATTTTTTAATGGAACATCCGATTTAATTTTTTCTTTTTTAGAATATATTGCACTTAAAAAGCTCTACACAGTGATGTGCATTTTTTTGATTTAGGCCCTTTGCATGGCCTGCTGTGGTATTAAATGTAACCCCAAAAATGGCAAAATCGTATTAGGCATTTTTTTAACAAAAAACTATTTGTGCAATCGATTTAGCCATGCTTCGAAACCCTTAGTACCAAGTTTCAAAGTCGCATCTTATACAGAGTGTTTATAATTTAGGTGCAAACTTCGAAAAATACCAATGTTTGGGAGCACCCTGTATTAACAGAATAAAATATTTTCGAGATTTTCTTCTTTCGATGGAGGTGTAAGTACTATGGCTTTGAAATTATACTCTTTTTATTGGCCTAATTAATACAGGGTATTCGTAATAAAAAATCAAATTTAAGGGAAAATCGATTTTTTTCGTTTTTATTTACTGAACATAACAAACTACAAAATAACCAAATATCTTTAAATTTTACCCCTCCTTCAACTTGAATACGTGTTTCTAACCTTCTTTGGCAATGATTCATTACTTTCGCGAGTTCCTGATGAGAAATTAACTCGCACTCTTCTGTTATCCTCCGTTTAAGTTCTTCCACATTATTGGGTCTTGTACGGTAAACATTTTCTTTAAGTTTCCCCCAAAGATAAAAATCGAGTGGCGTCAAATCTGGCGATCTCGGAGGCCACTTAATTTCTTGACTATAGCGCCCAATCCACTTTCTGGGAAATTTTTGATCAAGCCAGTTGTTAATTATTGCTGCAGTATGGACGTGTGCACCGTCCATTTGAAATATCATGTCGGCACGTCTAGCAATTGGCAGTTCTTCTAAGGCATCCCGGAAATTCGTATTTAGAAAATTCAAAAGATTTTGGGCCTTCAAGTTATGTTGAAAAAAATAGGGACCAATTATTTGTTTATCAAAAATTCCGCACCATACATTAATTTTCTCAGAATATTGCCTTTTACAGTGAATAACCCAGTGAGGGTTTACTTCCAACCAGAATCTACAATTTTGTGAAGATACAACCCCGTTTGTGGTGAAGGTTGCCTCATCCGAAAATAAAATTTTATTTAGGAAATTGTGGTCATTTAGATAATGTCCTTGACACCACAGAGCGTATTCCATTCGAGAATTTTCATCACAATTTTCTAAAGTGTGTAGGAATTTTGGTTTGTAAGCAACCTTTTTATTTTTCTTAAGACATCGCCAAACTTTGCTGGAAGGTATATTAGTGTTTCGCGAAATTTGTCTAACGCTAGTTTTAGGGTTGTGCCGAATTTGATTTAAAATAATGTTTTCTCTGTTCTCAATTAAATTGTTTCCCCTTTTATTTGTGGAAATAACATTACCAGTTCTATCGAGAAGAGAATTAATATTTGCTACAGTTTGAAAACTCACTGGTTCTAGTTCTTGATATCTCCTGTTAAATTCTTCTGCAGCTTGTTTATAAGTTTTTGCATTGTCACCAACTAGTCTTATTATTTCAACTTTTTGCTGTAAAGTTAGTTTATTTCTAACCATTTTTACACAACTTTAATGGTACACACAATAACGTTTTAAGCAATATAACAGCAAGTGTCAAATTGTTTGAAGTTTGATACATTTTTGTTTTCAAGGCCTGCTTCACTAGCGTTAGACAAATTTCGCGAAATACCTTCCACCAAAGTTTGTCGATGTCTCAACAAAAAATTCTGTTCGGATGTAAACCCTAACTGGATTATTCATTTTAAAAAACAATATTATGGGAAAATTAATGTAAGGTGCGGAATTTATGATAACCAAATCACTTGTCATTTTTTCTTGCAACATAATTAAATAATTAATGTCCTCAACTTAAGCCGAGATTAACAGAAGAATGCATGACTAGCACTAAAATATTTTATCTTATTTATTTTTACTTATTTTGTAGTTTTTTGTTATGTTCAGTTAAATTTCTTTTACTAAAAATAAAAACGAAAACAATCGATTTTTCCTTAAATTTGATTTTTTATTACGAATACCCTGTATTAACTAGGCCAATAAAAAGAGTATAATTTCAAAGCCATAGTACTTACACCTCCATCGAAAGAAGAAAATCTCGAAAATATTTTATTCTGTTAATACAGGGTGCTCCCAAACATTGGTATTTTTCGAAGTTTGCACCTAAATTATAAACACTCTGTATAAGATGCGACTTTGAAACTTGGTACTAAGGGTTTCGAAGCATGGCTAAATCGATTGCATAAATAGTTTTTTTGTTATAAAAATGCCTAATACGATTTTGCCATTTTTGGGGTTACATTTAATACCACAGCAGGCCATGCAAAGGGCCTAAATCAAAAAAATGCACATCACTGTGTAGAGCTTTTTAAGTGCAATATATTTTAAAAAAGAGAAAATTAAATCGGATGTTCCATTAAAAAATACTGATTTTTCAAGTATCAAAGTGAAACACACTGTACATTGATCTGAGAAAGATAAATATATTTCATAAATTGTTATAAATATAATAATGTCTCAGCATCTCTAAATTGTTTGCCGATGCTGAAATCAAATCTATTCTTTGCGTAGTTATTATATATATACATATATATGTAATAAATACCAAGCTTAAGTTGTTTATTAAAGCCTACGTAGTTATATCATTTCGGAGAATTGATGGTATAAATAAATCACATTGAATATTGCAGTATTGGAAACGCATTGATGTTATTTTGTTAATGTATTTATTTTTATTATAATTATTTTTATTTTGTAAAGGTTTTCTCTTGTGTTTGTATCAAAATATCAAAGAATTATTGATTTCTAATATGTATATTATTTAAATTTATACAATAGCGTTTTATTTAATTGTGACAAATAATGCCCAAGAATATTTATGCTCTCTTACCTGGGTCGACTTGAGAGAAAATTAACTGGGCTAGTCAGGTAAATGATTTAATTACTTTATTTTGTTTTAAAAAATGATAAAAGGGTACTTATAAGGGTTCTTCACGAGATGGCATTTTATCGAGGGGCCATTATATCAGATTATTATCAATTTTATAAAGAGGTTCCATTACGTTATGGTGCCCAAAAATGTAGGGCTTTTACAAGTTCTTTTACATAATAATAAAAATTTAATCTCTCTTTATTATGGTTATATAGTACAGATTGAGATTTAAGGTCGCATATAAATAGATATTGCTTTAATGAAACACACTGACAAAGTGTAATAAAACTAGGATTTCAATAAATTATACAAAAACTTCCATACCTAGACAAATAAATATCAATTTACTGTACGTTTTTACATTCGCGTTGCCTTCGCGCATAAATAAAATTATACTCTTTGCTTTAGGAAAAAATATATCCCAGGGTAGAACGCCGGGTACATTACTGTTTAATATTGTCACACAGGGACAAGCACGTGAATAAATATCAATTAATAGATGTTAACAAATAGTGAAATGTACCGACTGTGTATATGTACTGCGCATAAATTCTACAAAATCAGAGTAGAACATGGGGAAGTTCAGGATGAGTCTAAGTAAGCACTAATGAGGCTTTGTCTTGTAGTGAATTACTGCATGTTATTATGACTTAATGATACGCGCTTATGGTACTCCCGGACTCCCGGACTCTCGTGGTTTATGTGAAGACGCAAAACGCCCCCTGTCGCATATTATTTCAAAATTATATCACACCACACCTCAACTATAAAGCGACAATGAGAGAATTGTGGAAGTACGAAAATAATTTTGTATGTTCCGCCTTACGACTGAAGACATAAAATGGAAAATAAAAATAACTCGGAACTTTAGTAGGGCTTATACGGCATAGTGTATAATACGCGGTTATTGTGCCGTTTGGTTTATAGGTATAATTTCGTAGGTATTGTTGTGGATTAAGATTACAAATTTAATGACAAGACTAAAAAGAAGTTTTCAACAGATACTTCAATATGACCAAAGCATGCAGCTATAAATAGTATACTAACACAAGAAACAAACTGGTAATTTCAAGTGTTAAGATTAACAACTCTTGCAGGTGAAGAATTTGGTTGTAATATTGAAGTTTCTGTGTATCTATTAATATAAACCCTTCCGGTGAAATAATATATGAATATGAATAAATTCTAAAATACCAACACTTTATTTTAACCCTGTATATTAACGGTGCATATATTAAGCTTACCAAAACCTAAATTAAATAATATATCTTTTCTGCTAATTATTTTCAACTTTCACCAAGTAATGATTTATATATAATTTAGTTTGATTACCTAGACTCTATTTTTAAGAAAATAAAACAAATTACAAAGAATTAAACAATATTAACGAATACTTTAATTATTCATATAAGTATTCAGTTGACACCTAACAATGTTTACAACAGTTTAATACAATATAAATTTTATATTTACTTGACTAAATATCTTATAAAAACCTGTATTATTAATCTCTAGTCCGTGTAGTGGGCTATCTTCAAATGATTGTGCTTCTATATATAAATAAACAAATACACTGCTACTATTTTATTGTGAAGATATGTAACTAAGAATAAAACAATGTATTTCAAATATAAATGGTAAGTATTTAATTGAAATATCTTACAATAATTACAATATTAATAACCTGTATATCAAGATTATATAATAAAATATTCTCAAATAAAATCACTACCAATTAGAACATATTTTCATTATATCATATAGTCATAAACGGAATGATTATTTACAAATAAGTCATATAACTCAGTTTATCATATCAATTGAAGTATGAATGTTATTAATAGACAACTGAATCTGTTTTAAATAAATTACAAAACTGTAAATCAAACTAAATAAAATCTTTGTACTAATTTTCAGTTTCTATAATTATAGGTTATCAAATCGAATATCAAATGGTTATTTTAATATTGTCCACAAAACCTTAATAAGGAATACCTTGAATAACTGAGGATCTTGATAGTGCGTGTAGGAAAACCTCTCGTTGATACAAGTAGGTATTCGATCTCCAGGACTAATTTTCGATGGGCAATTTCTTCTTGAAGACTGATAATTGTTGAAAATTTCCATTATTGTGAGTTTGTAAAATTGTAATTTTAGTATTTAACACTGTATTTTCATTATATTCATCTCTTTTGTAGGTCCTTTACTATTAGGATTGCGGGCACTCTTCAAAAGATATTTCATTCAGAATTAATTTGTAATTACTATTCTTTTACGAAGATTGAACACTATTTATATACCTTTTAACATATACTTTTATTTATATCAAAGATTTACCATATTAAAGCGCTTCTCAAATTTACACACCTATTTTTCATTATAAATATTGTTTTTATAAAATTTTAATTGAGTTATATTAGGTTCATTTGACAAATAGACCAAGTTGTTAATAAGTTTTCTCAAGATCACATCTAGATTTAAGTTAATTAAATACTATTTAATTTATTTTATAATATTCAAGGACAAAAATAAAACTGTACACATTGTATATAAATATTTATTAAGTTAAGATTTTAACAAATTTCAATTAATTTAATTAAAATAATGTAAGAATGTTATTATAATTTTTATTCAAGAAATTAATATTAGAATAAGCCTTGTAAAGCATGAAAATATTCATAACTTATTGTTATTCGCAACTTCAGCGTAAAAAGATATGATGTCCGAGACCGTTGGATAGATAGGCCCGAAGTAAACAATTTTCTTCGCCAGATGCTTTTAACAATTATGAACGTGTTTCTTTTATTTCCGATGCAAAATAAAACAAGGAAAATAATAATCAGGTACCCGAATAACATAAGAAAATGGTTTCGAAATCACAGTGACAGCAACACGGAGATTTATAAATTGATACAACAATGCCAGTAAATACTTAGATTTTATATTGTACCTAAATAGCGTAATAACTACTAGGTACTTACTGTATTGTAAATGGCAGTGGCAATAACTCACTATTTGTCACATTTATGTATTGATATTCCTTTAAAATTTTGTGTATTATATTGACATGAACACGTCAATATTTAAGATATATATTTGTTTACATTTTCAAGTAAGTGATGTATAGATTAGTCGCTAGAGGCGGTAATGGACGCGCATCTTTAAGAAGTGAAAATGATGGTCGGTTCAGAGCATAACCGAGTTTTTTGTCAAAATAATGTTAATAAAAGGATCGTGCACAATGTTTAAGATCAGACTGACGGCAGGTGAAAACCGCTTTAAATACTAAATAAACATTAGGTGTCTGTACCTATTAATAAATTTGAACTTGTAAAATTTTAAAACATTACTTACAGGTACTTTTTTCATAAATTAGAACTTATAAATATTTTAAGAAATATCAAAAAGGGGATTTTGAAAAATTTTCAACAATATTAAACTTATAATATTGTAAATGTTTACACATTTATTTGAATTTAACTTAATAATTCTTAGATCAAATAAATGTATTTCACATGCGCTTAGTAGTAAGGCATATAACACAGAGTAACCAGAATGTTTTTATTTTAAAACGCAATGGTCATACACTATGTGCTACAGTAAAGCATTTTGGAATTTGTAATAGTTTTTGTTTTATGTAGGATAAAACATTTACTCTATTTTTGTATATATATATATATACGCTATGTTTAAATATATGTAGAAAAGTCAGCAATACAATTCTTATTTATGCTTATTTTCTTAGTAGAAATTATTTTGTTGTGAAACAGTTAGGTTGGTTTATGATATGGAAAAGTTTAATGAACTTTATGAAGAACTGAGGTAGTTTTTTTTTCTTCTATTTTTGTATAAAGTGTTAAACTATTTAAATGTGGTGATTTATGTTGGAAATAAACGAGGCTGGTAAAATTTTCTGTTTAAATTAATGAATATATCCAAAAGTTTTTTTTTGTGCTTGTGCATTGAGGTCTGAAGTGTTACGGAAGTTGAGTCAGGAATGTGTACAAGTAATTAATTAACTCGTAGTATGGAACCTTGATTGACCCTAAAACATGAATTTGTGCTGAGGATCTCATTTAGAAGCGAGAAAAGGCATTTGAGTGAAATCAACATCAGCACAGAGTCAGTATTTTGAAGCACGATTAAGCACTTAAGTTTTTTTTTATTTATATATCATTAGCGGTTGGACGCGTTATCGTGTACGTTGGCGGTGTATTCAATGAGTCATATAATTAATTGACACATAGAATGGAACCCCGATTGACCAATTGACGTGAATTTGTTTTGGAAATACCGTTTAGAAGCGAGAAAAGGATTTTGGGCAGTATTAATATCAAAACTGAGTCCATGTTCTAATGCGTATATGATCACAACCGTTGGAAAATATTATATTTTATATATCTGGTATAAGTCACAATATTTAATTAGAATTTGAATTTTTGGTTATTATTATTATTATAAATAGAGCTAATACAGGTGTTTTTGATAGGATGTTTTAAATCTTCGTATTATTATTATTATTAGTATAATTACTGTATCAGAGTTTAAAGTTTTTTTATCATCATCATATGTATTATTGTTACTACCAATTATTAATGTTATATCGTTTTCTTCTATATGTATTTGTTCTATGTCTAAGGCACTAATATGTAATAAAATATCTCCCATCCTTTTCTCTCTATTACTATAAATGGTCAGTAAAATTAAAATGTACTGTAAGAATAACAATAACGAGTTTCTTTTTATATTATAGAAAATGGTACTTACTGCAAAAAAAATATTCCACACAATTGCAACATTCACTTATGTCAACAATGACATTCAATTTGACAATTAGGTCCTCAATAGACTTTTGAAGTTTACTGGAACGAATAAACGTCAACAAACTTTTGACAGATTGTGCAAAAGCTTAAATCAAACGTTGTATACAGAAGGCGTCAAAAGTTTAGAAAATCGAACATTATAAAAAGCATCATAGCAATGCTCGCGCAGTACAGGATATTGTAATAAAACTGTAAGCAGAAGCAAAAGAGGTGAAATCAAGCTCGAAGAGATTGAAAAATTCAACTAGGTAGTTTCTATAATAAAAACCCATATTCTTAAATCTTGAAATCATCTGCGAAATCTAAAAATTCGCAAAATTTATGGTCAACTCGAATTGAAAAACTTTTGTTCTAATATACCAATAAATCCAGGCCGTGATTATTAATAAAAATTCTGAAAACAATTTAGTTAGATACCTACGCCCCTAAAGTTATGAAAATGCATTTTATAGTATGTGCATTACTGCGTCAAGCACACGAACATCATTACCTAAAACTGGTTGTTCACCGAAAGGCTGGTATTAGAAGGCGGCTAGAGCATCGTCGTTGGCGGCAGTTGGTGTTGTCATATCGCATTATCGTAGTTTATGCGTGCCTACGTACGTACGTACGTACAGGGAAGGGTACTTATTCCCATTAGGACGCGAAATCACTATCGCGAGTGTGCTGTACGCTCTTACAACTTAATGCTTTTGCAGAGGTGGAAATAAGCGGCCTTGTCGCGAACCTAAAATCTTATTATGTAGTTCGAAGTTTACGTCCTTTAATTACGTTGACTCTATCGTATTCTCTCTTGCCGGATTCTATGTATATACTTATGTATATTGTGTATTTAAGCTATATATAAGCAAGGATACAAGTACGTAATTACATTGGAAAGCATATACATTAACGCTTACCTGTGTATATGTTGTTATACCTACATATATGTAAATACATACACCTAGATACTATTATGTATGTATGTAGCAACTTCATCTATTGGCAAACTCGAAATTGCATTACCCTCAGTTAGATTTAAAGTTCCTTAGTATTAAACTAATTTCACATTTTATTTATTATACTTTTCGCTAACGAAAATACACATTTTCCTATGGTTTAATTAAAAAATAATTAGTAAAATTAAAATTCATTTGCCTGGAATATGTATTTTTGATTTAATTATGTGCCTTCCACAACGGATTCGTTGTTTGTTTCATACTCTTTCTTTTCTTCATTCTTAGTTGGTCCTGTATATCGGTATTAATTTCTAAAAATCAAAATTCGGATATTGTTTATTATTTATTTTTGTGACCTTTGGTGTCACCTGTAATTCGGGGGTACAGAATTATCAATTTGCCTTAAAAGTGAACTCTGGTTGTGATTTCTCTTAATTAATGTTTGGTTTACTTACGTTGATAGTTGTAGATTTGGTTTACTTTCTATTTCCCGTTTTGTAATTCATGCAATCGTTTTATCATGCTTAGTAGTGGGGTTGCCATCAATGTCAGCAAGCGATACATCTTCTTCGCTCTCTTTTTTAATAATAACTTTGTTAATGAACGTGCGAGATTTTTATCTCCCAAGACTTAAGCTGCGCTAAATTATTTTATTGGAATTTGGCTTGAAACTACAAGGATGAAAATGTTCTGCTTAATATTTTTTATGGATTAATTAAGAAATTGACGGGTATTTGTTCTAGTACACTGTTACGATTATCCTCTCGTTTACGTTCAAGTTTGATGTATCCAGAACACATGTTGCTGTTTAACCATCATTTCTCGTAAGTCCTTTGGTTCCGAGTCGTTACGTACTAGATAGCCTGGCTGTAGCATGCACCTTCACGCAACGATCTTGAGAACGGCGACCGGCTGTCTACGAATATTTTATACCTAATATGTGTATGTGTTGTGAAGATAAACTTTTATGTATACATCTATTTTCCATGAACGATTTGTAAACGATAACTTCAGTGTTAAATTTCACGTATAAATTGATGTTCACTAACATATTTTCTTGTATAAATTGAGATTTACGTACGGTTATGTTGAGAATTATTCATTAGTTCAAATGTCACTATAATTTTTCCTGTACCATGTGTTAAATTTTTAGCCTATCTGGAAATACGGCGTCATGAATATGCAGCTGTCAAAACTTATAGATGCGTAAAACATTTTTTATTACTAGTATAGTTACCTCCACAATAATTGCTGGTATATCAGAGAATAACGGCCATAAAGAATCGACTAATATGTTAAAAACGAGTCCCTGTTTCTTCGGTAAACAGGGCTAGCGTGGTAATCTGGTGTGAATTGCCGCATGATCGTTTGCCTAACGAAACGACTGGCTAGTCTAATACACTTGGTGTACGGTTTTGGTCTTGGGGTGAAGGGGGGGGGTGAAGAAACATAAGTTACCTTTTCTTTATTAGGGACGCATACAACTAAGAAAATCTCGAGGCTGAAAATGTTTATCATTACATACAATACTTTTTATAACAAGTGTTCCAAAAATAACTGACATTTTAAATTTGCCGCCATGCTGTCACTATTAAACATTAAGGTTAAGTTATGGAAACGTACACCATCGAACAACGGGTAGAAATTATAAAATTGTGACACATGCTGAAAATTTTGGAGAAACCGTCGAAGATGCCGTACATTGTTCTGTCATCTTAATGCACCTCCTTGTAACACCGTGGTGAATTTAATCAATAAATTTGAGTCAACCCCCTAGTAGCACACAATATCGGGCCAACGTTGGCTGTTGGTCGTTTATTTATCGGCCTGACATCGGCGTCTGATATCAATCCGATGTACAAGTGTTAACATTTTACAACGATGGGTAAATATCACTGCATGATATTGTCCCAAAATTTTTCCGATTTGAATATTTCATAAGACAAATAAAGTACAGAGAATTTACTTGATTTGAACTGCAAAATGAACAAACAAAAATATGTTTTGTTTTTGATAGATAAAAACCCACTTGTTAGCCAATTATGTTAATAAAATAAAAAAAGCTATTTAAAAATACAAAATTTCAATAATGCGCCAGTGGCCGATGAGTCATGGGCCTTTGGTGTCCGGCCTCTAAAATTATTTATAAAAGTGTGCGTAGTACTTTTAATGCTAATTTACTGAGAATCATTATTGCAAATGCTTAATTTACTTTGAGGATCTATATATTTCATTTCACACACCAACAATTATTCATGGTACAGTATGTAATATATTCTGTGATAAATTAATATAGACTATATCAATATTGTCTTGAAAAGTTAATACGATGTTGGCGTTTAATCGCAGAATAACAAATTGTGACGTCATCCCCTTTAATCTAAATTTATATTGAACACTGACCTACAACCAACATCACAGTGACTTTGCGAACTTGATATTATGTAGACATTTTTCTTTAATGTTAATAATATGTAGATTTTTGTTGTCAATAAAATATCAGTATCAGATACTTAACCAATATATTACCAATGTAGACAACGTTTGTCTGATATCAACCCAACGACATAAATTGACATTTACTTGATATAGGAATTTTATATTCGTACGACATTGGGTGGAGGTCACTGATGTTCTACCGATCTTAGAATGGAGAGACATTGGCCCGCTTTGAGGCCAACGAACTTGGCTACTAGGGCCGGTTCAGTTGAAAGCAAAAAATCAGTGGTCGTCCTCGTACGGCTCGCTCAAATGAAATCATAACCAGTGTTTATTAAAGATATTGAGGAGAATCCTTCAATTCCTCGTCGCAGCCAACAATTAGGCAATTCAAGAAGCTCTCTTCCAAGAATTTGTTTGCTTACAAAGTTCAATTAATACAGGAATTAAAACCGCAAGATCACGCAAGTCGTCGGGCGTTCACAATTTGGGTTTTGGAAAGACAACAAGTTGATGGCCAGGTTGATGGTGGGTTTTCGAAAAAAATCATCTTTAGTGATGAGATGCAGTTTCATCTTACCGGCTATGTTAATAAACAAAATTGCTGAATTTGGGAATCCGAAAATCCGAAAGTGATTGAAGAATTTCCTATACATCCTCGACGGTTCACAGTTTGGTGCGGATGAGGGAATGATTAGATCTTACTTTTTCGAAAATGCGGTTACTGCCAATGGAATGCTATATCTTGAGATTTATTGCCAGAAATTAATGGTATGGATGTTGAAGAAATATGGTTGCAACATGTCATACTGTCAATGAAATCGTACAGTTATTGCAAGAACATTTAATGGTCGTGTTATTTTTAGCAGAGGTAATGTGAATTGGCTACCTAGGTCATGTGACTTGACACCGTTAGACTTCTTTCTGTGGGGTTATCTGAAGGATAGAGTGCACAGCAATAAACCACAAACGTCTGAGGACTTCAAAGATGAAATTCGACACAACATTGCGAATATTTCCCAGCGATTATGTCAAAATATTTTGAAAATGTTCATAAAAAGAGTGAGTATGTACTCTAACAGCAGATGCGGTCATTTTTCAGATGCTTTGTATCCCACATAACCTGCATGTCTGTCCTTTCTAAATCAATAAAAATATTATCAGTTATCAAATATAAAAATTATTTTATTAAAAATTTAAAATGTCAGTTATTTTTGGGACATCCTTTACTACGTATAGTTTAGTTTATGGAGCATTTCATTGGGTTAGATGTATAAGGAAAAAAAACGAATTACCAACCAAAATTCAAATTGTCACTAATAATTGTAAGTATCCAACTTCACTTTTGTGCATACATACAAAGTTCCTCTATACTTAATGTTTAATGGCAGGTTTTTTTTCTTCGCGAATTTCAATTTACTGCAGTACTTACGAGGGTTTAATTTATATGAATCGTCTAAAGCACTCTTCTAGTACGTCTTTAAAAAAACGGTTCCTTTTTTGATGGGATCTCTTTGTACCGTTTTCATTCACACATAATCCTTTCACTCACAAAGCACTACCAAGAGTAATTTCACACCTTTTCATATGCTTCGTTTATTTTACGTCAATTCACTGTTATGTATAAATAAAGCGAACTACTTCCCATCGGTTTTTTTTCCTTTCCTTTCACATAAACGTGTGCACATGACGAGCCCGGACATGCTGAAGATATTACTGGAATTATTTGCCAGTAGTTGTGTACGGAGTACGGCGCAGTTTCTTTTCTTTGCGTAAGATGAAACATCTAGTGGAAATGCAAGGTATTTGAGTTCATTGCAGTTGAAATTTTAATTAATAAATTCATATTCGAAAGCAGTGAATGCATATTTATCATGAGAGAAATATGTCTTCGCTCAACTACAATGAAGTTCTCTGTGATCTCTTATTATGTTTGAAGGCCTTCAAAAAATAACGGAGCGCATTTTCTGTTTAATTAAAATGCTTTCTATTTTTTTGTATTCTAAAACGTATCGTTCTAAACTTAAACAATAAGTTTGTTTTCACAACCCTTCACAGCTTTTCAGGAAATGTTTTCGATATTCCTTATGTCATATTTTGCCATTTTTTAACCCCTGATCTAATGTCAACAATAATTAACAATAACATCGCCTTCATTACTATTGGAGAAATAGCTCTATTTATGCTGCCAGAACAAAAAAAAAATATTAAGACAGTCGAACAAATTTAATAAATAGGGAAGATATATCACATTAATGCATGCCCTTTTAAGTTAGTACAATCTGAACGCCTTTAAAAAACCCTAAAAGTATTTTTGCTTGATCTAATGTTTTTCTCGCAGTATTAACATCATTTTGATTATCAATTTTTGTCATTACTTGACTGCCCCAGTATAGACGGTTTAAGATTTCTGTCATATGAAAATTATCTGTTTTTCAGTACAAATCAATTGCCTTTTGAATGTGTTTCTTTATGTTTTTACAACATACATTACATTTAAATATGCAAAATATTCACTTAACGTTAATTTGTTTTTGTACAATTTACAACATAAATAAAAGGAAATATTTCACATCCTCTGACAATCGTATAGCAACGTCTAACTAGTGACACAGATTTAGAAATAGCGCAAATATATAATGAGCAACGTACAATTTGGATATATTGAAAGATGCGAATACGCTTTTTAATTAGTCTAGCATATTTTATAATATTTTTCTATAGCAAGATTAAATAAAAATAGACTCAAGTGTGCAACAAAATGCAAAAATTCCCTTACAAAAAAAAAAAAAAATAATCTATACGTATTTCGGCAACTAAGTTGCCATGTTTATTTAAATTATAATTTTTTGCTTTTAACACCGATAATTATTTAATTAGGTTTATTTTTAATTTTTAAAAATTACTCGAGGTTGAGGTTCGAACCCAGACCTCCTGATCTCTAGTCGGATGCGCTACCCTTAAGCTATCGCGGGTGTCTTAATTCGACTCTTTAAATCGTCTTGAATTATATTAAGTAGCAGGTGGATATATGTGTCGGCAGAGGACGTATTACTAAATTTTAAATTGCTTTCTTCCTTTTTTCTTTGCCGTATATTTGTATAGTTACATATGCAAAAAAAAAACTTCTTCATAGGAAAAAAATTAAAATGCTTCTTGGTGTAGCGGCCGTGTATTTTATGATTAACAATTAAACAAAAATGATTGAAGAATAATTAACATTTCTACTTTATTCAGTTTTTATTAAAGTTAAGAAAGCATGTTTACAATACATTTTCCAAAAGAAGACAATAACATATTTTGCATTCTAAGGTGTAAAAAAGAGACAAGAAACAAACATACAGTAAACAGAACAAGACGTGGCCGTAGGGAGATATCATCGCTGCGCGAGGTATGGCTCAGTGTCAGACAGAGAAAGTATTCGGAAAAAATAAATGATAATATTTGTTTATCATCGCATACATTAGCCGGACATAGGAGATAAGAAATTGTAATATTCTAGAAAGAGATACATATATAGGGAACATACTTGCACTTCGATGTGTAACGCCTGACAATCTTTTCGAGCCTGGCAGTGCTTGTCGTAATATTATAAGAATCAACTGCGCACCTGGTGGGAGGGGCATCTAAAAAAGAATTATTAAAAAATCACCCCAAAACTGTTTTTAAGAACGTTTGTATGCTTGATTGTTTTTTGTCAGTTTTTTACAGTTTATGATGCAAGATATGATACGTTTTTTGTATATGTAACTATATATATTCCTAGTACTGTTCTCACAAAAAAACACACATATTTAAATATCTTTCTCGCAGGTTATTTAAAGTGCTTATAACTTACCTATTATTTCTCGTAAAGCCGACCAACCCTCAAGCTCCACCTGAAAATAAAATAAAAACCCATTAATAACGCGAATAATATGCAAATTGTAGAGTTGCGTTTGTTAAATTTAGAGAATTTCGTGTATATCAGGAAATTAGCAAGGAAAGTAGACGTGTTATTTTCTTTTGTAGTATCTGTTTTATCGAAATAATTGGTTGCATATATTTAAAGTATTTTGTTACACAGAAATATTAGATGTTTCCTATTATCCTTCCCTTTTCAGTTTAAATTACGTTTAGTTTTTCTTATGAAGCGTCAAGAAGACTGGGATAATTGAAAATATTTTGTTTTTTCTCGTTTATTCTGTGGTGCACAATATGTAATATTTGTCACAGTGGCGTGACACATTTGTCATAACTGTTTTTCCACAAATTTAATCTCACCATATTTAATTTAATTTTCTTTTGCCAAAAAAGTCTTTTACAAGGCTACCCTGATGATGGCAAACAGTTCAAAATCCAAACGATGGAAATAGGACAAGCAACATATCACAATATTTATTATTATATTATAAAATTATAATTTGTATATGCCTTAGCTCACAATGTCCATGTCTTTAACTTTTATATTTAATATTGGTGGTAAGCATTTTTTAACACCTACTGTTAGATATTAAAGAGTTCAAAATATTCATCATCAGTTATTCAGATATTTAACTGAATAAATAAAATACGTAAACTTGGTTTCAAAAATTATTTAATAATATCACTACAATATCGTTTCGCTAAACTTTGGCTTCATCAGGTGATGAGTAACTGAATATACAAAATTATTACAACATAATATATGGTGTCACAAAAGCATGGGATATAAGTGGGGGTATTTTATAAACTATAGCATTGTAACAACGGGGAGTAATTGAACTGAGTCTGATCGTTTAAAGCACGACCTAATTTACTGTATCTATTAATTTCTAAGGTTTCTAATAAATTAAGTTTCTGTCCTTTGTCTTGTATATGTAAAACTTTTAAATCTCTATTGAATTCATGTTTTTCATTTATACAATGCGTTGCTAAAGTAGAGTCCGTTTTTATTACCCATATAACTTTTTTCATGTTCCCTGGTCCTCTGTTCAAAAGTACGGCCGGCCTGACCCACATATACCTTATCACACTCACAAGTCAACATATAGACCCCCGATTTGAACCTTTTATCCGTTTTATCTTTATCGTTCCTAATATTTTTTTGAGCTGAATTATTAGCTTTTTTTTCCTTTTTTGAACGATTCAAGAATTTAACAACTACTACATTTACTGTAGACGAACAACGCCTGTTGTCTAAAGGTTTTAAACATAACATCAAGTCACACATTAATAAAAAAAAAACTACTAGAAAATTTAGCCGTAGAAACAGAGCTTGCCCTAAGCAAACAAAATGATAGTCTTAGAACCAAATTTATAGCGGACGACATAATTAAGAACCATTCACTTTCAAACAATGTTAGCTCAGAAGTCAATACAATAAAATCTCTAAAACAAAACTCTTTAGAAAATCCAATTATTTTCACTAGAGCAGATAAAGGTAATACTGTCATTGCAATTTCTGAGCCAGATTATAATAAAAAAAGTTATAGATTTCATAGATAATAATTCATTTTCAAAGTTACAATCAGACCCCACAAAAACGTTTCAAAAAGAACTTGCACGATGTATATCTGAGTGCAAGGAACCAACACAAATCCCAAATTTAAAAAATCGGTTGTTATTCCTTCAGGAACACTTTGGAAATTTGCCTAAACTAATCACATATTTTGAAAATCAAAATCTCAAATTAAAAGATGGATTAACCGCATTAGATGTGGCTATTAATAATTTCAAAAGTATTCCAAGTGACTTCGGACGTGGCCTTCGCGCAGTTTTTAATAGAAATCCGGATTTAAGAACATTGCGGCAATTGTGTATGGGGACAATGACACAAAATCTAACTGCAAAAAAAGCTGAAATAAAAGAATACTTCCAGTATGCACCTATAACCAGTTGCGATGTAGAAAGGACGTTTTCTATCTACAAGGATGTACTTCATTCAAATAGAAGAAAATTTACTCGACTCGAACTTCAAAATGAACAAATAATAACGTATTTTGTATTTTATAGATCACCACCGACTTGTTATCCAATTATAGAAATAAAATTAAAACTCTTTAATAACAGAAAATTTCAATAGTGCGCCCATGGGCGATGAGTCATCAACCTCTAGCGTCCGGTCTATAATAATGACACACACAAGTTCTGTGTCTAATAGTAAATTACTTATCTATACCGATATTAATTATTCATTAGGTTTAATCAAACAAACATAATTTTTCCATTTCAAACAAATTTTTCACACTACAAGGAAACTTCCTAATTAATCAATTTAGAAAACTGTAACGAACCGAATGTAAAAATTACAGGCATAGCAAAAACACAACGTGTCGTACACATTCTAAGTGAACGTAAATTAGAATCGATGACTCAAAAACATCTCGACGCTTCTGTACCAAAGAGTAAAAGCATAAACAAAAGCCTTCAGCGTGCACGACGAAAGTCGACGAACGATGGCGCCTCTAACAAAGTGAAGTTACAATAATGCGACAATATCAAAACATTGTCATAACTTGGAAGCGAGCCGAATGTGTAGAGAACCCGAGTTTACCATGTGTAGTGCACGACAGATATACATTATTCCGAGGAGATTACCACCGTTTACGAGGGTGTTAGGTAAGGATAAGAATGAAAGATACTCAAGTACCAGTCGGAACTCTAATAAGATTGTATCAGTAACTCATTACCGAGTGAATGCGTCTTTTCTAAAGCTCGGGGTGCGCTCGTGAACTCGGGCGTTAGGTGGCGCTACCATCGAGACTAGTAATTTCAATTTTAATGTAGAGTTGCGGAAATATATATATATATATTCAGACGTATATATATATTTCGCGAGTTTTGGTACAGATACAGTCCTTGTTCTCTAAAGA
Source organism: Amphimallon solstitiale (assembly GCA_963170755.1). Lineage (NCBI taxonomy): Eukaryota > Metazoa > Arthropoda > Insecta > Coleoptera > Scarabaeidae > Amphimallon > Amphimallon solstitiale. The sequence continues at coordinate 62,122,949 of OY720682.1, read as the reverse complement.
TTAAATTTCACTTTATGTAATACATAAATCTGTCTGGTAAAAACTTTTTCTTGTTTATATATACATATACCAGATGTCTGTATGTATATACAGGGTGAGTCATCTCCCTGGGAAAGCCAGATTGTTACTTTATGATAAAATATATTTCAAAGCGGTTTTTTTTCATATGATAGGCACTCACTAAGAGTGCTTTTTAAATTTATTTTGTATTATACAGAGTTTTCCAAAACATGGTTGCTGACCATAGTTAAAGTTTTTAAATAGAATACCCTGTATATTATTACATCTTTGTATTATCGGTATTACCATTTATCTGAAAAATTTAATGTTTTTATAAATTATATTTTTCGAATGCGATGTATTAGGTCGACCTAAATGTTGATAGTGTTATTTATGATATGACACATTCTTACAATTTTTTTTTCAAATGCAACAGTATGCATAACGGTTCATTTTTGAATTACTTACTAAATTTCGCACCAAAATTTTTTAGATATTATAACTTTAAACGTAAAGTTGTTATTTGCATACGGTATTTTTGTACTGAGGAAATGTTGAAGACATTATTTATTAGTAGCCCAGAGAGTTTATCAGCAACATTACCCTGGCAGATGTCCCAGAACAGATGCCTTAAGATGATTAATGGATACTTTCATTACTAATGATAATATTACTTATTCAAAACCAAGGAAACCAAATATGTGCCAAATGATGAGAATCAATTACGATCTCTTACGGCAACAACAGAAAGTACGTCAGTACTAAAACTAATGTCTGACCAATTCTTTCTGATGTGTTATTTACTGATGAAGCAGTTTTCCATAGTAATGGAATAGTTAACAATTTTTTTATTATTATTCGAATGAAAACCCTTACTTCAGTAATAAATATATCATCAGCAAAGGTGGAGCATAAGTGTATGAGCAGGCATGGTGATCGAATTAGAGACATGCATTTCTTTGAAGGTAGTATTAACGGACAAGCTTATGAGCAATTTCTATCAAGCAATGTAATGGAATCATTCCGCAATTTCCCATAAAATGTTCCTAGGGAAGTTGCTAGGCCATAGAGTCCCTATTCACTAGTCTGCTAGATCTTCGCATATCACAAAATTGTTTTTTTATATGCCTTAAACTTTTATTGAAATTAGGGATAAAAAATATTGACATCGACTGATGTACGATTCTCGTTAGTATCCAAACGTGAATAAAAGTTTTCGAAGAAACTCTATTTGTTCCTCAACATTTGCGATATTTTCAGTTATTTGATTAGCTGCTCAGTCATCTGCTAATTTTTGAGTTACACATCCTGTTGTAAAAGATTTCTTAATACAGAACTAGCATTGGTAGCACTAAATAACGTACACCAGCCTGTAAACAACACCTATAGAAGTTGCAGATCGTCTAAAAACTAAAACTCATCGATCATGTTATGGATAAAAAAATTAGAAATAAAAGTAAAATGTACTTAGTAGTATGTATGGCATCATTTTTACTATTAAATGACATAAAAATTTGTTTTTATGAAATTATTTCAAAATTTCCCGTTTCTTTGAATCACCTTGTATATTTCATCTAATTGGCAGCAAACACTTGGAATTCTGCTCGCAGTTCTTCTATACCATGGTAGCAAGTCGTTTATTTTCTAGTTTAAATCAGTTTTAGGATAACGACAACGGTCCCATGTATTGCAGACAGCTTTGAAGAGACAATAAACTGATTTAATACACATTATGACAGTTGTAGTTATAAATATCTTTTAAAAAATATAGTTTTCTTATGTCAGTTGCATTAAAATTTCTTATAAGTTAAAAATAAGAAGAGGCATTTATATTTAGCTGAACGGATTCCTAAGCCTGAAATTGTACGAGTTTTTCAAGACTAAAATATTTCGCAAGGAAGCATTTACCATGCTATAGCCAGATATGAAGAAGGTATACCATGTCTGAATCTCCCAAAAAGTGAAAAAACAAACATTTTTACCCGAGAAAGAGCAGAAAGATTTGTAAGAAGAGCAAAATAAACGGTCAAAAATATCGAAACAAATACTCAAAATCAATTAGTATAGACACCAAGATGCTGTTGTCAACTAAGACTGATATATTTTGAGAATGAGAGGCATTGCTATGGACGATGAAAAATACTTCACACTTGCCATATTCACACCCTATGTGGGTCGAGTAAGGGGAGGGAGGGGGGAGCTTTAGATGCTGAAAATTAATAATTATTTAATTTTGGAGGAAATATAATATTTTGACCCGACTTAGTATCCTCCCATTATGCTAGGACATCTCAAAATTGGCTTGATCAAAATAACATACATTTTGCACTAAAAGAAGGTAACCCCTAATTTAGCTCAGGCACGCACAGTTGAAGATTTTTGGGCACTTTTATCTCGAAAAGTGTATGATGCAGGGTGGCAAGACAAAAATAAAAGACAACTACGACGCAGAATTTTTAGAAAGATACACGAAATATATATTCAAGACGTCCAGAACTTGATGAGATGTTCGCAGAAAATTGTGTCTAGATGGGGTAGTTTAAGGTAATGATTTTATTTAGTTACTAAATCGTAAATTATAGCAAATAATTGAAGTTACTTATTACGAAAACATATAGTAAAATATTTGGCGCCAAACTATTGCGGCATACTTTAAAAAACATTTCTGTGATATGGCGTAAGCTTAGCAAGAAAACTTTACTGTTTAGTATATTAACGAAAATTGCATCATTGACGGCAACGCTTGCTTCCATGTACGATGCTGATTTTAATTTTGTCTTGTTCCCATCTCGTCCGTCTCTTTCCCGTAAACGAATCGTCGAAATTAAGGGACTGCTCGGCGGACGTAGAACCCAGTCATCGCACAGCAACGCAGATAACGCCATAAAGAAATTTCATTTTAATTGCCAGATTCAGATCTACATCTCTCGTAATTAAGAAACTTGTATAAATTCAGATTTTCGCGCAGTGACAAATTTAAACTTCTATTTATGTAACTAATTAATTTATGTTAAGAATTAAATTAAGTTTACTTTTAATCAGTACGTTTGAAAATTCGAACGGCGAGGAAATGAAATGAGAGAAGCGTTTCACTTTCAAATTCAAAAAGGAAAACGAAATAGGAACTGGTGATACAGAGAGACACTGAATGAGGCGAGAAGGCTTAGAGTAACAATATTTCGTAATGTGAGAGGCAAAAATGTAGGACGATGTAAGCGAATGACAGTGTTTCTCGTCTTTGAATAATGGTCTATTGTTTGTGTTTAATTAAAATTCTTTTATTATCACCTTGACGCTTAACGAACATTTTTTTATTTAATGAATTTATAACATGAAAAGAAGTATAAGTCCTATTTTCTGCTTTTATATCTTCGTTTATGTATTCATTTCCTCGCTTGTAATTAACTAGAATAGATCTAAATAGATGTCTGTCGAAGTGCTGAAAAAGGAAGAGAAATATTTCAGATTTTATGCGAGGAGTTTTATATGAGATTTATACGCAGATGTTTAAACATTAAATGTGTTTCGAGGAAATACTCTTTTGTGATTTGTCATTAAGTATATACGATTATGATGAATATCAAGATTACTAGCGTATTTATTTTTATTGCCATTTAGAAGAAAGCTGAACGTCTTCAAAAGGGCAATAAAATTAAAAACAAAAATAATATTGTTAATAGCATTACTCGAGTTTTAGAATTAAAATTATTTTTAAGTATTCTACATTTAAGTCTTTTCAAAAAGCTGGCGCATACAAAAACGAACTTTGACGGTGTACACTGAAAAAAATCTGCAGGAATTTTTATTTCAATTGTAGAAAATTTCCATAAAATTTGTAGCACATTAGTGACAAGTACAAGTTGTAGGAAATAATCCTATTTATTTGTTATAACCATAATGTATTTTAATTCACTACATCATATAAGTAGGATTTTCTGCTAAATTGATATCTATGAAATACTCTGCAATATTGTGAAAGTAAATGCAACAAACAGTGTGATTTATTGGTACATAAATTCAGTAGTATGTATATTAAAATTGTAATATAAAACGATAAAACTTTGTAGGTAAATTTTTTACAGTGACTTTAGTATATTAATACTTACCCTTACATAATTGTACTTATCTTAACTACAAAGCTATGATTAGGTGATCTACAGCATTTTAGCAATAATCTACTAGATTATGTATAATACTCTACAATATTGTAGTGTTTTTATCAATATAGAACTTTATGCTAGACATTATAAAATATTAATTTTCTGTTTCAAAATTTAACATTAGACTGTGCATAATTTGTAGGCATTTATTTGGCAAAACTTTGTTACATTGTGTGTATTTGTTAACAAAGAAATAAAATAAGTAAATTCTGATTTTATATTTTTATTTCAGAAACAAAAACACATACTCTGGTTTTACAAAGCATATTTTGACAAACTAATCTCCATCTACTGCAAATGTGATTCTATCGACCAAACACATAAACCATGATGACAAATTATGATTTAAAGAAGAAATAAACACAAAGTTCGATGCTTTGTCATTAATATCTAAGGACCTTAAATAAATATGTCTATAAAAAGAATTTCATGTAAGGTTGCTTCTATTATAGTCTTTATACTTGCACATATGTATGTATGTTGTTTGTAACTAATCACCCATCATATTAATATTAATCACTTCATTTACAGAAACATAATTTTTATTCTGTGGTGTTATTTTATATAAATATACCGTAGTCGACAAATTTTAATTTCTGTTTATACTTCTAACCCATGTAGAAGATGACTTTATAATAGGCAGCGATGCCTGTTTGCTAGCAGTGGTGGGAGAAGCAACACATTTCACATTTTCATAGAAAACGTTTGCCGAGTGTACTTGGCAGCTTCGCTATTTATTTATCTTTACTTTATTTCGTCGTGCTCTTTTCATCTTTCTACTTTCGTATCAGAAATTAAAATTTGTCTTTCAGTTACTGAACCTTTTCTTAGAGAAATAAATTTGAACGAACCAATATTAACATTTAAAGGTAAGTCCTTTTAATATATTTTTAGAATGATTTAGTTTATGTTATTAAATATAGCAATATGCATACTACGTTTTAATCAATTATGGATTATATCAAATTAGATATATGCAATAATCCATAATTGATTAAAACGTAGTATGCATATTGCTATATTTAACAACATAAACTAAATCATTCTAAAAATATATTAAAAGGACTTACCTTTAAATGTTAATATTGGTTCGTTCAAATTTATTTCTCTAAGAAAAGGTTCAGTAACTGTTTACAATAAACAGCGTGCGCACCTCTCAAAACCGCACAATGCACGGCATATATAAAATGTACACTTGTATAATAAAACAAAGCAAAAATTTTGCGTGCACGCTTGCGCGTCAGTCCACCGGTTCTCTAAACTACGAATGGTAATGCACATGATGTCAGTTCTATATTTAGAATAGACTTTTTTTGTGCAAATTCTCCAGAGAATATTGTATTGTCAAGATACAAAGTTAAAAGAGAAAACTAGACACATCAAATTTTAAAAAACATATTATTATACTTTTAAACTTTTACCAAAAAATTGGTACACATTTTAGTACAAGATGTAGTAAAAACTGCTTCTCGAAATTATTTGTTAATATTACTTAATTTTGCTACACTCGAAAATGTGTTCTTAACCCAAAAAATAATTACAAAGATTAATATTTATTTCCTACAACCATGTTCATAAGTTTGCTTATTATTGACCAAGAAGCTTTTGTTTTTATTAAGTAACATTGTGATAATGAATTTACTACAAATTTCAAAAATGTCCGTTGTTATTAATTACACATCATGATAAAAACATTTATAACGTTACGAAAAAAACGCGAAGGATATCAAGTTACTAAGGCAGCTATTCATAAATCTCAACATAGGAATAGAGTTAAGCATGCGAAACGTCATCCAAAATTGTGCAGGGAAAAGGGCACTCTGAGACCACCAAGACTAGATCCACCAAAACCATCTGAATTTTTAAAAAAGAATACTGACAAACCACCTATGTTGCCACCTGACTACGGACATCACAAATCCATGAGAGAGTCCAAAGCACCGCCAGTACCTTTACTCAATGAAGTCATAAAAGAACAAAATGAGAAGTTGATACATCCGCACAAAGATTTTATTACCAGAAATGTTAAGGCTGCAATGTCAATGTAACCAAACGAACCTGATAGAAAGATAGTGGTAGACCGAAGTGGAACAACAAAAGACTTAAAAGCAGGTTTACAACCTGATATTTACTCTACGGTATTTGCTGAAATACCCCAATATCTTGACAAATTCATAAAAGCTAAGGAAAAAGAAGAACAGGAACTGAAGGATCATTTAAAGTTCAACCTAAATGTGTTCAAAGTTATATAAATAGGTTTTTTCTTATAAGTCGTCTAGCGAGATGCACGTGATTCAATTTTTTTTTAACTTTAGCATGCCTGCAGTTCAAAAGTTAAGACATTTAGGACATATGTTTATATGAAGTTTTTTTCATAAAATGGACTCAAGAATAACTCCCTTAAATATTAGCATGTTATTAAGAAACAGTCTGTATATGTACTGTGAGAGTATAAAATATCAGTTATTTAAAATGCACTATAATTTTTCGATGTTCTAAAATTGAAACAGTTACAATCAGTAAGAATTCTCTACGCTAGCATGATATTGAAAGTTTACGGCTTACTTTTGAAAGTTTGCGATGGGAGAATTATGACACATCCAAACAAAAAAAAAATATATTAAGCTGCGAGTATAATAGTAAGTAGCAATAAATATATATTTAGGTTATGCAAAATATTGTTAACGATTTAGTACGTTTAGGTCCCAATAATATCATATTTACTGAAAAAAAGAATAGTATCTCATATTTACCAACATTTTTACTGTCTCAATTTTACACTACCGCCCTACTCGTAATTATTATGAGTTTTTAGTGAGAAATCACAAACCAAAACAAAACAATCTATAGCATGCTTAATGAAGATTATTCGTAAATATATTAATTACGTATAATAAGAAGACATGCTTTCATTCAAAACCACACAAATAATTCCTACTTGATAGCCTAATATGCAACATTTTTTGGCAATAATGTTCATTTATTGTAACAGCTATTATTATTTCTTTAAATAAACATAGGTACAATTTTGTACATATGAATTTTTATATATTTATGTAATAAAATACTTACAGTTATTAGCAATATCATACTTTATACATACAGTGACATCTATATCCGTAGAGAAAATCTATTTTAATAGAAGTGGAATCAGGAAGAAACTTTCCTGTCACAAAATCAATAAAACAATGCCGAAAACGGTGTTACCGACTGCGGCGACGCCCCGAAATACTGGCAGCACTAGCGAGCGTTCGTTTTAGTTCCTTCTGCCGTCAACAGAGTGAGCTTGAGCGGATTAGGTACGCTAATTAGAAAAACGTGTTTATATGATCTCAAGGAATATTATATTATAACAATATCATTATTACTGAAACGCACAATATGTTGTGAACTGAATGATTTCTCGAGTAAATAATGTTAATCTTGTATAGCTAACATTGGAAATATATTAAACATTTAATTTTTTAAAACGTGTTTAAACTAAATTTATCAATTTCTTTTTACTACTAATTCTGTTATTTGAGATAGTATTTTATTATTGCAAAATGTTACTTTCGTTAAACCGCGAGATCAAAAATTATATTGAAAAAGCTTTGCCATGGAATGTAAAATGTCTGTCTTAAGTTATATCATTAAGTGTCATAATGTCATTAATATTTGTCATTATTAATGACACATCTATAGTCACTCAAATATATGTTGGACAAACATTATGCAAAAATAATGCTACTGGTAAACGCAATTACAAAGAGAGAAACACCAAATACATGAATTGCAATAGAATATTCAGGATTTTCATAAATTCACACAAATCCCCAGAATAGAAGCAGAAATAAAAAAAATTTCAAAACTTATTTATCATTTTCAGTAAACAAAATGTATTTTTAGATACCAATTAATTATACTTTTGTAGTAAGCTGAATATTACATGCATAATACTTTAATGGTAGATAAGTATTACGTTATTTACATTTTTTGTTACCTTACATAATATATAAAAGAAGCAATACACTTTGTAAATCACGGATTAAAATACTGATTAATTAACACGAATAGATACTTCCGACTATCAAAGAAATACACATGAAGTCAAAACCTAGCATAGCCACTGTCAATAATAATAAAAATTCAAATTTTTTAGGTTATGAGGATTATTTGCTTTGTATGTCGGTATACCGACTTGCTTAATATTTAACATTTTTAGTAGCACCAGGAATATCACTTAAAAATTCTCCTGTTAACAACATTCTTAATCAAAATTAGTATTAACCGATATTTTAACTCAAGTTGGAAAAAAAATCTAAGATGAATTAAATTAAATTAGTAAAAGCACGCATATAAATAATTATAATATAAGATTATAATAAGTAAAAGTAAGAAAAAATATGTGAATAATATCACAATAGAAAAAGAGGAAAGGAAAGAAACCATGAAGAGAAAAGAGTTCTCTTAAGAAAATGGTTGCATATAAGAAGATATATAAGAAACGCATCCAAGCGTAAGTAAAACTGCGTATCTTTAAGGCGCGTTGGCTTATAATATCGCCTTTATATGGCATGCTTCAATTTATGCTTAGACAACGTTAGGAAATACTAAAAACTTATTTCCATAGTGAGCTATGTGTTACTGGAATAGTGCGAATTATGAAATTTTGGTCGAAATAATGCACCGACGGTGACCTGCTGGACGTCCATTTTCTTTAAAAATAAAAATGGCAACAGCATTGGAGGAGACACGGTTACTGATTTTTTTGAGCAAATATTGATGAATTGAACTGGACGAGCTACAATTCTTCTACTGGATGAAGAAAGGCTTGGTCTTTTTCATCGAGTAACGATTTGGTTCCATTGAAATTTTTTGTAAGCTACCATTGAAAATCAAAATACTCTGACAATTCAGGCATCGTTCAGAAGTTAAAGCAGAATTTAAATTGAGCTATTCGTGACATAACACATACAATCATTGCACATATATTGCGAAATTGGACTGACAAAATGACTTATTGCCGAGTCAGCCGAGTCAGTCATTTAAGTAAAATTACATTCCATAACGAATATCTTTTCAATAAAGCCAGAGACTTGGAAAAATAGTGAAAAGCGTGTATTTTAATGCAATTTTAAAAAGTAACAAGCCTGTGGTCCATTTTTCTTATTGGGTACTCTAGGTAAATTGCGGGAATTTTTACATGAAACAATAAATTTGTAGTTAGAGGCAAACTGAAGTTCTTCTTACGTATAGGGAATATCGAGAGTCAAACCATTATAATATACAATCCGCAACAAAAATTATTGAATTACCTATTTTTTTGAAAACTATTTATTTTATTATTAAAGGTTTTTTGAAATTTCTACCGGAAGTAGGTCTTTTACTCTTATCGAAAATCAGTTTTTTGCAAATATTTCGCAAACCATGCTTTTAGACAGGTATGTTACGAGTACAAAAGTATTTAGAACTTAATCTCCAATACTTTTTGTATAAAATTTTTTTCAAAATTCGGACCGGAAGTAACACTTTTATCGCATAGCGATTTTTTGCAAATATGTCGTAAATTATACATTCTATTTATATTTATCAAGAGTATAAAAGTATTTAGAGCTGGATTTGGAATATCTTTTGTATAAACAAAAGTTCATAATTCGTACCGGAAGTAATACCTTTACTCTTGGCGAATAGCATTTTCTTGCAAATATCTCACAAAGTGTGCATTCTGTGAGATTAAGAGACTAGAAGTACTTAGAATAGGATTTTAAATAATTTTTGTATAAAAGAACTTTCAAAATTCGGACACATTTACTCTCAGGCCTATTTTTTTAAGAAGATAAATGTATTTAAAGCTTAATTTAGAACAACTTTGCAGAATTTGAAATTCATATATGTATAAGGAAGTCGTGTGGTGCCCACACCTCATTTTGTCATAATAAGAAATGTATACCACAAATTGCTTTCAGTTTTATTTTTGACTAACCAAAAATAAATGGAATTGACTGGTCTTTACAAGAATTTATAGTTATTTGAGGTAAGTACGATATGGTACAATAAACGAAACTTCTGGGTTATATATTCAGATTTTGTTTTACAAATATTCTTAAAATATCAAGATTATAAGGTTTTTAAACAAATATTCTTCAAATAAGAAGATTGGGATTTTTAATAAATTAAAATGAAGGACTTTTGTAGTACAAAGTCTATTGGTATGTAGTTGCATCGTGCCCACCCGTGACGTCACCAGCGTAGAATTATGTTTGCTTCACTGCTTGATAGTTTAGGCGTGTCTATATGTTTAAATGGTCTAAGATTGCAACGATTTACTTTTCATAGATAAGGCGATTCCATAATTCTTTTTTTTCGGAATGTATTATTATTATGTCGTGAATTATATAAGAAATAAAAATAGTGATATTGATACTAATAATAGAGGTTTTATACTAAGCCAAGGACTTCAAAGGTTCTAACTTACGTCTAATATGCCTTAATTAATAATAATTTTTCACAAAGGCTTAATTATTGGAACTGGTTTTATAATAATTTTCAAATATATGTATATTCACTCTTCCATCATAATATTCTGAAACAAATAGCTACATTTCTGAAAGTGCAATAGAAAATATATCTTCAACAATTTAAAAATGTGTCAGAAATACCTAAAACTCTTCAAGCTTGAAGTTGATGATACGCTATTCTTATATTGCAACTTGGTCCTCAGAGAATAGTCTCTATTTCTACATTATTTTTCCATGCGAATTTTATGAATCTTACATGCGAGCATCTAAACTACAAACTGAGAAAAATACGTTTAGATTAACTAATTGAAAATTAATGTAGGTGGAAAATTCCATGTAATTACGTAAACGATACTTGGTCAGTCTAAACAGGTCAATTTAAACGAAAGTTTTAAAATTCCACAATACCCAATGCCATAATTTATTCGGTTCATTTGCTCTTTGCTACCGACTGGGCCAGGTTCCCTTTTTGTTTTCAATTTATCCGGAAAAAAAATCGCTGACCGTTGTTTGTTCCTTTTAAATGGAAGTCGAGAATTACGTATTCATTTCCGCCCGATTGAGCGCTTCGGACTTGTTCGGTTTGATTGCCAAATTTAATCAAAGCGTTGAGTGAAAGTGGAACAGTAATATGTTACTGTTTGATATTTGCCGGGGATTTGATCGTTCATGCGAAAAAATTAATTCTACTCTTTTTTTTTCTTCTGCTCTGGCCTCTGGCTGACCCAATTCCTAACATTTTATAAATCTTACCATAGGACTGTTGTTCTCAGTTGTTTTCCGTTCGTCAAAACTTTCTATGAATATTACATAAAGACGCCACTAATCCTTATGAATAATAGAATGGAAACTCTTCGCCCTTGACTTAATATTCTTTTTCTCTATTCTTATTATTCAATTACACAACGTTTCAATTGCTTGTTGGGCATTGCTCAAGTGAAATCTGAAGTGAAGGGTAATGAAATGTACAAATACAATAATGTAACTTACAGATGGATATAGTACATGTTTTTATAATATATGTTTTCCACATTGGTTTACGAATAAAATCAAACAGAAACGTAAGCTTAAAAACAATTATCATCGCAGATGGAGAGCAACCCAGCAAATTTTCTCTTAGCGTGAATTAAGTAGCCTAAGAACTATTACTAAAAATCAGATTCTCGAGTCTTACTTGAGATTTTCCTATGAAGCTGAATCAAACCTAATGAGTGATCCCAAAACAACTATATCCACCTTAAGGAAAGCACTTCTCGTATTCCGTCAGTAATCCATGACGGCGATTTCAGCTATGACGAGACCCCGTCCATATAGTTGAAGGATTTTCTCATGCGTTTCTGACATCAAGCAGCTTAGAGTTGCTAATTATGTAACCATAACATCTCTCAACGAGAAGGATATATTATAGAGTGCCAATTGTCTAAAATCAACCCCAACTGCTGGTGACGATCAGATGCCTTACCCTTATCTAATTAAGGATTGCCGTATGGTGTTTGTACAAAAATTATTTTCAACCTGGCGCTGCGCAAAAATGTTTTTCCGACTAGATGGAAGATAGCTAGAATTAGCCTTGTTCTGAGAAAGGTAATCTTCCGATTGCAATGCCCTCCAACTTTTCCAAGATCTTTGAGCAAATACTGCACAAATTCATATATGCTTACTATTACAGAAGAATATCTCCTATACAGTATGGGTTCGTGACTGGTCGCTCAACGACGAGTAATCTGCTTTGTATCACCCAAGATATTAGTGACTCTCTTGATTTTCGCTCTCAACTGTCATATATACAGATTTTTGCGCGCACATTTGTTACTATTAGACTAAGTTTTCTGACGTCATATCTTCGAGAATGGATAAATTATGTGTACGACAGTAGATTCAAACTGCTGAATTTGCTGTCACGTCAGGCGTTCCACAGGGGTCTAATCTGGGCCCTCTGTTTTTTATACTAATTATTAATGAGCTCTTGAAATCGCTTTCTTGTGATGGGCTGGCGTACGCTGACTTCTTGAAAGTCTATCGTCGTATTGATACTATCTCAGATGGTCTGCGTCTTGAGTGTGATTTAGATACTCTCTATGAATGGTGTCAGCACAATATCAATCTTGGACTTAGTATCGATAAATGTCATGTTATGAAGTATTCTAGTAGGATGGAACTCATTGACTTCGATTTTAGCATTGGGGGGCAGGTCTTGGCCTGCGTGCAGGTGGTAAAGGATTTGGGGGCGCTATTTGATCGACATTTTTCCTTCACCAAACATATTACTAATGTATGCACTTCTGCCTCTGGTACATTTGGTTTTATTCTTAGAAATAGTAGGCATTTTGCTAAAGCAGTCACTATTAAACATAGTAAGCTAGAATACGCTACTGTTGTTTGGCATCCAATTTATGTATGCTATAAATTAGTAGTCTAACCTTGTAGAAATACTGACCATGCGCCTTTCCCAAACAGGTGTTTGCAGCACTTGACATTGCAGCCTGTATTTTACCCCATTCTTCTTTTACTGTTTGACATTCTATGCTACCTCTTAGTAGATTTGATCTTATTTCGTTTTCTAACTCTTTTATCACCCGCTTCTCAGCAAGTTTCTTTAAATCATATCTGTTTGTCTTTTCTCTCTTTTCTTCCTGTTGGTACTTCTTGCTTTAAATTAGAAATGAGCAAAAAATGGCCACTATCCGAGTGCGTTCCTCTGTAACTTCTACAGTTTCTAATGGCTCTAAAGTGTTTACTCTCTATAGGAACATGATCTAACTTCAAATAATAGACAAACAGAATTCTATTGATATAGCTGTAGTACTATCCTTCAATTATATCGAGTCACTCTGTATAAGTTTTCGTAAAATATTAGAAGCCGCAATGGCAACTCATTTCGTTGGCAAAATCACAATCCTTTCGAATCACCTCACCCACCTGTAAAAATATATAAATAACTTGAAATATATTATTAAAGATGGCAAACCAGGGAGCAGCTCCAACAAAACCAACACATTCAACTTGGGGTGCTGAAACGAAATCAAATTAATGCGTACGGATTTTGGGAAAAGAAAAAACTTCGACCGGAATCTGAATTATGTCACTCGTCCGACCGTTTACATCCGGCTAAATACTCCCGCATCATTGATCGCGACACCCGAGGCGCTGGGTCACCCCCCAGACTGATACCACTCCGAAGTCTGAAGTCAATAGCTCGCATTATTAATGACACTGTTTTACTGATGCGACGGCGGTAGGTCACCCTCGATCCTCCCGCTTTGTGCCCTGTAAAGAATTCTAGTAGGGCGACGGTGGTAGAGAGCAATGTGGGGGGGGGGGGTCGTAATATTCTTCAAATCAGGGCGAAGCAGATGAAACGAATTGCGTTTCGATAAAAATCCGCTACATTAAAATTGATTAGCTCTTTATTGTTTTCCGATAAAAATAGCTTTAATTAATGACTTTCTACTCGAGCATATTTCATCTGTATAATGATTTCGAATGGTGTTCAAAATTTAACAGAACTGTTGTTATAACTACTTTTAAAAATTTATGGTAATTCATTGATTTTTCTTTCTTTTGAGAACAGCTTTGTTGTATAAGAGTTGAAGTGACTGCTTGCGTAGCAGATATACTCGTAAATAAATTGGAGGTCAGCAAAAATATATAAATTAATAATTTCTTAATTCAAAAAAATACTAAACAAATAAACAACGATAATGTACGTATTTAAATTAATCATATTGACATATCGCCATACAATATTTAATAGCAATCATTAAAAAAATGATAATTAGGGAAGCATATCAGTTAAATAGAATCATTGTAAAATCTCTCATTGGCCGTCATTAGTATGGTGTAGCCAAGGAATAACGTGGGATAACCTTGAAGATGTAAGCATCCACAGACCATCACGTCGACATTTGTAGCTTCAGTTGGAAGATCCCCAGTTTTGAGGATTACAAACAACTTCATCAAGAGGAAGACATTGTTAATCTGCGTACTATCCGAACCAAGGACAGATAAATAAAAAAAATGATAATCGCGGCTATATTATAAAACAAGAAATAGAATAATATCGGGTTAATTCCGCTGTACAGCAACCAGCAGCAGTGTTTTTGACTTATTGGTCGTCATCAGACCGGTGTAGCCAAGAATAACGTAGGATAACCTTGGAGATGTAAGCATCTACAGAAAACCATCAGAGGACAGACAGTCATTTGTAACTTCAATTGAAAATCCTCGGTTTTGAGAATTACAACTAACATCGCCAACCTGCGTGCCATCCATCCAGGAAAGATGAATAAAAAAAAGGATTATAATGCATGAATACATAGAAAAAATGAAGAAAAGAATAATATTGGGCAATCTGTCGAAGATTAAAATTGATGTAAAGAAATATATACACATGAGCTTGTATAGTTTGAGATGGCCTGTGCTTTAAAAGCTTTAAGCATACTATATGCAGAACGCGTACATGTTGGGTGCCTTTCTTTAAAGGGTTAGCATTGCTTTTGGGCCCGCCGAACCCACGTACGCAAGCTTGGTCAACCTAGCCATACCGTCAGGCGGTTAAATTAAGGTCAGGCCTCGGTCTCGAAGTATCCAACCAATGATGCGATGACTGGTACTATGGGGGTTGGGATGCCCATGGAATTCGTTCTGTCCCGACCAATGGGTTGGCCCATCGTAGTGGCAGAGGTTGAAAGCCGTGCTGGTTAGGAACAGTTTTTCAGTAGGGATTTAGATAAGTCTCCCGTCAACCTGCAAGATACGTCGATTAGGTTCTGAAACCGAAAGACGTGACAGGCATTCCAAATCCGCCGTTCATGGGGGTCGTGGTGAATTAAGCCTCACAGCAGGAGTCACCACGTAAAACAAAACAAAGGATTATATGTAGTACTGCAATTATATAACATGGACTATAGCAGAGGCACGTTGCTTGTTATGCTTCTTGATGGCAGTGTAATTCGAGCCTCTCATCTTTTAGCTACACGCATGCAAGATGTGGGTATAATAAACTCAACATCAGGCCTGTTGAAGAGTGGTTCTTTTTAATCTTGTGTAAAGAATTCACGTTATATCCTTAGAACACTTTCAACACGTTTGTTGACATTTGCAGTTCATTTCTTGATTCTTTTTATCGTTCTTCTCTATAACGAAATTAAAGAGACGTCTGGTTGTGAATTGACTTATTCATATACGTCGTCTGAAAGGTCTAATCAACGAGTTATTTTTTTTATATATATTCAAGGATGTTGCAAATAATACCAATATTGCACGTAAAAATTAAACTAAACGACATAGAAGAATGTATAGGTGTTTTAAATTCATTTTTGATTAGGTTATTAAGAATTATAAGACAAATAACTCAAAAGAATCATAACCGCCATAGCACTGTATATATAGGCAACTCCTTATTCATCAATGTAGCTATGAGACTAATATGGATAAAATATCAAAATTATCAATATTGCATTACACAACATATTGTTGTGAATTAAATGAGATAAAAGCATATGTTAAGTGTTCTGAAATTATACACCACTATATAAACTATCATACATACAACTTTCCCGCAACTTGTAAATTATAAGATATTGTTCAATGCAGTAACTACAGTAACCAAGAACATAGAACATTACTGACATAAATGAAATAATGCATTTAAGCTACTGCATATTGTATAATCAAAAAAACATCAGAATAGTCTATATTTGTATATTTATTTCAAGTATCTACCTACTTTTTAATAATAAAATGATGCAATTTGAGTTAGTTAAACTTATCTGTTAATTACTAATACTGCATTGTTGGAAACTATATAATTTATCTCGACTCAGTGTGAAATTTCCAAGGACACTACTACTACATACATTTCCAAAACGTCACAGTCTGTTGCAACCATTGGATATTAGACCGTAATAATACGATTCCAGACATGTTATTACCTAGGGGATATGCGTAATTTAACCAGCTAAACACGACCGTTTTCCACACAGATCTCTCGACCGTCACGACGGAAAATTAACTGGCTGACTGAGATCATAACGCGTTAAGAACTGGATTACCTGCTCGCAAAACGTTCACTTATGGATGGTTTGGCACGTATAATGTATGGGCATACTTTAGTCTCGGCGGAGAACGTTGGCGGAGGTACCCTATTAATAATTCAATAACTGCAACGGCATATTTTATACCGACTCTCATAATGAAACGATTAATTAGAAGTTTAATTAACGTTTGATAGGAGGACTAATGAAACACCACAGCCCAAGGGAGTAACAGCTGATATCTGACAGTCAAACAATACGGTGCATTCTAGCTTTGCTTCGTCTTTTTTTTTTCGAGTTCAGTAATACCGGTCTGTGTTGACACTGTTACGTTTTATTAAATGAGTATTTGTCGAGCTTAAATGCGTTAGCTAGTACTTCATATAGTGCGGACTTTTCCATAAAATTTTAATTCTGCAAATTAGTTAAGTAGTTAGTAATTATCAGTGATATACATGTTGACGAGGAATTGTAATTTGAGTTGGTGTATTGGCTATTTCCATCGTTTATTTGATTAAGAATCTCTGACGTTTCGGCAGATATTCTTATGTCGTCATCAGGGCAGCCTTGTGAAGGGCTGTTTCTTGTCAAACTCATATCTGAATTTTTAATTAGCAAGTCGCGAGCTGAGTACTAGAGTGTTCTATGTGCAAGTTTGCAAAATTTACAGCAGAGCCATTTAAAAAAAAGCAGCTATCTAGAAGACGAAATTTTTGCTTAATTTTTGTGCAAGGTGGCTTAAAAAAAGGCAAAAATAACAATTAACTTAATTTGGACAAATTGGTTTTAAAAAGGAAGATATTGATATTCCAGAATTTTTCAAAAAAAAATTAAAATGCAGTTAGAACAATTTAATTCTGAAATAGTTTGATTGTTCGATAATTATTGTTCTATCTGCTGGATAATAATGAGTGATTGACGGAAATAAGAAATAAACTTTATTATTAACAAATAACATCACTCTTTTCAGTATAAAAAATAAATTCATCATTCATTATTGTTAACTCTTGCCAACTTTTCCTTTTTTCCAGCGTTCTATCTAGTTTTCTTTATTTTCGCTGTTTTATTATCTTTATTTCTCTCAACACTTTTTTCTTTTTGGCCAATTTCTTGATGATTTTTTCATCTTTATATTCGTAAAACAAAGTTTTCAAACATGTTCTGTCCATTTCTGGGATGAACTTGAACAATTTGTACAGATGATATACCTTATCCTCAGTGAGAAGGCACTTGGTTGGTTTTGGAACTGTATTGATTTTGGGCAATTCAGCGTTAGTTGGATGGCTTCTGGTTTTAGGTCTGATCCGAACTGCTTTAAATTCTATGCTGTCATCTGAGTAGTCCAATTTGTAATAAATTCTGAACGGCTCAGCTTGTTTGTATTTCAGTTGTTTAACTGAACAACAAGGTATTTCAATAAAATTGAATACTTTTTAACCTTTCTCATAATCTTTGAAGTCCATAAGTTGTAATTGAATCACTTTGAATGGGTTCTTGCAGTTCACAGTTTTCAAGACCCTTAAAAGACCCAACGGACTGTAAATTTCAAGGTGTTGCAATATTCTCTCAATTTGTGAATGAATGTTGTCACCTTCTTGTACTTGCCCATGACCTGGTTCTGAAAATTTTTGAACTATTTCATTAACACTGGGGTGCTCTTCAAGAAACTTTAATAAAGCTAAACTCATTATCGAGTTGCGATTATATGGCACGCATGAGTCTGACCATAATATTATTTTATTGACTTCCGGAAAGTCTTGGCACACAACGTTTAATATTTTTATTAATGCAGATGCCAGATTAGATCCTTTTCGTCCGTGCATGCCTTCGGACCAGACAGAACAATCAGCCTTTCTATTTAAATTGCAGTGGGCGGTCATGTTGTAAAAGTTTAATTTTTTGCTATAGAAAAAGCAGGAAATTCCTGCTTTTGGCAGTGCGAAGACATTTTCCATATCAAAACAAATTATGGCTGTGGTTTTGTCTTGGCTCTTCTTATTAACCTTTTCACTGTTATCATAAGCATGATCTCCTTCTTTTTCAATTCCTTGATCCTTTTGTCGATTTTCATAACAGGCCTTTTTCAGTTGCAATTGTTTCTCAAAGTTCTCATTTTCCTCTTCATCGTTACTTTCACGTTTTTTTAACTCTAAACTCTTCGCATATGTCGCATCTGTCAGCTTTTGGTTTCCAGAATGATATGTTAAATTCAAAATTGAATATTTGCCTGTAATAGCTCTTTTTCATAGGTATGACATATCGTTCCTGACACCATTCTTGGTATAGCTCATAAAGCTTGTTAAGATTTAAGCCAGACTCAAAGTATTCTTTCTTAGTTCGTGAAATGCTGTTTATGTGATCTATTCCACTCTGTCTTCTTTCTTCTGCAACTTTCTTCTTGATATGCTTTCCCTTTTTAATTGTTATTGGATTGCCTGTCATTTCCTCACGCTTATTTGAATGAAAATAAGATATTCTTCTCTGACTTATATCTAATGTACTTAGAAAAAATGACTTGCAAACTTTAAGTGGTTCGTCCTTCAAATGAAAGTAGTAAGTAAATGTATATTCCCGCCGAGACTTTCCAGATTTGGTAGTGGTTCTCTTCTTAGGTATGCGCTGGATATTTTTATTATAGAAATGTTAACCAATTAACCAACCAAGTGCACACGACTGGATGATCCCAGAGATCCTGATTTTTGATGATGAAATGTTCTAACTGGAGAATCACTGCATTCCTATTGGTTGTTCAGATACACCACTCAAGCACGTAAGTTTAATTTTTCATGCAGGTAGAACAAATTCGAACTAACTTTTGAAACAGAAACTTCGATTGTAATTATATTTTGAGAATGCAGATAGAACAGTGCGTGGAAAAAATCCATGTTTGTCAACAAAACACATTTTTTTAAAAAAATGCAGTTAGAACACTCTAGTACTCAGCTCGCGAAGTGTCTGTGTCTCCCTCAATTTTTTAGTGCCAGCTGTGAGAATAGAACACTTGTTGTTTGCAACAGATTTTTACTGTTCACCTGTACTAATCACAAATCCCCCAATAGCTTAGTAGTTAGTACGTTTGACCAGTAAAAAGATATTTCACATAGCACGCGTTCTATTCTCACAGCTGGCAATAAGAAATTGAGGAAGATATATACTCCTGCACCATTGCTAAATAAATTAAAAGGAATCTGCGATAACACCAGATAAATTCCTTTATTCAGGAATAATTTAATTTTCTAGCACATCATGGATACGTAATCGATTTTAACTATACAGCCTTACTCACTCATACAAATGCCTTACCTGTAAACTACACGCGGATATGGAAATAGGTTGAAGTCCTCTTCTGCGTCTGACTATAGAGGGATGGGCGTCGGTCTAATTATTAAAAAGGTAATTGATGAACAAAAAAAGCAACACCTTCCATTAACGAAATAAATAGGCTCCAAAAGATCGACGTAATCGGAGGGTAATTAAGAAGGTTGTAGAATAAGAGAGGAAAATTACGGAAAGATATTCAAGCACAATTGAAGGGATGAGTGGATGAAGGTGTCATGTAACATTTTTGTGAAAATCGATATTTTTATTTAAAACAATTTGTTTTGCAGTATTCTTTCACTGAATAAATCTTTGAAAGCTCAGTTTCAATTAGGAATCGAATTACCAAATGCTAAAGGTGTTATGTACAACTTAGATTTCTAAGCGAACAGTGGATAAAGGTGTTAAGGTAACATGACACCTTTATCCAATACCACATGTTTCAAATATTATAAAATATTTTATCAACACGCACATGACCCTTTAGTTTTGAGGTTAGGTTATCTGACGTTAAATTGTTATTTCGGTAGTTTTGACAGTGAGTGCTCGGTTTTTGAGCATAAATAACTACACCATGCTCTCCCGAGGCCAACGTATATTGAAAATGTTAGAAGATAAAACATCTCGCGGTACATTAACAGGTAATTTAATAATATAAGATTACGGTAGTTAGTTTGGTTATGTTTTCTGATAAGTGCCTCAATTTTTTGCTACATTGCTACAGCACTTGGAATTATTATGATCCATAGTCGTCAAATAATATATTATGAATACATACAACAATTTTAACTTCTTGCAGGGGCAAGCACTTCGAGTACAAGAAATTCTCTATTTATTGTTAATGAAGATCAACATTTTGCCACTGCACATGAAACAGATCGTAAAAAATCATATCCAGAAGGAAAGAGGCTGACTCAATCTTCGCCAAGGAATAAAGAAGATTTTGGTGAAGACCATATTAGTGACTTTTCTAACGGTGCAAGTGATTTATTTCTTCCTAGCGAAGACAATCTAGACGATAGTGAATCTATCAGTGAACATTCTAACGGCTCACACACCACAACAGATGATATAGGTGATATCCTAGATTCTAAAGAAGCAGATGTCAATGTAACTGAAGCCAGAACGTTTGTCAGATGTGAAACTGCTGGTGTGGCTAGCCATCAGCTTGTGGATGAGAAGGTAGAAAAAGTAAAGAAGAAGATATTTGATACAAAGGAAAAAACTTACAGAAAAAAAGAGAGAAATCCAAATCAATGGAAGAGAAACAAAGCAGCCCTCGCAAGACAACGAGGAGAATCATACACAGCACAATCTGGTAAATTAATGCCCGCCAAAGAACCAAACTTAGGCACGCTTTGCCACGAAAATTGTAAGCTCAAGTGCAATACCAAATTCGATTCTAGTGCAAGAAGAGCCATTTTTAAAAAATACTATTCTTTAGATAATAATTCTAAAAATGCATTGCTATTTAAAAGTATAACAATTAAAGATGTTGCTCGGCATCGAGTTAATGTGAAAAAGCAAAAGAAATTTTCATTTATTTACTCAGTGACTTACAATAAACAGGTCACGCAAGTGTGTAAAAAAGCTTTATGCGCAATATACCAATTTAGTCAGAAAAAAATTGAGTTAACTCAAAGAAAGTTGAAAACAGGCCAATCAGCTCCTACTCCCGATAAGAAGGGTCGTCATGAAAATAGACCTCACAAAATTGCTGATAATATTGTTGAGACCATTGTTGAACATATTAAACTATTTCCAGCTGAATCGTCGCATTATTCACGACATACCAATCCGCATAAAATGTACTTGTCGCCACTGTTGAACATTACCAAAATGTATAATATGTACATTGAAGAATGTAGAAAGAAGAAACTGCCTGAGAGCTTTATGGTTAAAAAGTGTACATACAGTAATGTGTTTTCTCGTTGCTTCAACTTGTCATTTGGACACCCGAAGAGCGATACATGTAGTACATGCGATTCAGGCCATAACTCAGAGGAGCACACGGAAAGTTACAAAGCAGCGTTTGAACACCAACGCCGTGATAGGGAAGTGGCTAACACAAATACCAAAGTTTGTTACATGACCATGGATCTACAACAGACAATGCCCCTGCCCAAATTAACCACTTCTAAATGTTTTTATATAAGGCAGATGTGGTTCTACAATTTTGGTGTACACACAATCACACCTTCTGGAAATAAGGCATATTTTTTCACATGGACTGAGGATGTCGCAAATAGAGGAAGTTCGGAAATAATAAGTTGTTTGCATACATTTACGAATCTTCTTAAAAACGAATTCAATAAAAATATTGAACATCTTATTATCTGGTCAGACTCTTGTTCTGGCCAGAATAAAAATTTTAATATCGTCTGTTTTTATCAATATATGATACGTAAGGGTTGGTTCAAAATCATCGACCACAAGTTTCCGGAAGTAGGACATTCGTACTTAGATTCTGATCGAGACTTTGGCAGAATTGAAAAAATCTTACGGAAGAACGAAAAAATTCAAATCCCAGATCAGTACAGAGACATAATTAGAAGTTCTGGTGGAAAGAATTCAGTTGTCATAAACATGGAGAACCGTTTCCGAAAAGTCAACACACTGGCTTCTAAATTACACCTAGTAAATAAGAAAAAAAATTTCTTAAATGAAACAGTTAATTTCCGGGACAGCATCAAGTGGATTAGGACAGAAGAGTATGGAAGTTACCTGTACAAAACAAGTTTGGACGAATTCACACCATTTCAAAAAGTAGAAATTTTAAAAAGCAATGCTGCTAGAAACATCATCGGTGATGAACTTACTTTGGACAGGGTAATTGGTAAAAGTGGAAGTTTATCAGCAGAAAAACTTTCTAATTTACGTGACCAAATTACTTACGTTGATGATGAGTACAAGTGGTTTTATGAAGACATTTGTGGCGTGGAGAAAACTAACTTAAAAAGAAGAAAAACTAATTGATAATCAATATAAAACGTTTTTTTAAGTTGTCATTAAAATTTCATTCATATTTTGTTTTGTTAAATTTAGGGTTATTGAATTAAAATCTTTAGAAATGTTTAGTTTTGAAAAATGTTTATAAAGCAGCAGTTATAACAAAGTTTATGTTAGAAAATAAAGCTTGTTTCGGGACATAACACTCTTATCATTTTTTCAATAATAAAAAATAACGCACTATAGTGGATGAAGGGGTCATGTACATTTGATCGTCAAAAAAAATCGTAAAACACAAAATTACACAAGTTTCCGTATATCAAGGAAACAACATTCACATAGGCCTTTAGATATTACATGATTTTGTTAACCAAAAACAAATAGGAAAAAAAAAGTACCAACAAATTATATTAAAATGCTTATATCTCGGAAGATAGGTTAACGTACATGACACCTTTATCCACTCACCCCTTCAATTATTTAACAGTTTAATAACCAGATGGCTGAAAAAAATTACTATTCACAAATTTAATAATTGAAAAAAGGTAAGAAGAATTTATACTATTTATTGAATACCTTGAGTAGATTAAAATTATAAACTAGTTTCCCCGAAGAAGTTAAGAATAGAGAAAAAGTTACTAAACAATTAATAAATCCAATAACGCGAAAAAAAAGTCATAGTGACTTCTACAATGTACGAAAGAATTTAGCGTTAAAGATCTCTTTTACTCACAAACTCCTTACATTTATTGATTGAAACAACGAGTCACATCAGTTAGTGATCACTCTGTATAACATTGAGATATTCTAAATTATACACAATATCGCTTCGATTTGGCCAACATCCAGCTAATACAAGTGTCTTGTAATTTAAGATTATTGGGAATACCTAACAAGTTAAAGATACTAAATCTAACTAAAACCTGCAGTTAAATAAATGCTTATGTGAATGGTTTGGGTTCACAACCCAAAAAAGAAAACTATACTGAATAATTAAATAACCTACTGCCAGAAATCTATTTGAGCTACTGTGTAAATTCACCTTTTACGCAACAAAATTACAAATCATTTATTCAAACTCATCAGATGTTAAGGCGAAAGGTGATGGCCAAGTGTGCAAGAGAGATAAAAGTATCGAAAAAGTATTCCCGTTTTAATAAACAAATTACAAAACCTATTTCCTTTTTTAAAGTAGTATATTACTTAAAATGCTCTTCTAGGGAGATGCAACGTCTAATAGTTGAGATGTTTTGTTTAATTTCCGTATTTAATGTTTTTTTTTTAATATCTGAGAAAGGGCGCATGTGAAGAAAATATTTTTAAATATAATCCAAAAAAGAAAAAAAAATCTGATGAAAATTACCGTCCGAAAGGTAAATAGTAATTTTCTATCATGCTTTTTTCATGTAGTTTTTTTACAGCGAACTGTCGGCCGGCTATGGTTCTTTTCCATTATGCGTATTATGAGACAGAGAGTTGGGGAAATGTCTACGTAAATGTTTGTGAATGAATAGTTTCGTAATTTTTAAAATATACAATAGTAAAACAAGTAAATATGGGACAACTGTCTTGAGTTACAAAAATAGAACAATATAACTAATGGAATTAATTTAAATTAATTAATTAAATAAATAATGAAGGAAAATGGGTTATATGATAGAATAAGTCCAATAAAGGCTGTCAGAGCAATTACCGGCTTTGAAAATCCATCGTTCGTTTCGCACTCGGGTTTTCAAAACTAGTAACTAGTCATGGTATGTTTTATAAGAGTTTATTTTCAAAGCTTGTTGTATACTACATTTTTTAGATAGGTAGGTAATTTTTAAAATACGACTATATTGAATGACAAAAACACTCTGATATAAGTCAGAAATCTGACTCATTGTCATGACGTCATCTTCGAAGCAGCAAGTGCGGTTTGTTTTCATGTTTGGGTATTTATTACGTGTGCTACTTGTAGTTTTGCGATCGACTCTAATATTAGTTATCATCTAAAAATGCGATGTTGTGCAGTTTTTGGGTGCTGCAATTACAACCGGAAAATTAAGGAAACTAGTATAAAATATTTTCGTTTCCTGAAAGATGTCGAATTGGCAAATAAATGGATAAGAGCCTGTCAATCAAAAGGTAAGTTCATTTTAAAATATAGGAGTGTTCAGTGCTCTCAAATAATTTTATTGAATTAAAATTATTTGAGAGCACTGAACACTCCTATATTTTAAAATGAACTTACCTTTTGATTGACAGGCTCTTATCCATTTATTTGCCAATTCGACATCAATGATGTAACACTTTGGGTTTATTTGTAGAAATAACAAAGTTATAATGATATTTGTGCAATTTTTGGTATCCTTATGAATGCATAGGCTATACATCAGAGGCAGCATTGAATTATTAAGACAATAAGTAGTATCTGTCAAATTTATTTACAAGCAAGTTACGTATCGGTTTATTTTTGTGTTATTTAGTCTGCTATTTTGTTCGTTTATTTAAAAATCACCGCATTTGTTGTTTTGGTTCGTTTTATTACTTGTTTATTGTTGTTCACGTTATGGAGAAATTTAATAATGAAGAGAAATATGATATGCTTCAAAGTTACATATTGGCTCACAAAAATTCAAGGAATGCAGCTAATCATTATTTGGAGTTGTACCCAGATCGACGGCAACCACACGAAACTTTATTTCGAAGATTAGAAGTAAATCTAAAAACATACGGTGCCTTTAGTAAACCGAAAAGAAATAGAAAAAGATTAGATGAGGAAACCCAAGTTATTGTATTAAATCAGGTGCGTGAAAATCCAAAAGTTTCCACAAGAGAAATAGAAAACAACACCGGAATCCCTAGAACATCAGCCCATAGAATATTAAAAAAGCATCGATATCATCCTTACAAAGTCCACATTAGCCAAGGACTCCAACCAGGAGACGCAGAGAGGCGGACTCGTTTCTGTCATTGGTACATTAATCAGAATAACAACAATGTTACATTTCTGTTTAATGTGTTGTGGTCAGATGAATCTCGATTTACGAACAATGGGTTATTTAACAGAAATAATATTCACTATTGGGGGACAGAAAATCCCCATGCTCTACATGAAGCTCGACATCAAGAACGTTTTGGGTTCAATATGTGGTGCGGTATTATCGGCAGAAGAATAGTTGGACCTATTATCTTCAATAACAATTTAACGAGTGAACGCTATTTGAACTTACTTCAAGGTGAAATAGAAGATCTTCTAGACGATATTCCGCTTAATCTAACTGCGAATATGTATTTCCAACAGGATGGGGCACCAGCACATAATGCTCACATTATTACGAATTACCTAAATAATAGATTTGGTAATCGGTGGATTGGTAATCGAGGACCCATTTCATGGCCTGCACGTTCCCCAGACTTAACCGCAATGGATTTTTTCCTTTGGGGTTACATAAAAAATAAGGTGTATAAAACACAATTTAATAATGTGGAGGAACTGCAAGCTTGTGTTTTAAGAGAGTTTCATCGGATAAATGGACGTATTTTAGAAAAAGTGATTAATTCCACACTAAGAAGAGCTCAGTTATGTATCAATAACAATGGAGGACTTTTTGAGCATTTAATGTAATTTATCTATTTACTAGTAGTAAATAAATAGTTAGGTATGTGAAGTTAGTGTTTTATTTGCTTTTCAGTCATTTTTGTATTTTGTTTCCAGGAATAGGTAAGTATAAAACAAAAAAATATGCTAATTATTCTTGTAACTTTGTTATTTCTACAAATAAACCCAAAGTGTTATACATCATTGAAATCAGCAAATTATGCTCTTTTTGATACAGTCAAAGCCGCCTACGATTTGTATTTAAAATAAGAAAGTTTGTATAAAAATCTCGAAACGTATAAAAGCTTCAGAGGTTGCAATACCAAATTTGAATTCTGCGTAAAAAAGTACCTTCATAATGTCAAAATAGTATTTCGGTATCTTTTACATGAAATAAGTTAAACGACGAAATTAAAATTGCCGATTTTTAGTTTTTCCCCTATAGCGCACGTATCGTTCATTTTTTTTAAAGTTTTTTTATTTAAAAAAGTAAACCCAGGTGTCACGTACATTTTGTCTCATTTAACCAACTCTCTATCTCTTACCGTTTACGAGATCCCCATGGTGAGCACACTATCTGGGACAGCCTGTATATGCAATCAATGAAATTCGTAATATATTGAATAGTTTTTGAAAAAAATGGGAAATAAAATCAGCGCCATCTCTCGTTTCTGAAACACATTAAATGCATTTCACCTTTCGCCTTAAGGGTCCTCGCTAGTGGATCTGTCAACAATGGCAAAATAGCAGATTTTAGATTCCAGGTCTTCTTGTTGATTTTAAAGATGGAGAAAACCTTTCAACGTTAACTTATGAAGAATTTAGTAATCTACCCGGCTGAAGAATCAAATTTAGAAAAAAATTATCGGATTACAGAAAATTAATTAATATGTCAAAATATTAAAAACCAGTTTTCTGAAAAATCCTTCGGAGGAGATTTGTTTGTTTGGGTTCACGTTATAAATTGAATAGAAAGCTACCCGCTGTGCACTTATTTTTCGTTCAACTATTCTTTACTTTGTTAAAAATGAATGTAAAATAAATTAAAATTAGGCAATCCACATTACAAAGAATTGTTATTCTGCTATAAATATTTCCCGCAGTTACAAATGTGTAAATAGTTGGTCATAAATGAATTTTTATTCGCTTAGATACGAGGGACACTATTTATGTATTGAGAATAGAAAGAATAAACAAATGAATTTGATGAAAAATACCTTTATTGCTTTTCAAAATAATCGCCTTTAAGATCTATACACTTTTGCATGCGATTGAACCACCCTTCAAAGCACTTTGTCCAGTCAGAAGATGGTAGCTCTAAAACATGCGTTTTGAAGGCCTAAACCGCTTCTTCGGGCGATGAAAATCGTTGTCCACGCAGTTTATCTTTAATTACTGGAAACAAGAAGAAGTCGTTGGGTGCCAAGTCGGGGCTGTAAGGCGGATGACCCATCAATTCGACCTTTTGTGTGTCCAAATACTCGTTTGTTGCATGTGATGTGTGTGCGCTCGCATTGTCATGATGCAAAATGATCGTCGTTTTGGGTTGGTTTCTCTCAATTTACCGAAAACTTCACGCAAACAAATGGTCGTATAACACGCTGAATTAACGGTCTTTTGATTTTCGAGAGCCACGGTTGCCACAGGACCAGTTTTCGTGAAGAAAAACGCCACCATTTGCCTCCTAACGCTGCGAGAACGAACAACTTTTGTTGGCTTTGCTTCACATTGAAACACCCAAACTTCCGACTGGCCTTTTCTTTCTGGCTCATAAGAATAAATCCACGACTCGTCACCTGTGACGATGTTGTATACCGCTTTGGATGCACCACAGTTGTATTTTGAAATCATTTTACAGCACCAATCGACACGAGCATTTTTTTGAGCATCTTTCAACAAATGTGGAATCCAACGCGCGCACAGCTTCCGAACACACAAATTTTCGTGCAAAATCTTATGTATGCTGGTCATACTAATGCTTAAATATCTCTCGATTTCTTGATATGTCACATGACGATCTTCTTCAATTAGTTTTCGCACAGCATCGACATTTTCCGTTACAACGACCGATTTTGGACGACCTTCTTTAACTTCGTTCGTGAGCGAACTACGTCCACGTTTGAATTCAATGTACCAGCGATATACAGTGGGTGTGGATGGCGCTTCATCACCAAAACTTGAATTCAGTTGATTGATGCATTGTTCTTGAGTTAGACCACGTCGAAAGTCATAATATCATAAATCATAGCTCGAAAATTTTCGCGAGTTAATTCCATATTTTGGCTGAGATGAAATTTTAAACACTGCAAAAAACACAAATATTGCTCGCACGTCAAAACTTTCTGACTACCTATAACGACAAAAATGTCAAACTTTACGATGACAATTTCAAATTTCACCTGGCAATACCAGTGTTGCCAATTCTCAATACATAAATAGTGTCTCTCGTATTGAGTTATTATTTCAAATATTTATTATATGTTCCCTATGTGTAAAAGTACTCGGATATCCTTGGCTTATTAAATTATGTACTATGCAACCAATATTACATTTCCCATTCACTAGCGAGGACCCTTAACACAAATATTTAAATTGACTATTCCTTAGACCGTAGGAAAATTAATTACACATAACTCTTTAAAAAAAGTCCATAAAGTGAAATAATATAAACTATTAATTGTTCGTGCACAACTAAATAATAAAACAAATTTCAAATTTATATTACAACTTTACACACAATATTTACGGTCCACAGAAGTAATACTGTTCGAAAACATTTATTTCTCATGTGACATTTAAAATGATTTATTCATGGTTACTTTGGCATGCTGCAATATATATACACACAAAAAGGCATCGTAGACCGGAAGAAAAGTAAAGCTTAAAGGTCACGCCCACAGTTACACATGGAGAAGATTGCTTCTTCCGATTTACTGAACACTGCTACTGCTACTATTTCTTTCTTGCGGAAATAAGGCGTACAGGCGTACAGGCTTTGTCTCACTCTAGTCCAGTGGCGACAGGTGAGTACGTTTTGGCGGGGCACGTACATAGACCATAAACCAAATCACACAAAACTGGCCGGGTCAATTAGGCAGCAGCTTTGAATCACTCTTTTACTGCGACGTTAAATGTTCAAAGGTGTTAAGGTGGTCAATTTGAAATTCAAATGCGATACAACCAAATATTTAACTGTGGAAGCAAAAGAAGAAATTATAACGACAAACAGCATATCCGTACAGACAAAAAACAGATTAATTAGGCGATAATACGACAAATGAAAATAAATAGAGAAACTGACATCTATTAATTTGAAACGTCATTAACCGAACGACAGATGTGGAAATATAGTATCACAACAGATGGCGCTAAAAATTACAACAAGAAAATATTTCAACTGAATAATAAAAATGTGAAATACAACAAACACATGTTTAAGATTTACACTGTATTTAATAACAATAATTCACAAGTTGATATATATAATAATGACTATCTACATACACTTAAAACTCTTATATATAATCTGTAGTGTTGTGAATGTAGATAGTCATTATTGTATATGTCAACCTGAAGAAGCTACAGTGTAGCGAAACATCTGTCGTTGTTTATTGTTATTAAATACAGTGTGAATCTTAAACATTTGTTAGTTTTATTTTACATTGAAAATGGATTTACATCGAGTAAAGATTTGAACAATAAAACATCATAAATAAAATTAATAATCGTACAAAAGACTATCGACTTAAATAAATACTACAGCCCTTAAGATTTGTAAATAACTAAATTCATTTAATTCAGCAAAATAAAATTTATGACATTGCAAATTAATATTTCATTATACAAGGGAAACGAAAACATAGCGTAACAATACACTTGCTACTTAAAAATTCAGATATGGGTTTGGCAAAAAAACGCCTTTCGCAGGGCTGCCCGGAAGATAGCAGAAGAATATCCAGATGTATAAACTTTTCTGGTTAAATCGTTGTGTAGTCTCTAAACCTTTATATCAAACTATAATTTAATGCAAGATTTTTGCTCTGAACTATAGTAAAATTATATACTATACAAATCTACTACGTTATATTTCTACTGCTCTCCAAGAAAAAAAATTTGAAAATATTATTATTATATTTAATATATAAAAAAGATGTTTTATTAATATACGAGGTGAAATATGTTTCCGTATTCCATCAAATGAATATAAAGCAGTAATTTGTAAGGTATTGATTTTGTACATTTTGATTTGTTTGGTGGAATAGACAAGGGCATTAATTAAACGTTATGTTTATTCATGTACATATAAATTTACGTTATTTGAAAACATCTTCAAAATTTATGATGTTATTGACAGCCGAAACAATATCCATGCAAATTTTACAAATGCATATTTGAGCAAACACAAATGTGTTTTGATTTAATACGCGCTATGGAAGGCCTGTTTTAAAACAATATTAATTATTAAAGCTTGATTACCGCATAAAAGGTCATGCAAGCCATAGAATTCTGTCCATATTGTAATAGGTAATTATAATAATATTTTAAATTGATTTAATTAAAGTAAATACGTATGTCGTATTTTGTACATTATTGTAAAACTTTAATCAAACTTTAACTTATTGATACTCACAAGAATTAACTGGATTACATAAAATATCAGCATTGAAAGAATTTGTAAAATTATTGTACTTATCTAACTTAACTAACAGTAAGTGGGAACTATTAATGTTTACAAGTATTGTTACTTTAAATTTAGAATGGATATTTGGGATATGTAATAATAATTATAATTCTTCAAACAAAACATCAAATTACATTTTAATAATTTATTATTTACGAGTATGTCTATACACCACATGCTGTTTACACTAAGTACATTATTTAATAAAATTATGGACAATATATTATCATTGTTTTTAATATTAGTAACAGAACTGAACACTTTTCTGTTTTGCAAAACAATATTTCACGAAATGACCTATATTACTACATGACTGACATACTTTACCTTGTGATGGACATTTCTGTCTATGTTTCTGTCTATAACAACCACATAATTTATTCTCTTGTTTACCTTGGTTTTTTCTGTATTCTAGAGTGATTATTTGACCGTATATTGCAACTATTTTGCTGACCTAATGATCCTAACTGTACCTACTGCTGCTGTTTTTGATTTGGCCATTGGATAAACCGATGTTTTCTGTATTTCCATTTAGTTGCTGTACCTCTATGTGGGTAATCTTAATGGTTATGGCAATTTGAAATGCTTAATGTTAAATTATTTTCTTGTAATACTTTGTCCTTGCTCAATCTAGTGTTAGTCATTGAGGCCTATAATGGTAACATCATGGACTAAACATTCCCAATGGTCACCTAACTCACAATATATAGTTAAATTCGTTAAAGCAGTAATTACTGACTTTTCTTTCTTTTGTAATCTGTCAGAAAATTGTGTCTTCCTCCTTCGTACGTACAGGTACTCATCAATTTCTCTGACTCATTGATTCTGTAATGTAATGTAACGCAAAAATAGTGCGATATCTCTCGCATCATTTTCATTTTTTTATGCACTAAATTTCCTTATACTAACAAAAGTAATAAAGTATTATGGTACTTTGCGGTTTTATTGTTGAAGACGATGACTCTGAATAGGTAGCACAAGGTAAGGTGTGTCAATCATGCAGCAAAAAAAAAAATTGCCAAATATTGTTTTATAAAACCAAAAAGTATTAATTCAAGTTCTATTGAAATGAAATGAAAATGTATTGCTCATAGGTTCCTTAAATAATATATTTAGTGTAAACAGCATATGGTATAAAGACGTACTTGTAAATAATAAATTATGAAAATTTAGATACATGTGCTGAAACAAATGTTATATAAAACATAACTGGGCAATGCTAATAGTAAAAAGGAACAATAAGTCATAAAGTCGGTTTGGTTCTTTCTTAACAAAAGAGGAACCAAATCGCTACCCAAATGGCGTCATCATCTTCAACAAGAAAACCACAAAATATCAATAATAAAGTACTACCTTTGTCAGTGGGAAACTTTAAAGTATGTGAATTTAAAATTACTTAAAAATTTGTGAGACAAGTTTGCTTCTAATGTCAAGATTAAAAAATTTAAACGTATAACTTACAACATAAGCTGTTTTAAAAGTGTACATTTGTAGAATCCCGAAAACGTTATTTCTGGGTTATGTTATATGAACTTTAAACTTTAAACAACATTATATTTGGGATCTATTTATTGCAATAATAAATATATCCAGGAAACTAATGATTGATTATTTATTATAATAAATTATAATCATACACAGGTAGAAACCCGAATCATCCACTTGAAAATACATTAGGTACTATGTTATTGCAGTCATTTTGTTTAGATAGAAGTGCGTTATCAAAATACACGCTTACAATGGGAACACATTCAATTAATTATTTGCATTGATATGATCAATACATAATTTCATAGTTAAGCTCGTGTAATTTAATATCTATTTTGCATTCCAGTATGTATCGTAATTGCGTTAGTGTTTCGAATTGCGTACAAAGTTGAATGACTAAACAATTTAATTTCCGGTTTGACACATATAGCAAGAGAGAAGTTACCGAAAGAACACAAAATATATACTCCTCGTATATGTTTAAACGTTACATATTACTAGAATGTCTCCGTTTATTATTTCTGTGATATCATATAAAGTTATTAATTTTCTGGATAACTTTATTTTGAACTAGCGATACCCGGCGTCCGCTGCTAGGCCCAAAAAAACACATGTATTTAGAGCTTTGAAATTGATGTGTTTTCTTGTTTTATCTTAATGCTAACGGATGTGGAATATTTTTGTTTTTTTCATGTCATATGTAATGCCTATTTGAAAAAATCTTAATGCATTTTGCAATCCAAAAATGAATAAAAATTGATGTAATGATTAACGTAAACACTACATATGTTTTACCACACTTTGGCTTCATCAGGTGATGAAAAGATACAGATTCAACTTCTATAACACTGGAACTGATAAATACAAGTATAGATTAAGCAATTATTGTTATTAGGAAAGGGTATTCAAGTACAATTTTAAATTTAGTAGGTGGGAGCTATTTAAGTCCAACTGATCGTTTGATATTATACTTCTTTTATTAAATTTATTTATTTCAAAACTTTTCAGCAAGTTAACTTTTCTACTTTCTTCCTGCATATATAATCTTTCAAAGCGCTTGTTAAATGTATGATGCGATTCCGGGAAGTGGTTAGAAAAGGTCGATCTTGCTTTTTTGTCATTACAACTCTTCATTTCTTTTATTCTGGCCTCAAAGGTCCTTCCCTTCTGCCTGCTACATTCAAGCATCAAATAATAGGTCAGGAAAATCAGCAGGTCATTGACGACAGCTAATTCAGCGGAATGGCACAGGTGAAATTCTACAGCGTTTTTGCGTATGGAATAATCAGCAGGTCATTAACGACAGCTATTTAAACGGGATAGCACTGGTCTAATTTGACAACGCTCTTCCAGACGGTATAAGAAGCAGTACATTAACGACGGGGTTCATGCAGATCGGTTTAGCAAGCTTTATAGGTAAACTATAATCCAGGCCATAGGGCAGCATTTCAAGTTAAATCTAGTCAGAATCCAGGATTTTTATATATTCTCAAACTTGCGCATATAAATCAATCGTATTTTCGGACACCGAGCATGTAGTTAGTCCGTGAATTATTCCTGACACGATCACGTGATAAACACAATACGTATACATAAATAAGCTAATTAATTGCGTTTATAGTTTCCGAAATAACATCTTGAAATCTTAGAAAATTTCAGAAAATTTCTGACGATTATTTTTGAAAGTATGCAAGCAAATGGGAAACTGTGCAGCAATTTTCCCAAAATTATTTAAAAGCCGTTGTAATGGTACAGCCTATTTTTACATATTAATATTATAATTTTACCATATTGAATAATCTAATTAATCATTCTTTTATTAATATTTTTAAACATATTTGAAATCAATGAATATATTACTGTAATGTTAATTCACATACAGTCATAAGTTTTATTATATATTTATGTATAAGTATTGTGGCGCCTAAACTTCCGTGTTTATTTAAGATTGGTGTTGCGTTCACACGGTGACTTAACTATCTGTGTGTGAAAAAGTAGCAAGAAGGCCCAGACTATCTAGAAAGCAGGGAATCACAGGAGTTCGCTTATAAAAAGCAAGAATACGTGTTGCGAGGTATGAATTGAAAGCTAGACTTTGTGTCGACAGGCGAACTCCAAGATAGCCAGAAGAGTTGTTGTTAAGTGTAAATTAAATAAAGAGTAACCAGCAAGGTATAAAAAATGTATCGACTCCAATAAGTAATAAAACAGCGGTTTAATAAAAGTATTGTTACAAGTGGAAATGTAAAGTTAACCGCATATTGCTTATACATATTAAATGTGCAAGTTGTTATATCTCTTGTGATAAAGATATCGTGCTACAAGCGGCAGTGTATGCCAGTTCTTCACGTCTTGTTCGTGAATGAATAATGTCTTCAATGTATAAACGAAAATGTAACCTGATACATTTTGACGTTGTGTTTTGTGTGTATAAGTATATATAAATCTTGTATGTAGCTGAAGTTGTTATTTCTTGCAATGTTTGTTTTTATTTGAATATAACTAATGATACACGTACATTTTCTTCAATATAACTTTTATAAAAGTGTATTTCTTTTTATGTTAAAAGCAGTATATTGTGTAAGATTTTTCTTTGTCTGTAAAACACATAAAATCATTGATTTTGAATATAATTATTATTTAAATTAGACAATGGAATTTTATTATATCAACACCCAATAATGTTTTAGGAACCTTTTAATTAATCATCTCTTTTGATCTGAATCGCCCTCGATATTACGAACTGAGCTTAGCTGGCAAGGCAAATTTATTAACATTTTATTTTAGAATTCAACGTTTCATTGGTTTTATTAATTTTATTTTGAGTGGTGCCTTTTCACCTTATATCATCATACATACACAAAATCTTCTGTAATTCTCAAACATTATGTTTGAACATTTGTTGAAATTTGTATGTTTCTTTATTAACTATTATTTTGTGTTTCTGAAGAATCTTACTGCAATGAACTATCTCCATTCTGAATACATCATATTATTGTCGAACATTCGTTTAGCACAATTCTCTTTTTTAGTACATGTATTGAGGAAAATCAAGATTAAAAAAATATATATTCATGTTTGGCGCACATACATGCACACTCATACATGAGAGCAGAAATCTACATTGTCTGGTGAAAACGTATTTTAATTTAAATCTCTGTGTTCAAGCGATTTTCGTTTTATTTTTATTAAAAACAGGATGGCCCCAAGCCATCGTGTTTCATCAGTTGCTTTACATGTTATAATCCACGTTAATCTGACTTCGCTCTGGAAGGATTTGCAAATTGCTCGCACTCCATTTGTGTTCGTTAAATTGGAGAATGTATGCGTTCATATAGGTAGGCATGAACATATAAAAAAACATTTATAAAGAATATTTTTTAAAAAGTCCAGTAAAATTAAATTTTTCAATATCCATTAAAAATTAAAATTACACTACTCTAAAATTTTAACTGTCCATCGTAAATAATATATATTTTTGTATAATATTTTTATTTCTGCAAATAATGCTTTTTGCTATAGTGAAACACAACGCGATAAACTTTTTTGTGTATTACTAACAAATAATAAGCGTATTATATTAATACAGGGGCAGATAAACTGTATTTGCAGAGGAGGCGTATTTTTGATGATTCAAATATTTTTTAGAATACAGATTCGTTTTTTCTTGATCCATTTCCAGATCTTAATGGTTTGTACGTGTAAGTTGGACAGGGGCAATACATGTGTGGGGGTATTTGTTGATTTTAGTAAAATTGTTGGAAGAAAACAAATCTAATTGTCTTACATTTAAACGGGGTGTGCCACAAGGAAGTATTCTCGGACCACTTCTGTACATTATATATGTTAACAATTTACGAATGGAGGAATAAGTTATGTATGACACGTCGTTATTGGTGAATTCAATTTCAAGAAACATGATCAACTGTACGGTTAATGGTGCAGTAAGAGAAATAAATGATTATTATGTGAGCAATGGACTATTTCCGAATTGTCAGGAATCAATATTTATTGAGTTTAAAAGATCAA
This sequence comes from Amphimallon solstitiale, assembly GCA_963170755.1. Taxonomy (NCBI): domain Eukaryota; kingdom Metazoa; phylum Arthropoda; class Insecta; order Coleoptera; family Scarabaeidae; genus Amphimallon; species Amphimallon solstitiale. The sequence goes on along the minus strand of OY720682.1, from coordinate 62,086,206 downwards.
AAATGGAAAGAGATTTCTCCCGTTATGTCGCTATAATGGAGAAGAGTATCCTTCGAAAATGCCGTGACATTTTTGGGGGTAAGGGTTGACTGCAATTGCAGTTGGACTGAACATATAGGATAATTATCTAAGAGGTTGATTTCATTGGATAAAAAAAGTCCTCGCCTTTACTGTCACGAAGATTACCCGGTATCCTTGTAGAGAGTCTTTTGTCCGAAGGAACCTCGATGATTTAGAGGCACCTTCACTGATTCTTCAATTCTTGTGAGATATGAGATATAATTGTCATGTATTTGCCCTTTAACTAGACTCCGAAGACGTTTGAATTAATTATAGAATCTAATGGCTTTAGTTTTGACCCATTTAGTGTGATAAGTTTTATTTTTAAGGTTTTGTATAATTTCCGACGAAAACCATGGTGAATAGGAAAAGGTGTCGTGTTTTCATTAGGTACGTGGACGTATGCAATTTACAATCTGCGTTTGTAAATTGCGTTAAGAAAGACTTATCATAAACCAAGAGCTGACTATATAAAGACAAGAAATCCGCCTTAAGGAAGTTGTATACCAGGTTGTTAGAAGATGGAGAGCGATGTCCGGAATTGCGAAACAAATAATGGAATGGGATATCGAGAATTGGATCATCAGGAACAATAGGACTATCTGATTGCTGAATTTGAAAGTTAAGGTCAATGAGAAGATTAAATGCAAAATCTTACCCTCATTGTTTTTAACGTTATTGTACTGCTTGACGTCCAACACATCCAAAAAAGGCTGGGGGATTTTCGATCGCTTATCCTAAGGGGAGAAAACATACAGAACTCTAAGGAGGTAAAATATCTAGGAGTAACGTTAGACTCAAAACTTACCTGGAATCGACACCTGGAAAACACCACGAGGAAAGCGGTAACATCTCTAATGATAACTAGACGCTTACACAGGAGGCAATGGCGTTTAAGGCCGGACATGTTGTACTGAACATACAACATGATGGTAAAACCGATTTTAACGTATGCCTCTCTAGTGTGGTGGCCCAAGACAAAGAAAGGCCCATTTTACAACTAGGTAAGGTGCAAAGACTTGCCTGCTTGGGCATAACCGGATCAATGCGAACCACTCCAAATGCAGCCATGGAGGTCCTCTTAGGTCTCCCGCCTCTTCATCTTGTGATGCAGGGGAAGGCCAGGATGGGGGCCTTTAAGCTACAGCTTGAAAATGCCAAGACTAATAAAACGGCAGGACACATGAGAACAGACCACATGGTAAAGCAATATAGCCTAAACAGAGCATTCGAAGTAAACATTCCAGAAAACCTCGAATGGGAGAATGGTATGCCAGGTATCAGGAGGCGGTATTAGACCTGGTACACAGATGGGTCGGAGACCGCAGCTGGCACTGGAGCAGGAATCTACTCCCAGCTAGAGCAAATGCTATGCACTGGGGGGTAAGCATCTGTGTTTCAGGCAGAGTTGTATGCCATACTCCAATGGGCTATAGAAAACAATAGGAATGACGTCAGTCATCGGCGGATTCTTATATTATCTGACAGTCAAGCGGCAGTAAAGGCGATATCAAGCCAAGAAAAGTGTCGTCAACACTGGTCTGGGAATGCCTCCAAGAAATCAAACTGCTGGCAATCCGGAATAAGGTAAAACTGATTTGGATGCCAGGGCATAAAGGGATTGAGGGCAATGCAAAAGCTGATGAACTCGCTAGGAGAGGATCAGAAGCAAGATTCATAGGCCCAGAACCGGCTCTGGGGGTACCCAAAAGTATGACCCGAAGCCACGTTAAAAACTGGGTTTATGAAAAACACAAGCATCACTGGATAGCAATTCCAGGACAAAATAATGGTAAGGAATTTATTGGCCCACCATGCAACAAAAGAGCCGCAGAACTACTACACATGAGCAGGGAACGACTGCGAACAACAATTGGTCTTTTGACTGGTCATGCACCTGGTAATGTGCATCTCAACAGAATAGGCATATGTGATGGAGACCTTAGCTGTAGACTCTGCAATAAGGAACCATAAACATTCGGGCATATCCTGGTAAACTGTGACGAACTGGATCACAGGAAGCAACTCATCTTTGGGCAATCGAATGTAAATCCGGAGATGCTCAAGAGACTCCCAGTAAAGTACCTGTGTAGACTCGTACAGGACGCAACATTGCTGGAGTGGATGACATAGATAACACAGGTTGAGCACAGTAAGCCTTATTGGCTGCGGTGCAAACTGGAGACGTTAGTCATACAGGTCTGGGGAAAAAAAAGTGGGTACATTAAAATCACCAAGCAAAATGAATATGGTGCTTTGTAGAAGAGTTTCCAACGCAGAAGTAAACAATTCCAAGTCATTAGTAGACGTGTCCGGAGGAATATAGACAAGGGCAATGTAAAGTGAGGTATCACCAAAATGGCATTTGCAAATTAAAAGATCAATAAGAGGTACTAAACTACTATGTGGCTAGTATCAACAACATCTGACTAATAAATAATGCACAATCTTAAATCAAATAATACAAATAACAAAGTAAATGATAATCTATATCTTAATTAATCGTGTAATGAAAGAACAGAAGCAAAGTTCGATTTTTTCGAGATATTCTGTATAAAATGGAATGTTATAAAGGAGAGATTTAGCTGGCGTTATCAATTTTTTCTCCGCGATGACCTGAGCGATGAAGTCCATTATCTGAGGACCGGTTTCGCTATTACTCAAGGACACAAACTACCCTCACGATTTCGCAATTTGTTTTAGAATTTATATTCAGGCTAATCCTGGGGCTCGGCAGACGTGATGTACTATATATCATTCAAAAGTTAAAGCTGTCATTTACAGGGCGGACCGTACATAAATCAAGTATCTAATTGAATAGTGATCGGTCGCGTTGATTTATTTTACGAGTGGTGCGCCTGCATAGATTTCCTGTTAAATTAAATCGAAGAAAAGGATTCGATGGAAGTAGATTTAGAGTGAGGTTGCCGCGATAAACCACGCCGTTTGTACTACTTAATTTGCGCTCTGCTGTCTTAAATTGAATTATGTGAATAAGAAACTTTACAAAAATAATATCAATTATTCTGTAACGTATAGATGTAATCAATAGTATTAAAAAATATAGCGAATAAAATAAATACATTTACGAAATAAAATAAATTACATTCAACACAATTTTATTTAAGATTCAATGTGTATCCGGTAAAGGGTAATACGAGTAAGCATCTTATGCTAAGCTACACACAAGCTGTCCATATTGGTGTTCGTGCACAGATAGGGAAATTCCTCAGATTGACTAGACAACAGCTACTTTGTCGGCAGCGTTGGTTTATCTACAAATTTTTCGGGAGATCTACATATTCTCGTTAGTAGAGTAATTGCTCTAGTACTGGACACCCTAAAGCAAAACCTGCATTACAAAAATTCTCATGCACTATGATAATAATTCTTTTATTAAATACCACAAAAATTTGTAATTTATAAAATGTATTACAAGACCAACTGGATTTTGCTATCACTACACGATAGAAGGCCGTCACATGACTTCGATTTACATTGATGAATTAGATTCTGATAACCTCAAAATATTGATCCTGATATAACGCCATCTGGTTGTACCTAAAAAAAAATACTTTCTGAATTTTTATTGAAAATAATTTAAAAAAACATTTTAAACATTAACTTTACAGTAATTAATATTAATAATTTTAAAATAATGAAATAGACCGAAATAAAACTAAAAAAGTTTTGCTGTAGTATTGTTCATAATAAGAGGTCTTAATAGAAGCGTATTTTATTTTTTTTCCAGTTACTAATTGCATGTGCAGAAAATTGGATTAAAATTACATGACACGTTTTTGTATAAAAGTCGTTTTTTTTTCAAATGGAACACCGTGTATATTAGTTCATTTTTTAATTCCTTATTTAATTTCGCATCAAAAACATGTAAGACGTTAATAATTTAGAACTGACTATTAGAGAGCTATTGTCGTTTTTTGATATAATTTTGCCAAATTCATGTTTTACTTTCTTATACGTAGTATAAGGAAGTATTGTGATGATGAAAATTTTCGACCTCGAGATTTTTGCAGATGTCCACGTTTTGAGGTCCCCTGATACCAAAAAAGTGGTTTTTAAAAAAATGTCTGTGTGTGTGTGTGTCTGTGTGTCTGTCTGTCTGTGTGTCTGTCTGTGACCACGATAGCGGTCAAACCGCTGTAGATATCAATTCCAACTTTTGTATTTACGAATATAATCTCCCTCTTGAGAACTGATTAGATTTTGAGCAAAATCGCCAGACCGGAAGTAGTAGTTTACTTCAGTGAAAAAATCGAATTTTGCAAATATTTCGTCAATTACTAAGTTTAAACAAATTTATAAAAGATTCAAATGTACTCAAAATTAAATTTGAGAAAAATTGTAATAATAAAGTTTTTCGAAATTCCTACCGGAAGTAGGTCTTTTACTCTTATCGAAAATCAGTTTTTTGCGAATATCTCGCAAGTCATGCTTTCTAGGCAGGTACATTACGAGTATAAAAGTATTTAGAATGTACTTTTAAATATCTTTTGTATAAAAAAAATTTCAAAATTCAGACCGGAAGCACCACTTTTACTCTTATCGAATAGCGATTTTTTGCAAATATGTCGTAAATTATGCATTCTATATATATTTATGAAGAGTACAAAAGTATTTAGAGTTAGATTTGGAATATTTTTTGTATAAATGAAATTTCAAAATTCGGACCGGAAGTAACACTTTCATACGTATAAGAAAGTCGTGTGGTGGCCACACCTCATTTTTTTATTTGAATACGGTGTAGTGAGCTATGATATTTGTTGCAATAATTGAATGGATGCCATGTAATAAGGTGTTACTTACTCTGTTGACAAGAATGATTTTATAATTAAATTTCTAAAAATTAGCTTAGAGACATGATTTTACAGTATATAGATGTGACAACAACTCTACTTCTATTTTTTATAATACTTAGTCTTTCAATTGTGCAAACTTCCAATTTTTACATTACCTAATCTTTTAATTATGCAATTTGCGTCAGTATTATTTGTGTTGTGGAGTTGATACATGTCTTAGAGAAATCAAGACCATTTGATATAACTGTGTAGATAATAATGATGGTTGTATGATTGGTTGTTCACATTTTCTTTTTACACATTTCTAGTTTAAATTATATCTTGCCATTTATTGGAAATTTTTAGATGACAGCTTGCTGTGAAGTTGTTGTTTTATTATTGTTGATTGTCTATGTATATTTAACAAATGTCTCTCTAATTGCATAAATCTGTACAGTAAAAATGCTATCGAGAGAAAAATAGCTTGTCAAAGTACAGATCAGAACTGCCTGTTTAATTTATCGATTTGTTAATCAATTCTCAAGAATTAAAATCGTTGGAAATTTTTTTATTAAACAATTAGTTCAATAGAAAAAATCTCTAATTTTCGTGTAGTACCTATAAACTTTTATTTTCCCCTAAAAACCTTTTTACTTTCTTATACGTAGTATAAGGAAGTATTGTGATGATGAAAATTTTCGACCTCGAGATTTTTGCAGATGTCCACGTTTTGAGGTCTCCTGATACCAAAAAAGTGGTTTTTAAAAAATGTCTGTGTGTCTGTGTGTGTGTGTGTGTCTGTCTGTCTGTGTGTGTGTGACCACGATAGCGGTCAAACCGCTGTAGATATCAATTCCAAATTTTGTATTTACGAATATAATCTCCCTCTTGAGAACTGATTAGATTTTGAGCAAAATCGGCAGACCGGAAGTAGTAGTTTACTTCAGTGAAAAAATCGAAATTTGCAAATATTTCGTCAATTACTAAGTTTAAACAAATTTATAAAGAATTGAAATGTACTCAAAACTAAATTTGAAACAAATTATCTTAAAAAAGTTTTTCGAAATTCCAACCGGAAGTTGGTCTTTTACTCTAATCGAAAATCAGTTTTTTGCGAATATCTCGCAAGTCATGCTTTCTAGGCAGGTACATTACGAGTATAAAAGTATTTAAATTATATTTTAAATATCTTTTGTATAAAAAAAATTTCAAAATTCGGACCGGAAGTACCACTTTTACTCTTACCTAATATCGATTTTTTGTAGATATGTCGTAAATTATGCATTCTATATATATTTATTAAGAGTACAAAAGTATTTATAGTTGAATTTGCAATATTTTATGTGTACATGAAATTTCAAAATTCAGACCGGAAGTGGCACTTTTACTCTTAGCGAGTAGCACTTTTTTTCGAATATATTGCAAAGTATGCATTCTATAGCGATTTATTAAGAGAATGAAAGTACTTAGAATAGGATTTTGAATAAGTTTTGTATAAAAAAATTCTTGAAATTGTATAGTTTGAAACGCTCATACGTATAAGAAAGTCGTGTGGTGGCCGCACCTCATATTTTTACCGTCTTTCAAACCTCAAACTCAGTAAATTCTTCTTAAAAACTACTAAATGAAAATACAACAAATACGGGTGGCGTGACTCATTGTCCATTCGAAACTGTCCTATACCAAAGTCCGGCAAATCCGGGCAGTCAATGTTTGATCAAGCCTGACTTTAGAGCTTAAGGGTAAACTCCATAGATTTCCTGTTGACAAGATTTAAAGGCTTGCCCCCAATCTTCTCGCAAGAAATTAATTAGAAACAAACTAATCGTGCTAACGAGAGAGTACCCGATCGACAAACAAAACTGTAATTAATCACACGAAATGCACCATAATTAATACTAACGGAAGTTTACCTTTAATTACATATTGCTTTGTGTCTACAAATTTAAATTGTTCTTCATAACAATCAATTGATGATTAAATTGGTATAAAATAAATGCAATTCAATAGAGTAATTATACCGGTGTCCCAAAATTTCCTATACAGGTAATATCCCCGTCATTTGAATAGAAACGATGATCAAACAAAAACTATTTTAAACGACATAAAAAAGCCTTTTCAGATTTCATTCTTATGAAACGCAAAAGTGTCAAGAACCCCTATGCTATCACCACTCTTTTTTTTTGCACATATTTAAATAGTTCTATGCCAAATTTGACAAACACTTCTAGCATATTATACAGGGTGAGTTTTTTTTCCATTATTTGTATGGGGATCTCGAAAACCATACGCATTAGGTTAAATGGAGAAAGATTTGCATCTTTATAAGCCTCATTCAGATACGTTTTTGTCAATTTAAGAAAATGCATGGTTTACTAGATATTTGCAAAAAATAGAAATTCTCCAAAACCTTTTAAGTGCTATAACTCTTCTATTCTTAAAGGTAGAAAAAAATAAAAATATAAAAAATTGAATATTGTTTTTAAGAAATTCAATTTCAAACAACGACATCTTCTTAAAGTTTTATTTTGCTTAGCATTTTTGAGTTAGCAAGCAAAGTCTAATTTTTTTAAATAGAAACCATAGTTGGCTATGACATATTCTAATAGTGCATTTTTTTCTGCTCGCAATGATGTAAGGGTTGTAGCACTTATTTTAATAAATAGCAGCACAATACATTATCATTATGTTTAAGAAAAATCATCCATAAGATTTTAGCGCTCACAAATGGAAATATAGCGGATACGTAATAAAAGAAGGGTGGAAGATTTGTTAGGAAATTTCGCTATAGTGCAGCCGCAGACACGAGTTTCAGACTCGTTGGTCATCGTCAGTTAGCCAAGAAGAAGTTTTTCTAGTTATTGGGGAAAACATTCGATATGACCACATGGCAGGCTATACCTATGTATTAAATGACACACCAGCGATAAAACATAGAAAGATGATAAAGCGGAATTGTGTAAAACAAAAGTAAAAATGTAAATCTTTAGGTATAGAGCCAGCTGCAAACACGTGTGTTTCAATCTTCCTAACTATATTATCACTGTCAAGCATAATATAATAATTACAATTTTCAAATATAGAAATTACAAACTTTAAAAACGATTTAAAACTTAGCTTCTCTCTTAGCAACTGTTATAATTTCACAAAGTTATTTAAAGATTCGACTTTATTCAGCCTTGATGGCCGGGTGGCTAAGGGACCTACCTAATAAACAAGATAATTCGAATTATTTGAATCATATTTAGTTTTAGTTTCTAAGTTAATTAGGCGCGCGTCAAAGCATATTAAATTAACGAAACAGAAAGATACTATCATCTTTCGTGAATCGTAAATTTATTTTATTACCAATAAATTTTTGTAAACACACACACACACATATATATATATATATGTGTGTGTGTGTGTGTGTGTTTACAAAAATTTATGGAAGTATGGAACTGCTCAATCCTAAATTTATAGTGAACAGTAAAGTGTAACGAACACGAATGGAGCTATTAAAATGTGAAGCGTGGACATAAGACATGATTTATGGATTGTTACCGCTCGAGATGCAACCACTAATGCTCTCGTACTTACAGCAAACCCTACCTAGCAAATTTATACTGAAGTGCAAGCGGAGGCATTATGTCGAAGAGATGTATAAAATGCCGATTTCGTGTTCCATACAGAACAAGATTTTACCGTCCAATCTCCTCCTCTTAACTTTCTTTCATGTCAGTTAATATTCTCATTGAATTTCACATTCGACGAAAGTGTATTTCTTATGGAGTCAGAAATGTTTTACGTAATTGATGATACTGTTATTATTGACACGGACGAGTAAAATTGTTTTCCATTTTAAGTTAAGCAATATTGGAAATATATTATGCTTCTATTGTGCTTGTCACGATGAATTTTGAATAACATATACAAATGTTATGACGTTAAAATATAAATACTCTCATATTCTGAAGCATTTTCAAATGAAATCATTACGTTGGAATGCTATTCCAGGAATATTTTCCAATAAAGGGTTTTAAAACATAGAAAGTCATCAAATGCAAGACGCAACAGGGACAAAGAATGCATGCAATTTTTATATAGTATCTATCTACATTATATAGTAAAATCGTGTTATCTAAACCCAGTGGATTTGGATGAGATTAAAAAAAAAACATAGGCAGCTTGAAAAATAAGCTGAGTAAGGATATACAGGATTAGTTTTAAATAGCGTCATTACAAAAAGGGGATTAAAAAAAGGGGATTTTTCTTGCTCGAGTCCGAGTCTGTCGCAGTTAATATGCAAACATAATAATTTTCATATAGAGGAATTTAAGTTTTAAAATAATATACTTCAATTTAACGGAAAAAAAAAACATGGTAATGCACCGAGGTTGTCTACTTTTTCCACATAAAAGCGTGCTATTCACACAAAAAAAAACATCGCCATAGAAAATCTTTTCAATTGACATTCATTCTCTAACAAAAGTTGTAACTATTTGTATTTTATCGTTTTTTTGGAAAAACCTTAAACTGGAATTACTAGTGATACTTACGTAAATGAGTATAGGATAAACATAGTTATGGACCGACTTTAACTACATTTTGGCCCCAAAAATTTACAAATTTTTGTTGAGTTACAAATAATTTTTTTTTTGATTTCCAGTTATGCATTTATTGGTATTCTTCAGATTCGTATCCTATATATGGTGTAAGTGACGGTTGTGGACGAGCTTTCTGAGCCTTTGTGGCCTTTGATAAATTCATCTTTTGAGGAAAATGTATTCCCATCGGAGCTGAAACTAGCCAAGGTAACGTCAACACTTAAGAAAATTAAACCAATTGCTTATAACAACGGATACTGCCCAAATTTAATAGATAAATTAATTTCAAAGAGATTATTCAACACGACATTACGAGAAATTGATTCATTTACTAAAGACACTACAATTAAAAAGCTTATTTAAATATTTCACTTATTTAGGGGACGACCAAATAAAACTAACTAATTTCTTTAGAAAAGAGAACATTAATATTGCATACAAAACGAACAACAACCTTACCAAATACATCAAGAATAATAAAGAAAAAATCAGTAATAACAATAAATCGTGAGTCTATAAGTTGACTTGTTAACATTTAACATTTTGATATTCTTTATGTTGAAAACAAGAGCATTAAACTAGATTTACTGGAGTCATTAGAAATTAATAAATATAAGCATTCAGACAATTTAATAAACGATAAAGTGGAACTCAAATAATCACCGTTGTTACATCTATTCAGTCAGTAACACATGTTCCCTAATGTCACACATAACATTTGTTAGTAATATAATTAGTTACGCTTAGTATTTGTTTAGACCCGATACTTTTAAAGTAGAAAAGACACTTCATATATTAGTTCTAAAAATTCTTAATAACCGCAAACAATATATAAGAGCTATTAAGCCTATGTAGATATCCATTGTTGTATATGTTAACCTGAAAAAGCTACAGTGTTGCAAACAGGTGTCGTTCTTTATTGTTATCAAATTAAGTGTAAATCTAAAACATTTGTTTTATTTCACATTGAAATCGATTAATGTAAATCTGTAAAAGTAAAGACGAAGTCAATTCAAGATTATTATTATTATTATTATTAATTAAACAATTTAGAATACTTCAACTTCTAGGTCTGTGTCAATATAATTATGAGAAATATTGATTCAGATTAAAATCATTATTGATTATATTAGTATTTACTAACAATTATAAAGCAAACGTTTTCTGCTATCATCGATTACAAATATGCCAGAACATAAATTCTGAAAAGAAAATATCCTCTTTTAAATTCATTTTCTATGATTCAGTATATATATATTTTTTTTTTTTTGTACAAGAGGCTACAAGACATATATTTTGAAATACTGTTTTGTCCTTTTTATTCTTTATCCTGAATCCGATTCTGTATCCATTGTAGTAGAGTATGTATGTTTGAAGTAAGGGTCTTTGCGACACGTTGAACGATTTACATGATTCAATGATCTCTTAACTCACTCTTCGAGTTCACCGCCTGTCAATAAGATGACTTCGAAGTGTCAGTGTTAGTTTTGTGCATCATTTTTTTGTAGCATTTATTATTAAGATAATCACAGTGTAAAAATCTAGTATTTTATTTATATCTGCACTCATGAGATAATAATGTAATTTCAAAAGAAAACAGTGTAAAAAGGAAACAATAAAAAGATTTAACGTTATTTTCAGATCTAAAAGTCTTAAATATAATGAATTGTTTCACAAAATTCTTATTATAATACTTAAAAGGTGAACATTTTGTTAGTTGATTATATTATATATTTAACAAAATAATTAATGTAAGAAGAAGTATAGTTTTAGGTACAATATTAATTTCATGATTTCTATTTTGGATAAATTGTAAAGGTGTTTCAAATAATGGGTGGAGACTGTGGCTAAAAATCTGAAACAAAATGAAAAAAAGCAAAAATTCCTTACCACAAAAATTAAAAAGATATAAAAAAATCTATATACGTATTTCGGAAACTAGGTTGCCATCTTCAAATGTTAGACGTAGTGTTTTTGGCTAAGGTGTAACCTTAGAAGGTATGCTCATCACCAAATCACCAGTGGGATAACACTTCTACTGAAGATGACAACCTAGTTGCCGAAATACGTATATAGTAGAATACTATAGAATGCGTAGAATTAGAAAATTACCTGAATAGAATTAACAACAAGTTCACAATATAAATTGAAAATAACTATCAACTAAACTTCCTAAATATCACAATCAAAGAAAAATAACAAATTAACATAATATATAGAAAACGGCCATGCACATACACAATAATATGTCCCCGTTCTATAGCTTCATACATAGATTAATAAACATACTATTAATTTAAAAAGATTATAATAAATAATTAAATACAATGAAAATAATAGCGATGAGTAACAGATACAATCCGAAAATAATAGATGAAATAATAAAACACAAACATAGAAGGAATCTACAAAAATATTTTTACCCCACAATAAATAAACAAATTAATAAAATATTAACTAAGAAAGGACAAAAGTAGTGAACGTAAACAGAAGCAATCTAGGATGTTAGGCAATAGCAAAGATAACATTACCAATTTAGAAAAATCTGACATATATAAAATTAATTGTAATGATTGTGATGCTATCTATATCGGACAAAGTGAAAGAAACATCAAAACAAGATTAAACGAACATAAAGAAATGAGGTGTGGCCACCACACGACCTTCTTATACGTATGAGAGTTTCAAACTAAAGAATTTTAAGACCTTTTTTATATAAGAATTAATGAAAATTCTATTATAAATACTTCTATTCTCTTAAAAGGTCTCTATAGAATGCATAGTTTGCAAGATATTCTAAAGAAAGTACTACTCCGTAAGAGGAAAAGTGTTACTTCCGATCCGAATTTTGACATTTCATTTATACAAAAAATATTTCAAATCCAACTCTAAATACTTTTGTCATCTTGATAAATATATATAGAATGCTCAATTTACGACATTTCGCAAAAAATCGTTATTCGATAAGAGTAAAAGTGTTAGTTCCGGTCCGACTTTTGAATTTCTTTTTTTTATACAAAAGATATTGAAAATTTAGTTCTAAATACTTTTATACTCGTAATGTACCCGTCTAAAATGCATGACTTGCGAAATATTTGCAAAAAACTGATCTTCGATAAGAGTAAAAGATCTATTTCCGGTAGGAATTTCAAAAAAACTTTCATAATAAAATTTTTCTTAGATTTGATTTTGAGCACATGTGGATTCTTTATAAATTTAAACTTAGTTGTTGACAGAGTATTGGCAAAATTCGATTTTTTCACTGAAGTAAACTTCTACTTCCGGTCTGCCGACACACACACACAGAGAGAGAGATAAAAAAAATTTAAACCACTTTTTTGGTATCAGGGGAGTTCAAAACGTGGACATCTGCAAAAACCTCGAGGTCAAAAATTTTCGTCATCCCAATACTTGCTTATATTACGTATAAGAAAGTAAAAGCAATAATCCAAGGAACAAAAAATACTTGATTCACAGAACATTGCATTGATAAGCTCCACTTTTTCTGTATGGATAGTTATAAATTACTCCATAATGTTAATAAAAGCAAAAAAACTAATTATTTAGAAATATTGGGAATTAAAAAAGCTATACATGAGCAATTACGCATTACCAATACACAGACAGACTACATAGACATACCATTTATAAACACAGTACTAGAATGGTCAAAGTAGGTAACAGTAAACACACCCTCAAGTATATAAGTTAAAAAATAGACACACTTAAATTTAGTTTAGTAAACTCTTTGAGAATGGAAGAACATACCGAAATAATAGTTAGAAATATTCTAATAAATTAAGTGAAACCAAATCAAGTGTTTTTTCTTTAATTTTATCTATGTTAAAGTATAGATCAATTATGTTTCGCCAACAACCGTTAGCTATATCCATAAATAGAATTTTATTTTCATTAAAATAACATTTTCAAACCAATTTTTTTTTAATTTTGAAAAAAAAACTTTTATTTAAAAAATGTATGCCTTTTTAAATGCATTTTTCTATTATTTGGTGCCTTTAGTCCCGTCCTTATTTATTTGACATAACACAAAATATGTAGTTAAATTAGATGGATTCTGCAAAATAGATTAGAGCCGGCACTGATACGAATAGATAATCTAAAACCTCACGAGCGCAACGGAGAGGACAAAATACCGAAAGGAAGAACCAATTCAGTGGAACTCGATTATATGGTAAATGGTTCATTGCCAGAGGAAGCGAAATAAAAGAAACGAGAGATGAACCGGAGGGAATCAAAAAAAAAAAAAGAAGAGAAAAAGACCTGACAGAAAAGAAAGAAAAGAGAGATTCGAAACTAACTCGCATTTGTTATTGTTAAGGGGGAAATAGATAGCGTTGCATCGGTGATCAATCACTCAATAGCTTTAATGTTGCGAGCAGATTTGCATACCTACGTAGCACTCGGCTTCCATTTATTGGCTTCCACCGCTGGTGATGTATACGTCAGGAGCGCAGGATGCTGTAATGTTTCGCATAATTCCCCGCAAACGTAAATCGATTTGTGTCCATCGATGTCTTTTATACTTAATATATGTATGTATTTGTAGTGCATCGGTTCGAGGTCGTTAATCATACTTCGAGTATAGACTTCAACTGCAAAATCTTTTGGCTATATATTAAAAGCTAATAAAACATCTATATAGTATATCGATAAGATTTATCATGTTGTAAAATAATATACATGCTTTTAGAATTTATTATTTGCCATACAAGTGCAGACCATTAACTTAAAACCTATTTACAGAAGTCTATGACTACAATATAAAGTTGACGTAATTACTAACCATTTACAAAACAATTTTAAGAGGACATTTATCAATTTATCAAATTCTAAGTTGATGCTACAAAGTAGTGCAATTGTATATAAAAATGCCCGCACTGAGTCGATATGTTTCCAAGTCTTTTAAACGCCCTAAATTATATGCTGGATTGCATTTATAAAATGTTGAAATGCGAGTTTATAGGTAGCAATATATTCTTCGATTTATCACTCTTCTTCGACCCTATTAGTCATTCCTTTTTATTAGAAAAATTGTCTGAGAATGAAGCAATGGGACCTACTATAACGGAATGGAGCCTATTTGTGAAATCATCCACAAGCAGTGTATGTTAAAATTAGTAATTTTGCAGCACATTCATTATCTGTGACAGTGATAGCTAGATATTTGCCAAGGTTCTATTATTGGTCCACTACTGTTTTTATTATACAGGGTTGCGATCATGTATGGAACCGGGTTCGTTATGCTAAGACGGTCTAAGCTAGAATACTGAAATTTTAAACAGACATAAGACTCAATTAGAACTAGTTATTACTTGTTTTTCTTTTTGTTTTAATCCATAAGTTTTTGAAATACAAAGCCTACTTGTTTTTTTCTTAATGGGTACATGGGCTAAATGTAACATGGTTAAAAAGGTTATTTTTCCCCGAATTAAATGGTAGTATAGGTTTGGTGATTCTTTTGATAGAATTTTAGACAAAAATTTAAACTTAATTAAATTAAAATAAAACACGCAAATCAAGCAGCCTTTGCCCATTCGTCAAAAATTGGAAGAACTTAACAATGGCAGTAGAGAATGTCCCATTGTCATTATTGCCTCTATCATTTCCCATTGAAACCCCAACAAATGCTTACAATTAAACTAAATAAACAAAACTAGACAAAGCAACAATAATTTAATAAAACGGTTCAATTAATATTTAAACAAGAAGTTTATAATTTATAATAGTATATTATGCAATGAGCATTTAATGATAGCTATTAAGACACGAGTAAGAAAATTACAATACGAGGCGAAGCCGAGTATTGTAATGAATACGAGTGTCTTAATAGCCATTAAATGCGAGTTGCATACACTATTTTTTCTACGACCCCATAATAAAACATTATTTTTTGAACATTCTATATCATAAATTGAGGTTAAAATTTTACATGCACCTTTGCGAGTTTAGCTGGTAATAAATTGTTGGTGGTTACTAAGGCTTGTTCCATAATTTCTGGTGGACTCACATTTTACATTTCACTATCATTATCCCTCATTTTTACCGTTTATATTTTCAAAAAAGCACAAATTTTAAGTACTTACTTGTAAATTGCAGAGAACTGTCACATTTATTTAATTTGTATATCTGTCAGATATGCAGTCGCCATATTGAATATTGTTTGAATATTCGAATGTCGCATATTTATTGGATATAAACTTGTATCGTAATGAAAAATATGTATTCCTATTGGATATAAACTTGTAACATAATGAAAATCTGTATCGTAATGGACATCGTTAAAGTACAGGTTCGGCATATATAATAATACAATTAAAGTATGGGAGTAGAAAAACAAAATTTCACTTCAGAATTTAGATTATAAAAGATGTTCAAAGTGTTCTCCATTTACTTCCTGACAATAATGAAGTCTGTGGATAAATCCGTCTATTGTATTATTTAACCAATTTTCAGGAATATTTCTTATTTCTGTCTGAATACGTAATTTTAATTCATCCAAAGATTCTGGTTTGTTGTTGTACACACGGCACTTTAAATATCCCCATAAGAAAAAGTCTAGGGGATTCAGATCAGGAGATCGAGCCGGCCATTCAATAGTTCCTCGCCTCCCTATCCACCTTTGAGGAAATGTATTATTTAAGTAATAACGTACTTCACGTCCATAGTGTGGTAGAGCGCCGTCCTGTTTAAACCAAATTTGATTGTTGTGGTTTGGGAAAAGACGTATAATTTGAGGAACAATATTTTCTCGCAATAGTTGTAAATACTTTTCAGCAGTTAGATTTCCGTCTATGAAAAACGGGCCTATGATATTATGGCCGATAATTCCGGCCCATACATTGACTTTTTGTGGATATTGGGTAGGGTAAGTCCGGGAGAGATCGACCACCGGGACAGTCCGACCAGTACGGATAACTCAAGAAAAAAGCAAGAGAGGGCCCTGTGTCTCACATATTCAATAGAATTAGTTGAGCTTGTTGCAACCAAAGTGTAAACAGGGGTCGTGACATCAGTGTGAATTTATAAATTTAGTTTTAAGCTTTTTACGAACTTGAAAGTTTTTTGACTTATTTACTGTGTCAGTGATATTTTAAAGACGGGTAAGTTTATTCAAACTATTTCGATACTGGATGATAAAATTTGCATGAATCTGTAACATAACCTCAAAAATGTAGTCGTTCTTCGTTTTTGCTCCAGTTAATAAGGTGGTCCATCTCTCCCGTGACTTTGGTAGAGTTCGACCACATTAATCCGGGAGAGATCGACCACGAAAAAAAGAATTAAAAATTTGATTTGAAGTAAATTAGAGATTTAATGAAGCCCAATTTAAACAATTAAATATATTGTAAAATAATATTCTTACAGATTAACAAAAATGTCCACAATTTACAAAAGAAAAAATGAAGAAAGAGCTAAATAGTGTGCCGATTCTTTACGAAATGCAATTGAATGTGTACAAAATCGTAAAATGGGTGTAAATGAAGCCGCCCGAGAGTTTGTGATTCCTAGAACAACTCTAAAAGATTATATTAAGAAGTCGGAGGGAATAAAACGAAAGAGACTGGGTCCGTCATCGGTGTTGGTAGATGATGCAGAACTGAAATTGGTGCGACATATTAAAAAAATGCAAACATTTGGATTTGCACCAGATCGGTAGTCCGTCAGAATATGAGCCTTTCAACTTGCCGAACAACTGAAATTGAAGCACACGTTCAATAAAGAAAAAGGCAAAGCCGGCTATGATTGGCTTAACTCTTTTTTGCAACGACATCCAGATATATCAATTAGAAAAGCCTAAGGAATTTCGTTTGCTTGTGCGACTGGAATGAACCGTGACAATGTGACACACTATTTTACCCTATTAGACAATATTCTCACTGATAACCAACTCCATGACAAACCTTCTAATATTTTTAACATGGACGAAAGCGGTTTCCAGTTGAACAATAAACCAACTGAAGTGTTGGGCGCAAAAGGCTCAAAAAATGTTTCCTCGTTGACATCAGGCGAGAAGGGCGAAACCATTTCCGTCATAGGTTGCTCCAATGCAGAGGGAATGTTTCTCCCACCTTACGCAATATTTAGAGGAAAAAATGTCAGTTAAATCGGGGTATGTCAACGCTACCATTTCCAAGGATTAGTTGGAATCCCATTTTCTGCTACGAAAACCAGCAGCTTAAATCGCAGAAATTTGAGAAATTCTGCGATTTAAGCGGGAAAATGAAAAAAAAGTCGTAAAAACTAATTTTGTTTATACTTTCCTATTATACTATTATTACTATTATGCTGTTCGAAGATATACGTTTTGTTATTTTTTGAAGTCGATCTCACCCGTAGTTGGTGGTCGGTCTAACCCAGATATCCGGGTGAGATCGCCCAGTTGCAATGTTTGTACTTTTTATTCAAAATAAAAATGTATTTTGCTATGATATCATAAATTATATTTTATATAGTCTCTAAATCCTTTGGGCAATGCTTTGACGGTGTAAAGAAAATTTTATCTCAGAACACAAGCAAGTTATAATTTTTTTCCCAAAAAGTGGTCGAATTCTCCCGGACTTACCCTATGTACCGTCGCCATCCAATGAGGATTACTATCAGACCAATATCTACAATTGTGCCTATTTACAATACCATTTAACTGGAACGTTGCTTCGTCTGAGAAAACAATCCTTTTAACAAAATTTTCATCGCCGCCAATCATCGTCATCATTCTTTCACAGAATTCTAATCTTCTGTCAAAATCATCCTCGTTGAATTCGTGTACTAGATGAATTTTGTATGGGTGGTACTTTGCTCGTTTTAAAATATTTTGAACAGATCTTCGAGACATATCATGATTTAAAGCCACTTCTAGTACAGACGTTTTAGGGTTCTCCGCGACATCTAAAAAAATATTAAAAAAATTTTCTTCGTTGGTGCATGTTCTTGGCCGTCCTAATTTAGGTTGATTTTTCACACTACCGGTTTGATTAAATCTTCTTAATGTTTTTGTAACTGTTGACTTACTTATTGGATTCCTATCTGGATGGGTGTCGTTAAACACTGCACATGTTTCTTGGTGACTTCGTTTTCTATCTCCATACCCAACTATCATGAGAATTCTATTCTTTCTCTTTCAGTTAAGTGATTCATAATTATTAGTTAGTTGCTAATACAACGTTAACTGATGACAATTAACTGTCAAGAATGTTATATTTGACGGATTTGCAAAGGCTGCATGATTTGCGTGTTTTATTTTATTTTAATAATGTTTTAATTTTTTTCTAAAGTTTTGTCAAACGAATCACCAAACCTATTATACCATTTAATTCGGGGAAAAATAACCATTTTAACGATGTTCCATTTAACCCATGTTCCCATTAAAAAAAAAAACAAGTAGGCTTTGTATTTCAAAAAGTTATGGAACAAAACAAAAATAAAAAAATTAATAAGTAGTTTTAATCGAGTCCTACGTCTATTTCAAATTTCAGGATTCTAGTTCAAACCGTTGTAGCATAACGAACCCGGTTCCATACATAATCGCAACCCTTATAGTAATCATCTACATAATAATTTTTAACCTAGGGATTTTGGTAGTAGTATGCCAGTGAGTTATAATTTGGTACGTTATCGAAGTAGACATTGTAAACCTTGGAAATACGTGTGTCTGGAATATATCTCCATGCTGTAGAGACAAATGTTTACTTATACATACTGCTGAATCTTCCACAGTGCCTTCCCAGGTTGATCAATTATGTGTGAGATCAAATTCTACTTTGGTGTCAGTCGAGTCTAGTGGATAATTCTGTAGATGTGAAAAACTGGATATGATAGATCACTGCAGTAGACTTGGTATATGAAGTTAAACAAACTAAGAAAAACGAACCCATTCCAAAACAGAAACTAAATGCAAAAGGAAAAAGCCCTTCCCACAAAAATTAAAAAGATATAAATAATCTACATACGTATTTCGGCAACTAAGTTGCCATCTTCGGTAGAAACCCGTAGGAAAACAGAAAAGAGTTTTAAACGTAGTGTTTTTGGCTAAGGTGTAACCTTAAAAGATAAGCTCTTCACCAATTCATCAGTGGGATAACACTAAGTAAGAAATTTTTTTTGCATTTTGTTTCAGATTTCGATCCACGGTCTCCACCCATTGCTGGATTATTGAATTCCAAAACAGCATTAATTTTCTACCATGTTATCATCGAGATTAGAAATTATGGGAGAAATCAATTTTCTACTTGTTTTATGTTAGAAATGCGGATTACAGGAACGATGCTTTTTTTTTAAATAGTCCCAAACCTCGTCAACACCATCCATGTTTTTCGATGAATGTGCCATATACACTCATAGATTTTTCTTAGGTTTTATAACTTTGTGTTAAATGGGGGTGCATTTTACAAGGAATACGGGTAGATATTGTGCCCGACCCACAAAACATCTCTTCTTGAGAAGAATTGCAAATATGTTTGCATTAGGGTTTATAACAAACTTGCAATAAATCTGAAAAATTTAACAAGCGATAAATTTAAAAACGATATTTATTTTTCATTGCTGAATTGATTCCTTTACGAATTAAATGTTCAATAAATATTCATATATTGTGTACTTATGGGATATTCAACGATCTGACAAACTCAATTTACTCTTTAATGGTTAATATAAAAGAAAAATTTGGGCACTATTGTTGGTAGGATTGCTATTACTTCAACATTTAAAAAATACACAGGGTGATACATAAATGATTGGCACAAAGAATATATATACTGTATATTTAAAATTGATATTGTATGTATGTATATATATATTGTATGTATAAGTTCAAATTTGAATTTCGCGTTAAAGCAAGAATATTTTTTATTACAAATAATAAATCCCCTAAGTTTATATTATAATACTTAAATTTAGAAAGTGACATTTAGAGGTGTCTTCTTCGTTGCCTATAATTCAAGAATGTTATGACGGAACAGGAAATAATTTAGTATGGCCTATACGAAAGGAGTGTCAAGAGATATTTATACTCAGATATTCCTCTAGAAATTTTTCTTATTCTTGTTTTTATATTCTGCTCGACTTTGTTAGTTCTTTTTCATAAAGCTTGTGCATAATATATCCCCACTAGAGAAATCCACGACCGATCTACGTCTTTAAAATTGACGCACATAGGTAATGAGTTTGCTCCATCATGCTGGAACCACATTAAGTTTCTATATTAATTTCTTCTAATAGAATCTGTTGGGTGTTCACTCACAGAACGATAAACAGATAATTCCACTTTAATTCTCTTTTTAATGATGCCACACCAAATGTGAAGGTATAAATTTTGGCAATTCATTGGGATTTTCAAAAAATAATATATTTTGACGGCTAACCAAACCATTACTTGTGAAAATTGCTTCATCCAAGAAAAATGCAAACAAAAAACAAGAAGTTATAATTACCGTTTTTTCACTTGTTATTGTATCACAAAATCTGGAGGTTTCAATTCATGGTGTATACTGTGGGATATAATTGAAGTTTAGTTTTTTTAAGATAGTATTTATCATGAACTGAGATATTTGTGGAGTAACACTTACTTGACTTCTGCTAACCTACGAATTACATGTGACATAAAAAAGAATATCCCACTCGTTCCCTTAGTAGTAGCTTATTTATTAAAGTTCTTTTCGTTGAGTAACGTCTATTCAAGTAAAGCATTTGGTAAATAAGTTTTAAAAGCAAACAATTGTTCTGCACTGGTTTCAACATACAAGCCATTTTAATTATTATCGAGATAGAGTATAAGAATAATGTAATAACAAAAAGGAAAAACTCATAAAAGCAACACTAACAACAAAGAAAAATAAATAATAATACGTCTAGAGGTCAATGATAAAACTATGCATTTTTATTGATGCACTTTGCTACTCTAACTTCTACTGCGCCATGAGAAAGAATATTAAAATAAATTTGCATGTCCGGATTATGCTATAAACTTTCTGCCTCTACATACATTTCGTATGACTTTTATTAAACTATCTTTAACCCCTTAAGTGGTTACGTCGTATATATTCGTCATGGCCTCTTGTATTGTGTATCGTCTATGACGGATATATTCGCATCATGAATTTACTTGGTATACTAAACGGTTGAGTCGCATATAAATGCCTATTCGTTCGTAGTATAGAGAAGGGATATGACTATTGCAAGACTGAGTTTGTCTAAGGTTGGTGTTTTTTACAGTGCAGAAAACATAATGTGAACTTGATTCTCTTTTTGCTCTTCCATGTGTTAACTTAGTATTATTGAAATAGTGTAAATTATAATTACTGTGATTAAAATAGTTTAAGTCTATGTTTACTTCAACAATTTTTATTTTATATAACGAAAAAAAAATTTTCCTATATTATTTGTGAATGAATTCTATTTCTTAGAAATTGGTTTAGTTAAATTTACATATTATGTACTTTGAATAAATTTTGAATATGAATAATAACTCTTATTTCTTATTTTATTTTACTTTATTGGATATGACGAATATATGCGCCAGCTAGAAAAGTAAGTGGCCACTAAGGGAGTCACTACATACATTGGATCAAGCCGCGTAAGAGGTTAAAGGTATGTCAAAATATTTATTTGTCTAGTTAATTTGAGCTTATTCTAGTCATTAATACTTTATCTTTAAGTTAATATAATAATATATCAGGGAAGAAATGAGTTTTTAACACATAAGCGTTTCTAGAAACTTAATCGTAACGCATACTTATACAAAGGTTGCAGAAAATCAGTCACGTCCTATACGTGAGGTGGCAGTTTGAAAAACTTGATGTATGACTGTCTGTCGCACGGGTTAATACGAGGACTCGAATGCTTTGAGTCAATTATGAGACCTCCCTCGAGATGGGGTTGTTTGACGGTCTCTTTAACTCATTTCCATACCTATTCATCTTGTTTTCAAATTTCACGCTGTCATTTAGAAATGAACCTCTGGAAAATTCATTAAACTCCCGAGCATACTCACGGCATCTTAATATTTCAAAGGTACAATTTCTTTTTTATGAATAATCATCTATTTTTCAAGTAAAACGTAAATTTTTGTTTTAATTCCGTCTCTTGTTTGTTGGAAAAAGTTATTTTAAAAGTTCAAAAAGATATGATAATATTAGCTATGATATCGCATAACTTTACTGGTTGTTATTTAAATAATTAAAATACTATAAATATATTAGTAAAATTCAGAGTTTCTGTAATATAAAATTGTTACGTGCATTTTGGCCCGTCTTTAATTGGGGTATTTGTATCTATTTTTATTGATTTAAAGTATTTTGGCGCCTGGTATAAAGTTTAAAGTACGTTATTTTAATTCGTGTTCTGTAGTAATTTTACTAAAATAAAAATTTAATTTTCAAACATTATTTTGACTGAATGTATTCCTAGAAATAGATTAATAGGATGGAGTGTATATAAATGCTTTAAATGAATCTGCATCTGCATTTTATTTAATAATATTTACTGTGTTGAACAAGTGCAATTTTTGTAAGAGCTATAAGTTTCATCTTTGAACAGTTTCCTAACTTCTAGACCAACAAATATTCCTTCACATCAGATAGCTTTGGAAACTTATCCCTCAAGTATTTAAAACAGTTGTCATCTATTTCTAGTGCTTTAACAAACTGTTTAATCAATCCTAATGGCTCAAATTTTACATTAAGTCCTCCAGGAACAATGCTGGCATTCTTTTATTTGGTAATGATGCTGAACTGCTCGGCTATTCTACAGACACAAAAAACAACAATATTTGGTAAACCCTCCTTCCATTTAATAAGGAAATAACCTTAAGGTCGTCACAGATTTGCCAAAAATGATTTGAACATTGAATGATATTTAATATAGTTGACATACTGTCATATGTTTCTCTTGTGTTTGTAGAATGAGCCATTGAAATTGATAGTTTCGAGTTATCAGTATACAGTAAAACGGCTTTGAGACTTGTTTTCAACAAGTCGATTAACAATTGCTATTCTGCAGGGTTTTATATATGTAATACTCATTTCATACATTACTTTGTGTTTATTTCTGTTTGAAATCCCTTCAATTTTTACAAGACAGAAGTAACAGTCCTCGCCTTGATCTGGTGGTTCACACCAAGTCATTCTTGTTTTTGTTTCACAGAGTTAATTTGATAACACGAAATACAGCATATACGTGGTACCCATGTTTTGTCTTGTTTTTTAATTTTGAGGCCAAAATATTGTGTAACAGTTATAAATACCTGATATGGTTCAGCTATAAATACCTGTTATGGTTCAGTAACAATCATTGTCGCCTATGTGACAAATAGCATATGTAATCACGGAGATTTTGCAGCGGCTATATTCATGCGCTTCTTTTTGTCATTTGTCAGGCACATTTAAACGATGCCGTGCGAATTTTAGCTTCTTTTTAAATGGTGAAGCCTAATAAGACACTAGGATAAGCTCAATTGATAATATTGCCATTTAATTTAAATCTCAAGTCATCATGCTTCGTGATGATAATAAGTAATGCACCTGTTAATAATTGTTTTCTAATTTCACAAGCGTTATCCGTAACGCACGTATTTCTAACCTCAAAATGAAACCATTCTAATTGTTATTTCGACTTGTAGGCTTGTATGGATTGTATGGAAATCCTTCTTTTGTGAAGTAAGGAGAAAGTAGTGCAAGTAACAGCATAAGTAGAATATATGTAACCAGTAAATGAACCTATAGATAGGAAATACTTTGTGGAATGTATTCTTAAAAACAATGTGGCTAGCTGTTAGGCATATGATTTACAAGTATAAATATTGCAAGAAATTAATCAAACAAGCATCGGGATAACCCTATAAGTATACATGTTGGCGAATAGAGAAACAAGGTGAAGCTAAGAAGTATTGTACCTTATCACCTATATGAAGCAATTATTCACCAGTGCAAGTTTATCGACTTTATGCAGATATGATACAGTGTGGAGCAGAATAACAGACTTCGATCTACATAACTCAACGAGACCTTCACTTGTGCAGATTGTATAAGCTAAGTAGTTTTAACTGTAGTTTAATTATTGAATGCAAAGACTCCAAAACACTGTAGCTAATTAACACCTTTTAACTTAGTTGTTTGGAGATTCTTGTATTGTGGACAGGAACTCCGGAATAATCTATATTTAGCATCGTTGTCACAAGAGCATGGTTGTAATTTGGAAGATTGCTGTTACGAATCAGATCGTGTATGTTTAGAATTTTTTTTGGGAACTATGTTCATTACTTGACTGCCTGTCGACAGTCTGTGTATGTACGTGTTATACAGTAGCTTTGTTGCCATTCATATATATACATACACGAAAAATTTTCGTATATGAATAAATGTATGATGTACTTCTACCCTAAGCTGGCATTGCGAACAACAACGTGCAGACAGCTGTTTCGACCTTACATTAGTCTCATCAGTGCACGAACGTGTTTTTACGTACCAAACGCCATGAGAGATTACCAGCGGCATCTGTTACCCAAGCGCGACATCGCAAGGTAATGTTACCCTACGTAGTACGGAGGGTAACATTACCTTGAAACATAACAAAAACTGCCCAGAGAATTTTTACAGCCCCTTGCACGAATTTCCATTCTTGAAAATCACACGCAACACAACTTGTGAAATACTGTTTCAATTTTTTTTACTAAGTGACAATTCATTTACGTTTCGTTTGTCTCTTGCCAGACCGCGTCAACAATTAAAGAATAAATGACGACTGCAACCTTCGTATATGCACGTATCCATTCCAGAAGTTTCCATTGTAGTATATTCCGTGATGACTAGTATATTAGAATTCTCTACATCTCTCTGGAATACGTGACGTCGTATCCTTTGCAATTGCCGCTGCCCATTACGGTATAGCCGCGAACATGCTCGAGTTTGTCACAATACTTTTTTAATTTCAAATTTTTATGTTTAAAAAAATGCAAAGTACTAAAATTTTAGACTGTTAAGTGAGTTATAACAATCGTGTCGACTAGTTAATTATAAGATACAGTATTTGCCATAAATGTGATCTTCTTTTATTATATAATTTACAATAGTTTACTGGTTAATATAATAATAATTTTACTCATTTACAATATGTATGAATTTCTCTATTTAAATTGTTTAATTTTTACTAATAAGAATTATTTTATTAAAAACACAACTTCAAAATCACACGAATGTTCTGGAACATCGCGTGTTTAATAAGTTTGTTAAGTCTAGATTTTATTGAAGTTAAACGTGCGGATTTTAGTTCAACTTTAGTAGTTCTCGTGCTAGTAAACGATAATGAGATCACAGAATTCTTATAAGTACCTTCCGCATTGTTAAACAGAAAACTCATTTACAGGTCGCTGCTTTTGATAGGGTGCAGACGATTTCGTAGACTATTTTTGTTGGTGTGTAAATAGTTTCTATTTATCAGAAAGTTTAGCATATACATCAGAGGGTTAACAAACATAAAGAAGTTATTATTACAATAATGCTATGATTTCAAATAAACTTTTTAGTCAAAGCAAAAGCAGAAATTATTCACTTAAGAAATATGTACATACTCAGTGACAAAGGAGTTGGGAACTAAATATGATGTAATTGAACCTGTATTAAAAAAAGAGAAATTGCGTTCTAAAATTAATTATCAATAGCAACTAATAAATGTCGATAGTGGTGAAAAAGGTAGGATTTCTAAGGATATTTTGGTATTTAACTGTCAGGGTTTTTTGCATAATAAAGACTCTATATTGCATCTTTGTGATATGTGGGAACCGAGTATATTGGGTCTTGTAGAGACCCATATTAATGATGAAATTACTGATGGTGAAATTACAATTAAGGATATAATGTAATAAAAGCACTCGCAGAAAATAGAAGAACTGGTGGAGTTTCACTTTAAATAAAAAGTAATATAAGTTATAAAGTACATAACATCCACATTGACAAATATATTTGGATGGTAAGTGCGGAAATCGTAATGGGTAGTCAAAGAGTACTATTGTCCGTTATATACCACCCTCCACAAAACATGGATAACCTATTTTTGGAATATATTGAAACCTATATTAATAATATAATCAATTTCAATGGGACTATTTTAATGATGGGTGATATAAATATAGATTATACAAAAAACACTTATTACAGTAATAGACTTAAAACCTTGATACATATAAATGGTTTACAGCAAGTGGTAACTGAATATACAAGAATAACAAACAATAGCAAAACACTCATTGACTACATTATTACTAACGAAAAAACAATACAACATGAGGTGCTACATACACCAAAAGTAAGTGATCATTCGACGTTAAAAGTTATACTACAGACAAAAAGTGATGTGACAAAAAGGACAAAGAAAGTTATAAGGAGTTTTAAAAATTATGACATTGATAAATTGCATGAACACATTTACGAAAAAAGTTGGTATAATGGAAATGATGTCAACATTATGGTAGATCAATGGACTGAAAATATAAACCAAAGTATTGAAGAAATGTGTCCAAAATGTGAATTTGTTTTACCGAAAAAGTATTTAAGGAATGAGTGGATGAATTATGAAATATTAGAACAAATAAATATTAGAGATGATAAATATAAGGTAGCAGTATTTACGAAACGTGAGGAAGACTGGAATGAATAGAAATTTATTAGAAATAAAGTAGTTCAAATGATTAGAGAACCGGAAAGAAGAGTATTTGAAAACAGCACTGGATCAAAACAGAAACGACTCAAAAGTACTATGGAAGAATCTAAAAATGTTATTACCAACATGTAAAGAAACAAATAATACAGGCATTATTTTCGATAATGAAGAAATAGAGAACGACAGGGAAATTGTTGAAAAATTTAATGAGTACTTTGTAACAAGCATAGATACACTAGTCGATGGGATACAAAGACAAAATATTGACAGTGAAAATGAAGTTTTGCGTGACATACCGCAGCATCCGGAATTTTGTAAATTTGAAAATGTAACTATGAAAGAAATTAAAGATGTAATTAAATCTCTAAAAGGTACAGGAGACGTTGCTGGTGATGGTATAACAAGCAGAGTTTTAAAGGACATTTGTTTGGTGTCAGCAAATAGAATACTAGACATAATAAATACGTCAATGCAATCAGGGGTATTTCCTAAATACTGGAAAATATCATATATAGTACCTGTCCCGAAAGTCAATGGGACAAAACTGTGTGAAGAATACAGACCTATAAATACAGTGCCATCATACGAAAAAGTGTTGGAAATGTGCGTTAAAAAACAAATCGATAGTTATTGTGATACAAATAGCATAATATCGTTGAATCAGTCAGGTTTCAAGAAAGCACACTCTTGCGAAACAGTTTTGGTGAACATTTGCGATAATTGGACGAGGGAAATGGACAGTGGCAAAATGGTGCTGGCTGTGTTTTTGGATTTCCGAAGAGCTTTTGAGACTATCGACCGACAATTACTATTGAAGAAATTGGAAGTCATCGGCTTCAAGGGCATCGCTCTGGAATGGTGTCGTTCATATATGACTGACAGATACCAAAGTGTAAAGTTTAATGGGACAACATCCGGGGTGCGCTCTACTAAATATGGTGTACCACAAGGAACAATATTAGGACCATTACTTCTTAATTTATATGTTAATGATGTTATGCTAAGGACCAAAAACAGTAAATTACATTTGTTTGCTGATGACTCAATGTTATATGTCAGTGGAAATAATTTAAATGACATGATGGACAAAATAAATGAAGACTTGACTTTATTATATAAATGGTTATGTGCCAATAGTTTAAGTATTAATATAAGTAAATCTAAATTTATAATCATTGGTAGTGCATATAAATTAAATACAATTAATTATGACAATATTAAGATAAAAATAGATAATAATTATTTAGAAAGAGTAAATAGTATAAAATATTTAGGGATAATTATAGATTAGCATTTAAATTTTAAAGAAAATACAAAACATATTCTAAATAAAATGTCTAAAAAAGTAGGTTATTTAAGTAGAATAGGTCAAAATATGTCGACATATATTAAACTGTCTATATATAAATCACTAATTTCCGTACACATTGAATATTGCTCAACTATCCTTTTCAAGTTAAATAATTACGAAACTCAGCAAATGCAAAAAATACAAAACAGGGCTATGAGAACAATTTTAAAGTGTAACAAATATACACCAGTTACATTAATGCTGAGTACATTGAAATTAATGAATGTGCGTCAAAGAATAAACTACAAAACTATGCTATTTATTTACAAGACTAAAAAAGGTGTTACGCCATCGTATATTAGTCAGAAGTTGATTTATATACATGACACACATAAATATAATACAAGAATCATCAATGATTTCTTTATAGAAAAAGTTAATAGGTCATCAACGGCTAATAATGTTTTTGTTAATGGGCTAAAAATGTTTAACAGCCTGCCGTATGAAATAAAACATTGTAGTAATATAAATAGATTTAAGAGACAACTGTCATTATATATTTTAGATACATTTATATAAATAATGTAAGTGTACGTAAATAGCGTATTGCTAATAAAGATATATTATTATTATCTACTGTTTCTGGATCCCATAAAATATCACCGTTAGTTTCAATGTTATTATTTACCTCTTAGAAAAGCTTGTTTGTCAAATAAATCATTCCATGCAACGAGTACACTCGGTTGTAGATCTCATCATAAGCTCTGTAGCTTAAAAATATTTTCATTTATACAGAGTGTTCGACAACGATGAACCAACACAAATGTTTTTTCAAATGGAATGCTATGCATTTTTTTACATTTTATAATAGCCTTTGAAGTGCTTATTAAACTGACATTAACTTGTATTTGTCGACTTTCAACTGTTTCTGAGATATGGCGATTTTTCGTAAAAATTGTACAACATTTGAAAAGTTGCTATAAAATAACGATTGATGATGAAATACCTACTATGGGCTCAATTAGTAGAGATATCTTTTCTGTACGTGAAATTAATGTTTATTTCGACATACGAGGTAGGCGCCATAGGCCTGATATACAAAAAAGAAACTTGGAACAATATAAGAATTTTTATTTTTCAATGTAATCTCCCGTAACTTCTATACGTTTATTACATCGATTAATTAATAATTCGATACCCTTATAAAAATAATCTGAAGTTTTTCCGTCAAAATGTTCTATAATAGCTGCTTGCAACTCACAGTCGGTCGTCCTTAAAACTACGTCTTCCCCCGCCCCCCCCATGTTTTTTTTTTAAATTAGAAAACAAAAAAAAATCACAAGGAGCCATATTTTCATCATCAAAATACTTCCTTATACTACGTATAACAAAGTAAAAGGTACCTAACGAATATTAAAATTAAAATGATCCAACAAAAAATTATATTTAAAAACAAATATGAGGAAGCTTTCTTGTAAACTCAAGAAACATATTTGCAATCCCATGAAAATAAATAGGTATATCTGATAATGATTATACAGACTTTTGTGTATCTATTAAGAGAAGAGTGAAACAAGCATTTCTATTTCTTGCTTATACGAATTCATATTAAATTTTAATTTATTATTCAAAATTTATGTGCATAAAACCGAGGGTCATTTTGAGTTTATATTCTCTTCTATTCTTCTATGGTTGTAAATATTTTAGAAAAAATTCTTCCACACATCGAGATAATGTGGAGAGAAATGGCGATCAGGAACGAAAAGGAAAGAAATTCAATGTTAGTATCCCTCTTTAAATGGAAATGGCGAGGTAAACGTCAGTTGAATACGTTATCGAGTGGGCACAAGCACGTTAGGAGAGCTACTTATCGTTAAATCACAGTCTAAATTGACGTATCTGGGTTTAATCAAATCCACTTCGAGCGGTTATTCTAAGTAGTTGCAGTGGAAAGATCAACTGTTTTCGATCGAAGCGGAATTCGCAGTCCTTCGAACGGACCCCCTTCCATTAACTTTATGATTATCTATCTAATGTAATTCGAAAGAAAAAAAAGGAAAATAAGTATTATGAGTGAATTTTACGTTGATTTTAATGACACCTTTCCTTTATAATCACCGTACTCGGGTTTGTTATGCTGTTATTTACAATTTTGTTTGTTAAGTTGTAAAATGAACATACTGAGTGCGAAGAGGTTGTATAAAAGAGTTTTCAATGTTTTGTTTAAGCAGAACGACGGCGTTTTAATACAGGCCCATTTTCTTACATTTTACCATGTTTTCATGATAACTCTACATATAATTTGGAAATTATTACTACGTCAGAGCTTTGAGTAAATAATAATGTGCTTTTAATCATCTTCTGTTACGGTCTAAAATTACCCTGTATATACTCAGCGTAATTTTAGACCCGTTTTTTTCTTAAGCCTTTCAGTTGTGTAATAATCGCTCTAGTGCCTTGTAAATGTAGAGTTATGATTTTCCACTATTTCGAATATGTGTGGTTCGGTTGTCTGATTTGTTGGCGAGCCATATCGCAGATTATTTGTTGTATTTACCAGGTGATTCCTTTAACTTGGAATTTTGTAATATCTCGAAAAATACGCATCTTACAGAAAAATATGCCTAATCGAAACTTTGATATCTCCGAGAGGGCCATTCGCTAGTACCAAATTATGTTCACCCCCATACACCCTGTGTGCGGGGCGGGCAGCAAATTTGAAATTTTAAGTAAAAACCTCTATTTTTACTTTCTTATACGTAGTATAAGGAAGTATTGTGATGATGAAAATTTTCGACCTCGAGATTTTTGCAGATGTCCACGTTTTCCTGTCCCCTGATACCGAAAAAGTGGTTTTTAAAAAATGTCTGTGTGTCTGTGTGTGTGTATGTCTCTCTCTCTGTGTGTGTGTGACCACGATAGCGGTCAAACCGCTGTAGATATCAATTCCAAATTTTGTATTTACGTGTATAATCTCCCTCTTGAGATCTGATTAGTTTTTCAGTAAAATCGGTAGACCGGAAGTAGCAGTTTACTTCAGCGAAAAAATCGAATTTTGCCAATATTTCGTCAACATTGTCAACATTTCGTTTAAACAAATTTATAAAGAATTCATATATACTTAAAATTAAAATTGAGAATAATTTTATTTAAAAAGTTTTTCGAAATTCCTACCGGAAGTAGGTCTATTACTCTTATCGAAAATCAGTTTTTTTGCAAGTCATGCTTTTTAGACAAGTACGTTACGGGTATAAAAGTATTTAGAACCTAATTTTCAATATCTTTTGTATAAAAAAAAATTCAAAATTCGGACCGGAAGTATCACTTTTACTCTTACCGAATAACGATTTTTTTGCAAATATGTCGTAAATTATGCATTCTATATATATTTATGAAGAGTACAAAAGTATTTAGAGTAAGATTTGGAATATTTTTTGTATAAATGAAATTTCAAAATTCGGACCGGAAGTAACACTTTCATACGTATAAGAAAGTCGTGTGGTGGCCACACCTCATTTTTTAGATTCGAATGATACGTCGAAAGATACATACGATTTGTCTGAAAAAAATCTTTCGCAAGAAATTAAACAGTAATAATAAAAAAATGTAGATTAGTTGTAGAAAGTAGTACTTATACCTATATAATAAAAATTAAGAAAGAATAATTTATTTTGATACTCATTCAGAAAATGGGCGTGTTAACTTTACAAGAGAAAATTGCAAATTATTGAATCTGGCAGATATCTTGATAATGCAGTCAACATTATGCTCAGCGTTTTCCAGACAGACTGCGATCCGCACTTTGCTTTTCCGTACTGTTAAACAGTTTACTGCAGAAGGAAGTATGAAACCTAAAAAAAAGGAACCGTCAAAAACAATAAGTGGATAAGATAATGTAACTTCTATATCAGCCGCAGTGGCTTATAATTCCCACGTCAGTACAAGAGAAAAAGCTCGTGATTGCGGAGTATCCCAAAGCTGTGTTTGGAGTATTTTAAAGCACCATAAATATCATCCCTACCCAGTGTTGTGCATTATCTGGATGATTTTATCTAGATAAATTATCTAGATAATAATTTTGTTATCTATCATCTTATCTAGATGGGACGACAACCATTTATCTATCATCTTATCTTAGATAGAAGAAAAGCAGATTATCTTAAGGTTTTAGATAACAGATGATTTTTTTCGCCCTTACTGATGAATCCCATGATGCTGATTACTACTGCAATGAATAAACTTCTGAAGGTATACTTATTTATAAAATTAATAGAATCTACGGTTGGTTCTTGGTGAAACATTATGAATTCGTTTAGTATACTTATTTTATAATATTAAAATTATTTTCTCAAAGAACTGATTTATTTATTGTCTGAACGTGGAACAACGAATTTTTCCAGGAAGAGTTCATCAGTATTAAGATTTTATTTCAACTATTTGATCTTCTTTTTGGTTTCAAAGAATGTAAAAGGAAATGTGTGGTTTTTCGCTGACAGATGTATTCTTTTGAAACATGTCTTTTTAACTTTATAATGTGTATTGTAATGGTTAATAAAGAAGACTTCATTACCGTTGTGGAATTATCTGGAAACTGCTTATTTCTTTCAATAATATTACTTCTATTATTTAAGATGTGCCAGCAATAAATTTGGAGCACCTTCTTGCTTGGCCTGACCCTGAAACGGTAGGTGATGAACTAGACTGAATTATATTGCCAAGTTATTTGAGGTGTGCCGTGCACACTCTCAACTTACTTGCCACTACTGATGCAAATAAGATTTTGGAAAAATCAACCGACTACAAGAAAATTTATTGTTCTACATTCAGGCTTTTCGGAATTTAACGAGCTTCAAACTTAACTTGCTTCAGATTTAACGTATGAAGTATGTAAATGCAAATTTCCTGTACACATCATGACCGGATGGAATTCATATTATGATGTGACAAAAAAAATTGCTAAATAAGAAGAAAATGCTTCCCAAAGTTGAAACTCCAAAGACTAAAACACATTGAGTTCCAATTCATTAAAGAGTACTGCAGTGTGATGGAGCTACTAGCTTGTTAGATAGATTACAAGGGGAATTAGAATATTTTCTGCGTTTTGTTGCTCCAACTTTATTCATTCTCCGCATCAAGTTGATTGAGAGCTCATCTATTGTTTACTGTAGTGCTTTGAAAGTGGCCATAATCATACGGATTGAACAGAGAGATTTCAACACTTGTTTGTCATGGAAACCTACCCAGCCAAAAGTAAAGGTTTCATTCTGTCAGCAATGAGTCAGCCCAAATTTAACACCAAATGGATTCCTGAGAGACTTGTAAATTACTGTAAAGAAATATTCACAAATAAATTTACTTTTTGGCTTCACAGTGACGATATTCTTTTTAAATCGCTTTCTGCAATCGACAAGGGTCCGAAAAGAAGAGACGAAGTGTGAACACTTCACAAGTTGATTGTTATTATAATTTGTAAACAAAGAAGAACTAAAAATGTTACATGCATACCCAACTATTAAAAAAATATTCTTTAAATATAACAAGACGCTACCATCTTCAGCACCGGTCGAAAGACGGGTGCCCAAATCCTACTTACGCTCAAATCCGATTTGGAATCACCCCCTAAAGCATTAATAATAGTAGAGAAACATAAGAATGTATATTAAATTTGTTCATATTTAAAGTTGTGGATTACCTATACCAAGAAAATTACATCCTCATCCTACCTATATCAATTGATACCTAAACCGCGTTGAATTCTAAAATAAAATTCTGAGGATTTCACTAGATTATCTATTGAATTATCTAGATAAATTATACTTTATCTGTCATCTTTATCTAGATAATCATTTGCAAAATCATCTTTTATCTGTATCTAGATAATAGTTTTCGAAATTATCTGATATCTTATCTAGATAAAACAATGGTTATCTGTGTCCTTACCACGTATCTTTACACCAAGATCTTCACGACGAAAATTGCTTAACATTTTGACAGTGGGCATGGGAGCAAATACAAATGAATCGTAATTTTTTTCGTTGCGTATTATTTTCTCACAAATCAACTTTTACAAACTATTGAGCTATCAATCGACATAACATGCATTATTGGTCTGTTGAAAACCCACATTGGTTGCGTCAGGGGTTGAGCATCAGCGTCCTTGGTCTATTAATGTGTGGTGCGGGATAACTGGCGACAAACTCATCGGTCCCCACATCTTTGAGGGAAATTTAAACGATGAAATGTACCAATGGACTGCCACAGTTACTTGAAAGGTAAGCTTAAAATGTGGTTTCAACATGACGGTTGTACAGTAGCACGCATAGTAATTGATCGTGATTTCCATGGTCGCTGGATCGGTAGAGGTGGACGGATAAATTGGCATGCCAAATCACCAGATCTGACAACGGTAGATTTTTTTGTAGGGATACCTGATAGACAAAGTGTACCAACAAGTACCAACAGCTCGTGAGAATATGATTGAACAAATCAGGAATGCTTGTGCCCATATTACTAGAGACGTACTTCTAAGTTGCGCATTTGAAACGCGAATCGACAAATGTACTGAAGTTCAAGGTCAACATTTCGAACACCTACTTGAACAGTGAAAGGCAAGAGGTGTCTCATTAATTAAGCACCCCGAAGGGAAGAAAAAAATTCTATGTGAACGTCGTTGTTCCTGGGTGACACTAATAGTAGTTTATTAACCAACTATTCCACCCACAGGAAATGGGGGAGGGTGTAACTTTAACATCAAAATAATAAAAAAAAGTACTAAATATATGTGTTTCTCTGTTTTTTATTTTTAATTAATCTAAAAAAAATTTTCAGAAAAATTGTACGTATCTTTCGACAAATCATCCGAATCTGCGATAAAAAATAGGCGTTCCTACTTAAGATTTCAAATTTGCTGCCCGCCCCGCACACAGGGTTATGGGGGTAGACGTAATTGAGTACTAAGGGATGCCCCTTCGAAGATATTATTTTTATTTATATTTTTTTGTACAACGCGTACTTTTCGAGATATTACAAAATTCCAGGTTAAATGAATCTCCTGGTATATCTCGTCTGTAGTATTTCATATGAGCAGAAGAATATTATTTAGTTCTTAATTTTGCAATTATTCTTTTATGTGGTTCAATTGATGTAGGATTATTTTTTGTATCTAAATGTTTTAATTGATTTTCCTCTTCTAAAATTATTAACGCGAATTTAGAGCGGCTCTAACATGTGTCCCATAATATTTAAAATTAGTAAGCGCAGATTACATCACACTCTTGATCAAATAATTGTTGTGTTGAGTTTAAACTTCTATTTTAGGGTTAATTTAAACCGTTTCAGCTTCGCCCTAAAATTGGTATTTATGTACCATATCGTTTAGGGTCAATTGTTGACGGATAAATCTCCCTACATAAGATTTTAATAAAGAATCGGTGTTTGTTTTGGAGTCTGAACTCGGTTGCTTCCTGTCTAAGGCTTTCTTGTTTTTTTTTAAGGATATAGCTTTTTTATGAGGCAGATGAATCTTCCTGAAGAAGATTATCTTGGTGGTCCACCAACTTAACGTTTAATCTCTTTTCGCCGAGTTAATTAGTGAAAGATATAAGTTTTCCTTGACATAGGAAATTAAGGCACTGGATCACAGGAGGCAATGTATTTTTGGGCAACCGAATGTAGACCACGAGATGCTCAATAGACAGCCAGGGAAGGACCTGTATAGCCGTGTGCAGGACACAAAAGTACTAGAGTGGATATCATAAGCAGCATAGTTTCAGCACAATAAAACCTATTGGCTGTGGTGCAAAGTGAGGACGAAAGCCGGACAGGCCTGGAAGGAGAAAAACTGTTACGTCTTTCAGTGAACATTGCATCTTTCCTTTACCGTACAGAGCTGCAAATAACCAATTATTTAATCTAAGCTCTTAGAACAGCCTCATTCACGAATTTGAGACTGTTTTAGTTCTGGGAGATAAGTGCAAATTAAGTATTTATTATAAGTTTACCTTACATTACAATAGGTGACGTGCAATTCCCGTATTTATGTTTTTCTCTTGAACCAATTAGACAGGCTTTCAAACTGCCAGTGTACGTAAAGATTATTAGTTAAGGCTATGGTATGTGTACTTTGTTAGAGAATTATTTTTCTAATTTTGCATACATTTGTCGAGTTTTACGATAATTTTCAGTTTGTTTCTACGTAAGAAGACAAAAATCCTTACATAGAATTATATTAACAACTAATGCAAACGAAAGCTTTGACCAAAAATTTCGATAATTCTTTTATTAATATTTGTATTTTTTGCTTGACTTTTAATCCTTTATTAGTAAATTCATTTAGATTTATTTTATTGTACAAAAAATATTTTTTCTTGTATTCAATTAACCTCATATACTGAGTGTGTCATTAATGTTTAGCTAATGAATATGGTATTTAAATTTTCATTTCATATTTGCCTGGAAATGTAACATACTCAATTGCAAAAATACACAAAAGAACTGAAGCAAAATAAAGTGAATGTGTGGGTTGGTATAAGTAGTAGTTTTTTCATCATTCGATTGACAATGTTTTGAATGAGAAACTTTTTTGAGAAATGACTTTATACAAAGCACTTGCAATTATTTTTTCTCCAATTACCAAGAAACTATTTAAAATGACCGATTGATCTTATTCAATACATTATTTAAAAGTATACATTCCATATACTAATTTAGAGCTTTTTAATGGAATTAAATCTCTTATTTCCACACTTAGATAGTATTTTTTAAGCAAAGAGATCGTGATTAATAGTCCATTTGAACACTTCGATAGCAATCATCGCTTTCTGGGTTCCTATATAATCGGAATCACTTCGAGACGTCGCCAGCAGAATATTAATAGTAACGTCACTTGCATTTCCACGTCGAATTTGTATTCTGGACACGAAAAATGCGCGATACAGAACTTCTGGAACGCCGAGACTTGCCCGAGAGATGGCAAAAATACTGAAAGAGTAATTAAACAATCTATCTTCCGGACTTACGGTTGCGTAAAATTGCCGGTACGTGTCAAACATCGCGGTTATTAAGATAAATTTAAATTCAGGTCGTATCGCTGACATTTCGTCTACCTTTGCAGGGGAAAATTTAATTTTTGAAGAACACAGAGCATGCTGCATATACTTTTAATTTATAGAATTGCTTTTGCTAAAGAGACTTTTGTTCTTTCTAATTTTAATTAAAATATTTTATGTATTTACAATTTTTTTTTTTTACATGATAGATATAATTAATCTGTTCGAAGCATGTATCTTCAATTCGGTTACTGTCAAGGAATTATAGGGTATAGTAGAAAAAATGATAGTATAGAATATTTAGTATAGTTAATTCACGTACGTATAGATATGATGGCTGGTTATATCACGAAAACGTCAGCCGATCGTGTAACTGCTTTCCAAGGATTTTCTATTGCTTTGGCCGAGACTACCGACTTATCTGATACAGCTTCGTTCACTGAACGTATGGAGTAGCAAAAAAACGCGTGATCAACGCATGATTTTGAATACTGCTTTTCTATTGGCTCTGAGAACTACATACAAATCCTAAAACACATGATATATAAATCATCTGCTTTCTGTGATTTTGTCACATGATTGTGACTATAACATTGTCTATTATTTTGAAATATATATTATATATATATACTTTTTGCTTTTGCTGTATAGTATTTTGTATTGTTCCTTGTGTTTGCGCTGTGTGTATTTGTTTAAATTGTTATTATTATTATTCTCAGTCTTTTTAAAGACTCTGTTAATGATTAAAGATTTATTGAAGATAAGATCTATAAATCGTAAACAAAGCAAATGGTTTATAGGTTAATTATGTCTCAGCTTTCCAGAAGTGTTGAATTTAAGTTACTGTTTTTACCTGTTTATACAGTGCTGTGCAAAATGCAGCCAGAACTGAAGAAACAAGTAAAGAGACATTTTACAGTGCTAGAAAAAGAGACCGTACAGAATATATTTACCAAACGTCAACAAGAATGCCCAGCTGACTCTAAGACACGAATTGTTGACTTTACAGCCGAAGCTGCAGGTATCTGCTCTGCAAGTGTTTTTAATATTTTGCGAGAACACAATCTTGTGACATCTCCAAAAACGTATACAAGAGCAATGATCTGTCCTGGATAATATTGATGATGATATGCGCAATATTATTATACGTATAGTACACCAATTTTTCTATAAAAATAAGGTGCCAACAGTGGATAAGATTTTATTTAAAGTAAATAAAGATGAGAACTTGCCAAACCTCAAACATACAACATTGTGGAAGTTGTTGAAAGAAATGAATTTCTCTTTCAAAAAAAGAGCTCGTAATAGTTTTTTAAAGGAAAAATGTGAAATTGTTAGATGGAGACGGCGCTACCTTCGTCTAATAAAAAAATTTAGGGAACACAATAGAAAAATTTACTACCTAGTGAATGGGTCAATGAAAGCCATACTGTGCAAAAAATATGGGTATATGAAACGGTAACAAGTCCAAGGCAAGCATTATTACAAGGGCTCTGACGGGTCTTAAAAATCCAACTGGAAAGGGAAGACGATTGATTGTTCTTCATATTGGTTCAGAATATGGATTTGTTGAAAACGGCTTATTGTTGTTTGAGTCAAAAAGGACCAATGATTACCACGAAGAAATTAATGCAAATATCTTTGAGGAGTGGTTAGAAAAGGTATTGCCAACGTTGGAAGAAAAATGTATTGTGGTATTAGATAATGCTTCCTATCACAGTAGAAAAATTGAAAAAGTGCCAACTACAGCCACAGAGAAAGGTGATATTCAGTCTTGGTTGCAAGAAAAAAATATATCCTTTCAAAAAGATATGGTTAAAGATGAACTATTACATTTAGTTAAGGTGCACAAAGAACATTTCAATAAATATGCGATTGATGAACTTGCAAAAACTTACAATAGAACAGTACTAAGACTACCACCATATCATTGCGAATTGAACCCGATTGAATTAATATGGGTCCAAGTTAAAGGATAAATTGCAAGGAAAAACACTACATTTAAATTACAGGAAGTCAAAGAGCTGTTACACACATCATTGAACAATGTTACAAAAGAGAACTGGTTGAATGCCATGAAACACGTTAAAGAAGTAGAGAAGAATATGTGGGAGTTAGACGTAATTGTTGAAAATTTACAAGAGAGTTTCATAATTAAGTTGGAAAGTTCTGAAAGTAGTGAATGTGACAGTGATATTTAGGAATAATTTTAATTGTCAACACAGAAAAATTTAAAATATATGTTTACATTCATAGTTTCTTTCGGTCTTTCTTCTATATATTTTTTAAAAGTAAAGTATATTGTGTATGCATTTTATTTATATATGTTTACTATGTATGTACTCTATTTATACACGCATAAAATTCCTTATAAATTCACAATGAAGTAACTACCTATGCCCTATTTTAACTTGTAATTTATATTATATACACATGTGAATAAAGTCTTTAATATATTTGCTTAATTTTTAAATACTTATATTGGTTTTGTATTATTTGTTAAAATGCCAGATATTGAATTTGACAAATGCATATTAAATTTATCTTAAATTGTTTACAAAATGCGCATTTGTGTATTTTTTTGTTAAGTCAATTAATATTTATCCACTTATTAAGTGATGGATTTTAAGCAATTTATGAATGTTTTGTTGATATAGGTTATGTTTGAGATTTACGTATTTTAGTTATCTAAAAAGACAAAACATGCATTTTCTGTAAATTTAAATCGGTTCAGTATTTTATATGAACTAATAAATTGTTGTTTTCGAAA
Organism: Amphimallon solstitiale; assembly: GCA_963170755.1. Classification (NCBI taxonomy): domain Eukaryota; kingdom Metazoa; phylum Arthropoda; class Insecta; order Coleoptera; family Scarabaeidae; genus Amphimallon; species Amphimallon solstitiale. The sequence continues at coordinate 62,045,989 of OY720682.1, read as the reverse complement.
ATTTAAACATGTAATCAAAAGATTTTATAAAACTTTATTGTTAATACTCTATTGTCAATTGAGCTGTGCACGTGATACAGTCATGAACAGCTCGTGATTACTCTGTACGTTCAGTGAATGAAGAATAGCTACTTTTATACGTGGTGTTGATAAAGAATATTCTGTGACAGAGGAATTACTAAAAAGTACTTTTGAGGAATAACGTTTGCAGTGATGTAAATTAGTTAGAGTTTGTACAGATGGTGCGTGCACCTTCTATGGTGAGTTCACGAAAAGGTTTTATCGGAATTCTGAAAGAACGAGCAACCGCTATGAATGTGCAAAATGATAATTTAATAATTCTACATTACATTATTCACCAAACTTGTACTCTAAGTCCATTCGACTGAACAACGTTATAAATGTGGTAGTAAACGCTATCAATTTCATTCGATCCCGCGGACTTAACCATCGCCAGTTTAAAGCATTTTTGGATGAACTCTCTTCAGAACATGATGATGTGACATACTATTGAGAAGTAAGGTGACTAAGCAAAGTTGAAATGCTAAAAAGGTTTTATGAGCTTGGAAAAGAAATACCCGATTTTATGGAAATTAAGAAAAAATCATTGCTGGAAATACTTGATCCGACATGGCTGTGTGAGTTAGCATTCCTGGTAGACATCACAGGACACTTAAACGACCTGAAATTTTCAAAAACAAGGTCAATTGGTAAAAAACGAGTTTTACAGCCATCTAAAAGCGGTTCAGAACAAAATTCGCTTGTGGAAAAAACAAATGAGAAGTGAAAACTGTTTTCATTTTTCAACACTGTCCAGTCACGAAAATATTGTTTACGGCTGCTATGCTGAAAAACTGAAACTACTAGCACATCAATTTACAGATTCGTTTTCCAACTTGAAGAACATGGATTGCTCCTCTAGCATTTTTGCAAATCCAAGTAAAAGCTTCACATTGCTTTTACTTGGATTTGGAGGTTCCGCTACACTTGCAAATGGAATTAATCGAGCTTCATAAAGACGCATATTTGAAGTCTAAATTTGATAATGTGGAACTAAGCGAATTCTGCAGAACGTACCTTGCTGAAGAAAAGTACCCACAGCTGAGAGCTTTCGCACGAAAAATAATATGCTCATTTGGAAGCACGTGTAAACATGAACAGTTTTTTTCAATTGTAAAAATGAATAAAAGTAAGCATCGGACTAGGCTTACAGATGAGAACTTAAAAAACACTTTGCGCCTGTGTACCAGTGGAATTGACCCCAATATTGATCATCTCGTTTCTGAACTTCAATCTCAAGCCTCTCATTAATTTTTTCTGATTGTTTATTTTTTTTGCCCATTAAGTAGCTCTTGTATTATCTATATATTATTAATAAATGTGTGAACTTTTATTGCTTTTTACTTTCTTATACGTAGTAGCAAAGTTTTTGCTGATGACCACGTTTCCAAGTCCCCTGATAGCGAACGATAGCGGTCAAATCGCTACAGGTATCAATTCCAAATTTTGTATTTACGAGTATATCTCCCTCTTGATATCTGATTAGATTAAACAAATTTATAAAAAATTCGCATGTACTCAAAATTAAATTTGAGAAGAATTTTATTACAAAAGTTTTTCGAAATTCCTACCGGAAGTAGGTCTTTTACTCTTATCGAAAATCAGCTTTTTGCAAATATTTCGCAAGTCATGCTTTTTAGACAGGTACGTTACGAGTATATAAGTAATTAGAACTTGATTTTCAATAACTTTCATATAAAAAAATTTTCAAAATTCGGACCGGAAGTAGCACTTTTACTCTTAGCGAGTAGCACTTTTTTGATAATATCTTGCAAAGTATGCATTCTATAGAGATTTATTAAGAGAATAGAAGTACTTAGAATAGGATTTTGAATAATTTTTGTAAAAGAAATTCTTAAAATTCTATAATTTGAAAAGCTCATACGTATAAGAAAGTCGTGTGGTGGCAACACCTCATTTTTTTATAGCGCTTTACGCATCAACCTTCTAAAAATCAAGTGAATAGGTACCCGGCTATTAATGTAATATAATCGGCAAATAATTTGTACAGTATTTTTCATATTAAAACCGTTAAAACTAATGATTGGTTTTGAATCAACTAATATATTACATCAAATTAAACAAATAAAATTGTTAAGTTAACAAAATGATTTTGTTAATTCAACTCGAGTTGAACGCCAAATTGACTAAATATATAAGTTATAGAAATCATTCTGTATTTATTAAACCAACGAAATTATTTAGTTAGTGTAACTTTATACAGGGTCCGGCAGAAAAAATGCATGGATTTCCAAGGAGTGTAAATGAAAAATGGTTTAATTAATAGAAAAAAAAAATTTTGCAAAATGTTTATACAATTTTAAAGTTCATTTATGAAAAATTATGTCATCTAAATGGCGTCCCTCGTTGGCGATACAGCTGGTTAGGCGATATCTAAAGTTTTGCATAACGCGCTCTGTCATTTCAGGTGCTATGTTTGCCATATCCGCACGAATTGCTTCTTTCAAGGCATTTATGGTTCGAGGATGGTGACTATACACTTTTTCTTTGAGGTAGCCCCAGAGAAAGAAATCAGTTGGCGCGAGATCGGGTGAACGCGGCGGCGGCCATAGTAAGTCGGCGCGATGGGAAATAATGCGACCGGGGAACATCTGATTTAAAACTTGCATGGAGGCACGTCCTGTTGAAACCATATTTCGCCATCGAGCTGTTGCAATTTCGGTTGCACAAAGGTTTGTAAAATGTGGATATAACGAGCGGATGTCACTGTAACAGCTGCTCCATTCTCTTCAAAAAATAAGGCTCCCACACTCCAAATGCAGACACCATCGCTCAAACTGTCACTCGCTGACTGTGCAGAGGGGTTTCATGACGTTCACGAGGGTTTTCTGCTGCCCAATAACGATAATTTTGTTTATTAACAAAGCCAGTTAAATGGAAATGCACTTCATCACTGGTCAGTAAAACTGAATTTCTCGGTACGTTTTACGTTATTATTGAAATAAGTTTCAACAACGAACGCACGCTGTTCAACTGACCAAGGCATCGTGGTATACTGAAACAGTTTGAGATAGCGTACCTACACAGCCCCACCACACTCTTGTATCCCCACCCATACGAGAACAACAGCCATGCGAAATCCATGCATTTTTTCAGCCGGACCCTGTATTAAGCTCAGAGTAACACATCGACGATGTTACTCTGAGAAATTTAAGAGTTTAGGTTTATACAACGTCAACTTGAAGTCACAATAATCATTTTATATTGTTATTTTAACAAACTCATCTATTTCACATAACGTAAAGGTAAGTTTACTTTAACAAAAATATACTTTTATTTTAAATAAAATGTTTGTTGACATCAAGAAACATGTTTTATCGCCAACCGTCAGTAAAGCGATGCGTTACCATATCGTTTTACGGAGGTAAAGAAACACTTTATCGTACTGTACAATAAAGTACTTTACCTGCCGCTAATATCTGTCAGCGTAGCCATGACTGATGACTTTATACATAAATCGTTTGTCACTGTCATAAACTGTCATAAGTTATTATATCTTTATTTCTTAAATTAAGAATTTTCACGGTTGGCGATAAAATTTTGTATGCACCACGTCAGTAAAGTACCTTTACCGAACTCGTCTGTTACTCGCCGCGCTCGCTTCACTCGCTTGGCTCGTAAATCAGACTCGTTCGATAAAGTATCACTTTACTGACTTGTTACATAAATAACTATTGTTAAGTTAAACACGTTCATATAATTGTTATATTAACAGAAATTAAAATAACTAAATCTATTTTGCTAAGCTAAGTAATAGAGTTCTTTGACTGTATTTAACCCAAATGCGAGTGTTGAATGTTCGATTTTTAGTTATATTAACCCCTCTCTTCCTCTATGTGGCACATATTGCAAGACATTTTAAAAAGCATGCATAGAACATGTCACGCCCCGTCACTCAGAACAAAAAGTTTCTAATTCCGACAAATAGCGGCTCCTAAGAAATTTATATCAGTTGGAAATGTAACTGAGGATCATCCCTGGCACTTAACCGTGAGATGGACATCGTGATGGCCGACCGAACGGACATCCCAGAGGACGCAGGAGAGCGACCGACAACGCGTCCAGTTTAATCTCACGGACCCTGCACATGGATAAACCCGCCAGCCGCAAACCATTGTTTGCATCTAATACACAAAAGGGGGGTTACTTAATATGTGTTACTGCGACGTTTTACTATTAAGCCTCGCCGGATTTAAATTAGATGGCAGCACCGCTACACTCCTCGTTGTTTTGTCCCAAATGGTTTCATTTTCCCTTTGTCAATAGATAGTTAGATTCGTATTGCATATGTTTCCATGTGCTATACGATGTGCGACAGAAATTTAACTAGGACATCGCTCATAAATGGTTTTCAATTTTCTATTATGAGACGCACTGAATACGTTTTCATTGTTTGACCAAAACGTACTTTCTAAAATTGAATGCAAGGCGTTAATTGCATTGATCCTGTGCCAATGTGTGAACTAGTGCCAATGTGTTACTGTCATTGTATTAAGTTGCTGTGTTATCTTGTACTACAAAAAAATATTTATACAGGGTGCCCCACCGAAAACGAAACAGATTGAATATCTCCAAGGAGATTTTTGATCCAAGGGGGACACCCTTCCATCATATCTACAACTCTAATACGTCATTCCCCTCCCCTCCATCACTCCCACCATTGCAATTTAAATAGGGAAAGTACTTGGTGTGATACATCATTGAAAAGCTATTTTTATGGAGAATTCAGCAACATGATTGCTGGTTGCGTTACTTTTGATTTTGGCGCCCTCTAGCGGGATAAAAAAACGTTAAGTATTCCATAATGTGACACATCATTTCAAACTAATTTTATTAGCAACTAAATACGTAATATTTTTGACATTTATTTGTCACCACTGTCAAGTACACACTGTCATAATAATTAAATCATATTTTAATAAATAAAATATAAAATGGTTTACACTATTCAGGAGAGAGTAGGAATAGTAGCACTATATTTTAAAAATAATGAATGTGCCAACAGAACCACTGAAATAATCAATGAACAATACTACAAACATCTAAATCTTAGGTATGTTTCGGAACTAATTTCTAAATTTCGCGAAACGGGATCCGTACAAAATGAAAAACGCAACATAAAAAACCCAGTAAGAAACGAAGCGACTGAAGTAGCCGTTTTAGGACAAGTTGTTGCGGATCAAACTCTTAGTACCAGAAACCTTGCGGACTCATCTGGAATAAGTCGAATTAGCGTCGGCCGAATTATGAAAAAATACAAATTCCACCCTTATAAAATTCATCTGGTTCAGGAAATTAATGAAGACGATTTTGTCCGTCGTTTACAATTTTGTGAAATTATGAGTGATCGTGTAAGAGATCCGAATTTTTTGTTTAATATTTGTTTTTCTGATGAATGCTCTTTTTCTATAAACGGCACTGTCAATCGTCATAATTGGCGGTACTGGTCAGATTCCAACCCAAGGATGTTTCATGAGTACACAGTCAATACACTCAAAAATTGAATGTTTGGTCTGGAATATTTGGTGATCGTATTGTTGGTCCATTTTTTCTACCCGGTAATTTAAATGGGAACATTTATCTGGAATTACTTGAAGACACTATTGATCCAATTTTAACAGACATAATAGAAAACGATAACCGATACTTAGAAGATTACCTAATATTCCAACAGGACGGAGCTCCTCCACATTTTGCTGTAGCGGTTCGTCAGTACTTGGCTGGAAGATTTCCTCAACATTGGATTGGGAGTAGAGGATTCATAGAATGGCCCCCGCGATCTCCGGATTTATCCCCTTTAGATTTCTTTTTGTGGGGGTATTTAAAAAGTAAAATATACGCCACTCCACCTGCTTCACTAGAAGAGTTACGTGAACGCATTGTTACCGAATGTCTTCAAATAACGCCAGAAATGCTCCAAAACGTCAGAAAATGGTTCGAACATAATTTATACTCATGTATGAGAGTTAATGGTGAACACTTTCAACATCTATTGTAAACTAATTGAGTTTGTAATTAATATTTCTTTTGAATTGTGCTTTAAATTGCTAATAAAATTAGCTTTCTATGGTAATTTAGTTAAATTTGTAGTTAATATTTTTTCAATTGTGCACTAAATTACTAATCAAATTAGCTTTGAAATGATGTGTCACATTATGGAATACGTAACCTTTTTTTATCCCGCTAGAGGGCGTCAAAATCAAAAGTAACGCAACCAGCAATCATGTTGCTGAATTCACCATAAAAATACCTTTTCAATGATGTATCACACTAAGTACTTTCCCTATTTAAATTGTAATGGTGGGAGTGATGGAGGGGAGGGGAATGACGTATCACAGTTGAAGATCTGATGGAAGGGTGTCCCCATTGGATCAAAAATCGACCTGTTTTTGCGTTTTTTCAAAAAAGTTTTCTCCTTCGAGATATTCAATCTGTTTCGTTTTCGGTGGGGCACCTGTATAGTATTTACCTCTGCTCAGTACTTTCTGAATTGGGTCTTAGTTAATTTTAAAATCAGATTAGCATTTTTTATTTTTAAGGCGAAAAGTGAAATGCATTTAATGTGTTTCGGAAACGAGAGATGGCGCTGATTTAGTTCCTCTTTTTTTCAAAAGCTATACAATATATTATGAATCTCATTGATTGTATATACAATTAAGTGTATTTAGAAATGATACAACGTTTTACTTTTTTTTATATTTTATTCTATAAAAAAATATATTCAATAACTTCCAAAAAAGCAGACAAGAAGAAAATTCGAGAAAGAGCGACGTTGTAGAGTTAATTTTTATGTACTTTAGTATTTTAGTAACATTTTAATGATAATTTACACGTTGCTATGACCATTTAAGGTAGATACCTATCATTATTTTTTCTTGCTGATATTGAACCATGTATGATCTTTGTACGACTTAAGAGATCTCCTACGTAAGACCAAGAACTGTCCGGGTCATTTAGCTTAGCCTTATTAAAATTCCCTCTTTAGCATATTGTAAAAAAAGTTTAACATATATCAAGTTAAACTTTTTTTTTATGGACTCAACAACATGTTAATTTATTTTAGTTAACAGAAATTAGAGCACATATTAAGCAATAATTGCTAAATTATTTAAACACTAAGTAATTTTCTGTTGTCGTAATTTAGCAAATTAGCGTACTTTCTGTTGTTGTTTTATGTTGTAATTAATTGTTGATATTTCTTCCACTCCTTATTCGAGAGAATATACTTGTTAACTGGTGTATATCTGCCTTACTGTCAATTTCTCGAGCTTACATTTCCTTGAGTGTCCCCTGGTCAAGTGTTCAGCCAGGGACTTTTCTTGTTAATTAAAGGGGGTGGCCTTATCTAGTCCATGGTACGACCTATGGGTTGCCTGAAAATTTCGCGCAGCGACATCTATAAGTAAACGGTAGAATTATAAATTATGGTCGGTTAAAAAGAAGAACTCTTAATATGAACCTAGGTTAGGTTTCATTTTCATGTGTTAATACTTTCAGTGTTGACAAGCCATTTGAAGTTGACGTGTCATTATATTTGTTTACAATGGAAAATTTGAAACATCCTGCATAAATTGACTTCTTTGTTAAAAAAGGTTTAAAGGCCATGGAAGTTCATTCCTAGGTGGTAAATGTGGGTAATCTGCTCCATCAAAAAGAATTGTTTGTAAATGGGCACTTGAGTTTCAACATGACCGTACAAGCATTGAAGACGGCCCACGCAGAGGACGACCAACAAGCGCATCAACACCACAAATCAATTAACTCAGAATATTATTATAAACTTTTAGATCAATTGGAAAAGCAAAACTTCGTGAGAAAAGACCTGGTTTTCAGCAAAAAAAAAACTATTTTTCACCAAGACAACGCACCTGCTCATAAAAGTGTTTTGTCAATGTCTAAATTCAATGAATTGAAGTACGAATTGCTTGGCTTCTATCTGTTCCGAAAGCTGAAACAATTCCTCCGTGGAAAACATTTTTTGACGAACGAAGAAGCTATAGCAGTCGTAGAGAGGTATTTCGCAGACGTTCCAGAAACACAATTCCGCCGTGGAATAAAATTATTACAGAGCCATTGGGCTAACTGTATAGAAGTTAATCGAGACTGTATTGAAGAATAAAATCATTTTCAAAACTATGTATTCTTTTTTCAGTTTCCCTCTGCGAACTTCACGCGCAACCTATATATTGATAGATCCACGACCGTCTCCATTGAGAAAAGTGGCGACAGTGTTACGTGTTTTATCGATCGAAGAGCGGAAGGGCAACTTGGGACGTTAAATATTTTTAATTGAGCCAGATATAGCATAATAATAAGGGATTGTGTAAAAGTAATTATTAGCTAGTAACTGGAAGGTTGAATACTGACTTGTTCCGAATGATTAAGTAAAATAGATGGACTTGTTGTTTCGTTGCGCTATTGTTACTCTCGCCCTGTTTACTGTCAATTAATACCCACTTGTAGGTTAAGTTAAAGTTTTAGAAGAATTCTAGAGTACCTAAATACTTTTGTCTACTACAAGTATAAACAATATTTATTTCAAAGAAAGTATTTCATGGAATTACCACTATTTATCAGAATATATAATCATTCATATTTGAAGAAAAGCATATCGACATTTAGGTCACGAAAAGCCGTTTTGAAATTCTTTACTTTTTTTTCTTCGATTTTTCTTACTTTCCCGATCCTACTTTATTATGCAGCCGATAAATGTTTGAAAAACAATTTCGCAGAAAACGACAGAGTTCGTTTCGGTCTTTGATCTCGTCCGTTTCTCAAACAGAAAGAAATTTCACTTTGTTCTTACTTATTTCCGTTCTGCCGTTTGCGTTTGACACGTTCCCGGCAGGTCGGCCGACCTTTCTAGGTCCGGGCAGTTAATACATTTAGACCTACGCAGTCACAGAACTTGCCACAACAAATTTAATCACTAGGGAGGACCGAGAGTCCCTAGTCTTGACGCTCCTTTCCTTTCCTGATCTATATCCGTACGTGCCCCACCAAGCGCTGCTACGTTTTTTTCTCTTCTTTTCTTTCACGGACAGCTCCAGACTCGTAACAATAATTTTATTAGATCTACTTTTACTACTTTTGTTTTATTTACGACTATCTGGAAATCCTCTGAATGTGCGTGTCGGATTTCCTCTGAGGGGTTTTAATATTTGATAAAATTATTATAATAAATTCAATTTTCTGTGAAGCTAAGAAACAGAATAATGTTAGGTATTACGTATTTTCTTGTTTTAATATCAAATAATAGATAATATATATGTAATGATTTATTTAAGTTTAATTTACGTAAAAGGAAGATGAGGTTGATAACTACTTAGCCAGGCTTATAAAAAGCAACAATGTGTCCAGACGAATCTAACGGAATTACAGCCGTGAAACTTGGCAAACAGCTAGTCGTAATGGTGACTCAATGTAAATCAAATTTTAAAATTTAATCAAGAAAATTTTTTATTTAAAGTTTTGTGTTATTTTCGGTAGTCCTCAGTCAATTTCAGTTGGCGATGACACTTGCCAGAAAACGTCATTATTGACGGACAGAATATCGTCTATAGTCTACGCAAAATGCCGGCATTCAATATGGCGGTCGTTCGTCACAGATGATAATGACACCTCAAAGTCCACGTTAGGTTGACTTTAATATTAGAGGCAACATCAGAATTAAGGGATGGAAAATCTATTTTTTGACGTTTGATTATCGTTGGTAATCGCACGAAAATTTAATTGCAAGCTATGAGCTCTCAAAATCATTGGTCAATTTCGGTTAGCGATGTCACTTGCCGGGAAACGTCAGCAATGCTACGTGTTTTGTCTACTGATAAAGGCTCCGAATTAACAGTATTAAATAATGAATAAATTAAAGATGGACATTTATAATAGCCAAGAGATGTGTTATGGAATACGAAAAAATATCGAGAAAGAATATCCACTTTCATCGACCAGTTGCCAAGTTTAAACATTTGAAAGCCGACAAATGCTGAAGAGTTTGAAGTGGAGTTCGATTATTAATATCGTATGGATTATTTATTTATCTTTGTGTTCAATGCCGTCGACACACGAATAAATATCTATCATCAGTCCGGAAGAAGAAAAATGACATTGTAACAACAGAAAGGTCTTCTCAATCTCCATATCAAAATCTTATCCAAAATGTTTCGAAAATTATCAAGGGCGCACAAGCACAATTTGAATTAGAACATAGAACATAGAACATAGTTTATTAATCCAAGTTATACATTGGTATGTTGGACAAGTCATGTAACAAAAGAAACTAATAAATACACAGATTACTCAATACAAAGGATTTAGCCTTATTATTGCTGTTAGTGTAGAACTTAAAACTAGGTACATGCATTTAAGATTATACTCTAAAATTACAATCCAAAAACTCCTGTAGGGAGTAATAAGCTTTTACCGACAAAACCTGATGCAATCGGTTCTTAAACTGTTTGGGTCGTAGATGCCTAATAACTGATGGTAACTTATTATATACTCTTAATGCGAGTACCTGGGGAGAGTACTGATGTAATTTTAGTCTTGATTTAGGTATTACGAAATCATCCCCAGATCTCGTACTGAGACCATGCAAATCACGGTTTAATGTATAATCATGTTTATTATTATGTACGTGATTTGCCAGGTCTTCTATTAATATACATGGCAGAGTCAAGATGTCCAGGTCAATAAAAGAGGGTTTGGCAGAGTGAGAGGGCCCGACACCAGCTATAATTCGCACAATCTTCTTTTGACATATAAAAATATCAGCAGCCAATGCCGAAGTACCCCAAAACCCAATACCATACCTCAATCTGCTTGCAATGTATGCATGATACAAGCTCATCAGCTGCTGCTCAGTCAAAACCGCCCGTAAGGATCTGAACAAGAAACAAAATGAGTTCAGTTTTGTTAATAGTGTCTCACAATGATGCTTCCAACTTAACAATTCATCCATCCACACCCCCAAAAACTTGTAATTTTTACTTCTCACCAGCCTATTACCGTTAAGATTGAGGTTCAAATAAAACTCCTTATTCGCCTGAAATTGATAAGGATGGAATCTTATATAGGTGGTTTTGGAATTGTTAAGAATGAGCTTGTTTTTCATAAACCATTCAGAAACAGTGTTCAATATACTGTTGCATTTTTTAGTAAGAATTTGGTCATCTGAAGCAGCAGTAATCAGTGCAATATCGTCAGCATAAATTGTGATGAAGGTGTCTGAAACAATTTGCGGTAGGTCATTAATAAAGAGCAGAAATAGCACTGGTCCCAGTACTGAACCCTGGGGCACACCTCTGCCACTCGTCATCATCTCAGAGTTATGGCTACTTATTCTGTTTGAACTGCGATAGGTAATATTAACATATTGCCTCCTACCCATGAGGAAAGATTTTATCCAATCAAGAGCAACACCTCTAATCCCCAAGATTTCTAACTTGTTTATCAAAAGACTGTGGTCCACACAGTCGAAAGCCTTACTTAAATCAAGAAACATTGCAACAGGGTAAGTACCATCATCAATGGCAGTGACAATAAAATTATAAAAAGCATTAAGGGCAGTAGTAGTTGAACGGCCTTTCCTGAAGCCATGTTGGTAATTGCTCAGTATATTATTTTTAACCAAAAAGTTATTTAATCTATCTAAGAAGCAATATTCAAATATTTTTGAAAAACAGGATGTAAGTGCAATCGGCCTGTAGTTTCCCACAGATGATTTGTCTCCACCCTTATGTATAGGAACTACTTTAGTAGTTTTCAGAATATGTGGGAATTTCCCTTGCTGGAGAGACATATTAATGAGGTATGATAGAACAGGTATAATAGAGGTATAAATCGCCCTGATCACAAATGATGGAATTTCGTCAGGACCAGATGAATGAGAATTTTTTAATTTATTTAATATGATATAGGAAAGTTCGTGGAAAGATATTGGTTCTAAGAAAATGGTTTCGTTTACTCTTTGGGGAGTAGAATTATTGCTAGTAGTGCTGTTCGTTGACTGGATTAAGATATTATTTAATGGGGCACATACGAAGAATTCATTGAAATGCCGAGCTATTATGTTGGGGTTGAAAAGTAATTTGTTGTTTATTTTTATTTCATAGTTGGATCCATCTGGTACAGCATTTGATAATTCTTTAATAACAGACCAGGCTGTTTTGTGTGGGTTTTCTGAGCTAAATATTTTGTTTTGATAATATGTCCGCTTTGTATGATCTACTAAATATTGGTGTTCAATCTTAGCTTTTTTATAGGAATCATCTAGAACCGGATATTTTAACCGAAGGTAATATAAAGACTTTAGTTCGCTTGATGATGTAATCACTTCACTATTGACCCAGCGCTTATTTGCGTGTACGGCCCGCGATCTTTGTATTGGGAAGTGCAGATTAAAATAATACAGAAAAATACTAGTGAATCTATCAAAACATTCTTGTAAATTGGAATGATCATACACTCCGCTCCAGTCTTCACACATCAAGTCAGATGCAAAGCGATCCACATTTTCCTTGTTAAATTTTCTTTTGTAAACTGTGGGACACCCATTAAGAGCACAAGATAGTTGAGGAACGTTTACTAGCACTGTTCTGTGATCTGATATATGATTGTCTACAACTAATATTTTTACATGATCCCTATTATGATTGATGAAAAAATGATCAAGGATATAATTCCCACGAGTTGGTGTACTTACAATATTGTAAAGGTTATAGGTCTGCAAAATGTTTCTCAATATCTGATATTGAGTATGATCTCTGACAGGATCTATATTAAAGTCACCGAGAACAATAATTGGGATATCAACCATAAATAAGCTGTCTAATAAATTTGTAATACTTTCAAAAAATACAGAAAAATCCTCAACAGAATTATTCGGTGGTCTATAACATAGAACAACTAATATAGAGGAAAGCCTCACCTTCCAATACACACCGCAAAACTCAGTTACACCCTCCACCGAAAAATCATTTGTATTAACCTCTGTCACCTCTACTCCTTTCCTAGCCAAAATAGCAACTCCCCCACCCTTTCGATTAGTACGAGAATAGCTGGCCCTCAAAGCAAAATCCTGGATATGCATGTAACTCACAGAGTTTGAAGTTAACCAGGTCTCTGTGAAACATAAAAAATTAATATTATAATAATTTAAATAATCTGTAGTAATTGCATCAGCCTTATCGTGAGTAAGTGATCGACAATTAAGTAGTAAGAAATTATAGTCAATGTTATTATTTAAATTACAATGAACTCCTACGTTCGGTCTGTATTCCCGCGACGTGGGTGAAAAAACCTCGAAACATATGCCCCTGATGGCCACATGGTCGGATCCAGAGCCTTTTCGAAGTTAGACTGGTTAATGGTTACTTTAAAAGATTTGTATACTTCTGGATGAGATGATGTGAGATCTTCCACTACCGCTTCTGGAAAAAAATCAGCCAAATGTGTCTTGATATCAGATGCTTCTGTGGTGGGTTGTATTCTTGATACGAACATGTATGATTGTTTTGGAATTGCCCTTATCTTAGTTGTGGTGGAACTACCAGTAACAGATAATTTATTCCTTTTCTGCGTTTTCTTTGTTTGCACCTTAATCCATTCTTTCTCTTCGGAGGGCATTCTTCTGCGATTCATAACAACCTGAGAACCAGCCTGTTCAGTGTCGGTAACCTCTGCGTCGCATTTCTGCAGTTCATAAGTTTTGAGAATCTCTGTATACGACTTTTTATTTGGTATTTTGTCATCATTATTTACATTTATTTCCGTATTCCGATTTTCTAGTGAATGCATATCAACTTTTTTTGTAAGATTCGTGTTTTTTGAATTCTGTTTTTGTAGTGCGTTAGAATCAATTGCAGGTGTAGGATTATAAGCTTTTGCGGAAGATGCGGAATACGTTTTAAAATTAATAAGTTCTCTTTTTAAATTGGAATTCTCTCTTTTTAATGTAGTTATTTCCGCACGCAATTTATCTAATTCATCCGAAAAGTTTCCATTATACATGTGTAGTTTATTTATTTCAACTTTTAGTAAGTTTATAACTTCCTCTGTAACGCTATTGATTGCTTGTTTTATCTTAGAGGCCATAATATTCTCGATATTAACGCCGCTCATGACATTGGAGTCGTTAACTTGAGGTACTTGCAAATTCGCTGTAGGTTTTCCTTGCGGGAAGGAGGCCTGTTTCTCTTCACACACATTGCACCGCCAGCTTTTTATATTTCCAGATGTTTTTAAATCACATAGTTCTTCAGTCGTAATGTTTGTACATTTTATATGTAAAGTTTTAGCACATAGAGGTGCCGCACACATTATAGAATCATCATAACGTGAGACACTCAAGAAACAAATATCGCACTTGGGCATAGCGACCATTCATCCACGACGACCGTGAATGAATTTTATTATTAGCCCTCAATATTAATCCAGAAAATAATAAGGCGATCGCACACCACCGATTGCGATGAAAAACTGGTACAAAGCATGTCTATAAGTTGTTAGGAGGTAATCAGTGTTGTTCCACTAACATTCCAGAACTTATGAGTAATCCTAATAAATAATTACTTTGTTGAATCGGCTTTACCTTCCAGTATAGACTTTTCTGACTTAATTGACCTATATAGGAGAAATCTAAAAGAAGCAATGCAATTTCTTTTCACTTCTGCAGAAAAAGTAGTTATCAGCAAAATCATTACAGCCATAACGTCCACTGCTTCTGAGTATGATGATTTATCTGTTACTATGTTATGGTGTTATCCCACTATAATACCTTATATTACTCATATAATTAATAGAGGGCGTATTCGCAGATAACTGGAAATGTGCTGTTGTTCATCAGTTGCCTAAGATCGCAAATCCGTCTATGTACTATGACGTAAGGCCTATAATTATCCTACCAGTCCTCTCATACTATTGGCTATCTTACAGTGTACTGGGTACACTGGTGCATCATCTGATTTTGAAAATTATCTCCGCAAGCGTAAGCAATACTTCAGTATTGGCGGAAGTTCATCCGCATCACTCTCACTCACGCATTGGGGTACCTCAGGGATGTGGTCCGATTTTGTTTTCAATTAATACTTTTGAATTTTTTCTCAGGTTCTCTTGATTGCAATGCACATGCATATGCTGACGATATTCAGTTTTATTATTGTTTGCGGCAAATAGCTGGAGGCATGCTATTGCTAATGTTAATAGAGACTTGCGCTATCTCCATAGGGTCTTCACAAAATATTATCTTACAATAAATACGGAGAAATCAAAACTAATCCTTTTCGATTCTGCGAAGACTTGTTCCAATATGCTTTATACGTACTTTTAATATTATAATTGATAAGTGTAAGATTAAAATTGTGGATAGCGTGAATAGTGTAGGACTAGTTATGGAGAACACCCATAGGTCGTCAGGTCTATGCTTGCATTCGCAATGCATATCTAAATTTGAATAAATTGTATCCTTACAGATATGTATTCAACAATCGAAGTCTTGCTTTTCTAAGTCCAAAAATTCTTTGCTGGAATAAATGCTTCTTCTCACTAAAAACCGCTTGCTTAAATTTTGATTTTCCCAGCTTCCTGATTGACTCCGGTAAAATGTTATATACCTTCACAGCAGTATAGTACGGTCCCGTTTGGGCTCGCCCGACTCGGTGGTATGGGACCACTAAGCAGCTTTTGCCCCTGGTGTTATAAGCGTGAACATCACTATGTATGGGGAGGTCCCCGTGCATCCTTGGACATGTAGGAGACAGGTGATTATGTAGCATGACGTTAGAGTAAGAATATTTTGCGTTTTTAATATCTCATGGCCATCTTCTGTTGACGGAAAATGTCCACGGCCCTCGGCGACCCACCCCAGAGAAGAATTTCATACGTTGCCCTACTGCGGAAGTTGCTATGGTAGACCAGTTTAGCTGCCCCATAGTCGGTTATCTTCCTCAGTCGGCAGATGGCATAGATTGAGGTTGCGAGTTGCTTATGAAGCTCCTTTGTATGTTCATGACAGTGAAGGTTGCTGCCCAGGAAAATGCCCAAAAGTTTTAAAGATTCTTTTCCCCCTGAACAGGTGGTAAACGTGAGAGTTTTTGTTTTCTCGTTATTCATACTCAGTCGGCTTGAACCACTTATTTGCTTAGTACTTGTCGCGCTCATCCGTATAGTGTGGGGCCGTCATGCACTGTTTCTTAGTAAGAAACGCGACATCATCAGCATATAGGAAAGCCCTGTCGCAGCTCACATTCATGAGAATATCATTCATGTAGATGACAAAAAGGATTGGTCCCAGAATAGATTCCTGCGGCACTCCATGAGCATTAGATATTATGTAAGAGGCTCATTGTTTTCTATCGTTCAAGTAGCTTATTAGAAGCTCATAGGCGTTCCCCCTAATACCATAGTATTAACTTTAACTTCAGATTATATATAACAGTATCTATGTTGATTATATACTTGTAGACCTCGTTTTTTTTTCTGTTGCAGTAAACACATTTTATTATATTTATCATTATTATTATTATTATTATAATCCATAAATAACACAGTCGATTTCACTATATACGTACTAATCAAATGCTCCGTAACATACATTTTCAATGTACCTTTATGCAAAAATAACAAAAAAAATTATTTTTTTGTTTTCCGTGAAATCGCCGTTCTTTTCTTGATGAACGGAATTACGTCCGACAAAGTAAATTATATGAATGTATTATTATTTCCTCATATTTCATTCTTAATGCGTTTACGAAAAATTTAACACACACACACATGTATTTTCTTTCTTAGGGTGTATTATAAATTAGTATTCATGGCGGCCAATGACAAACACATTAAACACCATGCAATTTTCCGTAATCAGTGAGAAAATAATATTCAGCGTGCCATTACCTACGGAAATTAGACGCTATTAAGCTTATTTACGACACGTATTAAACATTTATAATATGGATTACGCGAGAATATAAAAGACGTAATTATGTAAATTTGTCAGCGAATTTTGAACAACCGCTAAATGCGAAATTGGCGACATAAATATGAAGACGTAGCTGGTAGCTGACATCTCACATGAGAACCGACAGCTGTCTACGTGTTGTATGAAAATCTCGTTTCAATCGATACTGACAAAGTGAATTATGTCAGAATTAATTATCTATAAGTATATTTATAAATTATGCTTTTGCTTTGTATGTTGCCCTTATTAAAAAATTGTAATTACAATGATCTAACTAACATGTGTTTGATTAATTCAAATGACATTTACTATAAAAAGTGTCTACAGTATATAGTGCTTCGCCAATTAAATATCTTTTCAATTTCGTCGGTGAGTCATCTCCGCGGGTAAGGCCGATTGTGCCGTTACGAGTGAAAATATTTCGAAGCGGTTTTTTTCTTGTGATATCTGCTCATTAGGAGCACATTTTAAAAACATGTTGTATTATACAGAGTGATCCATAACGTGGTGGCTGACCATAGTTTTTTTAAATAGAACAGCCAATATATTATTACATTTTTGTATTTCCCGTATAATTCTTTGGCAAAAAGTAATAAGATAGTATAAGCCTAAAATCTAAAGTTATTATAAAGTTATATTTCTAGAAAACGACGTGTGAAGTTGGCACAATTTTTTGTAGTATTGTTCACAATAAGAGGTCTTAATAGAAGCATATTTTATTTTTTTTTCAGTTACTAATTTATTGCATGTGCAGAAAATTGGATTAAAGTTGGATGACACGTTTTTGTATAAAAGTATTTTTTTTCAAATGGAACAGCCTGTATATGAGTTCATTTTTAATTTCTTATTGAATTACTCATCAAAAAAATGTAAGACGTTAATACTTTAAAAGTAACTGTTTCTGAGCTATTGTCGTTTTTTGATATAATTTTAACAACTTTATGTTTTTTATTTGAATACCGTATAGTAAGCCATGATATTTGTTGCAACATTGATAATTGAATGGATGACATTTAATAATTTTCAAAATTATTTTCAGCTATTTTTTACAATTGGTTGTTGAATGTTAATATCAAACTAGTACGATGGCTAACTGAATACTTTTATTACTATAAGATGAGTTAAACCTTTGGTTGTAAAATTACTCCCATTAATTCCGTTTTTCTTTTTAACGTATTACCACATATTAGACGAGCTTTATTACCAAAATTGACCACCATATGAATCATTCTACAGAACGCTATCTCAGACATGACTTTAAAGTTTCAAAAAATATTTTGATTTCGAATTTTTCTGAACCACCGATAGTTAGGTTTTATAAATACTGCATATACCTGCTAGTGTACATCGAAAGTTTATTTCTAAGACCCTTTTACTAGATTTCTAACATGACACAGTCCCATCTGTACGTGCATTTGTTAAAAATTAATATGATTTGTGTCTCAAATCCTATAATAAATTTACAGAATTTACTGGCTAGAAAATTTTCATTAAGATATAAGACAAAAGCTACGTATAAATACAAGTGTTTTATCGGCAACTAATTACAATGTTTCCGCATTCGTAGAGAAAGTTAACACACTGGGATAATTGCAATTTATGTATGCATTGCGACACGACATTCTGCACCTGGTTTCCCGCACTACAGCAATTTAAATTTCGTGGTCTGAATAATTTTAGCGTTTCTGGCTACCTGGAATTACAAAATCCAAAATACGAAATTCATTATGAATATGTGAACATATCTACATACATACCTATATGCATATACATGGTTAGTTTTAAATAGCGTCATTAAAAAAAAGGGGGTGAACGAAAAATATGAGTAATGCTCGTACAAAAAGTCGCAGTCCAATGTGCACGCAGTGACGAGAAATTGATTTTCTTTCCTAGAGTCCGAGTCTGTCGCAGTTAATATACAAATATAATAATTTTCGTAAAGAGGAATTTAAGTTTCAAAAACGAGAAAAAAACACGGTAATGCACCGAGGTTTTCGATATTTTCCACATAAAGTCGTGCTATTCACACAAAGAAAACATCGCCATAGAAAATCTTTTCAATTGCCATTTATTTTCAAAGGTTGTAACTATTTGCATTTTATGGTTTTTTTGGAAAAACCTTAAACTGGAATTGCTAATGGTATTTACATAAATGTGTATAGGATAAACAAAGTTATGGACCGACTTTAACTACATTTTGGGCCTAAAAATTTAGAAATTTTTGATGAGTTACAAATAATTTTTTTTTTTTTATTTTTGTTAGACATGTATATGTATTCTTCAGATTCGCATAGCTTTTTCATTTTCAAAGCTCGATTTTTGAAATCAAATAAAACCAGTTTTATTGGTGGTGCTAATATGCTTTATTTTTATTTTGATTTACGTTCGACGATATTATACCTTAAAAATTATATAACTCCCTTATAACATGTCATCTAGACGGCCCAAATTCTGGTCACCCAATTTTTTATGACATTCTTGTGTAAAAATTGTGGAATATCTCCAATAACTCGAATGATATTGGTCTTTATCATGGCAACAGTGTGTGCTCTCTTCAGCAGATAAAGATATCACGTAGCACCTGAGAGTAAATCATACCTGTTGAACATATATCGCAGAATCTGGGTGGTTATTTGAAGTTCAATTTCGCGTTATAATGCCTTCTTCGAATTTCTCAGCAAGTGAATGAAGTGTATGGCGTGTAGTAAGGCACGTCATCTTGTTAAAATTATATGTGTGAGATTCATGTTGTCCAATATGGAGGATAGAAAATTAGTACCATGAACGGTATCGGCAACCGTTCACAGTGAGTGCAACTCGATTCCCATTTTCGAAAGACTTTGGACTGATCATTTCCTTAGACCAAAATCCATGTGACACAGAAATTTTTTGAAACTGTGGGTTTTCGTTGTTCCAAGTCCAGAAATTCTGCTTAATAATGATGCCACTCAACCAGAAATGTGCTTTCTTGCTAAAGATAATATTTTGTCCAACCACTGGATTAGCCTGCTCAATTAGCCTGCTGTTTATGATCTTTGGGTTGTAATTCTAGAGTTTTCTGCTACTTTCATTTTGCGAGATAAGAAAATAAAATATAATAAATCTATAAACGTATTTCGGCAACGAAAAGAGTGTGCAAATAGTGCTATTAAAACAGAATTAAACAAATCTGTTATTTGTTGTAGTTTCCAAGATTCCCATACTAAATGTCGGAAGAAACTCACCCTATATAATAACGATATAAACATTTACATGATCTCATTCTGTATAAATACAGATAAATTAAATTCTATTTAACTGCAAATCTCTTGAAAATGTGAAAAACGACGCTAGTACATACATCTTTCTTATTTCATTCGCTTTATTGTAGTTATACTTCATCTAGTAAACGTTTTTAGTATCACTTATGAAATATTAGAGAGTTGAACAACAAGGATAATCAATAACTTTTCCGACTCCCTCCTAAACTCAAGGCATGTGGAGTAACAAAACATCAGTTTAATGTCCTTGTTGAATCGAAATGAGGTTGTTCGGGACAGATTTAGCAGTCCTACATCTAGTACATTACTGTAATCAGGAACTCAAGTTTTTGCCGATGGAGTTTTTGTTAACTTGTTCTTGTCTGGGCTACATCTGTTTTCAATAATTTTACATGCTTTTGCGAATACAATTTCCAGGGTTGCTCTAGTTTATGTAAACTGAAGCAACTGAATAAATGTTACATTAGTAACATATATTACATTGCAAATATATTAAATTAAATTAATAATAGTACTTTTATAATACCACTAAATAAAGTAGTTTTTTTTTTAAATTGGAAACAAAAATATTGTTTTTACACTTTTTGCAATTATTTATTTATTTTTAGTCCCTCTTTTATCGACAATGCAGTTACATTTTTTCTTTATGTGTTTTCATTTCATTTTGATGCTATTCGTTGGATTTAGTGTTTAAGATTGCAGAAGGAAGTATAGAATAAAATACGTGGTACTTATTCCGATTCTAATATTGATTTAATACAATAATATTAGGCTATTAATTTACAGTACTAAAACGGTTGGGCTTCTGACACTGATATGTGACATAAACATTGACGTTTGGTTTTGGTTAGATGCACTGATATGTTTGGATGTTCGTAAATCATGTTATCTACTGATGAAAAAGTCTTTAGTTGAGCACTATTTTCGCTCATACGGTTTAGGTGTGATAAAACTATCCAAACATTAAATTCGTCCTTGGATCAATTTTCGGAACATTTCAATAAAGAGGCACCAAGTAGTGCTTTTGTACTGAACAATGTAACCAAATTTAGAAGAAGTGGAAGAGTGCTACGCCAAGGGAAAGGTAGAACTGGACGAAGAAAAACAGTGTTTAATCAAATTGTGGACTAACCACGTCGCAGAATGTTCAAATTGAACGAATTTGTGATCAAAATTAATCATGTAAAAGCAGGTTAAAAATTGAATATTGTTGAATTATTTTATGCGGTACAAGTATGTATAAATAATGAACTCATTCGATTTCAATCTCTTTCAACCCCTTAGGCGATGAAATAAGTACTTAAAGATGTCACGATCTCAACTAATGTTAATTCCTGTTATAATTAGCACATATTTGTTTATTAATAAATAATTACTAATATTTAGTTATAAAGAGCTAGAGGTGCTGTTGTAGGGAGAGGGGGTGGTTAACGTTTTTTAGCCAGTTGTCAGTTGTTTTATTGTAAGTACATATTATAGAAACTATTTCTGACACACATATAGCCAAGACAAGAAAAATATAAAACAAATATAACACTAATCATCCAACTCTTCACTTGCGTCTACCCTTAAAAAAATAAAAAAATGACTTTTTTAATTATCTACATTATAATCTTTCATTTCATGAAAAATTCACGGAATAGCAAGTATTATCAATAGACGTTAACCCTAATTAAAAAATCAATTATAAATAGCTGTTATAAGATTAGACAGCCCATGTTGCCTGGAAATAAGAAACAGCTTCCTGAAAGGTAATTATCCCATTTGAATCCTTAAAGTACCTAAGTACTTCACAATGTAATAATTACTTTTAAATGGACCAAGATACCTGGATCGGGTAATAAGAAACACAACTTAAGTTTCGGATAATTAATACCTCTGTTTCTGACAAAGATAAAACAGCAAGTGTCGATAAAAAGTTGTATGATGTCCCGTACAAGCAAATATATAAGTTAGAGCATTATCGAGGTGTTTAAAATTTTTTAATTACGATAACGTTTTTGTCGATTTTGAAGGCTGTGCTTCGCAATCAAAATTGAACATGAACAGGGGGACTTTTCAGAAAATATTGAAACAATTTAATGCCTATTCATACGTTATTCAGACGACGCAACAATTAAGAATAGGTGATTATGCTGCAAGACTTGAATAATGTGTTAGAATCCTTGCTCTCCAATATGATAATCCCAGTTTCATCACTTTCATCACTAACATCTGGTACAGTTTCAATACGTAAGTTTCTTACATATAAGTAACATGATTAAATATAGGTTATAGAAATAGATAAAATGCCGTAGGTAATAGAGGTAGTTACTGTAACTTTCTTTGTAGTACATGTGCCTTAACAAGAATTGTGAGTAGCATCTCCGGCTGATTACAATCTAACTTTGTACTTGAATTATAGACAATAAGGTAGGCGCCATAAATTCTCGGCCTGATATACAAAAAAGAAATTTGGAACAATATAAGAATTTTTTTTCAACGTAATCTCCCCTAACTTCTATACATTTATTACAACGATTAATTAATAATTCGATACCCTTGTAAAAATAATCTGAAGTTTTTCCATCAAAATATTCTATAACAGCTGCTTGCAACTCACTGTCGTCCTTAAAACTACGTCCTCTAAGGTGTTTTTTTAAATAGAAAACAAAACAAAAATCACAAGGCGCCATATCCAGACTATACGGTGGATATTCCAATTCTTAAAAGCGGAATTTGCGCATGGCAACTTGTGAAATGGCGGCAGTATGGACGGGAGCATTGTCGTGCAATAATCGCACACCTTTTGTCAATATTCCACGACGTTTTGCACGGATACTGTCCCTTAATTTATGCAATAAAGACGCATAATATGTGCCGTTTACACTTGTATTGCGCTCTTTAAAGTCAATTCGCAAAATGCCCTCACAATCCCAAAATATTGTGTCCATCACCTTTTTCGTTTCGACTATCGCCTTTCTGGGACGAGGTTCATCAGGTCGCCGCCATTCCATGGACTCCCGTTTCGATAGAGAATCGTAAAACAGAACCATTGTTGCATCCCTTGTGACAATGGACTCCAAAATCGGTTTTGGGTCGTCTCCACACATGTTTAAAAACGAGTGCGCACATTCGACTCGACGTTCACGTTGGAGAACAAAAAGAAGTCCCAGCACTCATCTACACTAATTTTATTCATATCCAAATGGTCATGGAGAATTCGGCGAACACTTGTTTCGGAAATGTTTGTTATCACTGCTAATTTATTCACTTTCAAACGGCGATCTTCTAGCACTAAATGTTCAATAATTGAAATTTGTTGAGGCGTTCTCAGTTCAATTGGTCGAACCGACCGATCAGCATCTTCCAAGGATTCTTGTCTCAAACGCAAACATTTTTACAGTTGAATACGAAGGAGATGAATCACCGTAAACGCCGTCTAAACGTTGTTTAATGTGATAAGGTGTATGCCCTTCTTCTGTTGAAAATCTAACAACCGCGTGGTACTCAATTTTCGTTACTGCAGACATTTTCGTGCGCTAGTCACGTTGATTGACTGGTTACTAAAAACTACTAGGCTTCGAACCGTCATATTTATAGTGTACACCTCGCGTATGTACATGCATGACGTGACGGACTTTGAACACGTTTGAACCTGTATAAGCCTGTCAGGCCGAGAATTTATGGCGCCTACCTTGTACGACGTACACTTATTTGTACTTTGAGGATTAAGTTGTTGAACAAGCCCTCTTAGTCTGTAGGAAATCAAACTGAAGACATTACCAAGCGCGGGGCACGAACAAAAGTACACGTCATTACATTCAATACACACTACTCGTGCTACGGGAACCGCTTAAGGCTACCGGTCAGTCAGAAGAGGCATTCCGGAAACACCGATCGGTATTCACACAACACAACGGCTTACAAGTTGATCCCGCCAGATCCCCATTTCCGCAAGTAATTCCTCTTAGCCCTGCGGCCTGCTCGCTAAGTCCCGGTCACTTCTTACTGGAGATATCGATCTCACGACGCCAGGGGGCTTCGCCACGCCATCCGCCACTGACCAAGAATTACCCTCCTTTCGTTGGTGGCTCCCGAGAGCATTTACCGATCAACCTTTATTAATGCGATTTTGTTTTGGGATCGCAAACGTCTCTCTGTCGTGCGGTGTGGTGGGGTAAGACCGGTGGTTGTTTCTGAGTAGTAATAAAACTGTTCAATCTTCTAATCATATCATCAATTTTGTATAGTACTGATGCCTGTCAACCTTTAATCATTAAATGAATGAACGGAGGTAAATTTTTCTTTATCTTATTATACCAGGTGAGGCGCATAACTTGACTACCTGTAATGTATTTTTTCTTTTACCAATTTAAAGAAATGTAACATTAATATGGTATTAATAATAACTTCTTTTTGGTACCTAATAATAATAATAAATACGGATTTTATAAACTACCAGAATGGATCAAACTTAAACGACACTTTTGCATTTGACTGTTTTATTAGAAGTAATATCAACATTATTTTTCGGACAGACATAACACACTTTTATTCGTCCGTGTAGACACGTTGAAGTTATAATTCGTAAAATTTTACAAATACAAATGTTAAATTGGCTTAATAAATCCAGCATTTCTGCAGTAATATATTTCTATAATTATGAAATTTTTCAAGAATGTATTTTTCTTTCCGTAATGTTAACTGTTTAAAGAGAGAACTAAGCTTTGTCGATCTTGTGACCATGGTATGACCTGTTCAGGTAATGAATATATGCTTATGTCCGATAATACAAGTTGTTCACGTGATCGATACATGTTTGTGGCCTGCGACCACGATTTATCCATATGCGCAAAAACCGCTGAGAGTATAAAAGCGTCGTATTTTGAATATATTTTAATTATAAATAAGGGTAAATTAAATTCTCTTCAAACCTCGCAAAAATTTATTTAATATACTCTAGAACATGTTTCGGCTTAAAGCCATCATTAGCTAGAATCTACAATGTTACAATTAAGAGAAGCTAAAATAAAAGGTTAAATACTTACAGTCAATAAATCCTAGTATTTAACCTTTTATTTTAGCTTCTCTTAATTGTAACATTGTGGATTCTAGCTGATGATGGCTTTAAGCCGAAACATGTTCTAGAGTATATTAAATACATTTCTGTAAGGTTTAAAGAGGATTTAATTTACCCTTATTATCGAGTACCTTACAACATGGATTTTCTTCATTTAACTATAAATGCTGCTTCTTAGGTTGCTTCAGAGTTTACATTAAATGCTGCCTTCTGGCCTGCTTTACAGTTCGTTCCCCGCACCTTAATCAGCTGTCTTAATGACAATTTTACTAGTTAATTCCGTACAAAACTAAAATCTCCGGCTTTTATAATTTTGCCAATTTACTCCCGTAAATTAGTAAAAGATTATCCGACACGAGTAACCCTGTACTCTGTCAACTTTTATGTAAAAATTCGCCTACATCTTTGTTAATTCATAAATTGAGAAAATTCCTTTATTGTGTTTTAATTTTCTTTAATCGTCGCGCCTACAAGAACAGAGTTTCGAATTGTGTGAGCGAGATATTTTATCTATAAGACATTTAAAAATCTTTGAATTCAAAAGAAGTAGATCACCTGAGTGTTCAACATAAAGGAGTACTATCCGTGTGTGTAGACAGCTATGTAGGAGAACTAGAACAGCGATTACGAATACGTAGAGGCTTAGGATGCTTTTCATGCAAAGATTTATTAGTTAGAACAGCCATATTACTAGTCCTCATTAGCGAATGTTCTATAGAACGGAACATCAACAGCTAATACAAATACAAATGAAATCATCTTTTAATTTACAAGCCTTACACGTACATTCAAAAGTTACGTATTGCATTTTGTAATTATATAATAGTTAACCTCAAAGGTCTGTATTATATCTACAAGTGTTATTTCGGTTCGATAGTATGAAGACTTCGCGTCTCAATTTGATATCATATCACTTAGATGGAGATGGGTTTTCTTCTTGATGATCTGTATAGGTTAATGAAATGTGTAATAATAATAATAAACTTTATTCATCTTTAGATGTTTACAATGTTACACTATAATTTTAAACTATACAATCCTTCCTAACATACCTCGTACAATAGTGTCTAAACTCTCTTATAGAAGGACTATGTTTAGTCGCTTCAGGCATACCATTATATAATTTTAAACCCTTGTAAAAAAGACTATTCTGCGAAGCCGATTTGTTGTGAAAAGGTAACCTAAAGTTATCTATGTATCTAGTATTGTAGTCATGAATCTCATTACTACACGAAACATATTTGTTTAAATACTTTGGTAACCTATTATGTATTATTTTATAAATCAATATAAGAGTGTTGAACTGAATCCTTTGCTTAATACTAAGCCATTGCAATGTATCTAACATTAATGTAATTCGAGTATACCTATTGCAACTCAGTATAATCCTCATAGCCCTGTTTTGCAGTTTCTGTAATCTATATATATCCCCATCTTTGGCTAGAAATAGAATTGTGGAACAATAATCAAAGTGTGGGGCAATGATTGTCTTATAAACATAGATTCTAGCCCATAAACTTAATTTAGCACTTATCCTACCCAAAAAAACCTATTTTTTTTGCAACTTTCTTTTCTATATAGTCAATATTTCTAGAGAATGTTAATTTATTGTCAATTATCACACCGAGATATTTAATCTCATTTACCCATTCAATAATTTCATTATCAATTACCACTGATTCACTAGTGTCATTTATCACACTGCTGTAGATAAGCATAGCTTGTGTTTTCGACGTATTCAACTTTAGTTTATTAATTTTTAACCACTTGCTAACACCTTCTAGTTCACAGTTTATCTTTTTTATTGCTGAATCAACATCCCTATCTGCAACACTTATTAGCGTATCATCCGCAAACAGGTTAATCTTGCAGTCCTTAGTCGCACTTATCACGTCGTTTATGTAAAGGATGAAGAGAAGTGGTCCTAGAATTGATCCTTGAGGGACTCCTAGGGAGACCTCCTCAGCTGTTGACTCTTCATCGTCGTACCTAGTTTTTTGTTTCCTATCTGTTAAATAATCCTTTATCCATTCCAAAGCCATACCTCTTATTCCATATTTACTTAACTTTTGTATTAACTTCTTTCGGTCAAGTGTCTCAAAAGCCCTTTTCAGATCCAAGAAAACTGCCACAACTTTGTTATCGCGATCTATCTCTTCCTTCCAGTTACCTATTACTAAATTTAATGCTGTTTCACATGAGTGATTCCTCCTGAAGCCGGACTGCACATCCACCAACACGCAATTTTTTTCCAGAAAGTATTCTAATTGTTCTTTTGCTGCATATTCTATGATTTTTTCTAATGTTGGCAACATGTTGATCTGTCTAAAATCTGAGCAGTTCTTGGTGCCGTTGATCTTTGGAATCGGTATTATCGTAGTGGTTTTCCAAACATCCGGAAACACGCCTGTCTTGAACGACTCATTAATTATTCCCAACAGCGTATGTCCAATAATCGGAAATGCGTCGCTAATAACTTTTGTATCAATACCATCAGTTGTTGACTTGCTCTTAAGTGATTCTACAATTTTTCGTAGCTGCCCCATTTCAAGCGGTTCAAAAGTGTTCAATATGTTTGTGTCTCCACCGCGATAGTCATCCATATTTACGTTCTCTACAATTACTTCGATATTGTCATGTATTTCCCTGATACTTTCGATGAAATACGCATTAAACTTCTCCGCAATTTTCTTTGCTTCACATTCCCTGCTCGATGGAAAATCAATATATTCAGGCTTTCTCTCGCTAGTAACCGTGACTAATGATTTAAGTTTTTTCCACATTCTTTTTGCATCGCCCCTTGTTTCATCAATTTGCCTCTCATAATAAATATTCTTACTTAATTTTATATGTCTATTGTAGTAGTTCCTCATGTTTGTGTAATTACTCCAGTCGTCCTTACTATTGCTATTCTTTGCTACTCTGTATAATGCGTTCCTTTGTTTCTGCAATGACTTTAATTCATGATTAAACCATGGGTTACCCTGACCCACAGCAATTGTTTTATTGTTGACAATGTTGTAATAACTTGCATTTAGTTCATTTACTAGTGACAATGTCCGATTTTGTAAATTATATTTATCGATCTGTTTCCAATTACGTAGTATCAGCATGTTTCGCAAGTCGTAATCTGTATAAGCACTTTTGTCTAATATTTTTTTGGGCTGAATCATAGGTATCTATCGAATCGCTGTTTGTAAACTTTAATAATAATGTTTCGTGGTCGGAAATTTTGCAATCGCAAATTTCTACCGTCGCATTCCATTCATTTGTTATAACTAGGTCAATTAATGTTTTCGAATTGCTTGTTACCCTAGTATAATCACCAACCACTTGTTTCATTCCACTTGCAGTAATGATATTTTTCAATCTAGTCGCATAGGTTGAATCTCTGGACATATCCACATTGAAATCACCAAAAATAGTACACATATCCCTTCCATCGAAAGTTTCCTCGCACCAGGCCTCAAAAAAGTCCAAAAACTCCACCTTGCTTGCACTAGGACTATGATATAAAACTGTATAAATACCCCTAGCAAACCCGACCGAAACACTTATACTTAGCAACCATATAGCATTATTTACTGTTATGTTGCAAGTTTCACTATAATTGATGTCATTTCTTACGTAAATTATAACACCACCCGTGTGTCTGCTGTGCGAATCACATCTCGCAACCGAGTAACCTCTACAGTTTATTTCTGACTCCCGGACATCAGATGTAACACGCGTCTCACTAAGCAGAAGGATAGGCGGGCGATATGTCTCTATCAAATTTTCTATTTGCTCAAAGTTTGCAAGTAAACTCTGTACATTCAAATAAATTACCCCATATTGCTTTGTCGTAACATTACGATTTATTCTAAAAAATCAACTTTATCTCTGGCGTTTTGTAACTTCCGTTTAAATACCGGACAATCTGAGTCCCACGTAGCGTGATTTATGCTAATTTTTAAGTGAAGTTTATCTACAGCATACTTACAATTTATACACTGCACTTGACTATCATTTGCACTACAGCTGCTTACATGGTGTGATCCCGCACATTTAGCACATGTTAGTTCTCTCGTACAGTCTTTCCCTTTGTGATTATATCCGCAACATTTGTAACATCTAGTCACTGTCACTGCATCAAATACTTTACATACGTCCCAACCAATATTTATTTTCTGAGTTTCCAATAGTCTGTTGTAACTCTCTGCATCTACTTCCGCATAAGCAAAAAACCTGTCAGGCAGCTTTATTTTGGATATCATCCTACCTACGTGAACAATTTTTATGTTATCTGTTTTTAGGAAGTGGTTCTGAGCTATGATCTTGCCTCGTATCTCTTCAGGGTCCCGCTGTTCACTCATACCTACTATCTTCACACGTGGTTTTCGCTTTTCTGGTTCCTTAATATCATACTTTTTGCCAAGCTTCGAGTTCGCTACCTCTTTTAATTTCGAAATAGCATCCTTATTTTTACATTCAATAACAACTCCACCGCGACTTACATTCTTTACACCTGTAATTTCAATATTCGTTGGATCGATTAGTTTCTTAATTTCTTCTTTTGTTGTGAGACTCTTCTGGTTTTCATTTCTTGGTTTAATTACAAGGACCTGCTCCTGCTTCTTTGCCTTCACTTTGTCCGCGTATAATGTCACTCTTTCTTCTTGTATATTCTCAAGATTCTCAGATTCTCAGAATTCTCAAGATTCATCATCATTTTCCTCAATGAACAGTTTTTTGTAATGCCACATTTATCACAACACCACAATACATTACTTTTTTCAGTAACAACTCGATAGGCGACGTCGGTTAGTCCTGTACAATTTTGATGATACGCTTGTTCACAAAAACCATAACAAATCAGGTATTTCTCTCTACCTTTAATTTCTATTTCACATTTACCGCAAAACATTGCCATT
This sequence comes from Amphimallon solstitiale, assembly GCA_963170755.1. Lineage (NCBI taxonomy): Eukaryota > Metazoa > Arthropoda > Insecta > Coleoptera > Scarabaeidae > Amphimallon > Amphimallon solstitiale. Next base: position 62,015,719 of record OY720682.1, on the reverse strand, counting down.
TTTCTTTCCTTTTTTTAGCGCGGTGTGACCGCTCAATTACACACTTGTCAACACCTATTGTCGAAGTACACGTATGTACATACATACGTATAGGAAGTATACGTCCACTCCACTCGGCTGCATGCACAAAGTTGTGTTGCTTCAGCAAGAGCAGTAATCAATCAAAATCAATAAAATATTTAAGAAAAATTTAATACTTTATTAGCTATTTAATTTTTTGACGTGCTACTCTAGTAAAAGGGTACCTACGTGAGAATTTTGGATTGTGATAGATATAACTTCTATTTGATAAATATAAATTTAAAGAGAAACTAAAACTTTCCCAATAAACCTGTAAAGTAATGAATTGTGACGCAACAGTTCCAGATGTTTCAGGAGGGACAGCTTTAAATGAACAGTATGATGATAGTGTTACCTAAAAGAGCGGCGTAGTGTAGGACAAAGAAAATGTTGCTTCAGTTATTATCGAAATAGACCAGTCTATATCAGAGGACAACCACTAGTGACATTGCTATTGAAGACTCATGCGTAGAAAACTTCACAGAAAGAGTTTTAACTATTTCACCTTTTTATCCTACAAAAATAAAAACTTTACAGATTTCATTATAACGTAATATACTGTACTTTACAATATTTGTAAATGTACTGTAATACAAACAGCTAAATCAATAAAGTGATAGGTACATATAGTTTATATGCTATTTATGACTCTAGTAAAAGCAGCATTTATTAATTTATGTTTCAGAAATAGCAACAACATTTTTTATGCGTACATTCATTCTCTTTTATTGCTAAGGTTTATTGTATGCTTAATACATTCAAAGCATTCTGTGAATAATATAACCCCATTTTCCGTTTCCCGACAGTTTCCAAGAAACCGTTATGGAAGGAAGGAAATTACCCAAGCCATAGTTTGTTCCAATTTACTGCTTATTTATTGACTGCTAAGAGGAATACGCTGGTTACTTGTATTTTATAACTACTTAGTGCTACAATAAACGCTGCTGCTTTTTGCAATATAAATAGCATTTATCGAGTAGCTATATTAACATAATCTGCAATATTTTTTTAAGGATGTCAGTGAATGTTAAAAGATAATAAATGTGTTTGAAGTTATACAGGGTTACTACCAAATACGCTGTAAAAATTCAGAGATCAGATAAGGTGCCGAGCAAGCAATTCGAACCTTAAGTTATTGATTTTGGCCACCACGATAACTGATGTATGAAGTGGTGCATTGTATTGATTCTTTCTCGCCAAATGCGACCGTTTTCTTGTTGATTTTAACACTCAAACGCTGCAATAAGTTCATGTAATACTCTGCGTTGATTGTCTTTCCTTTTTAAAGATAATCAATGAAAATTATCCAACGCAAATCTCAATAAACTGACGCCATGAACTTGCTTACAGATGAAACCATTGATGTTTAATCCATGGATATGAATCGACCCAAAAACTCGACTTCGTTGTTGCGAAACATGAAAAACGCTCGATTGAAAGCAAACGCGGCATCTACCTCGCGCACTGATTTCTCATTTTCAAATGTTTAGGCAAAATGCAATGTACAGCGCTTTTTGAAATGCCTGCCATGTCTGATGCTCGACCACAGTAAGTCGACGGTTATCCAATATTATTTTGTAGATTTGATGTTTGGCTTGGCAGCTCGTACGACCTCATTTAAGCCCTCCCAATATTTTACTACTGTAAACGAAAAAGTAAACTCCCCCAGAATAGAATTAAGCTCAGCTTTGATATTGGTTGGGCTGAGACTTTTCAAATTAAAATATTGCATCATCACATAACGATTGCCGTTTTTTTTTGCATGTTTTCACTGAGAGCACTATTGATGGCTGCCCAACAAATACTAAGCAACGCAACGTCTTCAAACTTAAAACTTAAGTTTTATAGGGTTGGTACTTTATACCACAGCAATTTATTTCAAACAACAATCGCCATTGCCATGCCATGCGTCGAATCAAGTACTTCCGAAACCACCCTCGTAGCTTGTATATTTAAACCATCTAGAGAACCTTAAATTATTATTAATAATATATAACGTATTATACAGCTGGGGGTGCATATTCTAAAAATGATTTGAGCTCTAACGCACTTCCGGTTTAACCGGAAATACATGATACTTGATTTTTTTAAATGATACCCTATATATTTTTGGATTTTCTAGTACTATTATAAATTGCCTATTCATCAGTTTTTGTCTTTTTCAAAATCGAGCCAATAGTTTTCCAATTTTGGACTTAATCTATACTTTATTTGACTAAGGCAGTCGGTTCCCATTCCATTCTTCCATTGGTTGAAGGAATATTTGGGTGCATAAAACAACAGCGCTCGTAGTTCTTTGACAGCTCATTGCTCCTATAGTAATTATCTCAGAAATTACAAAAGATAGGTATAGGACGTTGCTAACAAAAATAAAAGAGGCTAGAAAAAGAAACAAAATACCGTAATAAAAAACCGGGTGTTCTATTTTGAAGAAATAAGTTTCTGGTATGTGAAAATTTAGGAAAGTAGGCATTGAAAAAATAAAGTTTTTTAGGTATTGTCGAGTGCAACTTGTACCAAATCATGCAGAATTTTCTTCACTACACGTACCACCCAAATTAATGTTTTTACTATTAAACACAATGCGAATATGATTTTTTTTCTGAACCCGTGTTTTGGCGAAAAATTTCCAAAAAAATTTAATAACTCAAAAACTATTGTCTTAATTTTGAAAAAGAAACAGACAATTGAATAGGCAACTTAAAGCAGTAATACAAAACACAAAAAATGTATAGGGTGAGTTGTTAAAAGAATAAGTTCTACGTTCCCCAAGCTACCATTTAAAACGCAAAAGAGCAATCGAAGAAGCGGCTACTAGTGATTCACCCTGTATACTCGTAAAATATTTAAAATATTGTAATTACAGTATGTCTTCTATATGGGATTACATAATAGTATTAATAGTAATGAAAGGTGAAATAGGAATACACCTAAATCAAACAGCTATTTATGGCGGTTATGTTTAATATTGCATTTAGGGAAAAAAAGAGAGAGGGGAGAGGCCGAGAGAGAAAGGGAGACCCTTCCATTAGGAAACTCTAATTTCCCGGCTGAAAGCGCATTAACGTGAGACCAATATTATAACGTATGTCTTTCTGAGGGCAGCGGAGTATCAAAAGTTATGCCACGAAAATTGGAAACTAACTTCTAACATTGTAGTGGTGGTGGTGACTGCCAGCGAACCGCAAATCTTTTGTCCTGCGAGACTTAAAGGGCGTGTGGGGTGTATTTCAGTCGGCCGATGTTCGCCACCAGATAACGATCCGCTTCTATAACTGTAGGTCTTATACCCAAAAGAGAAAGAGGAAATGGCCGAGGGAAACGATTCAGGAAATGTCGCTTTGCTTGATTTCACAGACGCGCTTTAAACGATACTGCTAACTACTTCTTTAGATTTTTCACGATTTCTATGCATATATAATGGACAATCTAAAAGTTCCTGCGATTAAACTATTTCGAATTTTCAGTTATTTTGTATTGCTGTTTTATATTTTGGACACTAAAAGTCTTACTCTTTGCAAAATGTTTAGGAATGAACATTTTTTTAAGTACACAGGCAAAAACGGTTGCGCAATTTTTATTATAATCTTATATATAATCTGTCCATTGAATTGATGTGTTCAGTGGATTTATTACACTGCCTGGAGTAATTTTATTTTGCAATTTTTCTTCAGTTTCTTCATCTTTCAAAAATTGTCAAAATTGTCTGGTTTTGTGTCCGTTTCATTCCATGCAATTACGTCTCTCTCTTCCAGTTCAATTTATAAATATACGTACTACATACCTATAGTAATGAAAGTTGCGCAAATACATATAGCTCGGTTAAGACCTGATGGCACTTGCGTGGATGACAATTTTAATACAAAAAAGGAGAAAGCAACATGAAACAAGTGAGACAGACATAGATTTCGCTACATATGAAGGGTTACCGACTTGAACACATTAGTCGGTATTTAATTTAGTTGCCCTTTGTCTACCGTATTGTATGTTGTTTGGTGTCGTTCTGCTATTTATAAGAAAATCGCTTTATCCTCGTTTTCTACAACAAAATCAGTTTTTTTCGTAACTTTATATTTACATTTATTGATTCGATCGTAAGTAATAACAAAACAAACTAGCAGGAACGTAGAAATAAGTAATTATAATATTATTTGTTTGAAGGTTAAAACTTCGATAATGGCGAATCCTTCTGAACCTGTATCGAAAAAGCGCAAAATTATACATTATGAAACTCGAGGAATCGTGTGGAATGTATATAATTACTTCAAGATGCAGAACCATAAAGGTAATTAGTATAATTCTGTGTTTGTTTAATTATTAGTTAATTTAGAAGATTTCTAAATCAGAAACAGAGAAATTCATGAGATAAATAAATTCTTCGATTAGAATAAATAAATTGAGGTTAAAGTACAGTTACAACTATTATATTTCATCAATATTGTTATTATGACAATCGTTTTGTTGTAAACAGGTGATATCTTAACCATTTCGATATTTTTAACGCACATAATACATATTTTAGCCACACCTCGAGCATCCTAGGTGCCATCAGATATTAACGGAGTTAAAAAAAGAGTGTAAGATATTTATGGATGTAGTAGTACGAACCAAAATAAACAAGAAAGTCTTAATAAACGTGAGTTCGCAAAGTAACGGTTTCGTAGATAAGGAAGTTTTTTTCTTGAAATTTTTATTATTTACTATGTACAGACAGACAAACGACGCTCCTAGCAGAAACATAAAACAAAGTTACATGATATATTCGAGGTACCCTCCTTCCCTTCCCAAGTAGGTACGACATCTTAGTCTGAAGGATATTCGAATTCTTTCTAAAACCCCCTTATTGGCTCGGACTTGTTGATTCGGCGATCAGTTTTTAGGTTGTACTTCGAAAGCATGGTCAGCAATTAAAAATACTAACAAGGCAACGTAAATGGAAATCCAGTCATATAAAATACAAAATTACACCTATAAACAAAAAGAAAACACCCCTCTAACTTGGGAAGTACATGATTAGAATTTTTAAACAAAACAGGTAGTAACAAGCAATGTAATATTTGAAAGTGAGCGATGACTTATTAAGTCTTTAGCAAGTTAAAATTATATCAGTGTGTATCTTCATCTACCCTATAGATATTTTATTGTATTGTTACAAAATATCGTCATATTTTCCGAGAGAATTTCAACTCGAAAAGTAATTCCTCTCCATCGAAAATATTAAACAATGCCCTAAGATAGAATCGGAAGGATTTTATACCTCGTATGCGTACAATGGAGGGCGTCTTTTAACCGGTCCTTTCTCGACATTTCTAGACCCTTCGAATTTTAACTGTAACAATGGACCAAGTCATAGGAGTCAAATTATGAGGATTATTACCGGGGACTTTTGTGTCGCTAGCTCTCTCTTTTTCTCTCTCTCTCTCTCCCGCTGTATGCGAAATTGCCGTAAATAACAATTAACCAGATATAACAATAAAATTTTATACCACGGCGGTAATTGGCAGAGTCTGCGTAGCGAGCCTCGCTTCTAAGTGAAATTAGTGATAATCGTTCTAACAGAATTAATTTACAACCACGATATTAATACGGTCTTAAGAATTGGAGGCACACGTGTGTATATTGATCAGATAAATACTTTATTTTTAATTTCCGTCCGGCACCGAAATTAAATATATTGAATTGAATAGGTTTTTTGTAGATTCTATTAAGGTGGTTCTGCTTTTACAAATGAAACCGGTTTTCTTAGTTTTCGTTGTTATCTCTCTGTACGTACTGGAAAATATAGATGACGTAGATGTACAATAAAGCGAAATTGTTTCTACTGAAGTCGGGCTTCTGTGGTGCAGGTGTTTAGTATTATGTCATACCATGTGTACAACGAGTGCAAGCCTTAAATCCACTTGATCATCAAAAACGTATGGATTTTTGTCGCTGATATATACCCAATAATAATAATAATAGTGTTTATTCGTGTAAATTAACTTTACAAAAACGTCAGACAATATGTATAGAGATAAATATATAAAACTTATATAATTATTAAAGACAATATAATAGTATATTATGCAATGAGCATTTAATGATAGCTATTAAGACACGAGCAAGAAAATTACAATACGACGCGAAGCCGAGTATTGTAATGAATACGAGTGTCTTAATAGCCATTAAATGCGAGTTGCATACACTATTTTTTCTACGACCCCATAATAAAACATTATTTTTTGAACATTCCATTTCATAAATTGAGGTTAAAATTTTCCATGCACCTTTGCGAATTTAGCTGGTAATAAATTGTTCGTGGTTACTAAGGCTTCTTCCATAATTTCTGGTGAACTCAAATTTTACATTTCACTGTCATTATCCCTCATTTTTACCGTTTATATTTTCAAAAAAGCACAAATTTTAAGTACTTACTTGTAAATTGCAGAGAACTGTCACATTTATTTAATTTGTATATCTATCAGATATGCAGTCGCCATATTGAATATTGTTTCAATATTGGAATGTCGCATTCCTATTGGATATAAACTTGTATCGTAATGAAAAATCTGTATTCCTATTGGATATAAACTTGTATCATAATGAAAATCTGTATCATAATGGACATCATTAAAGTACAGGTTCGGCATATCTAATAATACAATTAAAGTATGGGAGTAGAAAAATACATGTTAAAAACAAAAAAAAAACATCTTTTGTAAAAAAAAAGACGAATAACACAGAAAGATACGATATCAAAAACTCATATTATGTATAGAAACCATGCTCTATTAAGTATTTCCTGATTACTGCTTTAACCTTGTGCTTCGGTAGCGCCCCAATCTCGGGAGGTAGCACGTTAAAAAGTCTTGGACCCCAAAAATCTATATACTTTTGGGTTTTGGCTATGCGATGATAAGGGATCTGAAGGTACAGCCTCGATCTGGTGGGGTCGTGAGTCTCATCATGGATCGCAAAACATGTTTTATTCTGGTGTACATAGTCAAGTGCAGAGAATATATAAACAATTGGCATTGTAAGAATTTTTACTCTCTTAAAATGTTGTCTGCAGAAGTTCACACTTCTCAGATCGCATAATGCCCTCAATGCCTTCTTCTGTAGTCCAAACACTCAGGAAAATCCGCAAGATTGGCCCCAAAATCGGATTCCGTAAGAAGCAACAGAGTGGAAACATGAGTAGTACGTCAACTTTTCTTTCTTGACCAGAAACGAGGTATCGTCAGCATATAAACACAATTCACCACTAACAGCGGATGTTAAGTCATTAAGATAAATGATGAATAGTAAAGGACCCAAAACTGATTCCTGTGAAACACCATGTCGCATGCTTACAATGGCGGATCTTGCTCCTTGCCATTCTACAAATTGCTTACGGTCAGATAGATATGGCTTAAACAGCGCAAGCTGCTCTCCCCTAACCCCATAAAACTCCAGCTTTTGAATCAGAATCCCATGATCAACAGTATCGAAAGCCTTGCGTAGGTCTATCATCTTCATTTTCATCATTTGTTGGTCATCTAGTGCATCTCTAATGTAATTTATGACTTCGAAAATGGCCGTGGTTATTGATATCGTTTTACGAAAACCATACTGTTTGTTGAAATAGTTTAGAAGCCTTTTAGCGATTATCTTTTCAAGGATTTTACTTAGCGCCAATGCAAGAATTTTCCATTTTATTCTTTTTTGAATCGAATATTTTCATTATATTCCCTTTTGTATTTTCTATAAAGCTGGCTGAATAATGCTGAGGACCCCCGTTTTCTTGGCAATATTCTTTTTAGGGATGAAGCCGGGTTCACACAAAATGGTATTGTTAATTTTCATAATATGCCTGTTTGGACTGACGAAAATCCCCATGCTGTAATAGATTCTGGAAAACAGACACGTTTTGCATTTGAATGGGTATTGTTGGCGATGTTTCTAGGTCTTGTTGTTTTACCAAACCTATTAACAAGCGCTGCCTACCTACACTTTTTGCAGAACACAATGTGTGATATTTTGACGACATTTCTTTGGAGCAAAAGTTACAAATGTGGTTCCAGCATGATGGGGATTCAGCACATTTTTCGATTTCAGTTAGGGAGCGTGTACATCAAACTTTTCCACGTAGATGGAAAGGAAGAGGCGAACCTGTTTTATGGACTGCAAGGTCACAAGATTTTAACTCTTCTGATTTTTTCTTTGGGGATATTTAAGGACACTGGTGTATGGTACTATTATAAATAACATCGAGGAGCTGCAGCTACGAATTAATCAAAAATTTCAAAGGTACCTTGTCGGAAAAATCCTAGTAGCTGTTGGAATTCTGAATTTTGGGAAGAAGCGATTGAATCTTAACATGTTACAAGAAACCCTAACACACTTTAATAATTTTTAAAGCCTAATTAAGTAATATTTGGAATTATAGCTTGTGTCATTTGTTATATGTTGCCAATATATTTTAAAATTATATAGTTTGATGATGCATTAAAAAATGGAACTGCTAAAAACCCACTTAAAGAATATATTATTTTTCCGCTTTAATAAATAATTCAAGCTGCTGTTAAGTTTTATACCGGTATTTTTGCATAGATTGTAAAGGATGTTTAAGAACCTGTGTATGTTGTTTAAGGAGCGATAATCATGTGAGAATAACTTCAACACCTCCAAAATAATTTAAAGTCTAATAATTTAAAAAGTTTGATTTTTCTTTTTGGTACCTACGTATTTTATATGACATTGAATTTCAGACTAGTTAGTACCTTCTGATCGAATTTCATGTTAACTCCTTGTCGTAGTACTGCACGAGTAATTCACTAAATTTTGTGCTCACTATATGTGGCGAATATTTTAGTTTCCCTTGCTCAATAAGGCTTCTTGGACAACTTAACACTTTAACTGAAAATGTAATTTTAACAGCAATTTTAGGTATCCATCGGTAATAAGAGAACTGAAACTATATAAACCGTAACGTAATAAGTTCGTAGAATGACATATAGATTGCGTCACGATTGACAATCCATATGATTTTTAGGAAGCATCAACTCTCAAACTCTACGTATCAAAATTTCATGACAATCTGACTTTTAGTTTACAAGTTACAGTGATTTTAGTGATGCCACTTTTGTAATTTTCAAAACAATGGCAAAATCGGAATCAGGTGTGTTGATAAAGAACTGCTTTTTGATGGGAAAAATACCGTTCAAGCAAAGCAATGGCTTGACAACTGTTATCCTGACTCTGTTTCATCGAGACAAACGGTAGAGAAATGGTTTGCTGATTTTAAACGCAGCCGTACAAGCACCAATTATGCTGAAGGCAGTTGTCCCATAAAACATAAAAAAAGTTTACAAATTGTTTTGGCCGATCATAAATTGGAATTGATTGCGATAGCTGTAACCATACAAATATCAGAAAGTAGTGTATTTACCATTTTGCATGAACAGTTTTCCATGAGCAAGCTTTGTTCGAAGTGGATATCGCATTTGCTCAGGGTCGATCAAAAAACAACACCGCCTCGACGATTCAGAGCGCAGCTTGGAGCTGTTTCAGAGCAATATTTTTTTCACACGGTATGTGACAATGGATGAAAAATGAATCCATCACTACACTCCAGAGTCAAAACAGCAGTCAACTGAGTGGACTGCAAAGGCTGAAAACCGGCCAAAGCCACAAAAAACGCAAATTCCCGCTGGTAAGGCTTTGGCTTCCGTTTTCTCTTTGTCATGCGCACGGTATTTTATCCATCGATTACCTTGAAAAAGGAAGAACCATCAATAGCGAATATTATATGGCGTTATTGCTGCGTTTGAAGGAAGAAATTGCTAAAAAGCAACACCAAATGCAGAAGAAAAAGTGCTCTTTCACCAAGAAAATGCACCGTGTTACAAGTCGATCGCAACAACGGCTATATTGTACGAATTGCACTTAGCAATGCTTCCCCATCCACCTTATTCTTCGCATCTGGCTCCCAGCGACTACTACCTGTTGGCAGACTTAAACAGTATGCTTTAGGGAAAAAAATTTGGCTCCAATGAAAATGTAATGGCCGAAACTAAAGCGTATTTTGAGGCCAAAAATCAATCGTCCCTCAAAAAAGGTATCGAAATATTAGAGAAGCGTTGGAGTGGATATATCACAATTGAAGGAGACTATGTTTATAAATAAGGTATAAATGTTGCCTAAAAAAAGTTTTTTGTTAGTTATTCTACTAACTTGTGAATATAAGATCGTCCGCTGTCATTCAAGAGCGTCATAACTATATACGACTCGAAACTTGAAAGCTAAAAACTACGACAGCCATATAAGAAATAAATAGCGTATGTACATAATTAAGGACTGCGAATCAAAACTCTAGTACCTTTATCACTGCAAGCTATCAAATTATAATCACTGCCTGGAGCAATAAGCGTTCTATTTACTTTTCCGATACGATTATGGGTCTTTATCCCGGGGACTTTCAATTACTGTATTTTGTAAACCATCCCCGGTAATTGAATCATCCAGTCCGCCTCTTATCAATTCTTCGAGATCAGAGGAGACGATTACCGCGAGCTATAATAGTCCGTTAGACACGCGAAGCTCGCAATTCTTGCACTCTCAACTTACTGACGTTCCTAGACTTTCCACTGTGGCTCTCAATTTCCGTAATGATAAGATGGATTAGTGTAAGAATGTTTTATATTTTCGTTGTGTTCGCGTTATCTGTATTGTCTTCATTGTTCTAAAATATATTCGTATAAAATGCATTTAATTGAATAAATTTACGGATATCTGTATTTACATTGTATGTACTGCACCCTTCAGTTAAATACATTTGTACTTCTTTGATTATATGTTTGTGTGTCGTTCTTATTGTCGGATACTTGGTAACGAGATGATTGAAAATCTTGAATCCCACTTTAACGAATGAAGCTTTGCGGTTTCAGAAATTCAATTCCTTTAAATTATGACACACTATATATAGCCAATTTCGAGTGAATGTTCCAAACAACGTTTGTGATTTCTTATTTCTTTTTCCAGACAAAATTGGTAGTATTTATAAATAGACCATGAGTTTCAAGAATTATGAGAGAAATTATGTTTAAATGTCAAAATTCAAGTGTACCACAAAATAGCGCCATCTATTGGACGGCAGCATAAACCAAAACAATTTTATTGACCACGCGAATATATAAATCATTTCGGTTTATAAACATACATTTTATTAATAACTCGACCGCAGCGCCACCTATAGGGTCCAGAATTCATAATTTTCTATCTTGGTAGTAAACCACCATATATTGTGAATATCAGTCATTTTGTTCCATAAATATAGAATTTGTGAATAACTTGACTATAGCGCCACCTATCGGATCCTAGCATAGCTATTAACCATAGTATCGACGAAACAAGTATATTGTGTGAATATGACAATCACTCAAGTCGTTCAGAATTTACACGCACCAACGATTATACATTGGGACATCAAAAAAACGGGCCCACATGTTTTTTTTTAACAAAACAAACTGGTCATAATTTTTTCAAGCTGTTTATTTTTATTGAAAGTGCGATTTGTTATAAGTATACGATAATAACATTCAAATGTCCACCACGACTGCACCTGCAAGCATCAATTTGAATATCGAAATTTTTAATGACTTTTCGACATGTTGCGTGAGTTACTTCACGAAATGCAACTTGAATGTTGTTCTTTAGTTAATGTTAGTGGCTTATTTGCATAAACGTTTCTCCAATTTGTAACATTTTAATAGAGCTAATCCGTTAACATTTAACGTTTAAATAATACAATTCATTAGCCAAAACTCCTTCAATTCAATTCTTCTGGCACAACTAAAATCTGCCCAAATAATCAAGCAAAAACAAAAATGAGACTTAACAGAATGTCTGTTCACACGCAAGTGACGTTACTCTATCCCTACTCATGACGAAAGCAGAAAGAAGAATGTAATTTGTTAACGTTTTGGTTTTCATTTTCGGCATAATAATTCTAAAACACGAAATATTAAAAATCCTCTAAATTTATATTAATAATTTTAAGACAGAAAAACTCAAGTAATATATGCGAAATCAATAAATTGATTAGGGAATAAATAATCGTTTGGAAACGTAGTCGCTAAACAGGAAAAACCCTTCAGCCATTAAATTGCTGAACAAGACATTGAATTTTGAACAGAATATGTTAATAACTCACAAAATTACACCCATCACCAGCATGACCATAACCATTCTATCATACTTTTGTTTACAAATATTATATTTTCCTTTAACACAAACAATACGTTTCAATTTTACCAATAATAATTCTAATCTGCTTTTTTTATTTTTCCTATATGATACTTTTCTTCAAATTAAAAATAACCGTCCCTTAATTGAACATTCTAGATGTAATTTTCATTAGTCGTTAGAACATATTCTTGCATGAATTTGAAAAGATAAAGGCATGGAAAACTAATTCGTCAAAAGAAAGATAAAAATACAGAAATATAATTATATTCCGTGCTTTTCCTTTGATTATATTTACTCAGAGATGAAATACATACCTTTGACTGTAATTTAATAAAAGAAAAAATCTTTCATATAATGAAAGAAACATTATACTTAGTTATGAGTATATTTAAAAATAAATCAGTAGCATATCCACATATTTTGTATACAAAAAACGTAAAGGAAATTCATTATAAAGTTCAAAATTGATGGAAGGGACGTTTTTATCATAAAGCAGTTCATCATGATTTGTACGTCATATAACATTTAGGTTGTTTCTCAAATGTTTGAACGAATTTTTCAAAGTGTAACAAACAGTTATGAATGTTATGATACATTAACTTTAATATAGATATCCCATAATACTTCGATATATGTTCAGACTATATAATCCATGCACATAATCTTTAAGTTTTTTTTTGCACCTGAATACTACGAGTGTAGCAATCTGGATGATGGTCGACGGCTTCGCTGAAAGGAAAGAGGTACGTAGTGACGCTCCTGTATAAAATATAAGAGGATCAAGTCAGCTCGTAGTTTCGCAGCTTTCATAGTGACGTGACGAGTTTTCTAGAAGTGACGACGTTTGAAGTATGGTGGCGAAACAACAATGCTTCAGTTGCATTGATTTTTTTGCATAAACATTGTGCTTTCAGAGCGAATGAGGCCTCTTTTTCAACACGACACATTGTTTCGTTATAAAACCGATTTTATAATTAATTATTCGGTCTTGTTAAATTTTCACCTTAAAACTGTAACTAACATACATGCTGTTTTATTTAGACTTTAATATACTCTTATTGCAAATTAAAATAGTTAAATAGCGTAGCGTATGTACAAGACAATTTAGGAAATGTATAAAAAAAAATGGAACTAATCTCAGAAGTAAATGAAAATATTATGTATACCGTATGTGTCAATTTTCATTAGGTATAGGGATCCAATGTTTACGTGCGATTTATACGTATACAAATAATACATGGCAACGTGTGTCACCCCTACCGTCCGTCACCAATCCCGGCAACAATCGACATTACAACGATTTTCTCCGATCTCCCCAACAGATTTTACATTCAATCTTTAGCTGCGAACACGTTGCGATCTAGTCTGCAATAAAAGCCGTCTTATTACTGGAACGAGAAACATCAAAAGGCCGCCGCGATCTCAGGATCTAGTAGTTTATTATTATTTTCAGAATCCTTTTTTATTTACCTTATTTTTAATTTTATTAGAATTACGCTTTTGTTTGTGTCATGCAGCGTGAACGCAGCTTAATAATTCTCTGCATTTACTGAAAGGAAAAAGAAAAACAAATCCTTGCAACGCGTAAATATTATTTCTGAACGCATTACAAACACCCAAGTAAGTGGTCCAACAGTTACTGCTATAACTTGAGCTTGTATCGGTCGCGCTCGCATTGAAGAGGAAAGTAGGGGTGCCATGTTGTCACGTATTGCATGAATTAATCGCCTATGGCTAATGAAAATTGACACATGCTGTATTCATCTTTCTAAAACTGATTTTTCCTCGATGCATTTGCACTTTCCTCTTATTTTTCTGTATTAATTTTCAAATATATTTTCTATAATTATTATATTGATATAGGGGGGGGGGGGGGGGGTGGCGGAAGAATGATTTTTCAATAAAAACAATATTTAACAGTAAAAATATATATTTTATTTATGTCTAAATCTCCTGGCAAGTCTACATACTTAGCTCAGAGAGCTTCCAATTCATTTAAACCTTCCAAAAAGTAAACTTTCTGAAACTCTGTATTCTTTAATTATCTGAACTGTCTCTCTTCCAAGGTATTCTTTTTGACTTTAAAAATAAGAAGAAATTTCAAGCATACGTTCCATATCGTTGGATTTTGTAATAATAATAATAATAATATGTACTATATAATAATAATATATTTACTCATCTATATGTATAACATTACAGATTATCGTCATATCAGATTGGAGTCTATTATCAGACTCAAAAATATGGCTTTTCCCCCAATCTTCTGTTGTTTTTGTGGAAAAAATGTTTTGTGCTTTGTTCGGGTTAATTTTCAGGTAATTTGCCGCAAACCAGCCCTCTGCTTTTTCGATGGCAGCTGCAGATCTTGTTTTCAACTCTTCGAATTCTTCCGCCCTTACTAACGACGAAGTATCATCCGCATATAGACACAATTCCGTACCTGGGATAGGGTAGGTCATTCATATAGTCTTCAAGAAGAAGTTATCCATCAAAAATTAGTTCTGGAGATCGAACAACTACTGACACCAACAAAAGATTTTTCTAGAAGCACTATCAAGATCACCAGCTTTAATGCAAGATATTTCTTATTAAGGTATTGTGGACTTTGTTAAAACAACCATTAGACATTTGATTTGATAACCTAAAAGTATAGAAATTTAAATGATGTTATTTCAATGTATACTAATATACCTACATAATTAGCAATAGAATCAATAAAAAAACAATGGGAAAAACTTAAAGATTTTACAACTTTACCATTACAAGAATTTTTAAAAGGTGTTGAGTTAACACTCAATGCCACATATTTTCAGTACAACAATCAGTTTTTCGTTTTTCAAACAAATCCAGAGATGTGCAATGGGATCACCTATCTCTAGTGTAATAGCACAGTTAGTGTTAGAGCAATTAGAACAAGAAACAATATCAAATCTTGATTACACACCAATTTTTTTCAAAAGATACGTTGATGATTGCATTGCGTGCATACCCAATAACAAAGCGGAATACACATTAAATAAATCAACTCATTTTATCCCATGTTACAGTTCGAATTAGAAAAAGATATCAACAACAAAATTAATTTTTTTGACTTAACGTTAATACGATCCAATTCCAGCATACATACAAAACTATACCATAAACCTACATATTCAGACCGATACCTCAACTACAACTCATGGCAACCAACATCTTTCAAGAAAAACGTAATAACGAATTTAATTAGCAGAGCAATAATATTAACTTCTCCAAAATACAGACCTGAAACTATAACAGAAATAAAAACATCGTTACAAAAGGATAATTATCCACTTTCATAAATTGATAAAATTGTGAAATAACAGCTTCACAAATATTACAATCAAAACAAACCTAAACAAATACAAAAAACAACAACTCACAAATATGTCCCAAACCTTTCCGAAAAATTAAATAAAATACTAATATCATATGACATAAAAGAAGCACACACAAACTACAATAACCTAAACTACCTATACACTCCCCCCTTAAAGACAAAATCCCTAATTTAAAAAAAAACACATAGTTTACAAAATAGCATGTAATGATTGTAACGGAATATATAGAAGACAGACAACAGTATTTAAAGGACAGAATAAATTGACACAAATTTTCGAATAACAGTAGGTACTGCACTTAAGAAACATACAAGTAAAACAAATCATACTTTTATCTATTCAGAAACTGCAATCATAACCGCTGAAAAAAAACACCAAAGCTCGCAACATTTTAGAAAGTATCCACATACAAAAACATAAAAACGCAATAAATGATAGAACAGACATTAATAACCTTTTCAATATATGTTTCCCTATTTTATAACAAATACATGGAGAACACTGTGTTTTCCTTAAACATACGAATTTTTAAAATAAAAATACAAAAACAAACAAAATAAAAGCATCCATACATAAAAATCGTGAAATACAAACACAAGTAAAAATACACATATATATTTTAAAGCACCGAGCAATAGAAATACACACAGAATTAGTAAAGTAATTGAATTATCGAAGACAGATAGAATAAAAATTTGTACATACCTCCACTTAGTCAAAATAAAAAAGAAAAAAGAAAAGAATTACAAATAATATGGAGGTGGGAAAATCTATAAAGAAATCCACTGGAAACATAATGTTAAATACATTTTACTTCACATTTTATTATACATACAACTAAGTTATTTTACTATTTTACTATTCTACATTTTAATCTGATACACTTAAATTATGTTACAGTTACATATTTTTGACAAAGATATTATAAATAATATCGAAACGTTAAAAACCATTGTTTTTCTTCCAAAAACAAACCTTATTCAAATACAGGGCCGCTACACCCATGATTTCGAAGTAAATTATATTGTATATGAATAAATTCTAAAATACCAAAAATTTATTTTAATCCTGTATATTAAGGATGCATATATTATTATTATATACCTGTTGTTACGTAGTGTCCTTTTCTGTAACCGTGTTGTTTATTAGTTCAAAATTTATTCTTTTCAAGATATTGGATTACTATATTTGCAGTGATCTGCTCGAAAATTTTTGAGATTTCTGGAAGAACACTTATGGGCCGATAGTTTTCGCACTTGTTAATATCCCCGCTTTTGTTTATTAGAATCACCTTGGCAATCTTTAATTGTTCCGGGAAAACACCTTGATTGACACATTTATTGAATATATTTGCCAGTGGCACGCTTATTTCGTCACTAATGCCTCTTAATAGGTATGTTGACACATTGTATATATCCACTGTATGTTTTGATTTGAGGTTTTTCACAATTTTTTTTTTATATCCCTAGTGTTGTCTATTGTTAGTTCTTTCAAGTATACAGCAGAATCAACATTACTTATGATATTACTTGCAGTTAGTTCTCCAATAGAGGAAAAGTACCTATTCATATCAGTGGTGGATATGGTAGAGTTGTTGCTGTGGTCTCTTGCATTGCCAGACTCCCTCCATACTTCTTCCTATATAGCTTTCACCTTATTTTCAGATTTCGGTATTGCACTTGAATTCGAATTCCGTTTGTGCTCAGCAATCCTGTTTAGCTATTCCTGCTTGATCTCGCGGTATATAGTGTACCATTCTTGATTCTTGATCATCTGGGCAACAATTACCCAAGCATTTAAAGTACTTCTTATATTCTAGTAACCGATAAGAAATGTTTCCGCAACTATACATATGCGTCTTTGTCTAAATATTTTACAAAATTAGTTTATACGAGCTTTAAAAAATAATGTAAATTGAAAGTTCTGTCATCGCAAATTATAAGCCCTTCTGCTGCAATGTAACGGTTACGTCCATCTGATGTGACGCTCTCGAAATGCAAAATGTATGAAAACACATTTATTATGTTTTGGATTCATTAGTTACATTATTCAACGCGACTGCAAAACCCTACGTTTTAAAGCTACATCAAATAAAATTATCCCGACAATTGGCACATACATGTCCTACCTACCATATTACTGTTGAAAAATTAAATGAGGGTAATAAATACTTATTCGAGGATATTAGCAAGTTACGTGTTGACTGCTCAATAAATTTAAACGGTTCCCCGAAAATAATGCCCCGGCGAACACACAACATTATCGATTTTCATGTTTGTGCACACATGTTGCAATCGAGAAAACAGCCGAGTCGCGCGATATTTTCCAGTTTCGGACTATCGGTGCGAACAAACTCAATATTCCGGCCATATTTATTGGAAATATGATCGGAGGTCGACGTTTCGTAAATCCGAACCCGCACCAACCGGTAGGGCTATATTTGATATACGCGGTCATGTGATCGACGGAAAGGACCATCATCTGTTATGTCGGTCGGCAATAATTTCACACCGGCGGATTTTCCATTTCGCGCGATTGCATCGGCAACTTTGTTCGTCCCTGCGGGACCCATAACGTATACACCCCATTGCAATAACTGTAATAATGCGCTCTGACGGGATGCAGTGTCACATGTATTACATGAGGAACGGTAATTGAAAACCGTCGGTAATAAAAATTTTAGAGATTGAACTGTCATTTCGGATCTTTGTTCACAAAGTTTATAGTATTTTAAGTATTAGTCAGTAATGTCGCTGAACATATGCATAGCTAATAAAAAAAAAAACTAATGTATTTAATAAATAATAAAAGTGAAAAGTAAGTTGATAAATTTAAAATGAAACACATATTTTTATAATAATAATAATAATAATAAATCGACTTTATTGTTTAGTTAGTATACAAGTATACTTACAAACACCATACCGATCTAGGAAAAGTCTGGCTATAGCTACTTTTATACTTAACCTAGCCAGCACAAGATGAACGCAATTAAAAACAATCGAAATAAAACAACTTCCATAAATATGAATACAAAGAAAGAAAAATACAAAGTGATGCATAAATTGTAAATAAACAAGAGAAAATTGGGGGAAAAAATAATATAAATAAATAAAAAAAAATCCCTTTATCTTCTTTTTCATTCTGTTTTCGCTATAAGAAAAATAGAAATTACTTCAATAGAGCTTGCCTAACGGAAGACGTAAATTTATTTTTTGTAGATATAACAAAATGTTTATGAAATTCATTGTACAAGTTTACAGGATTGTATGAAAATGATCTCCGAAACGTGGCTGTCCTGTGGTGGGGCAAGGTGAGAATATGCCTATGCCTAACATTTATATTGTGCAAGTAACTAGGTTTGCCTGTGATTAGTAGGCCCCTAACAAAGACTAAAAACCGGAGATTTACTGTGTTTTCCACCCTGAGCGAACTCAGTTGAGATAATTTGTGGCTTACATTATCGTATCTCCTGAGACCAGCTATAAACCTACAACAAGTATTCTGAATTAGTTTTAGCCTGTACTTTAACTTTGCACTTAAACACGGATAATACACCAAGTTACAGTACGAGAAGACAGATATAACCAGTGACTCACACAGAAGCTTTTTGCAGTTTAGTGTTTAGAATGTGTGCGACAATGCTCGCAGGAGCAAGTACGATCTCTGCATCAACATGCTTATATGCTCAGAAAATCTCAGTTCAGTATACACCATCAATCCTAGAATTTTTGTACACTTAGCAAGGGATAATGCACCTCCATCAATATTAATATTGAATTGCAATTCAATCAGCTCCCTCTTACGTTTGGAACAGAAGAGCAGTACAGCTGACTTAGCCAAATTAAGTTGCAGATTATGTTGCCTAATTACTTATAGAGCAAAGATCGCTGTTCATTTGTATAGCTGCCAAATGAGTATCATCAGGATCAAAGCAGCCGATGATAAGAATATCATCAGCCTACCCCTGTATGTTTGAATACCGCGGCAAATCAAACATGTCGCTAGTATAGATCATGAAAAGAAGAGGTTCAAGAATAGACCCCTGTGGAATACCGGAAATGACGCAAGCAGGGTCAGATACAGAATTATTTATTACAACCTTTTGACGACAATTGCTGAGAAAGGAACCAAAGAAAGACAAAGCCACATCATCCAAACCGTAAAATCGCAACTTAGCACAAAGAAGCTCATGGTAGATTGTATCGAATGCCTTAGAAAAACCAAGAGCGACTACCGCAGCAGCCATACCCCCGCCCAAGGCCCTAAAGGCATTGTCCGTCAGATTAAGTAAAGCAGCTGCATTAGTATACCCTCTTTGAAAGCCCGATTGTTTTACGATGCTATTCTCGACGTTTCTCCATATTATAGTAATATAAACAATGTTCTAGATCTAAATAAATGATAACTAAAAATGTATGCGTATATTATTGAAACTTAACAAAATCCAATGCACACTTACGTCGAGATAATTGGGAGAAATAGATTCAATGAAACGGTATTAAACAGGAACTATTACAAAAATTACGAAGTACGTAATTAACAGTCAGTGCAATGAAAAAACAAAACTAACGTAAGTATGAATAGGTATATACATATATAACTTTATTTAATATGCGAAATATGTATAAGGTAAATATAATAAATTTTAAAAACCCCTCACGCTACTACCTACGCCGATGAAGAAATGAATTTTATGAGGAAAGACGACTTTTTTGCTCGCATTCTCGGGAAAAAAACAGATGTTGCAGTTCGCCATATCAATAGTGCTATTCAGTAACTGGGTGTTGATTACATTATTTCTTTGCTCCGTCGAAATTTAAACCTGGCACATCCGTTGTCTACTATTAATAATTTCAAAAGTATTCCAAGTGACTTCGGATGAGGTCTTCTGCAAAAGTTAGACGCAGTTTTTAATAGAAATTCAGATTTAATACCATTGCGGCAATTGTGTATGGGGGCAATGACACAAAATCTAACTGCTGAATACCCTGAAATAAAAGAATATTTCCAGTACGCATCTATAACCAGTTGCGATGTAGAAAGGACGTTTTCTATCTACACGCATTGTCTATAGAACAGAAAACTGTGACTAGAAACACGATAGGAATAAATACTCTTTATATTGTGGAAACATGCTTAATGTGTTTGACAATTCAAGAACATCAATTCTTACCCTGACACGGGTCACCAATTCAAGTAAATGGCTTTTTAGTACATTTTAAAATGCAAGTAGAATATAAATTAACGCGGAATTTAATTATAGCATCTTCTGCAGTCAAAGAAACATAAAGACCAGCTACAGCTTGGAGTAATTAAAATATTTAATTAAGCACAGTTACGAATTTCTTTCGCTGACGTATCGTCGACGAGACGGGGCGAAGAGAAAGGGGAAACGTTGAAGAAAGGATACTACTTCAAAGTTACACCCTGCCGTTACATAATCGCGTTGCCTTTGCGTGCCAGTATTATTGCCTGTATGTGCAGTTAATTTTTTGATAATAAAAGTTTCTGCCTTTGAGATAAATTCAAAAACATGTATTTTGTGTTGAGTCTGTGAACTTCCAGACGAGCGAACAAAATTTTAATATAGATAATCTCCTAATTGTGAAGTTCCTGTAAGCGACCCGCTCAGATTTGGTCCTTTGCAAATTATCATGTCTCGTAAAGTAAGAGCTGCTATATAAAATGTATGTGTTTTAGTTAATTTTACTTTACATACCTGAGAATATAACAATTTAGTCAATATATCTGAGTTTATAAAAGGAATAACACATAATATACCTTTTCAGGATAGCAAATACTCAAAATAAAAAATTTGAAATGTATTTAATTATCTTAACTCATATTAATGAACATGGTAACAATACAAAATCATAAAATTCTTTTACTTATTTAAGTGGAGATTATAAACATTTCCCCAATTTTTTTCTATAAATTCAAAATGCAACAGGAAAAATCCTTTAGAACAAAAATTAAAGAAATATAAAAAATTAGGGTTAAAGTAAAATACAATTTACAACTAATTTAAAAAAAAACTCTTAAAATGTTTGTTTATTCTTTTGTCAAAGCACCTCCCTGTTTGGCCTATATATGTTTTAGGGCAATCCATACATGTTAATTTATAGACTCCTGATTTTTTACCCTTGTTTATCTTTGATTTATTGTTTTTATGTATTTCCCCAAAGAATTATTTATTTTATATGCTACATTTATATCTACTTTATGTAATTTTTTTTCTATTTTTTCGCTTGTTGATCCTATGTAAATTAATACTTTATAAATACTTAATTTCTCTTTTGTTATTGGGTAAACCATTTCTACTGCCTTTTTATATTTCTTTTTTCTCAAGATTTGATCTACTATATCCTCCTGAGACCCGGGAAGCAGTCTCTAGTTCAAATTTGATAAAACTTTGGAATATGGCTTCTTTAGTGTTGGAATAGCTATACAATTTTTTTCAGATTTTATTTTTAACGTTTAGGTTTAAAAAAAATGAGTCCATTAAAATGGACACCAGGTCTTAGTGACATTAGAAATAAATAAATAAATAAATAAAGCCGACTAAATTTAAGAAAGATTTATTTAAAAAAATGTAAACAATACTTAAATTCTATTGCGCGATGTATGATACTGCATGAAACAATTATTTTCTGCTGTTAAACATAAAAAAATTTTACATGTATTGCAAAAAAATGTGGTTTTCTTTCTGCAGTTTTCATTCTTACATCGGGCTGAATTCTTCAGTTCGCCTCTAATGACTGGCAAATGGAGGGCCTGGCGGATTCTGGAAGTTGGGGGAGTTTGTGGGCTGTTTGGTGATCTATATCCTTCAATAAAATTCCTGGTCACCAACCTGGGACTGTCAACATTAGGCGCAACATTCTCTTTGTCAAATTCTGGTTCAAATAACGCTTCCGTTACTTTTATTTTAAAATCAAGGTACTGCAATATGTCTGATGACTTGTCCCCCAAGATTCTACGATCTTGTCAATACAGTATCCAAGAGTTAGCTAATGCCAAGTCGATTAAATGTAAAATTGTTGCACAAAAAAATGGACGGTAATCCATTTTTTTGTGCGAGTTTGAATCCGGTAATAACTTATCATACGATCAATTAGATCTATACCGCCCATACAGTTATTGTATGATTTTACTATGTTTGGACGTGTCACATTTATGAATTTTGATTTTTTTTACACCATCTCCTACAATGGTCTTGAGGTTCTATACTCAGGCCTGTTGATGCAAAAGGAATTGACTTTTTGTCGTACCACTGTACAATTGTTAGCTTACCATCATCACGTACTGTTTGCTCACTGAAACCCCGTTCAAATTTCTGTAAAATTTTCTCACTAGTTAGATGTACTGCAGAAGGAATTCTAGATTTCATAATTGTTCCAGTAGCAAACAGTTTCCTTTCCAGCAGATACTCTAGTAAGGGGATTGTTGTAAAATATCTATCCATGAAGATGTGCGAATTTTCTTTTAATCTTTTTGTCAACCTGATGACTGCTGAGGCACCAACTCCTAATTTTTTTGCACTCTCTTCTAGGAATGTAGATTTTCCCTGATAAATTTCAAAGTCCATCATTCCCAAAAATAGCTAAAAGTAAAAATATGTCTATGAAATACTTTCATGTTGAATAAGAATAATTGGAGGCATGAAGTCCTGATGTCCATCACAATGGATTGAGGTTAGGTTGGAATTTATGGCAGAAAGTCCTAATGACCATTGTAATGGACAAGAGCTATTTGACCCCATAAAACTACACTAACAATGGATATCTTGAAACCAACACATTACATGCTTGGATTGACTATTTCTTTGAACTTTTAAAAGGTTTTCTCTACAAACATCTTTAAAATATAAAAGAAAACAGGTAATACTTACATGCAATTGTAGCACGCCCAAATGCACTCATTTTGACAGTTAACAACTAAGGAATCTGCTAAGATATTGTTCTATATTTATATAGTTGGCGCCACTTGGTTGTCCACTTCACTGTACATTGGGTTTTAAGCTTGGTTTTACAGGCATAAGTAAAATATGGGATAAAACCACTTGTCCATCCTAATGGACGTTAGGTCTCAGGAGGATATTTGGGTTGTAACCATTGTTTGTCGCTATTTGTTTTATTATGTTTAGTACTTTCAGAAAATGTTCTTTATTTAATGGAATTGATATCAATCTATGTATCATAGAGTGGAATGCCGCTAATTTTTGACTAAAAGCGTGACAAGAACTATTGTCATAGATAACATCTGTATGTGATGGTTTGTGAAAAATTGAAAGAACATGTCTGTTGTGTTCTCTTGAAATTGTAAGATCTAAGAAGTTTGAACTGTTATTTAATTCTTTTACTTTCTTATACGTAGTATAAGGAAGTATTGTGATGAATTTTCGACCTCGAGATTTTTGCAGATGTCCACGTTTTGAAGTCCCCTGATACCGAAAAAGTGGTTTTTAAAAAATGTCTCTCTCTCTGTGTGTGTGACCACGATAGCGGTCAAAGCGCTGTAGATATCAATTCCAAATTTTGTATTTACGTGTCTGATCTCCCTCTTGAGATCTGATTAGTTTTTCAGTAAAATCGGTAGACCGGAAGTAGCAGTTTACTTCAGCGAAAAAATCGAATTTTGCTAATATTTCGTCAACTACTAAGTTTAAACAAATTTATAAAGAATTCATATGTACTTAGAATTAAAATTGAGAATAATTTTATTTAAAAAGTTTTTCGAAATTCCTATCGGAAGTAGGTCTTTTACTCTTATGGAAAATCAGTTTTTTGCGAATATTTCGCAAGTCATGCCTTTTAGACAAGTACGTTACGGGTATAAAAGTATTTAAAACATAATTTTCAATATCTTTTGTATAAAAAAAATTTCAAAATTCTGACCGAAAGTGCCACTTTTACTGTTATCGAATAGCGATTTTTTGCAAATATGTCGTAAGTTATGCATTCTATATATCTTTATCAAGAGTATAAAAGTATTTAAAACTGGATTTGCAATTTTTTTTGTATATATGAAATTTCAAAATTCGGACCGGAAGTAGCACTTTTACTCTTAGCGAGGAGCACTTTTTTGATAATATCTTGCAAAGTATGCATTCTATAGAGATTTATTAAGGGAATAGAAGTATTTAGAATAGGATTTTGAATAATTTTTGCAAAAAAAATTCTTAAAATTCTATAATCTGAAACGCTCATACGTATAAGAAAGTCGTGTGGTGGCCACACCTCATTTTTTCTATCGTGAACATAATATTTTTAAGTAGATTATTTATATGTTCTAAAAATTGCTTTAATTGTCTGTCTGTTCCACTGAAACAACCCAATATATCATCATTTGGTAACAAACTGACTGTTCGTGTCTGTTTTTATATCAGGAATGGGAAGTAGAAGGGCAGTGTTGAGGTTTTCAATATGACTTGTTTTAATTTTCGTTAATTATTACGACCGACAGGCTCCCAAAAATTAACCCAACCTGAAATATTTTAAATTTTTTTATTTTTATTTAACTTGATTTTATAATTTACCTTTGTTAATAGATATTCTTTATCTGGAGCAGACAATAAGAATTCTTTAATTTGCAGAGTTGTTAAAATTTTCGTTGCTTTAAAAATACACAATTTGATATACTAGCTTTAATCTGCAACATTGTTTTTTAAGATTAATTCTCATTCGTAATATTGAATGGATTGCCCACAAAGAGAACGGTTTCCTCTTCTTTGAAAGATTTTGAAAATAAGAGAGTAAA
This sequence comes from Amphimallon solstitiale, assembly GCA_963170755.1. Lineage (NCBI taxonomy): Eukaryota > Metazoa > Arthropoda > Insecta > Coleoptera > Scarabaeidae > Amphimallon > Amphimallon solstitiale. The sequence continues at coordinate 61,990,328 of OY720682.1, read as the reverse complement.
ATATTCTCATATAATGAATTTGTTTGATTTTCTTGGCGTCAATATTGAAATAGCTAAATTGTTGTGAGTTTTTGATTTCTATGGTAGCAAGTAGCAGTTGCTGATGCCGCTGCATAAGTAAATTTGGGTGGAATACCAGTGCAAATATCCTTCTCCCACCCACTGATGTTTTGGTTTACTTTTTAAAAGAAAAGCGTTTTATTTTTATCTCAAAATGCAAAATTCTTGTTTGTTATTACGTCACGTTGGGCTATTTTGAGAGATTAATGACAAGTGACAAGTATCTTGATTTTAAGTTCCAAATGATTTTTGCAATTAAAAAGCTAGACTAACTTTATCCCGTGACTAAAGGGTCCGTTGCTGATTTCACCCCGTGACTAAGAAGACCATACCGCAGCTAATCAAAATATATTTAAAAGATTATTTAGCGTTATTTCAAAGGTGGGAGTAGACATAATTTTTTTTCTGAAGCACATGTATTAGGAAGCTGTAGTATATACAAGAACCGTGCTTATAAGTCTTTCGTATGATATTTCTTATTTTAGGTTTCTATCGTTAATTTAAGAGAGTATTTTAAAAACAACTACATACATATATTCAATAAATAATACATATTGTTCGTATTGTATTACTCCCTTCTTCTCTATTGTTATATGAAAATAATACACGATGTACGTAATACTTTGTATAAATTCTCACTGATTCCGTCTTTTACAAAAAATAATACTACTTACATACAAGGATTATATACGCATCATAAAGAAAGTAAGAAGGGGAAATTTTTGTTGGTGGAATTTTCTTTCTAAAAGCAGCTTAACATTGTGTGTAGTAAAGCCTCACTGTATTAATAGAAAGCACATATTTTTTCGCCCAGTCGCTACACCCTCAATTTTGTTCGGCAGCGAAATATAGTATATTTCAAGATTTTGGCTGGGGGCAGTATTCGACTCGCCCCTCAATATAAACTGGCGCATTCTCGTCGAAATAACAATGGTTAAAAGTGAATGGGATGAGCACGAAATCTGTTACGAACGCGATACTAAATCGCTTAAAGAACTTTGCTAGTATTTATTGAGAAAAGTTAACTTTTACTGAAAATGTTGAAAAAATAAATATAAACTCGCTGAAAAATAAATCACAATATATTGTCGATAGAGTTCTTTTGTAGAAATGGATTCGGTTTCATATTTCTGAGTTAGGTATTGAAAGAAACTTGTTAGAGTAGGATAAAAACCATTATTCCTCTAAATCTTCAGCAGCTGATAAATACGGTTTAATGTTAAAATCTAAGAATATTAGCGGAACACAGTGTTGATCTACCTATATAGTCATTGATTATTTCTCAAAAGTGCATGAGATTAGAATTGATATTATCTTACTAAGGGTGCGATCTTGAACACTTATCGGAAGGCTTACAGCTATCGTAAGCTACGAGAAATACATCAGCAATGCAACCTAGCAACTAAAATGACAATTTTCGATTTTTTGTACATAACCTTTATGTTTAACATGTAAACAGACATATCTTTTTAATACCATAATATTTTAATTTCAAATTTTAATTTGAAATTAAATTAATACAATTTAGCGAATGCTAAAGTATTTTTGTTTAAAGGAAATGTATCGATAATTTAGTAATCCCAAAACAGCGTGAAGCACTTTGGAAAATTTTAGCGAGAACTGCTACTACCATTAAGGGTGTTTAAAAAGATGTTATATCACAGTAGTGTATAGTGAATTTGCAGATAGATGTCCTTTTAGACACATTCATGAATGATGAATGTGATTTTTCTATGAAGCCAACAAGGACAGTTATTCATATAAAATGGACACTGTTTGTTACAGGAGTATCTAAACACAAATACATAGACCCAGCTGACAATGTACTACATAAATCATGTGAAATTCACACAAACTAAATGTTCGAAAAAGTCTTCCGTGGTATCGTGTTCGCAATTTAAAATTGAATGTTTCATGAATTTTCTAATAAAAAATCTAGGTACATCAAAAATTGTAAGGATGTTGAACTTCATATTGTGTTAGAGAAGAATAAAGGAAATTTACCTGTTGAGCATTTAGCCAATGACTATTGAACGATTAATTTTTTTGGTTCCAAAAAGGTAACGTCATGTTTTAAGACCACTGGGCAAATTATTTGAATGGTTGAAATTTATAGATTATTTTGTATTTAGAAAATCAACCAATCCTGATATAAGCTTGCACTTGATTTCAATATTGTTGTTCGTCACAAATCATTTGTATTTTACTAGCCATACGAATGTATTGTTTGACTAGAAAGAGGCTTACACAATAACATATTTGATATCGAGTACACCAAATCATTCGATATTATTGCAGGATTTTATTGTCGAGCCACTGAAGTTATAGTAATCGAAAGTTATGTTTGTTTGCAGTTTTAACAGAAGAGTAATATTCAGTAGCTAAAATTGGCACTTTTTCAACCCACAAGAACGATAAGAATGTAAAAAATTATTGTTTAATGGTTTAATAAATGTACCAATATGTATTATAAAATAATGAAGACATTGGACTTGGATAATTATATTAATACTAGATGTAAATTATACTTTTAAATCTGAACAATATAGCTCAAAAAATAAATATATATGCAAATAAATGAAAGACCCCCCCAAGCACAGGTATTTACATAGTAAAATAAACAAACATATGAGATATATATAAATTATAGCAAAGGCATATTTCGTTTTAAAGTATGTGTCGGCTGATGGACGATAATTATTTACTCATTATTTTATACCTATCTACGTATTCTGTGACAGTAAAGTGTGGCAAATTTCTTGAATATCTCATGAGTATATTTGGTTTACTACTGTAAATGCACTGAAATTGTTAAATTTATATGGTAAAGTAAGTCACAATTTTACCCGTAATATGTTGTTCGTCATTGCCTTATGCAATTGAATATTATTCTTAAGTGCTATGATATAGAATATACAAACATTTGTAAATTATACTAGCTATTTTCACAGGATGGTACATTAATGTGCGGAATCTGAAGAGACACGAATAACTACTTGCAAAATAGCATTTGTCATTTCGATAACATTGCACACAGATTTTAATTCAATATTAAGCACACTTCTGAGTGAATAACCGTAGTTGCATGGGATAACCAATATTACCTGCATTGAAATATGTAGATTACATTATTAGTCACTTCATAAAATACCTATGGGTTCTATTGATTAAATAGTACACTTTAAAATAAATTGAAAAATTACTTTTAGAATGTTTTCCTACAACATAATTACTCTTGCATACAATTTTTTGATTCACAATTTGCTGAAAATTTTATCCACTCAGAAAATTTCCTTATCATCATGTGAGAGATCTTATGAATTATACGAGTGACTGATATGTGGCCAAATAAAACAGGTTATTAGCACCAATATTATTCTGGTAGCTGCCAAATATGTAATGGAATATATCTATAAACTTAATATTGTTAATACCTGTAACGAAGATATTATGTATCTAATTTTTGGAATAAAGCGAATATATTACAGTCTGTACATTTTACACAAACGAATTCCTACTTGTTGTGATCTACATGTAACAATAATGCTATAAAGTCATACCCATATTTGCAAACAAGATAAATATAAAAAAAAAAACCTACAAAATATTTATTCACAACAATTTTGATACTTCTACGTCATTAACCGTAAAAATTCCGAAAATCGTCATCGAAACGTCATCTCATTGCTAGGTACCGTAGACTTCCGATAATCGTAGCTTACGAGAGCGTCTCAGAATCGCACCCTGTGCTCATTGCTTTCCGGTTTAAATACATACATTTTTGACTTGAATTTTTTTCTGACTTTCAAAATGCCATGATGCACGTGGTAATATATAAATCGTATTTTATAAATTATTACTGCCGTGTGAAATTAGTACTTACTAAGAATAATTATTTTTAATTAATTTCCAAAATTAAATACATTTCTCTTCGTTCAATTGGAGCCTATTCTCTTCTTAGTTTTTATATTAACCATTGAGGAAAAACTTAGTTCACAGAGGTAGGAAGTAGCGAAAGGAATAATTTCAAAGCTTCCCTTGCCAGCTCTGGATATTCTTCTTTCCTCTTCATCCAGAAGACGTCAATCGTTTGTGAACTAAATTTCATTTTACACACGCCGTCAGTAGCCAAATCTATAAAAAAAAAGTTCATCTTCGTTGGCAGATCAGCCAGTTGTACTGACATATCTATAAAAAGATTTAGTATCCATCTATGCCCGCTGTTAGCTTGAAAGTTCAGTTCTGGCAAGTAACTGAATAGTTACTCTTTCAAACTTTCCAAGCTCTGTACCATTCAATGTATGTGAGAACTTACGACCTGATTGGTCCATTGCAGTTGTTTCGACAAGCTCTGATTGAAGATTCTATTAATGCTGTTTGATCGCCAGAACGGAGAACGCCCAACAGGTCACCCCATTGTTACCGACCTAGAGGTTTTCCAAAATTCTTAAAAAGTGGTCACGTATTCAGGAAGATTAAAAAACACTGATTTAGACCATTACTCCTGAACTATTCGTCAGCTTCCGCAATGGCGTTGTCCATTTCTGATTCCAGCCTGTCACGTTGTTTAATCTCTCTGCAGGAGGATCGTGTCATCCATATACATTATAACTTTTGCTTTAGACATGTTGCAAGAAAAATCATATATATAGACTAGAAAAAATAAGGGCCCCAAATTACAACCCTGTGGTACACTTTTCAACGACACCATTGCCGACGATCTTTAGTTAACTTTTTTAAGTATAGTATCGAAATATAGATAACTAATAAAGAAGTTAAATAGGTACGAAGCAAATGTCCTTGGATAAATCATACCGACACTATAGAAAACATCTACTGGGAGATTTCGGAAAGACATTCAGTACATATTCCGTATATACTTATCATGTTTCATAATTAACATTTATTAATAATCCGCTTTTAGAATTAATCTTAATTCTTCGAAATTCTGCCGTAAGCTGCTAAATACAGATGCGTTTTACAAAAATTTCAAAACAGCACTCATTATTATTAAATAGAAAGGAGATTAGTAAATATAGTCATGATGCAGAGACAAATAAAAGTATAACTATTTTTTTTTATGTTAATTAAATCGTAATTTTCCGAAACTTTTATCACTGAAATTTCCAGGCGAGTCAGAGATACGTCAACACAATTAGTTAATTGTGCATGTAGTCTATTCCCTCGTACCTTGTACCAATCATGTACTACTATCCTATCCCACTACCGACAGCACGTTTCAAGTTTCGCAAACAACCAAACCGATATAATTTGTTCTCCGAAATAACCCGCTCGCCTGGAATATAGCAGCAAGCAACAACAAGAACGTGTAGACAAGGAATTGCTTTAATATAATTTGTGCGGTAATCTAATAGCAGTAGTGCATAAAAGGTTTCCTTAACACCTTCACAACGTGTACTTGCACACCACATGACACCTGTCGGAAATTTGATCCCTAGCACATCTTAAATTACCTTCCCTCGATTGTAAACAACAAGAGAAATTTGACTTTATATTGAATTACCTAAATTGTTTGCATACCTGGCAAGTTTGCGTCTAATTATAGACCTATAGTTAATCATGAATAATTTTCTATTGATTTTGTATGCACATTACTTACTGGATATGTGACTGTTTACTATACAGGCTGTCCATTTTCTATCACTCCCTGTGGATAACTTTCTTAATGTTGAAGATTTTAAGTAGTATTTGATAGTACTTTCAGATTTGACATTAATTGTTAACTTATTCAAGATATTTTAAAAAGTTTGTTACTCTCGCTTCTCCTCAGGATTGTCCTGGCAGAAAGGGAGACACATATGGCGCTAACGGTAACTAAATAATGTCATCCGGTTGGCAAATTAGAGATGTGCCCGTTTGTCGGAGTTTCAAATCTGCAGCCCCGTCTAACTAAATTTATGAAAGTTTCGGAAATTTATTGTGCGCACCTTCAACTTGCCTTACCTTACTTTCCTAGTATGCGTTGGAAAGGATGGGATGGAGCCTGTGCCTCTAACTCTCGGTTTTAGGGGATGGGTCACTCAGAATACTGAAGATGGATGACTCTTAGGCGCCAGCTGTCATTCTATTTCAGGACCACTCCAATAAGTTACTTATTCCGACAGCGAAAATAACTTAGGTACACTAGGTATAGTAAGACCACACGATATAAACAACAATAACAATTTTATTAAATGGGTATAGCCAGGAAAACCAAAACAAGTTTTAATATTCTCCCAATTCCGGATTCTTTGGAAAGATTGTATATACTTAAACGTATGGGTGGATCACCCTTTATATATATATATATATATATATATATATATATATATATGTATACCACGTAATTAGTTCAGAAATACAAAATTAACTATCTCATTAAGAATTTAAATTGCCCACTAGAATTTACATGTACTAGAAATTAAATTTATGACCAGAATCAACAAGTATGCATTTAAAATTGAATAATTTAAAGGAAAAAAATGATTAGAAAGCAAAGGAAATTTAAGGCTCGTACAAGATCTTGCTTACATTAGTGTCTCTAGAGACCTAACATGTTGTAGCGATATTTTGAGGTATAAAAAAACATATGACTATCTACAATTTTGAAATCAATGTATGGAAGCTACCCAATCTATATTCTATCGTCGAGGGTCTCCAAATAAAAGCAAGTACACCAAACAAATTTAACATGTCGAGAGCCCTCGTTACTCAAATATAAATCAGTAGCCTCACCAGCTGGAGCTGTCGATGGGCCTAATAGTTTAATTAACGTGAAATTTAAATAATTTAATTGCAATTTTAAAATCCTCAATAGGCCGATCCGGTTGGGAATCAATCAACAAAAATTAGCAAATCTTAAGGTTCTTTATAACGTTAATGAAATTAAATTTACAGAAAATAGGGCAAGTGATGCCAATGAAATTAGTTAAAAGCAATACAGATAAATAAATTCCGAAATAAAACGATTGTATACATAACTTAAAATGTATTTAATCCTCACAGGACATCGGCTTTTTCCCACTAGACATTCACAAAAGATTGATTAATTCCGTGTCCAAAATTGGATGGAGTAAATCGTCACACAAAGGGGCAGTAAGGATACTTCAGCTAGTCCAATATTTTAAGAAGCCATGTGCCTACAGGAAGGAAGATGGCGGCCGATGGCCTTGCTTACGCAATCCAAGAAACGTGTTCGTAGGGAAATACGATTGACAGTACGGAATAGATATATATATATTTAAAAAAAAGCTAAAAGAGGAAACATGCACCCTGTTTCGCATGTTTTCTCTTTTAGCATTTTTTTAAATTAGTCATCAGAAAGAGAAATTAAGAAACTTAATAAGCTTACCGATCCAATGATGTACTTCAAACGAAATAAATCCTGCACAAACGCAGTCAAGAACGACTAATTAAACACCAAAAATATACTTATCACTGTTTAACATCCACAATTTTTATCGTGTGAATTGAACGGTAGATAGACAAAACAGTCTATTCATTAAAGTGAGCTCGGATTGAAGCAAATGGATCGCTTTTAAAATCAACTAGATTGTTCCATCGATAACGCAATAATGCCAGGATGACAGGATCATGATGCCGAGGTCAAGGATGCTCGCGCCACCTAACGTGACAGCGACATCTAAGTAGAAGGTGAATTGTTACGGAAAATTATTTAAAAGAAATGGACAGATTAATGAGAATAAAACAAAGTAATAATTAAATAGAAATAATCGCGGATAATTAAGCATCGATGTGAGGAATATAACACCATTAAACGGAACAGATTCTTAAAACTTCCTATTAGCATAAACATTCGCACATTTTCTGCGATCTTTTAGCATAAACTGTTTTATTTTTGTATTACAAATGGCGGGAAAAAAGTAACGAAAGTGTATGTTGTGCAAGGATGCTCGCGCCACCTAACGTGACAGCGACATCTAAGTAGAAGGTGAATTGTTACGTAAAATTATTTAAAAGAAATGGACAGATTAATGAGAAAAAAACAAAGTAATAATTAAATAGAAATAATCGCGGATAATTAAGCATCGATGTGAGGAATATAACACCATTAAACGGAAGAGATTCTTAATACTTCCTATTAGCATAAACATTCGCACACCCGAGATGGCGCCACCGTCGCAAACTGAGGTAAAATAGATCGAAGTTAATTAAAAATGAAGGAAACCACTTAATTACACGAGATAACTAAATAAAATAAATTAAATGAAAATTCCACATTCCCCAGAAAATGTTTATACATAATTCCAACAGTAAACAAAAGATTAATTCTAGGCGTGACCTAATTCGTACGAAATTATACAAGGCAAGTATACAGCGTCACTCGCTGGAAATGCAATAAAATGATAGAATGCTGATAAGGTATGACACACAAAAAAAGGTGTAACAAGTTGACAATTGCCGAAATTTTCAGTTATTCATATTTTCGTAACACAGTCAAAACCAAGACGTAGATCACAAGAAAATCCAACTGAATGTTTTGCAGTGTCCAACGTCTTAATAATGTACTCATACATATCAAGAATTCCTGTCAAAGTTGAGTGATTAGCACGATAACCATGCTGTTGACTTGTTAATATTTTATTTTTATCTAAATGCGCGAGTAATCTATCCAACATAGCATATTCAAAAACTTTTAGAGAAACTAGGAGAAATCGCAAGACGACGATAATTGACCATATCCAATTTAGAGCGTCTTTTGTATAATGGTAGAACACAAGCAGTTTTTAATTTCTTAGGAAATTCTCGCCTCTCAAATGATAAATTTGCCAAAAACATTAGAGGCTTATTTAGTAATTCTGAAATAGTTTTAATTAAATTGCACGGTACTTCGTCCACACCTGCAGATTGTGTGCCTTTTAATTTGTTGATCAATTTTTTATCTCAAAGTCATTAAGAGGTAAAGCACACATACTACGGGCAACATGAAAACCACCACTATTAAACTGATAATTAATTAGAGAGCGGAATCGAGCGAGCTAAACTACCACGGAGCCACAACCGTGAAAAGAAATAATGTAAACAACTGCGTTGTTTACATTATATATGAATAGAACTAATTCATAGGGCGAACTGTAACATCTGTTTACTCCAGAGAATCAGAGAAAAAACTGCCATAAAATAAGGAATTTTATCAAAAAAATCCTTTCTTCATCGGCGTAGGTACAAGGGTGACGAGTTTTTAAAATTTATTATATTTACCTTATATTTCGCAATATAATATGTATGTTTCAATAACATACGCGTACATTTTTAGTTATCATTTATTTAGATCTAGAACGTTGTTTATGTTACTTTTTCTGAGTTAAAAATTAATTGTCAGTGATTCCGAAATTTATTGCAAAATCTGTAAAATATCGTCACTTAGATTTGCTAAAACATACCCAGAAATAGATTTCATGCAGAGAATTTCGATAGTTTACAAAATTTCGTTACATGTTTAAATGACGATGCTCGAAGTATTTCTGAGTGCAAGGAACTAACACAAATCCCAAATTTAAAAAATCAGTTGTTATTCCTTCAGGAACACTTTGGAAATTTGCCTAAACTAATGACATATTTTGATAATCGAATCTCAAATTAAAAAATGAGGTGTGGCCACCACACGACTTTCTTATTCGTATGAGCGTTTCAAACTATACTATATTTTTTTTACACAAAAATTATTCAAAATCCTATTCTAAGTACTTCTGTTCTCTTATAAATCGCTATAGAATGCATACTTAGCAAGATATTCGAAAAAAGGACTACTCCCTAAGAGTAAAAGTGTTACTTCCGGTCCGAATTTTGAAATTTCATATATTCAAAAAATATTGCAAATCTAGCATTAAATACTTTTGTATTCTTGATAAATACATATAGAATGCATAATTTACGACATATTCGCAAAAAATCGCTATTCGATAAGAGTAAAAGTGGTAATTCCGGTCTGAATTTTGAAATTGTTTTTATGCAAAATATATTGAAAATTACGTTTTAAATACTTTTATACCCGTAACGTACCTGTCTAAAAAGCATGACATGCGAAATATTCGCAAAAAACTGATTTTCGATAGGAGTAAAAGACCTACTTCCGGTAGCAGCTTCGAAAAACTTTTTAAATAAAATTGTTCTCAATTTTAATTTCAAGTATGTACATATGAATTCTTTATAAATTTGTTTAAATTTAGTAGTTGACGAAATATTGGCAAAATTTAATTTTTTCACTGAAGTAAACTGCTACTTCCGGTCTACCGGTTTTACTGAAAAACTACTCAGATCTCAAGAGGGAGATTAGACACTTAAATACAAAATTTGGAATTGATATCTACAGCGGTTATCGTGGTCACATGGAGACACACAGACATTTTTTAAAAACATCTTTTTCGGTATCAGGGGACTTCAAAACGTGGACATCTGCAAAAATCTCGAAGTCGAAAATTTCACATTACTTCCTTATACTACGTATAAGAAAGTAAAAATGGATTAACCACATTAGATGTGGCTATTAATAATTCCAAGTGACTTAGACGCAGTTTTTAATAGAAATCTAGGTTTAATAACATTGCGGCAATTGTGTATGCTAAATACGCTGAAATAAAATAATATTTCCATTACGTAAATATAACCAGTTGCGATGTAGAAAAGACGATTTCTATCTACAAGGATGTACTTAATTCAAAGAGAACAAGTCTTACAGAAAAGAAAATGAACAAATAGTAGGGTATTTTGCATTTTATAATCACCAGCCACTTGTTATTCAATTATATAAATAAAATTAAAACCTTTTTAAAAAGACAACATTACAATAGCGCGCCCATGGGCGATGAGTCATGACTCGCTCGATTCCGCTCCCTACTGATAATTATTAACAGCAATACGTAAAACAACTTCAGGTACAGACTCAACAAAATACCCTTTGAAACCCACCTGACCCAAAGCTGTGGTTTTGTTAAGTATTTAAATTAAACATTGATTGTATATACCTTATGTATATGTATATTTTTCGTTTTATTAATTTTTGAAAGTTTTCATTGCATTTAAAGGCATACAAACCTATATGTATAAATTATTGTTTAATAAATTAAAATTATAAAACCCGAGCTCGGTATTGGAGTTTGTTATTTAATTGTCGAAGACTCTAACCCTTTTAATGAATGTCACTCGGGGTTTTGATTAATCTTAAATACCAATCATCACACTAGTTTACTCTGTTGATTTGAAACAATTCCTGACTCCAACACTTACAAAGTATTATTGATACATTGGACTTAGATTCATTGCCATATATATTTGTAAAATAGCTGCCGGTTTCATAATCAAGTTAAAGTGACTTTAAATTTCAAAGTTGACTTTAGATCTGAATTTCGGTTTCATAATTTCACTTTAAAGTGAACGACAAAGTCACTTTAAGCCAAAGTCACAATTTTCCCGCTTTAACCAACTTTACTATTTAACCTCACATAATAATCATAATATACATTTGTTGTTGACGAATACCTTGTTAAATTTGGAAACAGATATACACTGGTATTTATTTCGAATACTGTTTAATAAAATGAACCAATAAATATCGAAAACGAGTTCTAGTTCCTCATCAGAAGATGAGGTTGACGTAGTCGTAAGACGACCGACGTAAAGTTTATAGAAATAGGGAGAACGGTTTGAATAAATTCAATGACAATGAATTTGTCAATAGATTCAGGCTAACCAAGAATCGAACATTTAATTTCACTTCCTACAAGTTGGTAGGTATTATCATGAAGTTATTGTATCACTACTAATAAATGATATATTTTAGTGGAGAATGCAGACAGTCATACTACAAAATATTACAATTGAGATGCAAGAGGAAATACCAGATGACTGGGAGGCTGATTTAAATGTGCATGAAGCAGATAACACAGAGGCAGTTGTTAACAATAATAATGGAAGGCTAGGAATGAGGCGTTGGTTAATAGTGAACATTTTAATAACTTGTAATATGTACATATTAATTACATATTATATACCGGGGTCTGTTTAAGCTCAGCCACCGGCCATATCTCGGCAACCTTTTATCGTACAACCTCGCGGAAAATATCTTGATAGTAAAATGGATGACGTGAATTACAACAAAAATATTTTTAAGTTTCCAAAATGATCGCTAGGGGGCGCAATTCCCAAGATGAATTAAAAATTCGATAATTTTTCATTAAATTCTAGATTAAGATAGATTAAAAAATGTACTAGCAAAATTTTTAGACGTTTATGTACAACTTTCATTTGAAACTTTTTCATCTAACGCCCATACGAAGGGGAGAGTGGAGGGGGGTATGTCTGCGCACAAAAGTCGGTAAAACTTTGGTTTGCCCCAACGGATTTTAATGTTTCTGGGCTCATTAAATAGAGAATTTTACAAAGAATTGAAGGATATGTAGCACGAAATTACGTATGTATCAAAGAAAATAACAGGAGACGCTGTTCTCAATGTACGTATATTTCTTGTTTTTCTTTAAAATTTCAAATGGAACGGTATATTTTTTATAGTAATATTGAAGCACATAAAAAACTGAAGAGAATGATGAAAATCGGAAGTTGCTACCTTTTTTGCTGACGAAGATATAGTCATATGAAGACAATCCAGAAAAATAAAACTCTTTAAATATAAATTTATTTATTTATTGGGAGTAATAATTTAGTTTTAATTTTAATAGCGTCTCTAGACAGTGTATAGTACGTTTTCACTTGAAATTTCATCATACTCTTCGCTAAATGTATTTATTTCAATCTTTTTATCGGTTTTTTAATTCATTGCATATGTTATGTTAGATTCGCCTTTTGAATGTTTTTAAATACTCTATTATTTTTTAAATATCATTTCTTATCCTTTCCAACATTGAAATAAAATAATAATAGTGAACAGTGTAGTTTGCTTTTTTTTTTAAATTTTCCTCATACAACATGGCACGCACAGTGATACTAAATTACATTATGATGAGATTTCCAAGGTAGGCCATGAAAATTGAATTGCAAAGATATTAGTGTCACTTGTAGTTAAACTTTTTGTACGTATTTAGCAAATTAAGCCTTTTTGGACACCTGCACATAATTATTAAGTTTGTAAAATGTCGTATTCTAACGTTGAAGCTTATGACATGATAGAATGTATTTTCAATGCTTTGAAAATACATTCTTGCTTCGGCGAAATATTCCCTAAATTATCCCGAAAGAAGACATTATTGAGTTTTTATGCACCTTGCCAGATGTTCTTGATGTTTATTTATGGGGCAGAATAAAAGACATAGTTTATCACAAAAAGCCGAGTACAACAATTGCTGCCTCCGAAATGGAAGTAACTCTGCTCTCTACTAATCGACAAATAAACGGGTATTGAAAATGAAGGTGAACAGTTTGAACATTTGTTAAGTTCAAGTTTTTTCTTGTTTTTTTTTTGTACTTTCTGATTTAAATATACTTTCTTTTCCTTTATATTACTTGGTCAATATATTTTCTTATTTATGTTTAGGTATATAATAGGTTGTTTTATTTACTTTCATTTAAGGCGGGGATGATTTAGATATCAATTTGTGTACCCTTTCGCTACTAATGAGTAAATGATTTGATTATAACTAATGCATTATATTATATTGTCTTTTTTCTCGTTATTGTCTACTTAGGTCATGAGTTATGGAAATTATTGTTGCTGTTTTCCTATAATTAGATCTAGCTATATCAGTTGGGTGATAAAGATATATTATTATTATTATTATTATTATCATTATTATTATTTTATTTCAATGTCTAAAAAAACAAGACATGAAATTTAAAAATAGCTAGAGAATTTGAAAACATTTAAGAAGAGAATCTAATGTAACATACGCAAGAATTAAAAAATCGGTGAGAAGATTCAAATAATACATTTATGGAAAACTATGATGAAAATTCAAGTGAAAGCGAACTATACACTGTCTAGTGACACTTAAAATTCAAATAAAGTTATTACTCACAATAAATAAATAAATTTATATTAAAAATTGTTTATTTTTTTTGGATTGTCTTCGTATGACTATATCTTCGTCAAGAAAAAAGGTAGCAACTTCCGGTTTTCATCATTCTCTTCAGTTTTTTATGTGCTTCAACATTACTATATTAAAAATATGCCCTTCGATTTAAAATTTTAAAGAAAAAACAAGCAATATACATACATTGACAACAGCGCCCCCTGTTATTTTCTTTGACAACCACGTAGTTTCGTGCTACATGTCCTTCAATTCTTTGTAAGATTCTCTATCTAATGAGCCCAGAAACATTAAAATCCGTTTGTGCAAACCAAAATTATACCGACTTTTGTACGCAGACATCCCCCCCCTCCCCTCTACCCTTCGTATGGGAGTTAGATCAAGGAGTTTCAAATGAAAGTTGTATAAAAACGTTTAAAAATTTTGCTAGAAAAATGTTCAATCCATCTTAATCTAGAATTTAATGAAAAATTATCGAATTATTAATTTATCTTGAGAATTGCGCCTCCTTGCGATCATTTTGGAAACTTAAAAATATTTTAGTTGTAATTTCCGTCGTACATTTTACTATCAAGATTTTTTCCGCGAGGTTGTACGATAAACGGTTGCCGAGATATGGCCGGTGGCCGAGCTTAAACAGACACCCGGTATATATATTATATACAGGCTGTCCGGGAAAATGTGGGAAATCTTTTGGATACCGACAGAACATGAACAAATAAGATGACAAGTTCCTATAAAAAAAAATTCCTACAGGCCACTCCTACGGAGATATGCGTCCCTGAAGGACGCCGCTGGAAATCGGTTTTTATTGAATTTCTGTTAAAATAATTAATATATATATTAAGAAAAATTTAATGTGATGGACGCTAGTAAGGACTCTTAAAATAGTGTCCTTGAAACATATTTAGCTTTTGTATTTTACCAGGGGCGGGCTAATCTTTACAACTTAATGCCTAAATTTTTAACACCCTGTATGACAAAAACTTAAAATTTTGCCTAGCCTCCTCGATCTCCTTACTTAACGCCGTTGGATTTTTACCTGTGGAGACACCTCAAAAAAATGGTGTATTCCATTCCGGTCGACAGTAGGGAGGAACTTCTACAGAGAATCACGTTTCATTGTGTTGTGATAAGAAACACGGCTGGGTTATTGTTGCGGGTACAACAATCCTTAATTCGTCGTACCCGCAAGTGTATCAGACTTCACGGAACCCATGTTGAACCCTCCTATGAAGCTTTTCAATAATTCAGTTAAGGTGCTTCCGGAGACACCACTGCGTTTATATTTATATTAATTACTTTAAAAGAAATTCAATAAAAACCTATTTCCAGTGGCGTCCTTCAGGGACGCATATCTCCGTAGGAGGAGCCTCTAGGAAAATTTTTTATAGGAACTTGTCATCTTATTTGATTTCCCACATTTTCCCGGACAGCATGTATACGCCACACAAATTTTACTAATGGATAAACACATAGCAGAACATAGTCGTTTACATACATGGATACCAACAAGTAAAAGAGAAATGAAGATTTTTTTGGGGATCCTATTTTTTTGGGGATTATTATATTCGGGATCCTAGGTTATATGGGATTGATGAAATTACCTTCATTGCGCCATTATTGGTGCAAAAAGGAGAAGTTGTACCGAGTCAGTATTCTAAACCAAGTAATGAGTAGAAAATAGGTTTGAGTTGACGCATATCTCCGTAGGAGGGGCCTGTAGGAAAAATGTTTATAGGAATTTTCATCTTATTTGTTCATGTTCTATCTGCATCTAAGAGATTTCCCACCTTTTCTCGGACACCCTGTATATATTAGTACATATTATTAATATTTTCTTCTTCATACTACTCATAAGTTATGTGAAAGTGACATTTCTGTCTCACTGGAATACTTCAAAAGGTTGTTTGCTAAATCCATAGCATGAAACTTTATATAGAAAGTATATATAAGTAGTATAATGACAAGTCAAACTCAATTTTTTCAAAAGAAATTTACTTCATCTATGACTTTATTCTTTACGAGTGCAAGTACAGAAATAAATTAATATTGTAAATCATTTATTTCTGCTTTCTAGTCTTATATTTATTTAATAAAAGCAAATTTAAATGTTTTCATTGCTTTATTTTGTACATTTGATAGTTGTATCATACAAAACAAATTTCTTAAACAACTGACAAAGAATTGAACACAGTTAATTCACTGTTCTCCATAAGGAGTTATTCCATATATACCAAAGTTATATATCAAAGTGCTATACTTTGACTTAAGCTGGTCACAGCTTCGGAATTGAAAAGTTTTATTGTTGTACTTTGCAATTATCCTACAAAGTAAACAACATTTAATATACGGTCCCTTTTTCCACTTCCTGCACGAGCAACAACTCTTCCTCCTTGCTAAAATTAGTTCCTCTATTCTTTTTTTTTCCCTTTTCTTTGTGGTCACACATTTTGCACAATATATTTAATAATAAACTGTCACTATCAATATCGAAAGCGAATTCAAGCTATAGTTAGACAATATTGTCAAACATAAAAGGCGCGTAAAACTGGCCGGATGGCCAACATAAATTCGTAAAATTGAAAAAGAAACTATAATACAATGCAACCAACACAGAAACATTACAATGAAATTAACTTTAATTAAAGTGACATCCCCATACCATTATGAAACGCTTTTATTTCAGGTCCACCTAGAAGCCAGCTTTAACTCAAAGTAGACTTTGGATAAAGGGACTTTGGCACATGTATTATGAAACCGGGCGTAAGTGTCTTAACTCACACTATTTGCACATATATATACTTTTACTTGAGCTTAATTCAATCTACTGAGCGGTAGACCATTATGTCTGAAATTAATTCCTCCTCTGACAATGATTTAATAGTTTAAGGACGGACAGTTGACCTAGGGTGACTGAATAGGAACTATAGACAATGTGCAACTACCCGCATGTGTTGTCAATGCTTGTACAATGGTACGCAGTATATGCATATTCCACGAAATGGGATTTCATTGTTATGAAGCGAGGTACCAGGCCGTGATTGATGGATGAATTCTGTATATATCGATATATATATACGAGTATATGAAGCTATGTTATGCACATATACACATGTACCCATAAACGTATACATAATATACCTGTACATTGCCTATCGATTTATTGAGTTTGGAAGCCGCCTAAACACCCTTAATAGTGAAGTGTTAATATATTCATGTCTGGAATGCATTTTTTGGCTTTATTTATCTAACGATTGTCCACAGTAGAAGGAGCTCGATGCAACATACAGATTTTGCAGGTCTACGGAAAAATATCTTTTAGAAATGACGTCAGGTTAGATGTCTGATTTTAGTGTTATCTTTAGTGTAGCTTACAAAAATGAAATACACTATTTTCTATTCCATGTCGTTGTTCTAGAAAACGAACGTACGAGTGTATTTACGAGGAAAAGAATTATAATACTCAGACATTTTATTTTTATTTTAACAAATCCGAAATATATATATTTATACCCTAGTTCTCGCAGTATTTTGTCCTTTTTTCACAGTAACACCTTTTTTTTCAAATAAAACTTGTTTTTCCAATTGTCTTCTTGTGGAGTTATCAGGAATCGTCTCTTTTTAACATCCAAAAGGCAGCAGCTGTCTCTCATGCTGATATTCGATCTTCCATGATTTCGCCCTTTCTTTTTTTCTCTATGGCTTGGTAAAACACTTCACCTTACTTAGTGCTAAATGCACTTACAGCTACGTTATACATGGCAGGGCTTTCCTAACAGTATATATAGCGTCTATTGGGCATGGCCTTATCACAATAGAAAATAAAATTAAGAAACAAATATAAAGCAATGCGCATCACATCTGTTTGAATACGGGAATGCCTTCCACCTTAGAGAAATACTAGTTTTCGTAGGTTCCACCCTATTTTTTGGCCATTGCTTTTTTCAGTCAATGGAGAGCTTTTTTGAAACTTATTATTTCTGAATGTTCCGATGGCTCCATGTCCCCTGCCGTTCAGATTTGTTAACAAAGCAACATTTTAATAGTATATTAAAATACAAGTTTTATAAGACACGATTTTTGCGCACGCGTTCAAGTTTAGAAAACGAGCCGCTAGGCGAGTTTTCTAAAGAACAAGTGCGCAAAATGTCTTATGAAACGTGTATTTTATACTATTTTTTCTATTTCGGTTATTAAAAGTTCAAAAAAGCTTAAAATAAGAGACATGTTTTGTTCGAATATTTTAGAAATTTTGCTTTTTTGAAGTTGGTTACTCTGATTTTTAAGTAGAACGTTTTAAATATTTGAATATCGGTGGTGCTATATGTAATTGTGTTTAAAATTCAGACTGATTTATACAATAAATTATTTCAAATTATCAACAAAAAGGACGAAATAAATAACTGTACGCCCCCAGAGATTCGCAAAATAGCAGAAAACAATTTACAAAATCTTTCGTCCACAAACTCTCTACATATTTATCAAAACAAACCTTTATAACAGTTGTACTATTCAACATGGTAAGTAAATGTCAATAGTAGCATCCGAAAACTTATCATCCAACTCTACTTAACAATTTATATTGCTAATTAGTAAGTGAAATGTTAGCATGTGTGCTTTTTATTCTTTGTACAATTTTATTGCACATTTTTGTTACTTTAAAGGCTTATATTTTGACATTTAAATACGATTTGGTTCCATTTTTTTTGTTACCAACTTCAAAAAAATAAAATTAGCGTGCGATAAAGTAATACTTTATGCAACCAAAACGGGTGTCGTAAAGTGAACTTTATAGCACCGGAATAGAAAAAATAAATTATTAACAAAATTATGTATCGCACATCTTGAATTGGTAACTCGCCCAATATATTCACTAACGGTTAGGATGGTTTCCCGAATTTCCCGTCGTAATTCTCATTCCCATTATATAGACTGCCTTGATATAAAGGACAATTTATCAAAGAACCATTTCCTGAATTGAGATACCAAGCTTTGTATCCAAATCGAATCGGTTTGCCTCTAATAAACTGTTTACAACTATGTCAGCCACAATATTTCATCGTCAATTCATAATAATTCATATGTTTTACTGGTAGGTAATTTTCTAAAAATTCAGTTTTGAGTTTCTCCATCAAAGGATGTAATTTTCTAATCTTATCCATTTTAGTGTTATCTGCCAAATGTAAAAATCGTGTAATTTGTCCATATCTGTTTTGGCGCAATGCATTTTTTACCACACTGACTCCTTTATCACATTTTTGATCCAGCTAATGTCTTCTGCTTGGAAGAACATGATGTCAAGAAAGAATCAGTATTCCAAAGAAACATTTGAGTTCTTCTATCGTAATCAATGGATCTGGGCAATTCATATAAAAGGCATATTTTCTAGATTCTTCTAAAATATACTGGTAAATGTCATCATCAAAAGATTTATCACGATATGATTCATATTTAGGCTTCACAAATTCATCATGATTTTATAAATCTCTGTTTATCCAGATTCTGTTATCAACGGTTTTCTTTTTTTTTTTTTGGTATTTTGTTGTTTTCATTTTTGAGATTTTTATACATTTTTTGAACATTGTTTTTTCCAGTAGGTTCTGCATTTTGTGATTGCTTTTCAGTTTGGGTTTCTTATTCGTTCTCCTATATTTCTTGCACAGTTTTCTGTTTTTATTCTTCATGTTCTTGTGTTTCTTGCCCACCTCCTTGTGTTTCCCTTGTTCAACAATTTCCGGCATTACAGAAAGTTGCCGGCCAGTTAGGATATCGGTCAGGCATCTGTCTGCTTCAAGTGTCTTCATCAGCAGCAATATGAAGTTCCGAAGGGCATATTAAATAGACGGTGAATTGTCATTATTCTTTTTGTTTTTATATACAAGCCGCCGCTTCTCTTCTAGAGTAAGCCCGGATCTAAATGTGTTGACAAAAAGGTTAATTAATCAAATGAATATTTACACTAGATTCTGGCATTACTTGCTGCACTTTTTTTTAAATCTATTTATTAAATTACTTACTGGAATCGTACGTCCATGTTTTTCGTACAAACTGGAGATTATCAGAAATTTGATGTCACTGATCACGCCTGCCAGTACAAACTTGAAATGTACACACTTTTTACTTTCTTATATGTAGTATAAGGAAGTATTGTGATGACGAAAATTTTCGACCATGAGATTTTTGCAGATGTCCACGTTTTGAAATCTCCTGATACCGAAGAAGTGCTTTTTAAAAAATGTCTCTCTCTCTCTCTCTCTCTCTCTCTCTCTCTGTGTGTGTGTGTGACCACGACAGCGGTCAAACTGCTGTAGATATCAATTCCAAATTTTGTATTTACGTGTATAATCTCCCTCTTGAGATCTGATTAGTTTTTCAGTAAAATCGGTAGACCGGAAGTAGTAGTTTACTTCAGTTTAAAAATTGAACTTTGCCGATACTTCGTCAATTACTAAGTTTAAACAAATTTATAAAGAGCTCAAATATACTTAAAATTATATTTGAGCAGAATTTTATTAAAAAAGTTTTTCTAAATTCCATCCGGAAATAGGTCTTTTACTCTTATCGAAAATCAGTTTTTTGCGAATAAATCGCAAGTTATGCTTTTTAGGCAGGTACGTTACGAGTATAAAAGTACTTAGAACTTAATTTTCAATACATGTCGTATAAAAAATTTTTCAAAATTCGGACCGGAAGTAACACTTTTATTCTTATCGAATAACGATTTTTTGCAAATATGTCGTAAATTATGCATTTTATATATATTTGTCAAGAGTACAAAAGCATTTATAGCTGGTTTTGCAATGTTTTCTGTATACATGAAATTTCAAAATTCGGACCGGAAGTATTACTTTTACTCTTAGCGAGTAGCACCTTTTTTCGAATATCTTGCAAAGTATGCATTCTATAGAAATTTATTAAGAGAATAGAAGTACTTAGAACAGGATTTTGAATAATTTTTGTACAAAAAGAATTCTGAAAATTTTTAATTTGAAACGCTGATACGTATAAGAAAGTAGTGTGGTGGGCACACCACATTTTTTTAAGTGCTGAAGATATGTCCCAATCAATTACACAACTGTTTTAAGTTTCCAGCAAAGCTTGACGAAAAAAAATTTGGTACGGACCTGTTTTTGTGAACAAATATCCACACATTGCAAAAAGGGGTTAATAATAATCTTACGTATGATTTACTACTTTTTTTTTAAATTAAAATCATGCAAGCTACAATACGTGCTCATGCCAAACATAAAGAACAGTATGTCAAAAAACCTAAATTCTATTCAGAATTTTAAATAATAAGATTTGAATAGCAAAATTCTACAATATGTATGGGGTCATCAGTGATCAAATAGTATTATAAGGCTTAATATAATTTGTGCCTATTTCTGGTTAAGAGAGTGAAGCGTTAATATTTACATATTCTTAACATGTGTAACTGTACGCACAAAAAATTTTATGCAACACCGTAATATACATAGTGAGCAAAGATAGATAACATTTGCTTTAATCGGTAATACATAAAGCACTCACAAAGGAAATCACGTCGATGTTACAGTAATATAAATCATATCCGATATGCATCATGATCGATCTTCTCGGTTTGATATTATCGTTAAGCCGAACCGTGTATGCCGCACATAACATGTCGACGTATGATTGATGGAATGCTAATATAAATCAGTTATTGTAGACGTTTACATCAGTAAGTTGTGTTCACTACTGAAGCCATGAATTCCATTCTCTATTGGAACGATGATATCTTCGGATTACTCCGATGTTTTATGTAAGAGTCTCGGCTATTTGTCGTGATTTTCGTCTTAACGTGACACAGATTCACTTCCCTCCGTTTCACGCTGTCATATTTGGTAAGATTAAATCACATTATCCATCCAAGTGAATTAATTGATTGGGTTTTTTTTGTGATACAGCATGAGTAAAGTATATAACCACATAAAAATTTAATTTTTATTGTTAATTTTAATGTAAATACTATGATCTCGTTTGCATATAAAGACATCGCTTCGACGAATGGAATATCATGGCATAACTTTTGGATAGGGGTTCACACTCACAAATGCCTTCATCAGAATCGGGAAAACAATATTTATTATTTGGTACTCCCCTAAGTAAGTGAAAGATTTAATCTTTTTAATTGTATTGTCTTTAGTAACTGGATAAATTTCTTGTAACGTTTTGTTAAATAATCTCTTAGAAATTAATTTATCTATTAAATTTGGGTCGTATTCATTGTTATAGGCATTTTCTTTAATAATGTTACATTTTTTCCTATAGTCTGACGTGGACTAATTAATCTATGGCTGCTAGTTTGTGTTGGTATAGATGGTTCGATTTGTTATGAATGGTTATGTCAGTATGTGATTCTTTGTGGTAAATTGAAAATTGCACTTGGTTATTGACTCTTTTTAACGTAAGATCTAAGAAATTGATACTATTATTCACTTCTTCTTCTAGTATAAACGTAATATCAGAATTAATAAACTCAAAGAAATTATTCAATTATCTGTTTGTACCTGGTATCCTACTAAAATATCGTCAACATATCTGTACCAAAATTATACGTTCTTAGTTAATATATTATTCTAAAAAATCTTACTTTCTAAATTGTCCATAACAATTTCTACTAATAGAGGTGACAAAGGATTTCCCATAATTAAACCACTATAGTGCTTATAAAATTTATTCTCAAATGGAAAGTAATTCTGTTCTAAGCAAACAGATAATAATTGTAAAATCTCTTCTTTTATTAGAATGTTAGTTTTGTTACATTCTAACATCCTTTTAATTAATTCAACTAATTATTATTTATGTTATTCAAAAGCAATTGACATTACTGTGTTTTCGTAGCAAAATCTACATGTTTGAATTCCGAAACTGCTTGAATTTTATATGCAAACAACTTTAAGTCCTTTTCTAAAATAGTATGACATGTTCCCACTGACAACTGAACTTCTTGAGAGAGCTTTACTGATTTTCTAGTTGAGTTTTCCATTCAACGTTAAATATCCTCTATACAATTTGCTGTTCATTTTCTAGGTGCCCCACCGCTAGGTTTGCGAATTATTGGCCCTGTTTCGCCAAATGTAATAACACAAGCATGAATATGTTTTTGCAGTTGTGCGTAAGTAACTGGCAGATTAGGAAACTGTTTTACCGGAAATCCTGTAACCACTGGTTAATGGAATAAACTCAATCTCCATTTTCTAATTTTTGGCCAGTCTTTTAGTACCTTTCAATAATAAATATTTTATGTTGTAATTCAAACATTAAAATAAAATAATTGAAAAAATTCAAGCGTCTATAATTTGAATTTAAGTATGAAAACTGCCAGAATTTGAACTTTTCAGAAGCTTAGCATGTACACCAACCATTGAGAAAAAATACTATGGAGACGCTGTAAAGCATCTTTGCAGTACGCTCAAAACGGGGGCATTGAGCGGGGCTAAGTCTGGGACCAATATGGCCACCTCACCTGGTCCGGACTACTCAAAATTATAGTCTGTCATCCCACACCTGTCAGGCCTACACTAACCTATGAAATGTTATTCCAGACGAATTTTTCTTATCAACGCCGTCTCTGCTGTTGTAGCTACGTAGAGCACAAGAAACCATAATGTCTTCTAATATTTAACTTATTATATAACGATGCACTTAACAAACACTCCACTTTTTACAAACACTACTTGCTTGACTTAAGTGTAGTATCAATATGGCAGACCTGTACCCGGTTTGATCACGTGACGTCGTCTCCCTACCTATCTTTCTCAATGACACCAACATTGATTATTTGATTACTTAAAAAGTAGTATACTTTAATGAGGTTAAGATTTTGAAGGCACGGTACTTAGATGCACTGCGGGAAATGCACGGGAGCAATTTTCCCACTTAAAAGTTCTCTTTTACTGTTTTAATATTGTGAACGATTATTATTAATAACCCCTTATCTTTACATGTATAGAAGATATCAAAAATGAACCAAAATGTATTTCAGTTTTCTGTTAATTTAACTTTCAAAAACAGCGAATTACATGTTTGTGCTTAACCAAATACTTTTTTTTTGAAATAAACGCGCTATAGACATTATGTCTATTAATAATTATCACTAATGTAAGAACGATCTGCAAAATATTTTTTTCTGTGACGGCAAAAAAGTTTGACATTTTATCTTTCTTAACAGGTAAAGAAATGTCACTTTTTATGAAATTACTTTTACTCATTTTTTTTTCCCGGGAAAAAAAGTAACATTTTGATATGTACCTACACATAAGTAAGAACACGGACATTTAATTTTAATATATCTTATTATACAAAAAGTTGCATGTAGTTATGTAAGCCAATAACACTGTCTCCGAGAAAGAACTGCATTTCTTTTTCACCTTCCTTTCAAAATAACTAATAATCAATTTAAGTTCGCAAATTTTTAAAACCAAACAAAAAATTAAATTGACAGATATTTGAATACTTTACAGGTTTCCTTAGCCACGCAGGTCTAATGTCGCTATAACTACAACAGCCTACCAATTTAAAACTTCAAATGTCACATCCATTGATTTTCTGTCTTTAATCTTTACTTTTTTCAATATCAAATCGTCGTTTTTCCCATCACAGAAACGAATAGTGTACGGGTAAAAACATACTTTTTTCCCTTGTATAATAAATAACTATTATTAAATAAAATATTACTCAACAAATAATTTCTGAAATTATTTTTTATATGACAATTTTACAACTTGTAACATCTTGTTTATGTGCTATAAATATTATAACTATATACAGGTGCCCCACCGAAAACGAAACAGACTGAATATCTCGAAGGAGAAAACTTCTTTGAAAAAACGCAAAAACAGGTCGATTTTTGATCTAAGGGGGACACCCTTCCATCATATCTTCAACTGTGTTACGTCATTCCCTTTCCATCTATGACTCTAACCATTACAATTTAAACAGGGAAAGTACTAAATACGGTACATTATTGAAAGGGTAATTGTACGGAGAATTCAGCAAAGTGATTGTTGGTTGCGCTATTTTTGATTTTAGCGCCCTCTAGGGGGATAAAAAACGGTTACTTATTCCAAAATGTGACACATCATTTCAAAGCTAATTTTATTAGGAAGTAAATACGTAATATTTTTAACATTTATTTGTCATAATTGTCAAGTAGAGTTTGTTAACGTCTATTGTAAACTAATTAAGTTCGTATTTTCTAATATTAGAACACTGCAAGGTTTTTCAATTATATAAGTTAATATTTTTTTCAATTGTGCATTAAATTGCTAATGAAATTAGCTTTGAAATGATGTGTCACATTTAAGAATACGTAACTGTTTTTTAATCTCGTTTGAGGGCGCTAAAATCAAAAATAGCGAAAACAACAATCACTTTGCTGAATTCTCCGTACAATTACCTTTTCAATGATGTTACGTATTTAGTACTTTCCCTATTTAAATTGCAATTGTTAAAGTGATGGAGGGGAAGGGAATGACGTAACACTGTTGAAGATATGATGGAAGGGTGCCCCCTGTGGATCAAAAATCGACCTGTTTTTTGCGTTTTTTCAAAAAAGTGTTCTCATTCGAGACATTCAATCTGTTTCGTTTTCGGTGGGCCACCCTGTATAGATTTGAAAAATATTATAGGATTATTAATTTTCAAATTTAAGAACTTTGTAAATCTGACATCAACGCGGAAGTTATGGTATCAAATAACTACAAAGAATTATTAAAATCAAAACGTTAAAATATCTTAAAATTAGTGAACAGTCACTTCGAATAACCGCGACCAGTCTTCTAGAAGTAAATGGATTTTAAAATTAATCAACATCTTATCACTCTAATGCTTCATTTCCCCAATCGAGATTAAATTGAGGGTACATAAACATTAATCCCGTGGATAAGTCCTAGTGTTTACCAAATCGTCGAGGTGTTAATAAGCTCACAATTAATGTCCCTTTCAAACGAAATTATCAGAAGCGTTTTACTTTGGTATATTTATCCTGAGCCATTGAAATTAATTATGTTAATTTTATAAAATATAATGCAAAAATATAATTATGTTCTTTTCAAAACAGATTATATTTCACCAATACGCTCGTTTCGTTCTACTAAAGCCTCATCAGGTGATGAATATTACCATACAAAGTACATATATACAAGTGTTAACAATTATATATCTTAACTAAATGAAGAAGTTTACGAGAGGACGACTTTAAGATAAGGGGGGGGGGAATTGAACAACTTATAAATTTAATATACAGGGTGAGTTTTTTTTTATTGGGGATCTCGAAAACCATAAGAGATACGCATTAGGTTAAATGGAGAAAGATTTGCATCTTTATAAGTCTTATCCAGATACGTTCTTGTCCATTTAAGAAAATGCATGGTTTACTAGATATTTGCAAAAAATAGGAATTTTTCGAAATCTTTTCAGTGCTATAACGCTTCTATTCATAAAGCTAGAAAAAAAATTTTGAATATTGTTTTTAAGAAATTCAATTTCAAACAACGACATCTTCTTAAATTTTTAATTTTGCTTAGCATTTTTGAGGTAGCAAGCAAAGTCTAATTTTTTTTTTAAATGGAAACCATAACTGGCTATGACACATTCTAATAGTGCACTTCTTCTGCTTGCAGTGATGTAAGGGCTGTAGCACTTATTTTAATACATAACAGCACAATACACTATTATTATGTTCAACATTGCCCTGCAAATCGCTATGTCAGCCAAACTCCAGCAATAAGCAATAAACGAGCGCTGCATTTATTACCTGCAAATGCCGGGAGGGGGGGTATGCAATATGTCGCTAAAACTCCATTTTCTGCATTCTCATTTGGAGTTTTTTTCCTGAGAATTTGTATGCGCTATCAGAAGCGCATAGAGAAAGATTTTACCAATTGCATCGATCAAAAAAAGGAGTACCCCATAATGTAGCTCAAACATGTTTGCCGACTATTGCCAGAATGTAATACGAGAAAGCCCCGATGGGCCCTATAAAAGAAAGATGACAAATAAATATGTAGAAAATTAATTTAAAATATGTATATGGTTCTTAAGTTTACTGTTAGTAAAATGTATGATACATTTCCAATTGTTTAAGGGGAATAAATTGGTTAGAAATGGCGTTTTTACTAAGATACTATACTTTCCTTATTATTGGAGGCTAATATCGAAATTCTGAGGCCAGAGTTGGATTCAGTATATCAAAATACATAAGACAAAGCTAAAAGTATTCCAAGGAGGAATAAAAGTTTTTGAAAATTAAAGGATTGCTTAATTTTTTTCAATATAGGCCAATGCTATTTCAACACCTCTTTAATTAGCAAACATAATTTATTGGTGGAAAATTAATAATATTAATAATGGAAATTATTGTAATTCATTGAATAATAATAAACTTGATTTTATTAATTATATTTAACAACAACGCATCTTATCCCTATAGAAACAACAAATAAATAAGAAAAGAATAGCAAGAGGAGAGAAAAATAAAGAAAAGAAATCCCACCGTCTATAATATACGACTGTTTTCCATTTCCTAAATGCAGACTAATGTCTCGACATAAAGAAACATTCCGTATGAATGGTAACATGGACGAGGTCATGACTTGGAGATCGAAAAGGCAACTGATGGGACGGACCGAACGCACTACTGTCCAATATTTCTTCTCGGTGCAATTTATTGGATAGGTATCAGTTCTTCGAAAAGGTCTATCTCTATTTCCAAGCATCTTTTATTAGGCCATTGTTCTTTCGAACGAGAACGTAAAGGAGAGCACGTTTCTACTCTTTAATTGACAGGAAAATATTCTCACATATCATTCCATAGATTGGATGTAATTACTGACCTATTTATGTGGCAGTGATTATTTTAAAACTGTTTTGGATAGCGTCATAATTACGTATTTATAAAACTGCGGTTATATTACGTTTTTATTTACAACAAATCTTCTTTTACAAATACTTTGTTTAATTATCCCATATGGTACATACACATTTACAGAACATTCCAATTAATGAAGTAATTGGGTGAAATTCAGAAATTTAGTTTGATTTACATTGTTGATTACATAGCAAGCGGTACAATCAATTATCGAATATAAAAACAGGGCTGACAACATTGCATTATACAGGTCTAACAACATGAATCCAAAGGATGTAGAAGTCTCGATAAACAAGAGAATTGTATAATTACTAGGATTTCATTATCGGTGCCTGAAAAGACCTTGTGACCTTGTTGTGTAACACCGCACTAGAAGCGCAGCCGCTCGACAAATTCGTAATATTGGCCTTCAACACCCATTACAATGAGAAAATCTGCGAAGCTTTAAATGAAAATAATCCCCCAAAATCTCTATTGCCAATAAACAGAAATGGCGTACCTGCTGAATATGAAAATCAAAAAAACCCACGGCATTCCCAGGCAGTTGATGATAAAGCGACGGATAAACAACACGTGGCACAACCAGTTTTACTAAGAGCATAGTTCTTATTTCCGGCATTTCAAGGCACAAGAAGTCAAAAATCGAAAACAGATAAAATTTTGACTTCAGCTCCTAAATATGGATGAACTGGAGTATGAATAAACTAAAAATATGTGTTTGAAGGAAAGGCAAAACCAATTTATGAAGCAATATCTGATTTCATCAAAATGTATGATGACGCCAACGCAAGTTCGGGTGGCTTTAGATATATACATATATTCGTATGAGACTACATGACAAGTACAACAAAAGAAACATTTGGTCTAGGATATAGATAAAAATCTGCAGCATAAAAAACCTACATCACAGCGCCACAAAACTAAAGGTCTTTAGTTGTTAAGATCTGAGCAACAGCCTCTAGAGTTAAATTATGTACATCTGTATTTATATCCAAATTCAAATTTAGCTTGAGGACATTCTTCAATAATATGTTTAACTGTTTCAATCTCAGCTCCGCAATTACATTCCACTTGAATAAATTCCATTTCCTTCGCCAATCCCTCTAAGTAGTTACATTTGTCTTTGGATATACCTTCGATATTAAGTTGAAAAATCTCAACAACTGGGCCAATTTTCCTAAAAGGAACACAATATGAATTCAAACTTGAAAAATTATACCAGTCATATGACCGTGAGGACCTTGGGGATCTTGTACGGTCTTCCAAGTGATGTTCATTATGGACAACATTATATTCTCCATTATGGACCATCGTAAAAATGGTTACTATATACTACTGATTTAAATATTCATA
Source organism: Amphimallon solstitiale (assembly GCA_963170755.1). Lineage (NCBI taxonomy): Eukaryota > Metazoa > Arthropoda > Insecta > Coleoptera > Scarabaeidae > Amphimallon > Amphimallon solstitiale. The sequence goes on along the minus strand of OY720682.1, from coordinate 61,961,018 downwards.
TATGACTCGACTGATGATTAAAACTTTCCAAATACAAACACTAACCTAAGAGATGACGCAGAATATCTTTTCTCTTCAGAATATTTTACGATTGCGATTGATATATGCTGCAATTTTTAACGATAGAACTTTTTATATTCAAAATAATATTCTATAATAGCTCATATGTGTATTTCATATCACCCCACTTTTTTCGGCAGAAGAAAAGCTCTTTTTTCATTATCAGAAACATTTTTTTGCTTAGTGTTCATTATCAGGTATAATAATCTTTTTAGTGCAGTCATTCGAACCTTTTCTTTCTATTTCACACAATACGATCCGAAATAATACCAAAAGTAATAGTGGTATTCCATAATTCATGACTTTAGTCTACCTTAATTTATAAATTACTTAGCTAAGTACGAGAAGAAAATTACTTGGAGATGTATGTATACGTATAACATATACACAAGGATATTTGTTATAAAGGTACCATGTGCGCGACATAACGTATGTATAGGGGCATCATTATTTTAGCTCGATATTTATAAATCATTTATCACTCTATTTTGTTGTATGTATTAAAGTTGTAACTAAATAGCATGATAAATGACTTTATTGCCAGGCTTCCAACGTATTTTCCTGAACTCATTTTATGTCGATAATGTATAATAAATTGTTGTACGCGATTTAAGGTTCACAGCTGGAATACATACTCATGATTATGTTATCGCTGACTTTTTGACGTAAGCTACTACACATATACGATGTTTAAAAGACATCAATACGTATGAAATATGCCGCTAATGCCTGCTCTTATTATGCTATATGTACGCTATAATAGTAAGTGAATTTAATTAATTCCTTTTATAATTTTCCAATATTCAGATAGAAATTTTAACATTGCTCTTACGTACTCTATATCTATGACAAGAATGGAGAATAGATACTAAAGTGATTATTACTAATTAAAATAAATGATTAGATAGGTGTTTTCGGTACTTCAACAGCAGGAAAACATCAAATCGTTTCGATTCTTTGTATATTTTACAGAACAAATATGGTCACCTTTCAGTCAGGAAATTCATTTAACAGTGATACACTAATTAGTGACGAGAATAGATGAGAATACATGAAGTCGTAGCTTTCCTATAAGTAGAGTTCGTTCATTTAAAGAAAAACACGAATTTAGCACTTATCGGAAGTAGATCATATTAAATAACATTAATAACCAGTTAATGATTTGGGCAGCTTCTCGTGAGGCTCTAAATAAACGACATCTGCCTTGAATGAAAGTGGATTTAAATTCAAAACAATATCGGCGATGTTGTAATACTTGCAATGTAAAATAACGCCTCCGACTGTTACGGTCTAAAAGGTACGTATACAGTTGTACTTTTCTTAAGCAATTAGCTGCTTAAGGCTGAACGCCCGCTTCAAGCTGAGTTCGATTTGAAAGAGGCGTACCACTGTTTTTCGTCCAACTGTAATAAAAGACAAATGTTTAAGGGTCCGCGTGCTCTGTCTTATGCTGAGGAAAAAGATAGAGAAAAGAACTTGTCACCTAATCTAATCTGCCTGTAATTTATGGCTGCGTTATGGTCTCAGATAATCGCCGGTTGGCCCACATGTTTGACAGTCGGGAAGCAACCTCCCCTAAATTAGACAATCTATATTTTCTCAAACACACAAAAAAAGTGAAGCTAAATATGTAAAATCACCTGCCGGATTCAAATTTTGAGTTGGAAAATAAAATCGAAATCGCAAAAAGGTCGAAAAATCGTTTTTTTGTGTAAATTTTAAAATTTTCATTTTCTTCAATTTTTAATACTTATCTCGTGATATCTCAGCAATGCAGAGAGCTAGGGATGTTTTTTTTAAGGTTATACCCTAAAGTATTTGGATGATACTAGTGTTTCGGATTTTTCTTTATGGTGTGTAAATTTTATAAAAAAAAAGAAAGTTTTAGTAGACGACCAATTTGTGTAAGGTATTTTTCAGCTATCGAGTAACTAATCTTATTTTTCAGAATTTACCCATATATATGTGAAACAAAATAAAGCCAACATTCCAAAATTATTTTTTGTGCAAAAAATAAATTTGTTGATCGTTTCAGAAGCAAATTATTGCGAGTCAAATATAATAATCATACTCCCTGCCCGCAAGCCGTGTGAGTCCTAGCATGCGCTTCTAGCAGGTATAGCGTTAGGGACGGGAAGGGATATTGCTTTTACTTTCTGATACGTAGTATAAGGAAGTATTGTGACGCTGACACTGTATATGTACACTATATTGTAAAGAAAATATCAACGGTTTCGATAAAATAATGTCCGAGTAACGATTACTTTCTTAACATACACCGATCTCAGAAGTATTTTACAAACTGCGTAGAAACTGCACGAAATGGTAGGCGGAGCTACCTCTCGACACAATGTGCGAGCGTACCACATACTCTATTTGATTTCAGTGAATTTCGCCCAAATTTCAAAATTTTGTTTTCCGTTTCGTGACCTTATTTTTAAAAATTAAGAGAAAATAAAATTTATGTATTGCTGTTGAGTGTTACATAATTTTAAATAAAGGCTTGTTTTTTGAAATTTCTTACATTTTTATTTTTATTTAAGGCCCTTTGGACAATTTCGAAGAAATTACGATTTATCCATTGAAAGGCATTTTTTCTTAAATTAGCGTGTAAATTCGGTAAGGTTTTCATGAAAAATACGATTAGGAAATGGGAAAAACGATTTCGAGGCCGGGCGTATAGCCTTAAGAATTGCTTTTTAGTGTTTCGTCTAATTTTTATTTACGAGCGTGAATGTTTGGTTGCTATTAACAACAATGTATTATGCGTTTAATTACAATTAATAATACTAGCTATTGATAGAACTGACTTGAAATGCTTAATGATTATGAAACAAAATGCGAAAAGAAAAAATCCCCAGTGGGATAACACTCTGAGTGTTATCGCATTGGCGATTTGGTGAAGAGCAGATCTTTATCTTCTAAAGTTACACCTTACTCAAAAACACTACGTTTAACACTCCTTTCTGTTTGTCTACAGGTTTCTACTGAAGATGACAACTTAGCTGCCGAAATACGTATATATTTTTTTTTAAATTTTTGTGGTAAGTGATTTTTCCTTTCGCATTTTGTGTCAGATTTTGAACCACAATATCCATTATTGGATTTAATGATTATGTTTTAATACAGTTCCTTCTCTAATTACAGACTTGTGACAATGACATTTTCATATAACTAGTTTCGATAAATATGCAGTTGTTAAATTAAGGTTCGAACTACCTTTAGTTGTAGTGGATGCTATGATCCGTTTTCGTCAGTCTACGTTGAGATGGCTTCTTTTGGTACCTACGGAATTGGCTCTCGTGCCTGCTGGACTGATTCCCGCTGTTGTCGAAGAAATTTAAATGCTGTTTTCTTTTTAAATTGTTTGCCACTTGGGTTCGTTATGATAGGGTTGCGATTTGTTCTGCGATTGCATACGCTGTTATTATTATTACTCCTATTATTATTAGATTTAATTATTATTTTTCTTTTCTTTTTAATTCCTTTTCCTTTTGAAAACTTTCTTAGTTGCCTTGTTATACGTTTCTTTTTCATAATGCATAATTTTTAAGTTACGCTGTACTAGATTGTATTCTTATCTGTTGGGCAATAAAATATTATTATTATTATCGACTTATACCCTCTTCAACCTTGGGGCGGTTGAGGAACATTTACCTCTCCTTAGTACCAACGAAGTGGGCTCGAGGTGTTTTATTAATTAAATGATCGGGTTACACTTTCGCTATGAGAAGTCCAATTCGGTTGTTAGTTTAGAGATTGCTTGTCACATTCCTCACTATTGCACAGGTGTTTTTTATAAAGGTATAGAACTTTGAAATGGAATAGAACAAAGATGAATTTTTTAAATTGACATGAAATTTACTTTATTCGAAAGATAATATTTTGGCATTATAATTTAAATATGACTTCTGGCATATGACCGCCACGGCTGGCTCGGACGTAGTATAATTTGGAGGTACAATTTTCGGGCTTATCGGCGTAGACTAGCGACTTCACATATCCCCACAAAAAATAGTCTAGCGGCGTCAAATCGCATGACCTTGGAGGCCAATTCACGGGTCCGAAACGTGAAACTATGCGGTTACCAAACGTTTCCCTCAATAAATCAATTGTGGCACGAGCTGTGTGACATGCTGCGCCGTCTTGTTGAAACCATAGCACCTGCACATCATGGTTGTTCAATTGATGAACAAAAAAGTCATTAATCATGGCTCTATAGCGATCACCATTGACTGTAACATTCTGACCAGCATCGCTTTTAAAGAAATACGGACCAATGATTCGACCAGCCCATAAAGCACACCAAACAGTCAGTTTTTCTGGATGTAACGGTGTCTCAACATACACTTGAGGATTATCATCACTCCAAATACGGCAGTTTTGTTTACTGACGCATCCATTCAAAAAAAAAAAAAATTCGCTTATGAAAATCGGGATCAACGGTAATCTTGTTCTGGGCCCATTCACCGAATCTACGCCTTGCTAGGTGCTCGTGTGGCTTCAATTCTTGCACGAGTTGGATTTTGTAAGCACGCAAACCAAGATCTTTCCGCATAATCTCCATAAAGTGGATGGACACACATCCAATTTCTGTGCACGATGGCGGATAGACTGATTCGGGTCTTCCTTTACGCTACGCTCTACAGCAGCAATGACTTCTTCTGTACACACTGTACGACGTCTCTGTGGATGCCTATTATCGTGGTGCGAAAACGTTCCATAGTTAATCGAATTAATTGCTCTGATGGGCGATTATGTTGACCGTAAAATGGACGTAGTGCGCGATACGTACTTCGAACAGAACCATGATTTTCAAAATAAATTTGCACAATTTGGAAGCATTGTTCAGGCGTCAGTCTATTCATGTTAAAATGCCAAACCAAACTAAACATAAATCACTTGACAGCTGACAAAATGGCCGCCAGTTAAAAAAGTGTTGCCAACTAAAAGTTCTACACCTCTATAAAAAACACCCTATAATACCACGGCCTTCTGCATTAATTTATAGATGAGTAGTTTCTTTAGATAATGATGTATGGTATTGGGTACTTTCCCTGTTGCTCCAATAATGACGGGGATAATGGTCACTACGTCTTGCTTCCACATGGCCTTGAGTTTAATGGCTAGTGGTAAACATTTACTAAGTTTTTTTGATGTTTTTTTTTTGGTAGATTGGCAGCACCAGGAACAGCCACGTCTATTATATATGTTGTCTTAGACGTTTTATCGTCGAGGACAATATCCGAGATGTTGTTTATTATTATTATTATTATTATTATTATTATTATTATTATTATTATTATAAACTAGCTGCTTACAACGTATGTATTTAATTTTGTTGATAACATTTTATAGCACCGATGGTGGTTTTCTAATTTTATTACAATTACAGATTTGAGAAATTAAACTTGGAGTCTGTGGCTTGAAACTACACAAAAACACTAAAACACCTTCACCACACTAAAGCACAAAAATGGCTAAATACGTATTTCAACAAGTAAGTTGTCATCATCAGTAGCATTGATTAAAAATCGCGCCGTCCACACACCGTAGCGTACAGAACAACACTGATTTCCAATTTACGGGGATGGTTTATTCTTTTACCTAGGCTATTAACTACTTCATTAAAAAATACCTGATCGTTGTACCGTTAAATACGTCATACTTACTATTCTAATCCTATCCTTTAATTCTAATATTCTAAGAAAACCAACAATATAATTTCCTATTTACGGGGATGGTTTATATATTTTTACCTAAACTATTAACTACGTCATTAACAGTACCTGATCGCTGTATCGTTAAATTAGTCATGCTTAATACTATAATTCTATCATTTAATTCTAATGTACTATGAAAAACTAACGGTATCTAAAAGGTATTGTTTACACCACAAACTTATATAAACAAGATTGGGGAATTGGCCCGTTATCTGAATTCATTAATTTATTTTCATTTTTCTGAATGTATATACTCTCGTAACTATCTAGTTCTCTATAATTACGCACTTGTTTTATAAGTTTGAGGCCGCTTGCTGGAATATCATGACCTGTGTCCGAAATATGTCGAGCTACACTAGACTTCTCTGTCCTATTAAACCGAAAATGAGCAATGTGCTCTTTATAGCGAGTTGCTATCGAACGTCTAGTTTGGCCGATATATATTTTCTCGCATTTATTACAATTAATTTCATAAATTCCAGATTTTTGTTCTACCTCAATTTTATCTTTAGTACTGCTCAAAAGACTTTTCAACGAATTACATGATTTAAACGCGACTTGCAAACCAACATTTTTAAAAATATGACTTAAGTTTCTCGAAATATTATGAAAAATTAGGACAACAAATTTCTTATCTATATCACTTAAATAATATTTTTAAAAATGTTGGTTTGCAAGTCGCGTTTAAATCATGTAATTCGTTGAAAAGTCTTTGGAGCAGTACTAAAGATAAAATTGAGGTAGAACAAAAATCTGGAATTCATGAAATTAATTGTAATAAATGCGAGAAAATATATCGGCCAAACTAGACGTTCGATTGCAACTCGCTATAAAGAGCACATTGCTCATTTTCGGTTTAATAGGACAGAGAAGTCTAGTGTAGCTCGACATATTTCGGACACAGGTCATGATATTCCAGCAAGCGGCCTCAAACTTATAAAACAAGTGCGTAATTATAGAGAACTAGATAGTTACGAGAGTATATACATTCAGAAAAATAAAAATAAATTAATGAATTCATATAACGGGCCAATTCCCCAATCTTGTTTATATAAGTTTGTGGTGTAAACAATACCTTTTAGATACCGTTAGTTTTTCATAGTACATTAGAATTAAATGATAGAATTATAGTATTAAGCATGACTAATTTAACGATACAGCGATCAGGTACTGTTAATGACGTAGTTAATAGTTTAGGTAAAAATATATAAACCATCCCCGTAAATAGGAAATTATATTGTTGGTTTTCTTAGAATATTAGAATTAAAGGATAGGATTAGAATAGTAAGTATGACGTATTTAACGGCACAACGATCAGGTATTTTTAATGAAGTAGTTAATAGCCTAGGTAAAAGAATAAACCATCCCCGTAAATTGGAAATCAGTGTTGTTCTGTACGCTACGGTGTGTGGACGGCGCGATTTTTAATCAGTGCTACTGATGATGACAACTTAGTTGTTGAAATACGTATTTAGCCATGTTTGTGCTTTAGTGTGGTGAAGGTGTTTTAGTACAATTACAGATAGATATTCTTTCGTCCCCGCATCGTTGGATATTATTGAACGGATTCGCATCAAAATTAAATAAAGAAATATCGCACTTTTTCACTTTGCTGTTATAATTAACTTGTGGTAATTTTCCACTTTTATTTTTAATTTCTTGAGGACGCTACTAAAATTGCAATCCCCGCCTCAATGGTGATTAAACGTATCTTTGAAGACACACATACTATCGAATTTTTATTTTTCATGACTGTCTTTATTGATTTTTGTTTAAATTTTACAACGTTAAACCATATGTCCATGTTTGAATGAACTTTTAACGATGATTGATAACAAGTCGTTCACAAATAAAAATATATAACAGTAAATAATAAATATCTAAAAATTATCACCTAAATACTTTTAATTTAAACTATTAGTTTTTAAAGTAAATATTCGATATTAGTATATTATATCAAGTGTATCAAATAATGTACCAATCGCACAGATAGTTCCTCTTGTTTCAGTAATATTAATTCAGTTTCTGAATATTATAACCACACCACATGCACATACCTGCACACGGAACGCAAAATTAATTTCGCAATATAAGTGTTTATCAAAACCTGTGACCATAACAATGCAAAACGCCATATTAATCAGTACCATTCGTGCTCTAAGCACACACGGAAATCAGCGATAGCATTAAATTAATAGTTTAATTAAATATACGAGCGCTCGATGTGACGTTTGTTATCTAACCGACGCAAAATGGAAACGGTCTGTATTTTTGACTGACCATTAGTGATGTATTGAAGTACTTGGTTAAACGAGGGCGGCTACTGAGGTAGGAGGTCTGCCTCCTAGGACTGTACGTGTACAGTACACACATATAGGTTGGTTCTCTCGATAAAACTCTCTATGTTTGCTTTCGTTTGATACACGCAAAGATTGTCGACACGAGGTACGTTGTATAATAAACGAAATTTCCATATTAATTTTAACGTTATGCGGGGTGACATTCTAACACATTTTGTGATAAAAGTGAACATGATAAGACCTCGAGCACGTAACAGGTGTGCTTAGATATTTCACTTTCGGTTTTCTTTGTAATGTTTTCGATAAATTTTAATTTAGATACGTTAAACTACTTATGTTAACAGTCATATTTATTACTTCTAATGTTATTTCTATTTTAAGTAGTAATAACAATAATATTTATTGTATTAAAATAGTATCTAACGATAAGTTTTTTAGTAAATTTTCCATACTATAATTCATGTCCATTTCTAAACATAACCATAGTAATCAAAATGGAAGCAATCTAATCTACGAAAACACCTGTTAGTTTACATCTTGGATATTATTTTTATTGTGAAATTAGATGCCGTCCATGATAAATCAGGATCTTGTATTAAAACTACACGGATAGTAGCGTCTGTTCTACATCTTGTTACAATTTAATTTTGGTTCTTAATGTATATCTTCCCTGTACAAATTATTTTAAGGTACTCTGTATATTCTTCGTATTACGTAACATTTAGTCTTGCTCGATTTATGCGGTATTGATTAATTGTAGAATTACTATTTTCAGTCCCGTGGAAACAATTCCTGTCTTTGTTTATTTCTTTATTTAGAGAATATTAATTTTGCCTTCTATATTTAATTTCATGTGGTAGAATATATGTATTGATTTTTCGTAATTATCGATATATTGGGTATATTACCGACATCTATAGGGTAATTTGGCAAGTGCCGAACTTGCGAAGAGTGCTGTATTCTTACCAGCCGCTGTAGCTCCTGTTTAAGAGCTATAGATGGCACCGTATATACCGTTTAACGTATTTAAATATTTATCGGAAATTCTTTTGTTTATTTTTTTGTTGGTTATTTTAAGCATTGTTTGAGGTTTTATAATTGTTAATAAAATTATTCCGCTTGAGATTATCGTTAGTAGGCCAAATATGTGTTAGTAATTTGTCCGCCGATAGTTTTTCCCCCAGAGGGCGTTGACATTTTTCCTTTCGAAATATCTAGAATAAAATTTTCGTACTACGCCTTCCATCTTTTCATTCCGGATCTTCTTGAAGCAACATCTCCCGAAGCATAAATACTGTAATTTTCTCTACCAGCCTTGTACAAATAAATTGAGTATATAGTATTACGGGTGGAAAACCACGTTTGAAAGTGGGATGAATGAATTTGTCAAGAGCACGTTTTTATCTGTCGAACTGGATCTTGTTTAAAGGATGAAATTTTGGTTGAGAACTTGATACGCTATTGTAAGTATATCTATCGGGTGTTTTATTAGTTCTGATTGTGTATTTTCCTATTTCCGCCCTTTTAGTTTGCGGTTTTTGTACGGTAATCAACAGCCGAACTTAGCAGCCGTTGTATCTGAACCATGTGTTGCATGTTTTTTTTTTGAAGATCTTTGTAGTACCGAGAATAATTTTCAATGTGGTAAACCTTAACTATCGCCTTCTGGATGTGTCCTGTAACCCTAAACACTGAGGAAGTTAGTTGAGGTTGTACTTAGCGAAAAACTTTGTGTAAATTGTAAATTGGTTGTCGTAATGTGTTTGTTTTATTTAAATGTACCATGTGTGCTTATCACACTGCCGATCAAGTCATTTAAGCACAGTGTGTGCCAGATGTGTTTCTTCGGAGCCTTCCGAGTAATTAGATAATGTTTCCTCTATCGAACTAAATTTGAATTCAGCCACATAACGTTCAAATCTAGTGTTAATTTTAATCTCCTTGTGGGATTACGAGTGATTTTTGCTTGATTCACTGTCAAATTTTTACAAATATTTTTAATTCATTGAGATTCAGTGAGCTACTTTAATTGCCACACCTAGTAATTTATTTGTAATTTATAAACCTGCGTAATTTAATAATTTTGGTCTGTGTTATCGGCCAAAAGGTGTATTTTTTTGTACGATTTATAATCGTTGATGTATTAGTTATGATTATTGTTCTTGTAAGGCGAAGATATCTAGCAACTACCATTACCATCTAAGATATAGAGTTTAGTCGTCATTCAGCTTGGCATATCGCACCTGATATACAGGGTGTTTTTTATATTTAGTGTTATAATGTTGCAATTTTGCGACCAAGCTGCTCCACTACTAAAGGCATAGCAATTATAGATTTGATTCACCTTTATCTAACTTAGATGAACGTAAATTTTTCTAATTAAGTATGTCAAACCTTCCATTGTTTATCTACTCATTGAATTTAATGTTTTAATTTGATAATTTGACTAGGACTGCTTACACCTTTATTGTATTTAGTTCATTTTGGTATTAAGCGCATGTTTTAATGAATGCTCATTTAAGTTAAGCGTCCTATTTACCTATTTGTGTGGGAATTTAAGAAGTGATAATTGACGTTGGTAACTTATCTCATATTTTTGATGTAGTTTTCTTTTTTTTTTTTTTTCAAATAAATTTTGGGTAACTATGTTAGTACCTTGTAGCAACATTATATAATTTTGGAGACTCCTCCTTTTAAGTTTGGAAACAAAACAATAAATCTGGTATTAAATTTGTAAGTGTGTGTGTTTGGTTTTACCAATTATTTCCTTTGGGGGTTTAAACATTGAGCCTTGTCCCGAGTTTAAATATCAGGTTGGTAGACAGTAGATATACGAGGGACTGGCGCCTAGTCAACTTATAACCTTCGACTTGTACAGTGATTCGAACCTGCGCTTAGCGACTGCAGCTGGAGGGACTACTGTTTGATCAAATTTGACGTCGACCCTTGGGAAGAGAGAAAGGTAAGACCATAAGTGTCGCATAAGTTGGAAGTGATATAAATAGATAGGCGTCTCTTGGTATCTTGAATTTAGCTTTAACCTCTGAAATAGAAGGTTAGTTATCGCGGTGGCGCCATACTCTCTGCCTCCTTGTATTATAGAACAAGATGGTAGCAATCTAAATGTTACATTTTCACTTTTAGTTACAGAATTTACTGTAAATATTCGTCTTTTATACCGATTACATGTAATACAGAATTTTTCCAAGTATCTGCTGTTATTAATAATATGCTTTCTTGGATCGTATTTATTGTTGTTTGCTAAATGGGAGAGCGGTATTTTTGCGACGAATGTTTTGCTTTAGCGTTGTACTGTGTGACCTGCTACAGCTGCAGTATTATCAGTAAAATATTGCTTTTGAAATATTAAGACTTCCAAGTGTTATTCCTTCGAATAATCTGCTTCAAAATAAAGGTCATGCTCCTCCAAAAATTGTGAAATTTAAAATTTGTACTTGACCCATTAGTTATTAAATCCGATTTCTCCTAATACGGTCCATTACTTCATTTACAAGTTTTCTCGGGACCTGCGGCAAGAGGTAGCGAATATTTCCCGATAATGCTCTTAAATCCTAAAAGATCGAATCGTGATATCGATGGACAGACTATAACTTCATATGACATCCCTACCTACTTCCTTATTTTAAGTGAAACTACAAATTTTTATCAATATTTGGAATTTACATGTTATTTTACCGTGATTCTATTAGTCCTTTTTGTGCTCTAAACCTAAATTTTATCAAAATATTTCATATTTTCGTTGAAATTTCATTTTGTCACTTCAGGAAACGAATTAATTCTGAATTGCAGCAAAGGTTTTCACAAACGATTAAATTTTGTTTTATTCTTTGTCTTTTGTGTCTAATTACATGTATGTTCATGTGGGTCACCTAACGATACAAAATCAATACCTAATTAACTGAATGTCTATTTCTCATCGAAGTTGTCGTGAACGAAGAAACGAGTCGGAATACAAACGAGTTTCTTTTATTTCGGAAGCCATATTCTGTAAAGGCTATTAGGTAAAAACGCCTTCCTTCACTCGAGGAAATTGGATGGATTAAATGAAGCAGATGAGATAATTGTTCCCGTCCTTCAACGAATATTACAATACTCCAAATACAATACGCTTTTAGGAAAATAGTGTCACCGAATGTGTGACTAATATAAAATTAACAATAATGCATTGAGTAAGAAAGAAAATTATTACATAACATTTCATTTCCAACATATGGAAATGTAACAAATGAATTCTATCAATAATACGTTTATTACAACGAGAAAGAAAATATACCGGACCACGACAATTAACTCCCACTGCTATGATCACTTAAAAGATATATTTCGCTGTAGATCTCACGCCTGCAAGTAGATAAACTAAAGGGTGCAGACTACATAATACTACAAATATGCATAGATTTATTCAGGGTGTCACTGAAAAGGACTGGTGGTCGGAGATGAGCAACTGTGAAAATTAATTTTCTTCTATTCATAAAGCACTGATAGATATTATAAACGAAGTGTTTCCTGTAAGAGAAATTAATATTAATAATTCCGAACAACGTATTGTACGAGACTGGTATACAGGATGAAATGCAATTAAAAAAAAGGTATTAAATGCTATATGGGGTGGTAGCGATGTTCCTACAAACAGAAGATGAAATGGATTTATATAAAAAATATAAAGTGTAATAGCTCAACTTATACAGCAATGTGAAAATAAAATAATGACACCTTGGGACATTACACACAATTAACTCCGTCTGGGTAAACCAAAATGCTCTACCACAGAAACAGTCATCGACTGCAATGAGTCCAATACGTTTCTTTCTAAGATAGAAAATAGAATAGTAGAAACAATACCAGAGCCATAACAATTAGCTATTAAAATAAAAAATGCAATACTGCAAAACAAGGAAATTCAGTAGTCAAAAGTTAAGACTCGTTTTTTTCGAAATCTAACTTCTGACGGTTATTGCAGGTAGAACAAAATTGTTCATTATTTTCTCGACAGATTATGATTTCTTTTCTGAAAGACTTTGGAACAATTTAGAACAAACCTAGCACAATCTGCAACAACCATCAGAAATTAGAATTTCGAAAAACATTAGATTTCGATTTTTGTACAATATCTTTGGATATATCATTTTGATGAGTATAGATGTATTAGAACAATGTTTAGAACGAATCTAGAACATCCTGGAACAATTTGCCAGGACTTAGATTTTCCAAAAACTTTGGATTTCGTTTTTATATCTTTTAACGTATCGGAGATACAGTTTTGATGTATTAAAACAATGTTTAGAACGAATCTAGAACAACCTGGAACAATTGTCAGAATTTAGATTTTCGAAAAATTTTGGATTTCATTTTTTTTGCAATATCTTTTGGTATATCGGAGATACAGATTTGATGTAACAGAACGACTCTAGGACAAGCTGGAACAATTGTCAGAATTTAAATTATCGAAAAGCTTTGGATTTCGTTTTTTTTGAAAATCTTTTGATATATCGGAGATAAAGTTTTAATGAATTAAAACAATGTTTAGACGATTCCAAAACAACTTGGCACAATTGTCATGATTTGAATTTTCGAGAAACTTTGGATTTCGTTTTTCAGCAATATCTTTTGATATATCAGAGATACGTTTTTGATGTATTAGAACAATGTTTATAACGAATCTAGGACAACCTGGAAGAATTGTCAGGATTTCGATTTTGGGGAAAACTCGTTTTTCCGATTATCTCAATTCTGATTTTTTTTTGAGATTTTTATAACAATGTTTGGAACTAGAACAATCTGGAGCAACCTCCAGAATTTCAATTTTCAAAAAAAAGGGCATCAGGGTGGAAAGGTCACTTTTCAAATGTGCCGGCCGATTTGGACTATTTTTTTAAAATATAATTTAGAACAAACTTAGAACAACCTAAAACAACCGTCAAATTATCGATTATCGGAAAATGGGGTAACTTAACAAATCCTGTGCTTATTGATTGGCATAATTGACATAATGTTTTTATACCTATACACGAGTAAATATGGGTTTCAACCAATTTATTTTCGGTTTCTTTACAATAGCCAAATTTTCATGAAATCTATGACAATAAATTATTATTATTATTATTATTAAATGCAAAAAATACTTGAATGTACAAGAAATAAGAATTAAAAAAAAAATTGGACGTGCTTTAGACCACACGGCAGAAGTGAAAACTTCATCAATACGAGGTTAATAATACGAAATACAACTTTTTTTTCGTTCTATATTCATTTACATTTACATTTTCCATTTTCCATTTTCGTTCTATATTACATATAAAAATATAAATTTATTATTATTGTGTATACATTATTCTAGTACATTTCGCTCGGTCTGATCAAGTTTTCACTTCAAAAATTCATACGTACGCATGTATATATACAAATATTATAATTCTCATACGAGTACCCGCGCTGGTCTAATGGTAACGTGACGGCCTTATACCCGGGCGGCTCGGGATCGAATCTGCACGCGGACAAGAATTTTTCAGAAAATAAAAATACAGTATTTCGCGTATTTATTCTAAATTTCAATTTAATTAAAATTACCCTAGTAGCACACAATATCGGGCCAACGTTGGCTGCTGGTCGTTTATTTGTTGGCCTGACCTCGGCGGCTGATATCAATCTGATGTGAAAGTGTTAACATTTTACAACGTTGGATAAATATCATTGCATGATATTGGCCCAACATTTTGCACAGACATTTTTCCGACTTGAGCATAAATCGGCTCAGGGTCGGCAGCTGACACTGAGCCGATTTAAAGCAAAATCGGCTGATGATCGTAAGGGAATATTGGCTGTTAATCTGTGTACGACATCGTATTGCTGTCACGATACGATATGTATATGATATTATTTAGCTACATATATATGATGTTACGAAGTGATATAAATACAATATATACCGCCATTTTGCCAACATTAAATTTTTAGTAAATTTTCATTATACCGAGTGTTCCTCTTTACTTGAAGACACCTAAATAAATATTTTATTAATAACGCAATAAGTAAAAATACTTTTACCACTGATAGAGGTAATTACGATTAATATTTTTATTGGAACGAATTTTTAAAGTCTAAAACCGGCCTACTATGATAAAAAAACTCTAGTGCAAGTAGTCATATAGCAACGATGAAAAATAATATAAAATGAATTTAAAAAAAGTTGTTGCTAATCACTAAAAGACTCCAAATACAAAGTTTCGCTAAAAACTTTTCCTACATTTTTGTCTATAAACTCAATAAAAAAATTCTTATCCCAAGAATTGAAACAATTGAAATTAGATTAAACATTGAATTACAATTTTGAAACATTAATTAAATTGGATATTTTTCAACTAAGTAACTTCAAACACTAGTTTTTATTTTAATCATAGTTGGTCAGAATTAGACTCCCAAAAAATTATTTTCCTATAAAAATATTTATTGTAATGGCCTCTATCACTGGTAAGAGTTTAACACATATGGCGTTATTAATAAACAAGTTATTGTTTGTATTCATGTAAAGTGAACACATTGTATATTCACATTCAAGGAAGTCAACTATGATGTAATTTTATGAACAGCTATTCTAAGCTAGCATATTATGACATGCTACCCTGAAATGGCTACACCATAGTTAACTTCCAATTTAATATGAATACATAAATGAATGTCACTATTAAATTTAAGTTGAAATACATGCAATAAGCGTACTACTACAAAAAAAAATGTATGTTTTGAATGAACTGACGTCGTACACAGATAGATAATGAATGTGAATTAAATGAAGACAAAATAAATATTTTCACAAATTTAATTTCTTTATGAAATAACGCCAGGATTATACATATATTTATAAATATAAAATAAATATATAATTGGAAATATAAATCATAATTTATTATAAAAAAATGCCAAAATTCTAAAAAAAAATAATAAAAGTACATACTGTGGAGAAAATTAAAAAAATGTTGGAAGATATACGATCTGTTAAATTAGTATAGTTGTTAAGAAATTTGATGAGTATATGATAGCATTTTCAGATTTGACATTTGTCAACTTTTAAATATATTTAAAAGAAGAATGAAAATTCCCGAATTTTTCAGTTCATATCTTCGTAACCATTAAAAGTACAACAAAACTAAAAATGACATATGGTAATAATTTATACGTAGAATTTAATAATCTTAGTTAAAAATTTATGGCACACTTAATTATCAAGATATAACAAACTAAATCAGATTTACTTCCACCCTGACAATTAAGGTGAAAATATGATATTATTACACTTATAATAAAATTCTTACAGACACTTTCAAATAAAATTATTATATATCTGTGTTGCTTCCAGTCTGTAAAAGTTGGGATATTCCATTAGCAGTTAAATTGTGTTGCATCCAGCTTTTTCGGTATCTGGTCAATCCTACCGCCTTCTCTATCACTTCCTGTAGCAAGCTATCAGCCAATACATTTATCGTTATCCATAACACTAGCGTTTTCAAAACGACGGCGTACTACATCTGCGAGCAAACGAAACATATTTATTAATATGATGGTAGATATAAAATAGATATACAGGGTGAATCAATAGCCGCTTCTTCGATTGCTCTTTTGTGTTTTTAATAAAATAATTAGTGGAGGATTCATGGTTGCTTGGGGTGCATATTCTAAAAATAATTTAAACTCTGACGCACTTCCGGTTTCACCGGAAATACATTAAATTTATTTTTTTATATGACCTCCCCCTATATATTTTTGGATTTTCTAGTACTACTTTAAATTGTCTATTCAACTGTTTTTTTTCTTTTTCAAAATTGAGCAATAGTTTTTGAGTTAATTAATTTTTTTTTTGAAAATATTTGAACAAAACACGTGCTCAGAAAAAAATTATTTTCACATTGTTCTTAAAAGTAAAACATTAACATTGGTGGTGCTTGTAGCCCAGAAAATTCTGCATGATTTGGTATAAGTTGCACTCGACAATACCTCAAAAAACTTTGTTTTTTCAAAGCTTACTTCCCGAAATTTTCACTTACCAAAAACTTATTTTTTTTAAAATACAACACCCGATATTTTCTTGTGGCATTTTGCTTTTTATTCTCTTTCATTTTTATACAAATTTGCGCACTTCCGGTTTCACCGGAAATACATTAAATTTATTTTTTATATGACCTCCCCCTACATATTTTTGGATTTTCTAGTACTGCTTTAAATTGTCTATTCAACCGTTTTTTTTCGTTTTCAAAATTGAGCAATAGTTTTTGAGTTATTAATTTTTTTTTTTGAAAATATTTGAACAAAACACGTGCTCAGAAAAAAATTATTTTCACATTGTTCTTAAAAGTAAAACATTAACATTGGTGGTGCTTGTAGCCAAGAAAATTCTGCATCATTTGGTATAAGTTGCACTCGACAATACCTCAAAAAACTTTGTTTTTTCAAAGCTTACTTCCCGAAATATTCACTTAACAAAAACTTATTTTTTTTAAAATATAACACCCGATATTTTCTTGTGGCATTTTGCTTTTTATTCTCTTTCATTTTTGTTAAACATGTCCTATACAAATTTATAAAAGCATTGCTATTAGTTATCATCAAAGTAATTAGTCTTATGAAGAGTTAATAGATATGATTGACTTTTTGGTGAATCTAAGAGAAACTCTTTGTTAGCATCCATACCTTATGCACAGTGATCCATGGTAGAAGTCAACAGAAGCCAGAAACCTTCGAAAGTATAAAGAAACGGTTCGAGTGAACTGAAAGTATTGAATATGACAAAAACAGCGGACAAAATCAATAACTGGTGAGGATAATAAGTTTATGGTACTTGACCGCATAGGACATTGTTAATAAAAATGAAAGAGAATAAAAAGGAACAAACTGTCACAATAAAATACCGAGTGTTGCATTTAAAAAAAATTATTTTTTGGTATGTGAAAATTTCGGAAAGTAGGCTTTGAAAAAAACAAAGTTTTTCGAGGTATTGTCGATTTCAACTTATACCAAATGGTGCAGAATTTTCTTGCCTACAAGCATCACCAAAGTTTAATGTTTTTTCTTTTCAGAACAATGTGAAAAGGATTATTTTCTCAACACGTGTTTTGGTCAAATATTTTCAAAAAAAAATTAGTAACTCAGAAAGTATTGACGTAATTTTGAAAAAGAAAAAAGTTGAATAGGCAATTTACGGCAGTACTAGAAAATTCAAAAATATATAAATTGTCATTTAAAAAAATTAAGTTCCGTAAGTTTCCGGTGAAACCGGAAGTGAGTCACAGCTTAAAGTGTTTTTACAATATGCGCCACAAGCAACCATTAATTTTCCACTAATTATTCTTTCTTTTATTTAAAACACAAAAGAGCAATCGAAGAAGCGGCTACTAATGACTGACCCTGTATTTCAACATTATTATTTCAACATAATACTAAATAAAACATAGCATAAAATTATATGTATTAACATATAATTTTATGCTATGTTTTATTTAGTATTATGTTGAAATAAGCAGTAATGTGTTCAGCAATAAAAAATATTATTCAATTCTAATTGGTAATTAAATAATCAGTTAATGCAATGTAGGTTTTAACAAAACAAATGTTTGGAACATGCTCAATTAAACCACTAAGCAAATTAATATGTCTCTCATTTAAATTATATACAGCCTGTAAATTTTAGTGTAGAGAAATTCAGTATCTTCAACTGGCAATTAATAAAGGCAGTGCCATTTGGAAAACAAGACATTACCTACAATCACCTGGTATATAGTTGTTTGACAGAAAGGTATTTTCTTCTTCTTCCCTTAGTGAAAATTGCATGGATAACGTCGTCGTCATACATTTCGTCATGATGAGATGTACTGCTTCCTTAATTGATTCTCCAGAGATATAAAACTTGTATCTAAAAAGTAAGTTAAAAGGTTAAAAACGCGCAAGTGTTTCATAAAATAAACATTTTCTTCTTTATCGTTTTAAACTGCTAATATTATATTGGCAGTTTTAAAGTTATTTTTCTTTGGTCTAAGGCTGCACACCAATTATACAAAATACATATTCTTTCAAAGTATAACACATAATTTCCACAAATTATTAGGTTGGTGTACACAAATTAGACGAATTACCTATTTGTGAAGTTAATTAAATATCAATCTGACATTTATAAATGAAAATAAAATTATTAACACAATATTCAGTAAGAATTTGAAGTTTAAAACGTTTGTCAAACATTTTGTCTTATTGTTATTGTATAATGGGTGTGCAACCAATGATATAATATGATTAAGATACCATAACATTACTTTATTATCATTTATTTAACACATATATTTCTGAACGTCTTCCCTGATATTTAGATTTCCGAGGTGTCCTTGAAAATCGGTCTATTAGTGGCGTCTGCCGGCTGTCGTTATAATACAGTTTTTATACATTAAGGGGGCTTACGCTTAAAACGCAAATAAACAAAGGCTCAATGCATGTTCGACTGGAAATAGTTTTTAAAATAAAGTTTTTCAAACTTTGTTATGATGTAAATTTTGCCAACTTTGAGGGTGAAATGTAGGAGTAAATAATTTTAGCAGAAAGCAGAAAGCACTCCCAACAAAACCTTAATTGCTCCTTTGTAGTAAACTTAATGCAAAAATATAATAAAAAAAAACAAAAATTTCTGCTGTTTGTTTCACGAGAACGAATACCTTCAGCGTTGTTCCGTCTACCGATTTTTCGGTAGATCTACCGATTTTTCTTCATTTCTACCGATCTACCGATTAAGCTATCATATCTACAGAATTTTTAAGAATGAGGAAAAATCTAAATAAAATCATAAATTGGAATCGCTTAAACTGTTTATATTTATGTAAATAATACGTTTTAATATAAATATTTATATTTCTGTAAAATGTTTAACAAAGCATAAAAATACAGTATAATAAATTATTAATTTAATGGCATTCGTCTTTAATCTATGACTATAATAAATAAAAAATTAATACAGGCAAGTTATTTTATAGTAATAAAATCCACACACATGGATTGTAGTCGATATAATGCCTGCATTCAAACCCAGAAATACGCGCTCTTTATTCTGAATAAAGGAACTATTCTGTTAAAAAAGAAGTAGTTTTCCAAATAAAAACATGACCCTCTTATTGGCCTAAAAATAATTATTTAAAAATATTATATCAATAAAAATAATCCTTTTCATTCCAATAAATGAATGAAATAAGTATAACATATCATTCAATAATTGAATAATATATAAAACATAAATATATACATAAAGACAGCTGCTTCGATTTCAAAATAAACAACAAATTGCTGTTGAAAATGAGTGATAAAACGTTAAAAAATATACCTGGTGATGAGTAGTTCCTCAATCCTAAATACGCCAGTAGTTTTATAAAATATATTGTATGTTATATGTACCTACTTTCTTATTATATTTACTTTATTTCGTTATATGCATTTATGAATTTTATAAATCAAAATTGCTTTCAAATATTTGTTTTTAAACTAAAGATAAAAAAAAATCTACCGAATTCTACCGATTTTTCAGAAAGAATTCTTCCGATTATATTCACAGGTGACGGAACAACGCTGAATACCTTACAACGGCCGAATATACATGAGCCTCCCTTAATGTAGGTATTTTGTGATCACTTGTGATTTATAATTAAAATTTAAATTAATATTACGAGTATGACAATTACAAAACCAATGCATACATTCATACATATACACACACATTTGCATAAGTTCAATAAAAATAGTACATGTATATTATGTTAATATGTAATGTTACTTACATGTTCATTTTCGCTTATGGCGGCGTGATGACTTACACAACACACAAGTATCTATAATTTAACATATATCGCAAAAATAATTAATACTAACAAGGAATTAACAAACTACGCGAGAAAATAAAGAAAAACGTGTTAACAACAACGCAATAAAAATGCACCTAATACACTGCTTGGCTGGCTGCTGAACATAGGTAGTCTGTGGAAGGGGGGTATTTAGATAGACGGCGCCAGACTGTCGCCGCTGTGGCGCCAGAGAAACTGTGACATCATCCCTTTTAGTCTACTACACTGACCTACAACCAACGTCACAGTGACGTTGTGAACTTGATATTGTGTAGACATTTTTTTTTAATATTAATAGTATATAGATTTTTGTTATCAATACAATATCAGTATCAGATATTTAACGAATATATTACCAATGTAGACAACGTTGGTCCGATGTCAACCCAACGACATAAATTTACATTTACGTGATATCGGAATGTTATGTTCGTATAACATTGGGTGGGGGTCACTGATATTCTACCGATCTTAGAATGTTGGAGTGATATCGGCACGCTTCCAAACCAACGAACTTTGCTACTTGGGTAAATACCGCTAGTTAGTATTATTATACAAAACCGAGCGACGAGCCGACTTTATCTGAACTAGCGTTTCATTCCGAGCGTGACGGCTCAGTCTCGTTCAGTGCCCAACAATCAATGCATCAACGCGCCCATAGAAGTTTTCACTTCAAAGATATAATTTGTATTTGTATCGTTTTTACGTTCGTCACTGAATTTTATCGCGAACCTGCGCAAAACATGAATTATACGAAAAGTTTTCCGTTAAATTTAAACGACGATATAAATATAATAAAATTTCAACTTCATCATTTCTATACAGGAATTTTTCGCTTGGAGCTATGCGAGTAATTCCCATCGCTTTAATTTTTCTTTCGTCATCTCGATTTATCTCAATTTTCTAAAATTGTATTTTCGTTAAAGTGGACAGCATCGCAAGTTTGTTTAACTTTTAAGAGAGAGATTTTATATCACATAGACTGAAGTACATACGTATTACGTATGTATGTATGTTCCACCTATATATTTTACCTCGGGATACATTGAGGCTTGTAGTATATAACAATTTTCGTTCAGAACGGTTCGGAAATTCCTGCGGGCACTCTCGATTTATTACCTTAGATCATTACAGCGGTCCACTTCGGATGTAATATCATTGCCATAAAACCGGGGCAAATATAGTGATTTACAGAATGACGTAAGTATCCTCCGGATATTGGTAAAGACAAGTGGTAGTCGATGATGGCTACTACTACGGTATCGGGCCTCCCGGGCGTAATCGGTGCGGTCAACGGAGTCGATGTTGCCTTCGAAAGACTGCAATTGAAGATATCGCTCCCATAGGTGTATTCTCACCTACCCCGGAAGCGTGTTTTTTTTTTTCTAACTGATCGAAGAAAATATAATCACCAAGGAACTGTATTTATAAACAGAGCTTTATTACATAAACTGCAAGAATTTAATTTGAGGAACAGTGGAGCTAAACCGCAGTGCTAACATTTACTGAAAGATTTTTCATCATTACTAGAAATCCTGCAAGGTTTTATATTTTGGTTCTTTAGAGGACTATAATTGTTTAAATTATCTATTTATATTATATAAATTGAATCATCAAGAATACGCAGAATGTATATAATGCCATTAAATTAACAATTTTGAAAAACTGAGAAATCCAAAACAACACGTAAAAATAAAAATTCTATTGCTATTTAAAAACATGAATTTAAATTTAGTAATAAGAAAAATTAAGTATGGACACAAATTCGCGAAGTTTGTATAATATTTTTTGTAACGAGCAAAATTTTAATAATTTTATTAAAATAATTTACATCGGTACTATTTTTTATGGAGTAATGTAAAAAAAGTACGACTCCGGACTGTCAGGCATTGCTGTCTGGTGTATTATGTCAAGGTGTATTAAATAATTTTCAAATGTATTTTAACATATTTCTCAAATATTTTCGCATATACTTCTGCAAAAATAAAACTTACTTGGTAAATACCAGCTTTACGTAGGTATTATTTTCTTGGTGGAGTAATGATTAGGATGTAGATGTAGAAACAGTTCAAACAATTTAAAATTTAATAAGTTTACAAGTTATCGTTTTTTTTTTTAGCAAATAAGAAGTTATTTTGTAATATTTTGTTATTATTTGAATAAAAAAATGTCAAACGACGAAGATTTTTTGGCTTAAGGCCTCCTGAAATACAGAACGGTACAAAGTTACATACACAAAATTTATGGAATGAATGCTAAGAAAACTCTTTCTTAACATATTGTTAAGAAATTCCAAGTAGTTTCTGTATGCATAAGTACATAAATATAAACTGTGCGGCAAGCAAAACCGCCCACCTAAAATTTTTAGAACCATCAGCTCTACAATCACTTTAAGTTTCTATTGAGATTGAATCCAAGAACTATTCACTGTATGGACAACATATGCAAATTTTTTGAAGTAATAAGACAATTTTTTAACAGAAGTGAACTATTTCTAGAAAATAAGAAAAATAGACAAGATATCTCTCTCAATTTATAAAAATAAAATTGGTAACTTTTAATTCTTTAACTTTAAATATGTGATTCCACGCATCCCGAACGGCTTTAGTGTTGACTACGTCCATCTTGGATTAACGTAATAATTTGAGAAACGTCTACAACAGTTAACTGCATTGTTACTGCAACAAAACTTGTATACTAACTGTCAAATTTATTTATAATTTATTTCGGATATCAATGAAATAAGCCAACTTGCAGTTTATTGCAAAATTAATTCTAAAGAGATATCCTTAAAATGCTGTACAGTATATTGAAATTAATTAATAATGTCTAGTTATGAATTTCATCATCAGAAAATCAAATCGGTAACATTTTATAATGAATTAAAAAATATAAAGCATTCATTAATGAAAGACAATCGGATAAATTACATGTGCAAACAGATAACGTATATCATATGGGTGGGAGATTTGTTTTGCCGGTCAGTTTATGTATATATAATGTATTATCTTTCAAATATTATTGTATATCCTTTAGTCTATAGTAATAAGGTTAAAAATAAAGAACCGTTTTTGCATTCACGAGATTTTGTTTATTTTAGCAATGAACTACTTCATAGCTAAATAATTTTAAAAAATACATTGAACACAGTCAATTAGCAATTTTTTTCCTCTACTAAATACAATTTACTACTGTCAAAAGTATACTACTTGTAACAACATGATCGATTTAAAAAATACACAACATGCTTACTTACTTTTCTTTTCCGGATTAACCTGAAACGAAAACAAATATAAATAAATATTTTCAATCTGGAAATGAGCACAGTAAAGAATTTACTATATTAATATACTATAGTCAACGCAACGCCATTATGCAGTACAGGTGTTATGGCAACATGATGGCAACTGATTTCGTGGTTGCCAAATCAATGTCGTTACAGTTCCGGTTCATTATCTGACATTTTTTGTAATTGAAACATAACCTATACGACTATTTGTCATTCAATTGATGCATACAAAAAGTTCATAGTAATATGAAACACTAAAAGGAAAGAATATATGGGAAGATGGATTAGTTACAACTGGATATTTGTAATAATAAAATTTTTTGTGGTTGTTGTGTAGAAATTTATTTAAAATCTAACTCTATATTCAGTTAGATTTTAAATAAAGCCATAGTAAATAAATTAATATTACAAAGAAATACCTAAGGTATACAGTTTTCTCCGTTACTGAATATTAACACAAACTGGTTTGTTTAGTCTGTGATATTGACATCTTAATCTATCCAATATAAATTCAGACAAAGTTAAGTACAATTTTATTTTTCATAAAAAGACTTTTCTATTTATAAAAGCAATTTAAATAATACATAAAATATTTATGAAAAGAATAACAATAACCACACATACACTTATACTTTTATTTTTTAATATGTTACATAAGTTATATAGTCTTATTGATATTAATATGTTAATGTATGTACATTACATTATAATTTAAAGACACAAATTCATTTTTCAAAAATATGCTTTCCCATTTATAAGAACAAGTTAATAATACTATACTAAATTTAAATAATTTAAAATTATTTTTGAATGTTATAATAAATACATGACAACATTTATGAAAAAATTAATCAGGACCATACAAGGGAGTAGGTACACATATTGTTTTACTTTTCTTCAATCACTTAAAGAATCTTGATCTGATGATGAATGTGTGACATTAATTATAAATTCTTCAACGTCGTCTTACAAGTTATCTACTCTCCACATTTTGCTTTCGATGTCTTTCACGTGGCCAATGTAATTCTGCCAGTTGTTCATTGTTATATTCTGATAACCCTCCCCAATTAATTGTTCAATATCTCTTTGTTTGAATGTCGTATTGTGCATAGGAGTAGGTACACATATTGTTTTACTTTTCTTCAATCACTTAAAGAATCTTGATCTGATGATGAATGTGTGACATTAATTATAAATTCTTCAACGTCGTCTTGCAAGTTATCTACTCTCCACATTTTGCTTTCGATGTCTTTCACGTGGCCAATGTAATTCTGCCAGTTGTTCATTGTTATATTCTGATAACCCTCCCCAATTAATTGTTCAATATCTCTTTGTTTGAATGTCGTATTGTGCATTTTAACTTAGTGCTTAACTTGTACCCACACCATTTCAATCGGGTTTAATTTGCAATGATAAGGTGGAAGCCGAAGTACTCTTTTTTGTTTGCAAATTAATCAATTTTGTTTCTGTCATACTGAGACCTAACCTCTGACACACAAGCCAGTAAATCTCTTTTTAGCATATCATTATCTAGTGGTATATTCTTGTTGGTAAGCCATTCAATAATTTGGTCTTTTCTCCATGCTACTGCTGGAACCTCTTCTAATTTTCTCGTATGATATGAGGCATTATCGAGAACAACAACTGAGTTCTCGTGTAAAAGCTTGTCGACTACTTTGAACAGTAGTGTCAGTCCATTTTTTATTTACTGAGTGTCCTGCAATCAACCATGATACACCGGTATATATTATAGTTCTACGTGAAAATAAAATAATCACAATCAAGCACAAGCAAATGATGAATTGCATAATGAACATAACTTCGTCTCTGAATTTCCTGACGTCTCGCAAGTATTTATGTCTCCAACTAATGATGTCATCTCTTTCAATAAGAATAGTCTTTCGTCCCACTTTTTCAAATTCAAAACCCACATCAGGAAGCAATCTGTGAAAAGTTGCTCGTGCGAAGTTAGGCAAATCGTCATCATTATTAATAGCAACAAGAATAGCATTTAAAGTAGGAGGTGTATTCTGTATAAAAAAAAGCCATGCACTTTACGTCGAATAAGTGATTGTGTATTGTCATCATATGAATGAAGTTGATCATTTATTTCTACATGTTTTCTTTTGTTTGCTTTCTTCGGGCTTGATAGTTGACCCATTTGTTGTTCCCTCTTTAGATTATATATGGTACGCACTGAACAACATAAAGCTTTACTTGCTTCTTGAACAGCAGAGGTCACTTTCATAGATTTTTTAAAATAATTATATACATTCATAATCATCTGCTTTTCCTTATGACTAAAATTTCTCCCTTTTGTCGCTTTCTGTCTGCGAACTCCATAATGACAGTGAATACTGCAATACATGTGTATAGGTTTTCACGTTTATCAGAATAATAGGTATAGGTATGCATACTTACTTTTAAATGCTTGAAAAAGATATTATGCGTCTTAAAAAGAACGATTTACAGAGACTATATATAGGTAAATTAAAGACAATATAAAAGTATACACACCACGGCGACTACGGCAAAAACTGACAATTGACAGCATCGATTGATTACCTATAATAGCCATATACTTTGCATAATAAAATTTGCAAGAAGTCAACCGGATATAAAGATGGAGTTATTAAGAGATTACTAAAGATAACAAGAGATGCAATATCCCTATTAAACCTGTACTGCATAATAGGGTTGAGACGGACTATAGTTATAAGCAGAAACATAATACGTATTATAAAAATACTATCTTCAAATAAAAAACGGTTGGGAAAATTATCATAAAAAGGCAATAGCTTAGTAAGGGTAACTTTTAATATAGGCTCTTCTATTTGAAAAAAGTTACTTCAAGGAAGAAATATGTCATATAATAATTCAATTTACTGCAGTAACTGACAAATAAAATGCTTGTATTAGCAGCTTTTATTATAAACAACACTGCCAAAAATTGTGTCCATCTAATACGTCGTTTTCGACAAAAATAATTTTATAAAAACGGTGAATTTTTCAGAAAAATGGTAATTAAATTTCAGGCCTAAACTATTTACAATTTTTTAACTAAGAATTATACGGGAGATACAAAAATGTAATATACATCGTATTCCATATAAAAAACTATAACTATGGTCAACCACTAAGTTTGGGACACTCGGTATAATACAAAATAATTTAAAAAAGTACTCCTAATGAGTGTCTATCACGGAGAAAACACTTCTTAACATGTCAGAAATAGTTGTCAAAAATAATTTTGACGTTTCATTTTATTATCGTACAAGTGCATATGCACATTCAAAACGTGATTTTGTCTATAACGATTTTAAAATTTTCAACTGTATTCTCTCAGTCAATAACAGAATGCTACGATTGCAAGGCTCTAAAGAACGGCCGTTGCTTTGCACCCGGAAGCAACACAACAAACACTACTTCCTGTACCCATCCAAATTGTTATTTACAAAAATCTATAGTTGAAGATGAGATATACATTGTTAGAGGTTGCTCAACTAGTGAAGATTATTGTAATACAAACAGGCCACACAGGGGAAGAATTGTATTCTGCGAAGTCTGTCATACAACATTATGTAATAAGTGTTCCAACAATTGTTCGGATATTATTTACTTTATTTTAGTTTTTTTATATATATTAAATAAAAAATAGTACATTATTTTTATCTCGTCTTGTTAGTAGGTATTTAACACGACTGCTTTTATTACTGCAGCATTGATAAACATTGAAATAGCATTTTAAGTATATAATATGTGATCTACATATTTCTACGTCTCTTTCAAGTCAAACCAGATGTATCTCAGTTGTAACTCACGCTAAAGATCTACGACTAAAGTAAAACTTACAAATGATTTAAAGCTAAACTGAAAACCATATATTGTATGTATACTACGCATACAAGGATAACTTATAAGTGCAGATGAATAAGTAGACTTATCAGACTCATCTCTTGACAATTTCAAGTACTAAATTAAATGGCGGCAAAATTTGGAATGACGTATACTTATTTAAAACGAATGACTTTCTTGAAATTTTAGTAATTAACTTTTTTTTATTATTATATATAAATAAAAAATAAAGGCGGTAAAGTATAGAAAGCTAATTTAATAATCTACAGATTTTCTGACTACTACATAGAGCCATCTAGTTAGGTTTGGAGGTACCAAAAACTATATACACAACGGTCTAATTTAAGTTAGGCCCCTCTGGTAAGCTAAATTAAACATCTAAGTGACATTGCCTACGTCACTAACCATTTATCTATTCCATTCATATACCCTGTCTCAGAATAAGAAGGAGTGATTCAAATATCCCGCCAAAATATAGAACATACAACTTAAAATGTAGTAGACAATTTGATATGACATCATGACAATTGAGGTTAGAAGAACTGTATTATTTTTAACTAAGATTTTAGCTGTTTTGTGTTTCATTTACTAAATGAAAGTACTGACTTTGTTCTGAGCGTTTTGAGGAGGATTTCCATTATAAATACATATATAATTACTATGAATTTTAGTGAATGTGTTATACCAACATGAAAATTGTGAATCAAGTCTATTTATTATTAAATATTTGTACCTGAGGACAAGAATGAATCAAACCTTTTATCTTTTATGAAGACGTCTTTAAGAACTAGCAGAAGAAGTTTTGCTTATCAGTTTCTATTTTCAATATCAATAAAGAACTTACACAAATAAATCACTCGTATTACTGTTACAAACCTTGGTAAATTCAAGCAACCATTCTTGGAAATGTAAATATTATATACAACAGGGATTAATAGTCAAAAAAATTGATCAACCAAACTTCCGACCTCAAAATGACAACGAATTGCGGACGGCTATCGAAAACACTTGGGAGGAATTCAGCCTGGATGAAAATTATCAGACGAACTTTATTTCATCAACGCCTGCAAAGTTAAATCAAGTTTTAGAAGTTAATGGAGCAATGACACAATATTAATCGTTACCTAAATTCTTTATAAAATATATTGAAT
Source organism: Amphimallon solstitiale (assembly GCA_963170755.1). NCBI lineage: Eukaryota > Metazoa > Arthropoda > Insecta > Coleoptera > Scarabaeidae > Amphimallon > Amphimallon solstitiale. The sequence goes on along the minus strand of OY720682.1, from coordinate 61,931,756 downwards.
CAAAATTGTTGCTTGTTGTGTTTTATTTCATAACGATTTCATAAATTGGTTTCAATAAGCAATAAGTCAAAAATAAATGTACTTGCTTTCAAATAAAATAGTGACAACTTCACTGACAGTTTATAATGTATTTGCAAATATAACCACAAAATCCACATTTACACAGTACAAAACACTTCCAAAAGTAGATTTCTTGATTTTTAAAGTGTACGCGATTTTCTCTGAACACCTGTGCACTTACCATAATAGTGCAATTCATAGTATCAATATAAATGAATTATACAGGTATATATTTAGGTTTAGTATTTCTACTTATGTTTGTGGTTTGTGTACTTTCAACGGCCAGTATATAAGAGTTGTTGTTTTTCATATCTATACCGCTTTGACTTTACAAATCACCATGCATATTTCGGGGGTGTTTGCGGATTATAAAAGAGGTACAACCATAATTTTTATAGTTCCCATTAAAGATCGGAAGGTTTTATTTATATTTCACTGAATATTATCGATTATATCTTATATATAATTTTATATTTTTCCTTTTATTTTAAGATCTGTCAGTAAAATATACTTCGTAAGGGGAGATTTACGTGTTGCCAAGCCCCCTACGCTCGTCACCCGAATTACTACCACCATTCGTGTAGGGTGTATGATTTGGTTTACGCCCGTAACTCCGGCTGCCAAACCCCCAACCCAACCCAACCCCCTCCCCTTTTATGCTTGTTTGATGATCTGCAAACGTTAATTAAATATTTATAATAATACAGCTACGTGATATACAAACAGACTTAAAATAGAATAATAATTTGGAAGCGCATGCGTAGTTTTGACTGTGTCATAGGAAAACTACATAGCACTATGCTTTCTCTATTAGAGCGATGTTTTCTTCCAAATCAGCATTTTTATATAACATGTTAAATTAGTTTAATACTACATAAATAATGTATATCAAATCAAATTATCGATTATTGTCGAAAATTGTTACAACAACATAGATATTGTCATGTCTTCAATTAATATAAATAAGTACATATAATAAGATATATAACACAACACACTAGAATGATGTACATGTAACACAATTCAACATTTATATTTATATTGCTGTGAGGTTCCAAAAGATCAAAAGCATTGTCAAATCTACAGAAATATTATAAAAGAAAGTGTTGGGTCCTCCCTTCTTGAGGGAATATAAATGCTTATTGTTTAAATATTAAATAAAATACTGATAATATGTCACTATCTTTAATTTATCTAACACTTAAAATGTAAATTGTTGAAGACTACAACACAACTGCTTCGTGCGGATGTTTGTGTAGAACTTGCTTAAAATGTGAATTGTTGAAGACTAACACAACTGCTTCGTGTGGATGTTTGTGTAGGAACTAATATATTTTATCGTTATTTTATCAAATATTCTTTCCCTTCTCCTAGGTACAGTACTGTCATTTCATGAATAGGAGGGGAAGTTATTTACCAAGAGAAATGCCTAAACACATGGGGTTGAAAATTACAGTTAAATATTTGAGTACAAAGTAAATACCTTGTAATAAAATATTGGTTATGAACGGGCTTAATGATTTTATGGCAGTCGCGTCGAAAGAGACCTAACTATTGTACCTTTATAATGATTGGCAATAACATAAATGTTTACATACATTTCGTCACAATACAAGAGAAATCTGGGTTTTTCTAACTAAACTTGTAGTTCTAGAATACATATACATATACAGTGTGAGTTATCAATATTTTAAATTAACGTATTACACGTAAATATATAAAACAATTGTCTTTCTTATACAATGTTATTTGTCGTCCTGAACAGAAAGTATTATGGCAAACAGCGTAAATACAAAACAAGTAACACCTACGATACGAATTATTATGACATAGTAGAAATACTTGAAATATTCATCTTCATCAGAAAAAGGTTGTTCAACAAAAACTTCTTAATATTATTAAATTCTAAATCTCTAAAATTTTGAGAAAAAGAATTGTATAATTTGACACCTCTCTAACAATAAGCCTTTTGTGTATGAAAATAATCAATATTAGTTTCCATCTATAATAGCCAATGAAAAATATACAGACCAGGAAATGCCAAGATTTTTTAACTCAAAAATGCCTAACAAAAGTTAGCACAGTGTTGTAACGCATTTAATACTCTCACCGCTCTCCTCTGCATAGCGAAGACCCTATGTTACGCCGACCAGTAACTCCACAACACAATTTCGTGGGATATCACAGCATTTTCATCAGTTTCTTTGCTATATGCTGTGTGCTTAAGTGGTCCCCACTTAAGTTTGGAATCTAATAGAGAACCGAAATACTTCACTGCATCCACAATATCAATCCCGATGCTACTTCTCATGGAAAACGGCATTGTGACTGTCTTATTAAGCAATAACCGATTTTGTATAAATCAAATTTTCCCATCTTCACGAGGCAGAGATCCTAGATACAACATCCACACCATCCGCGGACCAGTAAGGCAGTATCACGCGCGAAAAATACTTCTCATCAGAATCAGTATTTTTTGCAGAGTCACTAACACAATTTAGGAAAAAAACTGTCCCCAACATAGAACCCTGCGGCAAGCCTCAGTTTATTATCAGTTCACCAGAAGCTCTACCCTCCATGCAAATTATCTGACGTCTATTACTTAGATGTGACCTGAAATAATGATAATTCATTCATATTATATATAATTTACGCACTATACAGCATGTGTCAATTTTCATTAGCCATAGGCGATCAATTCATGCAATATGTGACAACGTGGCACCCCTACTTTCTTCTCCAATGCCAGCGCGACCGATACATGCTCGAAAATACAAGTTAGCAGTAACTATTGGACCACTGACTTGGGTGTTTGTAATGCGTTCAGAAATAATATTTACTAGTTGCAAGGATTTGTTTTTCTTTTTCCTTTCAGTAAATGCAGAGAATTATTAAGCTGAGTTCACGTTGCATGACACAAACAAAAGCGTAATTCTCATAAAATTAAAAAATAACCCTAATAAGGTAAATAAAGAAGAATTCTCAAAATAATAATAACCTACTAGATCAGGAGATCGCCGCGGCCATTTGATGTTTCCCGTTCCAGTAATAAGACGGCTCTTCTTGCAGACTAGATCGCAACGTGTTCGCAGCTAAACATTGAATGTAAAATCTGGTGGGGAGAAATGGGAAGATCGGAGAAAATCGCTGTGATGTCGATTGTTGCAGGGATTGGTGACGGACAGTTGGGGTGCCACGTTGCCACGTGTTACTTGTATACGTATTAGGGTTATGACTTTTTGATTTTTCGTGAAATAATAAATTTCCTGTACCAGGAATCGATGAACTTTTGCTTACAAATAATGAAAAAAGGCTTAATTCTGTTTAGTTTTCAAAAAAGCTCACCCCCAACAAGAAATTTCTGAAATCGTACATAAGTAGTATTTTCTGATAGTAGTATTGTGAGTATTGTAGTAGTAAATAACTTTTCATTTTAATGTTAACTTTATTTTTTGCCTTGCCGAAACTAGATGGCAGCACTAATCGATATGTAAAGTTTCCCTTGTAACGTTGAGTTCATTAATAAACGAGCCATTCCTGTCTTTGTCACGATGAAAGTAGGTCGTATCTTTCCGTTATCTTGGTAATAGATGTTAAAGCAAATTTCTATAAAAAATTGCTATATAAACTATATAATTGTTTGATAAATTATTGATAGTTATAATTGTTTTTCTTACAGATAACTGAGCTCCTTATTTAATCAAAATGTCTCATAAGAAAAGTGCTTTCACCACTGCAAAGAACAAAAAGATCTGGACGAAGAATCTTATACGATTTCAAGAATCACATAGGAAAAGAAGGTGCATTCCACTAGAAGAACAATCACTGGAAAACAACATCAGGATACCAGTGAAAATCCAAATTGTTGGTCGCTATTTGTTCCTTGGAGCATCCATCAAAGGAAGGAAAGAACGTGTAAAAGAGATTGTGAAAGAAATAACATGTTTATGGCAAAAGAAATTAAATTTCCTCTATTTATCAATTCAAGCCGTACAAGCAAAACTAGATCAAGTGCTCAAGACCTACGATGAATGTGTAAAACGAGGAAAATATGATTCATTAAATGAAGTTTTTGATATCACAAAAGAAAATGGTGAATGGTTGTGCAGTGAGGATAAGAGGTTATATCATCTGCAGATCGAAAGCAAAGGACAAGTTGGGTATACAACTGGGAAAGCTGCTAGTTCCAAATCTATCCACCCATCCAAAAGAAGAAAAAGTTCTTTGGCGCCACCTTCAGCAACAGCAGCAGCAACAAGAAAAACGTCATCTTCCGAAACAGAGAATGAGATTGACACTGTAGAATATCAAGAGCCCGAAAATTCAGAACAGTCCGCAAGTACAAGTAAGAAGTATAACAAAACGAAAATTGCAACCAAATTAGTAACATCTACAAAGTTATCTACCAGCAAAGCAGCAGCCGTTTGTAGACTGTTATGTCAAGATGGGATCGCTATTGAGACACCTTCACAATCTGGTATTTACAGATCCACTATTATAGAAGCTGTTAAACTTAAAATAGAAATTAAGGAAACACTACTTTTAGAAAGCTGGGCATTGCATTTTGATGGTAAACGTATAGATGGCCATTAATATCAAGTGCTAGTGTTAAAGAATGAAAGAAGAGAAGTTAAGCTAGAAGCATTAGATCTACCAAACGGTAAAGCGAATACTGTTGTTAAAGAAATAACAACTGTTCTCGATAATTACAATTTATGGAAGAGTATCAAGATGTTAGTTGCGGACACTACGAATGTTAATACTGGAAGAAAGATTGGGATTATCATTCAGTTACAAAAGATGTTTGCTGAAAAGAAACTCAAAGAACCACAATTCATTGGTTGTCAACATCATATTCTTGACCGAGTGCTACGATTAGTAATGGATGACATTCTCGGAGAGAACACTACATCACTCAATATCGAATATTCATTTATACCGGAACTTATAAATAACTATGAACAGCTGAAGATAAATTTCAAGAATGGTAAAGAAGAGATTATTGAAACAGCAGGATAGCGTGATGATATGAAACTTCTATTTGATTTAACTCGAGTTTTCCGCTTTTATGAAGACTCTGGAAGATTTCCTAAAGTGAAGTTTCAGAAAATACCTAATTTAAGTAATGCAAGATGGAATTCCAGAGCAATATTGGCTCTTTTGGCATTTATTCTAGTGCCAGAGCACAGAGACTCCTCCAAATTTGTAGATTCATTTATTACAAATGGGCAGACCTTTGGTTTACTGAGCAAATGTACAATGCAAATGATTATCAGAACCTATGTAGCTGCTTACATGTTCATGAAAAAGCATTAAACTGCGTTAAAAAGTTTTGGAATAGAGAACCATCGAGATTGGAAATTCCTAGATCAAATCAGTGTGCAGAACGTGCAATCAAGTGTTTTCAAGATCTAAATGATGTCTGTAAAAAGAAGGAGAAACTTCAACTTAGATTTATTTTGTCTAACAAAACATAATAACTGCATATTATGCTAAATTCTATGAAAACATTTTCATTACATTAACTTGTGGAATTAATGTATAATGTTTGCAATTTTGCATATATTTCTAATTTTGTGTGTTTTGTATGTTGTGTATTTTGTATGTATTTCTGATTTTGTATTTTATGCTATAGCAATAAACTGTTAAAAGCTTCTCAAATTACATGAGTACTATCCAATTACATCATTAAAATTAAAAAATAGCGCTTAAAAATAGTTCGATTTTTTTACCCTACATGTATAATGGTAAAATCGAATTTTAGGTTTGGGGGTGATCTTTTTTAATACCTAAATCAACTTAATGCCTTTTTCATTACTTTTGGACAAAAGTTCACCAATTTATGACACAGGAACATAGGGTTACAAAAAAGTCATAACCCTAATAAGTATAAATCGCACGTAAACATTGAATCCCTATAGCTAATGATATTTGACACATGCGGTATATAGGCCAGACTTGTTGACTTCTCGTGCGTGATAGCGAACTGGTTCGTGGAAAACAATTATTTAAAAAAAATCGATTTTATTCGTAATTACTTTCTCAAATATTTTTTAATAAATATATGTAACCTAAAAATAAAACAGAAATGTCAATCGATAATAAATAAAACAAATAATGAATCAATCGTATGGTTTATACATTAAAATATTCCTATTTCATATAATAATAAACATTGTTAAGAATTCTGAGTACATAATTTTGATTTCTGCAAATAAATTATTATTTTTAACGTTTTATTTTCACATGGTGATATTGTTACCACCCAACGAAGAAGTTATTCGTGTCTATTGACAATGCGAACGGTGGAAAATCCTAATAAAAAGAATAACAGAAATGACTGCAACTTTTTTCGCTCTGCATGAGAACCCACTTTGTCAGCTTCTCAATTTACTTTGCGCGTTACAGGTTTTAATTAACTCCCAACTGGCATTTTCAGTTCAGTCACTGGAAAACGGAGCATTCACTGGACAAAACGAAAGAATAAAAGCGCTTTTAAAAATTTACCATATTCCAGTTTGTTTTTTGCGCATCATCCGTATCTACAAATACTTGTAAATTCAGCACTTCACTTGTATTCGATTATGTCGAATGTAAAAAAATTAAAATGGTTGCTTTCTACTTGATGTGAACTCTATGTATTTTGATAGTGATCGTTTTGTATAAGTTACAATTTATTGGTTAGGATAATTGGTATTGGATTGTAAATGTCGTCATCCACCAAACAGTTCATTACAATACTTAGTTTACTTCACGGAAAATTAAGAGGAAAATTTATTTTCCGATCCAGATCTCCATGCTCCAGCCACATTATCCTTACGGATTAGTAGTTAACAATATATGTCTCTTCTACTTCATCTTCTATTTCTCGACTAGTTCTTATTATATCATCTTCTCCTGTCTTATTCACACCCAGTATCTTTCTAATTACTTTTCCATCACACGATCTTAACGAAGGCTACTGCCATTGTGTTGGTCTCTGCGGCATATGTTACTACGAGGCTTATTAATAGAGAGCGGAATCGTTCTCAATTTTAATTTCAAGTACATATGAATTCTTTATAAATTTGTTTAAATTTAGTAGTTGACGAAATATTGGTAAATCTTAATTTTTTCACTGAAGTAAACTGCTACTTCCGGTCTACCGATTTAACTGAAAAACTACTCAGATCTCAAGAGGGAGATGAGGGAGATTAGACACGTAAATAAAAAATTTGGAATTGATATCTACAGCGGTTATCGTGGTCACATAGACACACAGACATTTTTTAAAAACATCTTTTTCGTTATCAGGGGACTTCAAAACGTGGACATCTGCAAAAATCTCGAAGTCGAAAATTTCGCATTACTTCCTTATACTACGTATATGAAAGTAAAAATGGATTAACCACATTAGATGTGGCTATTAATAATTCCAAGTGACTTAGACGCAGTTTTTAATAGAAATCCAGGTTTAATAACATTGCGGCAATTGTGTATGCTAAATACGCTGAAATAAAAGAATATTTCCATTACGTAAATATAACCAGTTGCGATGTAGAAAAGACGTTTTCTATCTACAAGGATGTACTTAATTCAAAGAGAACAAGTCTTACAGAAGAGAAAATGGACAAATAGTAGGGTATTTTGTATTTTATAATCACCAGCCACTTGTTATTCAATTATATAAATAAAATTAAAACCCCTTTAAAAATACAACATTTCAATAGCGCGCCCATGGGCGATGAGTCATAAATCGCTCGATTCCGCTCCCTACTTATTAATGATTTATACATTTTTATTTTAGCTATCACAAATATACATATATACATTTGTACGTAAACGTATATGAATATATGTACGTGTTGAGATACACAGCATACACTTAGGTGTCATTACCAACAGCGAACGCACAGACACCGGTGTTTCGGCCTTTGAGGCCTCTTCAGTGTACGTGGTGCTGCTGGCAATGATCCACAACTAAGACCGTGTCTTATGTCCGTTGAATCGCAGAAGTGCCTATGAGAATATCTCAGCGACATCTGCCATCCAAGCGCGACACCGAACACGACAGTTTCATCTTTCACACTGTGCTAAAGACAAAACCTGTACGCTAAATGTGTATCTCTGCATATAAGGCCAATAGGTGGCACCGCCATATCACAAATAAATAGGATATGAAATACTTGAATGTGTAACGTACATTAACGGATAATAACTATCACAAATATACATATATACATTTGTACGTAAACGTATATGAATATATGTACGTGTTGAGATACACAGCATACACTTAGGTGTCATTACCAACAGCGAAGGCACAGACACCGGTGTTTCGGCCTTTGAGGCCTCTTCAGTGTACGTGGTGCTGCTGGCAATGATCCACAACTAAGACCGTGTCTTATGTCCGTTGAATCGCAGAAGTGCCTATGAGAATATCTCAGCGACATCTGCCATCCAAGCGCGACACCGAACACCGGTGTCTATGCGTTCGCTGTTGGTAATGACACCTAAGTGTATGCTGTGTATCTCAACACGTACATATATTCATATACGTTTACGTACAAATGTATATATGTATATTTGTGATAGTTATTATCCGTTAATGTACGTTACACATTCAAGTATTTCATATCCTATTTATTTTTATTTTAGTGCTGACACTAATCGCTTTGCTTTGCAACACGTTTTTGTATTATAATTGTACAATTAGAAGGCGACACGAAGAAGAAATTTATAGGACTAGATTACAAGCAACTCTGAATTCCTTTTTGCTAATTTATAAACGCTTTAAATATTTATGTAGCAGTTGAAGAGGCACGTGTAATTCTAGATTGTGAACATTTTATTGTTTTTAGATTAGGTATGTAGAGTTGATGGCGTGCGAAGCGCAGCTACAAAGAAAGAATAAAGAAAAAAATTAAATGGTCTATGACTTGAAGTCTGTCTGTATTAATTTTGTTTGTTATATTTGTTGTACACTGATTGTTATTTTCACCGATTAAATAAATTACTCAAATATAACACATATAATAATTTGTTTATGTAATATAGAGATTGTCGTTTTTATTTCTCTGTAGTACAAGCAGTTATCATATGACCAAATATGCACCTGTAATTAGCTTCATACTTCTCTAGATATACGTATTTCTTCAGAATAGATGGGACAGCTTATACAGTTAGAATGTCCAGATGCAGACTTTCCCTTTTCAACAAAACTAATGGTAGTATAGCTATGCGGATTCTAACTCAAAATCCCATGTTATTTCTTACGGAGGTTCATTTTACAATTCAAGGGTTATTTGAAATTTAACTTCGGAGGGGTGTAGAGGAGGGTAGGGGAATAAAAAACACCGTGTTTTTAAAACCGGTGTTAAAAACCGTCCACTACATCCCTCTATAATCTGACCTTTCAGAGACCTGTGAAGTTTGTCGAACTTGGTTCGTGCACAAAAGTAATTCCACCCTGTATGAATTTCAAATAACCTTGAATTGCAAAATGAACCTCCATAAGAACTAACATGGGATTTAGAGTTAGAATCCCCATAGCTATACTACTAATATTCCTTTCCTTTTATGATTTTTCGGCATGTCATATATTTTACATATTTTTGGTAAATATTAATTGTATAATTAGTTTTTTTTCTATTTTCACCATATTTTTGTATTTCTTAATAGAAGTAAGTAATCAATAAATTTGGTTGAATATCACTCAAGGTCGTTGCTCTTTGTTATTTATTTCATAAACTTTAAATATGTGCTATGTACACAGACATTCTCAGATGTTATAATCACGAAATAAATGCGTACAATTTATTTACTAAAATGAAATTTCTAATTATATAGAATATAATCTTTAACAAAATAAAATAGTGGCAAAAAGCACAAAGAACAAATTTAAATGTTGAAAATAACGCGAATAATTTTAGAATCAAATATACTAATTTAGATCAAATGCACTAGAAATTATATTGCTAACTTTTTACAATAAATCCTTAAACACTGTTTAGATAACTTGTGTGTGTCTTCGTAATCAAAACACCGGTTAGAGATAATTAATAATTAGGCTTAATCAATGACTAATTAACCAAATATTTTAATCGGAATAGGAAAAATTGGCCCCTAAAATCTACGATTAATTTTTAAATACGAAAGCGTAATCATTACTGCCCATCTAATAAATAGATAAAGAGGAAAATTCCAATAAATCCGATACAGCGAGCATGCAAAATAAGTGGGCGTTCATGGTATTCAGACTTATCAATAATAGGGTGCACATAACATATGTATGCAATAACACAGGTGGTATGCGTTGCACTCACACATTCTATTATTCTTGTACTATGCCGGCTTAACAACCAATTAAAGACCAGTCCCGAGTTATCGTTCTGGTAACGATGTCATATAACCGCTTTTGTCCTCCGATCATAAAGATATATAAAGACGTTTTCGTTTTACGATCGTACGCGACCTATTTAATGAAGATGACCGTGACGATATCATAATATTTTCATCTGTACATCAATTCTGAATTGAGCTCACATAAAACGAATTCCATAAATATGACGTATATGTATACTTGAAGCAATTTGCACAATCATTGTACAGTGTTAGTGTTACCATGAAACTTTTATTTCATTAAAATATAACTTGAAACGGAGTTTATGAAATATGAGATACAGTTCATCTAAAAAAGAAAATTGGATGAAACTAGATGAATACTATCACTTTTGAAGTTATTGTTTTTATTTATCGTTTTCATACTGATATTGGAATATAATATACGAAATCTTTAGAACCAAAAAATTATTTACAAATTGTAATTGTTATATCATTTTAAATCAGCTTTATAACATTAAATAATCATATGAATGATATTTTATTAATTATATATATAAATATATTAGAAATAAATAGATACATATATTTATAAGTTTATTCCCTATATGTTCATATGTATGTAAAATATTTATTAGTTTGATAAGAAAGTTACAAGAATAATGGCGCCGAAAACTTGTGTTCACTTATGAAAAGTGGCGCGATATTTACAACTTCGTTCGGTATACGTGACCATGTGTGTGTGAACCGCAACGGGAATACCCAGACATTATAGAAAAAGGGGAATCCCAGGTTTCGGACTATAAGAAGTGAAAAGCGTGATTCCATGAGAAAGTCGACAAGTAGACTTCAAGAAGGGAGTCAACTAAGGTCTTGTAGTTTAAGAGTGTGTCGGCTCCAACAGACATATAAACAGCGGTCAATTAAATATATATTCACAAGTAGAACCTTGTGAAATCGACCACATATTAAGTGTTCAAGTTTAAGTGTTAGTTATAATTTCTTTTGTTAAAAGGCGTTTGTTCTACAATTGACAGTGTATGCAAATTTCCGACGTCTTGCTCGTCGAAGATAGAAAGTCCAATTGAGAGCTTCCAGCCCCTTGTTCGTTGAATGAAAAGACGTAACTTGAACACACCAAAAAATAATAAGATTTCCGTTATATTCAAGAAAGAAGAAAGAAGTATTAAAATAAGCTATTTAGAAATTATCGTATGTAAATATTTCAATAAAAATGAAAACCTAAATATAATAATTCATTCTAAAGTAGAAATGTAATAAATAAATATATTTATCTAGGAGAGACAAATATATTTAATAAATCGTATCAATATAATAAAGCATCAACGTCTCCAAATTGTTATCAATATTGTAATTTGATCTATTCCTGGCGTAGTAGTGTATACACGCAGATATAAATCAAACATATCTAGCCTAAATTGTTATGTCCATCTGATGTTGTCATATTGTTTATTAGAATGAATGATGTAAATAAATATTGCTAAATGTTATAAAAATGTATTGAACTTTTTTGTTAATGTGTTTGCTTTCGTTACAAGCAGTTTGTCGTATAAGTATTTTGCTATGTTTGTAATAAACTATAAAAATCATTGATTTCTAATATAATTATTATCTAAACTTATACAATAGTATTTTATTAAATTACACACAATAATGCCCTACAAAACTATTAATTCATAAACATCTCTTTTATCCGAATCGCCCTGGGATAAGAATTGAGCTTAGCAGGTAAACAAATCAATTTATTTCATTCTATTTTATATATCATATTATTATTAATTTCATAATTATATTAGGGGTTCCTTTACAAAACAGATCACTAATTCTGATTTTGATCGCTGATTTCAGGGAAAATAGTGCATAAATTACAACACTTACCATTTCTTCACAAATTGATTTTATTAAATAAGGTTAAAATGGGCCCAAATTAGCTTCACTTCGCGCTCAGCCTACTACTTTCAAACTATTTCACTGTGCGGTTTAGTAGAAATGAAAACACACGATTTTATGCCCTATTGTCACTAACATATAATATGAATTTCCATTAATATAAACAGAAATCCGCCGTATTATTTGGAAACAATTTGCATCACATCTGTTTTAACAGCATTCATTTTGCTTTGTAATGTACATGCCCCTGTATATTTCTCCCCTTTTTTAACGTGTGCGCGTTATATAGTTTAAATTATTTGTTTTTACATTTTTAAGTTCACTCTACTATTACTTGTTAAACAACTTTTTTGGAAATAAGAAAAATATTAGATTACATAATTCAGAGGCACACTATAAAACTTTTCGTAAACTTGCAGGAGCAGCAATTACATTAAATTTCGATCACACGTTCTATAATTTATTTAGTGCCCAGCCCTAATTCTACTATATTATTCAAGATATCTTCATTTTGTCACTATATATGTGGATATTTCGACAGTTGGACATTTGGAAAGAGGGGTAATTCCCACCGGAGATACAATGGCTACTCCTAGTTGAAGGTGTCACGTTTTCGAGTTAACATAAAACGTGATTTCCATATGTTATCAGTAGTCAATTTTATGGCGGATATTGGAGGCAATCGCCAACGCAATGGAATCGTCTCTTTACATTCATGTATTGTATATCTTATCAAGTTATCACATAGGGCACACAATTGTATTTATATATATATATCAACTAACGTTGCACGAACAATATAAATTACTCTTGTTATTGCTAGACGTATGTTTAATATATTTAACATACAAACAAGGTCGTTCAAAATAAGTTATTAAAACTTTCAAAAACTCCTTTACAGGTTACAACGTTTTGTTGGCAATTTTCGTATTTTGATAAGTTCATTCTTCTACAATATGCTATTCAACTTTATATTCCAACAATTTTTTTTTTCGGTCGACCGGTATAATTATATAGGGATAGTTCATCAAGTCGGTCTTCATAATATTTTAAGTAATGGCGAATAAGTAACTTTTTTAACTTTTTTTTTGTCTGAGTAAAATAAAAGAACAATTATTGAGGTCAATAAATCGCTGCCATGGCTTAATACTGATGTTGTTTTAAAAAAATGATAATGCACTTGAACATAATATCGCAGCAAGTGTTCTTTATTGGAAAAGGCTACTGTACAACTTTCAATTGAAATGTTTGGCGCGATACTAAAATGTACACTGAGACCTAACATTTAAAAAAAAATGCCTCATACAGAATTTCAAATTTATCACATTCTTTTCCTCCTCTTTTTGAAAGCAGGTTATAAAAGTGATTCATTCCACAATAAAAGAAATGTTGACCTACATCTCCTGGGTGGCGCAAAATAAGTGAACAGGAAAAAGGAAAATTTCCAATGAATATTAATTTTCCAACACGAATGAATTCCTCTTCCGTATTCTTCAGATGTTCGGCTTCGCGCTACTACTACTACTACCAAGGCGAATCCTATAAATTATGGGGCGTATTTCATATGTGAATCCCTTACATAGCTGAGCGGTTTTATTATTTACGAGACCGCCCATATATTCCAAAATACCGGAACTCCTTTAATTCCGACTCGAATCAATGACTTCGAAATAAAGGGTTTCGGGTTTGCGCATGTATTCGTATGTGTAGATGCGTGTATTAGAGTAAAAAGGCTTAGAAAGAGAGTAAAGAAATGCTTCCTCACGTCATCATTACTGCCTGATTAAAGATAACTTATACTTTTATTATTTAAATACATACTTAACAAATAGGAAATAAACTACAGTAAAGAGGTTCTAAAAACGAGGGAAATTTTTATTTAATTGATTGTTATTCGCTGAATAAAATATGATCAAGAAAAATAAACGTAATGAGTAATCCAAAATTGCTTATCAATTTGAAAGTAGGTTAAATGCATTTGGAGGTAACAATTTTTTAATTTAATCGTACGAGCTCGTGACTGTGGTAATGCAGTGTTGCTACTCTTTGTGGATTTCACAAAGGTTTTGTTTTGATTGTGTCAGTTCTCAACTTCTTTTAAAAAAGTTAAAGAGATGTGGGGTTAGAGGTAAGTCCCTCAGCTAGCTCGAATCTTATTTGAGTAACAGATGTCAACTTGTCTCATTGGGTGACCAAAATTTAAGTCTACAGTATACAAGTGCAGGAGTTCCTCAAGGATTTACAGGGTATACCACTTAAAACTCCCAGGTCAAATGTCTCGGAAACGGATAAAGATATTCAGCCTTATTAATAGACAAAGTTAGTAGCCACTAACATCATATTAAGTCGCTACTAAAAATTTTCGTATTAATATACGTTTTTAATAGGCAACTAAGCTTAGTTGCCAACTAAATTTTAGTACCGTGTTACGGCGTGTTTAAGAGGTAAGAAAGCTGTTAAATCTAACCTATCTTTGGTTTAGCGCCAAATTAAGATTTAAATGCGTCTTCGTTGTCGAGTGTTATTTTAAAGTATTTTTATTTCGTGGAATAGGAGGAATGGCAGTAAACAATGTAAGTTATTTTAAATAAAGAAAGTATTAAATAATAGTTTAAAAAAGAAGGAACTTTATTAAAAAGTAATATTTGTTTTCTTAGAACAAAAGGGCAGATCACACACCTGGAGAAGGTAACTCTAATAGAATGTGTGAGGGAAGGAGCCCACATCATTGAAAATAAAAGGAAGCTGACTGTGCTCAACTTTTTATTTTAGTTATATAATTATGTCATAGTCTGTGTAAGTTTATGTTTTTGTACATATTATGATAAATGTTTAAACAGTTACTCAAAAGTTTGTACGATAACATTAGTTGTAGGTAAAATTATACACAATATTAAAGCATGTATAACATATACTTTTTCTTTTATGATTAATATAATTAATTATGTATTCAACATATTTTATAGTTTGGCAAAAAAAAAAGAAAATACACTAATTTACAAATACATATTTTTCTTTCTATTACTACATAAACTTTTCTTTTTATTGGAAGTATCTATTTTCATAACTTTGCCGAAACACAAAGTAAAATACGATACTTATAACTAATCCTTAAAAGTATACTTTCATCTTCTATGCTGTCATTCCTAATGATGTTATACATGGCATCAATTGCTACAATAGTTGCCTTTGTAGTTTCCAGATTTAAATTCAGCCCATTAAAAAAGCAACGGAATTTGTTTTTCATTATTCCAAATAATCTTTCTACAACATTATGTGTAGTAATATGGGACGCATTGTATCCTTCAACATTTGTTTGGGAGTTCAAGGGTGGGGTAAGGAGGTGTCGAGAACAGGAATATCCATTATCCCCAAGTAATATACATTCTACTTTGTCATTCTGTAAAATAGAGCAAGTTACACTGCAAATATCATTATTTATACAGATATCCATACCTCAAACTTCCTTTTTTAATATGCAGAGGCTACATATATGGGAATCATCTGTGCTTTCTCTCCATTTAGCCACAATATTATGAACTCGACATTTTGCATCACTCACCACCTTATTGGAAAATGTAACTGAAGTCATACTTATATATTGTTATTGACTACTTATTTGAACATTTGAAGAATAGTACCATATATGATTTTAAAACAAAAAGAGATTGTCACCTTCAGGATTTTTGATTTTTACTTGTGTGCCATCTACCGCACCAATAATATTTGGGCACTGAGCAATTTATAAAACTCCCCTTTCATTTCTCCCAAGGCATTATTTTCTCTTGGAAAATTAATGAATTCTTGTTGGTGTCTAGCTATTGCCTCGACAACTTTTTTCACAACCAAAGTCAATGTGGATGTGATAGACCATGAAGTTCAGCTACAACACAAATTTCTTTCTTATTTATTTCTTTTTAGTATGTATTTCTACCTACCTATATCTTATCCATAAGCCCCTTTAGCTAAATAGTGTATAGTGTACTTGATTATCTGCACTAATTGGTAATCCGTGAATACTATTTCCCTGTTCAATTTCATCTATAACGAGATTAATAATAAATCTTGCAACTTCTTTACGTATTCAATCATTTTGTTTAAAAGATAAGTCGTCATATACTTCGAAAGGATTCTTTCTTGCCAAGTAAACCTTTGGATTGCGATTTATTACAATCTGTACTTCTTCCACCTCATATAATTCGTCTTGGATATTAATTAAATCTCCCATTTCACTTATAAAAAACCACAGATAAATTAAAAAATACAATAACTCGCATACATAACCTTTACTATTTTCAATTCACGCGCACTTTTGGTCTGTTTTTGACAGAAACCGATGAATTTGCTATGTTGCCAACGATAAAATGCTATTAGAATAATACTAGTTAGTAGCCACTAAATATGCGACTATTAATAGGTACTCTTACTATCCACTTAATAGGATGTTAGTGGCTACTAACTAATAGCGTATTAACACGCTATTAAGACATTGTCTATTAATAAGGCAGATTTGAATTTTGTAGAAAGTAATTACTAAAGTATGTGATCGACTCTAGTTTGCTCTCACAATTGTGTTTTATTATGTGAAGATATAGATGGCGCTGCGATGAAAATATTTTTTTTGATCGCCACAATCTTCATTTGTGTTTTATTTGAAGGAGTATTAAAGTTAATGTAAATTTTATTATTTCTGTTAGTTTCCAATATTTAACGGTTTCATAGATATTCGTGTTTAAAGAAAGTAAGAGTAATTTTAAAGTTTTGTCTTTATTTTGCTTAAATACTTAAAAGGATCAAATATAAGTAACAAAGATGTTCAAAATTGCTGCCTTCTTGATTGCTACATAACGTAAATCGCCTTATTAGTTCTCTTCCGTAAACATTTAACAATGTATTTCTACTAATTTTTTGAACACTTGCATAAATTTTAATATAAAGTGAAATAAAACAAACAAATGCTTAAGATTTACACTATATTTACTAACAACGACAGCTGTTTCGCTACACTGTAGCTTCGTCAGGGTGACATATACAATAATAACTGCCTACATACACTTGACTCTTATATATAGTGTGTGGTTA
Organism: Amphimallon solstitiale; assembly: GCA_963170755.1. Classification (NCBI taxonomy): domain Eukaryota; kingdom Metazoa; phylum Arthropoda; class Insecta; order Coleoptera; family Scarabaeidae; genus Amphimallon; species Amphimallon solstitiale. The sequence continues at coordinate 61,914,383 of OY720682.1, read as the reverse complement.
TTAGGAATTCTAAGAACTAATATATAAAGAACAATTTCTTGTCTAAAAATGTCGGGTCTATACAAAAAGTACGTACTTATTGTATAGACATTATTTCATCTGACATGTTTGCTTATGTTTGTGAATCATGTATACCGTAGTAGTTATTATATTTTGTAATAAAGTATTAGAACTGTTAATAGTAGTTTTTAATTCTAATACTTTATTATCCGTATCACAAAAACGTAGACTCGTAACTATGAACCCTCAACCCCCTAAAATGTATGGTCTGATTAAACTACATAAAAATGATTTATCTCTCTATTAGACCTGTAGTTTCATATTGCCGTGATCTTTAATAGTTTAAGAATTAGAAAAATTGTTAAATAATTTTAGAATAAGAACATAAATTGTTAATTTTAAATATATAGTTTAAGGTATGCCAGGTACAAAGCTAAAGATTGAAATGGTGTTTAATGAGTTGCATAACCTTTAAGGGGCAATGTCATTACAAAAAATGTATTTAATAATTTAAGTTTAAAAAATATTAAGCAGGAATAAAAAATAAACACAAAATAAATCTATGCATTCTATATTTTACAGAAAAGACGAGCACAAGGTATGGTTTGCATATACAAAAACAGAACCAAACTTCTCGCTATGTGTAAGAATAGCATTAAATATTCTAAGAAATGGACCACTGTTCAAAAATAAAAATGTACTAAAAATAAATAACAGAGAGATGTTAAAAGACGGAACAGTGAAGAGGGTGAATCATTTAAATGCCGTGAAATTGTGCGAGCAAGGCTATATTCGGCATGCTTGTTATAAAAACGTCTATTCAAATGAATAGAAATAGTTTGTAAATTTGCACAATGATTTTAATCTATAAGAGAGTTTTATAATCATATTTAAGAATATAATGATACTTATATCTAAAAACATTTTATAGGATATATACAAAAAAGTGTTATTTATCCGATACAATATATTACTAAGTGTATGTATATACTAGATGTACATATATGTAAACCACTTCTTTGAAATGTTATTTGCATAAATGTAAGGGCATCAAAGATAGCAGGATAAATCTTGTGTGGTTCTAATAATCTGCAAGAAGAAATAAAATCAACATTGTTGACAGCTGTATGCAAATCAATTTACAAGAAGCCGAAAGGAACTGGGTAGAACGTAGAGGAGATGCTGTAGAAGTCGGTATTCCTTGTAATGCAGTCGTAACGAAGAGGATTCCAGTGGTACACAATGTATTTCCGATCATAACCAACAAAGATATCTACAAGAAGAAAGTACGAATAACTTTAATTAAGGGGAAAAGGAAGCATATAATTAATAATGAGAGAGGTAATAGGTTCATTTACAAGCATAATGAGGGATGACATTAAGAAAGAAGAATATACCTACCGAAGATAAAGAATCTCAAGTGTGCATAAACTTTTAATAAACAATTTGTAAGTGGTGACATTTTGTGTATTAATTAACTGTCAAAAATAGAATAGGTATATCTGACTGAGGAAAACTTATAGAAAACAAATATGAACTGGACAATGCCAACATAAATGTTAGTGTAAAAGTCGTGGCGCTGTAAGTGGATAGTCGTTCAAGGGGAATGTTATAAAAGAGCGCGAAGAACGAGATAAGAGGAGATGAAGCCGAACTGTCGAATTTACTAGACACTGATACACTACGTTATATTATATTAGTTTGAATGTATTAAGTTTATTTCTGAATTCCAGTATAGTGTTTAGTTTTGTTATTATTAATTATTTGCTACATTTGATGATTTATATGAGGAATATAAGTAAGTTTTTCTTTTTGAAATAAATATACATTTTGGAATAATTGATGGTGTAAGACGTACTCTAGGGGTACTACGTGAAAATGTTTACGTTTAGCAGGGCGTTAAACATCATCAATATTTAGATGAAATATTGTTTTGCTGAATTACATTATTTTTTTTGTAAATTATGGGAAGATTGTTAATAGTGTTGAGGGCACTGGAGGTACTATGTGCAAATATTTGCTTCCTGTGTATCACTAGGCATTATTAACGTTAGTTGTGGTAAAAGTTAATCAAAATTTCAAGTAGATGAATACGAATAGATAGGAATATTCTTGAGGGATAAGCGCCAATCTGTTGGGTGTACTGTGTGCGAATATTTACATTCGACGATTAGGGCATTTTCAAGATATTTTCTTCTTTGCAAAGTTTTTGATCATCAAAGGCACTATGTGCGAATGTATGTCTGTGTTGAAATAAAAATTAGCTTCGTCTGGGAAATCGTTATTTTATTTTGAATCTAATATTATATTAAAGCATAAAAATAGCAAAATAATATTTTTCTTGAATCGTAATAAAAAAAAGCAATTATGTTTGTCTATGTTTTATAATTGTGAAGAGACATTCTTAACACAGCCACATGTTGTTAATAACAAATTTTTGATGTTGTTTATTGAATTAAAAGATGAATATAAATATTTTATAAAATTTAAGAATTTATTTTATTATTAACCTTATCCAAATAAATACTTAAGTAAGAAACACGCTAGAGGAAAGGAGGAAAGATCACTGCTAGAACTCACTAGAGTAAATTGAATGTTAATAGGGATTAGATTTATAAATGTATAGGTGAATTGTTTAATAATAATACAATCTCAGTATTCATTGAATAGATATGCAATTTTGTATCGTTAAAGCTACAACGTTACAATTGTAGTTGCATTATTGTAACCACAGCAATATGTCAAGCCCCTTGTAGAAATTTGTGTAAACAATTAATTAACATTATAAAAGATCATACAAGATTTAAATATAAATTTTCTATTAAAAATTCATTGGTCCTCATAAATAAAATTTCTGATTTAAAAATTCCTAGAAAAGCTAAATTTTTGTCATTTGGTGTTACGAACTTATTTACCAATATCCCCACAAAAGAGGTATTAGATTTTATCGAATTAAAACTACACCAACATCACACAAATCCTGTTATAACTAGTGAAATCCTAGATTTACTTAAGATCTCCATGTAACACAACTATTTCCAATTCAATTACGAATATTATAAACAAACCAAGGGCCTTGCTATGGGTAATCCTTTAAGCCAATACTAGGGGAAATTTTCATGAATCATTTCGAAGAAACTATTAGCTCTCACCCCCTATTCAAAAATTGCGTTTACTAGTATAGGTATGTAGATGATATATTGGTATGTTTTAAAGGTACCGATAGAAAATTAAATATGTTTTTTGATTATATTAATAATGTACATCCTAATATAAAATTCACACTAGAAACAGAGACTAACGGTTTTATTAATTTCCTAGACCTTACTATTTCACCGAATATGAATAAAAAACACGAATTTCCAATATATCACAAGCTTGCACATACTGATACAACTATACATACTTCTTCCTTTCACATTTTGAAACAAAAATTAGCCGCTTATGAATCAGTGATGCATAGACTAGTGAATACGCCACTTAATAAAACTAACTTTAATACAGAATTAGATAAAACATACACTATAGCTACAAATAACGGCTATACTAAAGATATGATCAATAATATCCTTCGAAACAAACAATAGCGCATACCCGTTCGTTAATTTACCATAAAATTTCTAGTAAAAATTCAATACATTATTCTACTCTTATGTATACTGGTAAACCTTCAGACAAAATTAGCAAATTAATTAAAAAAAACCACTAATAGCAAAGTAGCTTACAAAACTAATAATACTTTTGAATCTTTTTTAAAAAACAATCAGGACAAAACAGACAAAAAATCAAACTCGGGGGTATATAAGTTAACTTGTGATTGTAACATGTCTTATATTGGCCAAACTGGAAGATCATTTGCCCAGAGAGTGTCAGAACATTACCGGGATAAAAAAAGCTGATTCTACATTTGCAAAACATTGTTTAGAATATAAACATACTTTTAACAATAATTTTAAAATACTTCATATCCAAGATGAAAGTAAAAAACTTGATCTCCTAGAATCATTGGAAGTTTCTAGAATTAGAAAATTAGGGTGAGCGTTAAATGACCAAACCAACCTATGTCACTCCCCACTTCTGTCCTTAAATTTGTAATATGTTTTCCAGTATACCTATAATTTCTCGCACTAATGTAAATTCTTCGTTATTCATCTACCTGATGAAGTCGCTGTGCGACGAAACAACATTGTAGTGGTTTACTATAATTAAAATTTTTAAACTTTAAAATCAGTATTTTATTTATATTATTATTTGTCAAGGAATTTCAACAAGTGTTCCCCTCCTCAATTAATTTTTTCTATACATATATCATCGCCCCATCTACCGGAAGGGTCAGAACAACGTCTGCCGGGCCAACTAGTTAGGAATAAAAAAATTAAACCAGTTTTTTCCATTTAATTTTATTTTAAACATTATACTGACTATTTATTTATAAAGAAAACATTTCTCGTTTGTTACAAATATTTTCATGAACATCTTTTCAACTTTATAATCGTAATAATTTTTGGAATTAAGGTATTACTATAAATTATGCAAAATAATAGGTATAGTATTCTTTTAAAATAGACAAAATCAATATGAAACTTTTACATTAATTATAATCAAAGTAATGATTAAAAATAATTTTAATTATTATTGAAGTTGGTTTCTAAAGCAAACATAAATTCTGAATTCTCAGTTAACGTATTAAATTGCATTTTTCCAATTTTCCCTCATCAACTCACGTAATGTATAAAGACTAAATTATCATTTTTTTAAACGATTTATTTCAAATAATGTTTAATGATTTCAACTTTTCCTTTTGTGAAAAATATCTTACCTATATATTGTCAGAGGAAAGCCTGCCCTTTAAAATAAATACCTAATACTGTAATATATTTGTAAGTACGTTTCCATACGTACTACAAAATTAAAAATGCTTTTACATGTTCCTTCAGAAATATCAACTTAAGTGCTACGCGCTTGTCAATAGAAATAGCGCCGAGATTTTGACTTCAATTCCAAAGATATACCTATGTATGTCTATGTACCATACATACCTATGTGCACATACGTCCGTATAGGTATACGCTCATAAAGAAAATTTGTGGTAGTCCATATACAATAATACACATGAACTTACCTACATACGTAAAGATGTCTGAGTAGATTTACGGTTTTACGTTTTCTTTACGATTTTTTTGACTTTTTACAAATGTAGTGTACATCTAGATTATTACAATTTTTTGTTTTTTTATAAATCACATTATCTTATTAACAACAATAATAATAATAATTTTGTTATTCAACACAAAAAAATCTATTTTCTGATAAATAATATTTAACTAATGAAAATATGAAATTGCTACTTTAGAAATCGCAGAGCATATATGGCGCCTGGTGGGGCCAAATTGGTCACAATAGCAAAGTAAAAAAAATTACCGTGTAACGAACCTGTAGCGTTAATTTAATAAAAAAGTCATTAATGTACATATTTGTCATGTTGTAAATAATCATTCAAGATATGTGTAACCTTTTTATTATTTTTCTATTAATGATTGTGTATAACCGAATGTATTTCTGTATATTTCTTGGTATTTTCGATAGTTAATTTAAAATAATTTTGAAATTGTTAAAACTTTCCATGTGCAGAGTGGAAAAATTACATGATACGTCACATTTTGCACACGGAACTTTCTATACTTGAAGGTGGGAGATTTTAGCGCGCTCGCCGACTATATAAGTCAAAAGAATTATATGCAAAAGACACTTGTTTCCTTCAAGTCAACCAGGTCGTCCCCTAGAGGAAGACTTGTTTCCTTCAAGCCTTTCAGAACCGTCCCCTAGTAGAAGGTCCTTTCCCGTTGAACGTAAGATTTCGAGACCTGGGGTTCTTTACTTCTCCGTTTCAACCGCTTGTCCAAGCACAAGAGCTAAAATTTCCGAATGCCGTACCGATTTAGCAGACACCGGTCTAAGAACCTGAGTATGCTAAATATTTCTGCATGTTAATCAAGTCTTGGAACTCGATTATCAATTTCCTGACATTTAAAAACAAGGCACGAGGAAACCAGTCACTAATTTAACCATAGATTTTTCAGAAGTAAATGATTTTACGAGCCGAATAAAATCTAACACTTTCAACATACGAGCTATAAAACATATAATTTTGTATCATTAATTTTTTCTCCAGAGCACCGTCATAATCTAATATTCAATCAATAGTCATTTTAAATAAAACAATTTATTTAAGAAAACTCATTGTTATAACCAACATAGTGGTCTGTCAAAGAGAGAGGTTATGTTTTAATTTCATGTATTTACTTGTCATATTTTTCAGAACAAGTTTTAAATTTATAAATATATTTCTTTTAAAATAAAATAAATGTGCGTAAAAATGTATGTATATGTGTATATTTGTGCCCTTCTTTGAAACACGATGAATAAAAATTGAATTAAAATGGACGTGTGCTTTACTATTTTCAAAGTTTCTATGTATTTCTATGAGGTATCAATCAATTAAAGTAATATTCACTAAGGTGTTATATTTTCCTGTCCGATCTATCACTGTAGACTACCTGATGGTTTTCTTTTGACACTGTTAATGACGACATTGTCACCACCGTTAAGTAAAATTCACCACACACATAAAATCTGAGGTTATGCAGACCGTCAGCTCAGCTGTGAAACTACTTAAGGTCATCAAACCGAATAAATGCATAAGTCAAACCCGTTAAATATGCATCGATGTTCATGTGGATTGATATCACGGGTGGTAAAATGACATGTACTATAGACAACTAAATGTGCATACTTGGTTTGTCAAAATAAATTTCTATAAAGTACATGCCCTTTGGTTAATTAAATAATTATTCAAAATCAATTATTCCGTACCAGTTCGCATACAGGGCAAGTATTTTATAACCGAAACAAAAGGTCTTCCACAACTTTTACTAAACTCCCCTTCTAAGATAAAGCCTATCAGTCAGAATGCCGTCGACTCGGCCGAAGATGGCCTGAGTCGAAACAGGTGTTCAAAAGGTGACACATACAAATTTAGAGACTGTCATGATGTCGCACATATGAGACCGCTAGTTGTTGCAATGAAGGGAAATTAAAGATAGAAATCCATAAGCGAAGGAGTGTCAACACACTCAATATCACAAAAGAAGTTTGGGAAGGGTGATATAAGAAAAACTTACAAATACATACAACAAACCAATTTTGATTCATTGATTTACCAAAAAACATAGAAAGTCAACGAACTAAATCATTTATTTCATCAACCGGTATAGGTAAATGAAATGACCTAAACAAGTTTCAAAATTACATACGTACAAAACAAAAGCTAATTAAATTGAAGATAACCAGATGTAGTTAGGAATGGCTATAAATATAACAAATGAGGGAAAAACCTGGGATGCAAAAATTTAACCTTTCCGATGAGACACCATGTATATCAAACTGCAAGTATTTAACACTTGACGGTACACCGAGTATATTGAATTAACAGATGTCAATAAATGAAAAATTATATATCACAGAAGAATATACACCCAATATTTTTTTACTAAAAAAGCCGAAAGCAAAAGTACTTATAAAATTTAGCATTAAAATTCTTCGCAACCTTGATCAAGCTCGCTCATTACATTAATTCATTACACAGTTCTATCATGTTTTGCATTCATTTTATAGCATATAGAATATCAAATGTTTAAACATAAATATAAATCGTCCAACAATAAATTCCATTATTTAAATATAAATATACACCTGAAGTCAAAAACATTCACAATAATGAACCCAAGTGTCATCCTTAGTCACAATCCGGTTCAATACACCATCTCTGCTTTCATTCAGAGGTATAAAAAAGCAGGGGATATTCACCCTACTCTTGTTTTTGCGGCGGCGTGTGCATCTTAGGCACCCACTTTGCTCTGACCTTCGTCATGCCAATATGATCATAAATTTTAAAAATGGTTGTATCAGATACTCCAGTCAGTCCTGCGAGTTGTGTTTTATTTAGGCGAGCATCTTTCATTACTAATTTCTCAGCTTTTTTAATAAGTTTTGAAATGATCACCTCGCTAGGACGCACGGCCCTGGATCGTTTTCAAGTGATTCCATACCTCAGGCAAGAATCTGTCTAAACCGATGACATCTCTTCCAATATGGTATGAACATACATTCTTTGCTTTGTAAAGACTTTGATAAAGGTCCGAGACTGGATTTTCTCCATATTTCACCATTTCTTTCCAATTAAGTTGCCTGATCGACGATATTTTAAAGACTACTGACACGATTGTGTTAAAACTTCATATTTATGTCGCAGGCTAATAGTAATTTTCGGCAAATAGCTTTTGCCTAGGCAAATGTTATCTGCCTTGGCAAATAGCTCTATATTATTTATTTCTGCTCAAAAGCTATTTTCCTAGGCACATGGTATCTGCCAGCTGGGTTTTTAGGCAAAAGGATTGTTCCATCCACATTCTTAACATTTGTTCAACATCTTGGTTTGCCCTTTCAACGGACCCTTGGCTTTGAGGGTGCCTCGAACGTCCATGGTACACCTTGCTCGAGAAAAATTTTCAGTAATTCGTTGGCTACTTCCGAAGCCCTCTTTGTTTGTAATGGTCTCAAATACAAAAATTTTATGAATTGGTCTTGGTAGTACAATAGCCATTTATATTTACCATCTGAGCAGGATTGAAAGTCAATTAAGTCAACTTGTCCTCTTTGATTGAAATCTCTTCATGTTATCGGTTTTACAACCAAACCAGCATGCTTGTTTTTTTTCAAGTTACAAGTCTTACACAATTCTGCGTATACTTCAACTGCCAGTCTTGGAATGTGACATTTCTTCTTCAAATTATGAAGCAGTTTGTCCCTTCTCCCGTGTCCTGTTGCTTTGTGTTGTTCGTCAATTTTATCAAAAAATTCTTCAATTGGTGTAACATAAATAAGGTCGTCGTTAACAGATTTTGCTTTCCGAATAACTTTTGATACGCCGGATATCCCCAGGAGGTCATATGTTTTGCCATAATATTTTTCTTTTGCTGAGAGGGCCTGAGTTGGGCGCCACTTATACCATGCTCGCTTGCTTATATAATGCTAGTACAAAACAAAGCGAACGCTATAAGACTAGTCTTCTGCATGTCTCGACTATATAGCGGAAAATACAGTCTTGAACACAAGTACCTTGGGTTGCCTATACACACAGGCACCAATGCCACGAAATTTTTAAACGTCTTCCCCTAGTGAAATCGTATTTCGTGACTTCGTCCGGTTGGCACTATTTATAGACGTAAATATGGCAGGTGAAGAGTTGTGACTTTTAGACATGAGAATACAAAACTCTTCGGCTAACACAGTGGGGATCGTGAGTATTTCTTTTGTTTTAATATATTTTAGTGTTTATTGTTAATTCTACATTCCCTACACTCATTACTAACGGACCGGTGAAAAGAAAACAGTACAAAACACGTGCGGAAACTTATTTGAAAAATAGACTTTATTATCTGTCAAAACAATAACAATATTCATACACATTTATTTATTTACATTTACGCATATACACAAAGTCAAACAATATGTACATAATTAATTATAAAACGAATTTACATCAGTGACATCTTTAAATCATTAAAAGAAATTGCATTTATCGTAAATTAAATTAAGATCGAATATGTATTCGATTTTATCCCCTGAAATGTCACTTATAAATCCCAATACATTTCTATTATTCTTAATAATAAAAAAAAAACAAGATATGTCTCTGTCAATTAGAATTAGAATACGTAATCAGGTTAATTTAAATTATTCTATAAATTATCTCCATGTCACGGCATGCTCATTTAATGAATATTTCGGTTTATCATAAGATTAAAGTTTATTTTAGTGCGTGCTTGAGTAGTGCGGATATCTGTTCAATAGTTTTGCGGGGAAATACAAATACGCGGCGCGCGTTAATGCAAAATATCAGAAATTAACGGTCGCAAAACATCTGAAATAAACAATTATGATTAAATTCGGATTTACGGAGATCACGACATCAAAGTCTGATTTTTGACGGGATGCGGATTAATAAGCGGTATCAACTCTTCCCACGGCACCTGGCCTGAGTAAGAGGGAAATATGCGGACGAGATTAAATGGATTTAGAACGTCTGTTCCACGATACAGAGACCTGAATACAGAACGTTCGTAAGGAAATAACCTGATCTCTTCCATGCCATTCGGAGGCTGAATAGAGATAGGTGTAGGAACTGGAACGGATCGGAGATGTAAATGAACGAGGCAAACTCGATGAGGGCCTTTTATATGTTAAAAGCCCCTACGTATGTAAGTAAAAAACCGTTCAAAACATAAAATTTGCATACGATACTGATATGAAATACGCGACTCTGAGCATGACGTAGACATTCGGTATTTTTCCATTTAAAAATAAGTAAATAACAAGAATTATTACAAACAACTGACCATACATACAGGTCGACTCATTTCACACTATACAATATTAATATTTGAACAAAATAACACACATACAGTTAATTTAATATTTACAAATAAATTAATTATGAACTCAAAAATGTTAATTTGTTACAATTAACGAAGGAACTTCGTTACACTATTCTGAACTTGTTTTGAACAAAAACTTTTTAAAATCGCACTAATTTCATTGGTTCGTTGCAGGGTCCACGGCTTTTTAATTGTTGTTTGTTCGTACTTTGCATTCACCCTTAAATAAAATTCATCTTTATCTACCATGGTGTTAATATTAACTTACATGTTATAGTTAGAAAACTGCTAAATGAAGAACCCAAGGACATTAACATTAGGTAAACACGGATAAACATAACCTCAAATAAAAATTAAAAACCTATTTGCCTAAAAAATGTTGTTGGCAAATACTATTTGCCTTAAATAACTATTCGCCCACGACATTTGTCTTGTTGTGAAAAAAAAACCCAGCTGGCAGATACCATTTGCCTAGGAAAATAGCTTTTGAGCAGAAATAAATGATATGGAGCTAGTTTCCAAGGCAGATATCATTTGCCTAGGCAAAAGCTATTTGCCGAAATTGACATTTATACTAATAGTGCTACACCGAATACGTTACAATACAAAAGAGCTCTCTCTCCTATTGCCATCTAGCCCAACATAAAAAACGCTCCCTCTCGTCTTTCTTGAGGGCCCTGACAAGTGCTTATGGTAAAATAAATAGACAAGAGATCGAAAAACAGAAACGTATTTGTTTTAAGCCACATCATTATCATTTCGATGAACATCTGTGAATTGTTTTCAATATACTACTCGGTCATAATCAAATATCTGATATTTTTTATTACACTACAAATTCTTTCAATTTTATAATTTTGTTTATAATTTTTGTATACGATAATGAAACATAAAGTACATTATATTGATTCCTTTCCTAAAAAGATCAACCAGCTCACACTATAAGTAACAACATTTCTACTTCCTTTGCTTTTTAAAATATAGAAATATATTTATATTTTACATCTCCTCTATTTACCTTTATCGTACAAAACCAGTATCAACCGATCAAATTTTATCTTTCGCTCTTGAAGAATATTCCAGAATATATGTTTAATTTTCTGTATTTTCCTTTGAATAAAGAAATTTAGTAGAGAAAATTTTGTGAGAGACAGAGTCTTTCAGTTGGAACTGGGGAATCGATAAGTCTTCTTTCTTCAAAGGAAAATGGGTAAAGGTAGTAGTAGGGTTCGCTGTTGTAGAGAAATTTCTCTTTCGCACTTAAAGAGCACCTACTACTCCTCGGATATATTCAGTCACACAAACAAACATTCGTTTCGCAATATAAACTTTGATAACTGTAAGTCAGTTCGACAACTGTAACACTGGGACGAGACGTCTTTGTAGGTAACGTACGCAAATCTGTAGTTCAGAGTTTTCTTTTTTTGCCAACTCGGAGGCCGTAGTGTATTCCACAGGGCTCGCGTCGTTATTCAGATTGATCTCCAATGTAGTATAATCGCGTAAATATGAAGTTCTCGAAGTGCTGACCCCTCCGTGTCCGAATTAAAGTTTTATTATCCTCAAAAATATGTTAGAAGTGCTGCGTGGAGACATTATTAAAATTACTTCATTGCATACATAGATAAACTATTTTTTATAGAAAAAATATTTATCGTTTTATACAGGGTCCGACAAAATAACCTCCCACATTTTAATCGTTAATAAAAATGCCATTGTAAATGTTGTTTGAATTTTTTTTTTATTAAATGGAAATGTATAGTTTGCCATTTGTTTTCATTAAGTTTTGAAAATTACAGACTTCAAGTGGCGACCATTGTTTTCGATACACATTCGAAGGTGATTTTTGGACGTTTCCATTACTCGAGCAGTCATTTGAGGCGATATTCCTGCAATTTCTTGACGTATTGCTGCTTTTAATTCATCAATGGTTCGGGAATGGTGTTCAAAGACCTTCGATTTCAGGTAGCCCCAAAGGAAACAGTCGCACGGGGCAAGATCGGGTGAACGCGCAGGCCACCCAACGTCTCCACGTAATGAGATTACGTGTCCTGGAAACATCTCCCTTAAAACGTTCATGGACCTTCTAGCCGTATGAGCCGTAGCTCCATCCTGTTGGAACCACACATTCGCATGGTTAAGTTCTCTAAGTCTTGGGTCCAAAAAATTATGTAGCATGTCGATATACCGATCGGCGGTTACGGTAACCGTAACGCCTCCCTCTTCAAAAAAATAGGGACCCCAAACGCCAAATGACCCAACAGCACACCAAACAGTAACGTGTGGGCTGTGAAGTGGCCTTTCATGGAGCTGCTGCGGATTTTCTCGTGCCCAGTAACGAAAATTTTGCTTGTTCACACAGCCGGATAAATGGAAATGGGCTTCGTCACTGGTTATTAAAAGCCCATTTTGTGGGATGTTTTGAAGAATATCGTTGCAACGTGCTCTACGATTTTCCCAGTCACGTTCACTCAGCTCTTGTGCGATCATCATTTTGTATGGGTGGAAGTGTAGGTCTGCGTGTAAAATTCTTCGCAGCGAACGATCTGATAAACGCAAAGCAGCGGCATGTTTAGCAGCTGAACTAGTAGGAGATCTTTCCACAGCTTCTCTAATAGCTGCAACATTTGCAGGTGTCCGAACACTTCTGGGTCTACCGGTTGGTTTTCTTTTTAAGGCTGAACCTGTGGCTCTAAAATTCGATACCCAAAGCAGTATAGTTTTGCGATCTGGAACCGGAGCATGTCTACCCAGTGCGAAGTGAGTACAAAAAGTTCGTTGCGTTGTAATCACAGATTCATTTTTCAAAAATGTTTCGATAACGGCAGCACGATGTTCGCCCGTCCAAATCATGATGAAAACTAAAATGGCAAGGCATGTGCTACCAACTGAAAACACTAAGCTCCCCATCGCTTCAGTGGCGCGGGCACAGTGGCGGTGCAAAATGTGGGAGATTATTCTGCCGGACCCTGTATTTTAAGTAGACTAGAGTGTTCTAGTGAATGGGGATGATAATATTTTAAATTTTGTTTTATTTGAAAATATTGTTACGTAGTCTTTTTGCTCATTTCTTGGCACTTTTTGCGAAAAATATATAATTTTTCAATTCTATATACAGGGTGAGTCATCTCCACGGGTAAGGCCGATTATGCCTTTACGAGTAAAGATATTTCGAAGCGGTTTTTTTCATGTGATAGCTGCTCATTAGGAGCACATTTTAAAAATATTTTGTATTATACAGAGTGTTCCATAACTTGGTGGCTAACCATAGCTATAGTTTTTTAAATGGAACATCCAATATATTATTGCATTTTTGTATTGCCCGTATAATTTTAGTCAAAAAGTTATAAGATAGTATAGGCCTAAAATCTAAAGTCTTTGACTTATTCCCATTTTTTTGGAAAATTCAATGTTTTTATAAAATTATATTTCTCGAAAACGACGTTTCAGATGGACATAATTTTTGCAGTATTTTTTACAATAAGAGGTCCTAATAGAAGCATGTTTTATTTTTTTATACTTACTAACTGCATGTGCAGAAAACTGGATTAAAATTACATGACTAGTTTTTGTATAAAAGTCATTTTTTTCAAATGGAACACCTTGTATATTCGTTCATTTTCGAATTGCTTATTTAATTTCAAACGCAATTATCAGTTGACAAACCTGGTTATATTGCACAACTGACGCTATTCTGTCTGTCAATTCTGACGCTTCCCGGCAAGTTTCAACGCTAACTGAAATTGACCGATGATTTTGACAGTTCATAACCCGCAATTGAATTTTCGTACGCCTGCCAAGGTTAATCAAACGTCAGATAGATCTTCCATTATTCAATTCTGAAGCTTCCCGTAACATTAAAGTCAACCCAACGTGAACTTTGCCGAATGACCTCCATATTGAATGCCGGCATTTCTCGTAGACTTTAGACGCTATTCTATCCGTCAATTGTGACGTTTCCCGGCAAGTGTCATCGCGAACTAAAATTACCCTAGGAATATCCAAAATAACACAAAACACTAATTAAAAAAATTCCAAATTGAATTTTAAAATTCGGGCTTCGATGTGCATTGAGTCACCATTACGACTACTTGTGTGCTAAATTTCACAGCTATAAGAGTGATTGATTCATCTGGACATCGCACACACGCACACAAACATTTGCTTTTATAAGTACAGATTATTGCGTCATTAAAAATTAAATGTAAAATAAATATCACAGGATAACAGAAGATAATCGCGCAAATAAAACATACCGCCAAAAAACAGCATTCTCAGCTATGACCGGATAACGCTATAAACTCTTTGAATGTCTCCGAAGAAATATAAATTATTATCGAAAATATGATGCAAAAAGAGGGTTATATTCAAAGTTAATATTATATGTGGTCATAAATTTTAAATTTAGATTAATCCATATAAAGCAAATTATACCTTAATTTCCTTCCCTCTAAATCAATAATTATAATTTACATAATAACTAAAAAAATGTTTTTGCTCGACATTTTTATAATACTGGTATATAAATTATATATATTTACTTTAGTATAACCAGACACATATATAGTATATATATTCAAAGCTTTTAAAATATTTATAAAACCGGGTTCGTATCTTATTTGAAAGCTTAATAAGTCACGCTATAAGGAAACATATGAAAACGCATATACTCTGGGATGTTGGCTCGAATAAATCCCGTACGCTAGAGTCGGGAATATTTTAGTTTGTCGAAGAAAAATCGTGTGTTCTCATATTCGACATCGTTCGCTTTATTTTACCGGAAACATTTTATTCACATCATGCAATTTTATATATGTATGCGGCGAACATCAGCCGTTTTCAGAACAGCTACAACCCGGAACATCCAACACTGCATATGAATTGAACTAAAAATATATTGACACGGCGCATGAATATTTTATCTAACAACCTTGATTGCGTTCCAGTTTAGAAGTGTTCTCGACAATATCGAGATGATTTCGGAAAGAGTAAAAGGAAAAACCGGTTCAAAAAGGAATTAGTTTCTATGTTACAAAAAATACTTTTTTAAAATGATTTTAATTTTTGTAATTGCTTTTTATGTTAGTTGTGATTATAAAACTGAATTCCACCTTGCTGTATGGCTAAATGCTTTTTTTTAATGAAGCGTTTACATTTTTGAAGTAAGAAGTAAGAAACATCTTAAATCATAAAATTCTAAAGTATTTATTTTAATATATCACTCTTCATATACATCGTCTACATTTATATATAGCTCGAATCATGATTTTAAGAATAATTGTATGAAAAAACGTACAAATATCAGTAGTGCAAAGATCTAACATACTTTGTATGATACAATTATTTGCACCATCGCTCATCCATTAATAACACAAGTCTATGAACAAATATTTTTTGAAATTGTTTAGTTATAGTAGATTATATAATTCATTACACATTTGGAGGAGAAACAAAAGATATAATAATATGTGATGATGCCATTCCGATACCTCAAATGGAACATGTAGTATGTATTTCTCATTTTGTAAAATATAAATGTATTACATATATTTCACAGGATTCACAGTGGTCGAAATGGTCTCCTGTAGTACTGAAATTGAAGAAAAATTAATATAAAGTAAGTGTTTCTTTAATTTATAGAATATATGGTTATTGTATGACTTTTATTTTAGACCCAATACCAGCTGGGACAGATAAAGAGCCATCACCACACAAACTGGGTAAGCTTTTTGAATATTATAGTGATTTTAAAAAATATTAAATTTTTTTTGTATCTTAGAAGCAGCTTCTGGAACAGCAGAGCCATCAAGAAAACTGAAAATCAATATAATTGAGGAATCATCTGCATGTAAGCATTTACTTAACAGTTAATTATAGTCAATAATTTTTCATTCATTATTTGGTAACACAAAAAAGAAAATCTGCATGCATGCCTCAATTGCAAAAAAAAAGCCGAGATCAGAGGATAGGGAAGGATATTCATTGCTTCTCCACAAGAAAATGAAATTAGTAGATTTGCAATTACAAATTTTGCAAGAGCATCAACAGAAGAAGGAAAACCATCAATTAGAGATGAAAATTTTGAAACAATCATTAAATTTAAATAAATGTTAATTTTATAAATAAATTTTTTGAAAGAGTTTCGCATAGTACTTATTTAATTTAGAAAGTAAATGGTGTCACAAACAAAATTATTAAATTTAAAAAGGGATTTGCTTAAAGGAACATGCTTGCACAATATATTGAAATACCCTTTCAACTTACATACTCGTACATTAGGTACCTAATATTTATTTAACATATTAAAACACTGTGACCAATAATAAATTCCTGACATATGTTCTGAGTATCAATGCTTAATTATAATTCACTTGTAGAAGATTAAAATAACCACAACAAAACAAAGTGAGTTGATTAATATATCTATTTGTTGCATAAACATACAAGACGATATTCATAAGAGTGTTCGAAAGTTGACGGCAAGAGGTAAATGCTCTGCACTAAAATTGACACATGTCAAGTAACACAAATTTTGCTTTGCTTTTAGGTTATCAATCAAACTATTACGCGTCGCCAGTATGTTAAAATAAAATATATAACGTATTTGGTAAAAAAAGAAACAATCACACCTAATTTAACTTTTTCTCGTAGATTAATGAATTAAAGTTCTTCCCTCGGATTCAACGGCCTCAGAAATTACTTATTCTTCTTAATATCCGTACAAAATGTAAGAATCACAGGCGTCAAGAATAAGCAAACGGGTGGGCCCCAAATATCTAATAAGCCATAAATGAGTTTCTAATTTATTTCACCTCAGTAGAGCTGATTAGTTAGCACCTAGCGTTTAAATAATGTAATTCATTACCCAAAACTCCTGCAATATAATTTTTCTAGCACAACTAAAATCGGTACAAATAATGAGAAAAACAAATATGCCACGTAACGCAATGACTGTTTACACGCAATAGACCCTACGCTATCCCTACTCATGACTATGTAAGAATAACAGGCGTCAAGAATAAGCAAACGGACCACAATATTAAAATGGCGGTTATTGCACGTAACTCTGAGTAAAAATAAATCAATCTGGTGTTCAGCCGTCTCTGGTAATTACACTTCAAAGTCTTTAAATATTACAGTTGTTCTCCAGTGACTGTTATTTGTGGCGGTTTGTAACAAATACCTATAAATTATGTATCGTGAAATATTTATGCTAGTTAGAAACGGGAACGAAAGAAAGCGAAAACTAAATAAATCATTTTGTTTCGAGCACTCTATTACACCTACTTTTGTACGAAATAAAATGTTACACAGAGAGGACCTGGCGCCTTCCAACTTTACGTAAAATATAGAAGCTGTCGTAAGTAAGGGTGACCACGTGGCGTTCGCTATCATTTATCTGAATCCGAAAGTAGCACTTTGTGTGATATACCGGAACCGTATTTTCCCGGAACACAAGAGAATGCCCCAGGAATACTGATGATGCGTTCGCAGGTCCGGTTAGCACCTTCTGAATTTTCAGATAAGTTTATTGATTCCTTCTTCCGTGGGGAAGAGGAAGCTTTATTCTTATTTGAATATTAGATAAATGCGGTCGGAATTTAATCCAGACAGCAGGTATGTCGAATGCGAAAGGCGAAAGACGATATTTATAAAAGAAAAGCACTTCTGCGGTTTTATGCATAAAATATTCTCCCTCGCCACTTGGGCAACACGGCGTACAAATAGAAGTGGATAAAAGTGTTCAGTATTAAAATACAGTTTATTTGGAGATGAAAGGTAATATAATTTTTCAATATTAAACTTGTGCAACTGCAATGAAAAGAAAAAATATGATACGGTAAGCTACTGCATTTTAATATCTGCTGTCTTTATTTTACACACACGAAGATCTACACTTCACAAAATTAAATCATATTTTGCATATATATTAATTTTGCTCGCTGATTTCAATTGACTGCCTACTACTAAATAACTGTTAATTGTTAATTGAGGACTTGAAATAAAAACCGGGCTAAGTGCCAAAAAAAAGTTTTGAAATAAGCAATTTTTTAGCTGTAGCACAATCATTTTCGCACCTGTTGGTCAATGTTTTCTTCTCTACACAGTGCGTAGCTCCTAAAGTGATGTCTGTTATGTCACAGGAGTGTATTCAGTTTGGAAGTCGCCAAAAAATTGTTTTGTATTACTATAATATTAAAAAGTGGTAACTACAACCATCCATACGTAATTCATGGGTTAAGTACCATTACTGTTAAATGGAAGAATGTGGTGTATTGTACGTTTTTATTATAAACAAAGATACTTATCTGGACAAAAACGCAATTTATATTTTTTGAAAGGGATAGCAACAAAACATAAATATTATTACACAACAAACTAACTATAATATGTAATGCAACAGCAGAATATTATGAAATGATCTAAGTATTAGTATCAACACTATCAACGTTTTCGTTGCACAAATTTATGGAAAACCCACGGTTTTCTTCCGATACGAACTGTATCATTGCTGTGAGATTTTCCCGTTTGTCTGAACTAATTCGACTGGTACATTGTAGTCGAGGTAGCTCCATATTCTGAAGGACTTGTGGAGTCACGTTCTTCTTAAGAATTTTGGTACGTTTCCAGGACTCTAGGTCATTGAGTGTTTGTTTAATTGTTACAACGCCTGGATGATTCTTGTCAACTCGAATCCATTGTGCTTGTGAGATTTTTAATTTTGTGGTAGTGATATACTGATCTGCTGCAGCCTTAAAATCAAAAAAGTCTTCTGGATTCATAACAGTCACTATGAAGGGGTTCTTAGGCGTGGCCGACACTATCATTTTTACTAAATCAAACGGAACTTCACACTATTCTAGTCGTTTCCTCTTTTCTATCTGGGCGAAGTCCCGGTCACAACTCAAGTAAGAGTGACCGGAAATTAAGTATTTCTGGTTGACTTCGTCGATATGGCCCTTTGCAATTAAATACATCCATAGAAATAACAGCATCTTGTTTTTATTCTGGGCAACGCAATTGTCGCTCCATATTATCAACTTTCTTTTGTACGTTAATTTGCAGGATGTGATTGCTTTCAAAATACATGATGCGATCTCATTGCCCCCACGGCCTGTTATGCCTTCATGCCATAGAAACATATTTCCCTTGTTATTATCCGCTACATGAAGGCATAAATTATAGCAAGACAATTGGCGCAGATAATACATGTCACTAGGCGTTAGTGTTGGCAAAGACAACACTTGTTCGAGATCTATAGCTAATGTACAAGTGTCACTCGTTGGTAGTTGAGACTCTTGAGTGTCTTCCTTCATGCAAGTTCTTGCCCTTTCCGCCTTTCTATGGTGAAGCTGTAACTTCATCTTGGCCTCATTGCTGTTAGGCTTAGATCGTGTTTGCATATGAAGTAAATCATAAGTTGCACAAGTATCACTCCGGGGAGGATGAAAGCTTAGGTTGGGGAATTTTCTGTTGAAGGTTTGATAATAATAGCGATAGGTAACGTTGGACTGTGGATGTTCTTCCTTGAAGGCCCTGTATAATCGACTAATGTTTAAGTCTTGACTTAGATATTCCTTACTTGATTTCCCCCTGCTATAGTGGCTTTGTTCTCGGGGTAACGAATTGACTTGTTCAATTACCAGAGATTCATCATCAGGAGTAAACGTACGATATTGTGTAGCATTTCCTCGCCTCTCTACGTAAACAATATCGCCCTTCTTCTTCAGAGCGACTAATGTTTCTATTCGTCTCTTAGTTATCTGAAATATGTGCAAGAAAGTCTGTCTGCAGACCTGTATGATGTGCCCAGATCCATTAGGTACTTGAAAATATACAGTAGCCTGTCTTCTGCTAGTTTGACAGTCCTCGTATTTCCCATGTCTTCGTCTCTTAACCTCTGTCACCAACAGTAGGCCCATGAGATACGAATTCTGCTTTGAATTGTCTTTCATTGCATAAAAACTATGAAACAGTTTTACTTGATGTTCGTGTGGTACAGTTGTACTTTGATATTTGCACTTGCATACAGCCTGTAAGAAACAAGATTTCCCGTTCATGACACTATTTAAATTATTATCACGTCATCTGCGCGATGTGTTAACAGATCCGCGCAGACGACGCATTATCATAATAGGGAAGAACAATATATAAACAATAGTCACCTTATTTTCAGGCGGTTGTTTTGCCTGCACTAAACGTCCTCGTTTATTAACGTAATTTTTGCCCTCACTTCGCCTTTTCTTCCTTTCATCTTGTATACAACCTTCTCCTCTTTTTCTTCTAGCAGGTTTCACGGAAGTACTTGCCACATCACTCATTTTATTGCCAAATACGATACCGTTACACACTACCCTGCTATTACATCCCACATCACCAGAGACATTAACATCGCACCACGCAGTTACTTGTGATGTTATAATGGCACTTAGCCCGTAATATACGAGACTCCGAGGAACCCCCACTTTTCAACGCAACTTTTCAAGGCCTTCTAAACTAAATTGTAGGTAGCCCGTTATATATGTTGAACCGTATGACACATAGACCGGAATTATCGGAAAATCTAAATTTAGGATATTTTGGCACTTACCCCGGTTTTTATTTCAAGTCCTCAATTGTTCGTTGTTAGTGATGTTCTTTTTTTAATTGTGACCATTGTCAACCAGTTCAGAGAATAAGAAGATGCTACTTTCTTTATACAACCTCAATATTGAATTGTGAGTAATTTTATAACATGATTTTCTGTATTTTCTGAAATGTTGTGAGACAAAAAAATTGTTTACTATGCTTAGCAGTCCTGATGAAGGTTTAAATAAAAAAACCGAAAGCTTGGTATTTGAAAAGAGTCATATTTTGATTTACCCTCCGACTGACTTACCCAAGAAACATTGAGCACGAATATAAGGTTATTCCGCTGTAGTGCAACGGCAGATACGTGCTCCAGACTTGTTGGTCATCGTCAGTATGGTATAGCCAAGGCATAAGGAGGAATATCCTTGGAGATACAAACAAAAGGATAACCATCGGGAAGACAGACAGTGTCTGTTGTTGACACTCAAATCTGAGGATCTTCCGACATTTAATGTACAGGAAATTTACCTGTGATGCATTTGTGAATAGATTATATTGTTTTCCGAAATATATAATTTCTGTTCTTTATTTCATTCAAAAGGATTTAAATAAATTAGGATAATATTAACACCGATTCATGGCACTTATTCTGTTATGTAATGACATCGATTTGTTTTAAACGTCAAGTTTGACATGATGTTTAGTTTTAATTATTTAACAAGAAAATCCTATCGATTCCCATTTTTATGATTTTTAATATAACGTAATGGTGTCACTGATATTTTAAATAATACTGATATCTTTTGCCAGTGCTAATTTATTATTGTAAGTAGGATGTTATGATTTGTTATTTTTCCTTTTGCGCAAAATTTAAATAATCTTTACAGCTCTCCTGATGAAGTCACTGGACGACGTTTCGACAAAATCACACTTGTCATCTCCAGGTCTGCAACAACTATCTGCTTCTGCTTCCTGTTAAGTGTAAACTGACGTTGTTGGGGTTCGGAAGGGGGTATTGTATACTCGTTTAGCGCTTTGATTGGTTACCCTTGGATGAGTGTGTCGTTTCGTGTCGTTTGGCCCGTGGTTGACCTGTATCTGCTGGTTTGCGATGTTAGTTTGTTGTTTTCTGTTGACATCTTTTCCTATTAATGCTGGTTTTCATGCTGTTGGTAACCTCTGTGTATCGTCTCGTGAATTCAGATTGTTCGGGTGTTTTTCAATTCCGATGGTTTCCATAATAATTCTGGTTTTCGTATGTTCGATGTTCGCTATTAATTTGGTATTATTGAAGTCTATCGTGTAAGTTTCTTTTACATGTTCTTCTGCATAACAGATAAGCTTCAAGCATATTGAATTTTTGTAGATGTGCGAAAGGTATTTTAGTAGAACTTACAACCAGTAATAAACTGTTAAGAATAGGTAACCGTACACAACCAATTAATTACAAAACAAATTAAATTTACAAACTCGTTGACGTTTCAAGTAATCTTTTATTACATTTTATATTCATCGCCTACTTACATATTAAAGCTATAATAATCAAAGGGTTTAAGTGCTTTTTATTCGCTTATTTTTAAATTTAGGGCGATAGTGTATTACTTATTTTTTGTTTAGAATTTAACTCTCTTTCAAAAAATGTCGAAATATACAGGATGTTTCATTTATAAATGTGTTGCTTTTGTGAATAACTCAGAAACCAGCTCTTCAAATGTTTCTCTCTTTTAACTAACTTAATCAGCGAAAAGAGTCCTACTAGTTTGTATAATTTAACCGACTTCGTAGCTTCAATAATAACAAAGTTAGCAATGGTGAACACTTAACTTTAGACACGGTGTATATGTACAATAAAATGCAAAATGCTATATGGCCTAGAAGAATGGAATAGCCGTACTGTGAATAATGCGCATTTAAATGAAAAACACTTGCATTTATATTCAGGAAACTCGAAACAATGATTCCGTACGACATTTGCGAAAATACCTGCGCAATATTTTAATGTCATCACGTTTCTGGTACGTAAGGCATGTTTATGTAGTCTACTTTGATAAAAATGGGTCTTCCATTTCAAATACTCATCAACCTTAGGGGTCTTCGCTAGTGAATGGGAAATGTAATATTGGTTGCATAGCACATAATTTAATAAGCCAAGGATGTCCGAGTACTTATTACACATAGGGAACATATAATAAATATTTAAAATAATAACTCAATATCTAAGCGAATAAAAGTTCATTTATGACCAACTATTTACACATTTGTAACCGCGGGAAAGATTTATAGCAGAATAACAATTCATTGTAATGTGGGTTGCCTAATTTTAATTTATTTTATATTCATTTTAAATAAAGTAAAGCATAGTTGAACGAAAAATAAGTGCAGAGCTGGCTAGCTTTTTATTCAATGTATAACGTGAACCCAAGCAAACAAATCTCCTCCGAAGGATTTTTGAGAAAACTTGTTTTTAATATTTTGACATAATATTTAATTTTCTTTAATCGGATAATTTTTTTCTAAATTTGATTCTTCAGCGGGGTAGATTACTAAATTCTTCATAAGTTGACGTTGAAAGGTTTTCTCCAAATTTAAAATCAACAAAAATATCTTGCATCTAAAATCTCCTATTTTTCCATTGTTGACAGATTCACTAGCGAGGACCCTTAAGGCTAAGCAAACTCATTGAAGGAATTATAACTAATAGCTTTATTAACTCATATATGACGGATAATTCGTTGGCGACCCTACAAATTCTAGGTCGGCAAATAGTCAAACTTCCGCATATTCTGTGGTAAAACTTTACAGTCATGCACTAGAAATATTAGACTTTACTTGTCATCAGTCAGCGAAGGTCTACTAGTCGTAGTTGGCAATTCATTATTATTTGTTTATTGACATTTTCTTTGCAATTGGTCATGGATTCTAGATAATACTGGAGAGCGGATTATAGTTTTATTTATCAAGTATTTATGCGGTACACTATATTGCTAAGATACGTACAATTTACATATGAGAGTCGGTCACAAAAATGTAGTTTATTCTTTTATGTTTGAATAGAACAAAATCGTTATCAGGAGTCAAATTATTGGAAGAAATAGAAAACTTTGACAAAAACGATGTTGTACCCTACAGAATTTATATGTTTCGGATGGATGATCATGGCTTATAGACTACTGCAGGTTCTAAGTATGAGGATTGTGATGATCCAGATAGGTCGAATTCTAACCAATGTAAGCACAGGTTGACACTAACGTTCTCTGTAGTGAGGATGAAGAGGATGTGAGACTGGAAACAAGTAAGTAGTCCATGAGTAAAGACCATGGCAATAAATCACTGCCAGTGGAAAAATGGAGATTTATCGTCTGGTGTTGCCAATCAAAGAAATTAAGAAAAATTTGTCTTTCTCTACAATTAGTGAATCCCCCAAATTTATTGAGTTGTTTCTTAGCCCAGGAATTAAATAGGATTGCCATGGTGTGCTGCAGATCGAGCACTTTAAGGAGATTTTTCCTGAAAGATAATATTTTATTCATTAGGCGGTGGCAGCAAATATTTGCATTTTAAACATCTTCTTTAATCAATTTAGGACAGTGAGCACACCAAGTATGTTCTACAAATACAGGTGGACATTTAATTTAATCTATCACCTCTGCAAGATCATTGAAATCATGTTGTTGTGCCTTTTTCTGTGTTTTATATGATTTTTCAGTTTAATCGCCTTCGTAATGGACCAGAACTGGTAATACTGTAGTTTATCAATAGCTACAGATTAAGGTAAGAAATAAAGACCCCAATTTGAAAAAGAACAGAGTTGTCACACCGACCCCCACATATTTCTTCCATAGCGATGTCACACAAGCTCAGTGAAATAATAAAAGAAGAAGTAAACGAACGTTTGTACAAGTACCAATAAATAAGATTTATTACCATCGCATCGCTATGTAGAGCAGATTCAAAAAAGGCAGTACATATTCGATACTCCCCATATTTTCAGCGTATACTTTTTACTATCATAATTTATCCGGTATCTTAGCCGGAATAACTCCACTCCTATGGTTGTTTACCGGCGAGTCCATTTAAGTGGTCCCGTAAACATAAAGGAATCACGATTTCATTGTCTGCAAGGTTATGGAGCGTTCATAAAAAGGAATGCGCAATCATAAAGTAAATTGTACGCATGGAGATCAGGGGACAGATATGCAAGAGCGCGTATACACAAAACTTCCGAGATTTATGCGATTGAAAATTTCGAAATTACATTAAATCGGAGTTGTGTCGAGAAAAAGAATTTCTTGCTCGAACTGGCACGAATTAAATTTTCGCTATATTTAATTGTCAGTATGTTATATGTTAGGTTTGCGTGAAGCCAATGTATTTTGGTGATGGACTGTAGAAGCCACTCCACGCTACTTTACTCAAATGTTGTTGTGTTGAAGGACAAAAGCTATTCGTAGATTCAATAAAACTCCAGCACTGTAGCACTAACTATTTTATTTTAACTACACCTTAATTGACACGTTTATTTAATCCGGATTACTTGGTTGTAATCCATTGAATTGGTTGTGATGATTTATTTGTTTATTGATTCGAAATGTCTTGTTTTGCATCAACAATCGAATTACTTTAATTTACTTTTAAAACGATCTGTTTGATATTAAATCTTGAATTGGAATGAATGTTCCTTAACAGTAAGAATATCTTCAAAATATGAGTTACTCCCACCAAATGAAATGCTATTGGCAGATCGGCCTATTTTTTGACGTCAACTTAAACATTTCATTTATAATAATAATGTACCGATTTGCAAAGTTCTAACGCAAATTCCTGATAACCTTCTGGTTTGTACTTTAGTTTAAATTATGTACAATAAAATGTGAAAGATGCTGTTTCTTTGTCAAAGGCAATGTTTATTGAACGGGAAAACCGACCAAAAAATTTTCGGTACTAGAATAATATGCAAATATTTGCGTCTTTTGACAAAAGATCGTAAACTTAAAAGTAGTGTCCAACCAAAATTCTTAGTTACAAATATATGTAAACGTGCGGTCATAGCTAGCCGACAAAAAAATCATCATAAATGTACATTGCCGCACAGGTATAGATATGGTCAATATACGGCTCTTAACTAGAAACACAAATATGCATAACCTACACTGTGACAAATTGAAACCTTGATAATAATTAAAATAATATTAATAATAATATATAATAACTAATCATATGACTACAACGTCATACGACGGAAAATCATATATGTATTATGTTAAACTGCTAATAACAAGCGATCAAAATTAGTTGATATGATCTTATTCTATTTTTCGCTGGTTTGTTTAAAAATAACTGTATTTATCATGTCATATCAATGCAAAATAAAACATATTTCAGAATTATAATCTTGTTAACAATGTATTTAGTACACTTTCTTACGTTTAAAAAAAAAGCAATTTAAAACATATTTAAATTTTTTAAATTGTTCTAAATAAATATTAATTTAACACTGTTCATGTTTATATATTTAAAATAAGCAAGTATGTATAAAATCATATGAGAAATATGTTGTATTCTTATGAGATTTTATTTTATATTCTAACAGGCCTCGATTCGGGATTTCATTTAAAATACTTTTGCATCAAGTATTGTGGATAGTGTTATAATTCTAATTAGTTATCGGACGAAATGTTCTTTATTTTAGTTCTAATTTAATGTGTCATATGTGAAATCTAGTGCTGATTAGTGCTGAATAAATGCTATTGAAATTATTGCCGTTGTTTAACTGTTAATGACAAGCTTTGATTGCTTGGGTTTCTAGAAATAATCTCCCAGAGTTCGAATGTTATTAAATTTTTAATAGATCTTTTGGTAATGGTAATAAATCCTAATGTTATATTCAGAAAAGTTATATATCAGACTTTGGGAATAAATTCCCAACCTTTTCTGTGTGGCTAAACACAAGGGAATCATGTGTGCAACACAAGGATTTATTATACGCAATACAAAACTATTTCATTCTACGGACTATATATTTCTTATTACTCTAACGTGCGGTCTAAATTAGAATACGCTTCAGTAGTTTGGTCACCCATATACAAAACATAGTTTCACCATCGATAATGTACAAAGAAAATTTGCAATATACTCAAAACAAGCTGGAACTAATCCGTACCAAGGTTTTGATCATAGTGTATTTTTATTAAAGAGTTTTAATCTGGATCGTTTGAAAAAAAATGTCGTCAAAATAATTAAATTCATACTAATGCTTGGTGAGTTCTAAGATAAAATATATTGCACAGTCCCCTACAATTGTTCCGCGTGTATTACATCAAGCAATGTAAGAGAAGATGTTCACAGTATAATCAAATATATAATATAGTTTTCGCTAGTAAAATACTATTACATTAAAGCCAGCTACAAATTACATATTGTAAACAAAGTTATTAAATATTACTTTACTATTTAAATTTATACTTGGCTATTCTGTTTAGTAGGCAAATATTGATGACACGTACAATAACGTTTGAATGACAAAAATTTCAAAACAAAAACATTTCTGACCAAAACTAACGCATACCTAAATAATTATGAAAAACTCCCACAAGACCTGAATTCTTTAGCTAAGTATCCATAAAAAATCCTTTCTCAGTTTTTTCCAAATAAACAAATTCATAAAAGAACGTTTCTCTCTGCTTTTTCCTAATAAACCTCCAATTCAAATTTCAAAACAAGGTTATTTCTGACCAAAACTAACACATACCTATATAGTTTAGGGAACACTTCAGCAAGACCTGGACCACCTAGACCAAATAGAACCTTTGTTGTTATTTCTAATGAGCCATCGAAATTGAGTGTAATAGCCGGGCCTGCGATTTTGCGATAAGTTTTACTATGTGCCGCACAATAGGAATGGTGGTCCAAACTACATATTCGTCACGGGCGTGCTCTTTGAATATATTTTTTAAGTTACTGGCGGGGGTGTCCAAACGGTCGATCGCGAAAAAATAAAAACTAATCACCCTACAACAAATTC
Source organism: Amphimallon solstitiale (assembly GCA_963170755.1). NCBI lineage: Eukaryota > Metazoa > Arthropoda > Insecta > Coleoptera > Scarabaeidae > Amphimallon > Amphimallon solstitiale. The sequence goes on along the minus strand of OY720682.1, from coordinate 61,886,294 downwards.
GAGTTCTCTCGACTGTCAAGTTTAGGAACACCGATTCTTCTCGAATTATTCAGATTCATATAAATATCCGAGACGACACGACACTACGCCAATCAGAACTGAATATCTGAACGACACGCAATATTTGGAAGCCAAATGTGTGGGGCGAAAAAAGTAAAACGTACCATTTTAATAACGATTGGGAGGAAGAATTGTTGTTTATTATGGTCAAAGACAAGTGTATTACCCCATTTGTCGATCGACAGTGTCATTGCGCAAACGCGGAAACTTATAAGGGCTTTATAAAGCTGTGCATAAAACCTATGAAAACGATTTTCCGCAAAAAGTGCGTTAAGAAAACTAAATGTGGAAGATTTGAAATGTAGTTTAAAGGAAGAGTAATTCATGTTTACTAAGCCAGCGAAACAATCAGTAGCAGCAACAATCGCGTCTTTTAAAATTTCCTGCATGCTGGCGCAACACAAGAAACCTTTGATAGATGGAGCGGTAGTAAAACAAGCATTTATTGAAGCGGCAAATGTATTATTTGGTGACTTCAAATATAAAACAAACTGTTGCTAGACGTATCACGTATTCACAAATTTGGAATCCAAACTTAAAAATTATATTTGTTCATACTTTTCTTTGCAGTTTGATGAGTCCACCAATATGACTGACACTGCTCAATTACGTATTTTCATGCGGATGGTATTTTCTGACGTGTCACTTAAAGAAGAATTGTTAAAGTTACTGCCTCTGAAAGAAAGAACTCGCGGAGAAGATATTTACAAAGTTTTCCTAAATTTTGTAATACAATATGAGATACCGATTTATAAACTCGTGTCCATTACAACTGATGGAGCACCATCAATGACAGATAATCAAATGGGGTTTGTTGCATTGGGTCGAACTAACGAAGACTTCCCATCAATTTTCGCATTCCTTGCATCATTCATCAGCAAGTTCTGTGTTCAAAAGTACTAAATATGAATGATGTCGTGACTATTGCCACAAAGATTGTAAATTCAATCCGTGCGCGAAGCTTGCAACGACGCCTCTTCAAAGTGTAATTGGAAGCTAGCGACTCTGTCGAACACACAGATTTACTTCTTTATACAGACATAAGATGGTTGAGACGTGGAAAATTTTTAGAGAGACTTCTAGAACTAACTCCTAAAATCATTTCTTTTCTTCACGATCTAGGTGACGACACTGATATACTTAAAAATGGCTCCGTGATTTAGCTTTCCTATGGGATGTGACAAATTATTTGAATATCATTAATTTGGAACTACAAGGAAAAAATAAAATCTATATCGATATGGTTAGTGCAACGGAACTCTTACAAATAAATTGAAGCTATTGATCAGCTAAACAAAAAGGACTAGAATGAATTTGAAAGACGCTTCGCTGACTTTAAGCAACTGACGGATATTGTAACTTCATCCATTTTCTAGTGAAGACTTTGAAAAAATTGCTACCTACTGAAATATCAAATACTTTCAATATGGATATTTCTTCAGCACAAAATGAGGTATTGCAGATAATTTCAGATAGACATCTCAAAGTCAGAGCTACTGGCGCCCAATGGTCTTTCACATCCGAAAGCAATTATCCGTGTTTGAAATAAATAGCTCTTCATTTAACAGCATTCTTCGGATCAACTTACCTGTGCAAACCTTCATTTTCAGAAATAATTTTTTTAATGATAAACATCGTAATCGACTAACTAACGAACATCTCTCAGCATGTAAAATTTAAGGAAAATTTTAAATTATAAAAAAGCGAAAGAAATAACACTAAAAATATGTGACTTAGACATGTGTATATTATTCGCACGAAATATCATCCTTGATTAAATCAACACACAAAGGGTATGATAAATTCAGCGTGATTTTAAAAATCCTGTGCGGAATTCACGTCTCGTATGAATTTATTTTACCTTCCGAACGAACCGAAGCTCCTCGCTTCGAGAGAAATTCGCGTACTCTACAAATTTTCCACTCGAATTAAGCGATTATGCAAAGAATAATTTAGCCCGTCTTTGTAGCAGGTGTACAAAAATCCAAATTTTCTGTCCTTTAATAATACAGCGTTTGAGAGGCAGTCCTCAATTTTAATAGATAGAAATGGCCGCTTATTTGGAATTTAAATATCCAGATATTGCAGTCGTAAAAGCTGCTCTGTGTTTAAAATTTATATACATACCGTATTTTCAGGCGATCTTTGTCAATCTCCCATTAATTTATAATAATACAGTTCTTAATATACAAACGTATGCACAAACAAAGAAAGTTGTCTATTTAGCTTGTAAATTATATCTTGAAATTCAATTGACTTACTGCCCATTTGTAAAAAAAAAAACTAGAAAGTATATAAACAACAGCAAATTGTTTTATTCAACTATGATCTGTCATAATAAGGAAATAATACAATAATCAAACTACGTTTGATATTTTTCTTGAAATGTCAAATTGACATATAGAAGTTATACTAGGATCTGAAAGACCTAAATTTATTGTGTTTTTATTTTTATTATAAATGCTATAAAAGTATTCTACATTAAAATTTGTAAATACATAATTTAATTAACGATTATTATAAGGTGTACTATCTAACTGGCTAGAAGTTATAACGTGTTTCTGGTCATGACGTTATAAAGAAGAATTTATTTCATAATTTTTGAGTACATCCACAGCTTTATTTCTATTATTCAATAATTAATAAACTTTTGACAAATAAGTTGCCTATCCAGAAGACGTCGTGGGCTGTGCAATTTTAACGGAAAGGTGGTTCGAAGATAGGTGTACCGAGTAAATTAAAACGCCCGTACTTACTTCGGGAAGAAAGATTGACAGATGACTAATTCGCTGGTCCCCCGTCTGGCGTGGTGGCACTGCCTCCTATACGAAAAGAAAATAACACTTGTGTTTCTATATTTAATTTATGACTGTGATTGTGAGGATGTGCTCTCAGTTTGTTAAATAATTACCAAAACAGATAATTACAGCGGAGATTTTATACAGTTAGGTTTATTTTGATTAGTAACCAATTTATTTGTATTTTGTCGGGACAAGAATAAAATACAAACTCTATACATAGTGTTTGTTTTAATTTTTGTATTATTCAAAATGAATATCAATTATACATATTTGTTTACATGATACATATAAAGGTAAATAACATCAAAGTTTAATAAACTTAAGAATACATCAATAAGGAAGAACAAAGGAATATTACTTAGGCCATCGATATATAGTATTGATTTATGTGGATCCCTTGTTTACAATTTTGCAAACGTTTAATTAACATACACATTTAATTCCGGGAGACATAAATTATAGTACAAGTCTTAAATTTGAACACCATTTCTTTGTGTTTGTGACACCTAACGGATTAACAAAATTACACACATCAAAAAAAAAAGAATATGTAAAGTTTATACGACAGTTTGGATTTAATGACTATAATAATTTTATTGATCAGCTAATGCACGGATGTCTGCGAACGCAGTACACAGGCTATTGACATTTTGCGGATTTCTTGATTTCCCAAAATAATAATGCAAATAATGGATTTTCTTATATCGGGTTTAAGCAATTAAATTATAATGGAAAGAAAAAATAATTAATTAAATTATCATTCGTGTGTGACCAGGATACCTAGATCTGGTCGCGGGATGACAAGTGTTTTATATACAAAATCTAGCGACTTATATAGTTGCCTGAGCCCTCTACGTAGGTACGTAAAAACATTCGGACATTCATACAGCACGTGATTGTAAGAGACCCGTAGATCTGAATCTCGTGCGCAAAAATGTGATGTAGATGCCTCGGTTGGTCATTGACATTAATATATACAGGGTGTAGCACCTAAGACGCCTCGGACCGTTGCTCCTCTATCATACAATATATCGAAAAGTCTAAGAGAAAAATTGTCCATAATTACAATCACCATTTCTCTAAAATATTTTTGGTCATCAGTGCCGTGCTGTAATTCCAGTGGCGTATCAAACCTGTGTTTCTTTAAATGGAACAACATATATTTTGTGGCTGATTCGGAAAGCCCTCAAAGAGTACTCTTTTTTCTTATGCAACGTTATACTCCTAACGAGCGGTTTCGCTGTTATAACGGTTTTCCTTCGCAATTAGACCGTTCTTCGACATTTTTTTTTGGCAGGAATTAAATTGTACCTGCGTTTTGGTTTCGAGTTTAGGGATAGACTAAGACCTCTTCTGCCTACTCTTAATTTTTTTTCAAGTGATTTAAGGAAAGAAGATAATTTTTGATTGGGATTTGCAAATAGTAATTTTTTTCTAAAATATCAAATGGGAACCATATAATATAATTACATCGTTGGATAATCGAAATTCCAAGGTTTCCATTTATTAAAAAAAAAAACACATTTCCTTAAAAAAATTAAAAAGAAAAAAGAAGATGAAAATATTTTAGGAAAATTGTGGTTGTAATTATGGACAATTTTTTTTTTAGACTTTTTTCGATATATTGTATGATAGAGGCATCTTAGGTGCCCTGTACATCAACGGAATTTTTATGATCTAACCAACCAAAGTTCGTTTCAAAAGTTATATTTTATTTTCAATGATTAAAAACTAGCAAAATATAAATTTTCACACTTGTTTTACTATACTTGTTAAAATATATCGATCAGGATTATTCAACTATTAATTCCTTATTAACTTCCTTATAGACTTGTTTCCAATTGATATAACCAGCATTTCAAATTTTCTAAGAGTAGCACGTTGGAAGAAAACGACGGAGATGGTTCAACAAAAGGCTTCATCATTTCTAACAAACGACAATAATTTACTTCCTCTTTTACGCAGAGTATCTCCGTAACACATGGAAATTTACATATTGCTCGGTCATGTATACATGTATGTACGAATGTATATGCGAATAAAAACTCAGGAATAAAGCCCCTGTATTTTTCTACGTCACTATTTAGTACGTGTTTCGAGAGATTAATGTAATATTTTTGCCGAGGAACGTTCACTTTAATTCTCGGCCGTCCAGTGATTGGAGTAATACGTATTGATTGAGATTGATTTATGAATACGGATAATGGCGTATATCCCGTAAATGGACGACGGATATATCACGCGAACTAAAGACATCCAACATATCAAATTCCGTGCCCCGTTCGTCAGATTAGGACGTTAATACTCTACTTCTGAGTATTACTTGCTTTGTCGTATTTCAATTTGACGTATATTTTTCTAGTAGACGACTTTATTCGACATGCATATATCTAGTGATTTCTTTTTTTTTCCAAAAGACATCCAGCTCGGGTTTTACTGTGATTAAAGACGACCCATGTAAGTAGATTTAGCTTACTTAAATCGATGGTTAATTGCCGTTGATTGAATGGGAGATACTCTAGTAATCTCCTGGTGGTTGGTGAAGTGCCTAAGGTCTCAGTACTAGGTCTCTTTCTATTTACTTCTATGTACTTGTTGCAAATATTTTACAACTTCGCGTGGATGTGAGTTTTATGTTGCTGTGGTCCCCAATGTATGGGATTCATATTATCTTTTCCATTATATTTATACGTTCATGTTATATAGGTATGTACCATACAGATAATAGAACGTTTTGTTCGTAATCGTTTGATATCATACCTAAAATTATTTTGTATTGTTAATAGATCAATTACGGGGGCGACCTGAAATGCTTTCGGAATCGACAAGAAAAACATGGTATTGGTGTGGTTTTTTATTTTTATTTTTTGATGTAGTCTCCTCCAAGATCAATACAATTTTTCAAACGGTGCTCTAGTCTCTTCAAGCCGTCGGAAAAGTAGGATGTTTCGAGGTTTGCAAAATAGCCATCTATAGCGGCGATGATCTCCTCATTTGAGGCAAATCTCCTTCCTGCCAGCGATTTTTTCAGGTTTGGGAATAGGAAAAAGTCGCTGGGGGCTAGGTCCGATGAATATGGAGGATGAGAAACTAATTCGTAACGCAACTCATTCAATTTAGACAAGACGATGCGGAATGAATAAGCTGGTGTATTGTCGTGGTGAAAAAGCACTTTTTTCCGCAGCAAACGAGGCTGTTTCTCGTTCAATACTGCATTTAATCGGGTCAATAAATTGCTGTAGTATTGCCCAGTGATCGTCTTTCCCTTCTGCAGATAGTCGATGAGGATCACACCTTGGGAATCTCAAAAAAATGGTCGCCATGACCTTTCCGTCCGATGGAACAGTCTTTGCTTTCTTCGGAGCTGATTCGCCCGGAAAAGTCCACTGCTTCGATTGTTCCTTGGTCTCCGGTATGTAGTGGTGGATCAAAGTCTCATCCACGGTTACGAAATGTATGAAGAAATCTCTTGGATTGCGTTGAATCCTGGCCAGACACTCCTCCGAAACGGTTACCCGATTTCGTTTTTGCTCAGGTGTGAGCAAACGCGGTACCCAGCGGGCCGAAAACTTTTTCATTCCCAAAATTTCGTGTAGGATATGGCCAACGCGTTCTTCTGAGATGCCCGTTGTCTCTGCTATCTTCTTCAGCTTTAATCGGCGATCGGCTATCACGACATCATGAATTTTGTCGACAATCGTTGGTAGCGGTTTTTGGGCGTCCACTGCATGGTTCGTCAGTTGTGCTTGTGCGGCCCCGTTTGAACTCGCTCAACCAGAAGCTGATGGTCGAAAATGACGGAGTAGATCCGCCATGAACCTCTAGCAAAATATTGCGAATTTCCGTGGCCGTTTTCTCAGCCATCCAGAAGTGTTTGATCACTGCACGAAATTCGATTTTATCCATTTTTGCGAAACCGCCTGACTTGCTACACAAAACACACTCTCAAATAACAACTATCGACAGTAAACGTCTGGAATGTTAACAGTTGCTATAAAAACGGTTGCCCTTGCCGACCGACCTTCGTGCGCCATCTCTTGCCGATTCCGGAAACATTTCAGGTCGCCCTCGTACAAATACATTAGAGTTCTCACACGATATTTGCATTCTATTCATAGATATAATGCGATGGGAAAGGAAAAGATGTAATGTTGAGTAAGTGATGATTTCGTTCACTTCGTTATGCTTTCATTATTACTTCTTTTTATTATTTTTTTTGGATATTTTCAATTTTTTGTTATTATATGCTGTAAACATGATAAGAAATGTTTTAGTTCAGAGAAACTGCAGTTTGACAAATTTTTCTAGTATTGCAGATGTTTGAACCAGTTACAGGTTATACAAGATAATTACCTGTATAACTGTAAATGTTTAACATGAATGTTAACACTTACGCTACCGCGCTACCTCTGATACTTTAAATGGTCTTCAATTTGAAATGAATTATACTTTTGAATAATAAAATTAGTATAGTAAATAAACGTCTTAACTTGAGTAACAACTCAAGCATAGTATAACAAATCCGTTATAATCTAAGAAACTTCAAGGGTGTTCATAACAAACATAACAGTAACGAATAATTTTGAACAGGGTGTACAATACATTCATACGCTTATGCGAGGGAGTAACCTTTAAAGTTTCGTCATATAAAACACAAGTACATAATTTATTTGTACGCTGATTTTTCTTCGATGTACAAACTTGAGCGTTAACTTTTCATCAAGGCAGCTAGTTCAGAAAATAAAATCGATGCTTACTAAGCTGACTTTGGATAACATGAAACATTCATGCATAAGCTTCGAATAAACTTTCCGTTCGGCAGTTTATGTAAACAAAGAATCGGTACGCTATTAAAGATTTAAGTTCGAATCGTATAAGTGAAGTGGCTATGTTTGTGCATATCCCCACGGTTATAACTGAAAAGTAAGTTTCATATTCGGATATTCGATTTCGACAAAAGCACTTGTATTTAACTGTTTTGATCGTTAGCGCGTAATAGCGCTTATATCCCTTCCAGGGTAATATTAAAATATCAAAGCTGTGCAAAATATATAAATTAAACTTTTATCGAATAGGTTCTTAACTATCGTTAAAAGTAAATATAAATTCATTTATGTATTCTGATATTATTAGTAGGGAATAGATTTATAATTTAAGAACGATATATGGCATGAATAAAAAGCACGTTGGTAATAAATTTTAAAATAATTATGTTGTTTTATAAATTTTCTATATACTCAATGTTTTGCTATGATGACACCTTGATTTTGTAAAATGTGCTAGTTGACAGTTTCTTTTTCTAATGAAAATGCTTACGTTTCGTTAATATAACACCGTATACCGGGTGTCTCAGCGGAACGGTAATGTCCATTATTGGTATCTAATGATGTAGATAGCGAATAATTTTTAATACAAAAATTGTAGCTAATCATAAGCTGTACAATTTAAATTTAATTTATACAGAGTGTTCGACAACAACGAACCAACACAAACATATGTGTTTTTAAATTGAATGCTATGCATTTTTTTTACATTTTATGATAGCCCTTGAAAGTCTGATTCAACTGGCATCTACTTGTATTTGTCGATTTCAACTGTTTCTGAGATATTTCCTTATAAATTGTGCAACATTTGAAAAGTTGCTATTAAATAAAGAATAATGATGAAATGCCTATTATGAGCTCAATCAGTAAAGATATCTTTTCAATACATACGTTAAATTAAAGTTTATTTCGATATATCTACCATTCACAAAAGTTAAGAATCCTAAAAAAAATTAAATAGAAGCCCCTGTACATTTATATGTCATTGAAAAGTACTTAAAATTTACTACTTAAAAATATATACTTTCTAGTACCTGTGGGCGATGTTGTAAAAGTTATAGGATATCTGAATAAATCCGATTACGATTTAAAAATATGAGTTGCCTTGACTTAATTACACAAAGAATAATTAAATTTAATCGAAAAGAGTTACCTCTAATTTTTTCTTTTTACAAATAAGTAGTTTTTATAAAAATTTTAAAACTCATAAAATGAAAATTTGGAAGTTCATGAATTAACAATAGTTAAAATATCGCAGTCGCTCTGTGTCATAAAATTGTTTATCGTCATACTTAGATTTATAACTTCACTTGAAAAGCAAACCGTCAATACAAGTATTTAAATGTACGCTATTGAAAACTTCTATAACTTTCGCAATACCTTGAAGAACGTACAAGTTACTATTTTCAAACACGACAGTAATAATAATATATATATCATATAACAAATTAAAAAATCTTGTTTGAGGTTCTCTTAATAAAGTTTTTAACAAAAGAACTTTTTGTGCATCTGCGTTTTCTAAGGCAGCAGTAACACGGCTCATTTTTCATACGGAATACTGCCAGTTTGTTCAAATCGTTAACAATTTCACAGGTCAACACGAAATTTTCATCGTAGATAACATGATGTGGGTTTTGTAGTATTTTGTGTGCTGATTTCAAATCTGTCTTTAGTTTTTCTCTATCACGTAAAGTTTTTATGATGAAGCAAATTTAAAGTTGGCAACATTGTGCAATTAGCCTTATCTTATGATAATGGAATAAGGCTAACTCATAATTATGAGTGTAATAAATGTTTTTTTTTTCGTTTCAAATCTGGAATAACAAGACAATAATAACTGATATTGTGGAAAATCATTCCCAGAAAGTGCAAAAACCATCCAGATATGTTCTGTTACGTGTGTGGTTCGTTCACACCTAAATCACAATCTCGTAAAATAACTGAGGACCTTAAGAAAATCTACAAATTGTATTTCAACTGTGCACTGGGAGATCAGGACAAATCTTGGGCTCCACACATCATCTGTTCCAGTTGTTCCAACGGATTACGTGATTGGCTAAACAGGAAAAAGTCAGCGATGCCATTTGCCATGCCAATGGTGTGGAGAGAACCGCAAAATCATCATAGTGATTGTTATTTCTGTCGTATGAACACTGTTGGGTTCTCGACTAAAAATAAGCACAAAATAGTATATCCAAGCATGAATTCTGCAATCAGACCAGTTCCCCATGATCAGTCATTGTCTATTCCTGTTCCACCATCTGATGGCCTTGCTTCGGCCGAAGATGATCTTATTCCAAAGCCTCTTCAACACATGCGTAACAGTCCCGAACCACATGATGAAGACTACACTGTGGTTGACGTTTACACAAGATGAATTGTACGATCTTGTGCGTGACTTGAATCTATCAAAAGACAAGGCAGAGCTTCTTGCATCTAGGCTTAAACGGAAACATTTGTTAGCAAAGGGTGTGAGTATTACTCATTACAGAAAACGAAATGAGCACCTGGTGCCATATTTTACTTCTGACGGTGACCTGTGCTACTGTCATAACATTGATGGTCTCTTTAACAGCTTATCACAAGTTCATGTTGCTTCAGAGTGGCGTCTCTTTATTGACTCTTCTAAACGAAGCCTGAAGGCAGTGTTACTGCACAATGGAAATTCCAAACCAAGTATACCAATTGCTCATTCAGTTCACTTAAAGGAAACATATGACAATATGAAGAAACTGCTTGAATGTACTGAATACCAGACACACCAGTGGTATTTAAAGGTGATAGGCATGTTGATGGGAATGCAAGCAGGCTTCACTAAATACTGCTGTTTCTAATGCCTATGGGACAGCCGACAAACCGATCAGCATTATGTCAAAAGGAACTGGCCGGTGAGGTCAACATACGAACCAGGGACCAGCAGTGTGAAGTTTACGCCTTTAGTCAATACACAAAAGATATTACTTCCGCCTCTGCATATCAAGCTTGGCTTGAAAAAGAACTTTGTGAAGGCGATGGCTAAACTAAACTCACAAGGGTATCAATACTTGGTTCACAGATTTCCACATTTCAGCTCTGCTAAACTGAGGGAAGGAATATTTGTCGGCCCCTATATTAGGTCCTTGTTACACGATGAACGGTTTGACCAATCTTTGACATAGTCAGAGCTTAAATCTTGGAAAGCATTCACGTGGCTATGCGAAAACTTCCTTGGTAATCATAAAGCGAGTACATATAGAACTGGTGTTGAGAATCTTCTGAAGGCATACCATGAAACAGGGTGTCGTATGCCATTGAAAATCCACTTCTTGCACTCTCATATAGATTTCTTTCCCGAAAACCTTGGTATGGTCAGTGACGAACAAGGTGAGCGTTTTCATCAAGACATTCAGGTAATGGAGACACGTTATCAAGGTTTCTGGAATGAGAGTATGATGGCTGACTACTGTTTGATGCTATACCGTGACAGTTCCAACGCAGTGTATAACAGAAAATCATATCGAAAGCATTTCTGAACAATCATAGATGCCAAAACAGCATTCACTATAGTAATGTTCCACAGTGTGTTCCTGAAACCTAACATCACCTGTAACTCGAAAACTGTACGTGATATAAAAAAAAGGCATACACAGACCTGTATGCCTTTTGTTTTATATCACGAGCTGATTACAGAGCTCGATAAACTGATCTAGAAAATGTCTATTTGCTTTCTGATGATTAAAAATTTTTTTTTTGTTGACCAGTGTTTTGAAAAGCACTCATCGATGGCAGTCCCATATTTGGATATTTTTGGTTGTATATTTTTGTGCCACCAAACAATCACTTTCCCCCAAAACATAGTCCGCACTTAACATAAATTTATGTATTTACTTCCCTTTAAACTGAAGCTATACATCTGAGTTTAACCATTAAACAATTTTTGACACACAGCATCTGCGATAGTTTTTATATTATTGTTAATTCATGAACTTCCAAACTTTTCATGAGTTTCAAAATTTTAATAAAATTACAAATTTGTAAAAGGAAAATAGAAGTAACTCTTTAATTTTAATTATAGTCGTAGTGCAAGTCATGGCACACACTGCACATGCTACAATTGAATTTCTCCAAAGATATTTTAATAATAACCGACTGATTAGCAGAAATAGATCACCAGATTTGACTCCAATGGATTTTTTCCTTTTAGGGCATTTAAATGACAGTGTTATTTAAATAACCTAATTTAATACTCCACTATTATAAAATACTATTACAAATGCTGTTAACAGTGTAGCAGAAGATATGATTCAAAATGTTTTCAATTCTTTCAAAAGCCGTATAAATGTGTGTCTTCAAAATGAAGGATCTCATTTTGAACAAATGTTATAATATTTCTAAATATGTAATATTATATGCAATATCGATCTTAGTGTTAAATTATGTTTAATAAAGCTATTTTCAATTATTGAACGTATTTCTTGAATTATTAAAACAAGTAAATTTAATAAAAATTCTTGAAAGTAGTTCATACGTAAAATAATAAATGTTGCACGGACGAAATACAATTCAGAATATGATATATGCGGCAAATACACCATGGCTATGAAGCGGCACGGTCAACCTTTTACGATCTCTTTGTCTAACAATAATAATGCATATCTCAACATCTTTCATCGTTTTAATATCAATTTTAGATATTTTTTATGTTATTGAAAAGTAACCCATAAACAGTGATAGCAATTATTAAACTGACAGATGTTAACAAACACGTCATAATTTTGAAAGTTCCCTTAAGGGGGCGTTTGAATCATAGAATACAACATAATTTCATAATTATGCAAATGTCGGTTATAAAATCATTAATTGTTTATTTTATTGTGTGTAATAAGTCATAATATCCTCCTACGTATGGTATAGGGGTTTAATTTACATAAATTCTTTTTATAAAATTTTTATTTCAATTTTATCAAAAGAACCTCTTAACCCTATGACGCGTGTTTCGTAGAAGAGAAATATAACAGAAATTTCGGCAATGATGTATTAGTTTGGTTTATTTGCATATTTTAAATAATTGTTAAAGAACGGCCATATTTGTATTTTGTACCTTGTAGGATTCCCTAAGAGAGGGCGCGAGATCCGAAAATACTGTAGTGTAACTGGTTATCTAAGGAAATTACAGATAATCATAAATATCTAAGTTATTTAAAATGATTTAATAGTGATCGTATACATATTTGTTATTTCAAACAAATTCTGCCAATTCAATTATTTGTATATTTGAGATGATGAGTTTTGATAGAGCGCGCGACATCTTTAGGAGTAAAATGTTGTTATTTTTTGACAGTAACGAAAGTACTTATGTTTTCTATGATTCAAACGCCCCCTTAATACATTAAAAACGCAATTAATTAATTCAAAGTGTTTGTTATAATATGAAATGTTTGAAAAAATATTCCTAAAATCTGGTAGTGCAATTTCGCCTTCACATTCCGCAAAACGAAAAGTTCAGCAGACTTGATTCAGAGGACAGCGTATAAGGTATTGCTGTTTCTGTCTGCGCCCATTGTTTGAGTATGTAAGTTTGCTATGCTAAACAATGACTATAAATAACAAAAGAGCAGTCGAGAATTTCGGACTCCTAATTAGACGGAGGACATTTCCGACGGTCGAGGAGTGATAAAAAGTCTTTTGTTTTCGAAGAGTATTGGTTTTCTCTCTCTCACTCTCTCTCTGTATATATATATAGAAATGTTTTCATAAAGAATATATTTTGATTACTAGGTGTATCATTTTAATAATTTTCATTCTATTCAAGTAAATTTTACATATATTAGACAAAAGTGATTATTGGTTACTTCACTTAGTTAGAGAAGGCTTTCACTAGTAGTGGCATGTTTGAAACTATTTTATTTCATACATAAACTAGTTACTTGGTTGTCGTAAAGATAGTTCTACCGTTTGTATTTGCTAGCATATGTCCACTTATTTTATTGTTGATAGGTATTTTAATTCTTTAAATAATTTCTGCCATCCCCAACGTTTTAGTTTGGAGTGTTGCTAGTATTTTTGTACTTGATTATTTAGAACACCCACAGACATAAAAGCCATGTTACTAAATAGAAGCATTTTATTATTATCTATTGATTATCCTAAGTATTTGGTGAGCTTATTTGCAAGCGATGTTCAAGACTAATTGTTCTTTCTTTGCTCAAACCAGTGGAGTCTTTTGTCGACATACTACCTAAATTAGTTAAAATTGTTTGTTAAATGTATTTATTAGAAGCCCTTTCTAATGTTTATTTATAATACTTCTTTCACACTGTATCATCTCCTAAATTTCAACTTCCTTGCGTATCCTCTAGGGGGTGATCTTAAGAATCGGTTGAGGATATTAAGTAATCTTAGGAAGACTGGATTATTAGGTGGTGTTTTGATCTAATTGCAATCAGTTCTATCTTCTACTGTACAAAAGATCAGGATGTCAACCATTTACCTTTATATTTTAAAAGAAGACAAAAACTAAAGTTATTAAGAGGTCATCATATCAGACTATTACGCGTCCCCAGTATGGTAAAAAAAGAAACAAACCCGCTTGATTCAACTTTTGCTCGTAGATTGATGAATTAAAGTTCTCCCGTCGTGTTCAACGACCTCATAAATTAGTTATTATTGTTAATATCCGTACAAAATGTAAGAATCACAGGCGTCAAGAATAAGCAAACGGGCGGGCCCCAGATATCTAATAAACTATACATAATTTGCTAATTTATTACACCTTAGTAGAGCTGATTAGTTAGCACATAAAGTTTAAATAATATATTTCATTAACCAAAACTCCCGCAATGTAATTTTTGTAGTAAAACTAAAATCGGCACAAATAATGAGAAAAACAAATATGCCACTTAATGCAATGACTGTTTACACGCAATAGACCCTACGCTATCCCTACTCATGACCATGTAAGAATAACAGCCGTCAAAAATAAGCAAACGGATCCCAGGCAACTAATAAGCAATAAATGATTTTCTAATTTATTAGACCATAGTAGAGCTAACTCTTTAGCACCTAATGTTTAAATAACACAATTCATTTAGCAAAACTCCTTCAATGTACTTTTTCTTGCACAACTAAAACCGGCACAAATAACGAGAAAAACAAATACGCGACTTAACAAATAATGGGATCCTGTGTAAATTTCTTTAATTAAAACAGCAAAACAAGAAATTTGGCTTAATAGAGAATAACGTTTCAGAAGAAAACATTTTTGGAAAGTTATTGAACAATTTAGGACATTTTTAAATAAAATATATTCAAAGGAAGTATTCATAGCTAAAATCCGAAAGCAACCAACTAAATATGTTATAGGTATTAAAAAGAAAATATAGTTAATCTGAGTCTAAGCTCTGTGGTTTTCCAGGGTATTTTGAGGGAGACAATATTGAATTATAATTATATTAAAAAAATCTTAATTAATTATTCGAAAATAAACGTTTGGCTCAGTTTCACAACTTCTGTATTAGATACACTAACAATTGTTTCGGCTATGAGGCCATTATCAAAGAGTTATCTAGAACTAAACTTATTCTACTTAAGGGTTAACTTATATACCTGTGTTCATTATGGGTGGGAGGATATGGGTAATTGATATTTAAAATTACATCGATATAGGGGGTATTTACAAATTCTAAAAGTTGAGTTCTAGATAACTCTTTGATAATGGCCTCATAGCCGAAACAATTGTTAGTGTATCTAATAAAGAAGTTGTGAAACTGAGCCAAGCGTTTATTTTCGAATAATTAATTAAGTTATTACAAAATGTTTCACCAAGAAATATCTGCGAAGTCAACCAATGAAATTAAAAAAATCACTCTCATTACTTAATTTACACACTTCGTATGTGTAGAATATATTCCTGATAAGTTCCATCTTACACATTAAAATTTTGAGTCTACTAATACTTCAAATATCATAATGCTCTTTATTGTAATATTTATTATTTATTGTTTAAATACAAACTCACCTATTTAAATTTTATATCAAATTCGCTTGGGTAAATTCTAATGCCAGTTGGCGGTACTATTGGAAAATCAGTACATAAACACACAATTAACACGGGAATAAGGGAGTTTGTCCTTAATGATCTGCCCCTGTCTTGTTTTGTTTAATCGATTAGTGTCGTGTGCTGACGCAGATTAGCACGATATTATGTCCTTGCTTGGGAACACAGCGACGGTCTTATGCAAATGTCGTTCTCAGGGACTCCGTGAAAGTTTCACGAATTTTATTGTATCCCCTCACTCGTAAAGCTAATTTCACGGTGACTGCAATTTTATTTCGAATAAACACAAGCGACGGTTGCTATCACTTAATATACTGCATAGAGAAGTGGCATATTATATTCCTCTGGTATATATACGTGGTGTGGCAATTTAATTCCGGCATTGTCGCTGCAGTAGTGGAATGACATGAAATAGAATCAAAAATAAAACAGCATGTTGTAGTTCGCAATCTCTCCTATAGATACCGGTCAAGTGAACATAGAACAAGGCCAACTGTATCTTGCTATCGCTGCGCGATATAAAGCCGTCACATAACGAGATTTTTTGATTTTAATAACCTCAAAATATCGATTCTTAAGTGGCGCTATCTATCTAAAGCATAATGAACTGCTTTGTAATCGCTGAGCATTTCTAAAATCACCTGTTAAAAGAATGCAATATGATTGGATTGTATCAAACCTACCGTTATTAGCATTTGACAGATTTGACAATTATTTTGTCTAATCCATATTAATTTCTACTTAAATTATTCAAATACTACACATATTCAGTCATTTCATTTAACGTGTGCTACATATTTACTATATTTTGGAAGTTACGTCGAGTACCAAGAAAAAACAATATCTACTTTCCTCAAGGAAAAGACATAGCTCTTCTGGGTCCTTTAGTTCTCACCAATATAGTCTGAGCTATAAGGCAAGTAATTCGCAAGTTACTTCGGCAAATAATAATTGATTATTCGTAATTTAGTACAAGGAAAATGCTTGGTAAATCTATACTTTTTTGCATTTTTAGGTTAAATTTATACCTTAATATTTGTAGATGTATAAAGTTCTAATGGAAAAATTGCTAGACTGAAGTAGTTTAGAAGCTTTACTAGACGTTATTTGGTCACTAATATTAACAATAAGTGTGAATATAATACAATAAGTTATTTAAGGGCTGGTTAGTACAACTTTAAAAAGCATAAAAGTGGGTTTATTATAGATATTTCAACATTGTCAATTTTTATTCTGTAATTAGATTTGCACCAGCTGGATAAATAAATATGGATATTAAACGAATAAAACACTTGGTTATATTGTTTCTCTTAAGGACAGATTTTTTGTTCTCTGACACGTGTTTCGACCTCTCGGTCATTAACGAAGAGTTTACAGACTTAAACTAAACTAAGAAAGTTACCAATACCTATTTATACAGGGTTAGTTAAAAGTATGGAGACGGCGATTTATTGTCGTTAATATTCATTTTAGAGAATTATGTTCAATATAAAAGTTTGTTAGGATATTTTGATCTACATTTGAGAATTTGATTTTTTTTTTCTTCAATTGTTTTTTAGTTACGCCTGTCCGCACAGTTTTTTTAAATGGGAACTAGTGAATTTTACTCTAACATTCGATAGAGAATTTTTTTCTTTTTACAATAATATTTTTGTTTTTTTAAATTCATTTTAATAACTTTTACAAGAAAAATTAAACAAATTAATAACAAAGTAAATTAAAGTAAGTGTTCAAATTGTCGTCCATTAGTAATTTGACAATGACCCAATCGATTTACAAAACCCCGAACAGAGTTCTGTAAAAAATCTCGGGGAATTTCTTGTATCGTTCTGGTAATTCGGATTTGTAAATCTTCGACGTTATCGGGCTTATCTTCGTAAACTTTGTTTTTTACGTATCCCCAAAGAAAAAAATCTAAAGGACTTAAATCTGGCGAACGGGCTGGCCATTCAATGGTTCCTCGTCTTCCAATCCACCTGTGGGGAAAAACGTTGTCCAGATATTGACGAACATTTACACCATAATGTCATCTTGCTGGAACCAGATACTGTCATTGGGCAGGTGTTCATTGTTTTCATGTGGATAGAGCGTAGCACAAGCAGGTATTATGTCATTTTGCAATAACTGCAAATACAGACCCGAAGTTAAATTGCCATTGATGAAAAAGGGACCGATAATATGACCGCCAAGAATGCCAACCCAAACATTAACCTTTTGGGGGTACTGCGTATGGTGCTCCAAAAACCAAAAGGGATTTTCCGATGACCAGTATCTGCAGTTATGTCTGTTTACTTCACCGGTAAGGCAAAAAGTAGCTTCGTCGGAGAAAAGAATATTGTTGACAAAATTTTCATTATTATTGCAAATATTTAACATTTCTTCAGAAAATTGTAATCTCCTATCAAAATCATCTTCCGTTAACTCGTGTACAAGGTGTACCTTATAAGGTTTATACTTTTCACTTTTTAAAAATGACACGATCGATGACTGCGAAATATTGAAATTGGCCGCTAATTGATTGGTTGATAAATGAGGATCTTCAGATACAGCCAATAAAATATACAGTTTGTTATCATCGCTTTTTGCTGTTCTAGGTCTACCACTCCTTGGAAAATCTTTAACGCTACCAGTTTGTTCAAAGCGTCTTAAAGTTTTACCAACAACGGATTTAGAAATTGGGTTTCTATTTGGATGCGTATCATTAAATAAATTACAAACGTCTTGTAAACTTCTGCGTTTATCTCCATAACCCAACATCATAAGTATTTCAATTCGTTCATGTTCACTTAAACTCGCCATTGTTAATATTAACAGCAACAAATTGCACAAATGAATTATTTCTGTCAAAGATTTGACGTACACAATAACCACTGATAAAATTATGTCGCTCAAGTTTGTTTATCGCATCGCTTCTGTCTATCTGCGATGTACCGAACATCTGTGAAACACTTGAACCGGCCTTTTCTTATAAAAAAGTTATTAAAATGAATTTTAAAAAAACAAAAATATTATTGTAAAGAGAAAAAAATTCTCTATCGAATGATAGAGTAAAATTTACTAGTTCCTATTTAAAAAAAAACTGCGCGGACAGGCGTAACTAAAAAACAATTGAAGAAAAAAAAAATCAAATATTCTCAAATGTAGATCAAAACATCCTAACAAAACTTTTATATTGAACATAATTCTCAAAAATGAATATTAACGACAATAAATCGCTATCTCCATACTTTTAACTAACCCTGTATGTATGGGCTAGTGTCTTAAGTACAGTGTCAATAATGGGGGTGTTTATGAAGTCCAGTTGTGTGTTTGTGACATATTTATTTGCTGTTGTAGCTTTTTTAATTTCTAGAATTTCTAATAAATCTAATTTCCTTCCTTTATAACTATTATGTAATAATGTATAATTATTGGTATCAAATACATGTACAAGGTCTATGCAATGTTCAGCAAAGCCGGTATTTTTAATATTGTTTAAAATTGATTTTTTATGTTCATTAATGCGATCTTGTACGGGTCTGCCTGTTTGACCAATGTAGATTGCGTCACAATCACTGCAACCTACCTCATAAACACCTGATTTGCCACACAATTTTGCTTTTTCTTTGTTATTGACTAAGATTTTTCCTAAATTTACTTTGTTCACTTGGATAATATTTAAACCTAACTTTTTTAATTCGTTAGAAACTCTGCTGCTAAGACCTGGAATATAGTTAAGAGAATGAAACCGCTTGTTGTTTGTATGTTGAGTTTGTTCAATGTACAAAATTTTTATAAGGATCTTTTTTTGTTTCTTTTCAATCATTCTGTCAATGAGTTGTGTGCTATAACTATTATTTAATGCTATAGTTTTTAAAATATCTTTTTCTTTTTTGTAGTTGTCAGTGTTTAAAGGAAAGTTGAGTAATCTATGGATTAAGCTGTGGAAGGCTGCAATTTTTATATTCCAAGATTGGTTTGAATTAGCGGGAATGATAGTATCTGCGGTAGTTGTTTTCCTAAATATATCAAATTCTAATCTTTGTTCAATTCTAGTGATTCTTATGTCTAAAAATTTAGAGTTTTTTCCACCTCTTTTTCTATTGTAAATTGAATATTATTGTTGAATGAATTTAAATGACCGAAAAAGTGATCTAATTGTCTGTCTGTGCCTGACCAAATACGTAATATGTCATCTACATATCTAGCCCAAAAGGAAATGAGTTTTGAGAAAGGGTTGTTACTATTTTTTATGTATCTATCTTCAAAATCTGTCATATATATTTCGGCAAGTAATGGGCTTAGCGGACTACCCATGGGTAGACCACTAGTTTGTTTATAAAATTTATTCCGCTAAGCCCATTACTTGCCGAAATATATATGACAGATTTTGAAGATAGATACATAAAAAATAGTAACAACCCTTTCTCAAAACTCATTTCCTTTTAGGCTAGATATGTAGATGACATATTATGTATTTGGTCAGGCACAGACAGACAATTAGATCAATTTTTCTGCAGTCATTTAAAATCATTCAACAATAATATTCAATTTACAATAGAAAAAGAGGTGGAAAAAACTCTAAACTTTTTAGACATAAAAATCACTAGAATTGAACAAAGATTAGAATTTGATATATTTAGGAAAACAACTACCACAGATACTATCATTCCCGCTAATTCAAACCAATCTTGGAATATAAAAATGGCAGCCTTCCACAGCTTAATCCATAGATTACTCAACTTTCCTTTAAACACTGACAACTACAAAAAAGAAAAAGATATTTTAAAAACTATAGCATTAAATAATGGTTATAGCACACAACTCATTGACAGAATGATTGAAAAGAAACAAAAAAAGATCCTTATAAAAAATTTTTACATTGAACAAACTCAACATACAAACAACAAGCGGTTTCATTCTCTTAACTACATTCGAGGTCTTAGCAGCAGAGTTTCTAACGAATTAAAAAAGTTAGGTTTAAATATTATCCAAGTGAACAAAGTAAATTTAGGAAAAATCTTAGTCAATAACAAAGAAAAAGCAAAATTGTGTGGCAAATCAGGTGTTTATGAGGTAGGTTGCAGTGATTGTGACGCAATCTACATTGGCCAAACAGGCAGACCCGTACAAGATCGCATTAATGAACATAAAAAATCAATTTTAAACAATAATAAAAATACCGGCTTTGCTGAACATTGCATAGACCTTGTACATGTGTTTGATACCAATAATTATACATTATTACATAATAGTTATAAAGGAAGGAATTTAGATTTATTAGAAATTCTAGAAATTAAAAAAGCTACAACAGCAAATAAACATGTCACAAACACACAACTGGACTTCATAAACACCCCCATTATTGACACTGTACTTAAGACACTAGCCCATACATATAAATAGGTATTGGTAACTTTCTTAGTTTAGTTTAAGTCTGTAAACTCTTCGTTAATGACAGAGAGGTCGAAACACGTGTCAGAGAACAAATCTGTCCTTAAGTGAAACAACATAACCAAGTATTTTATTCGTTTAATATTCATAATGTTTCACCAAGAACCAACCGTAGATTCTATTAATGTTATAAATAAATATGGTATAGTAATTTTTAAAATGATGTAATTAATACCAATAATGCACCTTGTTACCATCGTAACTGTCTTGAAATGTGTGTGTAGAAATACTAACAGATTTAGTACAGG
Source organism: Amphimallon solstitiale (assembly GCA_963170755.1). Lineage (NCBI taxonomy): Eukaryota > Metazoa > Arthropoda > Insecta > Coleoptera > Scarabaeidae > Amphimallon > Amphimallon solstitiale. Next base: position 61,864,894 of record OY720682.1, on the reverse strand, counting down.
TAACATTTGGTATACATGGTGTTCCAGGAGGAAAAGGAAGTACTTGAAGAGGACATTCACAAGATCAAAATAAGTAAAATAAACCAATATGTTTAAGTCCGATTTTTAACCATTATAGAAATAATTTACTTTATATTTTTTAATCATTATAGCTTTGAAATAATATTATTTGTTAACGTTTGACAATTTAGTTCGACGTTTACTAAACTTAATAAACTTAATTGACATAATACATATTTTTTAGACGATTAGAAGCAAACAATGCCACAAACATTTAGTCATAAAGAGTATACCGACATGGTTTTCGTTTATGGTTATTGTAATGCTAACGCAACTAATGCAGTGGATGAATATCGACGAATGGTAATAATAATCGGTACATTTCTAAGTCCAATTTACAATTGCTACCTGAACATAAAACGCTGACGCTGAACTCAAGCTGGATTAAGTTTTAAGTCAGTGTTAAATTCGGTAAAGGATTACTTGAGCAATGTGAAATCAGATTTCGGCAATGAATGTATCTATCCTCTTTCATGTTGATCAAAAGGAACAGTTGCTAATAGAGGAAGTTTAATGGAGTATTATTTATTTGAACTAACCTTGTATATAGTCGAACATCCTGAAGACACAACTGGGGAGTATTACTATGTTCACATACTTCAGTCGTAAAACTAAAAGTTCTTGCGTCAAACTCACTCAAAAGGTATTACACCTATACATACGTTTGGTATATACATTTTAACACAGAGAGATATATTTCGCTCTTGGTAAACAAGAACCGTAAATTTTGACGGTGACGTTTGATTACCATTTAAACGACTCTATATGTAATAAAAAGAACATGTGCGGAAAATATATGACCACAGATACTCGAGGCTTTGCCTTTCGACCTGTATTACATGTGTTTGAGGGCCCCGCTTAATTAAAAATAACTATTTTGAACGAAGGGACATGTACGTCGTAAATTATTGATGCGTCTGCGAGTTTTTACACGTCAGTTGTCGATTTGTTACAAAGTTGTGTATTACAGGTTGAGTCGGATGAAACTCATCATACTCCAGTAATATACGTACCTATTATTCTACAGGTGAAAATAAATTTAAAAAAAAATAGAATGTTGTAATTCGGTTTTTATTTTTATTTTTTCAAGTAACGGGGTCATTATAAAATTGTTTAACATACATTGTTCTTATAAATGTATTTTTGTATTAAATGTGCACAACTGCTGCAATTAATTTATATTTGTTCTGTGTCGGGAACATTTTGTCTTTCTTAACAGGTAACAGAATGTTTCTTTTTATGAAAATGCTTTTTCTTCGAGAAAAAAAGAAGTGATTTTTTCTGGGATATGTACACATAACTAAGAACACGAACATATTTAATTTCAGAATATTTTTTTATACAAAAAGTTACATTTCCTGATTGTTAAAAAGTACAGTTGTTAAATGTGCATTGCATGAGGGATATGTTCCTTGAATGATTCGGAAAATCTGCTACAGTGGAATTTTCTTGAACTGAAATCATATTTTCTGATTTTCTGCCATGGATACAACTGCCGTTGATACCTGGTCGCAAACTAGGTCCTATTTTAGCTAATGCACTGCCATACATTATAAACACTTTATTAGCTACTTTGGTCTTGTGCGCTACAGATTAATCAATATATCCTTCAGCATAATTTTTAAAATTCTAGGTGAAAAAAAAACTAAATTTATTATGAAAATATATATTTCCAATGAGTTCATCTTGAAAGAGACACATTGTAAAACAATTTTTTTGTACCAGAATTGTTATGCCTCATCGCCCGTCGCTATGACAATAAACAAAATGTATGACATATTTAGTTAGAGCGATTTATAAGCTTAGTGCCATGCTTTCAGTGCATTTGTATGGTTCATTTTGGTGGTTCTATAAAGATATCGTGAATAGAAAGAAAAACACCTCTATAGGTAGGTCACGTACAAAAATTTGTGATATAATAACAACACCTAAATTATTCAACTCAACATACAAGAATAATAATGAATTAGAGGAAATTGTGGTATTCTTGTATTTTAGAATTACTCTCATCTATATCGGAGCAATGTACAGAAAGAACGCAGTAAATTTTACATGAATTAGGTAATTATATTATTATGTTACATATTAAAATATTTGAATTGCTCATAATAAAAAGGCTTCTATTAAACCTCTTAGGAAAGACACATACCAATCTTTTTGCCACAACTTTCTAATTTTTTGATATATATCTAATAGAACATACGTGTGTTCATAGAAAGTTGAAGAATTTTGACATGTCCACCACGGAATCCACAGATCCCATATGATATGAGATAATAATATGCCGAGATTGGATATTTTGAGAAGAGATTGGGCCGGTTATTGGAATTTATGCTATGATACATCACTGATTGTGAAAATAACTTGAAGGATGAACACATTATTTATAAGATAGTGAAGTGTTTTTTTTCTAATTTGTACTTTGCTAAATATGTATCGTAATATCTGTCACTAAATTGTAATCAAGCACATATAGAATGTATTTTATATTTAAATTTCCAATAAATATATGTTTTAGTTTAAAACAACTTGTAGATGGTACAGTATAAAGATAATATTCTAATATTGATTGAATCGGCGGTTACTTGCTGGAACTCCATAATAATTAAGGTTGAAGTAAAAATAATTTACAACTAATTTCCAGTATAATCACACTTTATTTAAAAATACGACATGTTTCGCTACGATGTAGCTTCTTCGGGTATTACATTACTACTAAATATATTCTACAAATTATGATTTTTCCAACACATTTTCTACACACTTGTTCATTACTTAATTACTATAAATCTCTTAATGACTATTTAATGTACTTTAAATATATTATTAAAACTACCTACGTCTTTAACGGTACCAATTTATTCATTTTGGATTTTGCCAAAACAATGTGTGATGAGTTCTTCTGAACTTATCCCAACATTGTGGAAGTAAATAGTGCAGTGTTATGAACGGCAAGATAGGCACGGCATCAAACAGTATTCCTGTTTTTATGATATTGTTACATTCTCTAAATCTTTTTTATCATTTTATAAATTTGTATGTATCTATTAATTTATACAAATATTTATATTTCATAATAATTTTTGTTTTGTTTTAATTCCAAGAAAGTATATACAAAATAGATTTCCGAACATAAAGAAAATAAAATTTAATTTTTTACTTCGTAAGTAGAAATTGAACTTTGCTCATTGATGTAATTATTGAATCAAATACAACATCAACATACCTTTTTTACAAGCAATAATATAAATTATTTGCAAGTCTCATTTATACTCATCTCAGTTTCTGAGACATAGACATAAAGAAAAATGTATTGATTACGAATATGCTATTACAGACACTAAAGAAATTCAAATGTATCAGAGTTGGTAATTGTTTGTTTATATTCTTTGCTACCATATGGGCGTAAATAACACTATTTTAACACGTTTTTATTTTCATGAATGGCTTAATCATTCTAGATTTTAAAAAAAAGTTAACAGTAATAAAAATTATATTCAATCACAAAGAGGTAATGGTGATTAATTCCACGACTTTTGCTAAAACATTCATGTTTCAGTGTATATCTCGACACAGAATTAAATACAGGAATTTAATTAGTTTTGTACATTGTTGATTATGCGACATTGTATTGAATAATGTACGTAGACAAATATAAAATAGATGTTGTTTTATTCTTACATATAGCCAAAATATTAAATACAGTAATTTTAGTAATTTTATTTGCATGCTTAAGCTTAAAAATACAAGCAAAAGTATATGTTGAAATATAATACAATCTGACATATAAAACATACCTGAATATATTCGATTGTGTATATAAAACATTAATTTATGTGTTTTCTGTAAGTCAAAATGAAACAAGCAGTATTTACATATATTCAATAATTGCACACACATCAATAAGCACACACTCATATACCTAGTACACAAGATTTTCTGTTCAAAATCTTTTCAATAAGACGAAATGAAACGATCGGTATTCACTTTAATAATATAATTTCACATATACTAATAAACACGTACAAATCAATGTAATAGTTGCAAGTTCACAAGTTTTTCTGTTCAAAATCTTTTCTGTTAATCAAAATGAAACGTTCGGTATTTACATTTAATAATATAATTTCACATATTCCAGTAAGCACGTAAAAATCAAGGCAGAAGTTATAACTTCACAAGTTTTTCTTTTAATAATTCACTGGAATCAACCTTCATATCGTTTATTTATTCTAGCTCGTATTTTCTGAGTAATTCTACACATTCACCGATGAAATAAACTTGCACAAAACTGAATTCAATAAAACACAACTTTGCGTATGCTTTCAGTAATATCATAGTTATATATGTCAATTTAAATCTGAGGTTATAATTATGTTTTCTGTTTATCTGTCATTTCGTAAATTTCAAAATGGACATTTTGAGTCGACGCATGCTCAGAACAGGCAATACTCCAATTCTATATCTCTTAGTTGCGACGAAAAATTACACATTATCAATATACAACACACGCAATATAGTAGTATTATATATATGCGGGAGACAAACACAACCTCGAGCTAAAATCTAATACTTTTTCCCTCGTATAATAAATAATTATTTCTGTCTCTAGGCAAGGTGGTTAGCAACTGCACACGTAATATTTTTGATATTTAAATGTCATCATTGTCAAGTACATACATATTGTCAGCATGTGTTGTAAATTAATTAAGTTTGTAGTTCCTATCGTTGGAGCTCTGCAAGATTTCTTAGTTATTATTTTTTTTCAATTGTACATTAAATTGCTAATAAAATTAGTTTTCAGATGTTCAAACCAACAATCACATTGCTAAATTTCTCCATAAAATTACATTGTCAATAATGTATCATACATTTATCATAGGAGAGGCGAATGACGTATCACAGTTGAGGATATGTAGGGTGGCCGCCTTGGATTTAAAATCGACTTGTTTTTGCGTTTTTTTACATAAAATTCCTCCTTCGTGATATTCAATTGTTACGTTTTCGGTGCCGCAACCTGTATATCACACAGATTATGTATTTCCTATCGGATATATTTTATACCTATATGTAACAATTTGCATTATAATTTATGTTAGTTCATTTTCTTTACCCCAAACAAGGTCCAGTTTAACATTAGAAAAGAATGAGAAAAATTTAGTCAAAAATCAGTCATCACACAGAACATATTATCACACGATGTTGTTTTAAGGCGGGGATCTCTTTTTTTATCGACTCACGTCGGTTTTCGATTATGTAATAAAGGTGGAATGTTAAGCTACTATTTTGTGGAGAACGTATAATTTCGTGCTTCATTATTTCAGGTTTCTTGCGTGTTCCTGTCCGCGGGACGTACGCATACATAAATTTAGTGCCGTCACTGAAATATTAGGATGAGATGTAGGCATATAATCAACGTTATATACACATATACCATATGCTAGAATAATAACAAAACTTCCTTGCAGATATGTACTTTGTCTATGGAGTCTAACAAAGTAGAAAACTATAAAACTGTTTTAATTATTCTATAAACGTTAAATACTGCGTAATTAAAAATAGTACAGCAATTTCTCACATACTGAAACCATACTGAACAAAATAATAAGTAAATATAGTATTATATAATATATATTATTATAGGTTCTTGACCGCCAGTAATTAATATTACCTTCATCCTTTCGTTGCTTGAGTAATATATTATTTGACATTCATGCTTCTATTTTACCTATAAGTGTGCACGGTTATCTAATCCTCGGATGACGAACAATATCAAATATTTAATGTCTTGATGACATGAATGAATTTCAGACTGGGTAATACTAGCAACAGCTGCGTATGGAAGGATTGAATATTGAGAATATTGAGTATTGCAAAACTGCATACAATACCTATCTGTATGTTCTAGTATAATAATACAAATGCACCACGTTGGCGTTCCAAAATGAATTAGTATTAGAGTATAGAGTATACTTTGTATTGATAATTAGTATGTATATAATGTTAAATACGAAATTTATGAAACCTCCAACTAGCTCAGCTATTATTTCGGAAATTACCGTATAATAATTTCTAAATATAACCAATCTTATTCAAATTCTCTCTCAGGGAAAAACGTGTAAATGTGGTCCGATAAATTCATTTATAGATAATAATCTATCTTAGATATTCCCATTCATAAATGATTTGAGTAAGCACATTATTTTCTTTATGATTATAACGAATTTAATTAGGTTTATTTTTATATTTTTAGGTTGGCATCTATTTTTTTATAGAAGACAATCTGTGCAGAAAACAATATATACACATTGTAATGCAGTGGTTTATTTATAAATAATTATTGATAATTATTTTCGGTATTTATTTAACGGAACCACCACACACCAAGAAAAATCTATTTTCTTTTAAAATATTAGATTCTAACTGACTGTTAGCAGTTTTTCATCCATGTACGGGTGCACGTTGGGTAGCCTATACTTACATCAAACTCCGTTACGTATCCACGGGTTAATGTCGGCAAGCGTGCCACCTTTTTGAACGGTAGGAATACGTCAAAAGAAAATTTAAAATGACTTCTCGTGCTAATGAATGAAATGTGATTTTGTGAATCTAAATTGCGTATCACGGACTAGCTCTCGTCGTGAGTTTATTTATGTGGGTACGTATTACTTTGTTTCCTCATGTTCTAATACACTTACGTTAATGTTAAGACAGATGTTTATTTATCTTTGAAATGCATGAATTAAATTAACCTATCGACATATCATACAACAGACAGATTCTACATTATTGTGTTTATTGTAAACAAAACTATATATACAGATACATCAATATATTTACACAAATTATACGCTTACAATGTAACAATAGAGTAAATTAAATCGAAACATTAAAGTCGCAGCCAACGATCTATAAATAAAATATTTATTTTCTAACCTAAAACTACATCGGAGCTTCTAATTTTACAATAATATGAAATTCAACAGGTCTTGTTATGCTAGGTATAATTTTATTTCATCTATAGTGCTTTTAAAAAAAATTACTTTCAGTACATTGTCCGGACTTTTGCTAACACTCTACGGTGAATGATATCCATTATCGCGAAATGTGCGGTCGGTCGAAATTATAGCGAGAAGGTACAACGTTTACTTCGCGATGACGCGTGACTTGTACTTAAGCTCGGAGATTCGGAAATTTTATTTACGTGCGAGAGTTTATAATTTATTATGACGTTACGCGGATCTGGAAAAGAATTTAAATTATTTAATTTGGTCTGCGGTTTTCGGAATATTCTAATTGAAATACGACAATAGGTCTACCTCAATTAAAACGTTGTGGGTTCTTAATTAAAGCACGACAATGGGTCTGCTTCAATTAAAGGGTTGCGAATTCTTAATTAAAGCACGACAATGGGTCTGCTTCAATTAAAGGGATACGGATTCTTAATTAAAACACGACAATGGGTCTGCTTCAATTAAAGGGTTACGGATTCTTAATTAAAACACGACAATGGGTCTGCTTTAATTGAAGGGTTACGGATTCTTAATTAAAACACGACAATGGGTCTGCTTTAATTAAAGGGTTGCGGATTCTTAATTAAAACACGACAATGGGTCTGCTTTAATTAAAGAAGACGGTGTCAGAACACTCACGACAAATAGGTCTAAGTGCTCTGGTCGGGAACAGGTCGGAAGGAAGACTCTCTCTATTCTTGGCCGTTGACGGCTCTTTTATATGGTCGCGTCGCTATGAAAAACAAGTATGCAGAGTGGGATTCTCATACGTAGACGTGACGTAGCAACGCGCGGAAAATAATCGTGACGTCTTCGGATAACTTAAGAGCGCGAACGACAAAGAAATGAATAGATGAAATAGCATACTAATCACAAAAATATTAACAACATGATAAACAATGATTAATGACCGGTTGAATAAAATATCAAACATATATAATTTGAAAATTGCAATTCAAAGTAGATATGCAACGTGAATAAATGATATTTTACTTATTTAACGAAGGAGCTTCGTTACAACATAAGATTCAATATCCAAAATATATAGATTTATTTTAACATCTATAATACAATTCACATTTATAACGGATAAGAAAATACCAGTAATAACAAATTCTATTCAAACTTGTTCAACAACAATATTTTATTCTTTTAACGATGTGAATAAAGTAATATATCCTCCACATATAATAAGGTAAGTTAGATAATAGTGTGATTAATTTGTAAATTCATATATTTAATTGGAATAATAAAAGCATAGATATAACTTTTCATCCAAAATAAATACTACTTTGCTATTTTAATTCAACTATGTATATGGATTAATGCTTTGTTTTATTTTTATAATACCATCAAAATCAGTCTATAAATCTATAATAATCTGTTCATTATAATTTCGAAATAAGTATACTACCATTTACGAATGGTTCAATATAATGAAACCTTAATTTACATCTTATTATAAATAGGATATAATAGGATCATCGTATAATTTTTTGCTAGATTATTCTTATAAAAAAATTAAAATATATACGACCTTTTCACATACAACTGTTCATTTTATTACTTGCACTTGGAGTGAATTAAAAGTATGTTTCTTTGTAGATTATACTGAATTGGGATGATATATCTTGAATTAACCTCAGATGTCTTCCTTCCACCGATGTACTGGATCCCATTTGAAACTTCTCACAACTACAACTGAAACAGCTTCCTGCGCTCCATGAAATTAAATACTTCTCTTGATTTGATTCTTAAGCATCAATAACTACAACAAGATAAACTGGGAATACTCGTTCCAACAAAGAAAACAGCCTACTAGTGAAGTGATTCTTAGTTCTTAACTTCAATAGAGACTATAAATACTTCATTTCGACGAAAATAACAGCTCTCTTGTAATGTGATCCCTAGACTCCAACTTCTTCTACAATATGTACTGGAAATACTTCGTTTCGATGAAAATAACAGCTCTCTCGTCATGTGATCCTTAGACTCCAACTGCTTCTACAATATGGACGTGAAAATACCTCGTTTCTATGAGGATAACAGCTCTCTTGTAATGTGATCCTTAGACACCAACTGCTTCTCTTGTAAAATACTCCTTCAATTTTAATAACTCCTTCTATCTGGATTGGAAATTATATTCTTTGTTCTTCAATTCCTTTGTGGTAAGTACTTTATATAATTATTTATTTTACCATATACTAAATACACTATGCTTCCTCGATATTGAAATTATGTTACTTTAAATGATAACCATTCTCTGATTTACTCACAATTTATACTAGATAAACGTATTGTTATACCATTTAACAATACTTAAGCTATTATTTTAAGTAGAATCGGCTAAAATATACGCTTTCACCGAAATTACAACCACTTCATCTCTAAAATTATTTTATTCTGTCTTTATTTATTTTTATTTCCCTGGTGATCTTTCAAATTTTGAAAATAACCAATTTCAAATTTACACAAGATAAATATAAGCAAAATAGATTTTAACATACTTTAATTACCTAAGATTCATTCCTAAATTCAGTATTCTTTTTCTGATAATTTAATCCATATATTTAGTAAAGATTTTAAGTATATTTGTATTTAAACAAACCAGTTCTCATAAAACTGTTAGCGAAATGTCATATTGACAATCAACTGTCAATTCCACTTTATAAAATATCCCGCGTTTTTTTCTTAACCAATTTACTATTCATATTCAGAATTAAATTCTTAATACCTTTTCATATCATTAATGTCAATTGAACAAGTTTTTACAATATAATATTTTATTACATATCATAATTCAATACCTAATATGCAAATCTTTTTTTTTTTTCAGATTTTGGTGGAATTCAATGTACAATATATATTATACGTGTATCCATATACAGGCTGGTTATAAAATATGTAACTATACTATTCTTTTCAAACTTTTAGTTTATATTCCAATCAATATGGATTCACAAATCTAAAATCATTAAGTATTCAACACAGAAATTCTGTTTCATGAAAACAATTTACTATAGTATATTTGTGACACAAATCCAAACTATAACAATATATTCAAAAAAAAGTAAACGTACACTGCCTGTACATCTACAAAATATAAACGAAATTAATAATTATATTTCTTGTATCGCCCAGAGTGAAACAAATGTGGATCCAGCCATTTTTAATTTTTATAGTTATCACATACGACAAGGAGTTGCGTTATGTTCTTTTTTATACTCACCGCCTGTAAAGTGACATTTGGCGCATGCATCGCTCGACCAGCAAGGAATATTTTGTGGTCGAGTTGACTGTAAAAATTGACAGAAACACTGCCACTTTGGGACGTTTAAAAAAAATCTAACTTGATAGTAATAAAATGTGGTCTATAAAATACTACTTCCCTCGACTATTCATCACTGAAAGTTGGAGAAATAGGAGTAATAATTAAAAATTCTTCCAATAAATTTTTGCCGCCATCTATTCGACGACCTCAGCGATATTTATATTGGAACCATAATAAATTGTAATTAACCCAAAAAAACGCAATAAATGTACTATAAATTTATATATATTGCCATGTGTAAGAATATAATAACTTAATTTTAGAGAATGGTGAGTAATAGGAACGTACATGAAATGCTTAAATTAGTTAGGTAATCTATTTTAGGTTAGGTATGACACTAATGACATTAATCAATAATATTTTTTTAATTTAATGTTCGTACAAAAAATATTAAACAAACCACTTGCGTGAAGACATCTTCCACGCATTCGCGCATTCAAAGGCACTTGCTTTATGCGGTCGCTCGTGCTTTCAAAGTGCGCTCATACGGGAAAATAGTGTTCCCGCACTTGGTTCGTAAATAACAATTAACGAAGTTTTGGAGAAGGACGTGCTTTCAATTATCAGGAAAATTTCTTCTAATTTATCGGGAAGTGATAAAATTAATATAAAAATTATTTCCTTATCTTGTCCTTATATTATTCCATACATGACCTACATTATCAATTTTTGTTTATTTAACAGTGTTTTTCCTTCAATATAGATGATAGCTCATCTCATACCTCTTCCAAAGAATAGCATCCCCAACGATTTTGCCGACTTGAGACAAATGAGTATTCTGTCGGCTCTTCGATAGATTTGGAGAGTGTTGTTAAGCACCATTTCAGATTTTATATATCTAGGTTACATATTCTTCCATCTTTTCAGTCAGGATTCCGACCGTGGTTTAGATGTGCCACCGCGCTAACTAAAATTACTAATGATATTATTTCTGGTTTGGTTACTGTTTTGGTTCTTCTTTATAACTCCAAAGCTTTCGATAGACTCAATCATCAGATGTTGCTTTCGATTTTATATTATATCGGGTTTCGTGACAGAGTACAAAAAACTGTATATAATAATAGATGGAGTCAGAAAAGTCATTATTTAACTTTTCTGTCTTCACCTATTTAAAATCTGGTATTCTTCAGGGCTCTATTTTAGGTCCATTGCTATTTGCAGTTTATACTCTTAACTTCATCTGTTTGACCACTTTAATTGCAAATTTCACTTTTATGCTGACGACACGCAATTGTACACTTCTTTCAACATCAGCGATGTCGTTGTTGGAACGCAAACTATCAATACTGATTTAGGTAAATTTTATACAATCACTTTTGGTCATAATTTCCAAATTAATGAGGAGAAGTCGTGTTTCATTATTTTCGGTAATGTTTCGAACAGATTCCAGATGTGTGATGAGTTGGATTGCGTATCAGTAGCGTTGGATTGGTTCGTAAGAGCTGTGTTAGGAATCTGAATCTGTTCATGAACAAGAACTTAAGATTCAATCATAACACTACCAACTTTATTAGGCGAGTTTATTGCAATTTGGAAATGTTATTTTTTCACAGATGTTCCTTTAAGACCATGTTGACCGATACATTGGTTTTGTCCTATTTTCACTTTCGCGACTCACGGCCCCTGTCTTGACAGTTTGGACAGGAGAAGAATACAAGTAAAACTTAAAATGCAATGAAAATATACCTTTTTTTTTTAAAATCGCTGCAGCCTTTCGAAATTTTTTTCAAGAAATGTATATTAACGAAGTTAATGCATTTACTCTTTATTTTATTTCCACACTGTATATATAATGTAATAATAAGGTGAAGTATCAACAACACTAAGTTAGAGAATATGAAATTATTGAGTGTTCGGTTTGTTTTTAATAAAAACAATGAAATTGAAAATTTATTTCAAATATAATAAAATCTTTGACAAACTAATGTTATAAACATCTTACAGGTCTAAGTAGTCACTAGTAATCGGTAGATTATTGATTTGATGACTTTATTACAAAAATAAACACCGCAAAATAATTATTATATTATAATATAAATAATAAATTGTTTCATTAAGAGGCAGAATAATATATGATGGACCCATCCAGTCAATTAAGTATCATTGATATGAAAGTAAACAAGGATATTTATTTAATATAATATCATCAATATGTTCATTTCATTAGTTTACTTGCATATTTTCGAATTATGTTCTATATATTAGACATTCATATATATTGAGAATTCGACTTTCTTTTTAAGCACTACATTCACATAAGACGTTTGCACGTAAGTCTATAAAAAAATTCTTTGAACTTGAGCTTTCTTTTATCCGATAATACCAAAGGACTTTTATGCATATTATATTTATTCGCGGGTGGGCTGGAGTTTTTCATTTTCCTTTTTTCCTCCGTTTCTCTATTCTCATATCCTCAGTTTTCCTTTCCATTTTAAATATTTCTACATGTATGTATCTGCGAGTATATACGAATATATATATGTATTTATTTGTATTCACGGGAGTTAGCGCTTTATTTGCAAGTTTTATATGCGAAATTTTATTACAACTTTCCGGCGAACCTATTGTTTGAGAAATTGTAAAAAGTTTCCGTGCAAAAATAACTGCCGCCACTTCTCTAAATATTTATAAAGTCGGAGGTTGGAAGATATCCTGCACACATTTATATTATGTGAACTTATTTTATACTAGCAACACCAACGGAACATTAAAGAATATCAATGTTGACCTTCTTTTAACATCATAGATTTTACAGTGTGAATACATTCTTCTTTGATATTATAAAAACTTATATTTATAGGATCATTAAAAAAATGGACTTTGGAATTATTTTCATTTACAAAAGTTAAGAGTTTGGAACATCGACCCGAGCTAACTAAACTATTTAAATTTTTCATTGATAAGGTTCAAGTTAACGATGCCCCAATTCAACATTAGCCCAAAATTTTTTAAAAAAAACTTGTTTTTATACTCACATACTGTAATTGTATTATTAGATATGCTGAACCTGTACTTTAATGATGTTCATTAAGATACAGATTTTCATTAAGAAAGAAGTTTATATCCAATAGGAATGCGACATTCCAATATTCATCAATATTCAATATGGCCACTTCATATCTGATAGATATAGAAATTAAATAAAATTGACAGTTCTCTGCAATTTACTAGTAGGGAGTTAAACTTTGTGCTTTTTTGAAAATATAAACGGTAAAAATGAGGGATAATGACAGTAAAATACAAAATTTGACTCCACCAGAAATTATGGAACAAACCTTTGTAGCCACGAACAATTTATTACCAGCTAAATTCGCAAAAACGTACGGAAAATTTTACGCTCAATTTATGAAATGGAATGTTCAAAAAATAATGTTTTATTATGGGGTCGTAGAAAAAATAGTGTGTGCAACTCGTATTTAATGGCTATTAAAACACTCGTATTCACTCCGATACTTGCCTTCGGTTCGTATCGTAATTTTCATTCTCGTGTCTTAATAGCCATCATTAAATGCTCATTGCATAATATACCTACTATTAAAGTTTGTATGTATACTTTAACAGTGGTTTATATTACAGTTAGATATATTACGAGTTCATAAATACTAATGTCTTACTTACTACTGTTGTAGGCAACTTAACAATTTTAAATGGAATTCGTGTTTTTCAAATTTACCCAATTCGCTTTTAAGCTATGATTCAAAATAAGAGAATTTACGAAGTTTTTATATTCAAAGCTTTGAATCACTATGTCAGGCAATAGTATCCCTATGACAACGACTTATTTAGCACCGCGATAAAATGTTGATGTTTCTTATTTCTCTACGATAATTTTTCTTCCTATTTTTTGGGCTTTCGTTGATAAGTAATAATAGGTAGAACTTGGAAAGATGTTAACGAAGTTTGTCCACACGCAGTCCTCATGTTATTAAAAAGGATGGTACATAGTTTTAAGATGGAGTTAAAGCTGTTGATTGTTGCCGAATCTCAAGGAAATGTTCATGCTGCTGAACAAATCTTCAATGAATGAATAGCTTCACAATTTTGGCATTTGATGGAGTATACTCCCGGTTTCTCTAGTTTATCTGTTTTGTCTTTGATGTTACTTAACATTACAATCAAATTAATTTATTAAAATGTTTCACCAAGAAGTGTCTGCAACATCAACTAAGGAAATTGTGTTTATTAATTTATACTAACATTGATATATCAAAATACAATGAACTTATAGCGTTTATTAAAAGACAAACAGAAAATTTAAAACCAAAAATATCAAAGGTTTTTCCGATGAAAAAGTAAATAAGCTTATCGAAGTAGCGCCTAATTCACTATTTCTCTTAGTGAAGGTATACGCACTGATTACTCGTTTATTAACGTTTTATATAATAAAACAAATATCAGGCGTATGTGGAGAATGCCGTAGAGAAGAACTTTGCAAAATTTCAATTAATGATAATGACTTTAATAAAAAATAACATCCTGTTTGTAACAATACTTGCAACAATGATATTTATTTATTACAAGAATATTTTGTAATAATTAAAAATGATTGGATTTCCTTACTGTTTAAATACGAAAATTTACGGTTGCAAGTTGCACAGAATTAAAGCTTTTTTTTTAACTTATCGCAATTGTAAATGAGTAAATATGCCTATAGAAATAAACGCACTAGGGAAAATTCCATCAAACATTGGCCAATTTTTAAAATTAGATAATCCATTAAGATATACAGGTCACTGTTTTCGTAGAAATTCAGTTACGATGTCACCATGTTTTACGGTGGAGATTTATTATCTGTTAAGCGGCTTGGAGGGTGAAAATCTACCTATATGGTAGAGGGATATCTAGAATATTCTCTTCAAGTCAAATTGTTGCATTAACAAGTAAAGATTCTCAAGAAGTGTCTAGTTCTGCACATTCTGTAAGAGAAGGAAATGAAAATAGTTCAATTATGCAGTTTAATTAATCATTGTTCAATTAACGTTAATGTTTACCGCAATGTTATCCTTTGTTACTTCATTTGTTAATTTGCCCTGGTTATTACATTATATTATAGGACAGAAATTGACACGATAGTGACGATAGTATAATATTTATTATTATATATACTGAAGATTATAGGCACGTACAGAACATCCATTATCTTTTAGGTTAGGAATATTGAAAATCAGCAATTAATAATATAGATATGTATAATAGATGGCGCCATTAACTTTTTTTATAGTTTTTAATTAATTTTATTAAGTTTACAATTTGTGATACACCAAATTTAGTTGAAATAAACAATTTCACAATTATACTTTATTACTGTAATAATGATTTATTTCTTTAATGCAATTGATAGTCATTTTCCCACATACAAATGCAACCGGGAAATGACATGCTTCGATGAGCGAGTACAAAAAATGATTCTTCCTTCATAAAGACAAACCAACAGAACTAACAGGAAAAAATTATTTAAAAAATTCACTAGGGACAAGTTCTTCGTAAAACCCTAAGAAAAAGTAGGGCAATGCAGCATATTTTCAAATCAACGAAAAAGCGGGAAAAATTTATTAACCCGTCTGCGTTTCATTAAATATTAAGGTATTACATTTTCTTTGGTTTACACACACGCAAACAAGATCAAATATAAAATATGTGCAGGCCTAGAGTTCGCTCCGTGTATATAGCGCCGGGAACGTGCAAAATTCTTATGCCTAAATACAGATTTATGGTTCCGACACATTAATAATAAAGACTAGGTTGTAGGCAATGGAGGAACTGCAAATCCCTTTCGAGATCGTAAGATCCGAGATGGCTGCGAAAGCCACAGAAGACACACATAAATAAATTATGACATTAAGGAGCATAAAACTCTCGACACGTTATTAAAATTTTAAGGTGGATTCCTTAAATACGGTCATTTTAATGTTTTATACTTCTAAACCACAAACGGACAGCCATAAGTCACAGCAAGCAGCTTATTATAAGCCGCTTCCGTGCTCTTGACGTTCGTGAAAGGTAAAATATGATTTCTTTTTGCATATTCCCTACCTTTTTACCGCTAAAAATGATATTGGATCCCGAAAGAGATCTGACTTTTTACTGTGTGCATTAATTTTTGTGTATGCTGTTGAAACAAGGACACTCTAATAGTATACAAAGAGAAAGGATTTCTACATTCGATTTATATTTTTCGCGTAAAGAATTTCACCAGAATTAAACAAATTTTCAATTAAATATTTCTATATTATTCAAAGATTATTTCAGCAAGTTTTTTGGCTACTATATGCCACGAGTATTTCCTTTTAGTTTATTGTTGTTTACTTGTCTACAACATACATTTGTAATAATGAATTTATAATCAAATAGCCAAAACAATTTGGGATTGTGAGTTCTGATTAAATTATTTTTACTTTCTTATAAGTACCCAAGCAACACATTTATGAATAATATACGCGTGATTAATGTTACCACGGTTGAAAATTGGTTTTAGTCTACAGAAAAGCCAAATTCATTAAACAAAAATTATATTGTTTATTAGTCGTCTAATAAACGATTATAATATTACAACATTCATATTGGCTTCGTTGCAATACGTATTATAGTTGTATTTATGAAACGATTATTAGCAGGCAATGGAAAGCGCATCTTATTTGTTTATTACTTTCTTATACGTAGTATAAGGAAGTATTGTGATGAATTTTCGACCTCGAGATTTTTGCAGATGTCCACGTTTTGAGGTCCCCTGATACCAAAAAAGTGGTTTTTAAAAAATGCCTGTGTATGTGTGTGTCTGTCTGTCTGTCTGTCTGTGTGTGTGTGACCACGATAGCGGTCAAACCGCTGGAGATTTCAATTCCAAATTTTGTATTTACGTGTATAATCTCCCTCTTGAGATCTGATTAGTTTTTCAGTAAAATCGGTAGACCGGAAGTAGCAGTTTACTTCAGTGAAAAAATCGAATTTTGCCAATATTTCGTCAATTACTAAGTTTAAACAAATTTATAAAGAATTAAAATGTACTCAAAATTAAATTTGAAACAAATTATCTTAAAAAAGTTTTTCGAAATTCCAACCGGAAGTTGGTCTTTTACTCTTATCGAAAATCAGTTTTTTGCGAATATATCGCAAGTCATGCTTTCTAGGCAGGTACATTATGAGTATAAAAGTATTTAAATTATAATTTTAAATATCTTTTGTATAAAAAAAATTTCAAAATTCGGACCGGAAGTACCACTTTTACTCTTACTGAATATCGATTTTTTGTAGATATGTCGTAAATTATGCATTCTATATATATTTATTAAGAGTACAAAAGTATTTATAGTTGAATTTGCAATATTTTATGTATACATGAAATTTCAAAATTCGGACCGGAAGTGGCACTTTTACTCTTAGCGAGTAGCACTTTTTTTCGAATATCTTGCAAAGTATGCATTCTATAGCGATTTATTAAGAAAATGAAAGTACTTAGAATAGGATTTTGAATAAGTTTTGTATAAAAAAATTCTTGAAATTGTATAGTTTGAAACGCTCATACGTATAAGAAAGTCGTGTGGTGGCCACACCTCATTTTTTTTTTAATGTATTTACTCACTTCTACATTAAACGCTTTATTTACTTAAAGTGTAAACATATTGTTTTAGATAATCAAAGACGTATATTTTCTGTTAATTTTTGAATAATATATACCCGCTTCTACATAAAGCGCTTTACTTACGTAAGTACTACTGATAAGTAGTATTAAGTGGATGTAACGTTACAACAGTAGGTAAGTGTACTTATTTACTATATGCACTGGTTATATTTTATACTAATACCCTGCCATCATTTTATTGAACTATGATTGTTTTAATATTCCAAATTTTTCCAATTTTATTACCGACGTTAGTATACTTTATAAACAAACAGATTGTACGAACCCTAACCTAAAACATTATGCATATTTTCCAAAATTACGACTAATTTAGAAAATTAATAAATTGTTTCTTGTCAAAACTTTATTAATTTTTCTCATCATTGTTTTTTTAATGGTAGTCCTTTGTCATATTTTATGATCAGAAATAGATTTGCCACAAAAACTGTCTTCGGATCTGATGAGCTCTCACATGAAATAATTTAAGCTTTACTCAAAAAATTGTAAAAATGCCGATCTATCTGCAATTGATTGGAATGCAAAAAAATTTTTTCAATACCTTTGGAATACATCAAAAAAGTCATGGTTCAACGTCCAATTATGTTGGATGAAATTTTCAGAACTGTGGGAGCAAAAAGAGCTTCAGTTTTACAAACTCCTGAAAATTTACCGAACCTGGCTATACAGACGCGCGGATATTTGCATAAACTAGAGTTGATCCTCGCTTCTCAGAGCAATTATAATTTCTCGGTACGTCTAGGTTTCTTTTAAATTTGAGTAAATAAATTCAGTAAATTCCTTTAGGTTAGACGAACTGCAGCCATTCGAGTTCGAAATGTGAAAGTCGTAACGATAAACATTCTACAGTATTTCTTGTCAGATGAGATAGATATTTTTCGCTAGTATTATATATGTTACTGTGAAAGACCGAAATATGGTGAATGTCGAGATTCACCGGTGAATGTCAACATTCTCAACGTTGCTTGACGTATGTCCGAAATATTGGTGAAATTTCATTATTTCTAACTTACACCGGCGATTGTCGACATTCAGCATGCACTCATGGTGTATGTTAAAAACATTTTTTTTTTAAATAAAAAAAAAACCCCATAGGTCTTTATTTATTAAAATAATATGGGAAAAAGACTTTGTTGAACTCAAAACAAACAGTAGAACATAAAAATATAAAATGAAATATAAAAAATAATAACAATATCTTATTTATTGCAACAACATAAACTACCATGACACTTCGAATTGCACAAAAGTTCCTTGCTTTTACAGCTGCATTTAGTCGTGGAACACTTTCTTTTGCAGTTACAACGTGTGTAGCCTTGCCCTCCACTTTTTGAATTAGCAGAAGCTGCTTCTCTTAGCGACATTTCTTTTGTTGAAACTTCGTCCATGGAAACTAACTTTTCTTTACAAATTACGAACTGATTACGGGTGAAAAGCTGCTTCAAGGTACCATTTTTGTTAGCTAGTCTATAAAAGGCTGAATCCTCTATTCCAACAACAACCGCTAAGACATTTCGAGGGTCTGTACGACCACGGTCGACATCAGGGACTTGAATTCTTACGGTATCAAATTAGCTCGTGTTGTTCAGTCAGTACTTGAGATGAAGATGTGCTAGGTGGCGGATCAGTCAGTGCTTGAGATGAAGACGTGTTAGGTTGCGGGTCAGTCAGTGCTTGAGATGAAGACGTGTTAGGTTGCGAGTCAGTCAGTGCTTGAGATGAAGACGTGTTAGGTTGCGAGTCAGTCAGTGCTTGAGATGAAGACGTGCCAGGTTGCGGATCAGCTCCAATGGTATTTTCATTATCCATGCCTCTTTCAATATGGTCACTACCCAAATTTTCTTCAACATAAGCTTCTAGCTGTTCTTCGGTCTCAATGTTTGCAATTTGCCCGCGGGGGAGTGATGACGATGTTATACCCCTTTTTGGTTTAACGCCAAACAGGGCTTCATAAGGACTCTGGCGTATTCCTTCGTGATAAGTTGTGTTTTTGGCGAATTGGACAAACGGCAAACCTTCTGACCACTTGTTTGAATCATTGTCTTGCATCCATGCAGTTAACATATTTTGTATGTCCTGATTGGCTCTTTCAACTGAGCCTTGTGTTTGACTGTGACGAGGCTTTCCGTGCACTATTTTAACATCTTTCCACATAGCGCATAGTTCAGATATGACTCGATTACTGAACTCTCTACCATTATCCGAATGCAATATAGCGGGAGCACCAAATGTTAAAAAAATTTGGAGAAGGTGATAAGCTACTTCTTCCGCTCTCTTGCTTTTTAAAGGTCGTAACTGGACAAATTTGGTTAAATGATCTTGATATACCAATATAAACTTGTAATCGCCATCCCTGTGTGATTGCAAGTCTATCAAGTCGACTTGACATCTAGAGTTCAATTCGGAACTGACCATTGGTTTCACAACAATACCTTTTTTAGGCGCACTGAGTTTCATTTGACATTGTTTACACAAATTTAAATACAACATTACAACTTCATAAGTAATATTTTTGTATCTAACTTGCAATTCTTTAAGCATTCGTGTTCTTCCTCCATGGCCTGTTCTTATGTGAGTTTCAGAAAGTATTGTAAACAACTCATCATTAGTAACATAATACTGGATATTCGTTTCTCCTGGTTTTAATGGCACAATTAACTTTTCTTCATCACTAACTTTTAAAATGTCAAAACGTTTTAAACGTCTGTAGTCCAAAGGTGTACTACACTTACTTTTAGCAGAAATTACTTCAGAAACGATTTTAGAGTACTTTTCTTGTGAAAAATAAAAACAATTGTCTTCTCGTTTACTTCCAATTAAGGCATGTAACTTTTCAAAAAACTTATCACGATTCACTGTAGTAGCCATTGAATACAAATTATAATTTCTAATAAGAAAATTAAATTAGGTTAGGGAGCGTGCCCGCAGGCTGTCAAACGTTGCGTTAGACTGACGAAGGCAAAGCTAACTGAAACAAGATGCTGGAACCGTCTAAAAACTTGTTGCGACCTGCCGTTTCCGACATTCACCGGACCTCATTTGTGTTTGTCGACATATACCGGTAAAAGTCCGAATCTTTAATACAATTAAGAAATGTTCGGACTTTCACCAAGGCATTTGGTATTTGTCGACATCCACCGGCGGATGTTGACATTCACTACTTTCGGTCTTTCACGGTAACATATACATATTGAAATCAATTATGACCGTGTGGAATGTCCTACTCAAAGAAACATTATTTCAATAAAAATCGAACAAATAAATTTATGTTGGTCATCAATTAAAAAACAAATAACTATACGACAATAACATTCCTTTTTTTTGAAGCATGAATTACCAACTTATGCAAAAATATGCCAGAATAACAATATGCTTGATCCGCTCATGTATATATATTAATCAGATAGACGTTGCATGAATTAAAAGGCAAATTTAGAGAATGAGGATCTAATTAACTAATTGTCGTGAAATAGTACAGGAAGATATGTTTCTTGTTATGAATATACATGGAGGATACTGATAATAGACAACACTAATATCATTGCGGACTTTAATTATATTTCTAGTAAATAATTTGTATGAATAACGTGTGTCATACATTAATCAAATGAGGATTCATAGAATGAGGACTTAATTAATAAACATGAAATGGCGACAGAAAATGTTGATATTTTCGTAAAAATTCCTTAACAACTTCGTTAATAAGCACTAGTACTATATGATTAGTGCATACTAATTCTGTCTTTTATTTTAATTTTTATTCTATTGAAATATTATTATGCTATAATTTGTATACATATGCCTTTTTTTAATATTCATCATATAATGTGCGTTTTTTTAAATTAAATATCATTGTAAAATAGTATTTTTTGTACAATAAATGTTTATATTTGATTGACATGTTTTTGTTTAATTTACCGATTCTCCACAGTAAAAGAGAATTTCCCTGATGTATAAGAATTGAATTCAAATTTTTCCATATTTTCAAGGAAGGTCTACAAAATTTTGCCCTGCGCAGAGTGCTGAATTTAAGTCGTAGGCTTCCACAATTGTCGTTGACACCTTCTTGGTCCACTATCTTATGGGACATCTTCAGGGCTTCTACTACCGCGATCACCTGAAACAGTCTGTCTCAAGCTATTGCTGTAGTAGAAGCCCTCGAGATGTCTCTTAAGATAATGGACGTAGTGTCGGCAATTGAACCAAGGAAGAGGACGCGGTTTCAATCCAGATACCAAGAAGGCATAATTTACAACATATACAGCATTATCTGCATCAACATTAAACTGATTCAATCGTTCGACAATCTCACTGTTATAATTGACTTTTTGCACATTATTTTATTAATCAACACTATGTAGGCCATCACGAGAAAGATCCTTAATTATAAAATAGAGAATTAATTTCAATGGCGGTGGCGAAATATACATACAGTTTGTCTTCTTTGTATTGATGACATTAGTCATGTGTCCAATGTTGAAAGTATGTAGATTCATAAGTCATTCATGATATTCCGGTCCTCATGTACTGATGCTATGAGGAAATCGTCTGCGTACATGTTGTAAATAAATCGGGCAACAAAATATAAATTATTTAAAGAAGAGGCCCCAAAAAGTTCCCCTGTGGTACACCACGCGATAGCTGACAATCACGAACTTTCTATTGATTTTTTATAATTATTACTTTAAAATTTAAAATGAACTTTTCTTCGTAAGCCTACTCATGCTACGCCGTCTGCATGTAAAGTAAATTTTGATATCAAAACGATCTTGATTTTGTCACGTTGTAGCTATTTATTTAGCATTTATTAGCAAATATAGTAAATAACGCACAAAGTATTTTTAAATGGAAGCATAAATTTTTGTATAACTTTAAATCGAATTCAATCCAAGTTTTCTTAACAATAAAAAATACTTATTATAATAAATAATACCGATTTTTAATGGACAAAATAAACGGCAATACTCGTAATTAAGAATGAAATTCTTGTTTTCTTTAAAAACGAAATGTTGGTGTAAGACAATAGCTGGTTCTTTCCGAGCTTCTGTTAAATTTAATGTTTGCTAACCGGATTAACTCAATGTCTCCTGAGAGTCGTCTTCATCGAAAATCTTTCCAAACCTTCTCCGTCTTTCGCCTAAATCCTCAAATTACCACTTTATAAATAATAAATTTTAATTTCCTCCAGCTTAATCTCTCGCTATAGAAACGATATGGATACACAAATATTTTATTTTGGCCTGCTAATAGATGTACATATTTTAAATTGTTTGCTCAGTTATATTTTTAGTACAGAGATGTGTATATTACATTCTCTAGAATTATTAAAGTGTACTTTTATCTCTATATGTTTCTCTTTTATTTTAATTGCGGGTTTTTTTGCAGACTCACTAAGACATGAAGACATGTTTATAGTGAGCCCAAATATTATATATCAGCATAAATAGTGCAGAAATACGAAATGACAGTTTAGTTGATTTAAAAATATTAAAATTAACAAAATTTGCTTTTATGGACTTAAAGAAAAAAAGTCAAAAGCCAAACTAAAATAGGTACCAATGGTCTTATCATGAACTTATATCCTAATTTGTAAGTTAACAAAAGTAACATTATTAACCCATTTGTTCCCACAACTATTTTTTTTACAAAATTTCAATAAGGTCGTTTTTTTCTTATTAAAGGTATGCCCAAAGAACAAAATATTACAGTTTTTCGATAAATTTTTGAATAGAATATGAAAAAAAGGTATGTACTCAAATGAGTACAACAGGAATATAGGGACGTTAATGAAAATATAAATTATATAATATTTAGCTAATTTATTTTAGTGATTTACAATAGAAAATGTTATTCACTATGGAACTTTATAAAACATTCCCTTTCTAAACAAAGTGTAACATTACACTTCATACAAATCCACCTAGCTCGTTGATGGCACTTGCGACAGCGCAATTGCTTTTCAATTTTTTTGGGGAAATGGCCTCTTTGATCTTCTAGAATACTTCTTGGGACAGTGCTTGGGTGCCTGGAGTGTTGAGCTTTCTCAAAAACTCTCAAGAAAGCCTTGATATACTTCTTATAAAGTTGAACAAATCCATAATACCGCCTGCCAATGAATGTAACCTCCAGGCGTTGATTGCTGCAACATTCAGCATGTGGGTCCAAAGGGGCCACCACCACTTCTTACCTTGGATGGACACTCGGTAATTATTTACAGATTGGTCTAGCAAGTCTACGCCGCCCATAGCTGAATTATAATTGGCAAAGAGACGAGGTTGAGGTACATCAATTTTTTCTTTCTGTTCCTTAGACCAACGTTTTACATTTGAAAGGGGATGAATACTGTCGTAATTGGTCATCATAGACACGATACTGTTGTCCTTCCATTTTACTAGAAGTAATGAATGTTCTTTATCGTATTTGTATTGAAAAAAACCGCGATTTTCTTTTTTCAATTGCTGCTGATCAGACAAAGGACATTTTTTCGTGCGATTGTCCCTCACTGTCCCCGTCGCTCTATAGCCCAAGTCCCTAAGAGTTTTCAACAAACCGTGACTTGTGAAGTAGTTGTCGAAAAATACTATATGATCTTGA
This sequence comes from Amphimallon solstitiale, assembly GCA_963170755.1. NCBI lineage: Eukaryota > Metazoa > Arthropoda > Insecta > Coleoptera > Scarabaeidae > Amphimallon > Amphimallon solstitiale. Next base: position 61,840,263 of record OY720682.1, on the reverse strand, counting down.
GGTTCTGTCACTACTTCTAATAAGTCCAACACAACTTTAGACCCTAAAGGCAAATTTTGATCCGTCCCTTTTCTATTTTGTTTTGCCCCACAGTAGGTATCGAACTGATAGCAGTAACCAGAAGAACTGCAAATCATCCAGTCTTTATAACCGAAACGCACTGGCTTTCCACGGATAAATTGTTTTGACGAGTGATGTCCGAAGTATTTTACCATAGCCTCGTCAATGGAGAGCTTGCCATGGAATATACCCCACTGCAAGAATCGCTTATTCAGTTTTTCCATGAGAGGACGAATTTATACATCTTGTCGTTTTTCTCAACTGTTTGGTTATTTGCTAAATGAAAGTATTCTTTTTATTTCATAATATTTATTGCGGGACATACTACCTCTAACTAGTGGTATGTTTAGATCTTCATCTGTACACCAATATAATTTCTCTCTTGGTAATCGATGATATCCAGTGAATAATAAGAAACCTATAAATATTTTTATCTCGTTGTTTGTTACAGTAAATGAATGATTGTTTTGCTGAGCAGCATATCTCTGGGTTTCTTTGATAATATAAGTTATTATTTCATCGTCAAATAATTTTTCAAAAATCTGGGACAGGATTTAGTCCTGCTAATTCTTGTTTGACAATATTTTCGCGAGCTAAATATCCATTTCCTTGGTTCAGTGTGATATCAATTATTTCGTCAGTCCAATTTGGTTCTGTTTCTGCAATTTTTCCCTTTTTCGTAGATGATTCACCAGTATTACTAATACTGCGTAACATACTCAACGGAATATTATCTTCTGGGTCACTCTCTGTACTGTCCTGAGAAAAAATTTCAACAGCACCAGGAACATCGAATGGGAGGGTATCTGCTTGAATATCATCTTCATCGATATCGTCCTCATCTGTTTGATAATCGGCATCCGGTGGTATTATAACGATATCAATATCTTTTTCATTTTCAGTAATATCGTCTATGGCAGCTTGCAAATTCTGGTAGGATCTGCCATAAAACATATTAGTGCTGATGGGCTTGGGATCCATAGTAATTTATCTACCAAAAATAAATACAGCTCTAACAACGTATTGTTCCCGCTGTACTCATATGAGTACACCTATATGTAAGTATGAAAAAATACCAGTGCATGTATTTTATGTAAAATTCACAAAAATAATAGTAGAACATACATACCTCAGTAACTAATTTTAGTAGAATAGAATGTTTTTTTTATAGATAGGTAAAAAATAACAAAAAGTTACACAGTCACACTGGCACAATTTGTAGCAAAAAGTAAGGTTATGTTTTCCATACATAAAAGCGACATCTAGTGGCCAATTTCTAAAAGAATATTCCTTCTTTAGTGTACTTTGCATCGCCACTAAGCATTGAACTCTGAATGTACCATATGGAGCTTAAAAATATTTCATTAACCGTACTCAAATGGGTACACTGGGAACAAATGGGTTAATAGTGTGTATCCTCCTTTTTGAAGTATCTGTTCCCATTCTTGACCAAGTATGTTAGAGAGCTCATCACGTGTTACTGGTAGTGATCTCGGTGCGCTTTTAATTTTGTATGCACAATAGGATTGATATCAAAGCTGTTGGCAGGCCATTCCAAACATTGGATATTTGTGCATCTCTCAACAGAACTATGACAATGTTAGCTTTTTATGAGGTTTGGCACTGTCTCGCATAAAAATTAATCCATCCAATTTTCGACAAATGGTTGTATATGGGGTAGAATAATTTCGTCTGTATATATCCTTGCTTTTAACGGCCCATTTCGTTTCAAAACCAATTCTGTACGACTATTAAATTACATGCCACACGAAACCATTACAGACTTCCCAACAAAGATCTCAAATTCTCGAATGTTTGATAGTGCAAATTGCTCACCTGGTCTTCGTATGACACGAACACGGAGATCATTCTCGTTTAGGAGCAATCTGAACTCGTCCGAAAACAAAACGTTCCACTGCCCCTCGTCCCAACCTTGATGATGTTGACAAAAGTTTAAGCGTCTTCTATTGTGCATAGTTGTGAGAGTTTGACCTATTTCTGGTTTTCTAGCAGGCAAATTGACTTCTTTCGGTCTTCTTCTTACTGCTTTGGAAGAAATTTCTTTTCCAGTGGCTAGTCGAAGATCACTTTTTTACTCACGAGATGTTACAAACCGTTTTATTAAATTCTGAAGTTTTTTTTCGTTTAGCACTCTGTCCGCGTCTTCTTTTGAAACTACCAATGCATCTGAACCGTACAGCGGCCTTCTGTACCACAGATTTGTTGGTATTTAGAATTCCAGCGACTTCTTTTTTTTGAATATTCTTCAAGAAGAATGAAAATTATTTGGGATACTTCTTCCATCTGCAGTGGCGTCTAAGTATATTTAATTAAGTTAATGCAAAAAAACTTCACTAATTATCAAAACAAGAATCACGCTTTATTAATTAAATGACTCAAAAAATGTCAACAATAACACCTTTTTGTTGACATTTCGTTTCATAGTAGATAATGTCTTGGCTATTGTTAATTGTTTTATGGCACACTATTTGAAATGTGTTTAATAAACGTCAATTGGTTTTACCAGTATCTAAATCCACACAAACAAAACTAATGAAAAACCTTCGACTCATTAACCTGCTGCCTGTAATGTCCAAGATCATGCAGAAGGTCCTTGCGGCACAAATACTTGTTTTTGTTGGAAGAGAGAATACTTTGCCCTCTACTCAGTAGGGATTCAATACCTAGATATAGCTGTGAAACAGCTTAGCTATCGATAACTGATTATCTGATTACGGCTTCTGACCAAAACCTTGTATCCTGCCTAATCTTACTTGAGTATAGCAAAGCATTCGATACAGTTAATCATGGTACTTTTCTTTGTATTTTGAAATCCATTGGCTTTAATAGTAGCGCTCTCACTTTAATGACAAACTATCTAAATGGGCGTATGCAAGTGGTGAGATTAAATGACAGTTGCTGTGCTCCCTTTGCCTTAGTGCAAGGTGTACCTCATGGTTCAGTTCTTGGGCTAATTCTGTTCACTATATACACGGCAAAGGTACTATTGTGTATAGAGCACTGCAAATCACATATTGCTGTGGGTGCAACAATGCTGATGAATAATAAAAATCAGAATAGTCTATTTATAAACTTATTCCTAACAGCATAAAATTTTTATTTATGTTCTTATTAGTTCTTGCAGTGATTTGCTTCTTATATTCTGGTACACCTCCTGTTTAGTGTTGTTTGGGATAAGGTCAAAATTAAACAAAGTATCTAAATCTCATATAAAAATTATATGTATTTATATTTTTGTAAAGATTTGATGATCATTAATAACATTACCACACTATATCTATAAATATTTGTTTTACAAAGAAAAAGAAAAAGGAAAGCATTTGTACTCACTTTAGAGTTATAAAGTTTGTGAAATACTTATACATCTATAATGATAACTGAAAGAAAAATTATCTTGTTCCTTTAAATAATTTTTTTTATTGATTCTTGATAATTTGTTTATTAATACGAAGTCAACTCTATTTCACCAAAACATACGTTTACACATAGTGCTTTGGCAATCTAGAACCTTGCAACGTGAATGCTCTGAAACTGGCCTATACTAATCGCTAGCTGTAAACATTCTCACATTGTACCTCTAGCAGCTTAACACCTGCCTATCAAAAACATCCCCGCTTATTCGTATTTATTTTATTTGAATTACTAAATTAAATGACTATATAATAATTAATGATGCCCAACGATATACTAAAGGCAAATATTTTCACATAGTACCTTCAGCATGTCTAACACCATTAACTATTCTTTTATTATTTTTGTGAAAACGAAATATTGTTATAAGACAAGATAATTTTTATCTGATATTCCCTAAATTGAATTATTCATCTCATAACTTACATCATTTCATCATATATTTTGTCAAATTCTAACTTACTGATATCCTTCATCTTTAAAATTAGTGCAAAGAAAAGAAAAGTTAATTGAATGAAATTATTAAAAAGAAAACTAAATTAAAAATTAAACTCTAACTCTTTTATAGAAATACTTGAATCGTGAGTCGATATGTAGTGTCTAATAAACCCTACACTCACTTTAGCTATCTTAACTCTGTTAATCTTTTACAAAAATTAGCGTCTTTACTCCTCGAATTACATACAAACTTAAAGTCTTCCTGTTCATTCTTGTTTCTTGCCTTATATAAAAAAAACAAATGCCTATCGACAATTTTTAGCGTCTCTCTCATGCAATGAAATTTTAGGTTGGCATTTATTTCAAAAACGCCTGTGATGAAATTTTCTCGTTTGTTTTCTTTAAGTTGTCACGCTCGAACCAATATACGTCTATCATCTTGCCAGCTACACACACAAATGGCGACGCCCCATACTGTTTGTTATTAAAATTTTACAATTTTTGTTGCATACCTTCTTGGGTAAGTATATTTTCCTTTTTCAGTATAATCCTTCATTGTATTGTATATGTATGCATTATCCTTTTCATCATTTGTTACATATTTCCTATTACCATGAACTAATGTTATCTTGATTCTTCTTTTAGAAATCCATCTATCCGGCAGTAACGAAAACACATTACATACCACAGGAATTTCCTTTGCCGAGCTCACACTGCTAATAACGGTGGTCTTCGTCACATCCTCCCTAATCTCGAACCAATACTCTTTCTTCTGGTAACATGTCAATTAGTATAGTGATATAACAACATTAACATTGTATTTTTTTCTTTTGCAGGTTTTTAAACCACACATGACCATTTCCATTGTCTTTGAAGCCCTTGAGTTATACATACAAGAACTAACAAGTGTATTTCTAATTCATATTGTTATTATTTACACAACATATTCTTATTTACGATCTAACATTTCCCATTGGAAATGCTTTTGATTTATATCCTTTTTTATATAACGTGTACGTATCTAATATATTTAGTTTTATTATTACTATTTTTTCTTATGAATTGGCAGCATTACTCATGTTCAAATCCATATTTTGTTTCTTCAATTTCTTTATTTCAAGAATGCATCATTTTTCTCGACCACGTCTTGTTTTGTTTACATTCATATGGCATTTATATGTCTTTTACACAATATAAAGCCCATTGATTTATTTTGTGTTTGTATTGTACTTAATGTTTATACTTATTTTAACTAAAATATACTAACAATTCATGTTTATTTTCATAAAGAAGTTTGTCTTTAAATATAGGCAACCCAATATGCTTATATTTGCTTGTCTTGAACGTATACCCTAAATCTTTAATAAACGATTTTTTGAATACAATTAGTGTTCTTTTTCAATAACTAAACTAATTCAAAATCAAGTAAACAGTGTTTACTGGGGTTCGTCTTGGGATTAGGTTTCTACATGTATTTTTGTATTTTTGCTATTTTTGTTATTTGTACTTTGTACTTAATTTTTCTTTATACGTAGTAAAGACATTTATTATTATTATTATTAATTTATGACATGTGAAAAGTCTATTAAAAATTACTTGTAAATTGGAAATTTCAAGTTTATTTGGTGGTCCCTTAATTTTCTCCACAATTGTATCTAAAAAAAATGTTTTGTTACATAACTTATATTGTTTGTTATTTTATTTCTGCATGATTTTTGCTGATATGTGATATCTTTTTAGTAATATGAAATGATCTTTCTATTTAACACCCTGATTGTACAATAATCTTATAACTTTATTCACTTTTTTCCGCATATCAATATATTTTCTATCATATCGAAAACAAACGCAAGCTGTATATTCATTTGGAGAGCGATTTTATCTAGAAGAATGTTTTCTTAATAATCTTCCGCTTCATTTTTCGCATTAATGTAGAAAATAACACGCGACGTACCGTGAATACCTTTGGCGAAGTAGTAAGTGATCATTAGACACGTTCGTCAGTCCCCAAAGCGAGCGACTAAAAGAATAAATAGAATAAAAGACGAAGGTGTAGGTGGTGGTGGTGGTGGCAGTAGGAGGAGGACGAAGAAAAAATGGGTCACACGGAAAGAAACGCAAGTTTATTATCTTCGTGATGATGCAAAAATTTAAGGAACGACAATATTGCCACGGCACAGACATCGAAACAAAGGCATTTCCTTCTGTATTTTTTTCTTGCTTCTCTGCTGCTGCCTTTTTCCTATTTTTGCTACTTTCTTTTTTTCCATTTCTTATTTATTTTTTCTTTATCCCGCGCCAGTCTTACTCGTATAGATTAATTATTCCCGCGGAGCTGCCTGTTTGTCAGATCCGAGACAAATTGTCAGTACGAAAAAATGTCACGTTTGCTACGAAGTTGAGGATGTAGATATATATAAGAAAAGTCTTTTATCTAGATCCGAAAAGAAAGCACGAGGAGGATCGCATTATCCATCAATAACGTCAGTTCTACAGGCCGTCCACATAATATGTGAAACGTTAATATTCCCCATGTGAAAACAGAAGATATAATATTAGATAAAAGTTATTACAAATTATTTGCTTTAGGCTTTAAACATATTTTCACGCAACCATCTGAGTTTTGCCTTTTGGGCCTGCCAAATTACGTTAGATGCACACGAATTATACAAAACCTAAATGTCAATAGAATGTTGGAAAGATATCAGTGTTCAAGATGAAGTTATATAAATTTAAGCCATTTTATGGATGGGATCATTTAATAACATTTCTCATCGATCTCTCTACATACAAATAATAGGGTGAGTTTTCTTTATTTGTCAGATGTGTCCGAAACACTTCGAAATAAAGTAAATACATCAAATAAAATTCCCATAAGCAGTTATATAATTTCGTTTACCAATTCAGTTATAAAAGCATGATTTAAAGTATGCTACTGCGGGTTGGCACCAACTAATCAGAAGTAATGCAAGAAACTTCAAACATCCGACTGAAGTTTGATTTTCCACGATAGTCTTATGAAAATTGGATTTCAGCATGTAAGTACAATAACAAGAGTAGCGAGTTTTTAATATTATAAAAATGCTTCTTAATACCAAAAAAAAAATAACACGCAATAGCCACATTTATTTATGTCAACAATAACGGTTAAACGTCAACTAATTTCAGACGCAATGACAATTTGAGCAAAAACTTAAATTAGACGCAAGTAATAGGTATATACAGGGCACGTCAAAAGTTTAGAAAACCGGGCATTATAAAGAGCATCAAGGCGATGCTCGCGTTTTAAGCGATTCAAGCTGGAAGAGATTGAAAATTCAACTAGTTTTACACTAATAATTACCATTGTAACTATCAAGTTCAAAATCCTTGAAATCCTGTACACCGATTTGGAAACAAGTTTTCTCAATCAACCTTCTTTTCTTAAAGCAAATTGATCATAAAATTAGTTAGAATGTATTGCTTCTAATAAACAGCTGGTATATGATCTTTTAGTGAAAGTAATCATCCTACGGAAATTTAGTTAAAGTTAAATCGTTTCGGATATGGCAATGCAAAGTGTAATATCTTATACCATTAGAATTGTGATTGATAATCCAACTTAAGACCATTATTTCTAATTTTATGATTCAGTTTGTTGCACTTTGTTACTTACTTCAGGATAGAAGTTTTAAATATGTGCTTGCTATGTGCACAAAAAATCTCAGATGCTGTATTCACAAAATAAATGCCTACAGTTTATTTACCAGAGACTACACCAAAGAGAAAGGACACTTAAGGGGGCGTTTGAATCATAGAATACAATATAAATTTACAATTATGCAAATGTCGGTTATAAAATCATTAATTGCTTATTTTATTGTATGTAATAAGCCATAATATCCTCCTACGTATGGTATAGGGGTTTAATTTACACAAATTCTTTTTATAAAAAAAATATTTCAATTTTATCAAAAGAACCCCTTAACCCTATGACGCGTGACAATGATGTATTAGTTTGGTTTATTTGCATATTTTAAATAATTGGTAAAGAACGGCCATATTTGTATTTTGTACCTTGCAGGATTCCCTAAGAGAGGGCGCGGATTCAAAAATACTGTACTGTGACTGGTTATCTCAGGAAATTAACAGATAATCATAAATATCCAAGTTATTTAAAATGATTTAATAGTGACCGTATACCTATTTGTTATTTCAAACAAATTCTGCCAATTCAATTATTTGTATATTTGAGATGATGAGTTCTGATACAGAGCGCGACATCTTTAGGACTAAAATGATGTTATTTTTTGACAGTAAGGAAATTACTTATGTTTTCTATGATTCAAACGCCCCCTTAATGTTAAATTTTTAGATTTGAATTTTGTGTGACATCTATCGAGGAAGCATAGTACTAATTCCTTTTTATACTAATACACTATTTAAAACAAACTAAGAATAAGAACTACTTTTGAAGTAATAAATCAACAAAGAAAACTTATAAACTAACACAAGATAATAAGTCTTTAAATAATACACTATTTAAAACAAAAAAAAAACTTCAAACAACTACTTCTGAACTAATAAATCAAATAATTCCTACATAGAGTCATCTACAATGTTAGCTTACAATTAACCACGAATATCTCCATGCTTCCTCGTCGGATGGCGCTCGAAATCGAATTGCCCCATAAATGTGCCCCCCCCCCCTGTTATTTACTAGAATAAAGTTTCTAGTTATAGAGAATAGAATCTTCAAGATAATAAAATAAGTCCTAAAAGCACAAAAAAAAATCAAATATAGATAATGGTGCCAATATTATTAGAATAAAATATATTAATTTAGATTAAATCCACTAGCAAATATGTTGCCAACTTTGTACAATAAACCCTTAAACATGTGTTTAAATAACTGCTGTATTTCTTTGGAGTGAAAAACGCCGGTAAGAGATAATCAATGATGAGTTGATCGGGTATTTTAATCGGAGTAGAAAAAGCCAGCGCTTAATAATACAAATATTTTCATTTATTAACTGAAATACATACGTTCTTGGTGGGATTAACATATAAAAAGAAATACAACGGCCTATTGAGATCTTGATGCGGTCCTGAACTGAAACGAATATATCATTTCACGGATGATGCGCAATTTTCATTCAATCAAAACACAACGCTATGTATCTCTCTCGTTTTTTTCACTTCCACAGTGTTCGAGTAATATTTTGCGGTGGATCGACCCCGGCAACCCTTGATTCAGTCTTCCGCTTTATATATATATATAGTGTGGCGACTGTTGTTTGGACGCGCGGAGTTCGTCACAAATATCATCTGTCTTCGAGAAGATGTGTGCGATATTCAGAAAGCCATTTCCTTTTATTAAAGCCGAGTATCATTATCTTTTATTCCTCTCCTCGTGCGTTTTCTTTCCGGTTAAGTTCTATCCACGTCTCTCTCTCTCTCCTTCCTTTTTGATAAATTATGCGTAATGCCTGAATTCGCTTTTGTAAACATATTTTCTAACCCAAGAGCGTGGCAGTTAATACGGAAAGATGTTTTAATAAAGGTAGCAACGATAAATGTAAAGAGACGCTTCATTATATTTGAATAAAATTAAACCGTATGACCTTTAAAGTGAATATGAAACGTCTTTTTTAAAGGTCGTCATGCACTTTAAAAAGACCAAAACCTAAGTCGGGCAAGTAAGCTTATAATAAATAATAATAATCACGTTTTAATCGTCGTTCAACCACAAGTAATAATAAGAGAAAATAAGAGATTCACTTAAAAGCTTACTCATTTTGTAACGGTTCAAAAATCACCGAGTTAATTATGTTTGTCTTTCTAATCGTTTGTAGGGTGAAACCACCAATGAATGAACACCCACCAGTAAATGAACATGTTACACCAAAAAGACTTATAATAAGCTTTGTTACCAACAAATTACAGTTTTCTTTTTCGATAATGATGCTGCCATCTTTGAACTACATATTGTATTGTTTCATTTGGCGCCTTTTTTTTAACCTCTGCGTAAAAAATTTTCAATGATCATGCGCGTTGTGGTGGTAACGACTGCGTTGAGATTTTGTTTACAGAAGCCGCTAAGGTGAGTTTATAGAATAAGGTTTATCTGAATAGTTTTGAACGGAAGCGACAAGATTATGATTTTGACAGGTGTCTTATAGTTTTTCAGAGTAATTTGAATAGAAATGTTATCTTAGAATTGTTTCCAAAATTAATAAATGCGTGTTCATCTCACTGGTATATAGATTTTGCTGTTCATTCACTGGTATTTCGCGCCATTACTTTTGTCTCATTTTAGCATGCAATCCCAACAGTGTGAAAGTTACTTCATCCTTATTCAACTTGTTTATATGTAAGAAATGTCGATTTCCAGTAAATGAACGGGGTATAAAACAAGCCTGCACAGGCTGTTCATTGACTAGTTCTATGTTACCAGTAAATGAACACTGTGTAATCTAATATCTTTTAATTAAATTCGGCACTTAAATACGTGTACAGGTATTTCTATTTTTGTAATTATTATGTTTCCTACCTCTAGATAAAAATTGCTGCAATCAATGGAGCCAAAACGTTACCAAAGATTCTGTTACACAGAAGCCACATTACAAGAGGCATTAAATTTAATCCGAGAGGGTAAAATATCACTAAATAAAGCTCACAAAGATTATGGAATTCCAAAGGGCACATTGCACAACAAATTAAAAGAAAAGGTCCCACGGCAACGGAAAATGGGTCCTCCGACAGTTCTGACCGAGCAAGAGGAAAATAAGATTGAAGAATGGATTCTACAAAATGCCAAAGTTGGTTTTCCTCTGCATCCTGATGCTGTGAGAGATTCGGTGCAAAAAATTTTAAAGAGCAGCAAGAGACCAAATCCATTTACTGATTCTAGACCTGGGGTAAAATGGTTTAATTTATTCTTGAAACGTCACAAACATATTGTTTTGAAAAACGCCGAAGTAATTTCAAAATCTAGAGCTACAGTGAATGAAGAGAGCATAAGGAAATGGTTTAGTGAGCTTGAAATATTTTTAAGAGAAAATAACTGCTTCGAAATGATGGAAGATCCAAGCAGAATTATGAACTGCGATGAAACCGGTGTACAAACTTGCCCAAAGAGTGGAAAACTGCTAGGTCCTAAAAACATGAAAAATTTTTATGAAGTGGTCACAGGTTCAGAAAAAGAAAGCATTACTGTGCTGTGCACCTTTAATGCTAACGGGGAACGATTACCACCGATGGTAATTTTTCCATTCAAAAGATTACCTACTCATATTATCAACAATATGTTCGATGACTGGGCGGTTGGTCGTTCGGATACAGGCTGGATGGTTTCTAGTACTTTTTACGAGTATGTTGCAAACGTACTTCATCCCTGGTTGCTAGATAAAAAAGTACAGTTTCCAGTCATCTTATTTTTAGATGGACATAAGAGTCATTTAAGTATAGAATTGGCAGATTTTTGCAGAGAAAAAGGAATTCATCTTTACTGTCTCCCCCCGAATGCGACGCATATCATTCAACCTTGCGACGTGGCTATATTTAAACCACTTAAAACCTATTGGAAGAAAGCATGTCAAAGTCACAGATCTGAAAAGCCAAAAGTACCCATAAACAAAACAAATTTCACAGCTATTTTTAAAACGGCCTTCGATATGATATCTACTGACACCATAAAAAATGCCTTTAGAGTTTGTGGCCTGTTTCCTTTCGACCCAAATTCGATAGATTACTCAAAGTGTATGCCCGATAGATATAAATTGACCTCAGAAGAATCGGTTCCTGTGTCCAGTCAGTCACCAACTGCAGATGATTATAAAACGGCCAAAAGAGTTTTGGATTATGTAATCGGGCAGGAGAATTTAGGAAGCACAGGAAATAACGAACTTAAAGAAATTTATACGAAAATAAAAAAAAGAAGTATGATAAGACTACAAAACCTAAATGATGACACCAGTAGCGATCTATCCAGTGTTTTGGATATACAAAGTATGCCAATGGAAATAGACGGTGTATTGTTTCATCCATCTGATATATTAAATGCATGTGAGAACAATTATGATAACAGTCTACATGATTTTGACATTTCCGATACTTTTGAAAATATTGATCTTTTTAATCCTGTACAAAGTGAACAGAAAAAAATTCATATTTTGCAAGACATCATTCTAAAGCCCCATAATACAAATACTCCTACTCAACTTCCTTGTATGAAAGAAAATACAACTTCAGAAGAAAAAGAAACAGTAAAAGCAGAAAGAGAAAGATATAACGCGGAAAGAGTGGAAGCTGGAGGAGCAAACAGCAATCTTGAAGATGACAAACAAGAAGAAAAGGAAAATAAAATTGAAAAAAATGAAGAACTAGAATTACCGGGAGAAGCACATTATTTCCAGTTAGAGAAGGAAGAGTGTCAAATGAAAAAAGTGGAAGAGAAAGAAGTAATACAAGAAACACAAAGTACTGATAAAAACGCTGAAAACGAAGACAATAATGTTGTTACTGAAGAGGAAGAATCTTCAGATGAACTTCTAGAAGAAGAAAACAACGTGAACTTTAATTTACTTTTGGTCGAGAAAAAAATAGATAAACCAAATACAACACCGGAAAAAGATCAATTAGGAAAAGAAAACGAGAATGCGGAAAGTTCCTCAGTAAATGATTTATGGACTAAACATCTCTCATGGCCCAGACTTGATGACAGTAATACAAAAAAGAAGTCAAAAGAAAACAAAGTTAGAATGCCATATGCTATAACGTCCAAGAAATGGAAAGAAATTCAGGAAAAGAAAGAATCTGAGCGTCTTGAGAAACAAAGATTAATTGAGAAAAAACGTGAAGCTAGGAAAAAGAGGAAGCTAGAACCGAATACTAAAAAAGATAAGACCCAAAAAAGAAAGGTTTCTGTTGATGATAAAATTGGTCCTACTTTGGACAAGAAAATGAAAGCTCATGTACGAGTAAAAAAAAGTGTCATCGAAATTGAAGGAGAAAGTTGGCAAGAAAATCCAACAGATAATAGAAAAGAAATATTAAGTGACAGTAAATATAACGCTGGTGACTATGTTATTGTGCAATATGAAAATTCACATTTTCCGGGTGTTATTAAAAATATAAGAAAAGCTGAATACGAAGTTTCAGTTATGTGGCCTTGTGGAGACGATAAATTTAAATGGCCATCGAAAAGGGATGTGCTTTGGTATAAATTTAAATCTATCAAAGAAAAAATAAACATTCCCCAGGCATCGAACGATTTATTCTCTGTACCAGAAATGAAAAAATATGCTAATGAATAATACCAAAACAGTTTCCGTTGACCTATCTATTGCGAGCAATAAATTTTGGTAGGTAATGTCATTTTAAAACTTCATCTTTTTGTGAAAAAAAAAATATTTATTTTTTATTTTTGTAGTTTTGTTTACGATAAGAATAAAATACCTAGGCCTGTTTTTTTTTCTTTTAAAATCTTTGTTATATCCTATTTTTCTGTCCAATTTGCATGAGGATATGTAGAAATCTGTATGTTCATTAACTGGAAAAATATGTTCATTTATTGGTGGCAAGTGTTCATTTAGTGGGTTTTTTGCACTTCTTGAAGATTTTTCGTGATTTCTATCCAAATTTTTAGTGAAAACGTAATTTTGAAGCATAATTGCAAATAACAACTATTAAGCAACCTACTAACACATAAAAAACTTTACTTGATCAACCAGAACACCGAAAATTATTTAAATGTCTTGGCTTCGTCTCTTAAGTGTTCATTCATTGGTGGTTTCACCCTATAATGATAATAATCTGTGAATAGATATGAAGAATATCTTTTGTATATTTTGGTATAGTAGCGTCATCTGTCTATGAATCACTTAACTTAAGTACGTTCGCTATTAGGTCGATAAGCGGTTGTCACGGTTATCTGTAAATTCTTTAATAAATAATTTTGATATTATCTTAGGTCGTTTGAGTTATTTTCTTTCATAATAATTTAGTAACAATTTACATTCTCTATTACGGGCACTCTACCTATATATATTATATTAAAGGAAGAAATAATTAAACATTTTAATTTCTAAAAAGCGCGCCTAAGATATTTATTTTTTTTATTGTCTATACCATTACTTATCTAGTAATGCAGCAATAATTGTAGAAAAAGTTCGGTTCAGTTTCAGGTAAAAATAAATTTCAAGAACCAAAAGCCCCGGATAGTAAAGTAGGAAAGAGCACAGGAACTGTTTCCAGTCCGTAAACCACGATATATGTGGCATGAAGGTAATCTTTCCACGTGCTCTAAAAGTAGCGATGAACTATTATGCCAAGGAGCTTTTACTAGCATGCCACCGCGGTTGGAAAAACACAAAAGGCACTGACACAACATAAAAGTACGGGATATCACCTAAAGAAAAACGTAAAAGTCAGTACTACGAGTGAAAGAACAATTATAAAAGACATGGATTTTCTTTTGGAATAATTTTCTATAACTGAATAAGTTTTTCTTCGATTAATTTATCATATTTATAAAATTATAATTTAAAAATAGAAAATGCAAAAGATAATTACGTACGTTCTTAATACATAAATAGACAAATAGAAAACGACATTGTTGTACTGTGTTTGCTGTTATTCTTTACTCAAGAATAATTCATACCAGTGAGGTTATATAATTTTGCTAGCAATTGTGGGGAAAATGCGAAAATAATCGATACATCCGTTCCTTCGCATTCACCGATTCTGACTGCTTTTATTGATGCTATACATATGCGATCCTAAGAATATGCTCAACTTAATTACTAAATAATTTATTTTTGCAAAACGATTTAATATAATAATAATAATATACCAATATATTTAGTTTCTATTTGAAAAAAAAACAAATTATAACAAATGAACAACATGGATTTAGAAGGAATTATTCTATGTTCACTCGCTCCTCAACAGGATTTTGGATTTGTTCAGTGGTGAATGTCTTCTGTTATTTGAACCGAGCCTTCAATTGTGTGAATAATCACATTTTCCTCAGTTAAACGGAATCCTATGGTATCATGGCGAGGTTCCTGGTTAGTTTTCATCCTACTTATTGAATCGAACTCAATTTGTTTGAATTGGATTTTAAATGAATGAGAATGGCATTGTTAGTTCCCGGTCCTTGGATCTGCGTATTACTATGGGTGTTCCGCAAGAGTCTATTCTTGGATCGGTGCTATTTCTACTGTATATTTACAACATTTCCCTATTTGTGAACAATTTATTATTATATGCTGATGATACAATAAGACTCAGCTGCGTTTGTGGAAAGAGGATATGCGGTGATTCATAAACAGCTAATAACTCTTAAACTGAAGCAAAACCGTACTTAATGAACTGCGGATATCTCAAACTATAATGGATTTTAATATAGATATTAGTGTAGATTCAGTGGCAAAATACATCCATAAAGTTTTTGGGTATGCACTTTGATGACATGTTGTCTTGGGGAGTTTTTTTTTGCGTCTTTTTTTATCAATGGTATATCAATCTGGAGGTTGGAGTGTTTGTTACACAGAAAAGGATAATTTGTTGTATAGATTTTACCTGAAATAAAAATTATTAAAAGAATAAAAACATATGTAATACACTTAAGAAACTTTATTTTTACTAACTTGGAGGCGTTAACGGGGGATGTTTTAAGGACATAAGTTACTTCTAAATGAAATAATTATAGTTATAGTTAGTTAATTAGTTTTAGTAACGTACACTTTTGTACGCGAAATATGTATGCATATTAGGTTACTACGTTTCTTAGAATATATAATATAATTGCACATACAGGTGGCCAACACCTAGGTGCACATGAATATTTCTATAAATAAATAAATAAATAAATAAATAGCAAGTATTAAGTCAACTAAAGCTTGTAAATCTTTTTCGTAAAGCATAAAATATTATCTTGAAAATTCTTTGCTTTATACAGTATGTCTATTTAAGTTTAAATCATATGGAAAACGTTTTCTTTATTATGAATTTTAAGAAAAAAAGTTACTCTTCCTAAAAAGTTCTGCATGGTCTGGAACCTAAAATGAATTAATCAAATATCAATTTTTTGCAGTCTTATACAAGGTGTGTCAAAAAATATGAATTTTGCTCAAGAGTAAAGTATCTTTATTATTGACATTATCAAATATTGTTATAAAAAATAATAGATTGGATTTAAAAACTACATTCAAGTACATAATTACATTTATCTGCTATGAAATATCGGGTTTTATTAATTTTTTTATCTTCTGTTTATTACAACATGATAATCTTTCCGCTTCTTAATGTTTGCAACAATTTTTCTAGACATTCATTGAAAATTTGCTCTAGTTACTTTGCACTGACAAGTAATGTTTGACGTTTGAACGTCAAAACGAATTGACATTTATAAAATACGAAATGAAATTATTATTAACTCATGAAGAAAAATTTTTAATTGTTTTGATTGTTGGAGAAAACTATAAAATGCATAGAGAAGCAGCATTTATTTTTAATAACAGACATTTGAATAGAAGCATTAGTCAATCAACAGCTACGAAAATAGTAAATAAATTCGAAACTTATGGAAGTATTTACAACAATTTTCATAAAAGACGCTGAAAATCGACTACCAATGCTGACACGAAATTTGAAGTAATATGTCGTATAAATGTTCAGTATTTAAATTTACAAAAATAAAAATATGTAATTTATAATGTTTTTAAATAGAATCAATGTGTAGAAAAAATTGTAAAAATTAATAAAACCTGATCTTTCATGGCAGATAAATATAATTACATACTTGAATGTAGGTTTCAAATCTAATTTATTTTTTTTATAAAAATATTCGATAATGTCAAAACAAAGGTAGTCTTCAGCAAAATTCAAATTTTTTGACATACCTCGTATACGACTGCAAAAAATTGATATTTTAATTAATTCATTTTGTTTTGTAGACCATGCAAAACGAAGAATAACTT
Organism: Amphimallon solstitiale; assembly: GCA_963170755.1. Lineage (NCBI taxonomy): Eukaryota > Metazoa > Arthropoda > Insecta > Coleoptera > Scarabaeidae > Amphimallon > Amphimallon solstitiale. Next base: position 61,823,368 of record OY720682.1, on the reverse strand, counting down.
TTTTTCTTAAAATTAACAATAGAAAATGAGGTGTGGCCACCACACGACTTTCTTATACGTATGAGCGTTTCAAATTATAGAATTTTAAGAATTTTTTTATACAAAAATTATTGAAAATCCTATTCTAAGTACTTCTATTCTCTTAATAAATCACTATAGAATGTATACTTTGCCAGATATTATCAAAAAAGTGCTACTCGCTAAGAATAAAAGCTACTTCCGGTCCGAATTTTGAAATTTCATATATACAAAAAAAATTGCAAATCCAGTTTTAAATATTTTTGTACTCGTAATAAGTATATATAGAATGCATAACTTACGACATATTTGCAAAAAATCGCTTTTCGATAAGAGTAAAAGTGGCACTTCCGGTCAGAATTTTGAAATTTTTCTTATACAAAAGATATTGGAAATTATGTTTTAAATACTTTTATACCCGTAACGTACTTGTCTAAAAAGCATGACTTGCGAAATATTCGCAAAAAACTGATTTTCGATAAGAGTAAAAGACCTACTTCCGGTAGGAATTTCGAAAAACTTTTTAAATAAAATTATTCTCAATTTTAATTTTAAGTACATATGAATCCTTTATAAATTTGTTTAAACTTAGTAGTTGACGAAATATTGGCAAAATTCGATTTTTTCGCTGAAGTAAACTGCTACTTCCGGTCTACTGATTTTACTGAAAAACTAATCAGATCTCAAGAGGGAGATTATACATGTAAATACATACAATATATTTGGAATTGATATCTACAGCGGTTTGACCGCTATCGTGGTCACACACACAGAGAGAGACACACAGACACACAGACACACACACACACACACACAGACACACAGACATTTTTTAAAAACCACTTTTTCGGTATCAGGGGACTTCAAAAGGTGGACATCTGCAAAAATCTCGAGGTCGAAAATTTTCATCATCACAATACTTCCTTATACTACGTATAAGAGAGTAAAAAGTGTTCCATATGATTCCAAATTATAAGTAGACAGATCGTATATTGCACGAAAGGAACCAATATTTCTGGGGAGTCAACTTTTATATTTAGTTTGCTACCGGATGGGCTAAAATCGTCCGTGAGTATCATATTATTAAAAAAAAAAAAAAACTGTATAACTTTCTATTGAGACGTTGCGTATATTCAATCGAGGAAATCAGAAATATTTTCTAGGGTTATTTATTTTTGAGTACCTATTCAATAGTTACTTGTTTGCTCACTTTTGTAATTATGTTCATAATTATCTATTTTATATGCATTTTCTTATATGACTTGTTCCATATATATTTGTGCCTTCACACGCTGTATTAGTAACCAGTCCATATCCTTTTAGTAATCACTTAATATGTGCTTGTTATATTCTGCATATATGTAATACATTCCTCCAAAAAAAAAAAGATCGAATAATATCAACTTTCGTAACAGATCTCGTTCCATTAAGTTCAAGGCATACTAACACGTGGTGTACGTTCTCGCCTTGCAAATGCGACGCCTCGGTAAAATACAGATAAAATACCCGTTAGTAGAAGAAACGAATGGGAAGACTACAGCGAGCGAATTACTACAGAGCAATAACTACACAACAATACAAAGAGGCGTGAGGATGTCAGAGGCCTTGTGGGAAATTCTTAGCGCAGTTGGCGACAATCAATACCGTTGCCGGGGGTTCGCGCCATACGCATTGCCGCTCTCGTGTGCTCTCACTAAAATGGATAAGAAAGCAATAAGCAGCACAGGAAATAGGAATATGGGCCCTTTCAAACTCAACTAACTCGTACCGCGCGCGTCTATTATAAACATCTCCCCCTCCCGTTCCCCCTGTTTCAATCGGTCGCCCTGTGCCCATTATGTGTTTGGCAAAGTATAAAACTTGAAGGAAATCACTTCCATTGGACCGTGCAGACGGGTAAAATCGACTGTCCGATCCAACAGGTTATAAGTTCATAAGTTATTTAAAAACACACTTTCGGCCAAGTCATGGAAGCCGATATGTGTGATTCGCGATTTTGCTTGAAGTACATACATAGAGACGTTTCATTTTGCATTTTACTGATGTACAAGTAATTAGGTGATTTTAAATCTCGTTCATATTCTAATTTATGATATGCCATATCAACTTGTAATTAAATACGATTACAGTTTTGATGAGCAATTTGACATACAAGCCGTGATTATTTCAGTTGATGTGTATTGTCTTACTGTCACTTTACCCTTAAATCCGTTATTTTTTTGAAGTGTTAAATATAATGAAAAAAATATGTTACGTTTTTTTCTTATAAGTAGTTAATAGCTAGGAAATTAATTATAAATAGAATTTTGTTTTAAAAGTATTAATTAAACAAATAAATATATATCGGCGATATACAATATATATTGCGCATGATAATATACAAAGGTATATCTATTACTCTAGCCAACACGATTTTTTTAACAGACCTAACAGTCTAAAATTTTAGTATTTTGCATTGTTTTAAACATAAATACTGTCTTCAAACATAGGGTATGACGTCACATTTTCAAAATAAAATTTGTATCTCTTTTCACATTAAGTAGCAGTTTAATATTCAAAGAGTGAGGGCGTATTTTTATCGGCTCTGCATATAGTGCAGTGTCGAAAAGGAAAATATTGTTATTTATTATTGAGACATAAATGAAATTGTGGTGATGTAAACGTGGGATTCCGAAGAACAGAAAGAACTGTAAAGTGTTTCGTATGTGACGAAGAGAGACATAGCAAATGTGCTACAATTAGTGATGAAACAGCTAAGAAGTTGAGTGACACGGATATTATTACAAATGAATGGGATATTTGTCGTGAAATAAAAGTGTGTTAAGTGTTAACAATGAAAGAAATGGACCAGAAACTTAGTGATTGTCTCCAAACAATATCAGAACAAAATGTACTGATTCACAAAATTATAGAGTTTATTTCGAACACCGAAAATAAGGCAGAAAAGAAGACATTGTATAGCGATCTATTGAAAAAAAATGATGTGATAATCGTTAAACCTAAAAAGGATGATCAAAAATCACACGAAACAAAAAAGGATATTAACAATAAAGTGGATCCAAGTAAACTAGCTGGTGGTATCGCTATTAATTGTAGTGATAGTAATTCTAAACAAAAATTAAGAGAAAAAGTGATAAATGAAATTGGAAATAAATATATAGTTACTGAACCGAAATTAAGAAACCCTAAAATAATAATTACTGGTGTTGAAGCAGATATTATTGATGAAAACAATGAAAAAGTGTTAGACCCGATTATTAGGCAAAATGACTTAACATACATAGACAAGGACGTCTCAGATAAAATTAAAATAGAAAAAAAAATACTTAGATAAGAAAAAGAAGAACTATAGAAATATTATACTGTCTTTTCAACGGGCGATGTATTCCAGCATCATAGACAGGGCACAAATAAATATAGGATGGAAAAATGTAAGGTGTATGAACACCTACAAATAGTTCGATGTTATAAATGTGCAGGGTACAATCATTTTGGTAAAGAATGTAAAAATGCGGAAACATGAGGTAATTGTGCTGGTAGTCGTTTGACAAACAAATGTGATAGCGTAATTATATATAAGTGCATAAATTTTGTAAGAACAAACGATAAATTTAAAATGGATATTGACACTAATCACACAGCGTTTGATAGAGACTGTATACATTACAAACGAATAGTAGATAAGCAAAAAACGAAAATTAAATATATGTAACAATTAGATTATAAGTAGGATTAAATTGCTCAGTAATGATGTAATTGTAGTTTTTTAAGTGTTAAGAACATCAAAATATTTGAACAATTAGTCCGTAATTATATTATAGAAAAAGTTTTAGTTTCTAAGTAATATATTTGTATATTTTAATAGCAATTGCTAATAAAGATTATTATTATTAACGTAAAATTTAGAATTAAAAAAAGTATCGTAACAAGCTCGAGCATGTTTGCGGCTATATCGTGAAGGGCAGCGGCAACTATAAAAGATACGACGACACGCATTCCAGAGAAAAGTCGAGAATTCTATTATATTAGTCATCGCGGATTATACTAAAATGGAAACTGCTGGAATCGATACGTGCATATACGAAGGTTGCAGCTTGCGCACAGTGGTCATTTGTTAAATTCTAGGTGGAAACAAATTTGGTATATGAAAAACTCCCAACTATCCCACATGCAAGTTGTCATTCACATTCAAACTGTAAATATATTCAATATATGTAATATATACCGAGTGTCTTAAAAAAAAGACGAGTTAATTAGCATTTATTTTTGGACGATTAGTATGAGTGATATACCAAATAAAATGGGTGAAAGTAGACTATAAAACAAAATATAATAAAATATAAAGCATTATCAACAGATTGCTTCTTCATTTTTGATTGTCCCTAAAACCTTAAGACCCTTAAATGTTATGAATAATTTTTATTCATGACACTTAAGCGTTTTTTCATTTTATAGCCTACATCTGACCGTTTAATTTGCCTTTTAAATTATTAAAATCGATTTATACATGAAGCCTTTACAGACCTTATATATATATTTTTGACATGTGTTAGTTGTCACTCATAAACCCATTTTAGTTTTTAAAACAGTTTCTTGATATTTAAGAGATCTACATTCATAACCATACGAGGTTTAATTTAACTCATTTTTATTAATATTTTTAACAGAAAGAGCATACTTATTTCTAATCGTATTGTAAAGAAAAAAAAATTATAACAACCCAACGCAAACTGTCCTAGTTGCTATCATTATCTCCCTCTTCTTCATCATCATCGTCATCACTGTCATTGTCATCCTCTGAAACATTTTTGGGCTCTTTGAGCAATTTTACGACAGTTTCATCTAAGGTTTTTTTTTTATTGGAACGTTCATCTACAACCATAAAGATGAAATATAGGGATCTGACAATAATAAGAGACCACAAAACACATCTTCAAGCCTATCTATCCAATGCAAAATTCACAAAAGAAGCGTTTTTCTCTTCCAGCGATACTTGCTCGCACCAGATGACAAACAAATTATACCTTCGGATGATGTTTTTTGTTTGTTTGTGAATTGCGTACCTAATCCTATTCATATTCTACCCCCGTGGAAACCATATTCCACGAGCGCGTAATATGAATAAAATTATGCATCTATGGCTACGTAGAAAATGAATGTATTATTTAACAGTCGTAGATAATAGTAGATTGTTCAACAAGTAAAGAAAAGTGATGGTTTTCTAGCGAGTGAAAACAGATTGATTAACAAGCGTAGCGAGTGAATCAAGTTTTCACCGACCTAGAAAACTCACTTTTTTTTACGCGTTGAACACGTAATTTTTTCGTGTACTTCACGGGAATTATAATTTTAAAAATAAAAATTGTCATTTTCCTATTATCAAAGTAATCCGTGTCAAGAATTTGTTTACTTAGTGACAAAACATCACAACAAGTAAACAACTAATTTGCGAAAAAGCTTTCATGTAAAATGAATCAATCAAGCAAAAATAATGAAAAAATTCTGCAATTATGGTATCAAGCAAAATACGAGAAAATTTGCTATAGCGGAGTCGCGGAAGCTTATGTGGAAGATAGCATCGAAAACAAAGTGAAAATTTCAAAAAGAATTTTCAGTAACTTAACTGAAGAGACTTCTGCACCGTCAACATCGATATCAGTTTCAGCCACATCAAGTGAAAAAATGAATAACTCAACTTTGACAGTTTCTGAATTCAGGTCACTTTCCACATCTACTGGTTTACTAATTTAACCAATTGTACATTTAAAATTTATGCTAATAAATTGTGTGAATAAAAAAATGTGTTGCTAACAAGAAAAGTCCCACTTTTCTTAATTATTTTGTGTTAAACAATATTATCAATTTCTATCAAGTACACGAAAACCTTATTTTACAGACACTTTACATCAAAAGTGCTTCAAAATCTCATTTCAAAAGTGGTTTTTGACACAAAATTTCCTTGCGAACTCCTTTTTTTGTTTATTTTAATATAGAAGATATGCTAAATATAATATGCAAAGCCTGATTATCTAGAAGATAATGTAATTTTTAATTTACTTTAAAATACTTTAAAAAAGATCTATTATTTCTTATTACAGTAAATTTCTCATTGCTTACAAAGAACTAATAAGTTTTAATATCGGCCGCAGCATGGTTAAAGGGCTGCATCTGACGTGACCGAGGACAGTTATAATTAATTGAAAAAGAAAGTCTAAAGAGAAGTTTTCGTAAAAGAGCATCGCATCGTTGAAACTAAAGACGAAAAAGTACTAAAAAGAAAGTGGGCTCCTTTGTTCGACCGCTGTTTCTTCTGGCATAGAATCAGAGTTCTACCACAATCCCTTAAAAAAGAAGGGAAAAAAACTATTTTCACTGCCCTTTTCTTAAAGGCTCGGCAGTTACAAACGCGTTCAGAAGAAAATTTATACTTGCCATAAAATACCTAGCGGTTTTACTCAGGTGACACTTTAATGGTCCAAGACGAAGTTAGGGCGGAACCGAGCTACATACAAGATGTTTTTCACTGTAATAAGAAAGTTTGAAAATTCGAACGTTCTCATTTAAGTTTTCACGAATAGAAGACGTACAAAATTAATTTTAATTATGATACTTAAACCATGGCTATTAAAGAATATTTAAAATAAGAGGTAACATTATATAATAGATAGGGATAGACATACCTGACAATATAAAATGACACAAAATATTCCGACTCTTAATAGAGAAATAAATTGTGAGAACCTTGATATTGATTAAATGGATAAAATTGCATAGACTTTGATGGCACTGAAATGCAAAATACTTATTTTTTAAGAGTAATGTTGACCTATTCAAGCATTTATTTGAAATATGTCCAAGAAAATTTTAATTCTTAATGTGTATTATTTTACATGCACGCCATATGTCTAAACAATATTGTGATATTTATCTATAGAGAGTGAAAATTAATTATGGTGTTGCTCTTCTAGTTTCAAGAGATATTTGCTTAATTTAAATGCACTACAGCTTAACCTTAATAGATAATACGTATACAGGGTGAGTCATTAGTAGCCGCTTCTTCGATTGCTCTTTTGTGTTTTAAATAAAAGAAAACACAATTGGTGATAGATTCATGGTGGTTTGTGACGCATATTGTAAAAATACTTTAAGCTCTGACGCACTTCCGGTTTCACTGGAAATGCACGGGACTTAATTTTTTTAAATGACACTATATATTCTTGGATTTTCTAGTACTGCCCTAACTTGTCTATTCAACTGGTTTTTATTTTCCAAAATTCAGTCAATGCTTTTTGAGTTATTAATTTTTTTTGAAAATATTTTACCAAAACACGTGTTCAGAAAGAATCAATTTTACATTGTTTTTAAAAGTAAAAACATTAACTTTGGTGGTACTTGTAGCCAAGAAAATCCTGCATCACTTGGTATAAGTTGCACTCGACAATACCTCAAAAAACTTTGTTTTTTCAAAGCCTACTTCTCGAAATTTTCACATACCAAAAACTTTTTTTTTTTTGAATGAAGCACCCAGCATTTTATTCAGGCATTTTGTTCCCCTTTTAATCCCTTTAATTTTTGTTAACAATGTCCTATACCTATCTTTTGTAATTTCTGAGATAATCACTATAGAAGCAATTAGTGGTCAATTAATCAACTACCAGCGCTGTTGTTCTATGCACTCAAATATTCGTTCAACCAATGGAAGGCAAGAATGGGGCCCGACTTCCTTAGCCAACTGTCAAACAAAGTAAATGTTCAATCCAACTATCCCAAAAGTAATAATTTTACAGAATGAACAGCATCACATTTCAATTATTTAATTCCGCCAATGTCCAGTTCCAGTATTTCATTTTTTATACTGTCGGTTAACAACAAAATAAAATAAAAGTTATGTTTACTGACATACTTGGAGGTGCCGCCCCACTAAAAGGTGCTGCTATTTTTAATTTGCCTAATTAATCTTACTTTTTCATTGTTAAAGCTCTTCATAAGAGTTGTTTGTACTTTTTTAAAATTATAAATTAATGTACTAAGACTTTGATAAAAGAAAACTAGCAACAAAATAGCGCAATTTAAATAACCTAAAACTATTGAGCATCGCAACAACAATCAAAAGTAAGAAAAACAAATTTCATTAAAGAATATGTTCAACATAACCACAACTTTGTGCAGTGCAGATGAGTATTCTGTTTTCTAAAGAAGTACTAACCTTGCGTAAAACGTATATAACGTTTAACGCTTTTCTGATTTTAATGTTCATGTCTTCAAAATGTTTTAAATATCCTTCCGTAGAAAACGAACTCTATTAACATTTTAATCAAAGAAATAAGGTTCAATATGTAACACCACACATTTAATGACCAAGGATTTTGAAAGTTTGCAGGGTTTTATGTGTTATAATAATGAAAATTGTGACGATGAACGTATTCACTTTAATAGAAGCTAGCTTCGTCGGTAAACAACCAAAACTTGAAAAAGTCAGGATAATTTATCTGCTGCCCGTTGAGAAAAATGTAAGCGATTCTGAACATTTCTTTCATATGACCCTGTGTATGAATATGCTACGGATGAATTACATATTTCCTATAATCATCAGTTTATGACTTTGTCAATCATATCTATTAACTCTTCATAAGAATAATTCATTTGGATTATAACTAGTAGTTATGCTTTTATACATTTGACGTAAATGTTTACCGACTTTCTTTAACAGTTGACTCAAGCAGTCGGCCGCATTCCAGTCTTTATTGGACCAATATAGCAATTATCTCAGAAATTATAAAAGATTGGTATACGACATTTAACAAAAATGAAAGAGAATAAAAAAGGGAACAAAATGCCACAATAAAATACCGGGTGTTTCATAACTCAAAAACTATTGGCTCAATTTTGAAAACGAAAAAACAGTTATACAAATAATTTAAAACAGTACCAGAAAATCCAAAAATATATAGAATGGGTCACTTAAAAAAATTAAGTTCCATGCATTTCCGGTGAAAAGGGAAATGCGCCAGAGCTGAAGGTATTTTTAGAATATGTGCTCCAAGCAACCATGAATCTTCCACGAATTATTTTCTTTTTTATTCACAAAAGAGCAATCAAAGAAGGGGCTACTAATGACTCACCCAGTATAGTACTTAGCATGTTAGTTATAAGTATGGCAATGATTTATATTTTTCAATTACACTTTTCTTTTTTTCGCACAAGGGAATACATTTCAATTAAGCTTGAACAGTAAAGTATATTCAAGCTTTGAAGGAGAGAAAGAATAGAATATAGGTATATTGAACATATTAAATTTGACAATCTAAACGAGATAAATAAATACCCTGGAAAGGTATAAAAATATAGGATTTACACACTTATTGTACGAAACAATCACTCGACCATTCAATAGTCCGTCCGAATAAGACGATAATGAACAAATATAAAGTTGTGCCCTTTTTGTTCCCAAACTTTGAAGCAACTCTCTTTCAACTTTCTAATTACATCAAGACTGCTTTGCATGCAAATGATCTTGATTACTAAATACTAGGCTCGGCCTCAAACATTTTAATGCTTAAAACATGTAAACTTCGTTACGGCTTTTCATATAACAGGGGCGTTTACTTCGTCTCATTTGCTATTAACAAGTAATTCTTCTAATCCTCTAATAAACGGCAAAAAGTAGAGATTTTTTTATCTCAGGAAAATACAGAGAGTAGATTATATCTACTGTGGATAGCATTTTTCTTAAACAGGTGTAAACGATGCAATTACAAATAAAAGTACTACATTTTCTATCATATAAGTTACATTTAACTTAAAATAATAGCAAAACTACGAGTAAAGAATAGAACAGGAGAGAGTCTCCTTAAAAATAATATTTGTCCAAAGTGGTAACTCAATATGGCCGCCGTAATGCATAGGCGTGCATAAATATTTTGTATAGAGTATATGTACACTTCCTGTGTTCTCGATAATCATTTAAAATAGGTTTTGAGTCCAAAAATAATTAAAGAAGTATCGTGAGTGTATTATGTTTTCAATTCTTTCTTCTTTTATTATAAACGGGTTTAAAGGAAATCTTCGTCAAAAATATAATAAATAATAAATGACTTGGATATGTATGTTACGCCACTGAACACATAATCAGACAAGTCAGATATATGACAAGTTATTTAAAAAAATAACTTTTTTTAAATTATTATTGCCTATATTGAATGCCAATGAAATAATTTACCGATGAAGAGAAAAAGTGATATTGTATGTTCTTGGCGATTTAGAAGGACCACAAGCCACACAATTCACCATTGTAGAAACACTAAAACGTCATTTTTGATATAACTCACCTCCCTTAAAGAGTAGAGCAAGAAGTTATATCTCATAAGCATCTAGAGGCTGGATTATTTTTAAGACACGACAAGTTAAGTTACCTTAAACACAGTTATAATACTATTTGATAGATTACTCACATCTCTGATAAAAAGAAATGTGTTTATAATAATTATTGTTCATAATAATTTTCTATTCAATTTACAAGTTCCACCATGTTACAGGTTCATCAAAAATTACATAATTAAATAACAAGAAGTTTATAAGTTTCAAAAATTGATTACAGTACCACTATGATATTGTTTCGTATCAGGTGGATGAACACAAAGATTAGCTACAACTAAAGACCAGGTATATATAACTTGAGAGAGTAATTACAAATTTAACAAACGGAATATTTAAAGCTATGAATTGTTACGGTATAAAAGTGCCACCTGTATAAATCACCTTTACCAGAATCCGGTTTAGGCATTTTTCCTGTTTTCGTATCAAATCACAGTATAAAAATAGGTTTGATTTTTCCTGTCAGAACTGGGATGCGCTTCTGGTTGCCTACCTTTTGGTTGATAATACTCGATGATATTTCATTTATTATAATCTGAGTTATTTCATTCTAAATTACTTTGCTAGAAATGTATTATTACTTAATGTCAACCTATTTCTGCAGCGCTAAGTGTGGTTTATTTACCTGATATTTCATATTTAAATAACAATTTTGTTTTCAATTTTTGCGTTTGGCGCAATGTTTTAGTAACTGAACTTTTCATCTTAATTATTTTTGAATAAATTCCCTTTTCCGCCTTGTTAGTTAGAACCTTCATCTTCAATAATTCGGGAATAATTTTTAACAAATTTTTGGGTCAAAATTATGTACTAAATTTATAATAACAATTCTCTGTTTAAAAGTTAATAGTCCACGCAGCCAGTGCATGTCCCTCTTTCAACTGGTTGATCGAGCCATTTTTACTTTCTTATACGTAGTAGAAGGAAGTATTGTGATGATGAAAATTTTCGACGTCGAGATTTTTGCAGATGTCCACGTTTTGAGTCCCCTGATACCAAAAAAGTGGTTTTAAAAAAGTCTGTCTCTCTCTCTCTCTCTCTCTCTCTCTCTGGGTGTGTTTGTCTGTCTGTGTGTGTGACCACGATAGCGGTCAAACCGCTGTAGATATCAGTTCCAAATTTAGTATTTACGTGTACAATCTCCGTCTTGAGATTTGATTAGTTTTTCAGTAAAATCAGTAGACCGGAAGTAGTAGTTTACTTCGGTGAAAAAATCGAATTTTGCCAATATTTCGTCAACTACTAAGTTTAAACAAATTTATAAAGAATTCATATGTATTCCAAATTAAATTTGCGAAGAATTTTATTAAAAAAGTTTTTCGAAATCCCCACCGGAAGTAGGTCTTTTACTCTTATCGAAAATTAGTTTTCTGCGAATATCTCGCAAGTCATGCTTTTCAGACAGGTACGTTAAGAGTATGAAAGTATTTAGAACTTAATTTTCAACAACTTTTGTATAAAGAAATTTCAAAATTCGGACCGGAAGTAACACTTTTACTCTTATCGAATAGCGATTTTTTGCCAATATGTCGTAAATTATTTATTCTGTATATATTTATCAAGACTATAAAAGTATTTACAGCTGGATTTAGAATATCTTTTGTATAAATGAAATTTAAAAATTCAGACCGAAATTAACACTATTACTCTTAGGGAATAGCACTTCTTTCGAATATCTCGCAAGGTATGCATTCTATAGAGATTTATTAAGAGAATAGAAGTACTTATAATAGAATTTTAAATAACTTTTGTATAAAAAATTCTTAAAATTTGGCTTATTTTCCTAGAAGATAAAACAATTTAGAACAATTTTGTATAATTTGAAACGCTCATACATATAAGAAAGTCGTGTGGTGGCCACACCTCATTTTTAAGTAGGTTTTCTATACGATTCTGTTAAAGAAATAAAATAGTCTGTTAGCTTCGGATCAAATTAAGCCTTTTAGCTCTGCTTTAATTTCCAACTGAAAATTGTTGTTATGATTAATCCTCTCGTATAGTATCTAGTTTGAACGGATTAATCATCCTCTTGGAATATAATTAAGAATCACCCTGGCGTTCAAGTGTTATACTCGTTTTCCGCCATGAATTCTATAGCAATATGTGGATGTTTTCGAAGTGGTGGCTAAATAAGACACTGGGACCTTTTCCGAAACTAATGCTTCATCAAGCACAGATTTAGCACTTTTAAAAGAGGTTTTGCAGAGTTTCTTAGAGCTTTTTTTTATTGAACAATTACTGAAAACCCCTTTATAGTTCAAATGTGAAACGGTTTTGACAGTCGATGCCTACTGTCTCTTTTTTTGTGTTGTTACCCTGAAGCTGTAGCCAGAATTAATTTCTTGGGCCGTTTCGAATTTTGCATTTTTTTGGGACCAGTATATTACTCCGTAAATTAAGTGATAGTTGTTTTAAATATATATATATTTTTTATATAAAAGTAATTGATGTTGATTTAGAGCAATTTTTGCTTTTAAAGTTTAATTAGTTGAGAGAAACTTTTCAGTTGTCATAACTTCATTTGATTAGATTAGACAAACTTTTAACCTAATATTTTTATTAACTTTATTTTCTATGCCATCCGCCACCTGCTTTTGCGAAGAATTTTTGTAATCATGAGCTTGATCAAGGTTGCGACAATTTTTAATTAACTTTTGTACCGTACTTCACGGTTCTTAAGGTATTTAGGTTATATTCATTAAGATTTATTTGTGTATTTAAAATACATCTTGTCTTTTCACAAGGATAAGAAAAAAAATTAGAAAAAAAGAAAACACTGTAAACTTTTTCATAAAACTGTTTGTTATTGTAATCATTACTAGAGCTACGATTTAAATGCAAAATATGTAGAACTCAAACTAAGAATATCAGAATATTATGACTTAGTTATTTCTTCCAAAATATGCAATTTTCTTTTAGTATATTTGTGTAAACGTTATTTTGTATTAATAGAAAGTAGTTTTTCGAGTAATATATAAAAAAAAAAGAAATAGAGTTCTGTTTAGACATAAGAGTAAATAATATTCTTCAGGATTTTTTATAAACCGCAGATATAAACTAACTTTTATCTGTACGCTTTGTGTGTTTTATGTATACTCGCGGCATAAAGTTTTGTCGGGTCGTAAGAACAGCTATATGGAAGGTATCATTGGTCAACTCTAGTAAATTCTAACACGAAATAAAGAGGGGTTATATTCAATGTTTATGAATTATGATAGCTAAGTTTGAGTAAATACTGCTTCGTAAAAGAAAATACAAGTGGCATATATGTAGAAGTAAATATATTTCAAATAATCTTCACAAATGATTTATGACACGATAACATTGATGTGTCATCAATACAAAGAAATCTTTTTGTGTTCTACAAATGTTTTCGGCTTTCCCTATTTATTTTATTTTTCAAGGGCGAGAATGAATGCTTTATTAAGATCTGTGTAGTGTTTTATCGAATTTGTAATTATATATATTGATGATATTTACGAGTATGTATCTGTCATTAATTTTTTTCCTTAATATACATTCTATTTATTTTAAAATAAATACAAAAAAAATAAGGTATTTTTATGATAATTTAATTCAAAGTTCTTGATTAATATTGATTATTTACAAGGCAATTGTTGGGGGTATTTAAATGTTGGAATATTATTTAAATATATTGTCTTCAAAAGATTATTTGTGTAATTTTTTGTTTGCTTATTTATTGCTTTATTATGCTAGGTGTTGTTTTGACGAAATTTAATATTTCATCTCTCAAGTGTAAACAAAAATATCACAATCTCTCTTTATGGTTTATTAAAATTTAGTCGGAAATATCGGATTACTAAAGTTGACCAGTGATACCTTCCATATAGTTCGTCTTAGGACCCGACAAAACTTTATGCCGCGAGTAAAGAAGAGAGCAATAAAAATGCATATAGTCCCGATGTCAGATCACTTAGTAACTAGACACTCAGCCCATCAATATGATACAAAACGCCTACTATTCTAGAGATATTGCCGTATCGATCTATATTACATTGTTTCGCACCAGAGTAGAGACACAAGAAGCCTTTGATATTCTGTCATAACTGTAATTTGATATTCAGACAGAACGATATATTTTGCGTTCCAAGTAATGTGATTGTACAATTGGTGGAGACAGCAGACATATGAAAACTAAATTTAGCTTAATGTCAATAAATTAATTGCAAAACTATAAATTAGAATTTTAAATAAGTTAACCATATTTTAAAACAAAAGAATTGAACAAATTACTGAATATTTTAGAATTGAATAGCATCAATAAGTTTACGAAACATCAACTTTTCTATATTTATATTTTTTTTTAATACTTGGCTATTCTGTTTAATAGGTAAGCGTTTTTAATAAATTCGTATTGTTTGGGGATGACAATTATAGCAAAAGTCAAAAAGTAATTATGACAAATGTCAAAATGTGTAACAACATTATTATTATAACGGTCTTGAAATAGCTTTTGTACGATATATTACTTGACAGATAAAATTTCCCAACATCTTTAATTTGGCTACATTTTACTATATAGGTGCATGCAGGTCCTAAACCGATTCTGCCAGAAATCACTAGATACTTGATACATAAGTAGGGCGCGGACATGACCGGTTTAAACTACGACGAAGTTACAACGGAGCAAAGAAATACTGTAAACAACACACGCTTACTGAATAGCACTAATTCATATGATGAACTGCAACATATGTTTATTCCCGAGAAGTGCTCGAGAAGGAGAGCAAAAAATGCCCATAAAATAAGGAATTTATGAGTAAAAGCCTTTTTTCATCGGCGTAGATAGGAGCGTGAGGGGTTTTTAAAATTTATTATATTTACCTAATATTTCGCAAGAGAAATAAAATTTTCATTCATACTTACGTTTGATTCGTTTTTTTCATTGTTTTGACTGTTAATTACGTACTTCGTAATTTTTGTAATAGTCTGTTTAATACCGGTTTATTGAGTCGACTTCTCCCAATTATCTAGAAGTAAGTGTGCACTGGATTTCGTTTAGTTTCAATAACATACGCGTACATTTTTGTTACATAAATAGTTTTTTCTCATAAGTGGTCTAGCTAGATGCACATGATTGATTTTTTTTTAACTTTAGCACCCTATAGTTTAAAAGTTAAGACATTTAGGACATATATTCATATGGAGTTTTTTTCATAAATTGGACCCAAGAATAACCCCCTTAAATATTAGCATGTTATTAAGAAACAGCCTGTATATAATATATGCTGGAAAGCAACCCAAAGTAATACTTTTTTAAATTGTACATTTATATTTTTTGAAAACATTAATTATTTTATTATCTAATTCACAGCTTTCATGATACATCAAACCTTAATAAATTAAAATTCAAAAAATAGCATATCATAATACCTAAATAAATTTTGAGTTTTTCGCTATCAGTTTAAAATTGGCTCTGTATGAATTTATTTATAGTCAAAATATAGGAACCGAACTACATAAATTAATGAGTTAATTCCAAGAAAACGAAATCGTATTATAATATAATGTAGGCATGTTCAAGTTACAAATATAATTTTTAACACAATCTGCGTAATTAAAGTCACAATTTCGCATCTTTCAAGGCTTAAAAGGATACTCTTCCGCGAATTGTTCGAGAATATACGTAACATAAAGAAACCACACGGATATTTTAATTGAATTTCCTGGCCCCGAGTGAAGCAGAAGTGTGTTATTGTCTTCTTGTCTATCGATTTTTCGCCGGTGCCTAATTAAATTGTCTTAATTTATTTCAGGAATTTGGGGCACGATTTCCACCGGGAAAAAGATTAGCAAGGGTCCCCCGAAATAGGTAGATTAACCTGCATTACTTAGTTTCTAAAATAGTTTCGAGGATTTAGTGATGCTTCGAACTTATCGTGCCGTCCGGGCCCTGGTAATGGAAACAATTGTCGGGACGCGGGATTATATACATAACTGCTATCTATATTTTATCTGGATTCGATAATGACCGGGGATCGAATGGGACAGGATTGGGTTTATCGAAATCATGGATTTTATTGATACACGTATTTAATCTGAGGACGAGCAATATTATGTTATTTAAAAATACTATTTCATCAATTCTAATTCCATGTAGTAATAAGCTATGAATTTTCTTCAGTGACATTTGACACAAATACCTCAAAAATTATGTTTTGTTCAAAAATTTTTTCCTAAATGCCTCAACAATATAAACAACTTCGTCACTATGTATCGGGTGGTCAAATAATAATGGCTGCCGGCTATATCCCAGAAACAGGAAATCAGATTAGATATTTTCGGTTGAAAAATTTTCAATTAAAAGTTCCCAAACGAAAATGCTTAAATGTAAAAAGTAAAAATCTTTTCGTGTTTTGACTAATTGCGAAGTATTTAGAATACCTGCATTTTAAGCCCTACGTGTTTTTTAATATTTTTTGTCCTTCACATTTTTTACTTTCTTATACGTAGTATAAGGAAGTATTGTGATGATGAAAATTTTCGACCTCGAGATTTTTGCAGATGTCCAAGTTTTGAAGTCCCCTCCTACCGAAAAAGTGGTTTTTAAAAAATGTCTGTGTCTCTGTGTGTGTGACCACGATAGCGGTCAAACCGCTATAGGTATCAATTCCAAATTTTGTATTTAGGTGTATAATCTCCCTCTTGAGATCTGATTGTAAACTGAAGTAAACTGCTACTTCCGGTCTACCAATTTTATTGAAAAACTCAATAAAATTGGTAGACCGGAAGTAGCAGTTTACTTCAGCGAAAAAATCGAATTTTGCCAATATTTCGTCAACTACTAAGTTTAAACAAATTTATAAATAATTCATATATACTTAAAATTAAAATTGAGAGTAATTTTATTTAAAAGGTTTTTCGAAATTCATACCGGAAGGTCTTTTATTCTTATCGAAAATCAGTTTTTTGCGAATATTTCGCAAGTCATGCTTTTTACACAAGTACGTTACGGGTATAAAAGTATTTAAAACATAATTTTGAATATCTTTTGTATAAAAAAAATTCAAAATTCTGACCGGAAGTACCACTTTTACTCTTATCGAATAGCGAATTTTTGCAAATATGTCGTAAGTTATGCATACTATATATATTTGTCAAGAGTACAAAAGTATTTAGAACTGGATTTGCACTTTTTTCATAATATCTTGCAAAGTATGCATTCTATAGAGATTTATTAAGAGAATAGAAGTACTTAGAATAAGCATTTTGAATAATTTTTGTATAAAAAATTCTTAAAATTCTATAATTTGAAACGCTCATACGTATAAGAAAGTCGTGCGGTGGCCACACTTCATTTTTAATATGTAGTAAAATAATGTGGTGGGGTCAATTTAGTTGTTTTTTCAAATAAATTACCCCGGTCTGTCACAACATTTGAACAAGCTTGCTCTCTTTTAAAAGAGCTTTATTATCCCTAGAAAATAAGCTTTTGTTTGTGTTTCCTTGAGTTTTGCCGTCGCCGCTAGATGGCATTAACTGAAATATAAACAAATATTAGGGATTTTCTCAAAAAACTTAGATGTTTCTCCTTACGTGACACAATAGAGTGTGTGTGGAGGAGAATGGTCGCCATATGAAACCGTTTGTTTAAGAACATCTGAAC
The DNA here is from genome assembly GCA_963170755.1 of Amphimallon solstitiale. Taxonomy (NCBI): domain Eukaryota; kingdom Metazoa; phylum Arthropoda; class Insecta; order Coleoptera; family Scarabaeidae; genus Amphimallon; species Amphimallon solstitiale. The sequence continues at coordinate 61,805,349 of OY720682.1, read as the reverse complement.
TTTTAATTTGGTATTAGAGTGAGCTTAACGGAAATTACTTTTCAATAATTACTACACAAAGTTCTAAATCTCCCACCAATTGCACTGCACCTTTACTTGTCAATAATGACAGAGTTTATTGATCGCTTTAAACTAACATTTCATTTCTTAGCTAACTAATTATGTATTAGATTTTATTTAAATGATCATATCTCTTGTATAAATAAAGATTTACTAGGCATGTTGTACATTATTGGAAAACTACTTTTAAGGACTATCTAACTAATTGTTAATCAAATATGGCCGCCATAAGAAAAACAAAAGATAGCTCTATAGGAACTTGGAAACAAATGAATATCGGTGTTTCTGCTAACACCAAAAATTTTGTTGTAAGAAAATGTCTGAACAATGTTGGAGTTTAAAAGCGATTGCATTAGGCGTTATCAAGTTATTGAGTAAAATCGAAATTGGCGGATATTGGTGTTTTTAAAATATCTTAAAATTGTAAAAAGTTCTAATGAATTTGAAATGAGATTTGTTGCGAGCATTGAATTCTTCAAACTGTTGCTCCATCTCTTCTAATAACCGATATACCAATGGTAAACATTGAAATGTGGACAGATTCTATACATATATGTTCTCTTTCAAGTTTCCGCGGGTAGTAGCACGTGTTGTCACTGGATTCTGGCATTTATTCCGCGTTTCCGCTGCTTGGTTTTTGAAGAGATGGGTGCTGATTTCTAGACGACGTTTCGGCAAAGCCACACTTACTATCTTCATGTCTGTGATAACTGTCTGCTTCTACTTCTTGTTATTTGACTTGACAAATAACAAAAATAAAATATAAATTGGCCGAAACGTCGTCCAAAAACCATAAGTGCGATAACTGTCTGCTTCTGCTTATTGTTATTTGTAAACTCGAATAATAAGAAGCAGAAACATACAGTTACGGCAGACCTGAAGAGAGAAAGTGTAATTTTGCCGAAACGTCATTCAGAAAAAAGTACCGTTCTTTTGTTTGTTTTTTAACAGAAATGCGTTTACGAATGCAGAAGCATTCGATATGATTTGATTTTTTTTTCGAGTGCAAGCGAAATGACCTGCCTTTAGGTCTTATGCCATTCAGTTCAATGGATAACGACATTACACCGGCAGGATTTTTCGTAGACTAACAGAAAATCTCAGATACTCTGCATGTATTAATCTTTCGGTGTATAGAAGGCAACCAAGGGTATGAACATATTGTCATGCGATATCTTGATCACAATTTCATATATAATATACTAGCTAGTTGCTACGCCCAAAAAAAAAAACAATTTTTATCGGCACCAAACGTCACACGAACACTCTCTAGACTATGTGAAAATTTCATCAAAATCAGTTCAGCGGTTTCGAAGTCTATATAGAACATACACACCCACCCACACACATACATTCACTTTTAATCTAACCATTGAATAATTATAAGTGATACAATGTAAATAAGATCATTAGTGCAACTTCATGGGTTAGTACAAATCTAAACACTGAATAATCAATGGTGATCCGATATCAATAAGATTAAATAATGAAAAATCTTTCTATTTTTAGTCCGATCGGCACCAAACTGCACAGGAATACGCTTCAGACTTTGCTAGAGTTTTCCTGATAATTTCATCAAAATCGGTTCAGCGGTTTCGGAGTTTATAGGGAACAAACACTTCCACACACACATATACATTCACTTTTATATATAAGATTACGATTGATCTCTTTCTATATCTGATTTATTGACTATATTTCAAAAATATGTGTTTCTATTAGCTGAAATAAATAAGTAATCTTTATTATTATTAGTTGTAGTAGCATTTTATTAAATAGCTCGTCCGCTAACGATATTCTAATACAAATTTCCATTATCAAATGTTTAAGTGCATTAAATTAACACGTTCTAGAGACGATTTAGTGGGGCTTAATGGAATGATGTTCGAAAGGGCCACGGATCCGCGCCGGACAGCATCTTAATGGATCGAAGATCCACACTAATTTCATTAAACAAGCTGCTCAGGCTATCAAGCATAAATTCAGGAAGCTTGTCACATTACCGGACCAATACCGTACACTCTATAATTTATAGTAATTAGACTAATTGGGGCTTGATAGCTTAATAATGTCGGGCTGTTGATAAATTGCAATATCAACGTGGTCTTTTATTTTGGAATTTCTTTGTATGTATATTTCGAACTGTAAAACACCCAGCTATATTAGTCAATTATAGATCGCTAAATACGATTTGTGTATTTCGCTGGATTTATATTACTTTCATACACGAACGATTTATTCTCACTGTAGATTATTTCGCTAATATAATATTTTTTCTAAAGATAACTAATTATAATTTAATAATAACATTATGTCATTTTGTTGATGTTGTAAATCGTCTGTTTATACTAGACGTTCTTTTTTTTAAGAAAGTACCGTCAGTGTCAGGTACTTGGGCTTTCAAGTTATTACTTGACCAGTTTGGTCACACACAAAAAGAAATTAAGTTTCTTCATCTAAAAGGACTGAAGGACCATCACAATGCAAACATTCATAAAATAGGCCCTTGATGGCTTTTTGAATACAAATCATATATACCCATCGCTGGCTGCTTGAATACTGAATCCACTTCGCACCTAAAAGGCTCTTTGAGAAGGATTTGAGGCATCTAAGGCACAAAGCATCTAAATAATAAAATGCGGATATATTATTTAGAAAATTTAAAACCAACCTAGGATCTTGAAAATATGTCCACAGAGATAGGCACCCAGGACATTTCTCTCTTTGAGATTAATGAAGTTTTGGAAAACTTTTCCCTTTCCTCTGGAATAAATGAGTCGGTACAAATTTTTGCACAGTGGCAAGCAATAGGTACTTGAGCGCAAGGGAATCACTGAATAACTTGTAGAGACGTCCTCTTTATCACTGTTTCTATAGAATTTTCTTTAGTCTTGCTTCAAATCTTTCTGATTTTTTTACCTTTTGTAGGCTTATTTAATGTGTTATTTGATAAAAAGTACCATTATTGTTTAAACTATTATCTGAATCAATTATCTCGAATATTTTGCTGAAGTACTTTTTATAACACACGCTGCACGACTATAAAACATAATTTTTAGAATACGTTGAATATAATAACTTGACAAAATTAGAAGTTATCCACGTCTGATACTAATCAGATTGGAAAACCATAAACTAAACACGTATAAACGCCATCTATACGTGAATTAAACATTCGCATTTGTGCTGCTTTTATCCCAAACGATAGATACATTTTTTTTATGCCAGAATCGGATAAAAACTGAATTTCGCGTAAAGTGGATTTATCAAAATTCTCAGGTCTTGAGTTCCCCATCAGGCAATAGTCGATTTCGCCTAACTAATTTATACCCAGGAATCTTTAAATGTTTAAGTGATAATTTAATGCATGTGTAAAAAAAAAATGAGGTGTGGCCACCACACGACTTTCTTATACGTACGAGCGTTTGAAACTATACAATTTTAAGATTTTTTTATACAACACTTATTCAAAATCCTATTCTAAGTACTTTCATTCTCTTAATAAATCGCTATAGAATGCATACTTTGCAAGATATTATCAAGAAAGTGCTACTCGCTAAGAGTAAAAGTGCTACTTCCGGTCCGAATTTTGAAATTTCACATATACAAAAAATATTGAAAATCCAGTTCTAAATACTTTTGTACTCTTGATAAATATATATAGAATGCATAATTTACGACATATTTGCAAAAAATCGCTATTCGATAAGAGTAAAAGTGGTACTTCCGGTCTGAATTTTGAAATTTTGTTTATACAAAAGATATTGAAAATTATGTTCTAAATACTTTTATACTCGGAACATACTTCTCTAAAAAGCATGACTTGCGAGATATTCGCAAAAAACTGATTTTCGATAAGAGTAAAAGACCTACTTCCGGTTGGAATTTCGAAAAACTTTTTTAAGGCAATTTGTCTCAAACTTAATTTTAAGTACATATGAATTCTTTATAAATTTGTTTAAACTTAGTAGTTGACGAATAATTGGCGAAATTCGATTTTTTCACTGAAGTAAACTACTACTTCCGGTCTGCCGATTTTACTGAAAATCTAATCAGATCTCAAGAGGGAGATTATATTTGTAAATATAAAATTTGGAATTGATACCTATAGCGGTTTGAGCGCTATCGTGGTCACACACACACACACACACACACACACACAGACACACACACACAGAGACATACACACACACAGACATTTTTTAAAAACCACTTTTTCGGTATCAGGGGACATCAAAACGTGGACATCTGCAAAAATCTCGAGGTCGAAAATTTTCATCATCACAATACTTCCTTATACTACGTATAAGAAAGTAAAACGTAAGTCGGGATTGTTTTCTCACTTTAACCCTTTGGATTGGATTTGTTTTTCGTTTACTTGAGTTATATCTGAGGTCAGATTTTATGTAAATGTAAATACTAATAACAAGAAATGATAATTTTATGAATCAAGAGTACGCCCTTTTTACCCTAAGGGCCGGGACATAAGTGACCCATTAGACATTTTAGGTGGAACATATAAAACCCAATAGTCTTGAAAACAATTTTATTTCCATTTAATGAATATTGAAAAACATATTAGTGCAGATGGTATGAAGTGAAGAAATTTTTGCAAAGACGTTCATCTGGAGCAGCGACGTCTTGGTAAATGATCGCCCACATTTAAAGGTTTTCGTTTTTTTGAACTCCCCCTAAAGATTTTGCTGATTTTCTTTTTATATATTTGCATCACTTCTTCCCAACGTAATCAAATCTTCTGCTATTGTAATTAGGAATGGTAGAAATAAAGTTTTTATGAGCATTTCTTGCAGCAATCATGAAGACTTTGAAAAAAACTATTTTCCACCACTTCTCTGATCTTTTGTCGAAATCGTATAAGCCAGCAAATTTATCGGCTAAATCTACTCCTCCCAAATGGTCAATGTGGAACTTCAACATTATCGGACTTGAGAAATCTTTGATGCCATTTTATTAGAGTTGTTTCATCAGAGAAACAGTTACAAATCGCCAACACTTCTTTTGTGTCTTGCCATCTGCAAACTACTGTACCGTTTTCATTAAACTGAAATTAACTTCCTCCTCCTTCCAAGAGTCCAGACAATTTGGGAACATTTTTACGATTTCGGATTGGAGTTCCACCAGCAAGAGACCTGGTAGTGTCAAGTAAGTGCACAGATGAGAAAAACCTAGCAAATATCAATACGACATGCAAACATTTGACGGTGTCTGATACTTTGAGAACAACTCCTTCGCCAAGAGTCCCTACAGAAGCTTTCACTTCTTTACCTGGATAAATATCATAAACATATCCTGTTTTTGAATCGGAGCGAAGCCAAATTTTTATGCCACGTTTTATAGGCTTTTGTGGTAAGTACTGTTGAAGATCTTCCTCTGAATTTCCCCATAGATTCGTCAATTCTTTGGAAAGTAAAGTCAGAACGATATTTTGTGAACGTGTGTTTGAGGCAGTTGACTTATTCGATATAATATATCTTTCCCGCATCGGTAGGTTTCTCTAGGTTGTTGAAAACATTTTTGAAAGTAATAATTTGCTGCGATCACTGGATATAGCCTTCTTTATGACGGTGTTACCGAAGAAATCATTATTGCACCAGCAATTATTGAATCCAGAAACACGATTGTAGCACATTACAAGAAGCACTCCTAATACAATCACTATTTCATGATAACCTATTGCAACTCTGTTTTTCTTGGTAACCCTTTCGACTATTTTCAATCTGGCATTTGTGTATTCAGCTATCTGCATTATTAGGTTTCTAGGAAAGATCTTCAATGAAAATTGGACTTTTTTCATTCGTCTCGGCAGACAAGAAGTAGCTGCTACTTCGTCAGGTATACAGAATCTTGGAGAAAATTGTTTACTGTTGCTACTCCAAAATATTACTCCATCTGGTGGCACTAAATTTTCATTTTGGATTGTCTCATTACTTTCTTAACTAATTTCATCGTCGTTATTTTGTATCATCAGAGATAATTCCATAACATCCACCATTGTCGCTCTCTGGGGGACAATAATTTTCATCTGATGAATCATCCCAAAGAAATGGGTCATTATCGTCATCGCTCCAGTCATCTTCCATAACTCTATTAGCTTCTTGCTCAATTTCACTTTGTGTGAGTATTATGGTACTCATTGTTGTGCGCAAACTGCCTGCAGGTGCCACACAGTGAAAAGAGCAGAAAGTCGACAGGTCTTATGAGTACAAGATAATTGAAAACAAGTGCATTGCTTAGAGAGCAGATACAACACAATTTGGACAATAATACACTTGCAGATACTACAAAATTTAACTGACTGCAAAGCACGTGTTGACTGGACTGACTTCACCGACAAACTGTGAGGTTATGTAACTATTTATAAACAAATACTTGCATAGTGTGCATTCAAAGACTGGTATATTTGTGTATAATGAAAAAACGAGATCTCTTAGCACCATTAGGCGCACGTAATGCATGGGTGGAACACATATTGCTGTGTTTTTAATTTTAAAAATAAGAAAATATACAAAAATAAGAAATATTAGATATAAGCAGATATTTAATCTACATTTTAAAAAAAATAAGCACAAATAAACAAGACACAAACGTATTTTAAAAGAATTTATTTAATAAACAATTAGATATATAATTAGTATACACTAGTTTTAATTTTATATTTCATTTATATAGACACATAAAAGTCAAAACCATATTAGTAATTAAAAATATTCACAAAGAATAAAGCCCCTGACAAAAACGCAAATATGCAACACTATAAACAATCATGAGACGTGGGTTGCATATACCCAATGAATAAGTAGGATATTAAAGAGGTTAAATAATTTTGAAAATAAGAATTAAACATTGTATAAAACAAAAACTCAGATACTGACCTCAGCTTTAAAAGGATATATAATGACCGTAAAATAGTATTACCACCAATAATAGAAAAGTAGGTCAAGTTCAAGAACGCATTCTTTAGCTGCGATAATGTTAGAAATGCAAATCCAGAGTGTATGTACATATATAAAAATAGACGTTTAATATTAATTCTTAGAAATTAAAATTATCATAATAAATGGTCATTAATGTTAATTTCTTCATGAAATCCGTTCGGTCTATGTTCTCATAAGATGTAACCTAGAATAGAAAAACAACAATAATTACGACGAACACCAAATGGGAAAAATACTAAACAAGCTGTTAATAATTTATTATATAAAATTAGAAATAAGAAGAAAGAAAATACTTACCAATTAATAAAAATCAACCAATATTGATTAGTATGCGAGGACATAAAATGTAAACAATGTCAAAATTTCAAAATGGCTACGGTCGAACAGTAAAAACAAAAATTTACCATATAATTACGAAAACTGCCACAGAGGGAGCAGTTAACGAAATTCAAACAAAAATATGAAAACAATTTATATATAAAACAAAATTAGCGTTTTTCATTTTGTTTTGCCTATAAAAGGGGAACGCAGTAAAATCGAGGCAGTTCTCCAAGGGATCCCGACTAACAAAAAGATGAAAAAGAAGCGATTAATCTTCAAAGACAAAAGACGCTTTTAAGAGTATTCGCATTGGAAGATAATCGAAAATAGATACATTTAAATACAGTGTAGTGGGGGAATGACGCTTAAACATTTAAAAGCGGGAATCGCGCCAAAAGGATTACAGAGCGCGAAAAGAATTATTCTTTGGTCAATAAAAAACCTTTTTTCGGAGGAAAGGCTGAAGCAGAAGTAAATCAACCATAAAGAAATAGGCGAGATAGAAGACTATTAGCAAAAATGGAATCAAGTGGTTTTCTAGAAGAATTCGAGCGGATATATAATCAAACAGAGTAAGTACAAGCATAATATAATAAAACTCTCTTGCAATCTTATTATCAACAAACAAATACAATCATTTATGTGTGCTCAAAGATCGTAACAAATACTAATTGTCTATTGAACATTTCATAAATTCTGCTATTGTTTGACCGAAACCCAACGTGCGAATCTTGAACTAGGTGATTCAATAGAGAATATAAACAATTCAGTCTCTATCGTAACAAATACAATTGTCTATTGAACATTTAGTAAATTCTGCTATTGTTTGACCGAAACGCGACGTGCGAATCTTGGACTAGGTGAAGCGATAGAGAATATCAATTAATTAGGTTTACAGGAATAAAATTTTAAACTAAAGGATAGACCCGAGCACATATAAAGAGATAATCAAACAAACAAACACATTGATGACAATATTCAGAAAATTTTAAAAAGAATAAAAGATTGCAGGATGCTTGTATTTAAAGAATAAATAAGCAATATAAATGAAATGTAAGTATTGTATTAATAGTTTAAATAACCATATATATTTTTATATATTTAAAATTATAAATAAATATAAGTATTATTGGCATCCATATTTTATTCATACTTACCTGTCACAAAAGAGAGATAAAGAGAGAGCAAACAAATCAACTTTAAGGAAGGCAAGGAAAGTAAATACCACATTACACAGTTAGAACCCAGAATAAAAAGAAATGCTGTCTTTCGCTTAGCTATCTTAAATCAACAAAACCTTAAGGCCCTGAGAATTAAACCGAGAAATAAGAGTCAAAAGCACATTTCAACACTATTATTATTTTTTATTTTAATAAAGCAAAGACTACAGCAATATGTCCGATAGAATCCAAAATGTTAATAGCGAAAAGCTCTTACTTTAACTTTTTAATCAGCAAGAAAATTCTTTACCTTTGGTTGACCCGATAACAATTTGTTCTCTTCTTATGTCATAAAAACAGCAAACTCATTGTCAAAATGAAATGTCAAAGTCGATGAAACAGTAAGGTTAAACTGTTTTATTAATAACTGTATTTTTAAATAATATAATTACTATGTAATAAATCTATCAATAATTGTTTATACATTTCGTAAATTATCTTACATTCGAGCTTTCTTTTTATTTCCGGATAAATTTTCCATTTTCAAACTCAAATTTAGTTGCTAAATGGTAACTGGACTCGACAAATTCTCTCCGCGATAAACGACTCGTCCTTCAGTCTCGTCGTTTTATCGATGAGGCAATTTGTTTCGTACACTTTCCCCGCAACAAAAATTCTCGTTAAAAATTCAAAATTTTTTCGAAAAAAAGAAAGCTCTCGTGTAATTATAGATCACTTTCTAATAATACCACAATTCAAACAACGAACATTTCTCCATGAGTATTTTCAGACTTACCTTATACATGCGGGAAATATTTCATCGTAAAACTGATTGCAAATTTAATCAACATAAAATTTCCCCGTAGCTTATCTTTTACACGTGACGCTGAAATTTCACCGTCAATTTTAAAAGAGTAAAACGTCTACTATGCTCGGAACACGACCCAGGTCGATACCGGTATGTATGTGTAGCCGGCCGGCGGCGTGGGTAATAATTTTTGGGGAATTTTTAAAGCTATACGAGAGAGCGACGTTTAATTGCGTCCGTGTATAATGATTTATGCCTTCCTATTATAGTCCTAATCAGACTTACAGTTCGCTCAAGAGCGAACGATGACTGTGCAAATTAATTTGATTTATGGTTGCAATAATTAAACCGAATACGATTGCGGACTAATAGGAGCGTGAGCGAGGAGGACGGCCCCACTCCGCACATAGCACTCTGCATGTGATGTTTTAGGATATGTATTGTTTACTTAATTAGTTGTGCAGAAATCTAATTGCAAACTGCGCGCCCTACATTCATAGTTTCGTGAACGGTAAGTGTAACCGCTTCAGCTTCGCGAACAATTATGTCGTAATTTTGACAACATGTGTAGAGGGTTTACACACAGTGGCACATTAACCCCTAACATATCAGTCAACTAAATTACCAACCAAAACGTTGTATCCTGAGTCTTAATGGATTATTTTATGATTGTGTTTATCCTCTTGGAATTTACTTTTCCATATTTCATACAATAGTTACGTGCAATATACTTTTTGTACTCGCAAAACATGTCATTTCGCGGTTGCATTTTGCATGTGGGAAATTGACTTTCCCACACATGTGCGAGAAATAAAAATTCATTGAAGAGATAAATCATAGAGTAATACAGTATAATATGTCCATCTCAACTAAATTTGGTGTATTACAACTTGTAAATTTCATAAAGATAATTAAAAACTTAAAAAAACAAGGCTAACTGTATCTGATATCGCTGCGCGATATAAGGCCGTCATATAACTTCGATTTACGTTCATGATTTTGATTCTTGTAACCTCAAAATATTGATCCTTATGTGGCGTCATCTAGTAGTACCCAAAAGAAATAATTTCTGAATTATTATTGAAATAAATTTTAAAATAACACTTTAGACATTAATTTTACAATGGGTAATTAATATTAATAATTTTAAAATAATTTAAAAAGTGTTGCTGATAATAAAGTTCTTGGGTAGTGTCAAGAATTACAATTCTACTTACCTTTCTAATTTTTTACGTTGTAAAGTGTTCGTAATCGCCGCTTTCAACTGTATTGGAAGGTTTCGAAGATTTACTATTCCACATCGCAATATTTGCAATATAAAATATTCAGCCACTTCTTCAGGCATCGGTAGTATAATTTGCACCTCCTTTAATCCTAACATGTGGTCTACAAATCGCAACTAAATGATCTTGTTAAGACAAAATAACTTTCTTGTACAGTATACTCAAATATTACAATAGTTTTTACAAAAATTTTGCAGATGTCCACATTTTGAAGTTCCCTGATACTGAAAAAAATGTCTGTGTGTGTGTGTGTGTCTGTCTGTCTGTGACCACGATAGCGCTCAAGCGGATGAAGGTATCAATTCCAAATTTTATATTTACGAATATAATCTCCCTCTTGAGATCTGATTAGATTTTCAGTAAAATCGGCAGACCGGAAGTAGTACTTTACTTCATGGAAAAAATCAAATTTTGCCAATTATTCGTCAACTACTAAGTTTAAACAAATTTGTAAAGAATTCATATATACTCAAAATTAAATTTGAGAAGAATTTTATTAAAAAAGTTTTTCGAAATTTCTACCGAAAGTAGGTATTTTACTCTTATCGAAAATCAGTTTTTTGCAAGTATTTCACAAGTCATGCTTTTTAGACAGGTACGAGTATAAAAGTATTTAGAACTTAATTTTCAATACCTTTTGAATAAAAAAAAATTTTACAACACTTTTACTCTTATCGAATAGCGATTTTTGCAAATATTTCGCAAATTATGCATTCTATATATATTTGTCAAGAGTACAAAAGCATTTAGAGTTGTATTTGAAATATTGTTTGTATAAATGAAGTTTCAAAATTCGGACCGGAAGTAACACTTTTACTCTTATGGAATAGCGATTTTTGCAAATATTTCGTAAATTATGCATTCTATATATATATTTGTCAAGAGTACAAAAGTATTTAGAGTTGGATTTGAAATATTTTTTGTATAAATGGAATTTCAAAATTCGCACCGGAAGTAACACTTTTACTCTTATCCAATAGCGATTTTTGCAGATATTTCGTAAATTATGCATTCTATATATATTTGTCAAGAGTTTAAAAGAATTTGGAGTTGGATTTGGAATATTTTTTGTATAAATGAAAATTCAAAATTCGGACCGGAAGTAATACTTTTACTCTGAGTGAGTAGAATTTTTTTGCAAATATCTCATAAAGTATGTATCCTGTAGAGATTTATTAAGAGACTGGAAGTACTTACAATAGGATTTTGAATAATTTTTATGTAAAATAATTTTTAAAATTGTATGATTTGAAACGCTCATACGTATAAGAAAGTTGTGTGGTGTCCACACCTCATTTTTTAAAATTGTACTAAATCAGCACTCAAATACCTTAGAGTTCACATATTCAGACTTAATGTTTTTTGTTTAATTTTTCCATTACAATTTTATACATCTACAAATATTAAGATATAAATTTAACCTAAAAATGCACAAAATTATAGATATTTACCAAGAATTTTCCTTGTACTACATTTCGAATAATCAATGCTTATTTTCCGAAGACCTTGCGAATTACTTGACTTCTATCCCAGTCTATTTTGGTAAGATCTAAAAGACCCAGAATAAATAGTACCGATATATATTATATTAATAACATTATTAAAATTTTGCTTGTTACAAGAATATTGTGCAAACTTCGTGTCCATAAACTGGCCACTCATTCGTGATATATGTTTCTCACACTTGGTTCCTAAATAACCATTTGCTTTTTATTAGATTTAACTGTAATGTCGTCAAATTATAATTTGGGTAAAGTGAGAAAAATTGATCTACGAAACTGGCGAATGGAAAGGGTTATTATGAAGCGGAGTAAAAAGAAATATAAATTTCCACATAGTCAGAAAATATTGTGGAAAAGTATGTATATCGAAGAAAGCACCTCCATACTTTCACGGTTGCTCAAAATCGCATTAATTGGGATCTTTTAAAACGCACATATTTGTAATCTCTTAGTTGAGAGCTTCTGTTTTGTGTATACTGGTAAGCTCATATTGGATAAATTCAAATTGTTGTCAAATTTAATTTTTTTCAAAATTTAATGGTAATTTCCATTGTTATAGAAGAGAGCGTACTAATGTTCTGGATGATGTCAAAAGTTAATCCAACATTTAAATATGTAAATTTATTTGTTAATAGAGCTTATCAACATTGGACAAATCACAACCAAATGCTAGTTATTGCTCAAAATCTAATTATATTCGATTGCAATGTCTTTAACCCGTATATATTCGCAACCTACTTGTTAAAAACTTAATTTTTTTATTCTATTAAGAACATTTTACAGAACTGCTGGTATACAAAGGAAAAGCAGCGGAGAAAGTACTGAACCCTGCAGTGCACAAGTAGTGAACAGCGTCAATGTCACCAGAATATGAAATTTAATAATAATTATCGCGAAAAAGTGTTCTGAATTAGATTAAAAAACTTTTGCAAAACTTCGAAATTTAGTCAAGCTTTGCGTTTTCCAAAGAAGTACGTATCCTCGACGAAAATTGGAATTTCTCTCAAATTAAATATTACCGCGACAAAGTTTGTATTAATGTTCTAAATGGTGTTGGAAACCAATCTGGCATTTAAATTAGTTATATCTACTCAATTGACTGCATTCTTGCGACAGAGGGGATTATCAATGCAAGTACATCTACAACAACTATGATAAGCACAGCTACTACTGTGCCAACAGCTACCACAATCACAACAACGATAATCGAAGAGCAAACATTCGGAAAAATCATATGTATTTAAGTCATAACGGTAAAAGGATCACAGACTTGTGGTCCAAAGACCTATTTCATCTGGAACAACGGCTATAGAATTCAAATCAATCGAAAAATGGGGGACCATCCAATGAGAAAACTAAAACCATTTAAGGAAAATTAATAAGATATAATTCTCCGAAACGCGTTATTTTTCAAGTTCTTAAACTTGTAATTGGTGGCCCCTATCGTTGAATGTAGATGGGTGCTAGAAGCAAATACCTTGTAGATATATAAATTTTAATGTTATATTCTTTTTGAATACCAAACGGGCGTTTCTTTGACACATGAAATTGGAAGGACTGTTATTGGAATAAGCCACGAAAAACGGAAGCAACATAAATGCTATCTTTAGAGACCATATCTACATCATTAGAAAAACATCTTGAATAACTAACTGAAGTCAAATCCAAGGAGCTTCTAGATAATGTTGTTTTTGGTATTCGAGAAGCTCTAATTGTTTTTATTATTTATAGTATAAGCCATCATTATTGAATCTCGAGTTTTATGAAAATCACTTCATATTTTAGCTTTATTATAAAAGTGCAGACATCATTTGGAACAGTCTTTGCTTATGGAAGTGTTTAGAATTAATAATATTGAACAACGAAAGAGTGCTTAATTTCGATTTGTCTTTCTGTCCATATCTCTCTATCCATCTCTCCTTGTCTCTCTCGCCCTCTTTCCCTCTGTCTTTGCCCCCTATCCCTCTCTCTCTCTTCCCTAATATTTGATGTTAAAATCCACAATTGTATTGTAAATGATCAACTAGAGTTCATTCGCATAAAAACACTTTTTTACAAATATATCTCAAATTATGAAATTTACATAAACCACAGACAGTTAAAAAAATTCAACCTCTAAAAGAAAGCGAAATTATCTGCCAAAATTAGCCTGCGGTACTTAACCAAATGCTTCTGTGTGGTGATGTGGTGCAACACTAATTTGTGTTTATACAGTGCAAGCTAATGAACTAACTTCGAAATATCTACCTATATCCCACAATATACGTATTATAAAGTTCATGGCCTTTACTAATGTTACCTCCATGGGACGTAATACCAACAAACTTCCTCATAGTTATACAATACATCTCTTGTACTAATTCTATATTTCGGAATAAATAACGTTGTGGAAGGTTTGCCTCATTGCAAAGAGCTGGAACTCTTTCATTAAACTAGAAATATCCCGACCTAAAAAATAATGCTTTATCGCGATAGGTTGTCATAAAACATGAGAAAAACGGTTATTTTCACCTTACATATTTTCTTTACCCGTTTCTATAAATAAAAAGTAGATTCTTGACGTTGATATACTAATTAATATTAATATGAATTCTTTAACAATAACTACCAATGTAAATCTACTAAAGAATAAGAAGGCTAAATATGATATGTAAATGTATGTATGTGGCGCTAATTTCGCTGTATTGATATTAAAATATAAGACGTTGTGTTAAAAATATATCTGAGATTAGTATATAAAATGAATATTCATGTTGGCAATTACCAAGCTTGCCTGCGATAAATTATTATTGTTTGATATTTTATATTTAACTATGTTATATAACGTTTACTTACTTTCATTTTACGTCTTGTCATATACATTATACAGGGTGTCAGGGAAAATGTGGGAAATCTCTTGGATGCAGATAGAACATGAACAAATAAGATGACAAGTTCCTATACAAAAATTTCCTACAGGCCCATCCTACGGATATATGCGTCCCTGAAAGACGTCGCTGGAAATCGGCTTTTATTGAATTTCTTTTCAAGCAAGCTTTGAAAATAATGTTTCAAAGCTTGCTTGCTCATTTTTTCTTCAAAAACAAACATTAATTGAATTACTCTCGATATAATACAAAATTTAAAAGGATTACCATATACCTTATATCTATAAAATCAGAAAAAAATAAGCATTTTTATGAAGTCATGGTCAATTGCCATTTAGAAAAATATAAATAATAATCACTTATAATACCATGAGTAGTCAAAGTTATGTCGATTATTTTTGTGGTGGTTACACGAATGTCTTTCATGATTGCATTTAAATACTACGAGTGCGGAGCACGAGTAGTATTCGCAATTATGAAAGACATGAGTGTAAAGCACCACAAAAATAGTAGACTCAACTTTGACTACGAATCGTATTCGAGAGACTATTCAATGAACCAAATCAATTTTTCATATTAAAATGACTCAAAATTTAGTTACACATGATTACGTTTCCATGTCAACAAAAAAAACATTTATGTTTGTCATTAAAATTTTTGGAATCGTGTTCCTATTTAGTTCGTTTCGTTGAATAAAAACTGGTGTTTCTAAATAATGGGAACTGAGAAAAGATTTGGCACGAAATCTGAAGACGAAATCGATGCTGAAATTTGCGAAAATATCCCTTGGAACACGAAGAAATCCAAAGATTCAGTATGGAGACAATTTAGTACATTTTTAACAGCAAAAGGCTATAAACTGGATCAATCTACTTCTCCTGTGGACTTAAATGTCATCTTAAAGTCGTGGGCATGTAATATGAAGAAAAAAGATGGGTCCGATTATAAAGAAGGCGTCATCAAGCACATGTGGAACGTGACGGCGAAAATGGTTCAAGAAATGTTCTTCAATAAGTGGAAAATAAACGTAAACCCGTTTTCTGATGCAATATTTAAGTCAGCACGTGACGCCAGGGATGCTACAAGAAGAAAACTGCAAGCGTGTCCTGAAAAAAGAACCAGCAACGCGGCGGCACTTACAGAACCAGAATACTTAAATATGATACGCATATTAGATGAGAGTACCCCAGACGGTTTACAGAAAAAGTTTTTCTTAATAGCATCTTACGAACTAGCTTGGCGGGGAGGAGAAGGGAGCAACTGTTTCACCTATTACTTCAAGGAGGAACTCGATAACAAGGGAAGAAGAACTGGTAGAATTGAGTATAATCCAGTATTTTCGAAAACTGCGCAGGGGGGAACTAAATCATTGACAGGCAGCAAGTGGTTGATAGAGAATAAAAGCAATACCGATATGTATCCAGTTAGGTAACCTATTTATATTTAATTTCAAGACGGTATAATTAATATTCTTCTGTTATTTAGATTGTATTATCTACTGAAATCGAAGAGAGGAAAAAATGTGAAAACAGAAAGGATGTTTTTGACACCGAATCCGTTTTGGGATAAAGTTGAGAATGCGGTGTGGTATAAGAACAGTCCAGTTGGTATATGTGAGATCAGTAAATGGGTGAAGTTATTAGCTGAAAAAACTGGATTAGATGTTAAAAGAAGGAAGATATCAAATCATTCGGTACGCTCTTCAACTGTATCATCTCTGGCGAAAGCTGGAGTCGGAGAGCAACAACTGATGAAAATAACGGGACACCAAAATCTGAATTCCATAAAATCGTACTTGCAGCTTGATGATGAGCACCACGAGTCGATTATCACCAAAATGTGAAGAAATTTTACAACAACAAATGTGTCATGTACAACTTCGACATCTGTCAGTAATAGTGACGGTATTAAGCTACAAGAGAAAGGTACTCCCTCGGGTACTCCCAGTGATAGCTCTGTTCCAGAATGTCTGCTGCAGCACTGCAGTAATGTTAGTTTTTCTAATTGTACCTTCAATATTGTTAGTAAATGAGTTACATTAATAAAAACTTTCACTTGTTTAAAATATCCACTTGAATACCTTCTAGGAAGATATAATCGCTGAAATTTCCTGTTGCTATGATACGAAAGTAAATATTTGCTATTTTATTGGTTCATATTTGAACAATGACAGGTGAATTGAATAGTCAAAATTATAAATGTTAAATCTGAAAATACTCATCAGATACCCCTCAAATTTTTTAACAACTAAAAATGAGCACCTGTATAAAGATTTTTCTGCAGATTGAGTTATTTCCATCCCAGAAGCATAACGAGCAAAACAAGAAAAAGAATCAACCAGATATGTCGTTCGTATTGTCAGTTATGATCAAGAGTGCATACAAAAATTATAATATTTGTACATTGTCCGAGTTTTCTTACTTTCCTTTGTAAATGCCCGATTTTTTTTCCTGAAAACTTTTCCTTAATTATAATAATGAACAAAACAAACAAGAAGAATGAGTGTGCTTAAAACTACACGGCAGAAGTGTAAACTTCATCAAGGCGAGGTTAATAATTCCGCATATAATATTCAGTAACGTATAAAATAAAACATATTCGCACATTTATTACATTTACGCGAGCGTCCGTTTTGTTTGGTCGGTTCGGACGTATGTGTATGTATAAATAGACGATATAAATACTTGCTTGCTGTCCCGGTCATGGTCTAATGGTAACGTATCGGCTTCATAACCGTGTGGTCTCGGGATCGAATCTGTGGACACGAATTTATTTGTTCATTTAAATTTCAATTTAATTGAAATTAAATACCTCTATAAGTTATATTTATTTATCTTGTTCCCTTAGGCGACTTTACCCGAGGAGCGTTACATATCCGAGCGTTGCAGGTCAGTCTTGTTCACTGCCTACAATCAGCGCAACCCGCTTAAAGAAGTTTACACTTCAAAAAAGTTACGCATACCCATCATTCAAATCGTAAGTTATGGTCTTGAATACATACAAAAATCCTATATAATAAAGCACTTTCAGTTTTTCCCGAATTTTCCGGAAAACTACTAATTTTTCTATCCCTAAAAATCTTCGAACTATTACGCACATTTAAAAAAAAATTAGCGAAATCAGCATTTAATTTTTATTCACATATATACATTTTATTAAATTAACCTATGAAACATTCCAACTGTCTATAAGGACCAAGGACCTGATCAAGACGCACATCAAAAATACACATCAGTCACTAATTATGGGACTTCGTATACACATCTTCACCTTATTACATACTCCTAATGCTAATGTCTTTTTTTAAAACACGACTAAATTTATTCATACTTAATACTAATTGCAAATAAAATTGATTATAAAGTATATTTCCTTCAATAACTTACACAAAATTAACTTTTATTTGTTCACACATCTTTAGTAATTTTTTATATTTGTTCTCGTTTATTAATTTGTTTTTTGTAACGGTTTTTCGTTCATACTTATGTGTACGACCAATGTATTATATTAATTATGTAAATGAATAAATTAATACGATTTAATTTCTTTATCGACGACTAAACAATAAAGTAGAACACTCATAATACCCGGAGGGAATAATGAAATGCGACCGGGGAATAATGATACATAATGTTACCATTATTCCCTGCATTCCGCCAATAAGAACATAACATTTCCAAGGTTGTCGTAGTAACGATAGACAGGTCCGGCCATTTTAGTAACTGACTAACCATCAAACGTCATATTGATATAGTAATCTGACATCTTCGTTTAATTCTTTTGATTTTTTACTAATCTTCAGTTTGTCGTAAGAGTAGTGTATACTAACTCGCAATAATGACTATTATTCTCTCATATATCATAACTGTCATTATTGACTCGTTGTATAAACTACTATTACTGCCGCTAATATCTGTCCACACAGGCACGATTGACATTAAACATAAATAGTTTGTCGCTGTAATGAAATGACATAAGTCATTATACCCACGATACACTTATACCGGTATGCTCCCTTTAGCTGTCAATGACGTCATTGCGGAGCAAATCAGATTGACAGTTCTCATATCTGCTGCATTTTGACATAGTTTTAAGTTATTTTATCGGTTTTCTTTTAAATAACATTTATTTAATATGCCTGGTTGTGCTGCATACGGTTGTCGTAAGCACAATCGAAAAGTAGAGACAGTCAGATTAAATATTACAGATTTCCCACGGAAGAGACGATACGAAATGTGTGGTTAATTGCGTGTAAAAGGCAGGATTTTATAGATTTGAAAAATGATATATACACAATGCAAAACAATTTATTCTGTGACTTCATTTTATTACTGTGCTATCGAGATGCTAGAGTTATGCATTAATGATCTGTGTAAATATAAACTGAAAATTGTAATTGAGGTATTGATAAGTGTTTCATTTAGTGAATAAAATCATTACCAAAATGTAAATCAGGATATTTATTTAACATATATTTTGAAGCTTATATTTTCTTTAGCACACAATTAAATCTTATTTAGTGAATCGCATAGATCTGAAGTATTTGATATTGGTAAGGTACA
Source organism: Amphimallon solstitiale (assembly GCA_963170755.1). NCBI lineage: Eukaryota > Metazoa > Arthropoda > Insecta > Coleoptera > Scarabaeidae > Amphimallon > Amphimallon solstitiale. Next base: position 61,785,830 of record OY720682.1, on the reverse strand, counting down.
GCTACATCGCTTTTAATAGAAGGGTCTCGAGCAATTGAAGAGGAGATCAACCAACATTTGAATGAAGCAAATACAACTTGGCTGGAATTTGTTATATTTAATATAGATATTTTACAAGTATGTTTTTAATAATTATAAATTACCCACTGAAATAAAATTCCACTGTCTTCAAGCCATAAATTAATCTTGATTCTAGATTAAACAATAACAGTGGTCTAGTATTTCAGAATTTTAAGGGGCTTTGTATTATACCTAATAATATCAAGTTAAAATAAAATGACCAAACCAAACTCTTATATCATCTTTATCCTGCCTTGCAAAATTTTGAATTTGAAAAGATATTATTACGTTGTTTTTGTGTTTGATAAAAACACTGTGTATTTGAACAGAATACAAATGTTTATAAAAAAAAATTTATTATATGTTTCTTAAGAAAGATACCATGGATGTTATCGATAAATGTTAAAGGTAGGAATTCTAATTACGCTTGCTAATATAAAAGAACAACCTTGATAGTTTAAGAAGTTTATTTCAATTCAGTTTGAGTAAATGTTTTTAACACTATTAGAGAAAAAGCTATACAATTTTGTATTAGATTGAAATCCAAATACTATTATCATTATACCCTTGCTATATATTAATGAAAAGCATCCTGAAATAGTTAATAATAATTTAGAAATTCTTAATAAGCAAGAAAATTACCTATGGTGTCATCGATGTATAGAATGCCTCATAATACTTTATGAATGTTTGCAGATGTACAAATGTGTTGCTCTTAATGTGACAGTCTTGGAAAAAGTATTGAATCAAATCATTCACTTTCATAGGTGATCAGTAAGCATCGGACACTTTAAAGTTTCAAAGTCAGTCTATGTCGATGTTCCACACAAATTACTGCTGAATCCTAAAGTACTCAGAACATCTGTATATGTATTGTAAATGCCATCTATTTTTTGACTTTTAAGAATCTTTAACTCATGTTTGTTGCTTCAAGTTGTCTTTTCTTTGAATCTGGAAGAAATAATGTGGGAACTGCATCTGAATTTAAATCTTTGTATGATTTTTGGGAGAATTGTAGTAATTCTTGTTGGAACGATGTATGAAAACACTTCTGGAATTACCATTTTCCGAATTTATTAAATCCTGCCTTTTACACGCAATTAACCACAAATTTCGTACCCTGTCTTCTTTGGGAAACATGTAATATTTAATGTGGCTATCTCTACTTTTTCGATTGTAATTACGGCACCCGTATACAGCACAACCTGGCATATTAAATAGAGTATTATTTTCAAAAAATGATAAAACAACTTCAAACTGCGTCGAAATGTTGCCCATATGAGAACTGTCAATCTGACTTGCTCCGCAGTGACGTCATTGACAGGTAAAGTGAGCATACCGGTATTTATTTTTTAAATTACGAATTTTTTATGTTGGTGATAAAATTTTGTATGCACCACGTCAATAAAGTGCCTTTATCGAACTCGTCTGTTACTCGCCTCGCTCGTTGGCCTCACTTTACTGACTTGGTACATAAATAACTATTATGAGAGTCCTGAAATGGCTTTTGTAGGTTATATTACTTGACGGGTAAAATTACGCAACAATTAAAATTTGACGCCATTTTAATTTAGTGGAGCATGTCGGTTGCGAGAGCGACATAACTATATAATGTTTTCACCGAAAAAACTGACGTTTATTTATTTGACGTTTACGCTATAACGTCACAAAACTGTCAACTCGATGTGTCAAAACCTTTACCGGAATTTATATCACAAATAATTATTAATAATATGACTGTATGTAAGATAACATACAAACCTCGGTGAAAAGTTTTATTCCTGTCTCGAGATAAAGTTAACCTCGACGCTTCGCGTCTTGGTTAACTACTTAATTTCTCGGCAGTAATGAAACACTTTCCACCTCGGTATGTAATATACTATTACTTACTGAAATAACATAATAACATGAGCCAACTACAATAGGTATACTAAATCCTGTTAACTTCTTAATAAGTCTTTTATATGCACCACTTTGAATCGTACGTATGCTTCAGAATCCAAGAAATAAACATAGTTACATCAGTATACAACCCAGAATTGCCAGGCTCTACGCATCCCATGCTATTTGAAATAATCCCCAACAATTCGTATCGTCCAAAATCACTTTTAACTTGCAATGGTCCGCCACTATCTCCATCACAAAATCCTTGTTCACCAGCCAAAAAATCACCGCAAAATAGAGTTGACGCTAACGTATTGCAGTCCTTTTTAGGTAATATCGTCACGTTCAGCTTTTTAGGTTCACAAGATGTTTCTATAGTGTATTTTTCGTGTACACCCCAGCCTATTATTAAACCTCTTCTGCCATAATAGAGTTGTTGCACGTCAAATTTAACAATATTAAATCTGGGTAAGCATACTGGACGTATTAATTTATAAAAAGACAATCGCATACTTAACTTTATCAACATTATGTCGGCATAATATGTTTGAATGTCGAAATCTTCGTGAAGTAACACCTTCCGTACGGAAAGTGTTATTATATTGTTGTTATTGGAACACATATTATGTTGTCCCACGACCACTTTCAATTTGGACTGTTCGTAATCGTTTCGATAACAATGGGCAGCGGATAATACATACAAGTCGGATATTATAGAACCTCCACATATCGTTCTGTTTTCGTATTGTAATTGTACCAACCAGGGAAATTCGTGATAGCCGGCAGTCTGTCCACCAATTATTCTTAAAAAGTCAACGTCTCTTGTCAAGTTTTCATTCGAAATACCGCACCGGCATTGTATATGTGCCGGGAAAAAATAAAAAGGATCTATTAAACTATTGACTTGTCTAATGTGTCGCTCGTATATTATGAGCGTTATTAGAGTTAAGAGAAACATGGTTTGCTTCATTGTTTATGCTACACTGCTTCTGAAAATGCAGGTAGAAGTATAAGTATGCGGACATTAAGAGTTAACGAGGAAAGTTATGATGGTATGGATTTTACATTTATGTTTATCTCCTTTATTGCATATATACTTTCTCTAATAAGAATGGAGGTGTTCACCTAGTGCGTGTATATAGTCAAAAGGTATTTGTTTTGAAATATAAAATTATTTTCATATATACAGGCTGTTTGGTCTTTTATCAGAGAAATCCGCATTTGGATTTTTAAATAAAATCTCAATATATATTATTCTATTTTCGGATTTACCAGCATATTTTATTTTGTATAAAATAACACCTAAAGCTTAAGACAAAGAAAATAAGAAGTACCAAATCGAAGGAGAACATGGTAATGAAACTGCATAGACAATAATTAGCAAGTGCATAAGAGTTCACAATTAGTTTTTTCTAATTTTTATATTTTAAGTCATAGTTCTCGTTGAAAGTAATCGTAATTATTAGAAAAAAATTTTAAAAAAAAATCTTTTTCACTTACTTTGCTGAAGACAGTGTTGCCACTGAGCATTTTGTACATTGGTTTGGATTATAGCTTATAAAGCGATGTTGAAAATAAATAATAAATACAACAAAAACATAAGATTTACTGTATTTATTCATGTAGTATGTACTTCATAATATTGCCCATATAAAGGTAATATTTAACGTTGAATGCAATTATTACTATAGACCGGACGTACGAGGTTGAAATTACGACGGAGCAAAGAAATAATGTAAACATCACGAAGTTACTCAATAGCACTATTCATATGGTGAACTGCAACATATGTTGTTGTCGCTAAAACGGGCAGCAAAAAAGACGATTTTACTCTTAAATTCCTTTCTTCATCGGTGTAGGTAGAAGGTTAACGACTTTTGAAAATTTATTCTATTTACCTTATATTTCGTAAGCTAAATAAAGTACGGAGAGTTAGTTTCGTTTTTCATTGTGTTGACTGTTAATTACACAATGTTTGTAATAGTTATAATACCGTTTCATTGAATCTACTTCTCCCAATTATCTTGATTGCGTGTTAATTGTCAGAGATTCCAAAATTTATTGCAAAGTCTATAAAATATCGTTACAGAATGCCCAAAAATCGCACGTACAACGTCACTTAGCATCTCTAAAACACACACAGAAATTTGACCCGTTGCGTTGGAAGCTGACAATTTTAATGAAGAATTCTCTAAAACTTTAATGGCGGCTAATATCCCATTAAATAAACTTGACAATCCCACTTTCAAAACATTTCTCCAAAAATATACTGGAAGAAGATATCTTTCAAATCAGTACCTATGGATAAGTGCCGACGACACTGTCGATATATTAGTACGCTGTGTGGTAAATGTTGTAGCTGGTTTACTACATCTAACTATTTCATATAACGCATATGTAATAGCATCTATAGTTTTTAATAAATACAGTTGATGCGGAAACAGTTGCTAAAACCATTGACGAGAATTTGCAGAAAATGCTTCATTCGAACGATAAGTACAGGGAAAAAATTCTTTTATTTGTTAGTGACAGTGACGCATATATGTTAAAAACAGGCAGACTATTAAAGAAAACATATCTTATATGCTGCATTTACTTGTGTAGCACATACTCTCCACAGAATCTGTGAATATATCACAGACACCTATCCGGAAGTTGATAGACTTGTATCCGCTTTCAAAATAGTTTTCAGAGAAGCACTATTGAGAGTAGCTCTTTACAGGGAAAAATTCCATCTTTGTCACTGCCTCCCCAGCCAGTAATAACTAGATGGGGAAAATGGTTTGAAGCTACTCGTTTTTAGGCAGAGAATTTCGATAGTTTACAAAATTTCGTTACATGTTTAAATGACGATGCTCGAAGTATTTCTGGAGTGCAAGGAACTAGCACAAATCCAAAATTTAAAAAATCAGTTGTTATTCTTTCAGGAACACTTTGGAAATTTGCCTAAACTAATCCCATATTTTGAAAATTGAAATCTCAAATTAAAAGATGGATTAACCACATTAGATGTGGCTATTAATGATTTCAAAAGTATTCCAAGTGACTTCCGATGTGGCCTTCGGCAAAAGTTAGACGCAGTTTTTTATAGAAATCCAGATTTAATCACATTGCGGCAATTGTGTATGGGGACAATGACACAAAATCTAACTGCTAAATACGCTGAAATGAAAGAATATTTCCAGTACGCACCTGTAACCAGTTGCGATGTAGAAAGGACGTTTTCTATCTACAACAATGTACTTCATTCAAAGAGAACAAATCTTACAGAAGAGAAACGTGAGAAAGTAATGCTAGTAAATATTAATACCCCTTTACTCGATTTGAAGTACAAAATGAAGAAATAATAACGTATTTTGTATTTTAGAGATCACCACCCACTTGTTATTCAATTATATAAATAAAATTAAAACTCTTTAAAAATAGAAAATTTCAATAGTGCGCCCATGGGCGATGAGTCATCAACCCCTCGTGCCTGATCTATAATTATTACTTATAATGAAAAGCGCCAAAACTTTCCGGATGTAGTGAAATATTACATTTACTGCATAAAAATATCGTACAATTTGGACACAACTTACAACGTCTATATCTTGATTTTCGTCTTATTATGATGTGGTCTATTTTATTTGTTCTAATATTGTAGTTTCCAGTCATTGAAAATCGTGACTGTCCAGGCCTTGCTTTTGGTTTACCGTACGACCTTGTACGAACTTGTCGTCGAAACTGTAAATAAGGAATATCATATACTTATATATACAACAGCCAGCCTTGTACACAGCAGGAATCAATAGACCATGCAAATAGGGGCCACCACCATTTTTTTTTCTAATGCCACATGGATAATGAGATAAATATTGATTATTTAAGTCTACACCCCCAATATTGATAAATTATATAAAGCGATTGATTGTGGCATTTGAACATAGATTTTATTTCTTTCTGTTCTGCTGTAGCGCTGCACATTTTTGAAAGCTTCATCTGCTGCACAATTAGACAAAACCGTAACAACAGAATTGTCACTACAACGTACAGCCGTCATATTATCGCTACTGACAGCCATCGAAGTACCTGGCTTCGACTTTTTAAACGCAGTTTTTGGTGTTAGGTCCTTATGTTCGTTAACACGAATTTTTCGCCAAGTTGCGGTAGCACCTAAGCCTCTTTTACAAAGCTCGGTCAAAAATCCCACAGAAGTGAAAAAATTGTCAAATTATAAAAGTGTACCCTGGTGCAATTCAGCATGTCTGTAAGTCCAAGAATGCGTTACCTCCCTGGCCTAAGCCTGTATCTGGAAGATTTGTGTGTGAGCCACAATTTATAAGTGTTAATTTATAATTCCATATTATTTTAATTGTATAAAGTTTGAAAGTTTCAGAACTATAAATTAATAGCCATGCTGTACTACGTATCAGAAAGTAAAAATGGACATATCATATTGTATATATTATGTCGGCGTTAAAGTAATATTTCAAATATATAAATTTCAGAAAAATAATCCTTTGTTAGTAAATTTTATGTAATATTGCATTATGTAAGTTAAACATTCATATTCATATTTAATTGATTATTTTCCGCGCCATCTACTCGAAAAACAATACTAATTTACAAGATCCACTAAATTAAAGTGCTAATTTGGGGGTAAAGTAAATATTTCACGTAAAACTGAAGGACAGTTCCCTAATAGATTTCATGTAAATTTTCTCACCGACTGCAATAGCCCGTAAGGCTCGTGTGCCTGCTCTAATAATGATAGTAGTAGTTGTACTACGACTGTAGAGGAATTCATTTCCACAAAGTTCTTCCTCAACTTCAGCATTCGAATACGCCGAATAATTTTAGGCAAATAGCATTTCCATGTTCCACTACCGTGAGGATATGAGTTGGATGGGAGTTATTTTATTACGAACTGGGAGGCATAATGTGAGATATTGTAAATTGAAAGCTCCAAGTCTTCATATTCATGAAAGAAGGTTTTCTGTTTATATATTTTTTCTCTCTGGCCACAGACCTGGACCAAAATGAAGTTTCCAGATTTTATGAACTGAATTTTGTTATGGTATAATATAAAAAAAGCATTTAGATATGTACTCATATTTTGAGCTTGTTAGTTGATATAAACATAGAGGTAAATATTATAATGTTATTATATTTAAGTAATAAATAATAACACTAATTATATTATTATATGTAATTAGGTAAATTATAAATTAAGTGGCATTAGAAATTCTTCAATTATTAAAATCACTAACCTTCTCTCTTGAGGGGGACGAAAAGGTGCAAATAAATGTATACAGTGAGGACGCGCGGGTTGGAACAAATTCATTTAAAATTTTTGGTTTTGTTTTATGGAAAAACGCTCGGACAGGTCGATTTTTATTTTTAGTTGTGTTTTTTTCTGATGGTAAATTGATGTACAAAGATTGGTCCAAAAATAAGTTACGATCATCAATTTTTTTTTCAAATGGAAACATGTTTTTTTATTTAATTTGTTAATTCTGCATCGAATTCTAAGAATGTTTCATGTTCAATGTCCTATACCCAAACTCAACAGTTATCGAGAAATTTACAATTGAACATATCGATAACTGAGACCGTATCCTACAAAATTTATTTCCCTCTGTTGTCTGAAAAGGACCGATTTATTAAAAAAACAGAAACACAAATCAAATTAAATGTTCAAACTGTTGACCACAAACTATTATCGACTTAAAATCTGTGTTTATTTGTTTTGTTTTTTTGATTGTTGACTTGTCACAGTTTAGTCACATGGAAACTGTATGACAATGTCACTTAAAATAAGTACTTGTCAAGTGCAGTTGCAAAGTTTGACAGAATGCCGCGATTAACTGAGAAACTACGTATAGACATTTTGATGATGGTAGGATATGGCGACAGTAGTCGAACACATGCTGAAGTTTGTGAATTGTTTAATGATAAGTACACGGAGAAGCCTATTATACGATCAATAGTTAGTAAGATAGAAATAAAAGTTTAGCGTCTTTGGCCACGTAAGACAAATACAATACCAATAATGTTATAGTTCCAGAAAGCAACAATTGAATGTTTTGCTCGATTTACAAGTAAATCTTTACAAATCACGTCGACAAGTAGCTGCAGAAATGTCAGTAAGTAAGGTTTACGTTTTCACTTTTAATTAAACATTTCTAATTTTCTATGTCTTGTCACTCGTTTGTCATTAAACACGGAACTGTCTACTGCGCAGTGAAATTGGATCTACCAATGAAAACTGCATATTAGCACAGTATAGAGCTGTATAGACACAGTAGTTTCTCTCGCCGTCGGCACCTTTGATGTTTGTGTCCCAAAATGGCACTGCGCATTCACGCACGCGCAACCAGAGGCGTAGTCAATTCTTCTATTCAGGAATAAACCAGTGGCGTCAGAACCAAATCGTTTATGAGAAGATTATGTTAATCAATTTTTAAAATTATGAAAAAGCTATATCAATAATCCAAAAAATGAGGATAACACTTTCTTTTTATTAAGTACATATTACACGCGCATTTAAAATGTAATACATTATACGTACAACACAAAATAATCCCGCCACAACTCAACAGCTGATAGCTGACTACTGCGCACTCAGAAATTTTCACGCACGCGTCAGTTTTATCGAGGACAATTATTTCCCTCGACTGACACTACTGATTCTATTATACAGCATGTGTCAATTTTCATTAGCCATAGGCGATTAATCCATACAGTATGTGGCAACATAGTACCCCTTCTTTCCTTTCCAATGTCAGCACGACCGATGCATGCTCGTAAGTAAATACAAGTTAGCGTGGTTAGCAGTAACTCTTCGACAACCAGCTTGGGTGTTTGTAATGCGTTCAGAAATAATATTTACGAGTTACAAGGATTTGTTTTTCTTTTTCCTTTCAGTAAATGCAGAGAATTATTAAGCTGCGTTCACGCTGCATGACACAAACAAAAGCGTAATTCTAATAAAATTAAAAATAAGGTAAATAAAAAAGGATTTTGAAAATAATAATAAATTACTAGATCAGGAGATCGAGGCGTCCATTTGATCTTTCCCGTTCCAGTAATAAGATGGCTTTCATTGCAGACTAGATCGCAACGTGTTCGCAGCTAAACATTAAATGTAAAATCTGGTCGGGAGAAGTGGGAAGATCGGAGAAAGTCGTTGTGATGTCGATTGTTGCCGAGATTGGTGACGGACGGTGTGGGGTGGCACGTTGCCACGTATTACTTGTATACGTATAAATCGCACGTAAACATTGAATCCCTATACCTAATGAAAATTGACACATACGGTATAGCTATATACTGTGATAATAGTAACTGGTTTTCCTACCTGTCATTTCGTTATCAGTTTGCTATCTTTAATCAATGAACTTCAAATTTTATCTCCAGCGTTTTTATAATATAATAGTTGGTTATTAATTAAAAGTGTTTCTCATATAATATGGTAGCGTCACAAGTAAAGAATGGACATCAATTAACAAAAATGATGTATTAAGTGAAAACTGCTGTCCAATTAATTTATATAAATAGAGGTAATTATTTCTGGCGATATATATAATAAGATATAAATACATTTGTGATCTTAACTTACTTTCCTTAATAGAGAAATAAAAGGTAATGGTGCAATTATATTCGAAAAAAGCACCTGGAACCCCCCTAATGTACATTTATAAATAACCACTTTAACGAATTTAGTGATTAAGAGCATGCTTAATGAAGAGCAATAAACGCGTAGCCCACTCATAATGAAAAATTTATGAAAGTCGTTTTTTTTGCTTACGACTCTGTGTTAAGTACATAAGTTCCCCATGAAATTCCCTGCACGAATCCATATACAACACACATATCCATATGTATAAACGCAGTAAATGAATTGGAGTTATATCCGTTCTTTTTATGAATGCGGGATTTTCCATACGACTAGCTTGGCACCGGCCATATACGTTAATTCAATTCTCAATGGGTCATAAACCTTATCAAACTGGTACACTTCGATTGTTCTGTAACGGTTGCCGTCCTCAGGAAATGGTCCAACAACTTGCCGGACTGCCTTTCTTTCCAGAAATGCACTGGGGATACTGCACCAACACACCACCATATTTTAACTATATTTACGGCGTGTGGAAAGCGCGAACTTGTGTTAAATTATTGGATTCTTTTTCTTTTTTCGTTAGAAAATCGAATATATGAATTTCATAACGATAAGGAGTTCTATTTCTTAGAGTTTATTGCTTTTTGGTAACAATAGTAAAAATGTCTTACTAAAGAAGGTTATATAGTTGCTTTCAAATGTAACAATTAAACTAAACTGATTTTTAATCGCCACTATTTAGCGTCTAAGTCTCTAAGTAAACCATTGTGTAAATGTGATATCGTGATATAGATTACCATTTTTACTTTCTTAACGTAGTATAAGAAAATATTTTAGTTTTTTGTAAATTTTCACGAAAAAGTGGTTTTTAAAAAATGTATGTGCGTGTATGTGACCACGATAGCGGTCAAACGGCTATAGCTATCAATGCCAAATTATGTATTTACGAGTACAACCTTCTTGAGGTCTGATTAGATTATCAGTAAAATCGGTAAACCGGAAGTAGTAGTTTACTTCAGCGAAAAAATCGAATTTTGCTAATATTTCGTCAACTACTAAGTTTAAACAAATTTATGAAGAATTCTAATGTATTCAAAATTAAATTTGAGAAAAGTTTTATGAAATTCTTATCGAAAGTAGGTCTTTTATCAAAAATCAGTATTTTGTGAATATCTCGCAAGTCATGCGTTCTAGGCGGGCACATTATGAGTATAAAAGTTTCCTTTTGTATACAAAAAATTCAAAATTCGGACCGGAAGTAACACTTTTACTTTTACCGAATAGCGATTTTTTGCAAGTATGTAGTAAATTATGCATTCTATACTCATGAGCAAATGTACTGCATATTTTGAATATGTTAAATAATTTGTTACTCTTTCTTTATTTCTTCATTCTTTGTTCAGTGAACATGATATCTATGACTTATCTATTTGATTTTATGTAACAACAGAAACTAAAGTTGATAAAGGAACTAGAAATTAATAAACCAAGACAGGTTTCTTAAATAAATGAAACAGTTTGTTATTAGCTGGCTCTTATTTAAGGATCCTATATAGTGGATCGGAAATGTAATATTGGTTGCATAGCACATAATTTAATAAGCCAAGGATGTCCGAGTACTTATTACATATAGGGAATATATAATAAATATTTGAAATAATAACTCAATGGTTTTCTGATTACCCTGTATTATTTTGAAAAGTTTATAATACCGCATTTGAAACAGTATACTTTCCAAAATGATTACCTAAAATTTTAAATATGTGCATGCATTCAATTATTGGGAATGTTGCTATGAGTAATAGTCTGCAGCTGTCAATTTTTTTACAAAAATTGAAATACTTCAAAAATGGCTAACTTTAGAGGCAAAGTTTATCAGACAAACTATCCTTAAAGTTAAGTTGGAAATATAAATCAATCGTAAAAAATGGGGTATTCCATTTAAAATAAGGAAGTTGATAACCATTTCCGGTGTAGCCGGAAGAAGCAAACATTCAAAATTATTTTAAATCGAAAGAACTTAAGGCGATACTAATACATGCGAAATTTCAAAACTCAACTCTTATTAGTTTTCTATACTGCTCTAAGGAAATCTCGTCGTGATATACCCTGTATGTACTTGGGCCCTTTTCGATCAAGCCACAGATGTAGTGTAGTCAATATTTATCCTAAATATTTTCAGATAGCCAAACAATATACCCTCACTAAAATTATATACCGCTGTCAACAATTTTGCAAAATACGTTAAACAGACGGAATTTAGGAAGCTCTAAGTACATTGTTTACAGAAAACGTATGAACTTCCAATTTAAATTTCGTTAATTGGTCCGTAACAAAACTAATTAAACTGTCTTCAGTCATTCAACCAGATTAAATTACAGTTTCAACGAAACTTTCACAATTCAAGGCAGAAGACCTGGGATGAAATCTGAAAATTCAAGCTGCCGTACATATGCATCTGCTATTTTCCCTCTTTCATTTCGCAGGGATAGGTACACGTACACATCTAAACTGTACGTTTCTCCTTCCATCTCATTTTCCCTCCACGTTCACGATTATTCACACTCAAAACGAGTCAGCGTCATAGGCCGCTAGTACACAGACTACAGACACTTTTCACCGGTAAAATGTCAGGCACGACCCGTCTCACAGCCTTGAAAACCCGCACACTACCTCTCCACGCGGAAGATATAGCGAGAGTGTCCCCAAGATGAATATCGGGCCATTGTGCACAACACTTTTGCTTGTCAGTTCAGTTACACATACAGCAGGAGACAGACAGATATAGGAGATACCTCACCCCTGACTTTAATACAAAACCGGATGGGTAGAGAAAAGCATTCTTGCTAATTGTGTGCGAGAGAAACTTCATTTCATTTGGTTGTTTGTTTCGTTTCCATTCTAGTCTCGCTGTATTGTATCGCGCGCGCATACCTAGGCTGTCTACTACATGGTCGTGATCCCAAGAAAATTTACTCGGGTTAATCGGATAGGCCTTTCGTTCTTATACACTAAAAGAACAATTTATGCCTCCATCGAGATTGTTGCTTGGTGTTAATCTTGTCACTATTAACGTCGTATATACAGGATGTTTTCAAATAAATGCGAAAGTTTTCAGAGGGTGATTCCTTGTCAAAAATTAAAGGAGGTCTTTCATGAAATAAAAGCTCTTAGGTTTGTCCTTGAAAAGTTACACGCTTCCAAAAATGAGTTGAAAAATGTTTTTCTTTTCTTCTTAAAACTACTGAAGAGTTAAAGAAATGGTATTTTGTGGGTGTATTCTACCAATAAAAGGACTACCTATGAATATTTTTTAATTTTGTTGTGATCTTTTAGAGGGGTGAACAATGCAACCCCTATTTCCTTTTTACCAGACATTTTTAACAAAATATAATTTCTTGATTTAAAAATATCCGTTGAAAAGAATGATTTTGTCCTAAACGTTTCTACCCTTGTGGTTTTCCGTAAAAGCAATAGTTTCTTAATAAAAAAATAAAATACAATATCGTGCATGGACGTATCTTCTGCGAATGAAATCGAAAAAATCTAGTAGGTGGATGTCAAGTCGCTTTGATTTTTATGCGGTATTTGAACGTTCAATTCGCATTGACATTTATGCGGTAGTTGAAAGTTCAATTGTGCCTTTTAACTCTTCAATATATGTAAATAATTACACTAACGCTGAAATGGCCAATATGCATTTTGTGTATGGTCGTACAAATGGAATTTTTTTGAAAGCTAGATGGCTCTATGCAGAGATGTATCCTCAGCGCTAATTTCTTATTAGGTTTTCAGTTTAAATAAAAATCAATTTTGCTTAATACTTATACTCTGCGCTGCAAGATTCGATTGTTAAGAAGTTTCTAAAATTAATTTGTCTCCATACCATCACATATTAATTAAACAGTAGGAAGACAAATGTGATTTACTTTGAAATATTTCCAATAAACTCGCATAGAATATACAGCGATAATATGCATCGCATCCAACCAATGTGCAATACTAAATATCTCTGACTCCATATTATTTGAGAGTTAGCTCAAAATATGGCATCTACACAGTACAGAACACGTGGCTAACTGCTGTGAACGCTGAATGAATGAGGTTTTTAGTATTGGAATAATTAAGGGTAGGACTTTATATTACAGATATTATATGATCGATGCACACTTTCTAAGCTATACCGTATTGAAGTGGCAGTAAAACACGTAGATGACACCATTATTCGCGTTACCCATGTCACTACAGGTCGCATTAGAGGATTATGCATTGTTCAACCCATCGTCGGGTCGGAAGAATTATAAGTCTAGTAGTAGTACAGCTTTAAAGTAATTATTTATGTTAATTATATATAAAGGCGAGTCAGCATAAATGTGTTAGGTTGAAAATGATATGAATTCAATTTGCACAGAAAATATTTATTTTATTAATAAATAACTATTAACACATATGCGCTTTGGGCAAATAGTCCTCCAATAAGTCAGAATGATGATATGTGTGATATTTGTTCTTCAGGATAACATAGATCGAGCACGTGAAGGCATGGTTATAAAATCAATATTAAGCCACATTAATAGCTACGTGTATTCAAATCAGTATTGGCAAGTGATTGTATAAATTATGCACGTGCTTCCTGAATTCACAACAAAATACAGGCGGTGGGCTTAAACTAAGAATGAAAATGTTCTTCTTGACTTGAGAATGACAATGAAAACATTAGTAAAACCCAACAAGCGCTATTATTTCTTTTTGATAAAAAGTCAAACAAGGTTTCTTGTGTTAATTATTTTAATTCATTTTGTTCCTGACTATTTGCAATTCGTAATAGTCATTTAATTTCTAAGGTGCAGTTATTTGAAAGCTGTGCATAATCCATTTTCTATTGTATCGCAAAATAACTTCATACATTAATTATTTTAAATGTATATAGGTGGCTATATGAAGTAATAAAGATAATATGAATGATTTTCTTAGTTAATTTGATACTGTTATATTATTCAATTATTATATTAATAATGTTTCAATCAAAAGACAAAGATAATACTGCATTTGAGACACTGAGAGACTTAGGCCGTCTTGTCTTATTTATATATACATGTACATATAACAAGAATGTAAAATAAAAATAATTTTTTGCATAACCCACGATATGTATGTCTGTGTAACCTTGTGTGTGTACCGTATATCACATACAGCAAGAGCGCGCGAGGTATGATCACCCGATGGTATACGTAAACTCGCATCTAAACGTGGTCCGATAATACATATTAGAGTAACGGCACAACATACTAGCATTGCCTGCTCATATTCGAACTCATAGTGATCTGATTATTTTTTTGCAGATTGACAAAAAGAACAAATTAAATTTTCTCTTTAAGTGATGACGATTGCTTAGATAACTAAGTCGATAATAACGCGAAGATTGTAATACTTATAACGTAATTATGATTATCCTAATGAAATTAAATAATAATGTAGTTGTGTACAAAGTTATAGCAGTACAACTGGGTTTTAGAATGAAATAAAAACAACCCGCCTGAAACATCTGCAGAATAAACTAAGATGTCTAGAGAAAAATAAATAAATAGAAATTTCATGGTAAAAAAAAAACTATAAATAAGTATAACAGGAATACCATAAAATAACATAAAAACGACCCTTGAAATAGAAATTAAAATTAGAGATTCTCTCCAGTAAATATAACGAAATAACAACTCTGGAAAAATAAATCTATATATCTATATCTGGCGAACACAGCTAGCGGAGATCATTTGCCGAATATACGTCCGAAGAATATCGACTAGCATCGGGTGATCATACCCCGCGCGCTCAAGCTGTATATTATGTAAGTCACACAAAGACTAAAGCTCAGCACTTTAGCTATTTCTAGCTATTTTAAGGAAAATAAAGAAACATAGTTTTATATATTAGTAACCCAAGCCTTAAGAAAGAAATTTATGTTAATTTCTAAGGAATAAGTTTCTTTTATTAAAAAAAAGTAAATAATCATAAATTTTGTTTGAAATAAAACCAGATATACACTAGAAACGATTTCTAAAAATAACTATGTTAAATAATTATAATTTTATTAATTCTAAAAGATATTCATAATCTGTCATAATCATTTTAATTTTTTTTAAATCTATCTGATTATCTGATTCATGTAAAACAGCTTTTAAAAATATTTGCACAAAATTTTTTATTTCAACAATTGAGTGTAAAATTTGTTTTATTTGAATCGGAGCAATAAATACGGATTAAAGTTAATTAAATTTTACAAAATTAAGCAACCATTGATCCCTATTCTGCTTTATCTAAGTAGAGAGAGAGAGCAGAATATATTAGCACCCAACGTGGTAGCTCGTTATATAAAAATAAGGATTATTTTAATACAGGGATTCATTTCGCTCGTTTCTAAAGCAACCAAATGTAATATTATGGCCCCACTTTGGGCTCCAAAATATTATAGGCCACATACTATGCATAGAACAAGTCAAAATTCTGAGCAATATGTATTTAAAAATTCAGATATATTCCATAGCTAAGTTAGGTCACAAAAACAGAAACTATGTTAGCGAACATTGTTTAATATTTCAATGATTCAAACTTTTAAGTTGGGCAGAACTTTTAACATATACTGTTAGGATTTCAAGTGACTATACAATTATTATTATTTTTTACTTTACTTTATATACGCCTTCTGATTCTGACTCGAGAAATTATGAAAAGCAAGATAAGTGTAATCCACAATTTTAAACATTCACAAACTTACTGAAATTCACAAACTTTTTCCAGGATGATTTTATTTTAATTAAAGTTTTTAATTACAAAGTAATTTAGCAACATGCTGGAGTGCGCAGCACGCTGGACTACTATGTTAAATACGTGGTATGTTACGAACAGAAGTGGTCGGCCACTTCTGAATAATATTGAGGTCCTTAAAATAGTCACAGAATGTTTGTCCAGGACATAATGGTATGGCAAGAATGTTCCATTATACGACCAAACTTTCGGTAAATGAGAACACTTACGCCGCATGTTCCAATTAAACTTATTAGGGTGATTCATTTAAGTTTTAACTACAGTTTGTGCTCAACAGTACGTAAGTATTACGTCAGGGCTAGATTAAAATATATAGGTTGCTTGACTTATAAAAAAAATATTTTTTTCAGTCGTAATATGAAAGAAACAAAATGTTTCTAAAATTAAACACAAAATTGTATATACATAGGGGAAATACAGAAGGATAGTCAATACGTGAACCAAGTTCATAATCTACAAACTTTTCGTTTTGAATTTTGTATATAGTACAAATTTACCGCCACATTTTATGATACTATATTGGTTGATGAGCAACCCAAGTTTATTTATTTTCATTCTAATTTATATATTGTTATGGGATGATATCATGAATCATTATAATTATAATACACACTTCGTATCATCTCTTTGTAAATAAAATCTTGTCTCTCAGGTATTTATAAAATGTACCTACTATATATATTTACTATATACAAAATGATTTTACTCTTTAAATATTTCTATAGTTAGCACGATTATATGTATTGATATTTCACATTAAAAGTATAAAAATAGATTATTTTAATCTCAATATATCTTACTGTGTGTTGTCTAATCTTTACATACATTATTTTACAACTTGTCTAGATACTTTAGGAATTCTCTTTTATAAAATATTATTCTCTGTCTCACATTTATAATAATAGTAATTTATTGTACAAGGGAAAAAAGTATTAGATTTTAGCTCGAGGTTGTGAGACAAAATACCGAGAGTAGAAATCTATGTTTTTACCCGTGTATAATACACTATTTTTGTTTGTGACAAAGAAACAACGATTTAATATTGCAAAAAGATACTTTTATATTAATGTCAGAAAATCAATCCATCTGAAATTTGAAGTTTTAAATTGGTAGGCTGTAGTACTTATAGCGACATTAGAATGGAATAATTTATTGGTCCACAAGTTGGACAAGTCATGTTACAAACAATTAAATAAAAGAAAAAGTACAAATATAAGTCTGGACCTGAGTCTTAAAAAGGCCAATCTCCATTTACAGTGTTCTGAGATATTAATTGCGCAACATTTAAAAGCAACATGACTATAATTTTAAGTGTGTGAATAATTATTTTCAAGTAATTAATATCGACAAAATACTTCAAAATAATGTATATTTTTTCTAAATTATGTTGTTGATTAAAAAAAAAAAATTTTATGATTCAGATGTAGGTTGGCCCTTTTATTCATTATTGTTATGGGAAATAGTACCCATTTTTTAGCTTTTTATGAAGTGGGGTAAAGGAATAACTAAAAAAATTACAAAACTGTCTCTATTTAATAGGTAAACTTTTAAATTTATTTGAACTAATTATAACATTTAGTAGAAAAAATAAACGAAACTTAATTCTATATTACTATAAACCTTAAAAAAAAGTTTCGGAACATTCCAGATATTTTTACAATTAATAAAATAAATTTATTGTCTGAAGCAGTGAAATCTTCAGGATTCATAGTAGACGAACGTTGAAGGTTTTGATAAAATGACTTATTGTAATCACTAACATAAGGCAAAAGGTCTCGTAAATTATTATACTTTTTAAATCAGCTATCGGTCAGGGTTGATCGTGCAGAGGTTTGAATTCAAAATCACTGTGGTTTTATCGAGTTCTTAACTCTTTTTAAATCAACTTTTTTAAATTCGCCATCTCTGAAGTTAGTTTTATAAGAAAACTGAAGTTCTTGATCTTGCTGAAATTTCATCCACTTAATTTTAAGCCATGGGATTGCGTTTCCTTCATCATCTTTTTTTTATGGACTAGAGAAGATTTAAGGAAAGTCCCATAATTTATAAACTCATTTGGGACATCTCAAACACGCTCATAGGCTTTAATAAAATTAATCCAATCATGTGGAACTTCTATATACATTTTTGTCTTCTTCTTGGCTCGTTCAATAGCGGTATGAATGGTGTCAACCTTCATGTGAGTGTGGCCTGGTTCCATAAACTTATGGTTTATCTCAGCAATTGTACTAGTTGATAGAAGTTCCTTTAAAATGTAACAAAACATTATGGCCATATATATTTCTATTTTGGTCTGAATAAGAACCGCTGTAAAAATTCAAAGCTTGAATTTTCTTTGAATACAAGGACAATATAAATTTTCTTATGCAGGAAGCAATTTCTTGTCCGCCACGACCCCCTATCGTTTCGTTCCACAAAATGCAGGTTGCCACATTGCCATCTGTATCTGTTTTGTATGCTGTTAGATTATAGGACCATAGCTGTCTTGTGGTAAAAGATACGCCGTTTCTTAAATATGGTGTTGGGAGGCATTTTTCCAAATCGAAAGATATTGTTACAAAACTAGGATCTACTTTGCTTTTCTGTTTGTACTCAGCCTAACTATATGCTTTTTCGGACAAATCTATGTGTTCTTTTTTTAATTGTATTCTTTTCTTTATTTTATTCCTCTGCTGGATTAGTACAGCTATCAATCGATTTAATTGTCAGATTACAGAGTAGAAGATAATGATATATTCTTAACACTACCAAAATATTACAGCTACTACTTTTTTTTATTATTGCAACATATCTTGAGTTTTCTTCTCACCACAATTAAGTAAAGATAGAGAGAGGTCTTTTGGTACATTTTAATAAAAAGTCAAAAACGGCAACGAACGTCGTGTGGTATACAAATTTTTAAGTTAGGTTTAATCAAGGTGTTTATTATCATCATTCATTATTTTGTTGCCGTTGTTGCTAATTATTGTGTGAGAAGGGCCAATCTCCATGTCAGTTGGACATTGGCCATTTTAGTTCTTAACGGTTTTGGATATAAGCCTTAAACTTAAAATGGTATATCATGTACCCTTAGCAACAGGAGACTGGAATTTTTTATATCGACAGAAACAAACTCGGGAATTTTAGTGTTGGAGATATCTCAAAATCGATGAAAATGGAGATTGGCCTTTTTAAGACTCAGGTCCAGAAATATAAAGAGCACTCAATATAAAAATTAAATCTTCTTGATGCTGTTAATATAGATTTAGAACTTAAAAGTAAATTAAATTAAATTATCTAAAATAATAAAATATCTAAAATTATAATCTAAGAACTTCTGTAGGGAGTAAAAGGCATTCACAGACAAAATTTGATGCAATTGATACTTGAAGTGTTTGGGCTGTAGATGGTTAATTTTTTATGGTAATTTATTATATATTTTTAATGCAAGTACCTGGAGAGAGTACTGATGTAATTTCAGTCTGGATTTAGGTATTGCAAAATCATCCCCAGATCTCATACTGATACCATGCAAATCACGGTTTACTGTATAATTATGGTTATTGTTAAGTACATTGTTTGCCAAGTCCTCTATTAAGATACATGCAAATTTATAATATCCAGGCCAGTAAAAAAAGGTTTGGTGATCGTACAATCTTCTTTAGACATATGAAAATATCACCAGCTAATACCGCACCCCCAAAACACCCCAAAACCCAATACCGTACCTAAATCTGCTTGCAATGTAAGCATGATATAAGCTGATCAGCTGCTGCTGAGTCAAAACTGTTTCTAAAGATCTAAACAAGTAACAAAATGAGTTCAGTTTCGCTAATATCGTCTCACAATGATGTCTCCAACTTGGAGCTGCGCTGTTTACACTGACTAAACAAACTCAGACTGGTAACTAAATCCAAAAATATCAATCCTCTACCATCTTTGTCATATTAACTAAACGAGAGATGAGATAGCGCTAACATCATTAGAAATATTTTATTATGTCGTCGTAATGTGTCATTCCAAACGACATTTCAAATTTGACGTATAGTCCAGTCGAATTAAATTAAGTTCTATTCTGGAATATGGTTTTGTCGCCGATTTTTTTATAGGTACATTTGACCCCCACGAACATACCCTGAAAAATGCCAAAAGTTTAAGGTCCGGGTTTGGCCGTGAGAAATTGTCAAACAATTGAAAAGTGACATTTTCCGGTTAATCTTTTTTCCTGTAGGTTAAATGTGAAAACTGTCCGTACAAAAGTTGTTCGCCCCATCATTCTCTAAAAACAAGCCATTGCACGATTGATTATCATTATTTGTTTAGCTGCAAAATGCATAAAACCATGGAAATTTTTATTTTTTATTTTTTGCATTCAATCGATGAATAATCAACGTATGGCTTTGAACCTCATGGTGCAGGCAATATAAAATATCCCCCAGAGAACAGTGCAAAGTTCACTCACCTGTGTTGTATAGTTGAGCTACAATAAGCGACAAGCCAAAATTCCTAAATTAGCTGTCCCTTCCTTGCATATTGTCGCACATGGTTCAAAAAAATCATGGTTTTAATTCATTGAGAGTACTTTCCGAAAATGGAAAAAAAATATTTTTTTTTCTCAAAAATTGCCATTTTTTTGGAGGTTCGAAATTATTTGCTTATAAACAAGTGAAATATCTCCGACAATTGACATATTATCGTAAATATTATGGTAAATTCTGCTTCCTTTCTCTTCAACGAGTAATTTGAAACTAACTTTATACGAATATCTTGATTAGAACTGGAGATAACAACGTTCTAGTTTTATTGCGTTTATTATCGTTCTGGTGGATATTTAAGAAAAAAAAAATATCAAATTTCTCTCAATACCCCAAGGAATCGCTGTGAATTTTTCAGATCTGTAGGAGCACTCTATGTAAGCCAAAGAAATTAAGGAAGTTCGGCGCGTGCTGGCGGTGGGAAAAATTGCGGCCGGGGGGCGTGGTGGGGTAAGCCAGAAGCTCCGCGCGCCGCCCGCGCCGAGCTCGAATCGCCGGTTATTTAACAAATATATAACTCCAGGCGGCGCGCGGAGCCTTTGGCTTACCCCACCAAGCCCTCCGTTCGCAATTTTTCCCACCGCCAGCGTGCGCCGAAATTCATTACTTTCTTTGACTTACATAGAATGCTCCTACAGATCTGAAAAAATTCACGGCGATTCCTTGAGGTATTGAGAGAAATTTGATATTTTTTTTTTTCTTAAATATCCACCAGAACGATAATAAACGCAATAAAACTAGAACGATGTTATCTCCAGTTCTAATCAAGATATTCGTATAAAGTTAGTCTCAAATTACTCGTTGAAGAGAAAGGAAGCAGAATCTACCATAATATTTACGATAATGTGTCAATTGTCGGAGATATTTCATTTGTTTATAAGCAAATAATTTCGAACCTCCAAAAAAATGGCAATTTTTGAGAAAAAAAAATATTTTTTTTCCATTTTCGGAAAGACCTCTCAATGAATTAAAACCACGATTTTTTTTGAACCATGTGCGACAATATGCAAGGAAGGGACAGCTAATTTAGGAATTTTGGCTTATCGCTTATTGTAGCTCAACTATACAACACAGGTGAGTGCACTGTTCTCTGGAGGACATTTTATATTGCCTGCACCATGAGGTTCAAAGCCATACGTTGATTATTCATCGATTGAATGCAAAAAATAAAAAATAAAAATTGCCATGGTTTTATGCATTTTGCAGCTAAACAAATAATGATAATCGATCGTGCAATGGCTTGTTTTTTAGAGAATGATGGGGCGAACAACTTTTGTACGGACAGTTTTCACATTTAACCTACGGGAAAAAAAATTTAACCGGAAAATGTCACTTTTCAATTTTTTAACAATTTCTCACGGCCAAACCCGGACCTTAAACTTTTGGTATTTTTCAGGGTATGTTTGTGGGGGTCAAATGTACCTATAAAAAAATCGGCGACAAAACCATATTCCAGAATAGAACTTACTTGATTTCATGTCTAATTCGACTGGACTAGTATTATTGCAAGTGTTTCTTGGTGTAAATCGTATTAATTATATGTTGATATCATATGCAAGTATATGATTACATAAGTACAGATTAAAAATAAATAAACTGTGACGTAATATAAACTCATAAGAATATATTGCGTTAGAGTGATTTTATGTATTATATTGTGTATCAATAATAAAAATTAAAAAAAGTATTCGTAGTTGATTTGTCCAATAGGTTTGTGTGTTTTTCTATTACATTAATAACGTATTAAATAAGTATGTTTTAGAAACAAGCTCATTTCAAATTCCGCGCCAATATGCTGTTAGCGCCATCTTCGTACGCGTTCATTTATGTGTGACAAGGATAGAAGATTTTGGATATTTTTCTATCAAGTAGTTGCCGGTCTGAATTGTTTAGTCTTGTTGTTTATTCGAGGGTATCTTTCCTTGATGTTGAAAAATGGCAACTGATGCCATTTTTCATCATCAAGGAAATACACCCTCGAATAAACAAAAAATAAATAAATGTATAACAAATTACATAAAGTAATGGCAGCAAATCTTGATAAAGTTAATACCAATAATATCAACCCCAGTGACATTTATAGATATTCCATCAATAGTTGCGTAATTGTTTCCACAAGTCTTCGTTATTAACTGTATTTTATTTCTACTTAAAGGACTCCTTCTTTTGATTCTGAAAAACGGTGTTACAGAATTTACGAGCAACACTAATATAACAGCAAACATTTCAGAAATCAATTTTACCATTACAGAAAATGTTAGTTTTAGATGTATCTACGCGAACTGTGGTGTATATATAATAATATTATGATCTTATTACTGCAATGTATGTAGAAATGTAGGTATCATAACAACGAATTGTTATTTTTGTATCTGAATGCAAATACAGAGGTAAAATAATTTAATATCTGCGGAAGTTTCCTGTGTGTTATGTGAAAGTGGAGTAGGGATTAGTGAATTTAATTTCTGACTTGCAGTTATAAATTAAACGAAAGCGACAGGCCGGTGCGCCGGCGTTTGGAATATTTGCATTTTTAGCAGCGGGGCTTTTATACCATTTTCACATCTTTTTATTCGTTAATTTCAAAGAATAACCGCGCGAGATCATACCCCAAAACAATATTCCCATTCGTATTTTCCGGTTATGTACTTTCACCCAATGATTTTTTACATTCGGTGGTATATAAATGCAATTAAGGGGTTGCTCTCGGTGCATGTCGATGTCGGAAGACCCGAAGAGTAAAATACAAAAACAAAACGCGGGTAGTGCTGCTGCCGCGACAGTCGGCGATTCAGAAACGCTAACGACCTGTTACATTATTCATATCGGACCACTTAACTAAATCCACTCGACGCACGCTGTTTCAGAGAGACCAGTTATCCATTTACAGTGGTAGTCTGCGTGCCTTCCTTTTTGCAAGGCTTGACGAAAAAGAAAGCTGGGCATCGTTTGCGTGAAAGACATATTTACTTTTTGAGTTCATCTACATATTATACATGGTATTCTTCACCTAAATGAAAAAAGAAAACTGAAATTATAATATATTTCCATGTAGTAATAAAACAAATAAGAAAGCATTTCTATTCAAAGTATTTTTTCAATATACCGCGTAATCTATTGTAGTAACAAATTCCATTATTCATATCTAATAACCTATTTTGCTTTCTAATAATAAATAGCAAAATATGCTTATTATATGAATGCTATTTCATCATATAGGTAAGCAATATTATAATTGCCTGTAAGCATTATCATAGGATTATAAAATTAGAATAAAGACGTTTCTAATTTGCCAATTAGTGTTACGGTCTAAAATCCACCCTGTATAGATATCACTTTTTCCGGAGTCCGGTTGATTATTTTTTTGTTAGTATGCATAAAATAGAGTTTTCTGAACTATTTCGAGAAATTTAATCTGGTCTCGAGAAAACAGCATGGTTTTCGTAAAACAAAATCAGTAAGCACAGCCATATTTGAAGTCATAAATTATATTACAGATGCACTTGACGATCAACAAATGGTGCAAATAAAATGATAAATTTAAGCAAGGCTTATAACATGTCGATCGTGGTATTCTGAGTCAAAAACTTGGCTTTTATGTTGTTAAGGTTGGGGGGAATGGAAAAGGACCAGATATGTAAAGATGCTATAATATGGTGTTCTGCAAGAATCAGTTTTGGATCTTTGCTATTTGTTATACATCTTAATGGCTTAATATCCGCTGTTAGTGGAAAATTATTTTGTACGCTGACTATACCTCGATTCTAGTAAGGAGTTGTGATAAAAATACTTTATCCCACAAATCTATGCTGATAATGCGGGAAGCTTATGATTGGTTTCATGAGAATAAGTTGTTACAGAATGAGTTGACAACTAATAAAAATGATATTCCACAGTAAACGCGAATCAGAATCCTTGCATGAAAAATTTCTGGGCTTGTATATAGACTTACCCAAAGGAATCATATGGTATAACAGTTATGACGTGTAACCCTCTTTAAATTGTTAAATACTTAATTAATAATGCTAATTGCCAAATTGAAGTGCTCCCATCTATCAACGGGTAACTGAACGTCTTGTACAGTCTTAGGGATATTTAACATCAGAGTGATATTGTCGTCTATTAAATCTACAGTTGGTATTCGTACACCTTCACTGTTTATATTTGACAGATAATGAGATATTAAACTTAAAACAATATTTGTAATGATAAAATCAAGTGTTTTAAGTGTCTAGTGAATGTCAACTCAAATACGGGTAGTTCGGTATACGGAGAAGAAACCCTGGTTCGGTATGTTTTAGCATGTTTAATACTTTAATATTCCTTTTATATTATCGCCTAGCATTAAGAGTAAACGAAATCTTACTATGTCAATCTTTTTATTTACATATAAAAAAGAAATTCAATTACACAAATTTAGTACATATATTTACAAGTAGATCATAAAGTATTTGTTATATATAAAAGCAACTATAATTTATATATTGAAATTAACTTTACATTTACTGAAAAAATTATACGCAGTATGTCAACAAACATTCAACGGAATATTCAAACATTGAATATTAAAATATACGGTCATAAATATTTTGTGAATTAAGATATTATATACATGATATTTACTTCGAGAAAGGTGATATTTTTACCCATGTCTAGCAAAAACGTTAATGCATCATTTGCTGCTTATGTTCGTATTATTGAAGAGATATTCGACGAGAATAATATATTTCTTTGAAATCCTACGTAAACTTAAAATTTACTTTGGTACATTTGAAATTAATAAAATCTATCGTGATTATTTAAAATGAACGGAATAACCATATAAAGATTTACTCGGGACTTACAGGACGGAAATGTTTTCTTTCCACGACCTGCCTGGAAACAAAACGCTCTACGGGAACGGTATTGTTTTCTTTCCACGATCTGTCTGGAAACAAAACAACTTACGGACAGCCTTTCTAGAGTGCCAGAAAGACTAAGGGATAGGTACTAGGTACTCTTTAGACTGCCAGAGAGTTTGGTGAGAATTCTCCTAGACTGCCAGGATAACTCTAACTTTACTAACAAAGTCGTCGCCTTATCTGGGCCCGGACTTGCACAAATAATAGCTAAACAGTGTTTTTCCGAAGTATCACGCGTACAAAGCAAGAACTGTACTCAAACGCCCGATATTATCACGTGCAAAAATGCATTTAGAAAATTAACAAAAACATAATCGTTCTCTTTACTAATTAACTTTAGACAAATTAAACATATTTTAGAATATTTGTATTAAATTATCGAACCCATTAATGTAAAATTAAATAAAAAGCATTAATACAAATTTGTTCGATATTTATACAGTGACGTTACACTGTGTGGATGTTTGACAGCGACAATGTACGCGATCAGGCTTATCAAAAACGTATGTCAACAAAGGTAGCGGCTAGGTTGACATACTATTCCAGTTTCCAATCTATAATTTCATACGCAATGTTAATGATGTCTGGCGTTTCTCTAAGGTTGATATACAGGAATAAACATTACTATTATTATTAATATGTCAAAATTAGGTTATTGATTCTTTTCGTCATATGGTCGATGTATTTTTTAAAACGAGTCTTCTAAATCACCTTGCTAGAATGTTTGTTAATAATTATTTATTAACTACCTATCTTTGTAGCGCTTAATGTGGTTTATTTTGCTGGCTTTGGAATATGTAAATGATAATTTATGCAACCGTACGCCGTCTACAGATGTATTTTTGCGTACGCCTTATTATATGAAACAAGTAGTAAATTATTAATTTTATTTATGTCCTATAATTAATTCTTAAAAATTCTGGAATAATTTTTAATGTATTTTCTGTTAAATTTCTGGTTTGCGTCTTATTTTTCATTTTTAAAGTTTAATTATCGTTATTGTGCGCTCATCACTTCCTTCACCGGCTTAGTCGAGCCATCTTCACGAATATTTGGGTGCATAGTCTTTTATTTGACCGCCGATTGTTTCTATAGTGATTATCGCAGAAATTACTTAAATAGGTATAGGACATTGTTAACAAAAATGAAAGAGAACAAAAAAGGAACAAAAAGCCACAATATATACCGGATGTTCCATTTAAAATATATGTTTTTGATATGTGAAAATTTCAAGAAGTAGACAAACAAAGTTTTTTGAGATATTATTGTTGAGTGCAAGTTATAGCAAATGACGCAGAATCTGTTTGGGTACTTGAACCACAAAAGCAATGTTTTTACTTTTTAATACAATGCGAATATGACTTTTTTCCGAACAAATGTTTTAGCTGAATTTTGGAAAAAGAAACAGCAGTTGAATATGCAATTTAAAACAGCACTAGAAAATCTAAAAATATATAGGAGGAGTTATTTAAAAAAATTAAGTTCCATGCAGATCCAGTGAAACCGAAAGCACCTACAAGCTTAAGGTATTTTTTAAATATGCACCCCAAACAACCATGAATCTTCCATGAAAGAAATGGGGAAGTGGGATATGCCATTTATATGTAGTAACGTGTATTTACTCGAAGAAAGTTTAACAAATGATTGATTTGACAAGTATTAAAATTTTAAACGCACAATGTTCGAATCAGTCTTATAATTACATGAGAGCTTTCTTATTTCCAAATAAATTTTCAGCTTTTAACGAAAATTTTTGTTG
Source organism: Amphimallon solstitiale (assembly GCA_963170755.1). NCBI lineage: Eukaryota > Metazoa > Arthropoda > Insecta > Coleoptera > Scarabaeidae > Amphimallon > Amphimallon solstitiale. The sequence continues at coordinate 61,758,287 of OY720682.1, read as the reverse complement.
CTGGGTATCTGTACGAAACAAATTAGCTCCTCGATAAAACGAGGAGTACGAAGGACGGAAAGGAAAGAAGTTTGTTGAGTCCAGTTACCACTTAGCAACTAAATTTGAATTTGCAAATGGAATATTTATCCGAAAATAAAAAGGAAGCTCGAATGTAATTCGGCAAAATAATTTACTAAATGTATAAACAATTACTAACCTAATTATATTATTTAAAAATACAGTTATTAAGAACACATTTCTTATACACTTTGTGAAGATTACTTACAATGAGTTTGCAGATTTTATGTCATAACAACACTTCACATCGAACACTATGATGAAAAAGTAAACAAATTGATGTTCCTTGATATTATGACTTAACAAGAAAATACAAATTGTTGCCATTTAAGAGGGGCGTTTACTAATAAATAGAAACTTATGCAACTTATATTACTCGCGGGACAGGTAGACGCAAGGGTGTGTGAGTAGGTGGAGCTAGATGATATTCGGTTTCGATCACAGCGCTTCGGTTTTATTCACAGATTCTGTCATAGATAAAGAAATACTATAGATGGGAAACATAATGTATAAAGAATGAGTACTTACGGAACTGTTGATGTTGTTGATGTTTTATAATAAGCCAATTTTCGCTAGCCCATAACTGTTATATTATTATACACTCGAATATTATAGGTATACATGACATTTCTTTTTAATTACAAACTGTCACTCGGATTTAAGTCTGGAATAGCCGACCGATTCCGATGGATTTGCGTCTTGGCTAGGACCAGTAGAGATACCGTAAAGTGGGGATAGACAATGTTTAATATTCAATGTTTTTTATCTTCAATAATAATTACATGAAGATTTTTTTTTATATCGTCCATCAAATGTGCAGCTGGCGCGTAAAGGTTGTTTTTTCCTTTTGTGTACCTGCCCTAGTTAGTAGATAAAGTCATGCATTTTTGTGGTTATTTCTAAAGCACATAACTTTTTTAAGAACATAAATTAGTACAAAAATTTTCCTTTACATTATAAATGTATGCCTTTTGGATCACTAACCCAAATTTGAGATTCTAAAATTACAAAATAAATTTAAAAAACGCAAAACGGCGATGTCTTAGTTTTCGATAGGTAAACGCTCCTCATAAAAGTTAAACTTTTTTCGCTGTCAGAGTGATAAAACAATTCCGACTTATAGGTTTTTTTTACACTCGCATTAAATTATCTCTGAAAATGGTTGCAGGTATTGCATTCTCAAATATGAAAATTATATTATGCTGTCTATAACATATTTCACACCATTCAAAAAAAATGGTTATTTTTAGTAGTAAGGGATTTTACAGTATCTTATAGTAGCTAGAAATATTAGAACAAAAATGCTAAAAACGTTGGAAGCTTATGGCAAAACGGATATAAATGAAAACGATACCAACTCAATTATCCTAAACCGCAATATGATTACTTGTGCTTCAACTTTAAATGAGAGTCCTAGAACGACTTCAATACACATGTTGCACTAATTACGAATAGCATTTCACTTCTACCGCACTGTAACATTTACTCAACCCTAAATCCTAGTCCTCGAGTTGATATTCTGGAAGAAAACTCGACAGTGCGTAAGCGTTTTACTCAAGTTCTTAGCTATCCGTCAAACTTTCATAACTTCATCGGATAAATGGCAGTCACACGCTTAAAAGGATTTTCGTTTCATATTAATTATGTCAGTCTAACAAATTTAATTTTCCAACTTTTATCTTAAGAAGAGCGCTATTGCGATCAGATATCTCCTTTAAACCGATATCACGTTCACGTCTGCCCCCTCGTTCCCCCTCTATCGTTCGCAATTTATCGAATTTGATTTAGGATTTGAAATAATAATAAAAAATGGGGTGAAGGTTTCGACGTCGAGCATTAAAGTGAATCTAGCAGGCGAATGATTCAATTCTCTCGCTGAATTTTAAATATCGCCTTATACAGTTGCTCTCCTTATATTTATTCAGGACAAAGCCCGTGCGCTCCTACAAAGAACTTTAAATTAATTTGCACCTTCTATAAATAGTGAACTGTTCAAACATTTTGCTTCTGCCTTGTACGTTCGCATCATTTGTTTTTCCTTTCTATTAATCTTGACTACCTTTTTTAATTAAAATGCACACCGGTTTGCTTGGTAATAAATGTTGCCGTCTGTGAAAAACTTTTAAACCGGGAAGTTATAGAAAGGGATCGGATGTAAGGTTTACATGAAGTCCATTCCAGGAACGTATCGAGCACATCATGAATCCGGATTTGATATTTTTCGTACACGATACAAAGTAGGTATAGAGATACAAGTACTATAATGGGTGAACTTTTTGTAAGATAATAATTCCGTGACAATCAAGTTTGGTGTCATAATGTAAGTGTCCTCTTGAAACTTTTAATATGGCATTCACTTGTGGAAGCCCTACGTTTGCATTGCATCGCTTACACCTATAAAACAGGTAAATAGGTGGAGCGCGTGAATTACAACGCTTTTTAAAAGCATCATAAGGCACTAGAATAAGCTTAATTAATAATTACATTCAAATACTAACGTGAAAATTAAATTAAATTTTCTGGTTACTTTTTTATCTTTCATTGACGCAATAAATTTTTATTCACCCAATAAACGCATTTTTATTTAATAAACTACTATATGTACAGTCTTACGTTTGTAGTTTAGAGTGAACAAAATGTTAAAAAATAATATTCAATAAGAGCATTAAGAACAGAAAATTGACTTAAATAATTTTGTCCAACTTGTTACGTTTTCTTTTTCCGTGTATGTTTAGTATATTTAGACTCGTGTATTTATATTTCGGAGCATTAGTTCTTTTTATTTTCGAGTGAGCTTTCTCTCGAATTATTTATTCTTATTTTTCGCTGGAAATAATTAGGTTGTTTTCTTTATTTTTAGTAATTACAGATTAACTAAATCTACATTCCATTTATTTTATTTCGAGTTTATTATGGTAGCGCCATCTGGCGTTGAACAGAGTTAACGCTAGTGGATGTCGTTTTTGCTATTAATTTCCGAATTAATTCCTTCTTATATTCAGTTTAAGCTCTATCTCGTATATTTCTAAACTGAATATATTTTTAATTACGTTTCCCCTTCGATCTTGCTAATTAATAAACGCATTGGTAATTTGTTGTGCCTTGCGTTGTCGCTGCTTCCTTTTCTTTATTCTCAAACGAATTCTTCATCCGAGGTGAAATTGTTATTTCTAATGTGCTACAAATAAAGTATCGACGTTTTATTTTATTTTTGCAGGTGTTTATTCAAACATGGTCGTCATTGCTAACAAAGGCTATAAATATATGAATTAAAGAATACATTGTTGTATACTAAATATTATATTTACGATTCAATATCTCATAAGATAAATATCGTAGTTATATCCCTTTTATTAACTGTACGTATTTGCAACCCTTTTACTTTTATTGTTAGAGTCACATTTATGAATTAATACTATTCATATTAACATTTACGTCTTTATTTGTCAGATGTTATCTTTGTTTGGCATGTCTGATTTCACTTTTTATTCCTAGAGCATTGATTGCATTCAACTGTATCGCTTCTACAAATTAAAGTTTATTCATTTAATCAGCATGTGTATTATATCTCATTTATCTTTATATATCTAACATTTAACAAACATTTTTCGAATAGACTCAAAATACAGTAAATTAGAGAAACCTAATGTAAATGTAGATGACAAAGTAAATGAATTTACGTTAGCGAATTATAATATTCAATCTATTCACAACAAAACAGATGCTCTAAATATAGCTCGAGAAAAAACATAATATTAAATGCTTATGTGTCACAGAGCATTGGCTGACCCAAGTAATATCCATACCTGTAGGATTGAAAATTTTAATTTAGCAGCTGCCATCTGCAGGATGCAAGCTAAACATGGCGGTACACTCATTTTGTTAAAAGAAAATTTCAAATTCAAAGAAATTTCACACATTAAATCACTCTCAGAAGAAACGCACATAGAAATGTGTGCAATAGAAATAATCAAAAATGATCTTATTATCATATAGGTCTCCTTTGCAAAATATTGATATATTTATTAAAAAATTAAATGAAGCAATGATATGCGTAACAAATGGAACAGTTACCAAAACAATCATACTAGCAGGTGACTTCAACATAAATTTCACAAACACCACGAAAGAAAAGGAACAACTCACAGATTTATTGAGAACATATAATCTAAAATATCTGTTTAATGAACCGTCGAGAGTAATAAATTCCACCTCATCATGTATAGATAATATTTTTACAAATCATGATCAACAGATTAGAATGACGACACAAACAATGAACTTGCATCTCTCAGATCATTTAACACAGATTGCAAGAACAAAAATTCTTCCTATTACACATGAAACAAAGATTCATGGGATGAGAACCAGAGAAATAAATAACGACACAACATATTTATTCAGAGAAAAGCTAGCCTCGCACTCTTGATGTGATTGGGATCAATTTACGGCAAATGAAGCTTTTGAAATATTTCATAATACCTTCCTATATAATTTTAATTTAAGTTTTCCCCAGAAAGAAAAAAGATTTAACACATTGAAATATCAAAACAATGAAATATTTTGCAATCAGCGAATACAAAGCATGAGGAATATCTTAGATGTCCTGAATACTGTGGTGAGCGTCAATAAGGATCATGATCTTTATCAGATATACAGAAGCTATAAGAGAGATTACTTGGACGTGGTACGACCAGAAAAGCAAAAAATTAATCAAAGGCATATACAAAACGCAGAAAATAAACAGAAAGCAATATGGACAGTAATTAATAATGAAACTCGTCAGACAAATGGAACAACACACATTCAAACCAAACTAACAGCAAATGATATGAATGACCACTTTGTGCAAATTGGAAATCAAATTATCAGCTCTACATCTACCATCGACTCAATGAAACACGTAAAAAATCTTAATTTTAACAATACCAACTCGTTTTATTTTTCACCCATTGACGAAAATGAAGTCAAAAATGTTATTCAGTTTATTAAAAGTAAACACACGCGAGATATATACGACACCTCAACATATCTCTTAAAACAAATTACAAATGAAATCATAACGCCTCTGACCGAACTACTAAATAAGTGCGTAAATGAAGGAGTCTTTCCGAGACAACTAAAAAAATCTCGAGTAGTTCCAGTATACAAAAAGGCGGATATAGATGATCCAAATAACTATCGTCCAATAGCGATATTGCCCACAATATCGAAAATATTTGAACAGGTGTTTACAAGAAGAATAACTAAATATCTAGATAAAAACGACTACATCACAGCTAGTCAACATGGATATAGAAGAAAGAGATCAACAACAACAGGGATTATGAACATTATACAATCAATCGTAAATGCATATGATGAGCAAAAGCAAATCCAGTTGACTTGTTGTGATTTGAGTAAAGCTTTCGACTTAGTCAATCATGAGGTGCTGTTACACAAACTACAACAATATGATATTAGAGGCACTCCACATGATCTTTTAGTGTCCTATTTGAGGAATAGAGAGCAAGTTGTTGAACTCAATGGACAAACATCATCTTTAAAATCAACAAAGAATGGGCTTCCACAGGGCTCAATCTTGGGTCCCCTTCTGTTTATACTATATATCAATGACCTGCCGCAGTGCTTAGCACCGATAGAATGTTGTTTATATGCGAATGACACTGCCTTTTTGGTGACTGCAAGATATGAAGAAGAGTTGAATGAACAGGCGAAGGACATTATGGAGAAAGCCAGGGAATGGTTCCTTTGCAATGGTCTACAGCTAAATGAAGGGAAAACACAACAACTTACTTTCTGTGCAAAAAATCAACCTTCGAACGGCAACGTATTGCTGCGACCTTTAAGTTAGGGTACAATATAAATGCCCTACAAGTTGAGCCAAATAAATGTATAATGTGTCCTTTAATTCTTTTAAATTAGTGAATTTAATTAATTATTTTCAAAGATAAATGATCACAGATATATTGCGAAACTACATGTAAATGGGTTTACAGTGATTTACACACATATTTTGTCTCTCTTACCTTTCCATGAACACTTCCCAAAAACCAGCTCTCTTTCTCTCAGGGTGTAGTTTTTTTTATTTTTATATATATTTATTTAAATCAATTATAATATTCTAATTTTGATATGGTATGGCAAGGATTAATTTTAAAACAAACAATACATCTTAGAACAAATATATTTATATATAGTTTTATGTGTATTCATAAAAAAAACTATTAAATATTTTACCAAATATCTATTCAATCGGTGTCAAACTTACTGAAGCACAATTTTTACACAAACAATTAGTAATGTTCATCATTTCTGTGTCACAATTACACAGTATATACTTTACGGAACTATTGTCTCTTTCATCTATCTATCTATTACTAAACAATTGTAACTCTTTTACATTCTATTTTCTTTTAGAAACTGAAAACTCAACATAACTCAACTGCTGCTTTTGTGCGAATCCAATTTTTAACAACTCTCTCGTATTTATCTTTTTAGTGAAATCCTTTTTACTTTCTTATACGTAGTATAAGGAAGTATTGTGATGATGAAAATTTTTGACCTCGAGATTTTTGCAGATGTCCACGTTTTGAGGTCCCATGATACCAAAAAAGTGGTTTTTAAAAAATGTCTCTCTCTCTCTCTCTGTGTGTGTGTGTGTGTGTGTGTGTTTGTCTGTCTGTCTGTCTGTCTGTGACCACGATAGCGGTCAAACCGCTGGAGATATCAATTCCAAATTTTGTATTTACGTGTATAATCTGCTGATATCGGGAAAGATAGTTACAGATTCACCAAAATTTTCTGCTGATAAATAACTGACTCGAACAATTTGTGCAAAATTACTTAACAAATAAATCGGTCTATAATAGTAAGGGAACTGTTGCGAATAACAACTGGTCTTTTGACTGATCTGGCACCAGTTAAACAGCATCTTAACAAAATAGGCCTGCATGATGGAAACCTTAGCTGCAATAAGGAACCAGAAACTGTTAGGCATATCCTAGTGAACACGAAAGCACTCGATCACAGGAGGGCAACCAAATGTAGACCCAAGGATGCTCAAAAGACACCCAGTAGAAAACCTGTACACTCTTGTACAGGACACAACATTACACTGGAGTGGATAACATAAGCAACACAGGTTCAGCACATAAGCCTTATTGGTTGCGATGCAAACTGAGGACGTAAGTCGAACAGGACTGGAAAAAATATTAAATCTACAGTCGTTATAATTAACAAAACACGACTTTTCCTTTTACTTTCTTATACGTAGTATAAGGAAGTATTGTGATGATGAAAATTTTCGACCTCGAGATTTTTGCAGATGTCCACGTTTTGAGGTCCCCTGATACCAAAAAAGTGGTTTTTAAAAAATGTCTCTGTGTGTGTGTGTCTGTCTGTCTGTCTGTCTGTCTGCATGTGACCACGATAGCGGTCAAACCGCTGGAGATATCAATTCCAAATTTTGTATTTACGTGTATAATCTCCCTCTTGAGATCTGATTAGTTTTTCAGTAAAATCGTTAGACCGGAAGTAGCAGTTAACTTCAGTATAAAAATCGAATTTTGCCAATATTTCGTCAAATACTAAGTTTATACAAATTTATAAAGAATTCATATGTACTTAGAATTAAAATTGAGAAGAATTTTATTTAAAAAGTTTTTCGAAATTCCTACCGGAAGTAGGTCTTTTACTCTTATCGAAAATCGGTTTTTTGCGAATATCTCGCAAGTCATGCTTTCTAGGCAGGTACATTACGAGTATAAAAGTATTTACGTGAAAATTTTAAATATCTTTTGTATAAAAAAAATTTCAAAATTCGGACCGGAAGTACCACTTTTACTCTTACCGAATAGCGGTTTTTTGCAAATATGTCGTAAATTATGCATTCTATATATATTTATTAAGAGTACAAAAGTATTTAGAGTTGAATTTGCAATATTTTTTGTATACATGAAATTTCAAAATTCGGACCAGAAGTAGCACTTTTACTCTTAGCGAGTAGCACTTTTTTTCGAATATCTTGCAAAGGATGCATTCTATAGCGATTTATTAAGAGAATGAAAGTACTTAGAATAGGATGTTGAATAATTTTTGTATAAAAAAATTCTAAAAATTGTATAGTTTGAAATGCTCATACGTATAAGAAAGTCGTGTGGTGGCCACACCTCATTTTTTTCCTTTTTTATCAATATAGAAAAAGTATAAAAACACATCTGCAAGCAAAGCACATACAGAAATTATATATACATTTGCCTAAAGTATCGCCTATACGTCTATATATATAACTCGACGGATCATCGATATTTTTTAAAGTATACTGAGTGTTCTTTGACAACATACTAGCAAAAATTAACAATTATTTTACATAATAATCATAAAGTTAAGATATCAAAAATATCTTGATTTTTAAATTATACTAAATATACAAAACATAAATTTTATAATGTTGCGAACCACAGCAGTATGCTATCTGGGTCTGACGCTGGATAATAGGCTTACTTGGGAGAATGAGGTTCCCAGTCTGGCTGATAAACTTGCAAAGGCAACATACACAATAAGACGTATGAAAAGTGTTGCAACTCACGAAGCTGCAACAACGGCTTACTACTGCAACTTCCACTCTAAGATGAGCTACGGAATCTTAGTATTAGGCAGCTTACCATCGGTAGAGAGAATATTTCAAATGCAGAAGAGGGCTGTTCGAGCGTTGTATAGTTTGGGATATCGGGATAGTTGCAGAAAATATTTTGTAAAAGGGGCTATATTTACATTACCATATATATATATATTGAACTAGTGTTGAATATGTGACAACACCAGTCAAATACCCACAAACACATACAGTCACCCCTTAAAACCCCTTGAATACAGGCAACCATAAATACATCGGCGATGCTTAAGGTTAGACCCTTGTATAAGAGTATAGGTAAAAATCCCTGAAAAATAATGCAGATCTTGCTAGCAAAACTAGTATTTTCTGAGAACCCCATCAAATTTTAAATATTAGAAAGCAAATCACCCCCAAAATTAGAAAACCAAACCAATGACTACTCTTTTCCGGAGCCCCAACTGAAACCCCCATACTAAATACTAAATACTAGAATTAAATACTTAATTAGCTTAATAAACAAATTAGTCTTATTTTTATAGTTATATTTAACATATTTTCACAATACAACAATGATTAGTAAAATGTTATATAGGCAAAGTAATAATATAAAATGAATTTGACAGCCATTACAAATGGCCAATTTTAATTTCAAGTTTTATCATTTACCATCACACTATGAGCATATAAATGATTGCCATTTTATAGTGTGAATTCTCAAGATCAATATGTCACAAAAAGTTACAGGTTTAAAGTTAAAGCAAGGTTGATAGCTTCGAAAGCATCATCCCAAACATTGGTAAAAGTATAGCACATACATGACTAATTTCTAACTAAAAATGCATTGCTATAAACCAAAATAAACTAATGTTGAACATAAACAACATTTACCCCATAAACATGTTGTCAATTTATAATCATTGTCACTAAAGATAAATCTGTTAGATGCGCACATTTAAGCAAAGCATCATTTTATTCTTCGAATTTTGATGCGCCATATTGCTCTAATCATAATTAATTTCAAATATTTCATATACATAATTAAAGCATTTATAAATAAAACCTAACAGGTACAAAGTCTATCAAGACGTATTTATGTGGAAATATTTCTCAGTGTCATATTTGTAAGTTGAGTCCTGATATTTGAATAAGCATTTTGAATAATTTGACAGTTGTCAACATAGGTAAAAGAAAAGTTTAAAAATATTAATTACAAGCTATATAGATAATTTAAAAAGGTGGTAAAAGATTAAGAAAAGGTCATAGTTTCATGTTATAACAATAATTCATAAATAAAATTAAAAGACCATTTAGTTATTACACTTCAAAAACTAACCACGCTAATTTTTTATATAAATAAAGATTTGTAAAAGGATTGAAAGGTGAAAAAATATTAAATGTATTTAAAAGTTTAATTTGTGAAGGAAAGATTCTACTAAAAAGGCATTTTAATCCAAAATTCTGATATTTCAATTTATTTTATTAGCGTCCATGACGTCATCGAACATATGACAGTCGAAATGCTAAATTTGCCCTTTAAATTTTAAAAAATGTGTTTTTCTAAGAGAAAACGAATTAAAGTAATTTTATTGTACCGATTGAAAGACGAATTAATTTAACTAATATAAAACATGATTCCACTAATATTCCAAAATAAACTTGTCCGTAATAAGACTTTGTAAAAAATAACTGTATATATTGCTATGGTTACTACGCCCACAATAGAAGATTCTAATAAAAAGGCACATCGGACGAGAAGCGAGATCCACATTCTTTTGATGCATTGTTTGAATCACATCGATTATTATTCATCCACATTCTTTTGATTCATTGTTCGAATCACATCCATTATTATTCATCCAGTGTTATTGATTCATCGTTTGAATCACATCCATTGTTATTAATTGAGAGTTTGAAGCGAGATCCATCTTTATCAATTCATTGTTTGAATTGATCCAGTCATACAGTCGTTTCCACGTGCGAGTTTAAAAGTCACGTTGTGTGACCTTTCAAGTGACGCAAGAAGGTCGCCCATTTGAAGACGTTTGCGCCAAAGCAGAATCCAAGGTCGAACGGAATAAACCGTAGCTGTAAAAGAAAGATAACATAGGAGAGATTACTACCACACATCTACAACCAAAGAAGTCAAGAATAAATTAAACATCCACGCACCTGATACCTGTGAAATTAATCCAAAGAGGGGCATCAGAGAAAGGGTTTAGCAGTCTATTGGCGTGCAGTATAACCGATCCCGGAAAGCCGTGACACCTGGGAATACACCTTCAACCACCCGAAATACCTGGTCTTAAACAAGAATAGGAATTAGTGACTTATAAGGTACAAAGTCTATTTAATACTACACGCACATTTTGTGCCGAAATTAGGTCAAACTTTTGTAACATCTTTCAATCCTATTAATGCACTAACGTAATTAAAAAAATCAACTCTTCAAGTAATATCTAACATAAACTTGTGGGTCAAATTTACATTTTTAAATTAGAATAAACTTATATAAATAAAATATCAGGACATACTTACAATTTTCTCATTCTAATTCATTATTCCGTTTTATCCACATTTAACTTCCTGCACATAAGGTTTAAATTCGTATACATTGTCATTTGACAATTATATCTTGCTTTAGTAGAACATTCCCTATGGAAATCTTGTTTATATAAACTACAAATTATATTAGATCGATTCACGATTTTATTCTCATTTATTGTTTACTGTTAATTTGTCTATACGATCATTGTTGTATCTTATTGCGTATTCATTTCCTTTTTTTAATAAACCAAGATCTGTTTGTGTTAAAAATAATGTGTTTGTTTCCACCATTGATAAATCCTGTTTCTCATTAACGTTTAAGAGGTACACATATGTATTTTGTGCATTAGCGATAAAGCGGTGCCACAAAATAGCTTTTGCAGGTTAGATTCTACAAGATCCTCGCTTCTGAGAGATGAAGAGTTGCTGTATCGAATGTAATCTAAGGTAAAGAATTTTCGAATCCTTTAACGCCCTGAGGTAGAGAATTAGAGTCACTTAGAGATCACCCCACTGAGCTGACTACATCACTTTTTTAATTTTCGTTTTATCACCGTAACAATCACACTTACACGAATTCTTGCGACTTCGCGCTAATACAGAGCATTTACCCCCACTTGGATAAATCGTAATTCAAACTTGCGCAGTTGCCCGCTGAATACCGCGAAGTTTTTGAAATTTAAATGAATTTGTGCATTTCTCTTAGGGTAATTTTGAGACACTCATGTACACAAAAACTCTATATATAATTATCTCAGTATTTAGAGAATGCATCCCCCTTTAGCTAGCCGGCAGATTTATATTTGGAACAACAATTAAATAATTATTTAGGACATTAGCCATTTAATTTCATATTAAGTAAATTTTTTTATTATTTTATTATTTTTATCAGTCTCTTGCGTAAGTAATTAAATATACGTAGTAAATATCTCTCATTAGCTTCCCCCCCCCCTATAGCATCTTGGCACCGCAACTTGGGGCTTTTGTAAGGGTACCGTACCCTCTATTACAATATATATATATATATATATATATATATATACAACTGCATTAGTCATTTTAAATGAAGAAGAGTTTGCCGCAAATGGGGACTCCCACCAGTATAATACAAGAAACAGGGATAAACTGCGAACCCCTTATCACCGTGTGCAGACTGCCCAAAGATATGTGGACTACTGGGGGTCAAAGATTTATAACAAAGTGAAGCACCTGCATACAATGAATGTCAATACTTTCTTAAGTAAAATATCAAAATTTTTACTGACAAAAAGTTTTTATTCAATCAATGAATATTTAAATAATAATTTTAATGATATACAATTTTAATCTGTTTGTTTGTTTGTTACTGTATATTTTGACTTTTCATGTAATGATTTTATTACACTGATTAAAAAAATATTATATATTATTATATTATATTATTTAAGCTTTCTTAAATAAAATTTATTAATAACTATGTGTATATTTTATTTACAATATTTTTAATGAAGGAGATCATCCTTTAGGGTTTGCAACCCATTCTACTTATGTGATTAATATAATTCTAGCTATTTAAATATTCAAATGAATTATAACTCTAATTCTATAACTAAATGATCTAAATACTCTTACCACCGTTTTCAAAAATGTAAGGTTCACATCAATATGCTCAATCCATCTTATACCATTCTCATTATGTGCCCTTATTACTGAATTAAAGTGCAATAGTCCAAACCAACAATACAAAAAATTTATTAAAAAAGTTAAAAATATATTAAACATAATAATACAAGATGAACATAACGCATTTAATTTACAAACTCGACTTGGTACACGTATATCCGGTACATATCTCTTAATAAACTTATAGAAAGCTGATACTTTGGTATAGTAAGCTATATCTCCTGTCCCGCAACCTTTCCCAGCTGACACTATTCCTATTTGATAACCATGACAAATTAATGGGCCACCGGAATCACCGAAACACACGTCAATCACAGACGATGGTGTTCCCAATGCACACAATAAATTTGGACCAAGACAATGGTGCCCGTGTAAAATTCTTTGAAATGCACACTGTAATGTATCACTACCACCGGTAGGTTTTTTCATACTAGTGTTATAGTAACCCGTATATCCGAAACCTAGTACCAGGCTCTTAGTGCATGCTCGGTCTTTGAGCATTTGATTAAAAACATCTGGACTAGGAAGCAGAACGTAGTCCGTAAAGACGTTTGTCTTTATTGGTTCCTTTAATTCTATTAAGCCGATGTCATTTTTATGTTGGTTAAAATGTTTGGAAAATGGAATTGTTCTCTTGACGGGTACTGACTGAACGAACGTACGCTGTTTCAACTTTTCCAATCCTGAATGGATAGTGTAACTTCCTACGTTTCCTTTAAGGCAATGAGCTGCTGTTAGTACCCACTTAGAAGTAAGCAGACTTCCACCACATATAAGTGTTCGTTTATATTCTAAAGATATCAGATAAGGCACTAATCTGGGTTGGCAGTCAAAACCACCAACTACTCTGGCATCTGGGGCTTTTCCTATTTTCTGACTAAAACAAACCACTACGACTGACATTAAAAAGGGCAAATTCAAGAGCAAATTCATCTAGCATGTTTCAAGTAATCGTCAGCTTGACAAGTTACTAAGTGAATTAAGAGTCAAATCAATTCATAAAACAACACATTTTTCGTTTTCGTTTTAATGAATTAGTTACTACAACCGCATGAAATGAAAATTCTTTTTGACACCTACACAGGTTTTTACATTTGTCATTTACATCTGCGAGCAATAAATTTTGGTCGTCAATGTCATTGCAAAATTTGAACAAATTGTCACAATGTTGATTTTTGCCCTGATTGATTATGTCCGCTGTCAATGAAACGTCTAATTCAAATCTGACATATCATTGCAAATGAAATTTGCACTTTGTCAAAGTCATGTTCTATGAATTATTTTTAATATGGTCTCACTATCCTATTTCGACGAAATGAGGATTATTTCTTTAACAGAAACTGGACTATGTGAAGCTACGATAGCATCTCGTCTAGGACTTGCAAAAAGTTCCATAAATTTTATTGCTAGACGATGGAAAGAGAATAATATGCTTAGAATAAAAAAAGGATCCGGACGTCCAAGAAAATCAACTGGAGATGACCGTGCAATAGAACAAATTATTAAATATTGCCCTTTTCTGCTGGTGTCAGATGCAGTGGGTGTTACAAATTTTCCAGCTTTAGTTCACACAGCTCGGCGTCGTATGCAAGCGCCTCAATTAAAAAGCTATTCAAGAGCCAGAAAAAAACCGACTGGCACCTAACCATAAAGAATTAGAGTGGGATTTGCATTAGAGTACATTTTACGGGACCACAGCTTCTGGGAAAATGTCGTTTTTAGCGACGACAAGGTATTGTGTCATCTTCGTGTGAACGGATCCGAGTATATACATATATAGACCGAAAAACCAGCAATTCAATGAAGAATATGTTCAGAAAGTGAATAGTAGTGGAAGGTTCTCAGTTAACGCATAGGCATGAATTTCCACAAAGAGTCATGGCGTATTATTACAAAGTGATGAACGTCTGACAAGTTATGTTTCTATCAATATTTTAGAAAACGTTTGTTGCCCTCAACTAGACCAATTTTTCCAAAGGGGAATTTTATTTATCTACAAGATAATTGTCTAATACATACAGCCCATAGTTTAAAATAATGGTTTCATAATAATAATATAACAGTGCTGGATTGGCCGAGTTTGAGTTCTGACCTTTAGAGGATATGTGAGAAAGATTACATACGAGGGCGTATTTTTATGTTATCTACCTAGCCATGAAAAAAGGCACATAAGAGAACAAAAAAAAATTATTTTTCTACATAACTCCCTTCAACACTAATACACTTATTCCATCTTTTTTTGCAGTTGCCCCATACTCTCAGAAAAAAATTGCTTCGGTAACCCCGCAAAATATTCTTCAACAACTTCTTTGAGTTCTTCATCAGAAGCAAAACGCTTTCCTCTGAGATGCTTTTTTAAATTATTGAATAAGAAGAACTCTGACGGAGCTAGGTCGGGGCTATAAGGTGGATGCCTTAACTCTATAAACCCACAGTCATTGATTATCTGCTGAACTTTGTTTGCCTTATGAACCTGACAATTGTCGTGCAGCAACAAGTTTTTTTGTGAATAAGAATGCGGGCGTGTTTCTTCCAGAGCAGTTTCTAAATTTTTAATTGTGTTTCCGTAGGCCTCTCCATTTATGGTAGACCCTCTCGGCATATATTCAATAAGCAAAACTCCTTCAGCATCCCAGAAAACAGTTGCCATCAGTTTCTTTCCAGAAAATTGGGTCTTGTCCTTTTTTGGTGGTGGAGAGTCCTTATGAACCCACTGCATGGATTCTTGTTTAGTAGGAGGGTCCCAGTAATATACCCAAGTCTCATCCCCGGTAATAATTCGAGATAAAAATGTTTTGTCCCTCTCCAACTTGACCAAATTTTCTTGAGAAACTTCTTTTCTGCACAGTTTTTGTTCAGGTGTAAGCAATCTGGGTATCCACCGTGCAGACACCTTCTTCATACCCAAATCGTCATGCAAAATTTTGAGAACACTTGTTTCGGATATACAGACTTCATTGGCAATGACAGAGATCTTTACATGCCGATCTTTCAGTACCAAATTTTCGACCGGACTTTGGGTCATCATTGATTGACTCTCGGCCCCATCGAAAGAGTTTAGACCAATATCTTACTTGGAAATAAGATGATGTATCTTCCCCATATACAGCAACCATTCTTTCATGAATTGCTTTTGGACCATTGCCTTCCTTTGTCAGGAACTTTATTACGCTGCGATGTTCAACTTTAGTTTCACTCATTTAATCGAGAAATGGACCGTCTCAAATCTCTATACACAGCATAAACTAAACACAACTTCGCACATGTACTTCTAACAGTGACAGCAATTTTTCAATAATTTGTTTGACATCGTCACTCTTTTGTTTCATGGCTAGGTAGATAACAAAAATACGCCCTCGTAATATTAAATATTTACAATTATAACAAACGTTAAAAGTAATTATGACAAATGTGAAAAAGTATATTTGACAGTCTCGAAAAGGAATTTGAAGCCTCGGGTGTCGGTTGCCAAAGCGATTCAAATATAAAGTGCTAATGTGTAAATTAGACAACATACGGGATTCTACAAGCCTTGTACTTTTTTATAAGGTCAAAACAGAGTATATAAAATTTCGTTTTGCAAAATCGCTATTTGCTTAACTTCTAAATATATTACACGTCATGCTACCATTGACTATCTATACATACAGACTTATTGATTTCATATATAGGAAATGTGTCTACAAATTTTGTCATTTTTGATACTGGATGACATACAAATATTTTACAACGCATTCGTGTGTTATGTTAAACAGGTGCCAGATACATTATTCATGCGAAACTATGTAGTATTTTCTTTGTAAATTTTGCTGCCGTTCTATACTACCATATTTAGATATTTTCAAATATGTATTATAAATAATTCTTAATATTAATAATTATAATATGCATATTATTAATATATGGTGCTATTTCAGAATATTTATGTTCTACAATATTACTTCAAAATTATCACGAAAGAAATTAAGAATTCCATGATAAAGCTTTAAAAGTTAAAATATCAATAGATTACTTCGAGATAATTTATAACAAGAGAAAATACTTTGTTTTATATTGCTATATATTATTATGGTACATCTAATATGAATATTATAAAAGTTATAAAGTTGGTAAACATATTAAAATCTTTTGATGGTATGAGTATGGCTTATTTGGTGACAGTGAGAGTTTAATATTAATTTGAATTGACATATCTAAGTCAGACATATGATATGTTTTCTAAATAAAAATAATTAATTCTGAAATGCTATTGAAAAAGGAATTATAAATTTGTTTTGTGAGAATTTGATGTATCATTCAATATGTTAAAATTAGACAAGTTTTGTGAGTAAGGTTATATTATTATTAAAAGATGCATTTTAAAAAACACATGACAAATATCAATATATGGTAACTGTAGTAATTTGAAGAGGAAAAAGATCATACTTACAGCTAAAGCCAAAAGAATCGGGAAATGAAATTTATCCTATTTTAAATTGGGTTCTATTTGTCAATTGCCTACTTGATAATACCTGTCAAAAATATTTAATCAATGTTATTAAATTTATACCAACTTGTGCAATGTCTCATTTAAATGTAGTAGATAGAGCCAGAATCCTCTGTCACCTGGAAAATGGTAGGACAATTTTGTTATGAATTTAGCGGTAGATTTTGCAATGGGAAGGAATAGTATCTGGAGAATTAAAAGAAAATGGTAAAATGAGAGGACTGTAAAACGAAAGGTGGGTCGAGCCGGCCTAAAACTACAAATGATCAAGAAGATGACATAATTATTTTTTTGAGAGAAAGATCTATGGACACTGCTGTAGAAGCAATTAATCTAACGAATTTTCCAGCATCACAAAGCACTGCACGTCGACGAATTCGTTCTACTGAATTGGACAACCATTATGTAGCCATGAAACCTTTCCTAGCCGATTTACACAAAGAACAGAGGGTAGGATTTGCTTTAGAATTTCTAGAAAGAGAAAATTTCTGGAATATGTTAGTATTTTCTGATGATAAAACTTTCAAATCTAATAAAGACGGTAGAGTAAAAGTCTATAGACCCAGTAACACATCTTTTGAAGAAAAACATATACTCAACAATGTAACTCTAAACGTTTTTCAGTTAATGTGTGTGGTTGATTCAGTGCGCTAAGTTCAGGGGTACTATGTATTGTAGAAGAAAAACTTTATGCAAACATTTATGTTAACATTCTTCAAGATGTTATGTTACCATCAGTTGTTCCGTTCTTTCCTGACAATAATTTTATATTCCAACAGGACAATTGTCCTGTTGGAATATAAAATCAGAGTTGCACAAAACTGGTTGAGAACAAATAATATTAATGTTTTGCCGTGGCCTTCGAGAAGCCCAGATGTTAACCCCATAGAAAATGTATGGGACTTAATGGTAAATAGAATGCGCCGGACAAATTTTCGCCGCCAAGACAGGCAAGAGCGTATAAATAACATAAATCAGGAATGGCAAAATTTAACACAAGAGTATTGCCAAAACCTGAATGCGTCTATGCCTAGACGATTAACATCGCTCATAGGGAAGAACGGAGCTATAATTAAACATTAATTTGTTAGGTTTGTTACTATTTCTAAAATATTATTTGTTCAAATTTAACCTACTTATTTTTATACTGACATACCGTCAACGTATTTTAACCTATTTTTAATAAAACATCTTCACACTATACAAAAATTGAAAAAAGCCTATCAAATTTTTTTGGCATTTCCTGTTTTTTTTTGGCTTTAGCTGTAATTATATTCTTTTTAGTAGGTGTACTATAAAATACCTTATATATAAAGTTATTTACAAACATATGAGAGTGAACTGTTTTTTTCTTAGAGAGATTACTTGTGCTTTTAGTAATAAAAAAGATATTTCTTTCTTTTGAAGTCGTTGGTGCATTGTAAGTGCTAAAGAAGTTATATAAACGCTTTTCCGAAAATGACTGGTTCCCGAACTTCCAAGGGGACAAGATTATCTACACTGATGTTTAATTCTTGGCGACAAAACTTGGTGCCATTCTATTGATCTATCCTGTCAGTGGTCACCGATAAAATCAAAAAATTGAAATTCGTCAGAATCAAAGAAATTTACATTGTAATAGTTACGAATACCTGTTAGTATATGATTCAGTGGCAATAGTTGGAAATAGCCGGTGTGACAAGTGACAAGTAGCATGTGTGATAACCGAGGTTTAAGAGAGCTTCGGTTGTATGCTAATTGGTAGGCACGAAGACAATTGTATCTGATATCGCTGCGTGATATAAGGCCGTCAAATAATTTCAATTTACATTGATGAATTTGATTCTTGTAACCTCAAAATATTGATCCTTATGTGTCGCCATCTAGAAGTACCCAAAATAAATAATCTCTGAATTTTTATCGAAACGAACATCGAAACATTTTAAACATTAATTTTACAATGCGTAATTAATATTAATCATTTTAAAATAATTAAAAAAGTGTTGATAATAAAGTTGTTGGGTAGTGTCAAGAATTACAATTTTATTTACGTTTCTATTTTTTTATAACAATTCAAAGGGAAACACTAATTAGGATTCAATTACGTTGTAAAGTGTTTTTAAAAGTGAAAGCCTCATAAGATACTAGGGTGAGTTCGATTATTAATTATCGTTGAATTGTAATCTCAAAGCATCATATTTATGTGCCTACCAAAAACAATCGAATATAGCTCTTAAACACGCCCGCTCTCTTAAATTCGTTAATTACTAATTAATGAAACTAAATGCCTCATGAAACGGTTTGATGTCTCCATCTATAAACTTACACACTCGGTGGTTGGGAATCAAGTTAATTCCTACCTATTCTCAGGGAAATTTATTATCGGTTATTATTACGGTTGATAACTATTCACCTCTGCTAACCACATTGGCAGGTGACTGATTAGCTCTTAGGCGTGAAACAAAAGTCTTAAATAAATTATAATTATAATTAGTGTTCGCCCTAGTGGAAGTGATGTGCCAACAATAATTGCTCTCATACGGGTTCACTCAAGTCGGAAAGAATAAGGTAATGTACGTTTTAGCATTTCATTCTATCATATTTCTGCCTAGCATAGCATTTCAATGTCAAACCTTTTTATTTACCTATTTCTTAACCATGTAGCTATAAATCACACATATTTACATATATTAAGATTTAATTCCAGAAAAGAAAATTAGATATAATCGCTTATACAAAAGAAATTATTGTTCAAATATTAATTTTTACCTCACTTTAATTAGACTTTTAATATACATAGTAAATTTACTTATTTGTTAATAATTCGTTTAGTCGCAAACAACTAAATATAAGAAAGATGCATGACAATCTTGTTTACTTTGAGGAAAATGATATTTTTACTAGTTCGGCAAAAAACAAATCCTTTTACATCCAAAGTACACGTGTAACTACGCACGGTGTTATTGAAATAAGAATCGACAAGAGAAAAATATTCAAATATTATACGGTATGTAATTACTCTAAAACATGTTAAATAAAATTACTTTACTTTGATATAAACATAATAATCAATAGGGATAATATGTCTTGTACACAGCGGGAAAGAAGACCTCTAAGACTGCAGCGGCATCCAAGAGAATTTATCGGACTCCCGATAACACGCTCAGGCTGTTACAGGGTTAGGGGCGAGAAAAGAGGCTTATACTTGCGGAGGCAGCGTAAGAACTCCTAGTAAAAAACTTCCACGAAATGACTGGAAGTACTAGGTCAATTCTTCCACGAGATGTCTGGAAGAGCTAGGTGAATTCTTCCACGAGGTGTCTGAAAGAACTAATTTTCCTAATAAAATCGTGGCTTTATATAGGACTAAACCTGCACAAATAATATTTAAAAACAGTAATTTTGGCATGATGGTCTTCCGTTTATTGCTTCTATCATCAGCGATATCCCACCTTATTTCTTGGCTATACCGTACTGACGATGACCAACGAGTCTGAAACACGTGTCTGGTGTTGCTCTACAGCGAAAGTTTCCAATTACTCCTCTTTTCTTATATATTTTTTGTTAGACTTTTTATGAACGAAAGATATGATTCAACTTTATATACCTCGTGTATTTTTGCTCTAAATATAAGTGCTATAATAATTCTATATGATAAAATGAAATTATAAACTCTGTGTCATCAAGAGAATTATTTCATAAATCACAAACAATAACAGCTATATTAGATTTTCCATTTAGAGCTTATTTTGATGTAAATGTTAATGAAAGGTTGAGGTAATTAATTTCAACAAAGTTTACAAGTAATTCATTAAATTATATGCCTGTAACTGTAACTGTTTAAAATATTATTTATATTTTAAATGAATTTGATACGATGTATAAAAGGGCACAAATTTACATCTTCCACGATCTCATTTACAGTACACTGTACACCATCAAAGCATCGCCTTTCATCTTCCTCAAATAAACGGACGACGAAAGAAAAAATTATAGACACAATCACCCGACATTTAAGATATTTAAATAATATCCTTACATAAATACCCCGAACAAACTCCGGAGAACAGAGCCCTGATTAATAATTTCCCTTTGTTGGTGGGAATAATTTTCCTCCCCACGTTTTCGGGGAGACATGGGTGAAATACAAAGTATATTTACGTTAAGAATTGTAGAAATATTTGAATTTGCAAAACTCCTAACGATCAATTAAAACTTTATATTTACCTCCAAGTAGAAACTTCCTAATGAGCATATTAAATGAATCCGGTCTTAATTTGCTTAGGTGAGGATATTTTATGTAATTTAACGTTTGTTTGTCCTGTAGATTATATAAATCAGATTGAATACAGATCAGTATAAATTTCGTTATATTTACAATACTTCTAACTTTCCAATTTAACTTTCGGGGAATTATAATATAATCTCTAACATTGGTAACAGATAGTGTTATAAGTTAAATCAAATATTTTTTTAAGAAATATAAGAAACAACAGATTTTCTAGTTGAATATATTGACATGAGTACCTATTGAAGATTCTCAGTCATTATTAAAATCCACATTTTATGTACAATACAGGTCAGGCCCTATTAGAGACTCATTAACTAATTAAGCTCCAAACAAATCACATTAGTCGAAGACAATCTGGTTTTCTTATACGCCAATAGGTATTGTTTATATCTTTTATCACCGTGCTGATTCTGAACCTGATTTAAAATTTTCTCCATCACATCAGCATTACTTTCCACTTTCCTAAATAATTTTTTTTAAACACATTAATTTTTAAATTACTTTAAAATTAGTTCAGTGTTGAAAATTCGAATTATAATTTTCTGCCTTTAGCACTGATAATTATTTAATTTAGTAAATTGTAAATTTTTTTAAAAATTACCTACGACTCAAATTCGAACCCAGAACCTCCCGATTGCAAGTCGGTTGCGCCACCATTACGCTACCGCGGGTGTCTGGGTTAGAGTCTATAAAGCGTACTGAATTATATCAAGTAACTGATGGAATTAATGTTTGTAGCAGGCATGCCTATATGAAGGTTTCATAGGTAGTTACGCTGTGGAAATTTGCATAGTAGGTACATTTTGCTTCTTGGTGAAAACATTTTTTATAGTTTTTATTACAGTGATGGGCATATTTAATCTTTGACATAGTAATTCTATATGCATGTTCCAAATCAGCCGGTTGTCGACACTTATACCTAGAAAATGAACTACTATCCCATTTTCTTCATTTGATTTGAAGTTTATTGTCTGCGTCTTCTCTTAGTTTAACATGAGTTTATTGGAGGTGAAACAAGTTTCTGCTTCCTGTATTGCCGTTTTCATTACAGTTTCTCTCGGGCCTCCCCCGCATAAATATAATTGTTTCATAATGCATAATGCTGGCCGACAGATCAATTATGTAAATAATAAACATCAGCGGTCCCAGAATAGATCCCTGCGGCACTCCAATTTTTACAATGGCTTTATGCCACACACTATTCTTAATATTTAAGGGTCCTCTATAGTGGATCTGTGAATAATGAAAAAATAGCAGATTTTAGATGCAAGATGTTTTTGTTGATTTTAAATTTGGATAAAACCTTACATCGTCAACTTATAAAGAATTTAGTAATCTACCCCGCTGAATAATCGAACTTGGAAAAAAATTATCTGATTAAAGAAAATTAATTAATATGTCAAATCTTTAAAACAAGTTTCCTCAAAAATCCTTCGGAGGAGATTTGTTTGCTTGGGTTCACGTTATAAATTGAATAAAAAGCTACCCTGCTCTGCACTTATTTTTCGTTCCACTATTCTTTACTTTGTTTTAAATAAATATAAAATAAATTAAAATTAGGCAACCCATATTACAATGTATGTTATTCTGGTAAAAATCTTTCCCGCCGTTACAAATGTGAAATATTTGATCATAAATGAATTTTTATTCGCTTAAATACTGAATTATTATTTCAAATAGCCAGGACCCTTAAGTTATCTGTTTTTCTGCTATATAAGTTATGTTATTATGCTGTGTAGAAACTTCCATAAACTTAAAATTATTTTCCACTTAATCGCAAGTTCAAACAGCCAAACATGTTTTCGGGACACAACATTTGAGAATCGTATAATTTGCAGTCAATACGTGTAAACTTACTAATTAGTTCTCAGAAACAGAAACCGTCGGCGAACGCAGACAAACAAATGGATTTGCAATATCCAGATTAATCATTTATCAAAATTAAAACAAACTAGAAGTTCGCCTCAGTAGAATGAAATATACGACTAGTTGTGAACATAAATATACGTTACGTTAAATTGTTTTAACTTCAAATATATATAATATATAATTGTAATGAATCGTGTCAATTAACGAGAAGAGAAACTTCCGAAGCAATTAACGCCGCTTGCTAGTTCTTCCGAAATTCTCCTCAGCTAATGACTGATCGAGCTTTATTTCCCCAAAACTTCCATTTTAATGCGTCCGTTCGTTATTCTTGTTTGCCTAACTGTTGGAATTTTGCTTATTCGCCATTAAGCTGATGCGTAAGGAATGGAGCTTAGAGCTAAAGAATATTTAGAGAGATTTCTGTACGAAGACACGAGAAGTTATAATTAATATGGTTAATTAACTTTGTTATTTTTCTTGGCCATTTAGTAGTATTCGTGTTTTGGCTCTCTTTAAAAGAAAGCACGTACTTTGTTTTATCTAATTTTGTAATAACTGCTTATGACTTGATTTTATGTTGAAATTATGCAAGGACACATCTGGAATATACAGCTTGTGTAATGAAACACTTGATATTACCAGGTAAATATTGCAACGTTGTATTTTTTGGCCGTACTGGGAGTGCGACGAAAGATTGGAGAGAGTAAAGATAACTGCTATATTGCCAATGGATGCTTCACCGTTAAATGTAGCGAGAGCGGGGATACAGTACGCCACGTTGCAATTCTGTGGTATTTTAAACTTGCTATATCAAGTGTTGCATTACACAACCGGTATAATTCCACTTACATGACGTAAATAATAAGTAAAAAAAAAATGTGGATATTGAATATTATATTCTACCAAGTCGGCACTTGTGTTATTAATTAGCAAAATTGAATTTTAAACATTTTGCCCCTAGTAAGATTTGAACTTACGTTTCAGAAATTTCTCTTTGCCTGTGGGCTAACCAACTGCTCCACATCGGAAATAAAAGTACGAATCATTTTCTGAAACGTAAGTTTTTTTTTGAAAATGTTTGCACAAACATCTAAATAACGAGAATAATAATAATAATAATAATAATATACGATTAATTAGAAATTGATATTATTTTACATTTTCTGACATAACAATACTTTGTTGTTTACACAATTTAACCTAATAAAAAAAATAACAGTAACACATTTATGGAGTAATATACCGCGCGATCATTTAAATTCTAAATTAGAGCAGTTTGTGAAATTTAAATTAAGTTGGTATATAAGTACTAATTTACAATTTGAATTGTCAAAGTAACGTTTCAAAATGTTTGATTTAGAACATAAGATTTTTCTTACTGAAAGTTATTTTAAAAACGCCGAACGACAAGAGAATGGTGAATGGACATATTCAGTACCGCACTGCATCAATGATTTTCAAAATGCCTTCCCTAATTTTCCTGCGGATTATCAAAAATTAGTCCAAGAAATTTACACATGTGTGGCGAAATTTCGTAATGTTGGAACTGTAGGTAGGAAAGCTGGTAGTGGCGCGCCCAAAAAAAGGACTCCTGAGATTGTGGCAGATGTTGCAGAAAGAATGGAACAGTCTCCCAAAAAGTCTCTTCGCAGATTAGCCCAAGAAATAAACCTTTCATATGGAACTCGTCAAAAAATTTTAAAAGAAAATTTAAATCTTTATCCCTATAAGATTAACGTCGTTCAAGAGCTATTCCCTCAAGATTTTCCTGTACGAATAGAATACTGTCAGTGGTTTTTGAATAATTTAAATAACAACACCACTTTGGATTTAACATTTTTTTTCTGACGAAGCATGGTTTCACCTATCCGGCTATATAAACAAACAAAATATGCGTATTTGGTCTTCGGAGAATCCTCATGAGTTTATTCAATCGCCTCTCCTTCCGCAGAAAATTGGTGTTTGGCTAGCGGTTTCTAGAAGGCGTATATTTGGACCTGTGTTTTTTGAAGGAACGATAAATGCTGAGAAATATCGAAATAATTTACTTGAACCGTTTTTACAAAATCTTCATGATGATGAACTTTTACATGGGTATTTCCAACAGGACAATGCAACAGCTCACAAAACATGAGAAAGTATGGCTCGAATTCGCGAGTTTTATGATAATCGAGTCATTGAATTTCCGCCTCGCAGTCCGGACTTAACGATTCTTGATTCTTTCATTTATCCGTATCTGAAAAACACAGTTTACAAAAATAACCCACAAAATCTTGAAGAACTACAAGAGGCAATTTCTAATGCATGTATCGCTATAACCGTTCAGATGTTGGCAAATGCTTTTGAAAATATGAAACGGAGGGTTAACAGTTGCATTGCAACAGGGGGAGAACACTTTGAACACCTTTTGTAATTCACAATAAAACTAATTTATCTTGTAATGCTTTCCTTTCCATTAAAATTAAATCGATGACACATAAGATTCAAAAATGTCACAATGTATAACATAACCGCAAATTTCAATTAATCAATAATTGACATTCTGGACAACCTAATAAAAAAAATCCCGCCTGCTATAATTTAGAATTTAAATGATCGCGTGGTACTTACATTACATATATTACACAATGTCAGCATTTGTTTATTAATACATACAATAAATTCAATAAAAATACCAATTGTGCAACGTTTACTAACTAACTAACCTACTTTAAATTATAAACAAGCAATTTCTGTCTATAGATAACTTATTATAACGTTTTTTGAAGTTTGTACACATTTATATATAAGAAATTACTTATTTTCCTAGAATGTATTATAATTATGAGTCTTGCCCTAAAAATACTTAATTTTAGACTTTTGTGTTTCTAGCATTCGTTTATAACTGGGACAGCTTCTGTCATATTCACTAAGAGCATTTGACAAAACAATTTTTAATTTTACTACCATCCTCATACACTTTACACTCTTCTCGTCCTCACTAACACCATTAACACAATCAATTGTACAGTGTTCACCTGCGTACCTGCCGCATGTTTTAGTAACTGTGCAATCCCTCGCAAAATGATTATAACCTGCACAGTTATAACACCTTATTTTATTTATGTATTCATATTGCAGTGATCTTGAATAAATAATAATATGTAAATAAATAAGTATAATCAAGATCACTTTAAGATTTTATTTAAATTAATTTTACTTTATTCATATTTACCATGATATGTATAAATATTCACTGTATTAATAATTATGAAAACTTTATTTTTATTTAAGTAAAACAGTAAAAGAATCTTAATAAAATTTTTATAAGGTTATAATTTTAAGACGTATTAAATGCTACGTAAAAAGGATCGAGCAGGTGTTCCTCGCACAAATACGTCTGGCATTGGCAAGGACTGACCGGTACAAAAAGTATTGTTTATCAGGTGCTCGGCTGAGTCATAATATATAGACGGATTTATGGTCACATGTTTGTTTACCTCTCGCAAGGATTATTAATACGCTGTTTCCTCATGCAACCGATAAGAGCAGCACCGTCGACATACAATTTTGGGAGATGGATTCGTGCTTAACGAAAGTTGCCGTACGTTTTTGTAAGGAAATTTACGAATAAAAGCGCGGACAGATAAAAATTTCGGCAATTGCTGGTGAAAACCGCAATATTAGCAAGTCTAAAAGTAGGTGAAAATCACTTCCTCCCTCCTCTTTAATAGGATTATTTTAAAATCCGGACTTAGAATAATTTCTGAGATTTTCAATACTTATAAAATTTTTACAAGATTCTACACTTATAATAATTTTATTTTTAACATGCTGCGCGCATTACATTAAAATGTTTAGATGTATTCGAATAACTACCTATGTATGAAATACTTTTATTTTTATGAACTCGGTGTTTGAATTTATTTAATTTCATTTTATTTTCTTCTTTCTAGAGGGTTTTTGTTTTGCATGTAGGGTACTATGCCGTACGTTATGACAAAACTCTCTAGTATTTGTAATGATAACTTTGAATAACATAATCATTTTCTTTTCCGCATAATTTATTTTTCTTTTAAATTTATTCATCCTACAAAGGATATTTGAAACTAATAATTTTGTTTATGTGTATATAGGTTATATATATATTAAGTGAACAAAATCTTTTATTGAAAATTATGGAAGAGTTTAATACGATGTATGAAGAATTAAGGTGATTAACAATATTTGTTATAAATGTGTGTATAGTGGCGTCTCCAAATTCTTTATTTGTAGTGGTGTTTTTGTATTGGAATTTCGTGAAAAAGGTAAAGTTTATTTTCTTTTAATATATATATATATATATTATTTCTTTTGATATGAGAATTAAGTATATTTTGTTGTATTTGGGTGTTCAATATTAACGTGTTGAATAATACATCAGGGATGTGTGAAATGAATTATGTCATTATTTAATTCATAGCATGGAGTCCTGGTGAATTTGATATACACGAATTGGTCTTGGTGGTACTGCGTTTGGGAGCGAGAAAAGGCACCAGGCAGAACTAATCAGGGCTGAGTTAATTTATTGAATACGCAGAGACATTGTTTTATTTCACTTTATTTATTTAATTAAAATATATATATTCCTTAAGGGGTGTGCACATGATGATGTATGTTCGGGTTGCGTCCGACGAGCTGAAAATGACATGCTCGTAGGGTGGAACTTTGGGATACTCTTCTGTGTGAATTTGTTACTGATGGTACTGTGTTGGGAGCGAGAAAAGGCGCCGGACAGGACTAATTAGGGCAAAGCCACTTCCTTAATGTCTATATTTTGTTATCAAATAGTAGACCGTACAATTTTATTTTTTTTTAATTTACATTCCAGTACAATTCATCACGGTTAATTTATTTTTAATTTTTGATTGTTTACGTGTATCTATGACAAATATTAATAATAATAATCATGTTCACATTTTAGATATAAGCTGGCACGACATGATGATTTCATTTATTCTTTATTTCTTGTAATATTTTATTGTTTATGATGTATAAATCTGAATTATGACCGAATATTGATTTTGGATGTGCAAATATTTGTAAATTAAAACTTTTGAATTTATTTAGAATTATTTTATTTTAATAAATTAGATATTAAGATTTATTTTGTATTTTATTTCTTTACCTGACCTGGAGATGATTAAAGAGAAGGAGAATCAAGTCATATTTTCTGCCCCTGAGAGAACTATTTATTTTCAAACTGAGCTAGTTACATGTAGAATGTTTTGCTTAACCTACCTTTCAGCAGAAAGTTCACCGTATCATAGTCTAGCATAAGGCCTAGCACTAGGATGCGTGCTTGACTCCCAGTTATGACTTAATTAAGTAAACTAAATTTATTTTATTTATATGTAAATTTGAAAGTCACAGCATATATATGGACGCTAGCCAACGTGGGGCCATGATACATTTACATTTATATATATATATCATTTATTAACACTTTCTATAAATATATGGCGCACAACGTCGTGGGGCAAAACATTTGCATTTACATTTCAAATATATTTACAATTTATTAGCAATTTCACATTTCCATATTATTGATATGATGCCCAATGTTCATGGTGTAAAAGTTTTGCCGTTCCATAGCAAATACATATGGCGACCAACGTAGTGGGGCAAAACTTCTACATTTTTAAACTGTTTAGATAAAAATTAATTGATTATTTAATATTCAAATAGCTGTATAATTAAAGGGAGGTACTTTCACCTTTAGGTGCATTTGAATAATTAATAAATATAATTAACAAATAAAATTTTGTCAAGTTTTGATTTATTTTTCTCCACAAATAAGTCTCTTTAAGTGCCAGGACAGATAAAGTAAATATGTCTGAGTATAAAGGCGAGGGTGAAAATCCTGAAAGTAGTATGGACACCAAATATTTATTTGAAACGTACAGGGAACCACAAGGCATTTCCTCTGTGACAGATTCAGAAAAGACGATACCTCTTGATGAGGATGAAAATGTGACTGAAAATGTAAAAATTGAAACAAAAGAAGTGCCAGGCGGAGATAGATTTGATTTTCTATTTGAAAAACTTTTCTGTAAGTTGGAATGTGACAAGATAGAAATGAATAAGAAGTTTGATGAAAAGTTTGAAGAAAATAAAGAAGAGATGGAAAGGAACAAAAGGGAAATGAAAACTGAAATGAATAAGAATAAAATAGAAATCCAAACAGTAATAAAATCAATGAATGAGAGGATAGATATTAGAATAAAGGAATGTAGAGAAGAAATGTCTGCAATGAACAATAAATTAAATGAAGATGTGAAACAAAGCATAACACAGACCAATGAAAGAATAGAAGCGAGCGAAAAGAAGTGTAAGAATAGCAGTGAATTCTTGATAGATGAAATGAACCAGAGAGCTAGAGTAACAAATGAAAATTTTAAACAGATGGAAGAAAAAATTGGAGGACAAGATAAAAAAATACAATTCTTGGAACTGAAGGTGGACAGTAGTGCCATGTCAGTTCAGAAAGATGTTCAAAACTTAACAAGCAAGTTTGAGGACTGTAGAGTTAAATATGGGACATGTACGGACTCTCTTTTAAAATTACAGGATATGACATTAAATTGTCAAGATACGATTAAGAATTTGAAAACAAGAGTTGAACAGGGTACAATTACACCTTGTCTTGTACCTCAACAGATATCAATTGGTACAGAAAATATACCAAAATTTTCTGGGTATAATAAAGACAACCCTATGGCATTTCTTAAAACCATTAAGACATATATTCGTGGTATTCATGATGATATGTCGAAATTGCATTTCATGAGAGGGTGTCTTAGAGATTATGCGTTATTATGGTACGATATGGTAATTGATGAGGTACAGTCGTACGAAGAATTAGAAAACATGTTTATTAGGCAGTACTGGGGACAAACTCAGCAAAGACGTATTAGACATGACCTTACTTTTGGAAAATATCGTTCCATTACATCTAGAGAGAATTATGTTATTCGGAAATATTCTTTCTTGAAACATATACAACCTGTGATCCAGGAGTGTGACATTGTTACCCAGTTAGCTAATCATTTCGAGCATGAGGTAGTACAAGCAGTTGCTTTACAGGGTATAGACACCGTTGAGCAACTCTTGGAATTGGTAAAGCGGCTGGACGACGTGGAAGATAGGAGTGTATTTCAGAATAAAAATGGGTATAAAGCAGGTAACAATGGTAACTATTATAATACTCAGCAAAGATATAATGGTAATAACCAACAAAGAAACAATGGTAATCGGTATCAGAATAATAATTACCAGGGAGGAAGGGTGGAGAATGGTAACAACAAGAACATGGGTAATAATAGTAATAGTAATAATAATAATAATTGGAGACAGGAGGGTCATGTAGGAAGGAAATATGGAAAAGATGAAACAGAAGATACCCGAGGATTCAATAACGTAATTATAGAGAATAAAGAAAATAAAACACAAGCTGTGATGAAAGGTGAATCAAGAGGAACAATAAAGAAGGACCTGGATTTTTGGTAGGTCCAACCAAAGGGAGAAAGAAGAAACAACGAAGCAAGAGAAATTTTATAGATTTAAGTAATATAACCACTGAATTTCCACTGGTAGATGTTAAAGTAGGGGATGTATATGGGGTAGCTGTAATAGATAGTGAATTAGAATTGTCACTTTTAGATGGGGGATTATTTGATAAAAGGTTTGAAAAATTAGGTTTTTATAAGCAAGATAATGTATTTTGTATAAATATAGAGATGGGTGATGTAGAACTTGTAACACAATTTATTGTTACACCAAGATTAAAATATTGCTGCGTACTTGGGATGGATTTTTTGAGTCTATATACATCAAAATTGGAAAGGGAAAATAGAACCTTCCACAATAATAAAGTAAACATGTCTTGGGACAAAGGCGCTCAAGATGATAAGATTTTAGTTAATAATTCAATCATTGATAATTTTGATAGGGACCTCACTTTAAAAATAAATAATGATAGTTTGATTGACAAGGATAAAGGTTCACACCATGTGGATGATCTTCAAAGGGAAGAGTCCATGTTTGTCACGGGTGACATAAATAATAAATGTACACACCATGTGGAGGGTCTTCAAAAGAAAGACGCCACGAAATATATGGGTGACATAATAAATAAATGTTCACACCGGGAAATAAATATGGGTGACAAAAATTTGATTTGCAACAAACAGATTAATAATGATAATGTGAGTGATCCTTTGACAAAAGATGTTAAATTATTTAATGGTAATGTAGACTTAGCAGTAGACTATGATAATTGTTTTAAAACAGAAACGACTCATCCATCTTCCCATAAGCAGAAATTAAGTGTTCAATTTAAAATTAAAAGTTTGTTAAAAGATGAAATTATTGAAAATTTAGTATATAATTTAATGAACCCCATCACAGTAGTAATTAAGGAATATTTAGATTATTTAGAAAACATTGAGAATAATAAATTAAGTTTATGTTTATTTCAATCAATAAAACAACAGCTACAACTCCCCAAATTAATAGAAACATTATTGTTAATAAGTACTAATGCAAAGTGGTTTGCAAACGTTAATTCTCTTTGGTTGGTACAGCTATATAAATGTTTCATGAAATTATATCCAATAGTGGTAAATTTATTAGTGAATTTAAATAAAATTGTTCATAAGGAACAAAATATTTTACATTATGGGTATGTAAAGCCCGTACAGCACATATTGAACCCACATGATGAAAATGTGTCACATCATGTGAATGATAAAATGATTTTACAAAAGGGTGTGAAATTTATATGGACCCATGCGAGAATAGAGGTTTTGGATGCAGTTGAAAAGTACCCACAGCCCAGATACTTAAAAATGTTAAGAAGTTTTCCCAAAATAGTGGACTACAATTGCCACTTCATTTTAAGGGAACTCGATGATGCAATTACAATATTTGTAATACCTATGAAAGGTGTAAAATTTAAAGAATTTAAGTACACTTTTGTATATATATTTATAAGTAGTTTAATTAATTTAGGTGTTTTAAATGTCATTTGTTTAAACTTTCTCGTCATGAAAGGAGTAAAGTTTAAAATAAACTCCAAGAGTTTTGCATATTTACTCCTGATTTGTATATAAATATAGAATAAGCATATTATAGGGAAATTTCATGTCTCTATGCTTTATATCAATAATATGATAAGCAATCTATAAGTATATTAACTGGTATTTATGGGAAATCTTGAATTTATACCATTGGCATTAGCGATTCTCGCTTATAAATCGCAGATATTCCCATAGGGATATTTATGCAGTGATCTTGAATAAATAATAATATGTAAATAAATAAGTATAATCAAGATCACTTTAAGATTTTATTTAAATTAATTTTACTTTATTCATATTTACCATGATATGTATAAATATTCACTGTATTAATAATTATGAAAACTTTATTTTTATTTAAGTAAAACAGTAAAAGAATCTTAATAAAATTTTTATAAGGTTATAATTTTAAGACGTATTAAATGCTACGTAAAAAGGATCGAGCAGGTGTTCCTCGCACAAATACGTCTGGCATTGGCAAGGACTGACCGGTACAAAAAGTATTGTTTATCAGGTGCTCGGCTGAGTCATAATGTATAGACGGATTTATGGTCACATGTTTGTTTACCTCTCGCAAGGATTATTAATACGCTGTTTCCTCATGCAACCGATAAGAGCAGCACCGTCGACATACAATTTTGGGAGATGGATTCGTGCTTAACGAAAGTTGCCGTACGT
The DNA here is from genome assembly GCA_963170755.1 of Amphimallon solstitiale. Classification (NCBI taxonomy): domain Eukaryota; kingdom Metazoa; phylum Arthropoda; class Insecta; order Coleoptera; family Scarabaeidae; genus Amphimallon; species Amphimallon solstitiale. The sequence continues at coordinate 61,725,003 of OY720682.1, read as the reverse complement.
TTTTGTAAGGAAATTTACGAATAAAAGCGCGGACAGATAAAAATTTCGGCAATTGCTGGTGAAAACCGCAATATTAGCAAGTCTAAAAGTAGGTGAAAATCACTTCCTCCCTCCTCTTTAATAGGATTATTTTAAAATCCGGACTTAGAATAATTTCTGAGATTTTCAATACTTATAAAATTTTTACAAGATTCTACACTTATAATAATTTTATTTTTAACATGCTGCGCGCATTACATTCAAATGTTTAGATGTATTCGAATAACTACCTATGTATGAAATACTTTTATTTTTATGAACTCGGTGTTTGAATTTATTTAATTTCATTTTATTTTCTTCTTTCTAGAGGGTTTTTGTTTTGCATGTAGGGTACTATGCCGTACGTTATGACAAAACTCTCTAGTATTTGTAATGATAACTTTGAATAACATAATCATTTTCTTTTCCGCATAATTTATTTTTCTTTTAAATTTATTCATCCTACAAAGGATATTTGAAACTAATAATTTTGTTTATGTGTATATAGGTTATATATATATTAAGTGAACAAAATCTTTTATTGAAAATTATGGAAGAGTTTAATACGATGTATGAAGAATTAAGGTGATTAACAATATTTGTTATAAATGTGTGTATAGTGGCGTCTCCAAATTCTTTATTTGTAGTGGTGTTTTTGTATTGGAATTTCGTGAAAAAGGTAAAGTTTATTTTCTTTTAATATATATATATATATATTATTTCTTTTGATATGAGAATTAAGTATATTTTGTTGTATTTGGGTGTTCAATATTAACGTGTTGAATAATACATCAGGGATGTGTGAAATGAATTACGTCATTATTTAATTCATAGCATGGAGTCCTGGTGAATTTGATATACACGAATTGGTCTTGGTGGTACTGCGTTTGGGAGCGAGAAAAGGCACCAGGCAGAACTAATCAGGGCTGAGTTAATTTATTGAATACGCAGAGACATTGTTTTATTTCACTTTATTTATTTAATTAAAATATATATATTCCTTAAGGGGTGTGCACATGATGATGTATGTTCGGGTTGCGTCCGACGAGCTGAAAATGACATGCTCGTAGGGTGGAACTTTGGGATACTCTTCTGTGTGAATTTGTTACTGATGGTACTGTGTTGGGAGCGAGAAAAGGCGCCGGACAGGACTAATTAGGGCAAAGCCACTTCCTTAATGTCTATATTTTGTTATCAAATAGTAGACCGTACAATTTTATTTTTTTTTAATTTACATTCCAGTACAATTCATCACGGTTAATTTATTTTTAATTTTTGATTGTTTACGTGTATCTATGACAAATATTAATAATAATAATCATGTTCACATTTTAGATATAAGCTGGCACGACATGATGATTTCATTTATTCTTTATTTCTTGTAATATTTTATTGTTTATGATGTATAAATCTGAATTATGACCGAATATTGATTTTGGATGTGCAAATATTTGTAAATTAAAACTTTTGAATTTATTTAGAATTATTTTATTTTAATAAATTAGATATTAAGATTTATTTTGTATTTTATTTCTTTACCTGACCTGGAGATGATTAAAGAGAAGGAGAATCAAGTCATATTTTCTGCCCCTGAGAGAACTATTTATTTTCAAACTGAGCTAGTTACATGTAGAATGTTTTGCTTAACCTACCTTTCAGCAGAAAGTTCACCGTATCATAGTCTAGCATAAGGCCTAGCACTAGGATGCGTGCTTGACTCCCAGTTATGACTTAATTAAGTAAACTAAATTTATTTTATTTATATGTAAATTTGAAAGAGTCACAGCAATATGTATCGCATTTCCGCCATCCAACATGATTTTTTTCTTTCTGTAGCATTCTTTCAAATATATCCGACTTTACATCAATTAGTATGTTACCATAGTTCATTTTGCGTTTGCTGATATACTTCTTATTTATCTTTCCTTTTTCCTTTATATCACTTCCTAATATTTTTAAGTCATTCTGATTAACAATTGCGAACATAATATCCTCTGGCTGTATGTCAATATATTCTTTTTCCACTCCTACTATAATAACCTGTGGATATTTTAGCTTAGGATCTAACACATCATATTTATTTCCCAATTCTTTTTTCATTTGATTTTTCGATTCTTCTTTGGAAGTAGTATCACAGCAATAAACCAAAATACCACCTTTGCTTATATTTTTTAATTGTTTCTGCACTTACAGACAATTAATTTTAATTAATTTTATTTCTCAGTTCTGTGTTTGTTTCCTGGCTTTTCTGTGTTTCATTTTTTGGTTTTATAATCATTTTATCATTGTTTTGTCCCTTTTCCCGTTTTATTTCCGGCAATCGAAATAGACTTTAAAATTTCATGAATCAATATATTTTGATTTGAAATTGTTTGAAGGCAATCATTAGGTTTTTTATGTATTTCATTCATTTTTTGACCGCCTTTAAGTGTAGGACAAATATCACACACACATGTAATTATATAGGTTTCATTTAGTTTTTTAGCTGTTTCGTCGCTTACTTTCGCGCATTTACCATGACTCTCTTCTTCACATATGAAACACTTTACCGTTCTTTCCATCCTTCCATCGATGAAATTTACTAATAGTTTTATCATTACAGTTTCATGTTTAACAGCGTAAAATATTTCACTTTTCGACACTGGACTTTTGCAGAGCAGGTAGAAATACGAGCTCACTCTACAAAATTACTACTCTACAAGTGAGTTACTGATCTGCTATTACATTTTCGTAACGTGAATGTTTTATCATTTCGGCTCCTGTCGGCATACACAAATTTTAATACTATAATTCTTAAGCACAATTTAAGGGATTTATAGTAATGGTATTAACCCATTTTTGCCCAAACTCCAACAGAGAAATAAAAATATTTATTTCAAGGTACCAATTAACATACGAAAAAATTGGTGTACTTGGGGTAGGTACACCGGGAGAATCAGGATTAGTTGAGTGCGATATACTTCAAAGCAATTTTTTCTACGCACAATGTAGGTATGTTTGCGTTTCTACAAATTCATAAGATTCTAGAGTGACATACATGAGAGCGTAAGTGGTTTTCAATTCTATGCTGAAAATTCCTTCAGTTACTTTTTTGTTTTTGCTTGACCATCTTTCTACTTTATGTGAAGACTGGACGGTATCATAACTTGTAATCATGTTGACTACTTATTGTCGACCAAACGCACAACATGTAAATCATTGATTGTATCAAATTGAAAATCAAAAGTTGGTTTGATAATACCTTTGACGATTCTAGCGAACACATCGACATTCGATTCTCTCTCATGATTGCTCTTGTTCTAAAACCTCTTTCATTCAGTGTTGACTTCAAGTGCAGAGTAGAAAAATAGTTGTCAAAGAAAACATGTTTTGGGGGATCTTCCACGTTTTCTAAGAGATTCAAGACTACGTTGCTTCTTAATATAACACAGGCATTTTACATATTGCTTTCTCCACAATATGTGTCAAAATGATAACAGAATCCATCGAAGCTGGCTAATACCTAATTTTTATAACCAAATGTTGTTTGTTTTCCTCTAATGAATTGCTTCTCTGAATGACGGCCAAAATAACGTACCATGGCCTCGTCAAATGATATGTAAGTATGGAAAATGCCCCATTGCTTGAGTTTTTCATTTAGGGTATTCATTAGCGGACAAAGTTTGAACATCTTGTCGGTGGTATCAATCATTGAATTGCCCGCAAAATGAATATTTTGCTTTATTTGGTCGTACTTTTTTCTAGGCATAGCTGTGGATACAATATACCAAGATTGTCATCATTGCACCAATACATTCTTTCTTGCGGAAGTTGGTGGTAATATCTTCTTCGGTTACGAAAAAATCATGTCGATTGTTTTGAACTGCATATAGAAAAGTTTGTTGAACGATATATTTTATAACTAAATCGTCCAAAAAAATTTTGAAAATTTTAACTTGATTTAAAACACGCAAAACTTCAATAGTTACCTTGTGTGGAGTCAATTCTTCCAAATTACCACCAACATTCCATTTTTTTTAAAAATGGATGCAACTTAGCTCAATTTCAGTCAATTTTTATATTTTTTCCATTTTTCAAGCGTTTTTGGTTGCCAGAAATCATTTCGTCGTCGCTGTTGGTTCATTCGCTATCTGATTGAAATTGTTCGTATCGTCAATATTCCCAGTTTCTTCATTCGGCATATTTTCAGATGGAATTTAATTCTTTTTCTATACATCAGCAAATTTAAATAATTACATACTTCTCATCAAAATCAAAGTTTTACTTACCAGTGACTGGTTTTTTCCGCTTTACTTGAAGATAACGAGCACAAATTTATTTGAACAATGAACGATATGTTTAAACATAACCTATTAACAGATATCTTACTTTTAAGGTCATATAATAGAATTCTACATATTGAAAAACCAATAACAACGGCAAGCTTTACCTACTTATCATTAGATAGTAGAATAAATACTGGTGTACCGGCTTGTTACAGTAGTCAAAAATGACCAATATTAATAATGGTCAATATGCACAAATCAAATTTAACAGAATATAAATTAAAAATTATTATTATTGATATTATTTAATTATCTTGATACAGTTATATAGTTGGTTGCATGATTTGCGTGATCAAACGATTAGTGTGAAATCTATTTTGTAAATTAAATAATACGACACGGCTGTGTCGATAATAACAAGGAAATTTAATAACGTGATAATTCTTAATTCTAAACCGCCATGCATAAATTATTTACATACAATCGTTACATCCATTACATCTTTGTAATATCGTCTGCGACCGATACAGGAAAGGAATTACGCACGACAGTATAAATCCGAACTATAGGGAGGATATATGAATTTCACTTGAAATTCCCACGACAAATTGTCCCACTGTTTCCTTTATTCACCGTTTGATGTCCTTCGCAAACATTGTCTGCGTAATAAATTTATCTTCGATATGTATTCAAGATGCCCGATTCTATATATAAGGGAAGGTCGAACAACATAATCATAAAAAATCCTAATCTCAAATAAGCTACTCGATTCTCAGGGGACCCGCAGCCTGTGTTTAGGATGGACGACGGTCAACATCCCGGGCACTTCGGAAAATTGAAGTGATGTGTAAATACAGAGCTTTGATTAGAAACGTGTCTTATTTTCTCGAGTGCGAGTGTGTCTCTTCACAATAGAAGATTTAAAGCCGATCACTAAGGTACATATTTGTGTAAAAACGTACCTAATTCATTTTCGAATCCGGGGCAATACAAATACAATAATCCGTCTAAATTGTTTAGTGTAAACTTTTTTGTAGTTTTGTTGTAGGTATTTGGAAAAAGAAGCTCTATATTCATTCAAAACATAAATAACGGTTTGCTCAAAAAAAAAATATTTCCTGTAATTTTTTGAGAATTTTAAAGAATTAACAATACAGTTTAAGGTTTCTGTTCAACATAGCATCCCTCTTGCTAATATAATACTTTATTTTGTTGTTGGAAACATATGTTGATCGATATATTTGTATGCACTGTACCATACTATAATTATTGTTTTGCCCTATAAATGGATTCTGTCTGTTGAATAATAAAGTATATTATTTTTATTATTATTAATATTAATTGACAACAGTCAACGTCACTGCCAAAATAATTTTCAAATCAGTTAAGTTATAATACCTGGATTAAGATCAGACATACAGGGTGGCTGACAAAAAACGCCCCAAGCCGTAGCTCCGTTATTTACTATCCGATTTTAAAAAACAAAATATCAAATAAAATGGTTAAGTAAATACTATCAATTGGCTTAATCGAAATATTATTAGGAGCAAAAAGTTTGAACATGCGATAGTCAATTTTTTTTTTAAATGCAACTTATATTTTTAATTAATGTTTCGGATAAAGAATGTTTTCCTGATTTTGATGATGTATAACACGTCAATTTTCAACATAAGTTTCAAGTGTGCCGTGGTTAATATCATTTTATTGGAATGGAAATTTTAAAAAAATTCAAATAAAAACGAAACTTATCTACAAATATTGTTCAAATTGTCTGCCGCCTTGTTGAAGACATAGTTGACACCTTCTAATTACTCCATTAGTGGCGTTGAGTATAAAATTAGGAGGTATTTCGCGGCAAGAATTCAGAATTCTTTGCCGTAAAATGTCTATATTTTCCGGAGTAGTAAAATAAACCTGATCTTGAAGATAGCCCCATAACCAAAAATCCAGCGGCGTAAGGTCGGGCGAACGAGCGGGCCATTGAATTGGTCCATTGGTCCCTATCCACCTCTCAGCAAATGTCGCATTTAACCATTCAACATTTATTAAGGCATTATGAGGAGGGGCGCCATCTTGCTGAAAGTACATTCTGTTTAGCTCGGCAATTGGCAAATCATCTAAAAAGTTTGTAATGTTTTCACGCAATAGTTGATGGTATTTTGCTTGATTTAAGATGTCATCTTTGAAAAATGGGCCAATTAATCGATCACCCCAAAGACCACACCATACATTTAAACTGAATCTTTGCTGAAAATTATTCTCAATTATAATTCTTGGGTTTTCTTGGCTCCAACATCGATTGTTCTTTCTGATAAAAATGTCATCATTGCTGAAACTGCATTCGTCCGACCAAATAATTTTTCGATAAAAATTACGATCTCGTTGTGTAACATTTAAGAAAATGTTGCAAAATTGCATTCTTCGACCATGATCATTTTCCAATAGTGCTTGTACTTTTTGAGAGATGTATGGTATGAACTTGTGCTTTTTGAGTATCGCTTGTGTTGTTTGGTGCGATACGCCGACCTCATTTGCAATTCTCCGAGTAGAAGTCCATGGACTTTCTTCCACGCATAAAAGTACATCCAATTCTGTGTTTTCCTTAAACTGTCGACTCTTACTTTTTGGCATTTTGAAGGCTCCATATTTTCTTAAATTCTGTTCGATTCTTCCGAATTTACGACGGTCTGGAACCTCTCTTGTCGGATAACGATAACTGTAGAGTCTCACAGCTTCAGCACTATTTCGATTACATTCAAAGTATATTTGCAACGTGTCAGTCAGTTGATTGCTATCCATGTTAATGATGAATTAAACTCACAGAAAGAATCAGAACGTTGAACTAATGTCACACCGATATACAAATGTCACAATGACAGTATTTATTAACATTTACATTCTAATTGACAGTATTTAGTACTTGATGCATTTGATTGCTATCCATGGCACACTTGAAACTTATGTTGAAAAATTGAAGTGTTATACATCATCAAAATCAGGAAAACATTCTTTATCCGAAACATTAATTAAAAATATTCGTTGCCATTAAAAAAAAAAAAATTGACTATCGCATGTTAAAACTTTTTGTTCCTAATAATATTTTGATTACGCCAATTGATAGTATTTACTTAACCATTTTATTTGATATTTTGTTTTTTAAAATCGGATAATAAATAACGGAGCTACGGCTTGGGGCGTTTTTTGTCAGCCACCCTGATATTCTCTATTTCAAAGCCATCTTCGTCCTAGAAACTTGACTAGGATATCACGGCATAACGTTATATACAAATTTATGCTATAAATAGTTTTCTTTTTTAAGCTTATTCACCAATCTGTATCCATCTAAATATTAGAACTTATTGCATTACAAAAGGATATAAGCATACATGTACCTACAGATTGTACTTTCTATAGAAAATGAAATGAGTTTAGTTTTCATGTAGTGAGCAAAAAGAAACTACATATCCCAATAGTTTAGTATCAGAATAAAGTGGAAAACATGTTAAGGTTTTATTCCGGAACTATAATACCAACACGCCCAACCTTCTGACATAGTGGCGGTTCAAACGGGGGCAGTTACAACCACCCTCGGAATTACTTCGACTCGCGAAAGACGGAAATCGTCTCTTCCGTTCTTCTCTATCTATGCACGAATATGCTCACATGCTCGAGCTGGCAAACTGCCACGTTTAATATAGGACAGTTTAAACTTCTGGATTATTTCAAATTGTTCGTGTTTTAAAATTAATTTAAAAAGTTTTTTTTTCTCCACTTTTAAATTGTTCAATCTGTTCAAATCTGGAACCGTTCGATATCCATTTATTGACGAAATAAAGTAGTTTCCCTGATTATGGAAGAAAGTTTTCTTATTTCATTCAATAATACGACGTTATATTTGAGTTTCTGCATAGGGTGTTTTAAATCTATTTCCGATTACTTCGTGGAGTGGTGTTTTACGATAAAATTTTAATAGTGACTTACCTAAAACACTTCCAGTTCTGTCAGTTATGTAGTCAATGTCCCATTAGTACCTGAAAATAAAAACATTGCACGTTAATATTTATCAGTGATTTTTAAGTAATTTGAATTGTTTTTATCAACATACTTTATTGCAAAGATATACAGTAATGGTAGACAAGTTGACCATAAATTGACGTTAAGCTATTAATTGGTATTGCCATAAACTAAAAATCCTAATTTTGTTCAATGGGTGAATTTTTCCTTTTTGAATCTAGATTTATAAACTTAGTATTATTTAATAGAGACAAGACAAGAGATTGGGTGTTAGACCAATCAGATTTTATTGCTTGGTTAGAAGTTGTAAGAAATTAATTAGTTTCTCCTACACCAAAACAGGTACAAATGCTCTCGCGAGTTGCCAGCGCCGAAGTTTGTAGTACTTTTATGTCTGACAATTATTTATTAATTACTTGAACCGCCTTGGTCCCCGACATGCGCCAATAAATAAAAATGGCGTTAAATTTGAGATGTTGCAAAATTTGCAATATCGCGTGCAATATTTAAAGACAATTAAATTTTCTTCGCTCTCACTAGAAGAAAAAATAAAAATCAAAAGTGTCGGTCGTCCAAAATCATCTCTGTTAATTACGAATGTTACCAAATGCAAAAGTCGTGATTATAAACGAACTTTTAAAATAGAAACTTACGAAAAAATGTAAAAACATCAACATTCAAAGCCACATCTATCTGCTAAATTAGGATTTAATTTATTAGAAAAACAAAATATTCGGCAACAATATTTAATTGTTGCCGAATAATGTTGTTGTTGTATACCGATTAAGCATTGAAAAATATAATGCCCAAGTTAAGAATAATAGGTATGTCTTATCTAAAATTATAAATTGTATTAAATTTTGTGGTGCTTTGATGAACAAGAAGATTCATTAAGCCCTGTATATTTAAGGGTCTATACATTTTTCTGCCGAATTGGAGATCATTTGCAGCAAGCTACCATGTTTAAATGTACGTCAAAAGACATTCAAAATGATTTATTAGAATGTATGCTTTCCGTATGTCAGGCACATATCAAAATCGAAATTGCCGCTTCAAATTTTATGTCCGTTATAAGTGACGAAGCAAGTGATATTTCAAATATTTTCCAAATGATTATAGTTTGCCGTTATACTTTAGCGAACGGCACCACCGTTGAACAATTTTGGACTTTTATAAAACTAAATGAACACGATGCTGTTGCCTTAGCTGGTTGTATAGAAGAAACTTCAAATTATGTTTTAAAAAATTCTGAAATTCTGATCAGTTAATTTCCTAAAGTTATGACGAAGCAAGCGTCATGAGTGGCACCCTATGATGGTGTGTAAAAACTTAAAAATTATAAATTTAAATATGCCCAATATATTCTTTATTATGCTCTTCAACTGAATTAATAATGTCTCAGGCAACACGCATAAATACAAATGCAAGTATATTTTTTTCCGAATTAAGTGACGTTACCATTTCTTTTTTTCAAATTCTCCACAAAGAGTTACCATAAATGGTTGGAAATAGGGTTCCTAGAGTATCTGCTGCAGGGTGGGACTTTAAAATTAAAACCGTTAACACTGTATATGAATATATATCCAGACAATCTGATACCATCACATGACCAGGTGCACTTTTAAGGTGATTGCATGACCCTAAATTATTTTTCTTTTGTTAACAGTGTTTCATCGTGTAATTCCCCACGTTAATATTCTATATTTACAGCTTCCAAATTCTATGACCGTAAAATAATACATTGGTGAATTTGAAAAGAATATTAAAGAAGAAAGAAATAACATACATACTATTAGAGAAACCGAGTTAGCAGACATTGATGAAAGTCAAGCTAGGAAACGAAGGAAGACAGATGAGAGCAATTGTGCATAATCTCCCTTTTGAAACTGATTAGATTTTCAGTAAAATTGGCAGACCGGAAGTAGTAGTTTACTTCAGTGAGAAAATCGAATTTTGCCAATATTTCGTCAACTACTAAGTTTAAACAATTTTATAAAGAATTCATATTGCCGTGGTCTCTTGCATATTAAAAATAATAGTAATAGCATTAAGAATAAATTTAAGTATAAAATAATATAAAAGAGACCGTAAAAATCAGCTTTATGGTATTCAAAGATTTCTACATAAGAGTATACTAAGTTGCATAAATTTAAGTATAGAAAACACAGAAATAAAAATGAATATATATTAACAATTTAGATATTAAACAGGTACAAAATAAAAGACGAGATAGATTTAAGCTATATATATTTCTTTTATAGAAAAGCAAAGAGATTTAGCCATTTAAACGCAGTAAAATTGTAAGCAGAGGATCAAATCCGATATGCACGAGAGAAAAATATAATTGAATAAATTACGTGAACTTGAGAACGTGCATAAGGTAATAAAAACTTTATAAAAGAAATTAAAATAAGTCATGCTAAAAGAATAAAATTTACCTTCACTTATAAGTAAATAATAAAAAAGGATATAAAGTTAAAATATTTCGAGACCATACAATCAGCAGTAGTGTTTTTATAAACGACAGCTGGCAAATAATAAAGTACATTCATGAATTCGGGTGTGTAGCAGTATGTTTCATTGACTGTAGAGAGAGATTTATACGGTTTTAAGACCTATAAAGATATGATGTAAACTTCGTTTGTAGTTTTTTTACAGTTAAAAAATATAACCATTAGAAAAAAATCTTGGATCGAAAGCAGCGATGAAATGGTAGGTCCGATGGGTCGCCATGTACGGGCAGCGAACGTTGGAAGAATTTTTGTTATTTATGAAATGTATTTCCAGTGGTACACAATTTTCATTTACCTAAAAGAAGATGATTGTTTATATTAGCATGTGAGAAGGAAGTATGTGGAGAACAATGAATAAACAAATTCATAAACAAATATAAGGAAAAATTATATTAATACGAATATACATACATTGGAAGATACTGGATAATTTAAGTCAAAGACTTTTTTAAAAATAAGCGAACAATTCTCAGTGTGTTGACGTTTAGGTGAAGGAACTGTCAAAGACGATAAGTGCGTATGTGTGTATGTTCGTATCACGATGGCAACTTGGAAGGCAGAGATCTCACTGAAGACGCAGGCTGACAACTTAAATGGTAGTTCCAAGGATGGCGTTGAGAGCGGCCACGTGTCTTCCCGGGTATATAAATTGAAAAACAACAATGAACAAGATAGTTAGTTAGTTATTTGGTTATTTAGAGATTAAAAGCGACTTAAAGAAGACATTAAATCGTAGGGTCAGATACACCACGATTGTATTCGTTCAATATTTCTTGTATTAGCATATTAATTTTATTTGTATTTAAGTTTCATTCATTATAAGAATTTTCTTTTGTTAATAATTTTTGTATAAAAAAAATGGAGTTTGAAGAGTTTTTCAATAATTCAAAGTAAGTTTTAGAAACAAAGATTTATCAATGTTGCTATGCGTATATTGTAATATAACGTGCAAATGTATATTCAATATAACGTTGTGCAACAGGGATAATAGATATTGTCCTGTAATAATATACATTCATTAGTTTTAACAACACAAATAGAATGATTAATGGTGTTGGGTGTTAAGAGGATATAACGGGCAAATGTATATTTTCTGGCACTTTATAGGCATGATTAATTCTCAAAACAATTTTCTTATTACAAATTAATAATTTTAACTAGATTTTTAAGAAGGGAAGTGTTGCTGGGTGGCGGATTTTGAGATGCTGGACACAATACGTGTGAATGGTTGTAGCCAGTAATCAAATTCAAGCTTTTTCTCCGAACATTGACCATTGCAAAGTTCTAGGTTTATCAGAGCATTACGTGCGAATATAATGTCTCTGATGGAATAGAAATAGCATAAAATATCAATAGAATACTAACATTAATTGAATTTTCTTTGTTTTGAAACAGGACAATATTTTACTTTTATTTAAGCATTAAAAATATATTCGTTATATAAAACATGACAACCTAGAACACGGTACAAAGGTTTTCTTTCAATTATGTTCTTCTTTTATAATTAAATGGTGAATATAGTATAGCGATACTATCTACTCTAAAAATAATGTTGAATAAATTATACAATTATGTTTTATATGGTTTCTGACTTTTATTCAAAATAAGCTATAACCTTATCCCTATAATAAGAAAAACAAGAGATTTGACGAGAGAGGAGAAATTTAGATACACTGGTAGAATTCACGTATACTTATAAAGTCCGTGCTGTTAAGAAAATAAATAAATATATTAAGGATAATAAAAAAATTATCATCATCTTTATTAGTTATGTTACTGGAACAGCACACAGCATAATCTATTTGGCAATGCCTAACGTATGGCAATACTACAATTATTTCATTCCAAATAATTATGCTGCCACAGCAATATGTACTTAAAAATAAAAATTGAGTACAATTTTGCTAAGAAAATTTTTCGAAATTCTTAATGTTCTACTCTTTTACTTTTATCGAAAATCAGTTTTTTGCAATTATTTTGCAAGTCATGCTTTTTAGACATGTACGTTATCAGTATAAAAGTATTTAGAACTTAATTATCAATACCTTTTATATAAAAAAAAATTCAAACTTCGGACCGGAACTAACACTTTTACTCTTACCGAATAGTGATTTTTTGCAAATATGTCTTAAATTATGCATTGTATATATATTTATCAAGAGTACGAAAGTATTTAGAGTTGGTTTTTTAATATGTTTTGTATAAATGAAATTTCAAAATTCGGACCGGAAGTAACACTTTTACTCTTAGCGAGTAGTACTTTCTTTGGAATATCTCGCAAATATGCATTCTAAAGGATGTTTTGATTTGACTAAAAAGAAAAACGAGTGAGCTGTTAAAAGGCATTCGCACGAAAGCAGCAGTTTTGATATGTTGATATTTGAGTTTCAAAAAGTTTAAATAGAATTTAAAAAAGCTACAATTGTTTAAATATATATATATATATATATATTGAAATAGGTAATTAATATAAGCGAATAGCCCTGTATATTTAATCTTTTAAACGTATTTTAGCATGACTGTAAATTTAAAATTTATTTCAATTATAAAGAACAGTTGAATACATTTAAAGCATAATTTACTGCTGTTATAATGTTTGGTATTGAAGTAGACATTTCTTGAAGGAGTGGTAATGGAACAGGTTCTGTGTCGTATAAATTTTCATCACATTCTGAAAATAGAGATGTAAAGGTTATTACTTTTGTTAAAATGTAGATTATAATTGTGTA